>CM053266.1:90401582-91720082 GCA_028583415.1 Protea cynaroides
GATGACAATATATCAAATCATGGAGAGAGATGAAAATGTAGAAAATGTTCCAAATATGGAAAGAAAACATGTTATGGCTATAAGATTAAATATGACAAGATGTGCTAAAAATGGTAAGAACCAAATATGGAAAGAAAATCCCAATATGGTAAATATCACATGACATATCAAATCTGGTAAAAATCATGCAATAACATCCAAAGATGGTAAAGTCATGGAACAATATCCAAAGATGGCAGAAATCATGGAAGATTTGCAAATATGGTAAGAATCAACATGGCAAGCAAATCAGCAAAACAACATTTTGTGCATAGTTACAAAACTAAGCAATTAGTATACCATCTAGAATCTGAATGATGCTCAAAATGTACAGGATGAAACTAGATTTAAAGCGAAATATTTTCACCCAATATGGGCTTCAAACTCTAACCCTAAGCCCACTAAAAAGTCTACCCAATTCCGAACTCCAGCATGAACAGACTTTGTCTAGTTCTACCAAGAAGCCTGGAAAAATGGTTCCTGAATCCAAATGACTACAAACTTGTACAAGATTAAACAGAATCAGAGGGCTAAAATTTTCCCAAATATGGAGTTCAAACAGTGACTCTAAACTAGTCAAAAATCATCCCCAATCTCGGGTTGCTGCACTGTCCATAATCTGTTCAGATTCAATCTTGCCTCACCACAAAATATGGGGAAAATATTTTCAAAATCGAAATGGGACTCAGATTATACAAGATTATACTAGACTCAGAGGGCTAAATTTCTCCCAAATATGGAGTCAAAATAGTGAGCCTAAGTTGGGGAAAAATCTTGCCCAATCTTAGGTTGCTGCATTGTCTAGAATTTGTTCAGATTTTGACCAGATTCACTAGAAAATTCGAGAAAAATACTTAATGAATGTAAATCCTTACCAACATTAAATCATTACCAACATGTACATGATTAAACTAGATTCAAAGGAGTAAATTTTCCCTAAATATAGTCAAGACAGTGAGTTTAAGCCATATTTTTATATGGAACTACAAGGTACCATGTTTCTGGTGCAAAATCTGTTTACAGTGGTACTCTTGAATTATAAACTGAGCTTCCATTATTCAAATAGATCCATATTTTTTGGAGGATGACCCAGATTCATAGAGGAGTCTACCATAAAATTTCATGGCCAAACAGGTTATTTAAGTACCCTTTGAAACCTCCCCAAACATCAATGTATTTGATTGCAAAAGCAAACTACATTGGATGGAGCCTCAATTCGGGCCAAATCTTCATTACACATAATATGATGGAATGAAAATATGAAACATAGACAAAATTATCATTCAATATGCACAGGAACAATCACAATATGAGGCATCGATTGACTCTCACTTGTAAACCTCGGTGCACACGTACAATATCAATCATGCAAAGAGAGGGGAAAGGATTAGAGATGAGGTTTCATACCTTGATTTGGATGATAGACCTGAATTTACTCTCAGAGATAATGGGGCTATAGCTCTTCGAATGTAGGAGATCGAAGAGAGGTAAGAGGCTTCTTCCCTTTCTTCATATTTCTTCTTCCTTCTTTTTCTTTTTCTCTCTCACACCTTTGCTCATGAATTTAGGAGAGGGGGAGAGTTAAAAACGTGTATGAGGGTCCAAAAGGATCCCCCCCCCCCTCTTTTTGATCTCTTATTTATAGCCTTAGTAAATCTTCTCTCCTTTCTTTCTTTGCGTTTTAGCAAACTTCCAAAAATTCTCTCACATGTGTGTAAATCTTCATTTAGTAACATGGAAACTAGTTTAATTAGATAATTAGGTTAGCACATTGGATTTCCATTGTTGTGTAAATCTCTTTCCAAAATTTAAATTAGCACATCTTCCTTAAAGGGAGCAAAATTTTGATTTTTATTTACTTGTTAACAAATAATCTACAGGCACCAAAAAACTTTTAATTTGCTAACACATATTTTGTTTGCTAGCTAGATAGGATCTTTGCTAACCCAATATTTTTTTTTTTCTTTCCTTTTCTTTTTTTCCTTTCTTGCATTTATTTCCTTTCCTTTTTCTTTTTTCCAAACTTACACATTCTCTCTCTCCTACCTCCTTCCCTCTTTACTTGAAGGGGGGACCCACCTTTGACTTTTATTTTTATTCTTATTTTTTTCCTCTTTTGTCTTTTTCCCATTTTCTCAAAAATACAGCAATAGGGGGGAGGGCCAAATTTGGTACCCCCACCTAGGTTGGCTAGGTCCAGCCCAAGGGTTGGGTTAGCCTAGGCTGGCCCTCCCATGCACTGGTCTAAACTAAATCCCAATCTACACTCTCTCTTCCACTTGTGAACCACTAAAAGGGAGGGTCTATGCAAATTTTTAACACCATGTGGGCACCTTAAGTGACATCTAAGATTGATATTGGGTGATTGTTTGGACTTTGATTGATTTACTAGGTTTCTACTAGGTTGACTAAATCGACTAGGTTTTGACTGGGTTGACTGGGTGTTGATTAGTTTGATTGTGTATTGACCAGGTTTGACTGGGTCTATTGGGTGTTGAATAAGTGTTGACTGTATTGACTAGGTGTTGACCAGGTTATTACTAGGTGACATCTAGACACATGAATAACGATATGCAACATCTTGGCTATAGGTGATCATCCTAAAAGGCAGGAAAGTGACTTTGGGATAGGGGATGATCTAGATGATCCTAAAATGGCATGAAAATGACTTTGGGATAGGGGATGATACATGAGTGATCCTAAAATGGCAGGAAATGTCTCTAAGATAGGGGTGACACTAGACGATCCTGAAATGGTAGGAAATAACTCAGGGCCTGGGTGATCTTGAAATGGCAAGAAATGACTAGGTGCTTGGGTGATCTTGAAATTGCAAGAAATGACTAGGTGATCCTAAAATTGCAGTAGATGACTCGGGGCCTAGGTGATCCTGAAATGGCAGGAAATGATTTGGGGCCTGGGTGTCCTGAAATGGTAGGGGATGACTCTGGGTCACAAGGGGATTTGGATGATAAAAAAGTAGTAAGTAGTGACTCTGGGTCACAAGGTGATTTGGATTATCCTAAAATGGGAGGTAGTGACTCTGGGCCACAAGGGATTTGGATGATCCAAAAATTTTAGGTAGTGACTTTGGGTCACAACGGGATATGGATGATCCAAAAATGCGAGGTAGTGACTTTCGGTCAGAAAGGGATTTCGATGATTTAAAAATGGTGGTGACAAGGTGATTTGGATAATCCAAAAATGGCAAGTAGTGACTTTGGGTCACAAGGGGATTTGGATGATCCAAAAAATGGCAGGTAGTAAGTCTGGGTCACAAGGGGATTTAGATGATCCAAAAATGGCAGATGAGAGGTGCCAGAAATGGGGTGCTTACATAATGCTGAGGAATCTTTTAACGGTTCTGAGCCTTGTCAGATGCCCAAGACATCTGGACTGGCCCATAGTGCACCCTAGAAGGTTCATAAGAAGGAAAGGACCGGATCTGCTGCTGTGGCCTCTACAAGTGCCTCTAACAGGTTAAGGAAGAACTTGAGCAATGTGGAGCAGGATGCGTTGGAAGGTAGTAAGCTGTCCTTGCCTGTTTGTTTTTCTACACTTTTTCTGTAAGTTTGAATGCATTTACATTGTTCTTATTTGCATAGAACTTGATGTGATCAACTATGTCTTTGTCCTTGATGCAGTGACTCTGGGAACGGTCGTTGGGGAGACCGCCAGAGGGATGTCTTAAGAGAGCCATCCCACTTATTTTGTCGACCTTTTGTAGCAGAGGGTTGATGCTGAGGCTTCTCAGTAGGAGGGCACACCTCCTGCTGCTATTGCTTCTGTTGCTGCAGCTGCAACTGAGACTTCTCAAGCAGAGGCTTCGACTTCTCTGAAACTTTTGCGGGGTTCGAATGATTGTCGCCTCTAAGAAGGGGAAAGGTTCTGAGATACTCATCCTAGACTAGAACCTTACCGCCAACGGTTCTATAGAGGAGGAGGGGGTAGCACAAGAGATCACTCCTGCATTGCTCCTTCCCCGAGATACAGATCTCTTAGCCATTTGCAGAGGAAGAATTCAAGAGGGAATACTTCCTCGATGGTGCTAAGGTAATATTTTGCACTCATATGGCTTTTCTATTGTGTTCTGTACTCGTCAGCTTCTGATGTATATAATTCTGATGTCTATAGGCACTTCACACGAGGAGCAGCCTCTGGGCAAACTATTCCAGTCTTTAAGATGCTCACGCCTAGTGCTCTGAGAGAGAGAGAGGGCTGACTCCAAGGTGGTGGAGGAGAGTGGCAAAAAGATTTTTGCTTTACTGGGGGAGGTGAAGCAACTGGCGTCTGTGATGAATCAACTGAAGGCCAATGTTGTTGGTGAGAGGGAGCTTAGCACTAAGTACCGAGCTTAGAGCGCTTCAAAAGGTGCCGAGCTGGAGAAAAGCTAGGTTGCCTTGGCCACTTCTGAGGAGGCTAGATTGCATGCTGAAGCTGAGATCCAAAGGGCCAAGGCTGAGACCAAGCAAGATGAGGCCTCGTTGAAGTCAGAATAGGAGGAGCTAATGGCCTACAAGGGCGAATGGTCTACCCTTGTTGAAAAGGTTGCTATGGATAAGCTTCCATGTTTCAAAGAGAGCCTTGTGAGTGTACAATGGGCTCTCCAGAATCCAATGATGTTTTGAGTGATACTGCCCTGAGCAACTAAGACTTTGTGAAGGAGAAGGCTCTAGGATTTGACTTTTTTTTGTGCGTCACGATGCAAAGGATGATTCAGAATCCCGCCAAATGATAGAAATGGAAGAACTAGGAAGCTCAAAAAGGAGCCGAGTACTAAGTCCATGATGCTGGTGTTGTCTCACTGTTTAAACCTTCTCCCCTTGATAGCCGAATAGGGACTCTGGCTCCTCTCCCTCCTCCAAAAAAGAAAGGAAAGACACTACAACCTCCTCCTTCTCCTTTTAGGAGGACAGTCAACTAGAGATGCACTGCTAGTACCTCTCTCTTTTTTTTAATAGATGTATAGAACTTTTCTCTCATTCATTTTTTTTTGAATGGAAATACAAAAATTCCTTTTCTGCACCATATGCCAACATTAATGGGGTTTCCCCTGATGCTGTCTGAGTAGTAGTTCTATACACCCACACCATGCTGGGCAGCTCTTTAGTCCACAAGGTCTTGGTTTTGCTTAACCTTTAGGTCAGTCTGGAAAGGATTATTCGGTTGGTGACATCAGTCTATCCATTAGCCTGAGAATGTCCAGCTGAAGTCTTCCTATGTTCAATGTCAAATCCATTGAAGAAAGCTTCGAGTTATCTTCCCACAAATTGTAATCCATTATCAATGACCAGAATCTTGGGAACTCCATATCTATAGATAACAGAAAGTCTGACAAATTCTTGAACTTTTTCTATCGTTATCTTCCCTATGGGTTGGACTTCGATCCATTTTGTGAAATAGTCGATTGCGACTATCACATAATGGTGTTGGTGCTTTGCAATTGGGAATGGTCCTAGGATGTCCATGCCCCACACCATGAAAGGGATAGACAAAGGTATGTATGGGCTATACCGCTGAGTTGTAACATGCTTCTGATAGTTTTTGCATTGAAAAAATTTCAGCTACCACCCAAAATAGTTTTGAAACATCACCTACCACCCACACCTTTCAAAAAACATCAACTACACCCAAGTAACTAACGGAGGAGACTGAAATCATTGTTAAACATTTTTACCCTTTTTGTTTTTAATTAAATTTTTTTAAAAACTAGTAAAATGACTAATATAACCCTTCACATTTTTGTTTTATAAACAGCCCAATCCCTAAGGTTTGACTCTTCTCCTCTGCGAAGAACTCTTCTCCTCTGCAAAGAAAAACCTATAACTGTCATAGTTGAACTCCGATTCTTTGGTACCAGTGGTTGAATCGATTCTCTGGCCACCGGCTAATTGGTAAGTAAAGTTATTCCCCTAATCCCTTCTCTTTCCTTTCCTCTTTCTTCTCTTTTGTCGTTTCCCACTTTTTCTTCTCTTTCATCATTCTCTAGATCAAATTTGTGTCAGAGGTGTTATGATTCAATTGATATTTTCTGACCAAGATCCAAGGTTGACAGAAAGGGGTAAAAAGAAGATGAAATTGTCTCATACCAGATTAATGAGGTGGTTACACTCCTCTTATGACAGAAATCCCTCATGTAAAGAAGCCCTACAGAGCTCCAAATATCAATGAAATAACAAGCTTAGTAACTAAGTTCAATCTTGACTATGAATCTGGACTTCTTTGCCCATGCGGTACCTCTCTCTGTCATCTGTTCAGTGTTTAAGTGTAAGACCGCACGCCACGAACCCGGTCTAACCTTACATTTCGTGTCGTGACCAGTCTACATATCATGGTCAAGCCAAGTGGACCAAGAGCGTGAAGAAACCCAAGACCCAATATGAAATTTAACTAAAAAATAATCAAAATAAGGGTAGGGTTGCATGCCTAAATAGGTAGGGTCAATCCCAGGGTAGCAGAAGGCCAACCCATGACTTTTTGGTCGTGGGGTCGCATGGGTCTCAGATTATGAGACCCTACATCCGACCCTACCTGCGACCCTACACCCTAGGGTCTCAGGTATTAAAAAATATAGGGTCTCAATACATCCGACCCTAGGTCCGACCCTAGGAAAACAGCACGAACCAAAAATTAGGAAACTTTTCTAATTCCAAGGGGATCTTTCCTAAACTCAATGGGACTTATTTTGGAGTGTTTTTCTCTATAAATAGGATGTCCCTAAACATCTTTCACTCCTTTAAAACCCTAATTGAAAGTGAGAGCAAGAGAAAGAGAAGGAAGAGAAGAAAAGAAGGAAACTTGAAGAAGAAGACTAAGGAAGAGGAGGAAGCTTAGAGAAATCTCTGAATAAAGGTATGAATCTAATTCCTTACCTGAATAAGAGATTCTAGAATAGTTATGAAGAACATAGGATTAGGAGAAACCCAAATCAACCATTCATGGACAAGTTTCAAGAGATTCCATGGAGGAAATCATTATGGACTACGAATAGTGTATAACTCGTAGTTTTGAGCCATATAACAATCATGGAATGGATCATGAAAGTAATCCAAAGGATCCAAACATGGAAGAATAGACTTTAGAATGAAAGGTCGACTCAGAATACGTGTGGTCGCACTTAGGGTCGAATGATATCCGACCCTACAAGACCACAGGATCGACCCCATGCCCTCGAAAAGTTCCAGAGAGGGTGGGGTCGCACATAGGGTCGATGGATAATTGACCCTACCTGCGACCCTACCTGCGACCCTAGGGGCGACCCTACCTGCGACCATATGATTTCAGCTAGTCTAAATTTAACAGAATTAATTCTAATTAAAATGTATTGACTTGTTAGGCCTTTTCAGTGGTTTAAAAGTAAATTATGTAGCTTGAACGAGGATATACTAGCAATTAAAGGTGAGGGAACAAGACCTAAACTAATTGGCTAATAAATAAACTGTTTTCGTTTATTGAGTCCAATACCATGTATGATTCTATGATTGTATGATTGTAATGTGCATATGACATGTCATCTACTATTTCTGTTATTACTGTTAATGCATATTTAATTCAGTTTATTTACAACATGATGATGATGATGATGCTAGGAATAGGCATGTGAATGTTTGTGTGTGGTTAGTGTACTTGATGCGAGTGGGGCATCAGGGGAAGTGTGATGCGGTGCAATCCTAAGCACTTTAGCCCTATCTCTACTCAAGTCTTGTCCACTGACATCGTCGTATCGCCATTACCTTAGCAGAACTATTACATTGTAGGGCATCAGGGGAGGTGGTTTCGGACCATGTAGTCTCTGACTCTGTCGGGGGGCCTTAGCTCTATCTCTATGGACGTATTGAGGGATGCTGGGTGAGGCCTTGGATACACTATTTGACATTAGGATTGGTTAGTTGCGAGCCCAGATTGTAAGCCCTCGCCAACAGGGGTTACGTATTGGTATGGGTAGAGCATCAGGGGAAGTGTGATGCGGTGCAGTCCTAAGCACTTTAGCTCTATCTCTATTCCATGGTGGGGTGGATGTGGACGACAATGGTGTTTGATCCGTTGAGTGGGCTTACACACCCTGTGTATAGAGGTAAGGCGGCCACCGAACCTTTCTATAGCACATTGCAAACTTATGAACCAGACCAAAGATATGAATTGAATGCATGCATATGTTTTGTTGCATTGGTTTGTTTACTCACTGAGCTCAAGTTGGAGAGCTGACCCTCGTGCACGAAATTCTTTTTAGTTTCTGATGTTGCAAGTATTACGGTTGAAGATTTTGTCAACATGCCAACATATGAACAGGTGGCGACTATGATGAGCAAGCTGTGGAGGACTATTGTGATTAGTTAAGCGAGCGTTCAACTATGAATACGCTTAGTGTTAACTTTCATATTTGGATATTTGTAATATGTATTAAATTATGTTTTGGTTACTTGGAGATAAATGTAATATTAATTATTTATCATGACTAGACCTCAGTTCATTATCTATAAGCCTTCCGCTATTTACTTTATTATCTCTGATTAATGTGGAATGTATTTTGGTTTAACAAAAATGGGGATAGGTTGAACCGTTGGTTTATTGACGGTTCATCACACCATTCTGATTGGTGTAGAATTGGGGTGTGATAACTTGGTATCAGAGCTCTTAGGCCTTTCTTTTGAATCCTGAATACTTCCACTAGAGTCCATGAACTGAGTTAGGATAAATTAAAAGCTTTATTACAAACACACCATAAGCACCTGTGTTGGTTGAGACATAACTTAAACAAGACAATAATGTACCTATTAAAGGTGGAACCACATATATACACAAACAGAAAGAGAAAATTCAAAACTTATCCTGATAAACGAATAATATAGGGTATGATCTATAGGTCAGGCAGTTATATAAGTATACAAAGGATATAGTACAGTAAGAAGAAGGAAGCATCTGTAAAGCAGAAAAGTTGGAATACTGAGTTGGTACTCACAAGACGTGAAACTCGTTGTATGATAGAGAAAGGAGAAAAATGGCTAGTAACACCTAAATCCCTGCAAAGATAAAGGGAAAGATCTCGGGCTAAATCTAACCGAGATAGGAGAACAATGGCCATACACAAAAAATGAGAGTAACTAAAAGAAGACAAAGCTATACTCTTGGGTGATGTGGAGACTCAGAGTGAGAGCCGCCATATGCTGATCCATTGCCCACTGAGCATTTAGGAGAGGTTGCAACTTGACCCCACCAATATCTGGGTCGAGAACGGGTAGTAAAAACTCATCTGAGCAAATGCTAAATAATGATAATAAAATTGGAGCAAATCAAAGGAGGTGAACAACCAAGGCCACTCCAGCCAATCTACCTGGACTACCCAAGTTGCCAATGTTACATCAACACCTCCAAGTCAGGCCATGTATAGTACTAATTGGTATCAACACTGTACCTCAGCACATGTGACCTATAACATAGTGCCTACCATATAGCAAGTCCCAGTAACGTACACCCTAGTGCAGAAGCTTGGTGCACAACAAGCAGTGTATCAAGGTGGTTACCCTTATCAGCCACCGATGTATGGGATAGCTGCATCATGACAAAATGATCTGACCAAGGATTGGGGAATATTTTCTGAAGACGAAGCCTTAAACTTTTTCAGTAAAAGATCAAATCTATTGTGGCCATATTACTAGATAGGTTATATAGGATGTGATGCATTATTGGTTTACTCTTATGATTATAGAGGATGCACATACCTGATTCTAAATCTCATACCTTGACAGGATACCTTCTTGATTTAACCTGTCAATTGGAGTTATAGATATTGTTTCTTTAGTATTAGTCATAATTATACCAAACTGAGCCACTCTCATTATCGACAACATGAATAGAGATATGAACTGAATGAACAGTTAAATGTTTAATCATGTTGAGCGTACATCTTTTCGATTTTACCTGATTTACTGATGTACAAAAACCTTATCTAGATTTATTCCTATAGTGCCTTGACCAATGGCATTATATATACTCAATAGAACCTGTAACCATGAGGTTAAGAGTTGTAAAACTTCTATTTTCATATATTTGGACCACCATGCAACTTGACAATCTTTTGATGCCGGTTGGATTACTATAGATTTACTCCTGATCCTTTAAACTTATGTTCATTAGATAAAGCAAGTGTTTGTCATTATGCTAAATTGAGAGAAAAAAATGAATTTCTTTTGGATAAACATTTTGATTCTTACATTTCTCGACATCCGTTGATAAGATGTTTAGTGAATAAGGAATTATGGAAAGTAAGATGATTAAATTCAGATTAGATTCTATAGCCAAGGAATCTCAGATGAAGAAATGAAGGATCTGTTTCGAGATTGCTGAATAGATGGATATGGTCATAAAAGGGTGCATGAGCAAAAGTGAAAACTATCAAGAGTAACTAGGAAAGAGTAGATAGCACTCAAGTAAAGTTAAAGATGGCTATATCGGTATGAATTTTGACAAGGCAGAAGATTTCTAAAGGTAAATCTAAGAGTGGATACAAGGATAAAGTCAAAAATCATGGCATTGATAGTATTCAGATTAGTACAAGTAATACTGAATTATGCCCAATGTTAAATGAAATGATTAAGCAAAGACCAAGACAGTTTGGCAGAATTAATGAAATTTTGAGCATATACCCTAATGCTTAGACTTGGGATATGTAATGAGTAAATAGTCAGAAGATGCTTTTCGAGATATATGATAGAATGATAAAAGAAGGTGTAAGCTAATGAGCTTTTTGGGATATATGAGATTTCAAGCAATAGTCTTTAAAAAACTAAGAGATGAAGGAACTATACAAGCTCTTAAGACCTTATACCAGATTTTGCTAGTTCAAGCCCTTTGGACTAGATGTTGTATTGAATGAGTGTTATTAACAATGTTCGAATCATATGGATGGACAGAATTTGGATGCAACCTAAATCGACTTGAGATGGTAGACTTTGATGTCATCTTGAGAATAAACTTGTTGTTTCAACACTCTACAAAGTTGAGAAGAGATTATCATTCAAGAATAAAGACGGCATATAATTTAGTATTGTTTGAAGTATGTTGCCTAAGAAATGAAAGCTGATCCTCTTTATGCTAAAGGCAAAGAGATGCTTTGAAGAGAAAGAAGTTGGATATATGGTATCTGTGGTATACGTTACCAAAGAAGCACCACAGATGAAAGATATTGATGTGATGTATAAATTTCCAATGTGTTTCTAGGAGACATACCTGGGTTACCATCTGATCATGCGACCGAGTTCATCATCGACTTGTTACCAAGGACGATACTTATGTCAAAGACACCTATAGAGTAGTTCCTATGTAGTTGAAGGGATTGAGACTCAACTACGAGAGTTATTAGAAAAGGGTTCTAATCGACTAAGTATTGCATCATGGGGAGCGCCAATTCGTGAAGAAGAAGGACGGTAGTGTCAGATTATGTATAGACTACCGGGAACTAAACAAGCTCACAATCAAGAATCGATAATTACTACCTCAGATTGATGACTTGTTTAAACAGTTGTAAAGAGCAAAGGTATTTTCTAAGATTGATCTTCAGTCAAGATATCATCAGCTGAATAATTTGGACAGCGATATCTCGAAGATAGTTTTTAGAATCAGGATTGGACATTGTGAGTTCCTGATTATGATGTTTGAATTAACCAATGCCCTTACATTTATTAGAACCGATGAACTGGGTGTTTCATGACTTGTTGGACACGTCGGTCGTTATTTTCATAGATGATATTTTGGTTTATTCCAAGAATGAAGCAACTCATTCAATGGATCTTGAAATAGCTTCACAACAGCTGAGAAGGGAAAAGCTTTATGCCAAGTCCAAGAAATATGAGACCTAAATAAATGAAGTGATCTTCTTAGATCACATAGCATCATAAAAAGGGATAAAAGTGGACCCTATTAAGATAGAAGTAATCATATGGTGAGAAACATCTAAAGAATATTACGAAGATCAGAAGTTTCTTGGGTTTAGCTGGTTACTACAGATGATTTGTAGAGGACCACTCTAAGATCGCAAAACCTCTTACCAAGCTAATCAGAAAGGAAGAGGAGTTTAATTGGACTGACAAGTGTGAAGAATATTTCCAAACTCTAAAAACAAGTTGATATCAGCTTCCATTTTGATCGTTCCAGTACTAGGGAAACCTTTTACCCTATACATCGAAGCTTTCAGATTGGATCTAGGATGCAGGTTGATGCAAGGTAAATAAGTGATTGCATATGCTTCAAGAAAATTTAAGGAGCATTAAAAGAATTACCTTACTCGTGACTTGGAATTACCGGTGATGAATTATGCAATCAAGAGTTGGAGACATTATCTATACGGAGAATAATTTAGATTAAATGGGAACACAAGAGTTTTATTTATCTCTTCACCAGAAAGAGTTGAACATGAGGATAAAAATAGCTGGAATTGCCCAAGGATTTAGACTGTGATATTAAGTGTCACCCGAGCAAGGCTAATGTAGTAGCTAAGGCCTTAAAGAAAAAGAGAATTATGAAGTCCAAGGAAGGGCCCAGTATAAATGCTGCCTTATGTTTCACAGCAATAGATTCAGATTTGGAAGGAGAGTAACATATAATAGAAACTTGTGAGGATTTAATTGAGTGAGAACTTAGGGATGAACTTATGGAGTAATAGTTCCTCGCTTACATTCAGAACATTGAAGATCTTCATTGATTTGATAGATGAAGAAAAGTAGCAATTTCATTAGATCCGTATATAAGAACGGTGCAAGAAGATTAGAGAAAGAAAAACCTAACCCTGACTTACTTTGGATGCAGAGACGGTACTCAGATACCAAGGTAGATTCTGAATATCTAAAGATAAAGACTCGGATATCATGAAGAGGATAATAATAAGAGCCCATTGTATTCAATATTCAAGACATCCTGAAGTACCAATATGTATCATGACCTGAAGAGATTGCACTGGTAAAGAAGAATGATAACAAATGTGGCTTAGTGCGTGTTTCAGTAACTGAATTATCAGCAAGTAAAGGCTGAAAGACAAGGACCAACATGGCTTACTACAACAACCATCAGAGCCAGTCTGAAAATGAAACTACATTACAATGAACTATGTCACTGATTTGCCACTGACTCCTAGATCGATTGACGCAGTTTGGGTGATTGTTGATCACCTTAGGAAGATAACTCATTTCATTGCTATACGACCTCAGTATGCTTTGGAGCGGCTAACTAAGCTATATGTGGATTGAATTTACTACCAAGCTACCATATAAATGTTACCTATAAAGCATGGTACGGTATAAATGTCAAATTCCTCTATTTTGAAATAAAGTTGGTGAATGAAGAATTTTAAGACCAGAGTCTATTGTAGAAACCTGTCGAGTAGTAGACAAGATCAAAGAAAAAGGGCCAAGGCAGCTCAGGATTGTTAGAAGAGATGCCAAGACCTTGAGTTCGCCATAAGTGACAAAGTATTCTTGAAGGTATCACTTATGTATGGTTTGAAGCAGTTCAGCAAGAAGGGAAAATGGTATCCTATATATGTGTTGGACCTTACAAATTTTGGAGAGATGTAGAAAAGTTGCTTATCAATTAGAGTTACCGCTGTCCGTCTAGTGTGCATGATGTATTTCACATGTCTCTATTGAAGAAGTATATTGGAGATCCATATCAAAGGTATTGACCACTGATCCACTGGAGTAGATAGAAGATTTAACTATTGAAGTGGTACCAGCCTAGTTCACTAGTTGGAAGGTACAACATCTCAAAAACTGGGATAATTATTATATGAAGATAATCTGGCGAAGACAAGACGTGGAGAAGATTGCATGGAAAGAAGAAGATGCAATGCGGAAATAGAATTCCCACCTAAATTCAAATTTTGAAGACAAAATTTATTTTAAGGATGGGGGAGTTGTAAGATCCGTACGTTCAAATTTTGAGGACGAAATTTCTTTTAAGAGTGGTGGAGTTGTAAGACCCACGCCACGAACCCGGTCTAATCTTACATTTCGTGTCGTGACCAGTCTACATACCATGGTCAAGCCAAGTGGACCAAGAGCATGAAGAAACCCAAGACCCAATATGAAATTTAATTCAAAAATAGTCAAAATGAGGGTAGGGTCGCATGCCTAAATAGGTATGGTCGACCCCAGGGTAGCAGAAGTCCAACCCATGACTTTTTGGTCGTGGGGTCACATGGGTCTCAGATTATGCGACCCTACATCTGACCCTACCTATGACCCTACACCCTATGGTCTCACGTTTTAAAAACGTAGGGTCTCAGTACATTCGACCCTAAGTCCGACCCTAGGAAAACAACACGAACTGGAAATTAAGAAACTTTCCTAATTCCTAGGGGATCTTTCCTAAAATCAATGTGACTTATTTTGGAGGGTTTTCCTCTATAAATAGGACATCCCTAAACCTCTTTCACTCCTTTAAAACCCTAATTGAAAGTGAGAGCAAGAGAAAGAGAAGGAAGAGAAGAAGAGAAGAAAACTTGAAGAAGAAGACTAAGGAAGAGGAGGAAGCTCAGAGAAACCTCTGAATAAATGTATGAATCTAATTCCTTACCTGAATAAGAGATTCTAGAATAGTTATGAAGAACATAGAATTAGGAGAAACCCAAATCATCCATCCATGGACAAGTTTCAAGAGATTCCATGGAGGAAATCATTATGGACTATAAATAGTGTATAACTCGTAGTTTTGAGCCATAGAACAATCATGGAATGGACCATGAAAGTAAGCCAAAGGATCCAAACATGAAAGAATGGACTTTAGAATGAAAGGTCGACTCAGAATACGTGTGGTCAGACGTAGGGTCGAATGATCCTACAAGACCACAGGATCGACCCCATGCCCTCGGGAAGTTCCAGGGAGGGTGGGGTCGCACATAGGGTCGATGGATAACCGACCCTACCTGTGACCCTACACCCTAGGGTCGCAGAAACTGCTACCCTAGGTGCGACCCTGCCTGCGACCCTATGATTTCAGCTAGTCTAAATTTAACAGAATTAATTCTAATTAAAATGTATCGACTTGTTAGGCCTTTTCAGTGGTTTAAAAGTGAATTATGAAGCTTGAACGAGGATCTACTAGCAATTAAAGGTGAGGAAACAAGACCTAAACTAATTGGCTAATAATAAATTATTTTCGTTTATTGAGTCCAATACCATGTATGATTCTATGATTGTATGATTGTAATGTGCATATTACATGCCATCTACTATTCCTGTTATTATTGTTCATGCATATTTAATTCAGTTTATTTACAACATGATGATGATGATGATGCTAGGAATAGGCATGTGAATGTTTGTGTGTGGTTAGTGTACTTGATGCGAGTGGGGCATAAGGGGAAGTGTGATGCGGTGCGGTCCTAAGCACTTTAGCCCTATCTCTACTTAAGCCTTGTCCATTGACATCATCGTATCGCTATTACCTTAGCAGAACTATTACGTCGTAGGGCATCAGGGGAGGTGGTCTCGGACCGTGTAGTCTCTGACTCTGCAAGGGGGCCTTAGCTCTATCTCTATGGACGTATTGAGGGATGCTGGGGTGAGGCCTTGGATACACTGTTTGACATTAGGATTGGTTAGTTGCGAGCCCAGTTTGCAAGCCCTCGCCAACAGGGACTTACGTGTTGGTATGGGTAGAGCATCAGGGGAAGTGTGATGCGGTGCAGTCCTAAGCACTTTAGCTCTATCTCTATTCCATGGTGGGATGGATGTGGATGACAATGGTGTTTGATCCGTTGGGTGGGCTTACACACCCTGTGTATAGAGGTGAGGCGGCCACCGAACCTTTCTATAGCACATTGCAAACTTATGAACCAGACCAAAGATATGAATTGAATGCATGCATATGTTTTGTTGCATTGTTTTGTTTACTCACTGGGCTCAAGTTGGAGAGCTGACCCTCGTGTACGAAATTCTTTTTAGTTTCTGATGTTGCAGGTATTACGGTTGAAGATTTTGTCAACACGCCAACATATGAACACGTGACAACTATAATGAGCAAGCTGTAGAGGACTATTGTGATTAGTTAAGAGAGCGTTCAACTATGAATACGCTTAGTGTTAACTTTTGTATTTGGATATTTATAATATGTATTAAATTATGTTTTGGTTACTTGGAGATAAATGGAATATTAATTTTTTATCATGACTAGACCTCAGTTTATTATCTGTAAGCTTTCTGTTATTTACTTTATTATCTCTGATTAATGTGGAATGTGTTTTGGTTTAACAAAAATGGGGATAGCCTATTCGAGATCCTGGTTGAACCGTTGGTTTATTGACGGTTCATCACACCATTCTGGTTGGTGCAGAATTGGGGTGTGACATTAAGTAAGAAGATTCAAGAACTGCAGCAACCTGAAAATAAGAATAAAAAAATAGTGTTATAAATCTCTCCAGTTATCTCACATGTCGAGTTGACCGCCATGTAAGATAACTCAATCTCAAATTTGACTTTTTCCATCAACAAAATCCCAAAATTCCTGTGACAGACTTGTTGAAATCCTTTACCTTCTACGTATCTCACCTCCCGGACTCCACAATGTTTTTTCTCGAAAGCAACAATAACAAAGGTCCTAGTTGAAGCTTGATTGTGAAATTCTTGAAATAAGGAGAAGAAGTAGTGGTGGCTTAATTGGGTCACAAACTCTTTGCCACTTGCTTCTTCTCCTACTTTCTCAACATTTTAATATTCAATAAATGATGAGAAAATGGGAGAAGAAGCAAGTGGCAAAGAAATGATTTGCAACCTAATGTTAGGTTTCTGCTAAACAGGGGTTTGGGGTTTCGGGTGATGGTGTTGATCCAAGAAGGGTTTGGGGTGATGGTGCTTGTCCCGGGTGGGTTTATGGAGAATTATGAATTCACGATAGTTCCGAGATTTTTTTGTGGTTCCCCATTTCAGACCTTGGAGATGTCTAGAGTTACAGAGATGCCACAAGCTAAAGCAGCTAAGAAGAAATTCGTTGTCACATCCCAATTCTGCACTAACCAGAATGGTGTGATGAACCGTTTATGATCCAAGGGTTCAACCAGGATCTCGAATAGGTTGTGTCCTTTTACTTAAACCATACACATCCACAACCATAATCAGAATAAATAAACAATAGCGGAAGTCTTTAATCTTAATGAACTGAGTATCTAACAGTGATATCATAAATAAAGTATCCAATTATCTCAAATAACTGAAGACATAAAATAAAATAATTTAATCAATTACATATTTTAAATAATCCAACAAATAAATCTAATCAAAGATGCATGAGTTGCACTCGCACGACGAATCATGCGACTCTATCATAGTTTCTGCATCCATCGCCGCAACATTTTCGTACATCGAAGCATTCATATAATCTTCTACTGTAGGACCTGCATCATCAACTAAAAATATTTGACGTCGAAAGGGTGAGAACACATCATGGTTCAGTGAACAAACAAAACAATGCAGTAAACACATGTATGCATTCAATTCATATCTTTGGTATGGTTCATAAGTTTGCAATGTGCAATAGAAAGGATAGGTGGCCGCCACACCTCTATACACGAATGTGTGAAGCCACCTAATGGATCAAACACCATTTTCGTCCTACATGCACCCATCATGGAATAGATATAGAGCTAAAGTGTCCGGATCAAACACCGCATGACACTTCCCCTGATGCCCTACCCATACCAATACGTAAGCCCCTATTGGCGAGGGCTTGTAAACTGGCTCACAACTAACCAATCCTAGTGTCAAGCAGTGTATCCAAGGCCTCACCACAGCATCCCTAAATACGTCCATAGAGATAGAGCTAAGGCCCACTGACAGAGTCAGAGACTATACGGTCCGAGACCACCTCCCCTGATGCCCTACGACGTAATAGTTCTGCTAAGGTAATGGCGATACGACAATGTCAACGAACAAGACTTGAGTAGAGATAGAGCTAGAGTCTGGTGACCAGGATGAACCATAGTGTCACGTCCTCCCCCTGATGCTCCACTCGCATTAAGTACACTAACCACATACATACATTCACATGCCTATTCCTAGCATCATCATCAACATCATGTTATAAATAAACAGAATTAAATATGCATGAGCAGTAATAACAGAAATATTATATGACATGTGAAATGCACATTACAATCATACAAGCATAGAATCATTCATGGCATTGGACTCAATAAATAAAAATAGTTTATTATTAGCCAATTAATTTAGGTCTTGTTCCCTCACATTTTCTTGATAGTAGATCCTTGTTCAAGCTTTGTAAATCTATTTTAAACCACTTGGAAACCTAACAAATTTATAGATTTTAAATTAGAATTAATTCCCATGAATTTAGACTAACAAAAACTGAGGGTTCGCAGGTGTGGCAGCACCTGTGGTCTCAGTTTCTGCGACCACGGGGCATGGGGTCGCAGGGTGTGGTCGCATGTCCTGCGACCACACCCTCCCTGGAAACTTCCCGAGGGCATGTGGTCAGACATGTGTGTCTCGTGTGGTCGTACATCATGCGACCACATGTGTGATGGTCGACCTTTCACTCTCAACTCCATTCCTTCATGTTTTGATCCCTTGACTTATCATCATGGTCCTTCCTATGATTGTTTTATGGCTCAAAACTAGTATTATATACTCAATCCATTGTCTACATAATTTCCTCCATGGATTCTCTTATAATTTGTCCATGGATGGATGATTTGGGTTTCTCCTATTCCTATCTTCTTCATGAACTATTCTAGGCTCTCAATTTAACATGAGAAATATGTTCATACCTTAAGCTTGCTGAAGATTCAGAGTTTTTTTTTCTGAATTTTCCTCCTCCTTAGTCTTCCTCTTCAATTTTCCTTCTCTTCCTTCTCTTCTCTTTATCTCACTTTAAGTTTGAGTTCTAAAAGAGTGAAAGAGGCTAAGGGACGTCCTATTTATAGAGGAAAACCCTCCATAATATGCCCTAATGAGTTTAGGAAAGAACCCCCTTCGGATTAGGAAGGTTTCCTAATTTCGGTTTCTGACTGGGTTCGTATGGTCAGAGGTGGGGTCGTAGAATCCGTCAACCACACCTTCTGAAATGTGCGACCACACGACTAAAATTCATGTGGTTGTACTATTTTGAGGTGTGGTCAGTTACACCTATTTAGGTATGCGACCACACGCTCATAATTGACTATTTTGGGTTACATTTCATACCTGGTCTTGTGGTTTCTTCACGCACTTGGTCCACTTGGCCCGACCATGATAGGAAGACCTGATACAAGGTGGTAAGACCGGTTAGTTCGATATGGGTCTTACATTCGTAGTTTTAGAATTCATAGTTTTAGAAACAAAAACATTAGAAGAAATTCAAACCCTTGAAGGTCGAAGTTCATATCTTTTCTTGGAATCCAAATCTGGAGGCTAAGAAGAAATTCAGATCCAAAAACTTTCCTCATCCAATCGAAAGACTTCAATATTTTCTAGAAATCAAAATAATATAACAGGAGAAATCACTTCATTCCTAGAAAGGAATTTCTTCTTAAACTTTGAATTGATCAGAACCCCAAAAAAAAAAAAAAATTCAGAAAATTTGTTCATTTATGTTTGCAGAGAAAGAGAAATACTATAGTCCAATAGAAAATTTCCTCACTATAGATGCAACAGGAGAATAGCCGTCGGCCACTCTCTCTTCTTCCTCTTTCTCCGATCAATGTTTTTTAGATTTAGAGTTAGGGAAATAAGGTGCAGGGTAAAATGGTCTTTTACCCTTACATTAAGGGTAGTATTGTCCATCAATAAATCGATTTGAGCTTACATCATCATCTAACAAAAGTCTTTTAACGGAGTGGATCTATTTGATCAATGGTGGTAAACGTTTGGGTGGTAATTATGTTTTTTGAAAGGTGTAGGTGGTAGGTGATGTTTCAAAACTATTTTAGGTGGTAGCTGAAATTTTTCCTTTTTGCATTTCTAGACTTAGTCAGAGCAAGACTTCGGCATTTTGGGCCAAAAGTAACCTCACCGTAGGATACTATATAGTACATTGCGCTGCCACTAATGTGGCTTCCACATATTCCTTCATGCACTTCGGCTAAGGTGTATTGTGCTTCTGAAGGCATCTGAGAAGTGGCTGGCTGAAGGACTTTTTATACAGGAGTCCATCAAGCTTGTTGTAATGGATTGACTTCGCTTATATGCACCGAGTTTCTATCTACCAGCAATATGTTGTCCTTAAGGAATGTGAGGATTGGTTCAATCTAGCACAGCTCAGGAGCCACTAATAGGAAGGCTGAGCAGGGGCCGTGTATGCTGACTTCAGCACCTCTATATAGAATGGATTGGTAAAGTCAGTGAGGTTGGCTTTGACAAGCTTGGACAGAATGTTAGCTTTGACGTTTGCCTCCCTCGAGATTTTATAAAGCTCGAACTTATGAAACTTTCCAATTGATTTTTGCACCTTGGCGGTACTACTACATATGTTCCTCTCTTGCTGCATAGATTCCGTTGACTTGTCGAATGAAAATTTGAGTCACTAAAGATGGTAAGGCGTTGAATCATCAGAATCATGGCTAGCTTGATCCCTGCAAGGAGTGCTTCATACTCAGTGATGTTATTTATTGTGGGGAACTCGAACCACAAGGTCGACTGTATTTGGAAACCTTCGGGACTGGTCAAGTACTTATCCTGCCCTGCAGGATCCTTGTTTAATGCTCCGTCCACGTAAAAAGTCTGAGTGGAGGGTTATTCATTGTTCAAGGTCGGCTTGTATACCTGTATGGCTGAGTTCAAATTCTCTGGCTCTTCTTCTTCATTTGAAAGTGAGCTCTCTAGGATGTTGTCGGCCAGTGCTTGGCCTTGATGGTTGTTCGTGGCTTGAAACTGAGGTCTAATTCTCCCAGTTCTATTGCCCAATTAATCATGAGCCCCGAAATGTTTAATCTAGATAGCACCTCCTTCAGGAGCTTGTCTGTCAAGAGTCTGATGGTGTAGCCTTGGAAGTACAGATGCAACTTTCAAGCAGCTATGACCAGGGCCAAGGCCACTTTCTCAATAGGTTTGTATTTGGTATTGGCGTTTAGTAACACCTTGTTAACGTAGTACATCAGTTGCCGAACCTTCTCTACTTCTTTCGCTAGTACTGTACTGATGGCCTTTTGGGAGACTGCTAAGTATAGTTGTAGCTTGTCCCTCGGCTCAAGAGTGATGAGGAGTGGTGGGGATGAGAGATATTTCTTTAAGTCCTCGAACGCCTTCTGACACTCGGGTGTCCAGCCAAAAAGCTTAGCTCCCTTCAATGTCTTGAAGAAGGGGAGACATCTATCTATAGATCTTGACATGAACCAACCGAGAGCTAAAACTCAACGGATCAACTCTTGTACCTGCTTAGGCTTTTTTGGAGCATACATCTTCTGGATGGCTCTATTATGGCAGGGTTGGCTTCTATTCTCAGTTGTGAAACCATAAAGCAAGAGGAATTTCCCTAAGAGAACTTGAAATGCACACTTAAATGGGTTGAGGTGCATGTTGTTCTTCCTGAGGACATTGAAGGCTTCTCTTAGATTGTCCAAGTGATTACAAGATTACTTCCATATTTTGACCGATCTGGTCCTTGAAGATTGATGAACACATTTTATGTGTGAATTTAGGGCATAAAGTATGCATCTTTTATTCTTTTTATGATTTTTCTTGGGTATTTAATGTTATTTTTATGTTTGTGGGGTGTAGGTGAAAGAAAGAAGAAATCCAAACTTGAAAAAACCATTTTATACATTTTTGGTGATCCTTTCTAGTGAACTCACCCAGTCAACTCAATAGCCATGCATAGAGATGAATTTTATAAGAAGAGCCATAAATTTTGTATATAAGATCAGCCTTGGACCAAGTCAAAAAGCAATCCAATCTCATGTGAGAGATTCCATTCTCTTGAGAAAATATTTCCTACTTATTTGGAATCAAATTTACAAGGTAGAGATTGGCATATTCTTGGGGTTTTCTTTTTTTTTTCTCTCTCAAGGATGACATCACATGTGGTGACTGGCATGGCATGGAAGAATGGAAAGCTCCAATCAGTTATGAAAGTTTTCAGGAAGAAATAATGATGTCAAAGATACAATAATTTGTTGCAAGATCTTTTTCTACTTAAGAATCATCCATATACAATGAACCTACAAGGCTGACATTCTGTTACCTTGTTTATCTCCACAAAATTCTTTGTAATCCATTTGTAAAGATTGATTGTGATCTTTACTCAATTGTATATATATGTGATACTCAGCAATAGAAAAAACATCCAAGAATTCTATTGTAAGTTTTTTTTTTTAGTTTTGAAAATTTATGGGAGAGTTTGAGAGTCTTAGTTTTTTCTTTTCAAGTTGTGTTTTTTGTGCTTAATTTCTTTTATCAAATTTTAATTTTAGATATAGAATTCTGTAGTAGGATAGATAAATATAGGTTGTACTCCATTACTAATTTAATTTAGGGGAGAAGGCTTCCTTTATAATCGTTTGCGCATCGCCTTGGAGTAACAATAAGACGACGAGTGACAACAGAGAAATCTTCCAACGAGATAAGTTTTTCTTACATTCTTTTATTTTAATTTCGTTCCCTTCATGCAATATATTTGTGTTACTCTACGGTAAATATAGTGGTTTTGTAAATCTTCGTGCCGTTAAGAATCAGTTATTATTGTTTTTGTTGCTTGATTAATTTTTATTCGTAGTAATTAGGGCGTTAATTTATTCAAATCATTTGGGTATACTTTGCCCTGTTTAAGTTAGGACAATAGCGATTCCTCCCAAAGATTGACCCGTTACTGCATGATACCGTGCATTTACGGTTACACATTCAATTTCCATCAAGTTTTTGGCACCATTGCCAGGGAGGCAAGCCCTTATTTTTCCTATTTTAAATAGTTCAAAGTAATTTAAAAGAAAGAAAAATGCAAAAAGTTTTCATTAGTTTTTCATGTCTTTTTTTGCACCTCCGATCCGTAAGTACAATTGACGGTCCAATCCTGATCATGATGTGGTGTTAAGTGATGCTGGCTATCGAATTATCAAGAGGACTAACGACTAATAGCTTCGGCGATAACGATGTTGTTTCTCAAGGTGATTGCGGATATGACCGGTCTCTAAGCCATTGATCGTCAAGAGGTTTGCATTGACCTCGATTCGAACAAATCCAGTTTTTCACATAGAATTTACAGGAAAAAGAAAGAGAAAATTTTGTCATTTAAAGAGGATTGTGCATGAGTGTAGACTCGTGATTCTACCAACCGTTTGATAAGAGTTCTATCGTTTACAATGGCTGAACCCAAGACCATACTTAAGGATAGGTTCTACCTTACTAGGGCAACACAATCCTCATGTATTCAATTGTCGACTACCACAGGCAATAACTATGAATTGAAAACTCAATTCATTACCATGCTTCCCTATTTTCATGGGTTATCTTCAGAGGATGCATACTTGTTCCTCGGTAAGTATGAGGAGGTATATGCCCTCATTTAGATGCAACAACTTAATGATGATGCTGTCAAATTGGGGTACATCATTTTTTTACTCAAAGATGGAGCTAAAAAATGGTGTTATGGTCTTTCCATAAATTCCATTACTTCATGGGACAAATTTACTGTGTTATTCCTTAAAAAGTTTTTTCCTCTATACAAGACAAATAAACTTTGAGGGGATATAATGCGATTTAAACAAAAGCCAAATGAGTCTTTTTTGCTACTCAATGAGAGGTTTCAAGGCATACTCCAAGAGTGCCCTCACCATGGTATTGAAACATGGTAGCTTTGCTAAACTATCTACGAAGGGATAGACTTCCCTACCAAGCAGATGTTTGATTCTATGTATCCTCAAGGATTCACTCCCTATGAGGATGCTACTGATGCTTGGAACTTTTTGGTGGATTTCATCGAAAAAACAAGAGAGTGGGAGTCTGCGTAGGAGATAGACCGCACCCAAAAAGGTAAATGTTACTTTGCCGACGGCATAGTAGTTAAACATGCACACTAAGATAGCCTTATCAAAAGGATAGAAGCTTTAGTTCCTAAAGACCCTGTCCAAAAACAAGTTTTAAAGTGTAATTGGTGTCAAACTCCTGGACACATAGTGGAGGAATGCCTTTGGGGGGAAATTCTCAGAATGCAAATGTAAGTGCACTCTACAATCCATATAGTAACACTTACAATCCAGGATAGAGAAATCATCCAAATTTCTCCTGGAACTAAGGGAACTGTGTGGACCCACCCTAGTTTCCAAATCAAGGTCCACCCGGTCACACTAGGCCATATGCTCCCCCTTGACCCAATTTTGTTCTCCAAGATAATTTTCAGCAACCCCCTGATTTTCTAACATGGGTGAGCCGGCCAGACTTAGTGAGTTGGAGAAGAATGTGGTAGCTCTTAAAGCAGGGCATATCACTATGGGGAGACATTTACCTAATTGGTTAACTTGATTTGTGAAAAGAACAAGGATATTTTGCCCAGCCAACCAGAGACGAACCCATGCCATCACCCACAACCAAATAGATCAAACCCTTAAGTGAATGGCATAGAGAATCAATCACCCTCCAAATAATGTAATGCAGTCCATGCTTTACGGAGTGGCTAGAAGTTGCAACGGGATAATGCACCACAGACCAAACTCATAGCTGACCCCAATTGTTGTTCCCCAATCTGAGGCAGTTGCTGAGCCTCTTTCTTTAGGTTCGTCTGATGTACCTGAAAGACCAAAGAGATTGTCTCAGAAAGAGTTTTTACTCCCCCAGCCCCATTCCCTAATAGGTTAGCAAACCGAAAAAACTGCTTTAATTGATAGAATTTTAGAGGTCTTCAAACAGGTAGAATTGAACATCCCACTTTTGTATGCAATTGGAAAAATCCCTATTTATGCAAAAATCCTTAAAGACTTATGCACACAAAAACAGATTAGTCAAATTCCCAAAAAAGTATTCTTGGCTGCACATTTAAGTTCCCTTCTGATCCATCCTATGGCAGCCAAATACAAGGACTGTGAGTCCTTCACTGAGCTATGAGCTCACATCTTCATCAAACAAATTAACATAACATAAACATTCTCTTAGAAGTTGTGAGGACAAAGTACGTATCTTTCACCCATCTCCGATGGATGACAAAAATAATGGTTTGGAGTTGCCACCTAGAATAAGGTCTAGGACCTATAAGAATGTAGTCTCATCATAAGAAAATATTTTTATTGACTCATTGGACCCAATATATTGGCTTTGGCCTATTAGAGAAAGGGTAAGCATTCAAGGTACAGTTTGGGAAAGTGTTAGGTCTTATGTGATTCTACTTTCCCTAGACTCTATTGTTCTGACTGTTCATGATCAATGGATGATGACTAGGGCTCATGGGGGATCCTATGCCAAGTTCTTAAATTCTTCTAACCTAGGGTTTAGCCAAACATGTTCTCAAAGTAAATAAACAAGAAAAGTAATATACAGTGAACCAAACCGAAGATAGTTCGATGATTGACTAAATCTAAAACGTCTTAGACATCTCAAATTGCCTACGTATTCCAATCCTGAAAATCAAGTCTATAACGTAGTTCGTACGGAATGTGATTAAGGTTTATGGATGTGATTTATGATTAAGTTTTCTTAGATTCAATTGTTCAAGTTGAAGTTTATGCTTGATGATGATTGAGATTGAATCTAGATATAGCCTAATATGGATTGAAGTGAATATAGATATAGGTATGGATATGGATATAGATGACCTAAGGATACTAAGATGTGGTACCATACTTGGAGAGGTCCTCCAAGTTGCCTACGTATTTCAGAGGTCCTGAAAATCAGGTACAACATAGTTTGTTGTGATGTTTTGATACTCTCGGGGAGCAAGCTATCTCTCTCTACTTTCGGGGCAATCTGTCTCTCTCTTTACTCTCAGGGAGCAATCTGTCTCTTTCTCTACTCTCAGGGAGCAATCTATTTCTTTCTCAACTCTCAGGGAGCAATCTGTTTCTCTCTACTCTCGGGGAGCAAGGTGTCTTTCTCTCTACTCTCGGGGAGCAATATGTCTCTCTCTACAAAGGATTTGAGTTCGTGTTTGAAAATCTCTCCAAACTGCCTATGTATCTTAGGGTGCTGCCCTAAGAATCAGGATCTGCGTAGTTTGGAATGTGATTCATTCATTGATGTGTATATTCTTTCAAGATCATGGTGTGGAACCTAAATACTCCATGGTTCGATTCATATCACACCTATCTAGTTCTTTGTATCCTAGAGGAGATGAGCTGAGGGGTAGAGATCGTCCTAAAGCTACCCTTAACCTAAAACCCTAATTTGGCATATGTTGGGCTAGGCTTTCTAATTCTTGATTAAAATTTATCATTTTCATTCTTACCCTTCCCATGAATGTGGGTGCCTACATACACGTCCCCACACCTAATATGTCTTCTAGGTATACAGATATAACAGTTCGACTAGGGAGTGGCAGAAATTAAATTATTGCTAATAATAAATATCATTTAAATATAGCAACAACAACATATATCATCTCAAATATAGCAATAAAGCATGTGAATCAATATAATAGCAAGTATTTAAAAGCATTGATCAAGCATCGATCATCAACAATGTGAAGATCATATTTGATCGACTACTCAGATTTGATGTAATCGATCATCATCAATGTGATCAAGATCATATTTGATCAATGGTTTAGATTCAATTAAAACATTCATGAGGTCAATCCGACCATTCAAATTCAATTAAATCACTCCAAAAGGATAATCTATCCATTCAAATCAATCATAAAGACAATCCAATGATCCAGATTCGAATAAGATACTCATGATCAAGATCTAATGGTTCAAATTCAAATAAGATGCTCATGATCAAGATATAATGGTTTCAAATTCTTCTAAGGCACAATATGATGGAAATCTAATGGTTTAAATCATGCCTACAATGTCAGACTATGAAAACTGGTCAGACTAATTTTCTTATTGGAACTAGTCATGGGAAAATAATCATAAGATATTCTTCAATCATGCAAAAAATTATCTATTAATTTGGTTGTCTTCCAGACTCATGTGGCTACCTTTTCCTTCAAGGAAGTGATGTCTAAAAAAATCTCTACATGACACTTATGCATGAATTTTCATAATTTTTACTGCAATCAATAGATTCTGTATACCTTTGCCAAAACATGCATATGGGGCTTCATACATATTCAAATTAAGCTCAAAATATATCCTCTGAAAGAGGACTCAGAGACTTAGATTTTGTTTCAAGAAGGAAAATCCTAACAGGGAACCAAAATGGGTCAAATATGCACCACAAGTGGAGGCTTGTGCACTGGTCAAGTCTGTTTCAGATTCTGACCAACTGCACCATAGATTCTATATAAAATCAACCACTCATTAAAAATAGAATTCAGGCATATAGTCATGTAGCTAACTAATATATCTAATACCTCATTTAAAAATATTATGCAAACAGAAAGATCCTCAAGGCTCAAACGTCACATCTCAGTCATGCAATTCAGTGTGTTCTAACTGACCCTAAAAAAGACCATGGTGCACTTCAAAAATCATATGAAATCCATAAAAAATCAGAAAATCTGAATCTAGTGCAAAATTTTTCATGACTTCATATCTATCACTTTCCCTGAAGGAAGGATTATCAAATTATGGCTGTAAATTTCATTTTTAGAGCTTTTCTGATGAGGGTTTGCACTGTACCCGAGAAGAATAGTAGCATCATTGGGGCTTTTTTATCTCAACTTTCTCAACTCCAAATGAGTCAAAATTTATAGGAGAACTTTCTAACATATGTATGAGTATCTCATAAAATTTTAGACTCAATATTCATCAAAAATATATATGAGATGCATGTCCCAAAATAGGATTCCAGATTTGGAATTTTCAGATCTGAAATCCATATTGTAAAAAAACATTAAAATACTCAAAAATCATCATATGACATTCAATTTTTCCCCATTGAGTACATTAAACATATTCTAATGCATAAAAAATATCAAACATGGGCATTACTGTAAGACCCGCACTCCGTGAACCCGATCTAAACCTTGATTTCATGTCGTAATAGGTCTTCCGATCATCACCGGGCCAGACAGGATGAGCGGATGACAATCATGTATGAAATCAGAACAAACAGATCAACTTAAGTATGAATTTAATTCATACCGGTCGATGGTACCGGTCTATGGTACCGGTCGACCGGTATGGTCTGCGCAACAAACTACCAAGATCCGAAATTGGATCTCTGCGGGTCCTACTTTCTCAATTCCGAATCCTAAGACTTTCCTAATCCTAAGAGGCTTCCTAAACCAAATTCCTAGCCTATTTAAACCCCTTTAAGCCTCCTTGAATCCCTTTCATTAATCCTCACAAACCCTAGAGAGGAGAAGGAGATTGGAGAAGGAGAAGGAGCTAGGAAGAAGAAGAAGAGCCGCCATTGCCGTTCGATGACGCACACCTTACGCCAGTCAACGGTAAGTGTTTAAACCCTTCCTCTCACATTATGACTTTAGGATGGTTGGGTTGTTTGGATCAATACCATGCAAAGCAGGTATTGACTTAAACCCTACTTTGTCGACAAACCCTAATTTAATCGATAAACCCTAGATTCAAGTTCTAGGATGAATACCATCAAAGCTAGACTTGAATGGAGTTGGAAACGACTCTAACTCAAAGCTCAGACTTAGAATGTGTAGGAGAAACCCTAGAATCAATAGAGAATGATCGACGGAAGTCGAAAAACCTAGTGTATGGTCATCCGGAGACATACTGGTCGACCATACCGGTCGTAGGTCATTCGACCGGTACTGCGACCAGTATCTCTCGGGGAGTAGCCTGTGGGGACCGGTTGACCATACCGGTCGCCAGTTTTCCCCACAGAGCTGCGACCTGTACCTGCGACCGGTCAGCTCTGTGAGTGTATTTTTGGTAACTTCGTTGGTTTTCGACCAACGTAAACCCTAAGAAACTATTCTAATTGAACCCTAATATTATGTAGGACTTTGTGATCGCACGTTTGGATCTTGCAACGTGGAGCAAGCTATCAAACGAGCGTCATGTAAGGGAATCAGACCTAAACCCTAAAAATTAATGGACAGTAAATTGTTGTAAATAACAATGAATATGTGGATTGGTGTTTGTGCATATTGCATGTCATCCTTTACTTTCAGCTATTATTATTTGTTCATGCATACTCGTTATGCTAGGATGTGATTGCTAGACATTGTGATTGTTTTCGTTGGTTTGTGGAATGGGAAGGGCCTGGGGTCTGGGATCATTCCTCACACTGGCACCTTTTTGTAGTATTCTATCTTAGCATACTTGGTGCGGGTAGGGTATCAGGGGGAGGTTGTGACACTGTGGTCTCCGACCTGGCCACCATGCTCTAGCTCTATCTCTATGCTGTAGGGAGTGATGTTGGGATAGAATCTACTTGCGTATTGTTCTGTCTTAGTATGCTTGGTGAGGATAGGGCATCAGGGGGAGGTCGTGGCACTGTGGTCTCCGGCCTGACCACCACGCTCTAGCTCTATCTCTATGCCGTAGGGAGCTGTACTGGGATAGAGCCTACAGTGATGACATATAAGATTGGTTAGTTGCGAGCCCAGTTTGCAAGCCCTAGCCAGTAGGGGCTTACGTATTGGTATGGGTGGAGTATTAGGAGAGGTAGTGGATGCCTTAGCTCTATCTCTATTCCATGATGGATGCATGTGGGTCGGTGGTGGTGTGATCTGCTGTGTGATTCCACACACTCGTGTATAGAGGTGAGGTGGCCTCCGAACCTTTCTATAGCACATTGCAAACTTAAACCAGACCACAGCATAAAATGATTGTTACTCATGCATATAATATTGATACACTGTCTGATTGTCTTATTGAGCTAAGTTGTGAGCTCACCCTTTGTATATATACTATTTTTAGATGTTGATGCAGGTTACACGGTGGACGACTATATGAAGGCTCCGACGTATGGAGGTGTTGCTGCTCTGGACGTACAGGCAGGAGAGGACCAGCATGACGCTTCATGCGAGTGCCCTTTCTGCATGTACTTTTGACTTTATTTTATTTATTTCAGTTATTTTATTAAGGTGATGTAAAGATATTTTACTACGTTCGGAATTTGGATAATTGAATGTTTATTTAAATCTATCAATAGAATACTCAGTTCCTTTATTTAAGGACTTCCGCTGTATTTATTATATTTTGATTGTGGTTATGTGCAATGGTGTGTATGAGTGGACACGGTCTTATTGAGATCCTGGTGTGAACCGTTGGTTCAATGACGGTTCACTCACACCATTTTGGTTGGTTCAGAATTGGGGTGTGACAACTTGGTATCAGAGCCCTCGGGCTCTGTCCAACAGACCATATTGCGCTTAACTAAGTCGATGAACTGAGATATGGAAAATTAAAAGCTTTAATAAGAACACACCTTAAGCATTGTTTGATACTTGAGACCATATAAGAAAGAGCATAACATACTATATTAAATATGGAATTAATAAGTGCACATGCTCTAGATAGGCAAAAACCATAAATTACTATTAAAACATTGAAGAGTGATAAGTTCAAAGTGCTACAGGGTACGGTCCACAAACCAGACAGTTACCTTGTTATATAAACTGTGAAGAGCGAGAAAAACAAGAGGACTATCATGGGGTAGGGGGCCTAGGAGGAATAGGGTTGGCAATATCATAATCCCGCTCATAGGCGACCCTAAGCCAGTACACCTGATCCTGAGTGACTTTGAGGTTGCGAGCCAAGTGCCCCAAGTCACGGCTCATCTCACGCTGAGCGTCCCTGATCTCCGTGAACATACCCATCACAGTGTCCGGAGGAGGCTGAGATGGTCCCGCTGCATATGTAGGTGGTGGTGCTGGTGCTGGAACATCCTCCATCCGATCATCGCCACCCTCGTCATCACCCGCTGCCTCTGCTGCATGAGCAGCATTGGCTGCTGCTACTGCTGCTGCCGCGGATGCTACCCTCCGGAGTGGGCGAGGGTGAGCCTCCAAATCCTCATCGCTGATCGGCAGGTTATCCATTTGCATCCGCAGGATGGCATCCCAGTCGATGTCAGAGGTCATAGTGTCCTCCACAGCGATCTCACCCCTCTTGTTCACTCGTAGTCACTGTAGGATAGTAGTGATGAGCCGGCCATAAGGAAGGTTACTGGACTGACCGGGTAGTGTAGCCTGATGCATGGTCCTGATGATGATATAGGGAAGGCAAACCTGCTCCCGAGTGCAAACGCAGTAAGACAGGTACTGAGTGAGCTGAGATAACTCACTATAATGGCCGCTCTGGGGCACACTGTTGTGCTGGATGATGCGGCTATAAACTCGAGGTAGGGGCTTCAAACTAGAAGCCTTCATGGGCACCCCAGGGGTTGAGAAGTTGTTCGGAGATCTCCTAGCGCAGATCGTCAGTGAGAAAGCCCTTCATCTTAGGCGCACAGTAGAATAAGTCCCCATCATTGGAAATCCCCAGAAGATCGACAAGCTGATGGGTGTCGAAGGAGATGGGGACACCCTTGATGTAACTAGTGATGCGGAGCGCTCGACATTGATTGAAGTCGTCGACATCCCCATCTATTTTCAAGTTGGCATAAAAGTGTTTGACGAGGTTGGGACGGATAGTCGTCGTGTATGTGATGACTGGCAACCAACCAAGTCTGTCAAAAGCGGCTTCCACGTCGAACCGCTGCAACTGCTCCAAATTTATACACCGTCCAGACTTGATATTCTTCCTTTCGAACCAAGGGAAACGGGCTTGTGCCGCCTCAGATCGAAACCAATGCTCATCGAGCTGTGGTACAGGTGGGTGGGGAAGGTGCTTGCCTAGACCATAGGAGCGCTTGCCAGCACCTCTGCGTGGAGCCATTACAGCTGCAAAACAAGGAAAAACAAGTAAAAATGGTTAAAAATTATCAAAATTTCGACAGCATAACGACAGCAAATCAAGAAAAAGCCTCGAACTCACCCAAAAACATGGGGAGGAAGACCTACGTAACCCCCACACACTTTATGGAAGCCAAACTTAGAACAAACAACAAGAAATTTAGAAATTTTAGCAAAAATTGATTTTTTTGACAAAACCTAGGTCAAAACTAGAAAAAATTTGATTTTTCCTAAAACCTTTCGGTGGAACCTCAAATTAGTTGAGGGATTTTGTTCTTAGGGGTCCCTAAACCCTTTCTAAACCGAAGGAAAGGAGTTCCTACGGTTAGAATCTTCCAATCAATGAAAACCATAGTTTTTAAGCTTAAAACCATGAAAAAACGATATGAAAATGATGAATGGAAGGAGAGAACTTACTCGAAGGCGATATTCTAAGTCTTGATCGGAAGAAAATGACTTCTAGGATCACCGGTCGGACTGTAGCAACTCAGGAGCCAGAGAGGAATTGCCACCGGAGAGAAGAAGAAGAGAAAAGTGAGAATTTTTCTCACTTTTCGCGACTTTAAGGACCAATATGGGCATACCAGTCGACGGTTTGCCCATACCGATCGACCGGTATCCCATAGGGGCCGCGACCACTATGTCTCGGTCATAGTAAAAATTCTGACCGGTCAACATACCGGTTGCCCAACCTTCTACAGTGTCGCGACCGGTATGTCATGACCGATCAACTAAGAAAAAAAAAAATAGAAAATGTTTTTTTTTTTAAATTTAGTTTCCATTTCGACTTTCTGCCTTGTTTGTTAAAGACTAACACTATTATGATTATTCGACTGTACCTTATGTGTTATGTCTTTGTCTCAGATCCAAACAGACTAGTCTGAGATGGTAGGCGAAAATGGTCGAAGAGGCTCACGAAAGCGTCACCACTCCAGGGTGCGCCAAACTGAGGAAAATGTGGAAGCTGGATTTGTTGAAGAGCAAAACCAGAACCCAGAGAGTGGAGAAGGGCAGGTACCCAGGGCACCCACAAATTTACCAGGCCCTCCTCATACAAACTCCGAGACAATTGTCACGAATCTAGTTTACCAAATGGAAGCTCAACATAAGACATTCCTGAATGAGATGCTGAAGATGTTCAGGCCACCAGGATATGTTCCCACTGAAGGTACGCCTGAGTCTGGAAGGAATAATACTACATTGCCAACGGATGGTAGCCCAGGGCCAATGGGCCAAGGACAGAATTTACAACCACTGCATCAGTTTCCATCATCGTCTGCTTACCAGGGAGTCTACCCGTACCCACCACCATGGTACGAAATGAATACACAGGGGCAGCACAATCTGAGCCGAGCAGTGGATAGGTTCTTGAAGTTGAAACCCCCTACTTTTACAGGGAAACCGGGGAAACCATTGTGGCCTGCATAATGGGTTGCTGAGATGGAGAAGAATTTCCGTCTGATGACATGTTCTGAGGATGAAAAGGTGCTGTTTGCCACGCATATGCTCAAAGAGGACGCGAACGCCTGGTGGAATTCTACACAGGCGTATTTGGAGACAAAGCACACTCAGATTGATTGGGCAGTCTTCAAGGGAGCCTTCTTTGATAAATATTTTCCAAAGAGCTTTAAAGATCAAATGGAGAAAGAATTTCTCAACCTGCAGTAGTCTCAGTCTACTGTGGATGCTTACTAGCAAAGGTACAAAGAGCTATTTTTCTTTGCACCGGTAAGTATGCAAGAAGAAGAAACGAAGACACGTAAGTTCACCATGGGACTGCGTGGAAGCATTAGAGAGAACATCTTGGGTCTGGAGAAAAAGGTTTATAATGAGGCTGTACAGGTTGCTAGAGTGATTGAATCAAGTCAAAATGACAGTTTCTTTGCTCAGAATAGGGGACTGAAGAGACTGGCTACTGAGACTTCAGGTGGCGGCAATAACAGACCATTCCGCCCATACAGGGCTCAGTCCACCATGGCGCCTGTAAGAAACACTACCACACCACCACCGCCATAGTTCGCTGGACAAAACCCTAGCACTAAATATTTCAACTGTCAGCAACTGGGTCATATTGCAAAGAACTGCACTCTACCTAAGAAACAAACTCCACAACAAGGAAAGGTATTTGCAGTCACCACCGAAGAGGCTACCGCATCACCTGATGTGGTCACTGGTATGATTCTATCCCTTCCTATTTAGCTTACTATTTAATTATTGTGTGTGAGCATGTAGAACTAAGGGATAATTAAATTTCAGGAACTGTAAATATAGCTGGTATACCTGCCAGAGTACTCTTTGACTCTGGGGCCACGCACTCCTTTGTTTCTATTTCTTTCGGGAAGCGAATGAAATTACCTGTCAAGCATCTAAACCCAAGCTTGATAGTTCGCTCCCACTGGGAGTCGAAGTGGCATTGAAAAAATATTTTGGACCATGTACAGTTAGCATTGACGACCGAGATCTAGAAGCTAATCTGGTTTAACTCGAGATGGCAGACTTTGATGTCATCTTGGGAATGGATTGGTTAGGCCAGCATTCAGCCAGCTTATTATGTGGTGAGAAGAAGCTTGTGCTTAAAGACGAAAAAGGAAAAGAGTTTAGCTTCACCGGGACTAAGTTACCTAGTAAGCGAAAGCTGATCCTATCCGCCCTAAAAGCTAAGAGATGCTTAGAGAAGGGCAGAGTGGGGTATTTAGTGTCTGTGATCGACATAACTGCTGAGGTGCCAAGGATGGAAGATCTAGATGTGGTACGAGAGTTTTTGGATGTGTTTCTAGAGGATCTCCCAGGTCTACCTCCAGACAGGGCTACAGAGTTCGTGATAGACCTAATGCCAAGGTCGGCACCAGTGTCTAAAGCACCATACAGGATGGCCCCCACAGAATTAAAGGAGTTAAAGATCCAGTTACAAGAATTGCTAGATAAGGGTTTCATACGACCAAACATATCACCATGGGGAGCACCTGTATTATTCGTTAAGAAGAAGTACGGTAGTGTACGACTATGTATTGACTACCGGGAGCTGAACAAGTTAACCATCAAGAATCGATATCCTTTTCCTAGGATCGATGATCAGTTTGATCAGTTGCAGGGTGCAAAGGTTTTCTCGAAGATTGATCTCAGATCAGGGTATCACCAATTGAAGATCAAGGCTGGAGATATTCCAAAGACTGCTTTCAAGACAAGGTATGGGCATTATGAGTTTCTGGTAATGTCGTTCGGGTTGACCAATGCCCCAGCGTCGTTCATGGAACTGATGAACCGAGTGTTTCATGACATGTTGGACACTTCGGTCATCGTATTCATCGATGACATATTGGTCTACTCAAAGGACAGGGAGGCTCATACAATACATTTGAGAGTAGCCCTACAACGGCTGAGAAGGGAGAAGCTTTATGCCAAGTTCAAGAAGTGTGAATTTTTGCTGAAGGAGGTGGCTTTCATGGCTACATAGTATCTGAAGACGGTATCAAGGTGATCCAAGTAAGTAGCTGCTATAGTAGGATGGGAAGCACCAAAATCAGTTACGGAGATTCGTAGTTTCCTTGGATTGGCTGGTTACTGTAGAAGATTCGTGGAAGACTACTCAAGGATCGTCGTTCCACTTACCCGTCTGACTAAAAGGGAGAGAAATTTATATGGTCAGATGAGTGCGAGAAATGCTTTCAGACTTTGAAGTCAAGGCTACTCTCTGCACCTATCTTGACCATCCCAGCACCAGGCTTACCGTTTACCCTATATACGGATGCCTCAGGGTTGGGTCTTGGATGTGTATTGATGCAAGGAGAACAGGTGATTGCCTACGCATCAAGACAGTTGAAAAAGCATGAGAAGAATTATCCTACACATGATTTGGAGTTAGCAGCGGTTATACATGCAATCAAGACTTGGAGACACTACCTTTACGATGAGAAGTTTCACATTAAGTCAGATCACAAGAGCTTAACATATCTTTTCACTCAGAAGGACCTGAATATGAGACAGAGGAGATGGCTGGAGTTATTAAAAGATTATGATTGTGACATCCAGTACCATCTGGGTAAGGAAAATATTGTGGCTGATGCCTTAAGCAGAAAGTGGGCATTGAAACCTGAGGCAGGACCAAGTACAAATGCTGCATTATGTGCCGTAGCCTCGAGCTCAACAGGGAATGATGAAGAGTATATAATAGAGACTGTAAGAGATCCAGTGGAATAGGGCTTAATTCATAAGTTCACATTGATGTTCGCAGCCTTGAAGATCTCATCGGATCTCATAGATGAGGTCAAAGTAGCAATCCTACAGGATCCACACCTCAAGATGGTACAAGAAGACCTAGAGAAGGGTAACAGCAATCCTAACTTTACCTTGGATTCAGACAAGGTACTCAGGTATCGTGGACGATTATGTATACCTGAGAGTGAAAACTTAAATATCAAAGATCGAGTTATGACAGAAGCTCATTACACTCCATACTCGGTACATCCAGGAAGCACCAAAATATACCATGATTTAAGAAGATTATATTGGTGGAGGGGTATGAAAGCAGATATAGCTCGTTTCGTATTCCAATGTCTGAATTGCCAGCAAGTTAAAGCAGAAAGGTAGAGACCCGTAGGTTTGCTACAACCACTATCAGAACCTGCATGGAAGTGGGATTATATCACAATGGATTTCGTCACGGGCCTACCCTTGACACCAAGGTCGGTGGATGCAGTTTGGGTTATAGTCGATCGACTTACCAAGACAACTCGATTCATTGCTGTCAGACCTCAGTATACCATGGAGAAGTTGGCCAAGCTATATGTAGATAATATAGTTAGACTTCATGGCGTCCCAGAGAGTATAGTGTCTGATAGAGATCCCCATTTTACATCAAAGTTCTGGGAAGGATTACAGAAAGCTATGGGAACAAAGTTGAAGTTTAGTACAGCCTTTCACCCTCAGACGGACGGGCAGTCAGAACAAACTATTCAAATCTTAGAAGATATGCTCTGAGCTTCATCGAATTTGCTTATAATAATAGCTACCAGGCTACAATTCAGATGGCTCCATATGAGACACTCTATGGGAAGAAATGTCGTACACCTCTGTTATGGAATGAGGTGGGAGAAAGAAGAATTGTAGGACCGGAGTTCATTGAAGAAACTTATCGAGTGATTGATCAGATCAAGGAAAGAGTGAAGACAGCTCAAGTTCGACAGAAGCACTATGCGGATAACCGACGTCGAGATCTGGAGTTTGCAGTAGGTGACAAGGTATTCTTGAAGATATCACCGGTGCGAGGGCTGAAACGGTTTAGTAAGAAGGGGAAGCTATGCCCCAGGTACGTGGGACCATACGAGATATTGACCAGACGTAGTAATGTGGCATATCAATTGGCTCTACCACCATCTATGTCAAGCGTTCATGATGTGTTCCATGTATCATTATCGAAGAAGTATGTCAGGGATCCATCGCATATCTTGACAGAAGACCCCCCAGACTTGACAGAGGACTTAACATTTGAAGTGGTACCTGTGATGCTCTCAAGCCGAAAGGTACAGCAACTTCGAAGCAAGGATATCCATTATGTAAAAGTACATTGGAAAAGCCAAGATGTCGAAGAAATTACTTGGGAGGAGAAGAGCGCGATGAGAAAGGAGTACCCTAACCTTTTCGACGTTCAAGGTATGTTCAAATTTCGAGGTCGAAATTTCTTTTAAGGGTGAGGGAGTTGTGAGACCTACATGCAAATTTTGGGGACGAAATTTCTTTTAAGGGTGGGGGTTGTAAGACCCGCACTCCGTGAACCCGATCTAAACCTTGATTTCATGTCGTAACAGGTCTTCTGATCAGCACCGGGCTAGACGGGACGAGCGGATGACAATCAGGTACGAAATCCAACCAAACAGACCAACTTAAGTATGAATTTCATTCATACCGGTCGATGGTACTGGTCTATGGTACCAGTCGACCGGTATGGTCTGTGCAGCAGACTACCAAGATCCAGAATTAGATCTCTACGGGTCCCACTTTCCCAATTTCGAATCCTAAGACTTTCCTAATACTAAGAGGCTTCCTAAACCCAATTCCTAGCCTATTTAAACCCCTCTAAGCCTCCTAGAATCCCTTCCATTAATCCTCACAAACCCTAGAGAGGAGAAGGAGATTGGAGAAGGAGAAGGAGCTAGGAAGATGAAGAAGAGCTGCCGTTGCCGTTCGACGACGCACACCTTACGCCAGTCGACGGTAAGTGTTTAAACCCTTTCTCTCACATTATGACTCTAGGATGGTAGGGTTGTTTGGATCAATACCATGCAAAGCAGCTATTGACCTAAATCCTACTTTGTCGACAAACCCTAATTTAATCGATAAACCCTAGATTCGAGTTTTAGGATAAATACCATCAAAGCTTGACTTGAATGGAGTTGGAAATGACTCTAACTCAAAGCTCAGACTTAGAATGTGTAGGAGAAACCCTGGAATCAATAGAGAATGATCGACGATAGTCGAAAAACCTAGTGTATGGTCTTCCAGAGACATACCGGTCGACCATACCGGTCGCAGGTCATGCGACCGGTACTGTGACCAGTATCTCTCGAGGAGTAGCCTGTGGGGACAGATGGACCATACCGGTCGCTAGTTTTCCACACAGAGCTGCGATAGGTACCTGCGATCGGTCAGCTCTGTGAGTGTATTTTTGATAACTTCGTTGGTTTTTGACCAACGTAAACCCTAAGAAACTATTCATTGAACCCTAATATTATGTAGGACTTTGTGATAGCACGTTTGGATCTTGCGACGTGGAGCAAGCTATCAAACGAGCGTCAGATAAGGGAATCGGACCTAAACCCTAATAATTAATGGACAGTAAATTGTTGTAAATAACAATGAATATGTGGATTGGTGTTTGTGCATATTGCATGTCATCCTTTACTTTCAGCTATTTGTTCATGCATACTCATTATGCTAGGATGTGATTGCTAGACATTGTGATTGTTTTCGTTGGTGTGTGGAATGGGAAGGGCTTGGGGTCTGGGATCATTCCTCACACTGGCACCTTTTTGTAGTATTCTATCTTAGCATACTTGGTGCGTGTAGGGTATCAGGGGGAGGTTGTGGCACTGTGGTCTCCGGCCTGGCCACCACGCTCTAGCTCTATCTCTATGCCGTAGGGAGTGATGTTGGGATAGAGTCTACTTGCATATTGTTCTGTCTTAGTATGCTTGGTGCGGGTAGGGTATTAGGGGGTGTTCGTGACACTGTGGTCTCCGGCCTAGCCACCACACTCTAGCTCTATCTCTATGCCATAGGGAGCTGTGCTGGGATAGAGCCTACAGTGATGACATATAGGATTGGTTAGTTGCGAGCCCAGTTTGCAAGCCCTAGCCAGTAGGGGCTTACTTATTGGTATGGGTGGAGTATCAGGGGAGGTAGTGGATGCCTTAGCTCTATCTCTATTTCATGATGGGTGCATGTGGGTCGGTGGTGGTGTGATCTGCTGTGTGATTCCATACACTCGTGTATAGAGGTGAGGCGGCCTCCGAACCTTTCTATAGCACATTGCAAACTTAAACCAGACCACAGCATAAAATGATTATTACTCATGCATAATATTGATACAGTGTTTGATTGTCTTACTGAGCTAAGTTTTGAGCTCACCCTTTGTATATATACAGTTTTTAGATGTTGATGCAGGTTACATGGTGGACGATTATATGAACGCTCCGGCGTATGGAGGTATTGCTGCTCTGGACGTACAGGCAGGAGAGGACGAGCATGACGCTTCATGCGAGTGCCCTTTCTGCTTGTACCTTTGACTTTATTTTATTTGTTTCAGTTATTTTATTAAGGTGATGTAAAGATATTTAACTACGTTTGAAATTTGGATAATTGGATATTTATTTAAATCTATCAATAGAATACTCAGTTCATTTATTTAAAGACTTCCGCTGTATTTATTTTATTCTGATTGTGGTTATGTGCAATGGTTTGTATGAGTGGACACGGTCTTATTGAGATCTTGGTGTGAACCATTGGTTCAATGACGGTTCACTCACACCATTCTGGTTGGTTCAAAATTAGGGTGTGACAATTACAACATCAACATGCACGCAATATAACATCTCTGATCATGATTTATAAAAAATAGGCATATTCAAGCAATTTTCGACATGTTAGCATCATGGAATCATATCAAAACCAAAATTTTGGTTACAGCAATGGGTGAGGGGCCATGAATTGCAGGTATATACTAGAAAATAACAATGAAAAATGGACTTACCTCTTTGTAGAGAGTTCCCTCTCTCTCAGCTTCTCCTTCTTCCTTTTCTTCTTCTCTTTCCCTTCTTCTTCCTCTTCTCTCTCAATTTCGGTCTCCCTCCTCCTTTCTCTATTTCTTCCTCTCTTCTTCGTTTCTTCTTCTCTTCTTAATTTCTCAATTTTTATTTCTTCCTCTCCTATTTCTCTCTCCCCCCTCTCTTTTCCTCCTTTTTTCCTTTTTTTCTTTCTTTCCTTTTCTCCACTCACGTTCTCCCCTCTTTCCTTTTTTTTTTCTTTTCCTTTTCTCCACTCACATTCTCCCCTCTTTCTTTTTTTTTCTTTTCTTTTTCTTTTTCCTTCCTTTTCTCTTTTCTTCTCTCTTTTTTTCTTTTATTCAGATCTCACTCTCCTGTCCTCTCTCTTTCCTTTTTTTTTCTTTTTTTCGCTCCATTAATGTATGTATATATATATATATATATATATATATATATATATATATATATATATATATATATATATATATATATATAAAATAAAATATAGATACAATCTTATACAGAATATATATGGTATATATAATATATACATAAATTATATACACATGGACTGAACCATTTCAAATTGGGCTGGTCTGAGTTGGGTTGAGTTGGACTAAGTTGGGTTGGACTGAGTTAAACTAATATGGGTTGAGTTGGGTTGGGCCAAGATTGATTTCTCTCTCTTTATCATTTCATAAACCATTTTCATCGCCATTCCTCTTGAAATTTTTTAACAGCCTCTACCCCAAATTTTCTACATTCACTTTGTAGAGCACTAAATATGAGAAATACTGGAGCTTGAATCACCTTATTTGGATGTAAAATAGCCAACATATGAATTTCTAAAGTTTAAATAGGCAATTTACGATAATTCGGCTAGTAACTCTGCATGGGATGCCTTGGAGATCTCTGCCTCAAATACTTTATGTCGACTTTGTAGAGAACAAAAAATGAAACATATTGGAGTTTGAATCACATGATTTGAACGTCGGATAATAAAATTATGAGGAATTGAAGTTTACACAGGCATATCGGCTTACGGCTCTGCATGGGATCCCTCAGAGACCTCTATCCCAAATTCTCCATGTCCACTTTGTAGAGCACTAAAAATAAAATATATTGGAGTTTGAATCACCTCATTTGGACGTCGGATAATAAAATTATGAGGAATTGAAGTTTAAACGGACATATCTGCTTGTAGCTTTGCATGGGATCCCTCGGAGACCTCTGCTCCAGATTTTTCACATCCACTTTGTAGAGCACCAAAAATGAGGAATAATGACATTGAAATCACTTTATTTGGACCTTAGATGAGCGAGATATGAGAAGATGAAGTTTAAATAATTAAACTTACGATAATTTGCATGCATGTCTCTTGGATATTATTAATCTTTAAAAAATACCCTTATTCTTAATCCCAAACTAAAATCGCCATATCTTCTTCATTTGACATCGGAATTGAGTGATTCTGGTCTCATTTCGAAGGTATTTCCAAGACCTACGCATCCATGTAGGTTGCAACCCATTCTTTACTATGGGGCCCATCGAAAACCTCCTCAAAGACATAGCTAAAATCCAAAACTTGCATTGAGATTCACCAACCTGCCATATGGTTTTACTTAGGCTCCTAGACACTAGGGACCATCTCAGTTATACTCAAAACACTATAGAGAGCATGCCAGGACTGATTGACTATCATTTTTGAGAGAGTTTTATTTGCCTCCCCTGTACTTTCCAAACTTTCTCTTACTTCTCCCACTTTGATGTCTACTCTCCAGTAAGATTTGTTCAACTATGGATGGCAAAAATGGGGTGCTTACAGAAGTTCTCCTAATTGTATCAGAAAAATACTAACCAAATTTCCAGTAGTACTCGTCGAACCTTTTGACCCTGGTATTGTGTGGCACCTTACCCTCAGGCTTGGGGCGTTACAAGGACCCTGGCTGTCCTACCCTGAGGAAGTACATATGCTCCAAGGAATCTCTGACCATGTTGCGACCACTTTTAACATAGACTTTGACTCGGAATTCTTGCAGTGTATGGAAGAGTTGGGAGGAGTGGAGGACACTTTCTCATTAGAAACATAGAGTGTCCACATACTTATGGAACTTCTAGGACCTCTATTTACTTCTACTCCTAAGCCATTAATAGTAAAACCACCTAACTTAGAATTAGAGGAGTTACTGTCTACTCTGAAGTATGGCTTCCTAGGACCTGACCAGACTCTTACCGTTATTATTGTATCTGATTTAACTTCTAGTTAGGAAGAAGAGTTAGTCAAACTTTTACAAGACCACAAGGAAGCTTTAGGTTGGACTGTGGCTGAGATCAAGGGTATTAGTCCATCTATTGTTCAGCATCATATACATCTTATGGAAGGTACCAAACCCTCAAGGGAACCTTAAAGATGGTCAAATATTGTGATGAAGGAAGCCATTAAGAAAGAAATTTTAAAGTGCTTAGATCATGGGATCATATCCCATATCTGATAGTGAGTAGGTAAGTTTGGTACATGTGGTACCAAAGAAGTCAGGAGTCACTATAGTTGCTAATGCTGATAATGAGTTGATTTTAACCCATATCTAAATAGGGTGGAGAGTGTGCATAAACTACAGAAAGCTGAATACGCAATGGGGAAGGATCACTTCCCTCTGCCTTTCATTGACCAAATATTAGAGAGGTTGGCCGGACATGAATACTATTGCTTCTTAAATGGATACTTCGGTTACAACCAAATCTCCATTACCTTAGATGACCAACACAAGACCACTTTCACATGTCCCTATGGAACCTATGGTTACCGACACATGCCTTTTGGGCTATGCAATGTCCCTACCAAGTTCTAAAGGTACATGATGAGCATCTTCTCAGATATGGTAGAGTAATTTTTAGAAGTATTCATAGATGATTTTTCTATGCATGGGTCTACTTTTTTTGATTGCCTACATAATCTTTCCTTAGTTCTTGCCATGTATACGGAGAAGGATTTAGTTTTAAATTGGGAGAAATGACACTTTATGGTAAAAACAAGGCATAGTATTGGGTCACATCATTTCCCAAGAGGGGATCATGGTTGATGAAGCCAAGGTAAAACTGATGGAAAAGCTACCTGTTCTCAAATTTGTTAAGTACATTCATTCCTTTCAGGGACATGCCGATTTATATCGGTGGTTTATTAAGGACTTTAGTCAGATTGCTCATCCTCTCACCTCTTTACTTGCTAAAGACCAGCTCTTTGATTTTAATGATGCCTGCCTTAAGAGTTTTAATCAATTAAAAAAGGTTTTGACTACTGCCCCCATTATTTAGGCACCCATATAGACAGAGTCCTTTCAACTTATGTGTGAAGCTTCTGATTTTGCATTAGGAGCTGTCTTTGGGCAATGGATGAATAAGTTACCCAATGTGATCTGTTATGCAAGTAGGACTCTAAACGATGCACATCTTAATTACACTACCACTGAAAAGGAATTCTTAGCTATTGTATTTGCTTTAGAGAAATTCCGTGCCTACTTGATAGGATCCCATGTCATTGTGTACATTGATCATGCCGCCTTCAAGCATCTATTGCAGAAAAAGGATGCCAAAGCCTGTCTCATTAGATGGGGTTTGCTTTTACAGGCGTTTGACTTAGAGATTAAGGATAAACTAGGAATAAAAAATCTGGTTGCTGACCACTTATCCCGACTACCTAATTCTTTGACTATCGAGTCAATGAGTCTTTTCCAAATGAGCAATTGTTTGTTGTATCTAGTGAACCTTGGTTCATCGACATTGTAAATTACTTAGTAACGGGCGCGACCCCTTCTCATTGGTCTGTCCAAGATAGGTATAGATTTCATTCCCTAATCAAGTATTATTTTTGAGACGATCCGTATCTGTTCAAGACTTTCCCTGAACAGATTATCAGAAGATGTGTACTTGACCATGAACAACAACCTGTGCTATCTTACTGTCATGATCAGGCATGTGTTGGCTACTTTGGGCCAAATAAGACTGCGACCAAGGTTTTATAGTCCAGATTCTACTGGCCTAGCCTTTTTAAGGATGACTGTAAGGCATGCCCTTCTTGCCAGTCTTTAACCGCATTACCAAGCGGAATATGATGCCACTCAACCCAATTCTGGTAATTAAAGTTTTTGCCGTTCCCAAAGTCTTTTGGGAATGAGTATATCTTGCTAGTTGTGGACTATGTATCCAAATGGATAGAAGCTGTTGCCACTAAGATGAATGACCACAAGGTAGTCATTAAATTCCTAAAGGAGAATATATTCTCCCGATTTGGTACCCCTCGAACTGTCATTAGTGACAAGAGGAAACACTTCTGCAACAAACCATTTGAGGCCCTTATTCGCAGATATGGTATTACCCATAAATTGGTAACCCCTTACCACCCTCAGACTAGTGGACAAGTTGAAATGTCCAATAGACAAATCAGGCCGATTTTAGAAAACACTGTCAATCTGATTTGCAAGGATTGGTCCATATACCTCGTAGATTCTTTGTGGGCTTATAGGACCACTTTCAAGATCATTCTTGGTTAATCCCCTTACCGTCTGGTGTACGAGAAAGCTTACCATATACCAGTCGAATTGGAACACTGAGCATTTTGGGCCATTAAGAATTGAATTTTGATTTGTTTGATGCTAGTACTCATAGAGGCCTCCAACTATCTGAGTTGGACAAATTGCAAAATGATGCCTAAGACAGTGCCCACATCTATAAAGACAAGATCAAGGCTTACCATCACAGACATATCCTTTGAAAGTTTTTCACCTTGGTGACAAGGTTTTGCTTTATAATTCTCGTTTGCATATTTTTCTTGGTAAACTTAGATCCTGTTGGGAGGGCCCTTATATTGTTCAGAATGTTTTCTCATTGGGTGCCGTTGAGATTCTAAATCCAGGAACATGTGTAATCTTCAAAGTAAACAAACAACATCTGAAGTCATTTCTAGAGCTTCCACACCATTCCACTAAAGAGGTCATGGATCTCCATGAGCCTTTTTACCTCGATCCTTGATTCAGGGAGTTTTTTTTTTTCTTTCCCTTGTCCTTGTTTTTATCTTTCTGCATACATTAAAGACAATGCATGATTTAAGTGTGGGGGAAGGGTTGAGTTTTCATTGAAAAATTTTAATATTTTTTAGCTTCGATTTTTAGTAAAGTCATACACTCTTTCTATGGTTTTGACAGAAAAACAAAAGGAGAGAGAGACTTAAGATACCATCATATGTGAAATAATAAAACCCTATGTAAGGATAGTACTTAGGCTGTATCTTGAGGTGGAAATCGAGTTAAGAAATACATCTTACCTCACTTGAAGGGATGAATCTTTTGTGGTTATAGTTGGTATTTAAGCCTTTGATTAAAACTGAGAGCTTAAAAAAAAGAGATAATAATAAGAGTTTATGTTCTTGGAACTAGACAGGGCATTCTACCTCAGGAAGCGAGGTGTCTTGATTGAAATTCATTGGATAAGGCTCTTGGTTAAAAAAAAAAGGGTACTCTTTAGCATCAATGTCCTTAAGGATATATACCAAAAGCGAAGCTACATAGTAACATGGGAATGCATAACCACCTACACTTCTTAAGCCAACTGTAGTGGAGTTGCTTAAAGAGGAAGAAAAAAATTAAAAAAAAATTAAAAAAATGTGAAATACAAGTGTTGAAAGCCGATCTTGGGCCTTGGTTACTAGTGTGTTACAAAGGGTTTACCTTAAGGGGAGATATGTTTGGAAGATATAATAAGGTTTCCCAATTGAGATGCGACTTTAGTATTTGAATCATATGAGGTAGCAAAGTTCAACTGTGGGGGTTTCTACGTTTTCTTGATACCAAGTTGAGTGTTTTAACTAATAGGATTTGAGTATGTTCTTTTTCCTAAATACCAAAGTTAAATTTTAAAATTTTTATATAAATTTTAGAAAAAATTTCATCCACACCCCATTAAGGATTACTAACATCATCTACACCCACAAGATTGCAAAAACATCACCTATGTAAGACCCGCACTCCATAAACCCGGTCTAACCCTTGGTTTCATGTCGTAACAGGTCTTCCAATCATCACCGGGCCAGACGGGATGAGCGGATGACAAACAGGTACGAAATCGGATCAAAGACGGTCAAATAATCATCATTTTATGTTGACCGGTCGATGGTACCGGTCTTGGTACCAGTCGACCGGTCAGCTCTGCGCAGCTGAGTGCGGAGATCCAGAAATTGACTTCTGTGGGTTCCACTTTCCTAAACCCTAATACCTGGACTTTCCTAATCCTAATAGGGTTACTAAACCCTAATTCTAGCCTATAAAAATACCATTAAACCTCCTCAAATCCTTTCCATTGTCTCTCACAAATCTTAGAGAAAAGAAGGAGGTTGGAAAGGAGAAGGAGCTAGGAAGAAGAAGGAGGTACTGCCATTACCGTTCGACGACGCTCACGTTATGCCAGTCAACGGTAAGTGTTTTAACCACTCTTCTTACCCTATGACTCTAGGATAGTTATAGGGGTGGATCAATACCATGCAAAGTAGGTATTGATCTAAAACCCTAACTGGACCTTAAAACCCTAAATTTTTCCGTCAAACCCTAGATTCAAATTTCGAGATGATATTCATCGAAACTAGACTTGAATGAGTTGGGGATAACTCTAACTCAATGCTCAGACTTAGAATGGATAGCAGAAACCCTGGAAATCCATAGAGATTGATCGACGATAGTCGAAAAACCCAAAGTATGGTCTTCTAGAGACATACCAGTCGACTATACTGGTTGCACCCTATGTGACCGGTATGTTGCCACCGGTATCTTCCGGGGGGCTGGTCTGTGGGGACCGACTGACCATACCAGTCGCCAGTCTTCCCCACAGAGCTGCGATAGGTATATGCCACTGGTCAACTCTGTGAGGGTATTTTGTAACCTCATTGGTTTTTCAACCAGCGTAAACCCTAAGAAACTATTCTAATTGAACCCTAATATTATGTAGGACTTTGTGATAGCACATTTGGATCTTGCGACATAGAGCAAGCTATCAAACGAGCATCAGGTAAGGGAATCTGACCTAAACCCTAATAATTAATGGACATTAAATTGTTGTTAATAACCTGAATATATATGATGTGATGTTTGTGCATATTCACATGCCATCCTTTACTTTCAGTTATTATTATTGTTCATGCATGATAGGATGTGATTGTTAGGCAAGTGATTATTTTCGTTGGTGTGTGGAGTAGGGCATGGGCCTGAGATCATTCCTCACACTGAAACTTTTTGTAGTATTCTATCTTAACATGCTTGGTACGAGTGGGGCATCAGGGGAAGATCGTGGTACAGTGGTCTCCGATGTTGATGCTGGCCTGGCCTTGGTGATGTGGCACTGTGGCTTTCGAGGTCGACGCTGGCTTGTCCACGATGCTTTAGCTCTATCTCTATGTCGTAGGGAGTTATGTTGGGATAGGGTCTAGCTGTGTATTGTTCTATCCTAGTGGGTTAGTTGCGGATAGGGTATCAGGGGAGGTACGGGGATGCCTTAGCTCTATCTCTATGCCGTAGACGGCTGTGCTGGGATAGAGCCTACATTGATGACATATAGGATTGGTTAGTTGCGAGCCCAGTTTGCAAGCCCTGGCCAGTAGGGGCTTAGGTACTGGTATGGGTAGAGCATTAGGGGAGGTACGGGGATATCTTAGCTCTATCTCTATTCCATGATGGGTGCATGTGGGCCAATGGGGGTGTGATCCATGAGGTGTCACACACTCGTGTATAGAGGTACGGGGGCCACCAAACTTTTCTATAGCACATTGCAAACTTAAACCAGACCACATCATTAAATGATTGTTACTCATGCATAATATTGTGAAACTGTCTGATTGTCTTACTGAGCTAAGTTGTGAGCTCACCCTTTGTATATACATTGTTTTTAGATGTTGATGCAGGTTACACGGTGGATGATTATGTGAACGCTCCGGCGTATGGTGATGTTGCTGCTCTGGGTGTACAGGCAGGAGAGGACGAGCATGACGCTTCATGCGAGTGCCCTTTCTGCGTGTACCTTTGATTGGATTTTTATTTATTTGTTTCAGTTATTTTCAGTTGGATTAAGTGGATGTAAGGATATTATATTTTATGTTTGAATTTGAATAATTGGATATTCTGTTTAATTTATCAATAGATTCTCAGTTCATTTATTTAAAGACTTCCACTGTACTATTTATATTCTGATTGTGGTTATGTGCAATGGTTTGTATGAGCGGACATGGTCTGTTCGAGATCCTGGTGTGAACCGGTTATTCAATGAAGGTTCACTCACACCATTCTGCGTGACAACTTGGTATTCTGACCGGTCGACTATACCAGTCGCATCATTTTCTACAGAGTGTCGATCGGTATGTTGCGACCGGTCAGCACCAGAAAAAAGCCAGAAAATTTTGGAAATTTTTTAAATATTTTGTAACATTCAAATGTTTATTTTTGCTGCTGTCTCGCCTTACATTGTTTAAGACTAACACCACTACTATTGTTCTCCTGTGTTATGTCTTCTTCTCAGATCCAAACAGAACAGGCTGAGATGGTAGGCGGAAACGGTCGTAGGGGTCGAAAGCGTCACCAGGCTAGGATGCGCCTCGAGGAAGAAGAACAGGTTGAACCAGGCTATGTTAGAGAGCCAAGCTCGGAAGTTGACGAAGAACAGGTTCCAAGGGTACCGACAAAATTGCCTGGCCCCCCTCACAGGAATTCTGAGACCATTGTTACAAATCTGGTCTATCAGATGCAAGCTCAGCAGAAAGCATTCCTGAGTGAGATGTTGAAGATGTTTAGGCCACCGGGTCCTGTTCCCACTGAAGGTACGCCTGAGTGTGGAGGGAATAATACTACACAGCCAATGCATGGTAGTCCAGGGCCGATGGGCCAACCCTAGAATGTACCACCACCGCATCAGTTTTTGTCGTCTTCTGCTTATCAGGGAGCCTATCCGTATCCACCACCATGGTACGGAATGAATACACAGGGACAACACGATCTGAGTCGGGCGGTGGATAGATTCCTAAAGTTGAAGCCTTCTTCATTCACAGGTAAGACAGGGAAACCATTGTGGCCAGCACAGTGGGTTGCAGAAATAGAGAAGAATTTCTGATTGATGACTTGTATAGAGGATGAAAAGGTCCTGTTTGCCACTCATATGTTGAAGGAAGATGCGAATGCTTGGTGAATTCTATACGGGCATATCTGGAGACGAAGCATACACAGGTGGATTGGGAAGCGTTCAAGGTTGCCTTCTTCGATAAATATTTTCCAAAGAGTTTCAGGGATCAGATGGAGAGGGAGTTCCTTAATCTACAACAGTCTTAGTCGACTGTGGATGCTTACCAACAGAGGTACGAGGAGTTATTTTTCTTCGCACCGGCAAGTATGCAAGAGGAAGAGACCAAGACACGTAGGTTCACCATGGGACTGCGTGGAGGCATCAGAGAGCATATATTGGGGGTGGACAAGAAAATTTATAATGAAGCTGTACAGGTTGTGCGAGTGATAGAATCTAGTCAGAGGGACAACTTCTTTGCACAGAATAGGGGAGTGAAGAGACCCGCTACTGAAAGTTCAGGTAGCGGTAACAATAGACCTTTCCACCCATATAGGGCTGAGTACACTACAAGACCTGCAAGAAACAATGCGGCACCACCTGTGCCACGGTTCGCTGGACAAAACCCGAATATCAAATGTTATAATTGTCAGCAAGTGGGTCATATTGCAAGGACCTGCACTCTACCTATGAAGCAACCTCCCCAGCAAGGAAAAGTATTTGCGGTCACTATAGAAGAGGCAGCCGCATCACCCGATGTGGTCACTGGTATGACTCTATCCCTTACTATTTGGCTTACTATCTCATTGTGTGTGTGAGCATGTAGAACTAAGGGACAATAAAAATTTCAAGAATTGTAAATGTAGCTGGTATACTTGTCAGAGTACTATTTGACTCTGGGGCCATGCACTCCTTTGTTTCTATTTCCTTTGGGAAGCGAATGGAGTTACCAATCAAGCACTTGAACCCAAGTTTGATAGTTCGTTCTCCGCTAGGAGTCGAAGTGGCTTTGACTGAATATCATGGGCCATGTACAGTACGTATTGAGGATCGAGACTTAGAAGCAAGTTTGGTACTACTCGAGATGGCAGACTTTGATTTCATTTTGGGAATGGATTGGCTAGGCCATCATTCAGCTATCCTATTATGTGGTGAAAGCAAGCTTGTGCTTACAGACAAAATGGGCAAGGAGTATAGCTTCACTGGGACCAAGTTACCTAGGAAGCGGAAGCTGATTCTCTTCGCCCTAAAACCTAAGAGATGCTTAGAGAAGGGGGGAGTGGGGTATCTAGTATCTGTAGTCGACATCACTACTGAGGTGCCAAAGAGGGAAGATCTAGAGGTGGTACGAGAGTTTCCAGATGTATTTCCAGAGGATCTCCCAGGTTTACCACCAGACAGGGCTATAGAATTGGTGATAGACCTTATGCCAAGTTCGGTGCCGGTGTCTAAAGCACTATACAGGATGGCCCCTACCGAGTTAAAGGAGTTGAAGACCCAGTTACAAGAATTGTTGGATAAGGGTTTCATACGACCTAGCATATCACCTTGGGGAGCACCTGTACTAATTGTCAAGAAGAAGGACGGAAGTGTGAGGCTATGCATTGACTACCGGGAACTAAACAAATTGACTATCAAAAACCGGTATCCTTTGCCTAGGATCGATGATTTGTTCGATCAGTTACAGGGTGCAAAGGTCTTCTCAAAGATTGATCTTCGATCGGGGTATCACCAACTGAAGATCAACGCCAGAGATATTCCGAAGACTGCTTTCAGGACAAGGTATGGGCATTACAAGTTTCTAGTTATGTCATTCGGGTTGAATAATGCTCCAGCGTCATTCATGGAACTAATGAACCGAGTGTTTCATGATATGTTGGACACTTCGGTCATCGTATTCATCGATGACATATTGGTCTACTCAAAGGACATGGAGACTCATACAACACATTTGAGGGCAGCCCTACACGGCTGAGACAGGAGAAGCTTTATGCTAAGTTCAAGAAGTGCGAGTTTTGGTGAAGGAAGTGGTGCTTTCTTGGGCCATGTAGTATCTGAAGACGGTATCAAGGTTGATCCAAGTAAGATAGCTGCTATAGAAGGATGGGAAGTACCAAAATCTGTTGTAGAGACTCGTAGTTTCTTTGGGTTGGCTGGTTATTATAGAAGATTCGTGGAAGATTACTCTAGGATTGCTGTTCCACTCACCAGATTGACCAAGAAGGGGGAGAAATTCATATGGACAAATGAATGCGAGAAGTATTTTCAGACTTTGAAGTCAAGACTAGTCTCTGCACCTATCTTGACCATCCCAGAACCAAGCGTACCGTTTACCTTATATACGGATACTTCAGGGTTGGGTATTGGGTGTGTATTGATGCAAGTAGAATAGGTGATTGCTTACGCATCAAGACAGTTAAAGGAGCATGAGAAGAACTATCCTACGTATGATTTGGAGCTAGCAGCAGTTATACATGCCATCAAGACTTGGAGACACTACTTGTATGGTGAGAAGTTTCAGATTAAGTTAGATCACAATAGCTTAACTTATCTTTTCACTTAGAAGGATCTGATTATGAGACAGAGGAGATGGCTAGAATTGTTAAAAGATTATGATTGTGACATCCAGTACCATCCGGGCAAAGCAAATGTTGTGGCTGACGCCTTAAGCAGAAAGTGGGCATCGAAACCTGAGGCCGGACCAAGTACAAATGCTGCATTGTGTGCTACAGCCTCATGTTCATTGGAAAATGATGAAGAACAAATTATAGAGACTGCAGGAGATCCAGTGGAGCAAGGCTTAATTCATAAGTTCACCATGATGTTCGCAACTTTGAAGATCTCATCGGATCTAGTTGATGAAGTCAAGGTAGAAATCTTACAGGATCCACATCTAAAGACAATGCAAGAAGATTTAGAAAAGGGTACGAGCAATCTTGACTTTACCATGGATTTAGACAAGGTGCTCAGGTATCATGGACGGTTATGTATACCTGAGAGTGAAGACTGCAACATCAGAGATCGAGTTATGACTGAAGCTCATTACACTCCATATTCGGTACATCCAGGAAGTACCAAAATGTACCATGATTTAAGAAGACTATATTGGTGGAGGGGTATGAAAGCAGATATAGCTCGTTTCATGTTCCAATGTCTGAATTGTCAACAAGTTAAAGCAGAAAGGCAGAGACCTGCAGGTTTACTACAGCCATTACCAGAACCTGCATGGAAATGGGATTGCATTACTATGGATTTCGTCACTGGCCTACCTTTGACACCAAGGTCAGTGGATGCAGTTTGGGTAATAGTCGATCGATTCACCAAGACTGCTCGATTTATTGCGATCAGACCTCAATATACCATGGAGAAGCTGGCCAAGCTATATTAGATAGTATAGTCAGACTCCATGGCGTCCCAGAGAGTATAGTATCCGACAGAGATCCCCATTTCACATCAAAGTTCTGGGAAGGATTACAGAAAGCTATGGGAACGAAATTGAAGTTTAGTATAACTTTTCATCCTCAGACGGACGGGCAGTCAGAACGAACTATTCAGACTTTAGAGGATATGCTCTGAGCTTGTGCATTAGACTTCAAGGGAGCTTGGGATGAGATACTATCACTTATCGAGTTTGCTTATAACAACAGCTATCAGGCTACAATTCAGATGGCCCTATATGAAGCACTCTATGGGAAGAAGTGTCGTACACCTCTGTTATGGAACGAGGTGGGAGAAAGAAGAATTGTAGGACCGGAGTTTGTTGAAGAAACTTGTCGAGTGATTGATTAGATCAAAGAAAGAGTAAAGATAGCTCAAGTTCGACAGAAGCACTATGCGGATAATCGACATCGAGATCTGGAGTTGCAGTGGGTGACAAAGTATTCTTGAAGATATCACCGGTGCGAGGTCTGAAAAGGTTTGGTAAGAAGGGGAAGCTATGCCCCAGGTATGTGGGACCATACGAGATATTGGCTAGACGTGATAATGTAGCATATCAATTGGCTCTACCACCATCTATGTCAAGTGTCCATGATGTGTTCCATGTATCATTATTGAAGAAGTATGTCAGAGATCCATCGCACATCTTGACAGCAGACCCCCCAGACTTGACTGAAGACTTAACCCTTGAGGTGGTACCTGTGATGCTCTCAAGTCGAAAGGTACAACAACTTCGAAACAAGGATATTCATTATGTAAAAGTGCATTGGAAAAACCAAGATGTCGAAGAAATTACTTGGGAAGAGGAGAGTGCAATGAGGAAAGAGTATCCTAATATTTTCGATGATCAAGGTACGTTCAAATTTCGAGGCTGAAATTTCTTTTAAGGGTGGGGGAGTTGTGAAACCTACATGCAAATTTTGGGACGAAATTTCTTTTAAGGGTGGGGGAGTTGTAAGACCCGCACTCCATAAACCCGGTCTAACCCTTGGTTTCATGTCGTAACAGGTTTTTAGATCATCACCGAGCCAGACGGAACGAGCGGATGACAAACAGGTATGAAATCGGACCAAAGACGGTCAAATAATCATCATTTTATGTTGACCGGTCGATGGTACCGGTCTTGGTACCAGTCAACCGGTCAGCTCTGCGCAGCTGAGTGCAGAGATCCAAAAATTGACTTATGCGGGTCCCACTTTCCTAAACCCTAATACCTGGACTTTCCTAATCCAAATAGGGTTACTAAACCCTAATTATAGCCTATATAAATACCATTAAACCTCCTCAAATCCTTTCCATTGTCTTTCACAAACCCTAGAGAAAAGAAGGAGGTTGGAAAGGAGAAGGAGCTAGGAAGAAGAAGGAGGTACTGCCATTACCGTTCGACGACGCTCATGTTACACCAGTCAACGGTAAGTGTTTTAACCACTCTTCTTACCATATGACTCTAGGATAGTTATAGGGGTGGATCAATACCATGCAAAGTAGGTATTGATCTAAAACCCTAACTGGACCTTAAAACCCTAAATTTTGCCGTCAAACCCTAGATTCAAGTTCCGAGATGATATTCATCGAAACTAGACATGAATGAGTTGGGGATAACTCTAACTCAACGCTCAGACTTAGAATGGATAGGAGAAACCCTGGAAATCCATAGAGATTGATCGACGGTAGTCGAAAAACCAAAAGTATGGTCTTCCGGAGACATACCGGTTGACTATACCAGTTGCACCCTGTGTGACCGGTATGTTGCCACCGGTACCTTCCGGGGGGCTGTGGGCTGTGGGGACCGGCTGAGCATACCGGTCGCCAGTCTTCCCCACAGAGCTGCGACCAGTACATGCCACCGGTCAGCTCTGTGAGGGTATTTTGTAACCTCGTTGGTTTTTCGACGAGCGTAAACCCTAAGAAACTATTCTAATTGAACCTTAATATTATGTAGGACTTTGTGATAGCACGTTTGGATCTTGCGACGTGGAGCAAGCTATCAAACGAGCGTCAGGTAAGGGAATCTGACCTAAACCCTAATAATTAATGGACAGTAAATCGTTGTTAATAACCTGAATATATAAGATGTAATGTTTGAGCATATTCACATGCCATCCTTTACTTTCAGTTATTATTATTGTTCATGCATGATAGGATGTGATTGTTATGCACGTGATTATTTTTGTTGGTGTGTGGAATGGGGCATGGGCCTGGGATCATTCCTCACACTGACACTTTTTGTAGTATTCTATCTTAAAATGCTTGGAACGGGTGGGTGTGAGGACAAAGATGGAAATCATTAAGAGTCGCCACCTAGATTTAGGTCTAGGACCATAGAAATGTGAAATCTCACCCCAAGGTAAGACTTCGATTGACTCATGACCCTTAGATTGGAATTCTGGTTCATCAGAGATTGGGTAAGCATCAGGTTACGGTTATGGGAAGGGGTTAGGCACCCAAACCGCCCGATCGAAATCGGTCTCCTATACCTTTCCTATGCTAGACTCTATTTATTAAATTAAACCAAACCAAGTGGTTTGATATCATTGAACCGAATCTGTATCCATCAGATTGCCTACGTATCACAGAATTATTCTGAAAATTAGGTTCACCATCGTAGTTCAGTTGTGATTAAAGTTTATGATTGTAATTTATGCTTGTGCATGATTAAGTTCTTTGTTCAAGTTGAAATTTATGCTTGAAAGGCTGAGAAATCCTATGGGTTAGGATCTGGATATTCCATGTGGACTGAAAGATAGTCCTAGTGGATCTAAGAATAACCCTATTTGGGTTGAAATATGGATAACCCATTCTGGGTTGAAATGTGGATAACCCTATGTGGGTCAAAATGTGGATAAATATCCTAGTGGATCTATGGATAGTCCAAGTGGACTAAGGTTTGGATCCAAATTTGGGTTTCTCCCAAATAGCCTACGTATCCTAGGGTTTGCCCTAGGAATCAGAATCCGCGTAGTTCAAAATTGGGTTGAAATGGATGGGTATCCTAGTGGATCCATGGGTAGTCCAAGTGGACTCAGGTGTGGATCCGAATTTGGGTTTCTCCCAAATAGCCTACGTATCCTAGGGTTTGACCTAGGAATCAGAATCCGCGTAGTTCGGGATCTGGATTGAAATGGGAGTGGATATCCTAGTGGATCTATGGATAGTCCAAGTGGACTAAGGTATGGATCCGAATTTGGGTTTCTCCCAAATGGCCTACGTATCCTAGGGTTTGCCCTAGGAATCAGAATCCACATAGTTCGGGCTCTGGGTTAAAATGATTGGATATCCTAGTGGATCTATGGATAGTCCAGGTGGACTAAGGTGTGGATCCGAATTTGGGTTTCTCCCAAATGGCCTACGTATCCTAGGGTTTGCCCTAAGAATCAGAATCCGCGTAGTTTAGGCTCTGGGTTAAAATGATTGGATATCCTAGTGGATCTATGGATAGTCCAAGTGGACTAAGGTGTGGATCCGAATTTGGGTTTCTCCCAAATGGCCTACATATCCTAGGGTTTGCCCTAAGAATCCGAATCCGCGTAGTTCGGGAATGATGGGTGGATATCCTAGTGGATCTATGGATAGTCCGAGTGGACTAAGGTGTGGATCCGAATTTGGGATTCTCCCAAATAGCCTACGTATCCTAGGGTTTAACCTAGGAATCAGAATCCACGTAGTTCGAACTGGATAACCCTATTTGGGTCAAAATGTGGGTAAGTATCCTAGTGGAACTATGGATAGTCCGAGTGGACTAAGGTTTGGATAACCCTTTTTGGGTTGGAATATGGATAGATATCCTAGTGGATCTATGGATAGTCCGAGTGGACTAAAGTGTGGATCCAAATTTGGGTTTCTCCCAAATGGCCTACGTATCCTAGGGTTTGACCTAGGAATCAGAATCCACATAGTTCGGGCTGGATAACCTGTTCTAGGTTAATGATTGAGAACCTATTCTAGGTTTAGGGTTTAGAACCTATTCTAGGTTTAGGGTTTGCCGAGGGGAAGATCGTCCTAAATTACCCTTTTCATTCTGAATTCTAATTTTGGAAGGTTTGGCAAAGAATTCTTTTTCTTTATTAAGGTTTTATTATTCCCATTATGCCCTTCCCAAGAATGTGGGTGCCTAAATGCACGTCCCCACGCCTAGATTGTTTTCTAGAAGTGGGCAGATATGGCAGTTTGACTAGGGTGTTGCATAAAATAAGTTATTGCCAAAAAATAGAATATTCTATCTAAATATGGCACATAAAACATTTATGGCAAGAAATTCACATACAGTAAGATTGTTTAAAAATCTTTCAAATATGGCATGTATTGCAAATAAGGCAAGAACTTATATGGCATGATCTAGTATGCTATCTTCTAGCATGGCAAGATTTTAATTGCCATTTTCTTTCCATATTTAGGGTTTTCTACCCTAATTGCTATTTTCTTTCCATTTTAGGGTTTTCTACCCTAATTGCTACTTTATTTCCATTTTAGGTTTTTCTACCCTAATTGTTATTTTATTTCCATTTTTTAGGGTTTTCTACCCTAATTGTTATTTTCTTTCCATTTTAGGGTTTTCTACCCTAATTGCTACTTTCTTTCCATTTTAGGGTTTTCTACCCTAATTGTTATTTTATTTTCATTTTTTAGGATTTTCTACCCTAATTGTTATTTTCTTTCCATTTTAGGGTTTTCTACCCTAAATGTTACTTTCTTTTCATTTTATGGTTTTCTACCCTAATTGTTATTTTATTTCCATTTTTTAGGGTTTTCTACCCTAATTGTTACTTTCTTTCCATTTTAGGGTTTTCTACCCTAAATGTTACTTTATTTCCATTTTTTAGGGTTTTCTACCCTAATTGTTATTTTATTTCCATTTTTTAGGGTTTTCTACCCTAATTGTTACTTTCTTTCCATTTTAGGGTTTTCTACCCTAATTATTATTTTATTTTCATTTTTTAGGGTTTTCTACCCTAATTGTTACTTTCTTTTCATTGTAGAGTTTTGTACCCTAATTATGACAATAAGCATTTAATATAGCATGTGAGTATGATCATTCCAATCATGGCAGTGTGATTATTCCAATTGTGGCAGTGTGTGCATATAAGCATCTAAATATAGCATGTGAGCAATATAGCATCAAAATATGGCATTTGATAAACAACCAAGGCATGTGAGTCAATCAATCAAAACGTATTTTCAGATCTACGGTCTAGATTCAATGCATCGATTATCAACAATGTGACCGAAATCACATTTGATTGATGATTGAAAGTAATTCAAGATCTTAAATCAACAGTTCAGATCATATACCATCAATTAATCAGACTTTAATGGCTCAAATTAATTCATTATTAAATCATCATCAGATTAAAATCAATGGTTCAGATTAATTAACCATCCATTCACATGATTGGATCTTAAAAGATCAATGATTCAGATTAAATTCACATCAATTAGTCAGATTCATTCATTCAAATATCAATGGACAAATTTTCATCACATGATCAAAACAAATTTCACATTCAATGGATCAGATTTTGAATGGGCATCATATGAACACGATAAAGAATCAAAATTCAGATTTTTTATTCAAGCATATCATGATCATAGATTCAATCAATGGCCCATATTTAATGGAAAGATCAAAGGTAAGATGAGGAATGTTGATCCAATGGTTGGATGAGGGGAATTGGTCTAGGACTTGATGGACAGGTTCGGGTATTGTAACATGGCTAGGTTCAGGTAAGTGGTGTGGGATGTTGGTTGGTTCAGTAGGAGATGGAAGTGAGTAGGGTTACGGGTAGGTGGTAGCACAAGGCTGATGATTGAAGTATGAGATGAAATCGGTTAGAGTGCTGGTTGTATAGGGATTGAAACCAAGTGTAGGCTAGATTGGTGATGAAAATTGGTTAATGGTGAGGTAGAGTGGTTTATGAGATGGAGATTTGTAGTTAAGCAAAACAATAGAAGAAAAATAGAAGTAAAGGCAGCTTACCTAGATGCTCGTAGGTTCTACTTGCTCCTCCCTTCTTCTTCTTCTTTCTCTATTTTTTTCTCCAAAACCGAGAGCCCAAACTCTATCAAACTCCCTTTTCACGTTTTTTTCTTTTCTCTTTTTTTTTCTGGTTTTTTTGTTCTTCCTCTTTTTCTCTCTTATTCCCTTCTTTTTCTCCCAAAAACGTGAGCCTCAAAGGCCTTTCACGTTTTTTTTTCTTTCCCCCTTTTTTTTCTCTCTTCTTCCCTTACTTTTCTCCCAAAACTTAGCTCAAAAGCCTTTCACATTTTTCTTCCTCTTTCCCCTTTTTTTTTTCTCTTTTGAAAAAGTCCTCCTTCTTCTCTCTCTCACGTCCCTTTTATCTTCCCCTTCTTTCCCTTTTGAAAAAAAAAATCTAGAAACCCTAAATCCTCTCCCTTTTCACGTCCTCTCTCTCCCCCTTTTTTTTCCTTTTTTTTTCTCCCTTCCCTAAAACCGTGACTCCTAAAAACCCCCACGTTTTCTCTTTCTTTTTTCTTTTTTTTTCTCCAACAAAATCCTTTGGATTCTCTTAGAAAAAGTCACGTTTTTCCTCTCTCCCTCTTTCCTTTTTTTCTCAAAATCTTTTGGATTATCTCCAAAACCGAAATCCCCATTCCCTTTCACGTTTTTTCTCTCCCCTCTTTCCTTTTTCTTCTCAAAAATCTTTTGGATTATCTCCAAAATCGAAATCCCCCTTCACTTTCACGTTTCTCTCTCCCCTCTTTCCTTTTTCTTCTCAAAATCTTTTGGATTATCTCTAAAACCAAAATCCCCATTATCTTTCACGTTTTTTCTATCCCCTCTTTCCTTTTTCTTCTCAAAAATCTTTTGGATTATCATTTACATATAATAATATATATTATATACATACATACACATATATTTAATAACATACATACATATACATATATATACATATATATATATATATATATATATAATATACATATTGTGCACATAGATGAACTGATTCGAAATGGGTTGAGACTGACTTAGGTTGACAACTGATATGGGTTGAGCTAGGTTGGACCAAAACTGGTTTGAACTGAGTTGACTGGACTGATTGGAATTAACTGGGTTTTCTCTCCTTGTCATTTCACGGGTCATTTCTACTGTTATCCCGCATGGAATTTTTCGATGGCCTCTACTCCAAATTTTTTGCGTTCATTTTGTAGAACATTAAAAATGAGGAATATAGGAACTTGAATCACCTCATTTGGAAGTAAAATGGTCAACCTATGAATTTTTGAAGTTTAAGCGGACCAATTATCGATAATTTGACTGATCATTCTGCATGAGATCCTTCGGAGGCTTCTACCGGAAATATTTTACGTCCACTTTGTAGAGCACTAAAAATGAAACATAATGAGACTGGAATCACCTGAATCCGACGTAGAACGAGAAAGATATGAAGCTTTGAAGTTCTAACGATCATTTTGCATGCAAGTTTGCATGGGACCCACTGGTAACTTCTACCCGGGATTTTTTACGTCCACTTTGTAGAACATCATGAATGAAGAATAATGGTCTTGTGATCATCTGAATCCGATGTAGAATGGAAAAGATATAAAGCTTTGAAGTTCTAACGATCATTTTGCATGCAAGCTTGCATGGGGCCCACTGGTGACTTCTACCCGGGATTTTTTACGTCCACTTTGTAGAATATCATGAATGAAGAATGATGATCTCGGAATCATCTGAATCCGATGTAGAACGGAAAAGATATGAAGCTTTGAAGTTTTAACGATAATTTTGCATGCAAGCTTGCATGGGACCCACTGGTGACTTCTACCCGGGATTTTTTACGTCCACTTTGTAGAACATCATGAATGAAGAATAATGGTCCTGGAATCATCTGAATCCGATATCGGATGATCAAGATATGATGATTTGAAATTCAAACAATCCGACTTAGGATAATTTGCATGAAGGCCCCTGGGATTATTATTTATAATAATTTCAGAAACCTCCCTTCTATGTATCATCCGACTAAAATGGTCGTATCTTCCTCATTTGATATCAGAATTGAGCAATTCTGGTCTCGTTTCGAAGATAATTATATGACCTATGCATCTATGCGGGTAATAGCCCATGACCCTGCTGTGGGGATCAGTGGAAAATCACAAATCTTTGGGTTAAAGGTCAGAAACCTGCCATATTGGTTCACTTACGCCGAGAGTGGCAAAAATGGGGTGCTTACAGATGCCCCTCTTTAGCCGAGATTGTTATCAGTTGAAGGCTAAAGATAAAAGAACCACATTTTTGGAGTATGAGTGATATTGTTTATTGGGCTGCACTTAGGGTAATTCTTCCTAAACTGCCTACGTATTCTAAGGGTGTCCTAGAAATCAAGCCCAGAACGTAGTTCGACTGGCAAGAAGGTTTGCTCTTCTTGAAAGATTGGTGAGTGCTCTTCTTGTATGAAGCTAGGCTGTGAATACAAGGCTCATTTGTAGGCTGGGAACCTCTTCTTGCTGAGGTGACTCATGATGCAAGGTACTTGCGGGCTTGAACCTGGCTTGATCCATTTATAGGCTGATAAACCTCTTCTTATATGGAGCTAGGCTGTGAATACAAGGCTCATTTGTAGACTGAGAACCTCTTCTTGCTGAGGTGACTCATGATGCAAGGTATGTGCGGGCTTGGACCCGACTTGATCCATTTGTAAGCTGATAAACCTCTTCTTGTATGGAGCTAGGCTGTGAATACAAGGCTCATTTGTAGGTTGGGAACCTCTTCTTGTTGAGGTGGAACTCAATGCAAGGTATGTGCGGGCTCGGACCCAGCTTTATCCATTTGTAGGCTGATAAACCTCTTTTTGTATGAAGCTAGGCTGTGAATACAAGGCTCATTTGTAGGCTGGGAACCTCTTTTTGCTGTGGTGGAACTCAATGCAAGGTATGTGCGGGCTCGGACCTGGCTTGATCCATTTGTAGGCTGATAAACCTATTCTTGTATGAAGCTAGGCTGCGCATACAAGGCTGATTACATGAGCTTGGGCTCGGCTTTGATTTTTCTGGATGGAAGACTTGATGTCTTCTCTTTGATTGAACTGAGGCTCTATTAATTGAAATTCTGAGATTGATTTTCTGAATAAGCTAGGGCTCTGCATTTGATTCACTTATCGGCTTGATCTTTGACTGAGCTAGGGCTCTACATTTGCTTCACTAATAGGCTGAGATTGACTTGATCTTTGAATGAGCTATGGCTCTGAATTCACTTATAGGCTGAGATTGACTTGATCTTTGAATGAACTAGGGCTCTACATTTGACTCATTTATAGACTGAGATTGATTTGAACTTTGGATGAGCTAGGGCTCCACATTTGATTCTGAAATGAGTAAGAACTCAGAAGGTCACTTTTAGGGTGAGGAATTTGCTATTGATTCTGAAATGAGCAAGAACTCAGAAGGTCAGTTATAGGGTAATACTGAATGACTCATCTTGGCAGTTCCTACCAGCTTTGGACCTTCGGGATTGAAAATAGGAATATCCTTCTTGGAAGCTCTATGGCTATGAACCTTTAGGATGCTTGAAAGTGACCCATACAGGAAGGCTTTGTTGACTTTGAACCGTTAGGGTTGAAATCTGACCCATCTTGGAAGTCTCTTGACTTTGAACCTATAGAGTGCTGGACATATTGGAAATGATGGTGAATTCCTTGGCAGTTTTCCAAGTTTTTTGCTCCTGCTTTATTGGTGAAGGCACAAAACATGAGATCAATGGAAATGGTGTCATAAACTTCGATGGCATGATACCTAGATTTGAAATTTACCATTTATGACCTGGTACTGAAAGTTTGAAACAATTTCAGCATGGTAGTGATGACCTGGTTGCTCCCTTGGAAAGGTTCCATATAATTTGAAAGTGATGATTTTCTTCAGCCAACATTGGTGTTGTTGGATTTTGGATTGAAAGAAACTCTAGCGAGGATTTTGGACAAGAATGAGGGGAGCTTGACAGTCTCTAACCAAAGTGATTTTATTGATTGACCTTGGTGTTATACTGTCGAGGGACATCTGGTCAACTAAGTTCTTTGACTGTGCACTATGGTAGACCAAATTGGTAGAACAGCCAAGCGGCGATGAAATGTGACATGGGTTTGGCCTTTGATCTAGGCTCATGAAAAGCTCAGGGCTTTGCAACATTGTTGTGCCAATTTTGAAAGATGAATGAACCATGGCCCCAAAGTAGGCACGAGGAGCAAAGGATTTGAAGTGTTCCTTCAGAGAATTTGGTGACTAAATCCTAACAGGTGAGTGACCACATTGGATTTTCTTTATCAACAGGATTGGGAGAACTGAGAAATTGGCAAAAACCAACTTGGATGGATCTACTTCTGTTGACTATGAAAGTAGTGACTTCAGACTAGACAATGGATCCTAGATGTAATGCTCCTGATCAAGTTCAATTCCTCTACATAGGGTATATCTATGTCCCATTGTCTGCATGTTGTGACAGACTGCTTCTGTAGTGTGTTAGGGCAAGATAGAAGGAAACAGGCAATCTAACAGAGTTAGAACTAGGTTGAATCTGGATTGTATCTAGAATTTGACCATGCTTCCAAGGTCAAGGGAAGATTAATAGATTGATTGCAGAAAGTGATTTCTTAGATAAACCCTTCTTGAATCTTGAAAAATGAGGGAACTGATGATTTGAATTGGCTACATCTGTAACCAGACCATGAGAATTTGCTCTCTCCCTAACATGACCAAAGGATTTGAAGATAGAATTCTATTGAAAGGCAATGCTATGGAGCCCAAAAGGCAAACAGATGATGGTTTGTTCAACTCCTCTGAGTATGATTCACTGGAGAGCAAGAGGAGTTCCTTTCCTTATGGAGGGTAGACAGGGTATGACACTTGTCTACATAAATCACTGGATTTTTCCATGAAGGGCCAAAGAGGGCAATGCTTTAGGTTTGCATCAGGTCGCCTATCCCCACTGAGGTATTATGGGTTGCCCATTGAGGTTTCTTGGGTTGCCTTTCCCTTGTTGAGGTTTCTTTTATTCCCTTTTTTTTTGCAAAACCCATCTTGAGTTGAATAAAGAGTCCTATTATGGTGAGGATATTGCCAAAACTATGGTCCTATCCAATGGTCTGAAACCTTTAGGGGAAATCTGAACGGCATGACTTTCATGACAAATGGGTAGCCTTGCCCCACTATTTAAGTTGACACCTACACGTATTGATAGGTGGGCAGCTATTTAAATCATCACTAAAAGCGATCTTAGGGAAATGCAGTCCCACACCAAAATTGAAAATGGTGCCAAATTATGTTTTCCTTTCTTGGAGATGTTCAGATGGAACACGTGTTCCAATAAGCTATATCGAGATTCCGAATCAGTCACGATCATATCTAGGCCTGAAACCTTTAGGTTTGTTGACAAGTATTGATGTTGAAGGTCCAAGAGGACTGATGTAAAACTGTCCACATGGGTCTACCATTGGGAGAGTGTTTGGTTGTTTATGTAGAATGAGTTTATCTTACCGAGAAGATCCCATTTTATTGGCTTGAGAAATGAAGGGCTTATAGGAATCTTGGGAAGCTGTCGGATGTAATAAACGACAGATGAGAGTTCCAGTCAGATTCATGAATTTGTACATAAAATGATGACATGATCATGAGATACAATGCCATAAAAATTGATAATCAAAAGAAGGGCTTGTGATAGAGACTCTTTGGAAGGCCGTCAGATTGATAGACGGGAGAGAGAGTCTAATGCCGATGAGAAATCTTTCTCCGATGATGAAGAAGTGATGAGATCGTCTCCTGTAAAGGCGGGATGTAATTGGCCAAAATCAAAAGTCCGGTCCAACATGTTGTGAATCTCGAAGAATGATCGCACTTGCTTTCAGGATTTAGTTGGAACTACCATCTTCTTGAAGTGAGAGGGACAATTGGCTTACTATCGAGCTCCAATGCCATTCAACATCTTACTATTTTCTTTTCTCTTTTTCTTTTTTTTCTTTTTTCTTTTTTCTTTTTTCTTTTTTCTTTTTTTTTTTTTGGATGTGAAGGCCACATAATGCAGTGCTTCGCTTGATCGCAAAATTGAATCTTGACTTTCAATATTGGATTTGAATCTTCTTCTTCCAAATATTTCCAATCAGATAGAGCATCTTTGCCCCAGTTAGTACTCTGATCTTCTGTAAACTTTATGAGCATTTGTGACTGCTCATCTAAATCTGATTTTATCTGAATGGTGAATCTGTATGCTGTCCTCTGGAAGTTAATCATCACCTTCTATCTGATGTGACTGCCTCCCATTATTGATGTAGATAAAACATAGGCTTGAATTTTCTTTTTCTTTTTTTCTCTTTTTTTTTGGGTGTCCCAATGACCTCATTCTTTGATTTTGAGATTGATCATTCATCATGTATCTCTTGCTTGCAGATGATGTACTTTGTAAGAACTTTGGTATTTCCATCTTCTTGGTGGCACATCTGTCCTCCACTCATTTGTACTGATTGGCTGACCTGTTGATATGATCTGTAATGCTTTCCTTGGAATCTTTTCACAGATAGAACAAATGGCAGCTTCTCTAATACATGTTTCTTGAGACTACTATTGTGTCTCCCGATTGATCATTTAAAGCTTTCCCAGACGGGTTGGACCTTTCTTTCTCAAGAGGCCGGGTGGCATAGAAGTTCAGGAGATGACTCATCATTTCAATCATCTTCAGAGTCAGAATTAACTGCGCACGTAGAATAGGAGGATGTATGAAACTGGGAGGAAATGTATGGAAGAGACAAGGCACAAAGTTTGAAATCCCAAACTGGGTGATTTTCTTTTACTTACAGGGTAGATTGGACTGGACTTGTCAACAAGCATATCAATCTTGGACCGAAACATGGATGACCTTTCAAATACCGATAATAGAAAGTTAAAACAACTAGTTCGTCCAAGCGGCTCCAGTTGGGCATAACGCCTTCGACGACCACCTTCAGTCGTTGTGGGAATAAATCTTCCTTTAGACCTCTAACAGCAGGACTCATCATGCCCCTCTATCAATAGGTGCAAGATGCCTAGCTTTCAGGGTTCCATACAATTCTCTCCTTGTTTTATCTTTTCTCTTTTTTCTTTCTCAATTTGGGATCCATTCATAACCGAACTATTGCTTTTTGTTTTTTAAGCTCAAGGTTATATGCCCCAGTCTGGGGTTCAATGGATTTCTTCATTAGACCACTCTCAATTTGGGTCTAAGGTCAATTTGGTTCATGACCAGCTTAAAGCTTAATGACTTTCCTCATTGGACCGCACTCAATTCGGGTCCAAGTTCAATTCGGTTCATGCCCCAGTTCAGGGGTTAAGGGTTCCATCATTGGACCACACTCAAGCTGTGATTCTGGTTTTTTATCCTAGCCTGGGGCATATCGGATCTCATCTTTGGTCTATCCTACTGCTTGGGAAAATTCTATTCCTTCTCTTTGAATAATGAGAAATATGAGGGCAACTCTTTGGATTCTGGCATTTCCTTGGCTAATGGGGCAAAAATGCCCATGATGGAATAGCACAACTATAGCTGAATGTTCATGATTTCTGATGACTCCAGGATCTGGAACTGATCTTTATTGACAGGCAATGAGGAATGCTTCTCATTCGTCATTCCTGACGAGCGATCCTAACTTGTAGCACTGGGCTATGATGGACATCGATCGGGCTCTAATTGATAGAGCCAGAGATTGATTTTGAATCAGTCTCCGATTAATAGAGACAAGGTTAGCTTTGAACTGGTCTCTGATTGATAGAGATCAAGATTGACTTTGAGTTGGTCTCTGATTGATAGAGATCAAGATTGACTTTGAATTTGTCTCTGATTGATAGAGATCAAGATTGACTTTGAATTGGTCTCTGATTCATAGAGATCAAGATTGACGTTGAATTGGTCTCTGATTCATAGAGATCAAGATTGACTTTGAATTGGTCTCTGATTGATAGAGATCAAGATTGACTTTGAATTGATCTCTGAGTGATAGAGATCAAGATTGACTTTGAATTGATCTCTGATTGATAGAGATCAAGATTGACTTTGAATTGATCTTTGATTGATAGAGATCAAGATTGACAGTCATGGACTGGGCTTTAGTTGCTAAAGGCAAGGATTGCTTGAGTTGGGCTCCGATTGATAGAGGCCAAGGATGACAATCATGGATTGGACTCTAATTTCTAGAGATGATGGAATGATTGAAATTCTCTTTGATTCCATTATGAAGTGGAACATGGACCAAAGGTAATGATTGAACAGGCCTAGAGGCTAACTCATGCTCACATTGAGTTCATATGAATGGAACCTTTCTTAGTTCCGACATGAATCAGAACCTGAACTGGAGTTGACGGTTGGACAAGCCTAGGGGCTGATTAAATTCAAATGAATGGAACTCTTCTTAGTTCCAACATGAATCAGAACTTGAACCAAAGTTGATGGTTAGATAAGCCTAGTGGCTAAATGAATTCAGATGAATGAGACTCTTCTTAATTCCAACATGAATCTGAACCCGAACCAAAGTTGATGGTTGGACAAGCCTAGGGGCTAAATAAATTCAGATGAATGGAACTTTTCCTAGTTTTGACATGAACTGGAACCCTAACCAAAGTTGATGGCTGGATAAGCCTAGTGGCTAATTGAATTCAAATGAATGGAATTTTTCCTAGTTCCAACATGAATCAGAACCTAAATAGGAGGTGAAGGGTGAAAAAGCCTAGGGGCCGAATGCCTTCTTCATTTTAGCATGATCTGGGAGTGATGATTGAACCTGCCTAAAGGTTAAACCCTTCTTTAATTCTGAGATGAACCAGAAATGGTGGTTGAATCTAGGGCTGATTATTTCTTTGATTCTGAGATGAACTGGATGTGATTGAATCTGCCTAGGGGCTGAATCTTTCCTTAATTCTGGATGAACCGAAATGATGATTGGACCTGCCTAAGGGCTGAATATTTTTTTGATTCTGAGATGAACTGGATGTAATTGAATCTGCCTAGGGGATGAATCTTTTCTTAATTCTGGATGAACCAAAATGATGATTAGACCTGCCTAGGGGCTGAAATCTTTCCTTAATTCAAAGATGAATAGGGAATATTGATTGGATTTTCCTAGGGGCTGAATCTTTCCTTAATGTAGAGATGAATCGTGAAATATGATTGGGTTTGCCTAGGGGCTGAATCTTTCCTTAATTCTGAGGTACATTGAGAACAGTGATTGGATTTGCCTAGGGACTGAATCTTTCCTTAATGATTGGATTTGCCTAGGGGCTGAATCTTTCCTTAATTCTGGGGTAAATGGAGAATGATGATTCGATTTGCCTAGGGATTAAATCTTTCCTTAATTCAAAGGTGAATAGGGAATATTGATTGGATTTGCCTAGGGGCTGAATCTTTCCATAATTCAAAGGTGAATAGGGAACATTGATTGGACTTGCCTAGGGGCTGAATCTTTCCTTAATTCAGAGATGAATCGAGAACAGTGATTGGATTTGCCTAGGGGCTAAATCTTTCCTTAATTCAAAGGTACATTGAGAACTATGATTGGATTTGCCTAGGGGCTGAATCTTTCCTTAATTCAAAGGTACATTGACAACTATGATTGGATTTGCCTAGGGGCTGAATCTTTCCTTCTTTCTTACAAAATTTGATGTTCAATCAAGATCTAGATTCATGACTTCCATTGATTCATTTAGAAAGATAATATGGATGGATCTCAAGGTGGGAGATCAATACAATTTCTTAGTTGTAGGGACCTCTCACCCTAAAAGGGTGGATATGGTTGCAGTTTGATTTTCTTTTCCAAAGGCATTGAAATCCAATGGGAAAATATCAAGATTCTAAATATCTAAAGGAGTAGAAGAAGTCACATGCACAATCAAGGATGACTCAACCAAACAAGAGTTAGCTCCCTCATAAAGGTGATTAGGTAAACATTATCCAAGTCAATTTAGTTGAATTTGATTAAGCCATGTGTTCAGTCTTGGGACCTCATGATTCCAAAATGGATAATTAGTGGTACCAAGGTCTGGCCAATTGGATTACTGAATTCGATGAAATTGAAATGGATATATTAATCCATCGTCCTTATTAGGGATGATTAGCAAAAGCGGTTCATAGATGAACAAACTAGTAAATTTCTTCTTGACCATGGTATCTATGTCTTGACAGGGATTTTCTGTTTGTTTTTCTAAATCGACGTGTTAACAATGAGAGATTCGATACATCGAGCTTACTTAATGGAGGGTGTATAGTGACCATCTACTATGATGTAGAATAGGTGTGTACACACCTCATACTCCCAATGGGTGAGAGTTCAAGATGCTCATCGTGTAGATTCTAACATGTTGACCAATCGAGGACAAAAACTGGCAGAACTTCGATGTCTCGAACATGGATGTCATGGTTAATCAGACTTTACTGGGTCGGTTCAGGGATGAACCAAAAATAACAAACATTGGGCTACAATCTGGGTTAGGACAGAAAAGGCCACCTTGACAAGGATGGGGTAACCTATCACCGAATGCTCGATGAATAATGGGCCCCCAATCCCTTTATATACTATGTTGCAAGGATCCAAGCGACGTAGAGTAGCATAACACATTCCCAGGCGGACTCAAGAAACGCTCGTTAGAGGCTGCTCGTCGGTCGTGGTCTCACAAAGTACAGGCCAAGGCTGTGTGTTTCGCCTAGCGGGCTGCCCCATATGCATGGGACCCGGTTAGGCTACTCGCACGAATGTGTGACTGAACCCATTCCCCCCAAAGCAATATTATACAAGCATAAATATAGTATCCTAAAATCTAGCATCCAATTCACACAAGGAAAGTTTTCATTTAGGAGTTTGACGTTTATATCCCCAGCGGAGTCGCCACTGTGAGGACAAAGATGGAAATCTTTAGGAGTCGCCACCTAGATTTAGGTCTAGGACCTTAGAAATGTGAAATCTCACCCCAAGGTAAGACTTCGATTGACTCATGACCCTTAGATTGGAATTCTGGTTCATCAGAGATTGGGTAAGCGTCAGGTTACGGTTATGGGAAGGGGTTAGGCACCTAAACCGTCCGATCAAAATCAGTCTCCTATAACTTTCTTATGCTAGACTCTATTTATTAAATAAAACCAAACCAAGTGGTTTGATATCATTGAACCGAATCTGTATCCATCAGATTGCCTACGTATCACGGAATTATTCTGAAAATCAGGTTCACCATCGTAGTTCAGGTGTGATTAAAGTTTATGATTGTAATTTATGTTTGTGCATGATTCAGTTCTTTATTCAAGTTGAAATTTATGCTTGAAAGGCTGAGAAATCCTATGGGTTAGGATCTGGATAGTCCATGTGGACTGATAGATAGTCCTAGTGGATCTAAGAATAACCCTATTTGGGTTGAAATATGGATAACCCATTCTGGGTTGAAATGTGGATAATCCTATGTGGGTCAAAATGTGGATAAATATCTTAGTGGATCTATGGATAGTCCAAGTGGACTAAGGTTTGGATCCGAATTTGGGTTTCTCCCAAATAGCCTACGTATCCTAGGGTTTGCCCTAGGAATCAGAATCCGCGTAGTTCGAAATTGGGTTGAAATGGATGGGTATCCTAGTGGATCCATGGTTAGTCCAAGTAGACTAAGGTGTGGATCCGAATTTGGGTTTCTCCCAAATAGCCTACGTATCCTAGGGTTTGACCTAGGAATCAGAATCCGCGTAGTTCGGGATCTGGATTGAAATGGGAGTGGATATCCTAGTGGATCTATGGATAGTCCAAGTGGACTAAGGTATGGATCCGAATTTGGGTTTCTCCCAAATGGCCTACGTATCCTAGGGTTTGCCCTAGGAATCAGAATCCACATAGTTCGGGCTCTGGGTTAAAATGATTGGATATCCTAGTGGATCTATGGATAGTCCAGGTGGACTAAGGTGTGGATCCGAATTTGGGTTTCTCCCAAATGGCCTACGTATCCTAGGGTTTGCCCTAAGAATCAGAATCCACATAGTTCGGGCTCTGGGTTAAAATGATTGGATATCCTAGTGGATCTATGGATAGTCCAAGTGGACTAAGGTGTGGATCCGAATTTGGGTTTCTCCCAAATGGCCTATGTATCCTAGGGTTTGCCCTAAGAATCAGAATCCACATAGTTCGGGCTCTGGGTTAAAATTATTGGATATCCTAGGGGATCTATGGATAGTCCAAGTGGACTAAGGTGTGGATCCGAATTTGGGTTTCTCCTAAATGACCTACGTATCCTAGGGTTTGCCCTAAGAATCAGAATCCGCGTAGTTCGGGAATGATGGGTGGATATCCTAGTGGATCTATGGATAGTCCGAGTGGACTAAGGTGTGGATCCGAATTTGGGATTTTCCCAAATAGCCTACGTATCCTAGGGTTTAACCTAGGAATCAGAATCCGCGTAGTTCAAACTGGATAACCCTATTTGGGTCAAAATGTGGGTAAGTATCCTAGTGGATCTATGGATAGTCAGAGTGGACTAAGGTTTGGATAACCCTTTTTTGGTTGGAATATGGATAGATATCCTAGTGGATCTATGGATAATCCGAGTGGACTAAAGTGTAGATCCGAATTTGGGTTTCTCCCAAATGGCCTACGTATCCTAGGGTTTGACCTAGGAATCAGAATCCACGTAGTTCGGGCTGGATAACCTGTTCTAGGTTAATGATTGAGAACCTATTCTAGGTTTAGGGTTTAGAACCTATTCTAGGTTTAGGGTTTGCCGAGGGACAAATCGTCCTAAAGTACCCTTTTCATTCTGAATTCTAATTTTGGAAGGTTTGGCAAAGAATTCTCTTTCTTTATTAAGATTTTATTATTCCCATTATGCCCTTCCCAAGAATGTGGGTGCCTAAATGCACATCCCCACGCCTAGATTGTCTTCTAGAAGTGTGCAGATATGGCAGTTTGACTAGGGTGTTGCATAAAATAAGTTATTGCCAAAAAATAGAATATTTTATCTAAATATGGCACATAAAACATTTATGGCAAGAAATTTACATACAGTAAGATTGTTTAAAAATCTTTCAAATATGACATGTATTGCAAATATGGCAAGAGCTTATATGGCATGATCTAGTATGCTATCTTCTAAGCATGGCAAGACCCTAATTGCCATTTTCTTTCAATATTTAGGGTTTTCTACCCTAATTGCTATTTTCTTTCCATTTTAGGGTTTTATACCCTAATTGCTAATTTCTTTCCATTTTAGGATTTTCTACCCTAATTGTTATTTTATTTCCATTTTTTAGGGTTTTCTACCCTAATTGTTATTTTCTTTCCATTTTAGGGTTTTCTATCCTAATTGCTACTTTCTTTCCATTTTAGGGTTTTCTACCCTAATTGTTATTTTATTTCCATTTTTTAGGGTTTTCTACCCTAATTGTTATTTTCTTTTCATTTTCGGGTGTTCTACCCTAAATGTTACTTTCTTTACATTTTAGGGTTTTCTACCCTAATTGTTATTTTATTTCCATTTTCTAGGGTTTTCTACCCTAATTGTTACTTTCTTTCCATTTTAGGGTTTTCTACCCTAAATGTTACTTTATTTCTATTTTTTAGGGTTTTCTACCCTAATTGTTATTTTATTTCCATTTTTTTAGGGTTTTCTACCCTAATTGTTACTTTCTTTTCATTTTAGGCTTTTCTACCCTAATTATTATTTTATTTTCATTTTTTAGGGTTTTCTACCCTAATTGTTACTTTCTTTCCATTGTAGAGTTTTCTACCCTAATTATGACAATAAGCATTTAATATAGCATGTGAGTATGATCATTCCAATCATGGCAGTGTGATTATTCCAATTGTGGCAGTGTGTGCATATAGCATCTAAATATAGCATGTGAGCAATATAGCATCAAAATATGACATGTGATAAACAACCAAGGCATGTGAGTCAATCAATTAAAACATATTTTCAGATCTTCGGTCTAGATTCAATGCATCGATTATCAACAATGTGACCGAAATCACATTTGATTGATGATTGAAAGTAATTCAAGATCTTAAATCAACAGTTCAGATCATATACCATCAATTAATCAGACTTTAATGGCTCAAATTAATTCATCATTAAATCATCATCAGATTAAAATCAATGGTTCAGATTAATTAACCATCCATTCACATGATTGGATCTTAAAAGATCAATGATTCAGATTAAATTCACATCAATTAGTCAGATTCATTCATTCAAATATCAATGGATAAATTTTCATCACATGATCAAAACAAATTTCACATTCAATGGATTAGATTTTGAATGGGCATCATATGAACACGATAAAGAATCAAAATTTAGATTTTTTATTCAAGCATATCATGATCATAGATTCAATTAATGGCCCATATTTAATGGAAAGATCAAAGGTAAGATGAGGAATGTTGATCCAATGGTTGGATGAGGGGAATTGGTCTAGGACTTGATGGACAGGTTCGGGTATTGTAACATGGCTAGGTTCAGGTAAGTGGTGTGGGATGTTGGTTGGTTCAGTAGGAGATGGAAGTGAGTGGGGTTACGGGTAGGTGGTAGCACAAGGCTGATGATTGAAGTATGAGATGAAATCGGTTAGAGTGCTGGTTGTATAGGGATTGAAACCAAGTGTAGGCTAGATTGGTGATGGAAATTGGTTAATGGTGAGGTAGAGTGGTTTATGAGATGGAGATTTGTAGTTAAGCAAAACAATAGAAGAAAAATAGAAGTAAAGGCAGCTTACCTAGATGCTCGTAGGTTCTACTTGCTCCTCCCTTCTTCTTCTTCTTTCTCCATTTTTTTTCTCCAAAACTGAGAGCCCAAACTCTATCAACACTCCATATTCGGTACATCCAGGAAGTACCAAAATGTACCATGATTTAAGAAGACTTTATTGGTGGAGGGGTATGAAAGCAGATATAGCTCGTTTCGTGTTCCAATGTCTGAATTGTCAACAAGTTAAAGCAGAAAGGCAGAGACCCGCAGGTTTAATACAGCCATTATCGGAACCTGCATGGAAGTGGGATTGCATTACTATGGATTTCGTCACTGGCCTACCTTTGACACCAAGGTCAGTGGATGCAGTTTGGGTAATAGTAGATCGACTCATTAAGACAGCTCAATTTATTACGGTCAGACCTCAGTATACCATGGAGAAACTGGCCAAGTTATATGTTGATAATATAGTCAGACTTCATGGTGTCCCAGAGAGTAAAGTATCTGACAGAGATCCCCATTTTACATCAAAGTTCTGGGATGGATTACAGAAAGCTATGGGAACAAAGTTGAAGTTCAGTACAGCATTTCACCCTCAGACGGACGGGCAATCAGAACGAACCATTCAAATTTTAGAAGACATGCTCTGAGCCTGTGCATTAGACTTCAAGGGAGCTTGGGATGAGAAGCTATCACTTATCGAGTTCGCTTACAACAACAGCTATCAGGCTACAATTCAGATGGCCCCATATGAAGCACTCTATGGGAAGAAGTGTCGTACACCTCTATAATGGAATGAGGTGGGAGAAAGAAGAATTATAGGACCGGAGTTTGTTGAAGAAACTTGTCGAGTGATTGATCAGATCAAGGAAAGAGTAAAGACAGCTCAAGTTCGACAGAAGCACTATGCGGATAATCGACGTCGAGATCTGAAGTTTGCAGTGGGTGACAAAGTATTCTTGAAGATATCACCGGTGCGAGGTCTGAAAAGGTTTGGTAAGAAGGGAAAGCTATGCCCCAGGTATGTGGGACCATACGAGATATTGGCTAGACGTGGTAACGTAGCATATCAATTGGCTCTACCACCATCTATGTCAAGTGTCCATGATGTGTTTCATGTATCATTATTGAAAAAGTATGTCAGAGATCCATCGCACATCTTGATAGCAGACCCCCCAGACTTGACTGAAGACTTAACATTTGAAGTGATGCCTGTGATGCTCTCAAGCCGAAAGGTACAACAACTTCGAACCAAGGATATCCATTATGTGAAGGTGCATTGGAAAAGCCAAGATGTCGAAGAAATTACTTGGGAAGAGGAGAGCGCAATGAGGAAGGAGTATCCTAATCTTTTCGATGATCAAGGTACGTTCAAATTTCGAGGCCAAAATTTCTTTTAAGGGTGGGGGGAGTTGTGAGGTCTACATGCAAATTTCGGGACGAAATTTCTTTTAAGGGTGGGGGAGTTGTAAGACTCGCACTCCGTAAACCCGGTCTAAACCTTGGATTTGTGTCGTAGCAGGTCTTCCGATCATCACCGGGCCAGACGGGACGAGCAGATGACAAACAGGTACGAAATCAGACCAAAGACGATCAAATCAACATGATTTTATGTTGACCGGTCGATGGTACCGGTCTTGGTTCCGGTCGACCGGTCAGCTCTGCGCAGCTGAGTGCGGAGATCCGGAAATTGACTTCTGAAGGTCCCACTTTCCTGATTTCGAATCCTAAGACCTTCCTAATCCTAATAGGGTTACAAAACCCTAATTCTAGCCTATAAATACACCCTTAAACCTCCTCAAATCCTTTCCATTGTCTCTCACAAACTCTAGAGAAGAGAAGGAGGTTGGAAAGGAGAAGGAGCTAGGAAGAAGAAGGAGGTGTCGTCGTTACCGTTCGACGACGCTCACGTTATGCCAGTCAACGGTAATTGTTTTAATCACTTTTCTTACCCTATGACTCTAGGATAGTTGTATGGGTGGATCAATACCATGCAAGAAGGTATTGATCTGAAACCCTAAATTGGCCAATAAACCCTAAGTTACCGTCAAACCCTAGATTTGAGTTCCGAGATGATATTCATCGAAACTAGACTTGATTGAGTTGGGGATAACTCTAACTTAAAGCTTAGACTTAGAATGGATAGGAGAAACCCTAGAAATCCATAGAGCTCGATCGACGACAGTCGAAAAACCAAGTGTATGGTCTTTCGGAGACATACCGGTCGACCATACCGGTTGCTAGTTTGCTCACAGAGTTGCAACCAGTATGTTGCGACCGGTCAGCACTGAAAGGCTGGTTTTGGACTTTGTTGGTTTCCGACCAATATGAAACCCTAAGAAAACTATTCTAATGAAACCCTAATAAAATTATAGAACTTTGTGAAAGCACGTTTGGGTCTTGCGACGTGGAGCAAGCTATCAAACAAGCGTCAAGTAAGGGAATCTGACCTAAACCTAATAAATAGTGGACAGTAAATCATTGTTAATAACCTGAATATATATAATGTGTTGTTTGTGGATATTCACATGCCATCCTTTACTTTCAGTTATTATTATTGTTCATGCATGATAGGATGTGATTGTTAGGCATGTGATTGTTTTCGTTAGTATGTGGAGTGGGGCATGGGCCTGGGATCGCTCCTCACACTAGCACATTTTGTAGTATTCTATCTTAAGATACTTGGTATGGGTGGGGCATCAGGGGAAGGTCGTGGTACGGTGGTCTCCGATGTTGATGCTGGCCTGGCCATGGTTATGTGGCACTGTGGTCTCCGAGGTCGACGCTGGCTTGTCAATGATGCTTTAGCTCTATCTCTATGCCGTAGGGAGTTATGTTGGGATAGGGTCTACCTGCATTATGTTTCTATCCTAGTGGGTTAGTTACGGATAGGGCATCAGGGGAGGTATGGGAATGCTTTAGCTCTATCTCTATGCCGTAGACGGCTGTGCTGGGATAGAGCATACATTGATGACATATAGGATTCGTTAGTTGCGAACCCAGTTTGCGAGCCCTGGCCAGTAGGGGCTTAGGTACTGGTATGGGTAGAGCATCAGGGGAGGTACGGGGATATCTTAGCTCTATCTCTATTCCATGATGGGTGCATGTGGGCAGGTGGGGGTGTGATCCATGCTGTGCCCCACACTCGTGTATAGAGGTGTGGGGGCCACCAAACCTTTCTATAGCACATTGCAAACTTAAACCAGACCACAGCATAAAATGATTGTTACTCATGCATAATATTGTGAAACTGTTTGATTGTCTTACTGAGCTAAGTTGTGAGCTCACCCTTTGTATATACATTGTTTTTAGATGTTGATGCAGGTTACACAGTGGACGACTATATGAACGCTCCGACGTATGGTGGTATTGCTGCGTTGGACGTACAAGCAGGAGAGGACGAGCATGACGCTTCATGCGAGTGCCCTTTCTGCGTGTACCTTTGATTGGTTTTATTTATTTATTTTTAGTTATTTTCAGTTGGACTAAATGGATGTAAGAATATTATATTATATGTTTGAATTCGAATAATTGGATATTTTATTTAAATTTATCAATAGATTCTCAGTTCATTTATTTAAAGACTTCCGCTGTATCATTTATATTCTGATTGTGGTTATGTGTAATGGTTTGTATGAGTGGATACGGCCTATTTGAGATCCTGGTGTGAACCGTTGGTTCAATGGCGCTTCACTCACACCATTCTGGTTGGATCAGAATTGGGGTGTGACATTTTGAATTTCTTGAAATTTCTTGCAATTCAATCTAATTAGTTGCAATTTTCACCTGTTTAAGTCTCACAAGTTAGTTTAGGATCTATGTAAGTCCTCCTGCCCACGTGTATGGGTGAAAAGTGAGGCTTTTATCCAATTTACATCGTTATTATGTCAAAATTTTGAATTTTTACTCTCTACTAACCCGAAGTTCACGACCGTTCGTACCAAGGTACCCAAAGTTCACGACCGTCTTCGTTTTCCTTCCAACGAAGCCGAGGCACATTATGCCCACTACGCTTGCAAGAAGGTAGAGGGAGGTCGCAAGGTGAACTTGGCTGAGTTAGTCTTGTTCAATGTGGAGAGAGCATTTGGTGATATGGGATGGCTCCCTGTCATCACTTATGATGCATGTACCTACCCTGACTTGGTACACCAGTTCTATTGTAACCTCCAGGTGGTGGGGGATTACAATGATGTAGAGAGGGGTGATGAGCTGCGCATCACGAGCTACGTCAAGGGAGTTGACATCTCATTTTATTATCGGCAGTTGGCCGACCTACTGGGCATTTCCTATGCTGGCTCCATGGTTTTCTGCGCTCCTGGAGAGCCCCAGTTCTTCTCTCTACAGATGAGGGCTAAGATCGATAGTCAGCTCATTCGACCTGATCGCTGGCAGATGAGGGCGTGTTATCTGCGTTCTGATCCACGGGTATACTGCAAGATCATTCAACATAACCTGATACCGCAGAGTGATCATTACGAGAGGGTCTCCCAGCTGACCCAGTATCTCTTATATTGTATATGCACTAGGTAGCCTGTCTGCCTTCCATACATCATCATGCATACCATGATCAGTGCCACGTTGCCCAGTCACACAGGCAACCTTCCTTATGGACGCATGATCACTACCTTGCTTACCCGCCTGGGGGTTGACTTATTGGATGAGAAGATTCAGGAGAATTCCTTCTCATCGCCTCTGGATTGGGAGGCTATTTGCAAGATGGGCATGCGGGATGCCCAGGTCAGTGATGAGGAGAGGAACGCGATGGTGCGCCCTCGCACTCGGGTAGAGATGGCTGACGCTGAGGCAGCAGCAGCAGCCGCTGGAGTTCATGGGGAGCCTGCTGGTGATGATGATCGTCTGTACATGGATGTGGACTCCATACCACCTCCTTCACCTACACATGCTGCTGGAGCTAGTACTTCTTAAGCGGCTGGTCCTTCTCATGCGGCTGGTCCTTCACACCCACCTTCTCATATGATGGGGATATTGCATGAGATCAGAGAGGCTCAGCGTAGATCTGATCTGAGGATGGGGGAGTTACTAGACGCTCAGCGTGTGAGAGTGGATGAGCTACTAGATGCCCAGCGCATATCCGACATGAGGATGGGAGAGCTCATAGATGCTCAGCGCCGGTCAGATATGCATATGGAGGAGCTTTTGGGTGCTCAACGCGTGACTGATCAGCGGTTGGCTGGTCTCACAGCTAGTCTTCAGACGGCCAGACTTAGGTAGCCTGGTTGACTAGAGTCTACGTTGAGGATTATGACAAAGACCGTGAGGCACCGCCTTCTCCTTCACCTCCAGCTTCATGATTGTATTTATTTTCTTTCTTTGTACTATAGAGTAACTGTCCGGGTTGTGGACTGTACTTTGCTTTAGCTATTTATATACGTTTGTTTCTCTCTCATTGTATTTAAAATTGTTCCCCCTTTAATAGATACATTATTCTCTTTTTAGGTTTGGTCTCAAACATCACTTGTGCTTATAGTGTGTTAATATTACAGTTTTTACTTTTATCCTATCTCAGTTCACAATTCATCGTGAAGGTATGCTAGTTTAGCGGACAATGCCTGAGATGCTCTGATACCAAGTTGTCACACCCCAATTCCGCACTATTCAGAATGGTGTGAAGAACCGCTAGCAAACCAACGGTTCAACCAGGATCTCAAGTAGGCTATATCCGTTTTATCTAAACCTCATACATCGACATTCATAATCAGAGTAAATACACAATAGCGGAAGTCTTATAGTAAAATGAACTTAGAAATCTAGATGTGATAATCATATTTAAGTAGTAAATTATTCTGTATCAACTAAGACATAAATAAATATCAATTACATGTCTTTACTAAATCCAAATAATTAAAATAAAATCTAATCGAATACGCATGAGTTGCACTCGCAAGAGGTCATGCGTATCCACTTCGTCTTCAACTTCCATCGCCGCCATGTGCCCGTACACTAGAGCGTTGACATAATCTTCGACGGTAGTACCTGCATCATCAACTAAAAATATTCGATGTCAAGAGGGTGAGCACACATCATGGCTCAGTGAGCAAACAAAACAATGCAACAATACTTATGCATGCATTCAATTCACATCTTTGGTCTGGTTTAAAGTTTGCAATGCGCAATAGAAAGGTTCGGTGGTCAAAGGTTAACGTTTATTGACCCTTCCTCTAAACACAGGGTGTGAAAGTTTGTCCAAAGGTTAACGTTTATTGTCGTCCCCATCCACCCTACCATGAACATTGTACAACAAAGGTTAACGTTTATTGTTGTACAGTGCCATACCAACACGTAAGCCCCTGCTGGCGAAGGCTTGCAAACTGGGCTCGTAACTAACCAATCCTAATGCCAAACAGTATATCCAAGGCCTCACCCCAGCATCCCACAGAACGCCCATAGAGATAGAGCTAAGCCCCCCCGATAAAGTCAGAGACTACAAGGACCGAGACCACCTCCCCTGATACTCTACGACGTAATAGTTCTGCTAAAGTAATGGCGATACGACGATGCTAATGCACAAGACTTGAGTTAGAGATAGAGCTAGAGTGCTGAGGCCCAGCCTATGACACCTCCCCCTGATACTCGCTCGCATCAAGTACACCAACCACACACATACATCCACATGCCTATTCCTATCATCATCATCATCATCATGTTATAAACAATGAAGTAAATATGCATGAAACAATTAATAGAAATATTGGATGATATGTTGAATGCACATTACAAGCATATTCGCATAGAATCAAGCATAGCATTGGACTCAAGAAATAAAAATAGTTTGATATTAACCAATTAGTTTAGATCTTGTTTCCTCACCTGTACTTGATCTTAAGTCCTCTTTCAAGCTTTAAGAATCAACTATATATCGATATTATAGCTCTAGAAAACCTAACAAAGTCGATAGAATATAATTAGAATTAATTCAAACTTTAAAAAACATGCTGCTAACTAGGAGTCGATGCTAGGGTCGGAGTCTTGACCAACCCTGGGTGCGACCACCCCTATTTTGGACTTCTCGAACACTGGGGGTCGATGCTCAGGGTCTGGTAAGGTCGATTGGCCATCGACCCCCATGTGACCCCCTGTGGGTTTTATCAATTTTTCTTCCTTCAGTCCATTCTTCGTGTTTGGGGTCCTATGGCTTGCTCCTACAGTCCATTCCACACATGTTCTATGGCCTTGAACCATGGTTTATTCACCTATATGGCTTTCATGATTTCCCCCATGGTTTTTCATGAAAACCTAACCATGGGTGGATGATTCGGGTTCCTCCTAGATAATCCCCTCTTCATTATCTACTCTAAGGTCTTAAGAAATTCATGGAGATGGTATCCATACCTGAGAAGTATGCTTCTTCCTCTGAATCCCTTCTCCTTGGTCTTCTTCTCCACTTTCTTCTCTTCTCCTTCTCTTCCTTCTCTTATCTTTCTCTCAATCCAATTAGGATTGTAAAAGGAGTGAAAGAGGCTTAGGAATGTCCTATTTATAGAGTAGAAACTCCTAAAATAAGTCCCCTTGAGATTAGGAAGGAATCCCATTGAGATTAGGAAGGTTTCCTAATTTTTGGTTCGAACTGTTTTTATCGACTACCGGGGGTCGATAGGGGGGGTCGGAGTTTCCGTCGACTCCTGGTCCTTAAAGTGTCCGACCCCCCATGTAAAACTGGGGGTTTGACTTTTATACTGGGGGGGTCCGACCCTCCCTTGCTGGGTATGCGACCCTCCCCTTATTTTGAGTGTTTTTGGGTCAGTTTAATACCTGGGATCGTGATCTCCTTCACACACGTGATCCATTTGGTTCGACCATGATGGGTAGACCTGGTTCAAGGTGGTAGACCGGGTTAATTTGATACGGGTCTTATATTTATCCCAAATTTTCTACGTTCACTTTGTAGAACACTAAAAATGAGGAATACTAGCCCTTGAATCATCTGAATCGGACGTAGAACGGCCAAGATATGAAGAAATGAAGTTCTATTGATAATTCTGCATGAGAGCTTCCATGGGACCCACCGATGGTCTCTACCAGGGATTCTTCACGTCCACTTTGAAAAGGACTGAAAATAAAGAATATTGGTACTTAAACCATATGATTCAGGTGTCAGATGATCAAGATATGATGATTTAAAATTCAATCAATCCAACTTACGATAATTTGCTTGAAACCCCCTGGGATTTTAATATTATTTTCAAAAAAATCCCCTTGTACGTATCATTTGACTAAAATGACCATATCTTCTTCATTTGATATCGGAATTGAGTAATTCTGGTCTCATTTTGAAGATAATTCCATGACCTATGCATCCATGTAGATTACAGCCTGTGACCTTATTGTGGGACCCACCAAAAACTACCTCGAGATCGTAGTCAAAAAGCTAAATTTTCACTCATCTCTCTTCCTTTGTTGTCCACACACCAGTAGGACTTTGTTCAGCTGGAAATGGCAAAAATGGGGTGCTTACAGCTAGGATTGTATGGGGGTTGATCGGATGGTTTAAATTATAGGTTGTTCAATGATGATGGTCTAGATCATGGGTTGATGGATGCTGATGGTTCATATCATAGGGATTGATATGGATTATGTGATGAAGCTATTGATCGGATGGTGTGTGAGGGTGCTGATCAAGTGGATGGTGTAAGATTAATTATGGATGATGATCAAGTGGTGTGGGATCAAGGATGGGTGATGATCAAATGGTGTAGGATTAAGGATGGGTGTTGTTCATGTGGTGTAGGATCAAGGATGGGTGATGATCAAGTGAATGGTGTAGGATTAAGGATGGGTGATGATCAAGTGGTGTAGGATCAAGCATAGCTGATGATCAAGTGGTTGGTATTGTGGGAGCAAGAAGGCAGCATAGCTAGTTCTTGGTTCAGGGTTGTAAATGGTAGTTGGGATGGACAACATGTGTTCGGTGATGGGATGAATAGGCTTAAAGTAGTGATGAGGGCTGAGCATGTTAGGTGGTAGCAAGGTTTTGGACCAAGTAAAGTGTAGATGGCAGCAAAGTTGGGTAATGAAGGTTAATGGCTGGTGTCCTTGGGTTTATGGAATGGTTTTGCTGGGATGAGGGAGTCAGTTAGGTTTGGTTCTAGGTGGAGGTGGTAGTGAATAACAGGTTTAAGTGGTAGTTTGAAGTAAGGTTTTGTTCATGGTGATGGAGGGCCGGGGTGGAGCTAGGATGAGGATGATATTTTTGCAGGTAAGTGGTGTAGGAAATGTTGAGTGTTGTGGGTGAGAGAGAGGTAGATCGGGTAGCAGTTTCGTGGCTCATTAGATTGATTCGGGTTTGTAGCAGGTAGGGAGTGTGTCGGCTATGGATGGTAGTAGTTCAAGTTGGGTATCGGCAGAAAAAATAAGGGGGAGGGGCGGCTTACCTTACTGTTCCTCTTCTCCTTCTTCGTCTACTTCTCCCTCCCAAACTCTCCCTCTTTCCTTTTCGGTTCAAGTTCTCAGATCTCCCAGCTCTTCTCCTTTTTCTTCTTCTTCTTCTCTTCTCTTCTTCTTGCGTCCTCTTGCTTCTGCTTTGCTCCCCAGCTCTCTTCTTCTTCTCTCTCAAACTCTCTCTTTTGTTCCTTTTTTTTCCAGACATTCTCTTCTCTTCTTTTTGCTTCTTCCTCTCCTCTCTCTCGCTTTCTTCTCTCTCTCAGGTTTTTGTTCTCCCTTCTCTCGATAATGAACAGCAGGCTCTCCTCTCTCCTGAGTTGTGAGCCTTCCCTCTTTATCAGCAGCTTCAGTTTTTTCTTTGTAAGTGGAAATCTCCTTTAAATTGTAGGGTGATAAGGTGTTGATGTGGGGTACTGTAGGTAGGTAGCTCAAGGGTAGGCTTACTACCACATCCCAATTTTGATCGAACTAGAAGTGTGAATGAACTATTAATGAACTAACGGCTTAAGCCAAGATCACATAAGACTGTGCCAACCATCAAACCATACATTAAACCATAATTAGAATAAATAAATAATCAACATGAGCCTTTATTAAATAATGAACTGAGTGTCTAAGTGATAAATAATAATTAAACCAATTATCATAAAGACCAAAACATAAATAAATAACTTATTACGAGTTCATAATCCAAATATGAAAATAATCCTAAAGGTGAACATAATAGAGACATTCGCATGACAAGTCATACTCATTCTCCATCATCTGCACGTCCATAGTTGATACTCTTCAAATAGAAAGTGCATTGATGTTGTCGTCCATAGTGTAACCTGCATCATCAGAAACAAAAAAGAAAACGATATAGTAGGGTAAGCTCACAACTTAGCCCAGTGAGAAAAAAAATGCAGCAAGCAATATGCATGATGTGGCATTCAATCATTTGGTCTGGTTTAAATTTGTAATGTGCTATGGTAAGGATAGGCTACAACCACACCTCCATACAAGAGAGTGTGAGCATACCCAATGGTCAGGCTCCAACCAAAATCGTTGTCGCCCCATAACACTCACTATAAGATAAAAATAGAGCTAGAGCCCAATGGCAGGCTACAACCAAACCACCAGCACCCCCCTGATACCCTACCCTGTACCAGTACGTATGACCCTACTGGCAAAGGCTTGCAAACTGTGTTCATTATTAACCAATCCTAGATGCCAACAAAGTGTGTCCAAGGCCTTACCCTAGCACCCTTTAATACGGAACAGAGATAAAGCTAGAGTATAATTGCAAGGGTATGGCCAACACTGCCAGCATTCCCCTTAATACCCTGCAATGTACTAAGCATGCTAAGGTAATAGCGATACAATGAAGTCAGTACAGTGAATGGTTTGAGGCTCTAACCTCTCTTCACTCAACACACCAATCACACACAAATATAGGCCTATCCTCATCATTATCATCATAAAAAATATATGCATTAACAATATATAACAGATATTGGATGACATGTTATATGCACAATCAAGCAATTCAATACACACACAGGGTAATTTATTATTAACCAATTAGTTTGGAGTCTTGTCCCTCATGGATTGAGTAATGTTGATCCTTCTCAGGGCCTTGGAACTAGCTTTGGTTGCTTATGAGTCCTAGACAATCAATAGGATTAAGTTAGGGTTTCGTTCTGACAATTTTACAGTGATCAGACTTACTATCCGGACTGGCAATTAGTCATGCCGGATATTATCCGATCGATTGTCCAGTATGGCATATTGTCTGATCGAACACCATACCGGACAACCCTAAGATACTTCCTGAGAGGGTCTGGTGGCTTGTCTTGTCCCACACTAGGTGCTACAGGACAACCAGACCAAACAACCTCCAGGCTATCCTTCAGGCTGTCTCTCAGTCTGACTTCCTTCAGAGTCGATTCTTCGGCTCATTCTAAGGTTTCTCCTAAGTAGTTCTATGGTCAAGAATACCTTGGGGTCTTCACTGTAACCCTAGCTCTACCCTCTTCCTTACTACTCGATCCTTATGGATCATTCGTCAAAACAATTCATACAATAGTGAAATTATTTACTAGTCTCTGACGGTTGTGAGTCCAACCTCATGCACATCCTATCATACGCATAGAGGCTAGGAATTTACCATTGGTCTCTTGACGATGATTTTCAAAAACTGACGGTGAGTTCTTCTTCTCCCTCTTCCTTCTCTAGAGCCTTTTTCTTCTCCAAGCCTCCTTCTCAACTCTCTCTCTCAATTCTAGGGTTTGTGATTGAACAAAAGAGTAAGAGAAAGTGGAGAAACGTCTCTTATATAGAGGGGTAACCTTCTATTCAAGTCCTTGCCCGATTAAGAGAGTAGTCTCACCAAATTAGGAAACTTTCCTAAACTCGGTGTTTGTTTCTATGGTTGACTAGTCTTATATCCGGTCACATAATACGCAGACCAAATAACTTCATTAGTCCAACTAGACAAGTTTAGGGTTGTCAGTTTCGTACCTTGCTTTATGGTTCCGTCATCCGGTTGCTTCGTTCAACCTGGCCGGTTATGATGGGAAAATTTATCTCGGCACATTAACCCAAGTTAGACCGGGTTAGTGGAGTGTGGGTCCTACACTTATTATTGGGATATTGAATGGTCATGGTGGTGGTATTGTGGTGTCTAATGGAGCAAAGGAGAAAAGGTGTAGCTATAAAGAGGTCTGGCTTGTGGTGGTGTTGGGTTTTGGGTTAGGGGTGATCTTGGGCTTTGGGTAGTGAGGTGTCTAATGGAGGGCTCATGATATGGGGTGATGGAGGTGCATGGGTAATGGTCTATATATATATATATATATATATATATAGTATAATTAATAGTATAATGTATAATAAATACATGCAAATGGGCTGTCCCGACTTGGTCCAGACCGGTCTGGGCTAGGTCAAGTTAGACTGGTAGAGGTTTACTTGGTTGGAGTGACTTGGGTTGAGATGGGTCGGACTAAGACTGGCTTCTCTCTCTTCCTATCATTTTATGTACCACTTCAGCTTGCAACTCTGCATGGAATTCTTTGGTGGCCTCTATCCTAGATTTTCACATCTACTTTGAAGAGGACTGTCAATGAAGCACACTGGTGCTTGAATCACCTGATTTGGATGTCGGGTGACCAAAATATGAAGAACTCGAGTTTAAACGGTCCAATTTATGATAATTCAATTTGTAACTTTGCATGGGATCTTTCGGTGACCTCTGTCCCAAATTTTCCATATCCTCTTTGAAGAGGATATAGAAAATGAAGAATAATGGTGCTTGAATCATCCGATTTGGACGTCAGGTGACCATGTTATGAAGAATTAAAGTTTAAATGAGCATATCGGCTAACAATTCTACATGGGATCTTTCAACATCCTCTATCCTGGATTTTCCACATCCACTTTGAAGAGGATTGAGAATGGGGCCTACTGGCACTCGAATCACCTAATTTAGACGTCGGATGAGCAAATTATGAAGAACTAAAGTTTAAACAGTCCAATTCATGATAATTCACCCAATAAATCCTCAATTTATGATAATTTATAGAAAAGCCCCTGGATTTTAATTCAATTTTTAATCCGATTAAAATTGTGATATCTTCTTCGTTTGACATTGGAATTAAGCAATTCTGGTTTCATTTTGAAGATAATTCCATGACCTACGCATCCATGCAGGTTTCAATCCATGACCTTGCTATGGAACCCGCCAAAAATGGCCTCAAAGTTGCCACTAAAAATCCAACCTTAAAAATTGGGACCCGCAACCTTTCCAAATGTGCTCACCTAGGCTCCTGGACATGGGGGGGGGGCACTCTAGCTTGGTTTAAAACACCGTAGAGAGTACGCAGGGATCGATCGACTATCGAATTGAGGGAGTTTCACTCACCTCCCCTGTAGTTTTTCAAACTTCCACTCACCTCCCTTCTCTTGTTGTCTGCACTTCAAGGAGACCCTGCTCAATTGGGGATAAAAAAAATGGGATGCTTACACCTGTTGTTGGAAACCCTAATGAGCAAAACCCTGATCGTTATGCAGATCCAGTTGCTGAGAATAATGAAGCAAATATGGAGGATGGTGATTTGATGAGGATGAATCCTACTGCTGGGGTTTTGACAGTTCATCAGGAATCAATTCATGTTATAAGTATGATTGCTAGGGTTTCGACAGGTTCTAAAGAAGAATCTTGTCAAGATATGACTGCTAAAGTTCTGAGGTTCCTAATTAAGTGCTCGGATTAACGGGTTGCAATGAATCAAGGTTGGAGGAGGTTGCAGTATAGTTGAAGCGGCTTTTGTCTATATTTTCCGTGCCGGAACAAAATAAGGAGCAGGCTCAGGTACTGGTACCATCTATGCCTATACATACTACCGCATCTGCTCTGGTTCCAACTGCAGCTCAAGGTCTGGGGCCATCGATGCCGATACCTAACACCACAGCAGCTAGGGTTCTGACGCAGCTCAGGATCTGGTGCCATCGATACCGATACCTAACACCACAATAGCTCTGGTATAGGTGTCATCGATGCCGTTACCTACTACCTCAATAGATCAGGTACCGATTGCTATTGGTTATGCTCAGGGTCCGACTACTGCAATAGTTCATGAAACGGATGGATTGCAAACAGCACCTACTGTTAGAGGTGGACAAGAATTGAGACGGAACCAAAACAAGAAGCGATGCTGGACATAGAGAGCGAAAGCGAAAGCTGCAATGATGCCAGACGAAAATCAAAACTCAGGTGTCGTTGGCGCTCAAATGACGATGAGGTTTACAGCGCAACCTAACCTACCTAATTTTGTTTTGGTAATCCCTCTGCAGGAAACCCTAATCCTTCTGGGAGGAACCCACATGCTTTTATTGTTGGAAACCCTAGTTTTACAGTGCCATCTACATTAGTTAATCTTAATGGAACTGGTGTGTATACCAACCCCAGACCACAACCAAGATCTTTTGCAAAAGCAGTCTCTGGTGAGAGAACACTAGACCTTTCATCACTACCTGGGCTAGTGACCAAGGAGGCATCACAAGGGTTATGATACCACAGGAATCATATAAACGACATCTAATGAAATTTCAACATGCATTAATTGGAAGAATGAGCATCAATGACTAAGAAAGCTAATCCATAAACCAATCTCTCAACATTTTATGGTAGCTTTCGCTACGTCCTTCTCGTTGCTGAAGTTCTGATAGGACAGAACGCAATGGTATCGGACATTCGGAAAGGAGTTTAGAGGTATGGGGAAATATAAGATTTGAGCTGGTATCTATTGGTAAGGGATTTTTGTTGTTTCAATTTTTCAATGCAGCTGACATGCTTTCTGTATGGACAAGGGGAGTAACTAGGGTAAATGGAATACCCATTTGCTTCCAGAGATGGGAACCTGGTTTTAATGTTAATACTCAATCTACATCACATAACTTGATATGGGTTAGGTTCCCTAATCTTCCATTTGAATACTAGGAGGAACATATCCTATTTTCAATGGCTATGGCACTGGGAAAACCAGTATCCGTTGATAGGAGAGCACATACTGTAGCTCTGGATCGGTTTGCTAAAGTTCGTGTGGAAGTTGATAAGAATGTTCCCCACAAGTCTGAGGTGTTAGTAGGGCACCTCTATAATGGCACTAAAACTCAGTAATATTTTAAGCAAGAGGTGATATATGAAGATAGCATCCCAAGATGCATGAAATGTTACAGATTCGGTCATGAAGTTGATGCATGCCCTGATAAACAAAAAGACAGGCCAGTTTCTGATGATGATGAGGAAGTGACTGAAATTCCTACTATGGGGAATTCCTTAGTGAATAACCAATTGGTTCATGATCAAAGAGAGAATTCCACTGAAGGGCTGCGAGGCAGTCTTGGGTGGATATGATGGATGAAGAGGGCAGAGCAGCTACTGAAATTGCAACCACGTGGGTACAAGTTCAATGGTCTCCAGTTAATGCTTGGGTTCCTGATGCTACTAGATCTTTGATATTGCCATCTAATCAAGACAAGAGGATATAAGTGACTCACCTGAGTAAACAGCAAGAAGAACCAGCATCGCCACTTGTTAATAATGCTCAAGTAGAAGATTTAAATCATATTAATGTGGAAGTATATTTTGATAACAATGGAAGGGTGGTTGATTACACATCCAGCCACAGAAGCAAGTTCTAATGTGGGACAACAGAATGATATTGCATCTGTGGATGCAATTCTGACTGATAAAGCAGGAGAGGCATCGGATGCTAAAAAGAGGCCAGCAAGGCAAACAAAAGAGAAAAGAGGACCTGTCTTGCGACCCTCAAAATGAAAGTGTGCTTCTGGAATATTAGAAGTATCTTGATCCTAAAATCGAGACGGACGATTAAAAACATTATTTCTGATTATTCTCCATTGGTATTGTGTATTGTTGAACCAATGGTATGTGTTGATATTTTCAAAAGATTATTCCATGCAATGGGTTACAGCACAAAGTTCATTCACAATGAAAGAAGTGGTAAGCACCCTAATCTTCAGATTATGTGGAAGAGATAAATAAATTATCTAGTGATAGTTATGAAGTCAGATCAGCACATAACTATTTCAATTGAGTCACTTAATAAGAAGCATTTATTAACTTTTGTACATGCCAGTTATTTTAAAAATCAAAGGACTTGTGGTATGATCTATCTTCCATGGGAAATCCTCTTGACCCATGGTTAGTAATGGGTGACTTTAACTGTTGTTTATATGCTCATGAGAAGAAAGGTCCTGGAAGGTTTAATGCAATTGCTGCAGATGAGTTTTTGGCTTGTATGAACTCTATACCCCTAGTTCTTTTACCTTCTAAGGGAATGAAATATACATAGACAAATAATTGAATTGTGGGTAATGTACAAAGTCTTCTTGACAGATCTTGGGATAATGAAAAGTAGTACATGAGATATGAAGATAGTACTCAAATTGTCCTCCCCTACATTGCATTTGATCATTGCCCTATCATGATGATTTTTTTTTACTGTGCCAAAACCCAAAAATATTCCTTTTAGAATCCAAAGATTTTGGATGGAGGATTCTTCTTTCATTGAGGTTGTAAAGCAATCTTGGCAGATTCCAATTCATGGTGATCCTTTCTCTGTCCTTGTTCAAAAGCTGAAAAGACTTAAAGCAAGTCTTAGAATATGGTTTAGAGAAACATTCCCTCGTATTGATAAAGCAGTCCGGCAAGCCCATTTAAACATTGAAGATGTACATGAAACCATGCAAACTATGGGAGTAAATGACACTATAAAAGAAATGTGCAAATGGCCACCAATAATCTAGATAAAGCTCTCATACTGCATGAGGCTTTATGGTAGGAAAAGTCAAGAGTTAAGTGGTTAAAGGAAGTGGACAGAAATTCAGCTTTTTTCCATTCTTATGCTAAGGCAAGAAAAAGGGCAGAAGTTCTATTACTAAGCTCCAAAAGGAGGATGGTACAATTCTAAACAATATGGAGGAGATGAATAATTTTATGATTTCCTACTTCGAGCTTTCATAAATCAATGGGATCGACCCCTCCTATTCATATACTTTCTACCATTCCTCAATTAGTGAAGAAGGAGGATTCGGAGATTCTAGATGCCATTCCAACAATAGATGAAATCAAAAGAGCCGTGTATGATTTGAACCAAGAAAGTGCACCAAGACCAGATGGATACCCAAGTAAATTTTTTCGCATCTGTTGGGACATTGTTGCGCATGATCTTTTCAGAGCTGTGATCTTATTTTTCAAGACTAATACAATGCCTGCTGGAATCAATAATAATTTCATTAGCCTTATTCCAAAAGTGTAAGGTGCAGTAAAGATGTCGAAATTCAAGCCTTTGTGTGTAGGTAATTTTATTTACAAGCTGATTCCAAAAATTCTATCTACTAGATTGGGTCTTTTTTTGGGAAGCATGATATCAGCTGAATAGGGAGCATTTGTTAAGGGAAGGCTAATCTAGAACAACATTGGCTTGGCATCAGAAATGACATCTTTAATGGGAAGGAGATCTAAAAATGGAGCTATGGCCCTAAAGCTTGACATACAAAAGGCATTTGATATAGTAGAATGGAATTTTTTTATTTGATGTTCTCTGGAAGTTTGGCTTTTCAGATATTTTTGTGAGAAGGATATCTACTCTTCTAAAATCAGCAAAATTGTCTATTATGTTGAATGGTGGTCCAATAGGATTCTTTGGTGTCAGTAGACGCTTGAAACAGGGAGATCCCCTCTCTTCTCTATTATTCATTCTAGCTGAAGAAGTGCTTTGCAGAGAAATAAAAGCCATGGTGGCTAATGCTGAGTTGCATCCATTTGATATCAAGGTATGCTTGACACCTCCCCCCACCACCACCACCACTAGTCTCATGTTTGCTGATGCTATACCAATCTTTTTGTAAGCTCGTTAAACAGACTCTCGTCATCTTAAAAGAATGCTGAAATTATATCAAGATTATTCGGGCTAGATTAATGAGAAGAAAAGCCAAGTTTTCTTTTCAAATATATCAAAACCAAGGAAGAGGAGGATAAAAACTATCCTAGGCTTCTCAGAAGGAAATTTTCCTACAAAATACTTGGGCGTTGATCTATTCAGAGGAAAAATGAAGAAAGCACATTTTTCACCATTGATGGATAAGTTTAAAAAGAAGTTTAATGTGTGGAAGGGAAAGACTTCTATCACAAGGAGCTTGTAAGTCTATTTTATCAAGTACTTTCATACACAACTTCTCGATTTACCTTTGGCCATCTTCTATAATACGTAAGGTAGAAGAATGGATCAAAATTTTTATAAGGACTGGAGATCCATGTTTGAGGAAATTAAATGTAGTAAAATGGGACATGCTCAGTAGACCAAAAATAGAAGGAGGACTGGGGATCAAAAAATTGAGTTGAATAGATCATTTCTCTTGAAGGTAGCATGGAATATTATGTCTACAAATTCCATATGTGTTGAATTTTATGAAGAAGAGATACATATGCAAGGATGGCTCAATTATCAAAAGAGTAGTTTCATCAGCAGTTTGGAGAGGAGTCAGTAAACTTTGGGACTAGACTACTAAACACAACATATGGATTATAGGAAATGGAAAATTTATCAATTTATAGAGGGAAAACAGGCTGTGTGATTCTAATCTCATTGATATTCTAGGGCTGAAAGAGGAAAACATAAAGGGAATATAGACAAAACTCTCAAATCTTATAGTGGATGGTAGATGGAAATTCCCACAAGTACAATCTAAAATACTCAAAGACATATTCAAAAGTGCGTCTCTGATTCCATTGGCAAAGGGATCCGCAGATAAACTAGTTTGGGCTCCAAACCGAGACAGTTGCTTCTCCATATCTTCAGCTTGGAATTGTTATTACATCAAACATGAGGAACAGGTATGGGCTAAAATAGTGTGGGTATATAAGTTTTTACATCCAAAAGATTCAGTATTTGGATGGAGATGGTTCCATCATAAAATTGAGACTGAGATTGCGGTCTGTAGAAGAAAGATTCCAATAACTTCAAGATGCCATCTTTGTTTTAGTAGGGAAGAAACCATTGAGCATTGCTTCCTTGAATGTGATTTTACAACTAAAATATGTGATTTTACAGCGAAAATCTGGAAATCAATTCTTAAGACATTTCGGATTTAATGGGAAGGCTTTCCCAATGCAGATTTTCTTTTCTCTTGGTGGAAGAGAAAGCATCCCATTGCACCTCTGCCAAAATTATGGATGCCTCTTTTAATTATCACATTATTGGCTATATGGAAGACCAAAAATAGAAGTTGCTAAGAAGGGATTGAGCCGAAATCATATGCCACTATCAAAATCATTACGGTTTCAATGCAGGACATGGCACCTATGAGGAATATCACCAACCAAGAAAGTGGAAGATTTGTTGGTCTCAAAAAAGATTAATATCAAGACAAGATCCAATAAGCCAAATAGAATAATTCCAGTTAGATGGATAAAGCCTGCAAGGGAGTGGTACAAAATCAATATTGACGGAAGTTCTCTGGGAATCTTGGAGAAGCAGGTTCTGGAGGAGTAATAAGAGATTATTTTAGCAAAGTAATTTTTGCTTTTTTAGAATACATTCACATAGCTACAAATTATGAAGCTGAATATTGTGTAGCTATGAGAAGTTTAAAGGAGGCCATTCGATTAAACCTCAGCAATATTTGGCTAGAAAGTGATTTTGAAACATTGATAACTGGATTACATAATGCAACAATTCCATGGCAGTTTCAACAACAATGGTTCAGCATACTTGAAGAACTCAAAAACAAGCAGATCAGATTAACATCAGGTTTAAAGGAGGCCATTCGATTAAACCCCAGCAATATTTGGCTGGAAATTGATTTTGAAATAGTGATAACTGGATTACAGAATGCAACAATTCCATGGCAGTTTCAACAACAATGGTTCAACATATCTGAAGAACTTAGAAACAAGCAGATCAAATTAACATCATGTTTTAAGGAAGCTAATGTTGTGGCAGATATATTGGCTAATAGGGTGGCATCTAACCTACTATCAGTTTCTTGGACTCACTGTCTAAGTGTTATTGCTAGAAAAGTAGTTTGGGATGCTTCCGATTGTATGAGATTCAGATTCTGTTATTTGATAACTTTGTTTGAGATAGAACTCTGTTGATGGCAATGCCAAAGGTGGAGTACTCTATCACAAACTAATAGTATGTATTTTCTTTTTATGTTCTTTAATTAATACAAGCTAATTTCCTAGCAAAAAAAGAGTTGGTGCATAAAAATTGAAATCCTTTTACCTTCGAGACTGTGTATATTGATAAAGACCTAGGCATAGAGAGTGCATGTTAGGTTGGACTTATACTTGATCATGACCGCGCCAAGATTGTTAAGACCATGTAGAACCAACCAATCAGAGAGGGACATGTGGCATCTCGTGAATCTAGTATATTAACGAATGCATGTCCCCATCTTAGGATACCAGATCAGACACAATCTAGTGCCCACAAGCAGTTATCCACGTGCAGGAATTCAGTGGTGGGATAACCGGTCAAGTATCCCACTATCAAGAGGTTGCCTCCACGTGTGATCCCCTTAAAAGAGGTTGAGACGTGCCCATTACGATACAAAGGAGTTCAAGGGCGACTACAATCAATCTAACCAACAGATTTCGATTAGACAGCTATGGATCATGCCTACACCATCATGACCCCTTGTTTTGAGGAAAGAATGGGCACAGACTCCCAGTTCACTATCACGATTGCCTAAGATCTTGGATGGAGTCCTGAGATCCGTGCAACTACAAGGATGCATTACAAGATCACTCAATGCTCAATAAATTCTTTACTACGAAGGTAGACGGACCAAACTTTTGCTACCAAGCTGTTATTATACTAAATTCTCTACCAAGCCCTTCTCTACATTGAACTTAGCTTTCTCATACCTGAGTTCATCTGCTTATCACCCTTGAGCTAACTTAGGCATCGGAGTGACCTTCGGGTTATCCAACCTGTCCAACTCTATTGTCTATCATTTCTCTATGACGAGTGTCCTAATCAGGAGTTCGGCCAAAATCCGACGATAACAGATTGACACCCACTGTAGGGTCACTTGGTAGTCAATTCTTGAAATTCTCACATTTCAACAAAAACCCTCTTACAGTCCAAATGGCCCCTTCAATGAGAACTTATTATTATGCGCTCTGCAATAATGTAGACGATCTCCCACAATATGGAGACACACATAGTGATGAAGTTGACCAAACGATCAACAATGGCGCACCGTCGGAAGCCCCTTAGGCCATACCAGCACAACAGTATGCAACTGCTGCTCAGTTGCAAGCAATCACACTCTAGATTAAAGCTCTGGCGATGCTGATCCAGCAGCAGGTGAACTCACACTAGGCACCTGCACAGGCGTTGCCTGGACCAGCTAGGAGCGCTCCAATGCAGTCGGGAGGTTGAGCCCCTAACAATCCTCTGCTTTGAAACTTGGGAGCACAAGTACGCACTCACAGCTGATCCCTGCAACTTGTAAAGGCCCTATAATAGCACTGTCAAGGCTGTCGTTCCCATGAATAGTTGGTCTTGGGGCATCATGCCCCACACGCCTTTGAAAATGCAACAGCACTTCCTATAGCCAAACGATCTCAGAGCATAGCAGCCTTCAACAACAGCAACCCACCACACTCTCTGCAAGTTTCAGTCCTGGATCAACTCGGTCGACCGGGATAAAATAATGTACCAACAGGAGATGCCCAAGCATGCATCGATGCAGCTCTGCAGGAGAGAGAAGCACTAGCAAGCGATGTACAAATACACATCGATGCAGCTTGACAATAGGGAGCCATATCAAATGCAACCACCCTCCCAGTACTTCCCATGCAGCAACCACCGACGGACGAACTGCAACAACAAGAGAGGGACCAGACTCGATGACTCCAACAAATTGGGCAAGGCCTTATGTCTAAATTCAGCCCACCTTCAGTGCTAAGACTGCTTTGTCCAACACCATTATGCATTACCCACTCCCTAAGGGATACGTGATCCTAGTGATCACACCATATTACGGCACCACTGACCCAGAGAAGTACCTTGATAATTTTAGAACGAGGATGCTTCTCTAAGGCTATGATGAAGTAATTTATTGCCAGTTGTTCCAGTTAACTTTGGGGGAAGCCAGCCGAACGTGGTTCAACAGCCTACCGTCATGTTCCATAAACTCTTTTTGGGAGCTCAGCCTTAGTTTCTTGACACACTTCCAGTGTAGTTAAGGAACCAAGATAATGCTATTAAACCTTAGGGCACTATTGTTGGAGAAGGACGAGTCCCTTCGAGCATTCATTGCCCGCTTCAACAAACTAGCACTTGATATCAAGGATCTCCAACATAATGTCACTATGGCATTACTCAAGTCATTCATTTTGGACCAAAAGCTCATCTACTCCATTACCAAGAAGCCTCCCAGGAATCTCATCAATATGCTTCATCGGTGTGAGAAGCATGCTGTAAGACCCGTATCAAACTAATCCGGTCTTACCACCTTGAATCAGGTTTACACATCATCGTCGAGCCAAATGGACCAAGGGCGTGAAGGAGATCGTGATCCCAGGTATCAAAACGACCCAAAAACACTTAAATTAAGGGGAGGGTCGCATACCCAACAAAGGAGGGGTCGGCCCCCCAAGACAGAAAGTCAGACCCCCGGTTTTACAGAGGGGGTCAGACACTTTAGGATTTAGGGGTCGACGGGTTCATCGACCCCCTCATCGACCCTCAGTTGCCGCCGAAAATAGAATTAGGAAATTTCCATAGTTTCGGTTGGGGCTCTTTCCTACTCTCAAAGGGACTTATTTTAGGATGTTTCTACTCTATTTTAAGGACGTCCCTAGGCCTCTTTCACTCCTTTTAGAACCCTAATTGAATTGAGAGAAAGAGAAGAGAAGGAAGAGAGGAAGAAGAGAATGAAAGGAGAAAAGAAGAAAAAGGAGAAGAGTTGCAGAGAAGGAGTGTTCTTCTCAGGTAAGAATACTAATCCTATGAATTTCATGAGACTTAGAATAGTTGAAGGAAGATGTAGGAGAAACCCAATCCATCCATCCATGGTTAGGTTTCAATGGAAACCATGGAGGATATCAATTAGACTATATATTGGGTGAAGAGAAGTTCTAATCCATAGAAAGTATGTGGAATGGACTATGGAAGAAGCCATAGGAGTTAAACAAGGAAGAATGGATCAAAACATGAGAATATCGACCAAAACCAGAGGTGGTCCCACATAGGGTCGATAGACCCATCGACCCTGATATCGACTCTATTACAGGGGGTCATAGTATACTGCTACCCTACCTGCAACCCATCCAGCGACCCTATAGATAACAGCAAGTTTGAAAATTAGAATTAAATCTAATTAAATTCTATCGACTTTGTTAGGTCTTCTAGCAATATAATATCAATATAAAGGTGATTCTTAAAGCTTGAAAGAGGATCTACTAGCAAGCTAAGGTGAGGAAACAAGACCTACATTAACTAGTTAATAATAAATTATTTTTATTTTTTTTGAGTCCGGTGCCATGCTTGATTCTATGCGAATATGCTTGTAATGTTCATTCAACATGTCATCTAATATTCCTGCTATTATTGTTCATGCATATTTAATTTTGTTTACTTATAACATGATGATGATGATTGATGCTAGGAATAGGCATGTGAATGTTTGTGTGTGGTTAGTGTGCTTGATGCGAGTAGGGCATCAGGGGAAGTGTTAGGCGGTGTTTGATCCGGGCACTTTAGCTCTATCTCTAACTCAAGTCTTGTGCATTAACATCGTCGTATCGTCATTACATTAGCAGAACTATTGCGACGTAGGGCATCAAGGAGGGTCTCGGTCTTTGAGTCCTATACTCTACCGGGGGGCCTTAGCTCTATCTCTACGGGTGCTCTGAGGGATGCTGGGGTGAGGCCTTGGATACACTGTTTGACATTAGGATTGGTTAGTAGCGAGCCCCGTTTACAGCCCTAGTCATCAGGGGTTTATTTGTTGGTATGGAGTTATGCATCGATAAACGTGACCTTCGTTGTACAATGTTCATTGTGGGTGCTGTGGGCGATGGTGAAAGGTTCATCGGCCGTATCCACACTCTCGTGCATAGAGGTGCAGCGGCCTCCTACCCTTTCTATAGCACAGTGTAAACGTAAAACCAGACCAAAGATATGAATTGAATCGCATGCATATGTATTGTTGTATTGTTTTGTTTGCTCACTGAGCCATGATGTGCTCACCCTCTCGACGTTGAATATTTTTAGTTGATGATGCATGTACCACTGTTGCATATTATATTGATGCTCCAGCGTATGGACATGTGGCGGCGATTGAAGCTGAAGATGTAGAGGATACGCATCTTTTAGGGTTTTTCTTTTATTTAATTATTTGGATTTATTAAAGGGATGTAATGATATTTATTTATGTCTTAGTTGATGCAGAATAATTTGGTATTTAAATATTAGTATCACATTTAGATTCTTCAGTTCATTTTATTATAAGACTTCCGCTATTGTATATTTACTCTGATTATGAATATGGATGTATGGGGTTTAGATAACACGGATATAGCCTACTCGAGATCCTGGTTGAACCGTTGGTTTGTTAGCGGTTCATCACACCATTCTGAATAGTGATGTGACAACTTGGTATCAGAGCTTTCCAGGCCTTATCTGCTAAATCAACATACCTTCACGACAGATTATGAACTGTGATAGGATAAAAGTAAAAACCATAATAATAACACACTATAAGCACAAGTGATGTTTGAGACCAAATTTAAAAAGAGAATAATGCATCTATTTAAAGGAGAAACAATTTTAAATACAATAAGAGAGAAACAAATATGTATTAATATTTAAAGCAGAGTACAGTCCACAACCCGGACAGTTACTCTGTATTACAAAGAAAAAGTAAAGAAATACAATCATGAAGCTGGAGGTGAAGGAGGAGGCGGTGCCTCGCGGTCTCTGTCATAGTCCTCAGCATAGACTCTAGTCAACCAGGCTACCTGAGTCTGGGTCGCCAGAAGATAGCTGTGAGATCAGCCATCCGCTGATCAGTCCGGCGCTGAGCTTCTAGAAGCTCCCCCATCCTCAGATCTGATGCACGCTGAGCCTCTCTGATATCTCGAAACATACTCAGCACGTCATCAGAAGGTGGGTGTGAAGGACCAGCTGCATGTGAAGGACCAGCCGCAAAAGATGTACTCGCTCCAGCAGCATGTGTAGAAGAAGGAGGTGGTATGGAATCCACATCCATGTAAAGACGATCATCATCCCCGACAGCACCACCAGGGACCCCAGCTGCAGCTGCTGCTGCCTCAGCGTCAGCCATCTCCACGCGAGTGCGAGGGCGCACCATCGCGTTCCTCTCCTCATCACTGACCTGGGCATCCCGCATACCCATCCTACAGATGGCATCCCAATCCAGAGGAACAGAGAAGGATTTTTCCTGAATCTTCTCATCCAATAAATCCACACCCAGGCGGGTCAGCAGTTTAGTGATCATACGTCCATAGGGTAGATTACCCCTATGACTAGGCAATGTGGCACTGATCATAGTCCGCATGATGATGTAAGGTAGGCATACAGGCTGCCTAATACAGATGCAGTATAACAGATACTGGGTCAACTGGGAGATCCTCTCATAGTGTCCACTCTGCGGAATCAGGTTGTGTTGAATGATCTTGCAGTACACCCGTGGATCCGAACGTAGATAACTTGCTTTCATCTCCCAGCGATCAAATCGGATGAGCTGTCTGTCTATCTCAGCCCTCATCTGCAAAGAAAGGAACTGGTGCTCTCCAGGAGCACAGAACACCATAGGGCCATCATAGGAAATGCCCAACAAATCTGCTAGCTGTCGGTAGTCAAAGGAGACCTCAACTCCCTTGACGTAGCTAGTAATCCTGAGCTCGTGACCCCTATCCACATCATTGTAATCCCCCACCACTTGGAGGTTACAATAAAACTGGCGCACCAAATTCGGGCAGGTGCAGACGTCATTGGTGATGACAGGAAGCCAACCCATGTCACCAAATGCTCCCTCTACATTGAACAAGGCTAGGCTAGCCAAGTCCACCAGTTGACCACCTTCTACCTTTTTATGGGAAAGCGGGCATACTGTGTCTCAGCTTCATTGGTACGGAAGCGGAGACGGTCGCGAACACTAGGAACCTTGGTGCGAGCCATGATATATGTAGACCACAATGAAAAACAGATAATGGATTAGTAAGATAGAAAAATCACAAAAATTTCGACATTATAACGACGTAAGTTGACCAAAAGCCTCACTTGTCACCCATACACGTGGGCAGGAGGAATTATGTAGGTTCTAAACTATCCTGCAATACTCATACAGTCGGAAAATTTAACTAACGGAACCCAATTTGAAGAAATTTTGAGAAATCCTAAAATCTTGACAAATTAGGGCAAAAAGAGAAAATTTTGAGTTTCTCGATAACCAACCGATGAAACTCAAATATTTTTGAAGGCTTTCGTCCATTGACTCACCAACAACAAAAGCCCCCAATAAAAATCGAATTTTTTACGGTTGAAAAAAGTTTAATTTGAAGAAAACGTATTATGTAAATGAAAACCTAGAAAAGAAAACTTAAAAACAGGTAAATGGAGAAGAAATACCTGTAGGGAGGATGTAGGTGTCGAGAAACGTAACCCAAATAGCCAATGTAGTGGAATCGGCACTGTAGCAACCCAGAGGAAAGAAGCCGAGTTGAAACGGAGGGGAAAGAATGAGAAATGAACTCAAATCGGACCTTAAAAATCTAATTTTTAGTCCAAGGGTCGCAGAATTTGACCCAAAGAGTCGACCCTCATATCGACCCCCATATCGACCCACGGCTTTCGGTGATCTGACAGAAAACCAAGGGTCGAACACAGGGTCGAACATACATCGACCCCTATATTGACCCACTGCTCTTGGTAACCTGACAGGGAACCAGGGGTCGCATCGAGGGTCGCACACCCATCGACCCTCACATCGACCCTCGACTCTCGGGAAAAATAAATAATTCCCAAGGTCAATCTTATGGTCGCATATACCATCGACCCTCACTATCGACCCTATATAGAAAGGACAGTAATTTACCCAGAATGATCTGAAAATTTTGAAATTTACATTGGTTAGTGTATCTACATGAAGTATAGATGATTGCCTCACGTATCTTATGATTTTCAGGCATCACCACTACCAGTGAAGAACATGGCCGGACGAAGAGTAACCAGGCAAAGTCGTAACACGGTTCCACCACCGCCACCAGTGGAGGAAACCAGTCCAGACAATCTGAATGCACAGGGTAATCCGCAAGTTGCACCACCAGTGAACCAGGGACCGGCAATTCCTACTAATCTGCCACCCCCACCACCGGAACTGACTACCGTGGTGATAAATCTAGCACAACAACTTCAGCAGATGCAACATGCACAAGCCCATATGCAGGCTATGATGGGAATGATGTTCCAGGCGGCACAAACTACACCTATGCCGGCTGGGCAAGCCAATGAAACACCGGTGGGTAACCACCCAGCACTACAACCACCAGCTGCACAGATTCCAGCCCATCACCCGGAACCAGTGCAAGGGAATTTCCAATATCCACTACCTATGTATGGAGCATATGCTCCGGTGCAGTTAGATCATTCTCGACTTATTGAGAGATTCCTAAAGATGAAACCCAAGGAGTTCAACGGTAAATCGTTCGAACCATTATGGCCAGCACACTGGATCGACGAGATGGAGAGAAATTTCGTGATGATGACCATTACAGAGGAGGAGAAGGTATTATGTGCCACCTTCATGCTAAAAGGTGACGCACATCATTGGTGGAAATCTACAAGGGACTATCTGATAACCAAACACGCCCTATTGACCTGGGTTATATATAAGGAAGCTTTCTTTGAGAAGTATTTTCCCCGAAGCTTCAAGGATTTTATGGAGAAAGAGTTCCTGAGTTTGTATCAGGGACAGATGACAGTGGACACGTATCAGCAGCGTTATGAGGAGCTATTTTTCTTCGCACCACTGAGCATGCAAGAAGAGGACACCAAAAACCGTAGGTTTGTCACGGGACTCAGAGGAAGCATCAGAGAGCACGTACTGGGCTTAGACAAGAGAATTTATAATGAAGCCGTGCAAATTGCTCGAGTTATTGAGTCGAGCCAGAAGGAAAGCTATTTTATGCAAAACAGAGGTGTGAAAAGGCCAGCTGGTAATTCTTACAACGGAGGTAATAACAAGACATACAAGCCTATCCGTACTCAGAATTTTACCGCTGCACCCAAGACCACTCAAGCAGCTCAGCAGCAACCAAAGCCAAATACTGAAAGTCTAAGATGTTATAACTACAATCAAGTGGGACATATGATGAGAGAGTGCCCTAAACCCAGGAAGCAACAACATCAAGGACGAGTTTATGCTGTTACGTCTGAGGAAGCTGCCGCATCACCCGATGTGGTCACAGGTATGACCTAAACCTTTAAGTTGTATTACATTGTGTAAGCATGTAGACTAAGTTTAAACAAATCACAGGTATCGTACCTATAAATAGCATACCCGCCAGAGTACTCTTTGATTCAGGAGCTACTCATTCCTTTATATCTGTGTCGTTTGAAAAGAAGCTGAACTTACCCATCAAAATATTGGACTACAAACTACTTGTACGGTCAGAGATGGGGTTAGAAGTGGAATTAGAGAAAGGTTATGGGCCATGTCCAGTTCTCATTGGCGAGAAAACCTTAGATGCAACCTTGATCCAACTTGGGATGGCAGACTTTGATGTCATCTTGGGAATGGACTGGTTAGCTCGGCATTCTGCGAACCTATTATGCGCCGAAAAGAAGCTAACATTTAAAGACAAAGAAGGAGCAGAATTCAGTTTTGCGGGAACCAAACTTCCCCGTAAACGCAAGCTCATACTCTCAGCACTAAAGGCTAAGAAGTGCCTTGAGAAGGGGGCAGTCGGGTATCTAGTATCAGTGGTCGACCTAACCAAGGAAGCACCACGAATGGAAGATATTGATGTCTTGCGGGACTATCCCGATGTATTTTCGGGGGAACTACCGGATTACCACCAGACAGAGCCACAGAGTTTGTGATAGACCTTATACCTGGAGCCACACCAGTATCAAAAGCACCTTATAGAATGGCTCCTACTGAACTGAAGGAATTGAAAGTGCAACTACAGGAACTGCTGGACAAGGGTTATATTCGACCCAGTATATCACCATGAGGAGCGCCAGTATTGTTCGTAAAGAAGGACGGTAGCGTTCGATTATGTATCGACTATCGGGAGTTGAACAAGTTGACAATCAAGAATCGATATCTACTACCTAGGATCGATGACTTATTCAATCAGTTGCAAGGGGCAAAAGTATTTTCTAAGATCGATCTTCGGTCAGGCTACCATCAGTTGAAGATTAAAGAGGGTGATATTCCTAAGATAGCTTTCAAGACCAGATATGGACATTGTGAATTCTTGGTCATGTCTTTTGGATTAACAAACGCACCAACAACTTTCATGGAACTTATGAACCGAGTTTTCCACGATATGTTGGATACGTCGGTTATTGTATTTATTGATGATATATTGGTATATTCCAAGGACAAAGAAACCCATATTAAGAACCTAAACGCCGCCCTACAACGTTTAAGGAAAGAGAAGCTATATGTCAAATTTACCAAGTGTGAGTTTTGGCTAAGTGAAGTCGCCTTCCTAGGCCATGTAGTATCCGCTGAAGGAATCAAAGTGGACCCCAGCAAGATCGAGGCTATTGTAAAGTGGAAAGCACCAAAGAGCGTTGCAGAAATTAGAAGTTTTCTGGGTCTCACTGGTTATTATCGGAGATTTATGGAAGACTATTCCCAGATTGTCGTACCTCTCACCAGTTTGACTAAGAAAGGTGAAAAGTTGTGTGGACGGATAATTGTGAGAAGAGCTTTCAGACATTGAAGACCAGATTGATATCCGCTCCGATTTTGACTATTCCTATCCCAGGACGGCCATTTACCCTATACACTGATGCGTCAGGACTGGGATTAGGAGGTGTGCTTATGCAAGGAGAACAAGTAATTGCTTATGCCTCAAGACAGTTGAAGACACATGAGAAAAACTATGCCACTCATGATTTGGAGTTAGCAGTAGTTGTACATGCTATCAAGATATGGAGACATTACCTATACGGAGAGAAGTTTTAGATTAAGTCAGATCATAAAAGTCTTACTTATTTATTTAATCAAAATGAGTTGAATATGAGACAAAGAAGATGGCTGGAACTATTGAAAGACTATGATTGTGATATCCAGTATCATCCAGGGAAAGCTAATGTAGTAACGGATGCGTTGAGCAGAAAGGCAAGGATAAAATCTCAAGGAGAGGTTAGCACAACTACAATAATGTGTACTACCGGAATGGTATTCAATCACGACAACGAGCAGTATGTGATAGATACAGCGGATGGATCAGCCAACCAAGGGTTTATTCATCTGTTTTCAAATATGTTCGCTGCATTGAAGATTATACCAGATATAATTGATGAAGTAAAGACAGCTATCAAATCAGACCCTTACCTGAGAACGGTGCAAGAAGACATCGAAAAAGGTAGAACTAACCCTGAACCTTGGACGAAGAGACAGTACTGAAGTACAAAGGAAGGATATGTGTACCTGAAACAGAAAGTGTGGACATTAGACACCGACTGATGAAAGAAGCCCATACCACCATCTATTCGATACATCCTAGAAGTACAAAAATGTATCATGATCTAAAGAAACTATATTGGTGGAGAGGGATGAAAGCAGATGTAGCTAAGTTCGTGTCTCAATGCCTAAATTGTCAGAAAGTAAAGGCTGAACGACAAATACCCGCAGGACTGTTACAGCCATTACCGGAACTAGCATGGTAATGGGACTGCATCGCTATAGACTTCGTCACAGGATAACCACTGACTCCTCGAGTGATTGACGCAGTTTGGGTGATTGTAGACCATCTGACTAAGACAGCTCGCTTTATACCGATACGACCTCAGTATACATTGGAAAGGTTAGCAAAGCTGTATGTGGATAATATTGTTCGATTACACAGTGTACCAGAGAGCATTGTGTCCGATAGAGATCCACGATTCACTTCCAAGTTTTGGAAAGGATTGCAAAAGGCTATGGGTACAACATTGAAGTTTAGTACTGCATTCCATCCACAGACAGATGGACAGTCAGAGTGTACAATCCAAATTCTAGAATATATGCTACGAGCATGTGTAATTAATTTCAAATGATCATGGGATGAAAAGTTACCACTGATCGAGTTCACTTATAACAATAGCTATCAGGCTACTATACAGATGTCACCCTATGAAGCACTGTATGGCAGAAAGTGTCGAACTCCTTTAATTTGGAATGAAGTTGGAGAACGTAGTATTGTTGGGCTGGAATTTGTTGAAGAGACTTTTCGAGTGGTAGACATTATCAAAGAAAGGGTAAGAACAGCTCAGAACCATCAGAAGCAATATGCAGATGCTCGACGCAGAGATCTTGAGTTCGCCGTAGGTGATAAAGTATTCTTGAAGGTATTGCCTATGCGAGGATTGAAACGGTTCGGACAGAAAGGGAAACTAAGTCCAAGATATGTCGGGCCATATGAGATTTTAGCTAAGCATGGAAAAGTTGCTTATCAGCTAGCACTACCACCATCTATGTCAAGTGTGCATGACGTATTTCATATCTCCCTATTGAAGAAGTATGTCAAGAATCCAACGCACGTCCTGACAGTAGATTTACCAGATTTGACTGATGATTTAACATTTGAAGTAACACCAACTGAAATCACCAGCCGAAAGGTTCAACGACTACGCAACCGAGATATCTATTATGTTAAGGTCACTTGGAGAAGTAGAGACATGGAAGAAATTACATGGGAAGAAGAGAATGCTATGCGAAAGCAATACCCTCACTTATTTGATTCAGAAGGTACGTATAATTTTGAGGATGAAATTTTTATAAGTAGGGGGAGTTGTAAGACCCGTATCAAACTAACCCGGTCTTACCACCTTGAATCAGGTTTACCCATCATGGTCGAGCCAAATGGACCAAGGGCGTGAAGGAGATCGTGATCCCAGGTATCAAAACGACCAAAAAAATACTTAAATTAAGGGGAGGGTCGCATACCCAGCAAGGGAGGGTCGGACCCCCCAAGACAGATAGTCAGACCCCCTATTTTACAGAGGGGGTCGGACACTTTAGGTTTTAGGGGTCGACGGGATCATCGACCCCCTCATCGACCCTCAGTTGCCGCCAAAAACAGAATTAGGAAATTTCCATAATTTCGGTTGGGGCTCTTTCCTATTCTCAAAGGGACTTATTTTAGGATGTTTCTACTCTATTTTAAGGACGTCCCTAGGTCTCTTTCACTCCTTTTAGAACCCTAATTGAATTGAGAGAAAGAGAAGAGAAGGAAGAGAGGAAGAAAAAAAGGAAATGAGAGAAGAAGAAAAAGGAGAAGAGTTGTAGAGAAGGAGTGTTCTTTTAAGGTAAGAATACTAATCCTATGAATTTCGTGAGACTTAGAATAGTTGAAGGAAGATGTAGGAGAAACCCAATCCATCCATCCATGGTTAGGTTTCAATGGAAACCATGGAGGATATCAATTAGACTATATATTGGGTAAAGAGAAGTTCTAATCCATAGAAAGTATGTGGAATGGACTATGGAAGAAGCCATAGGAGTTAAACAAGGAAGAATGGATCAAAACATGAGAATATCGACCAAAACCAGAGATGGTCGCACATAGGGTCGATAGACCCATCGACCCTGATATCGACCCTATTACAGGGGGTCGCAGTATACTGCTACCCTACCTGCGACCCATCATGTGACCCTATAGATAACAGCAAGTTAGAAAATTGGAATTAAATCTAATTAAATTCTATCGACTTTGTTAGGTCTTCTAGCAATATAATATCAATATAAAGGTGATTCTTAAAGCTTGAAAGAGGATCTACTATCAAGATAAGGTGAGGAAACAAGACCTACATTAACTGGTTAATAATAAATTATTTTTATTTTTGAGTCTGGTGCCATGCTTGATTCTATGCGAATATGCTTGTAATGTGCATTCAACATGTCATCCAATATTCCTGCTATTATTGTTCATGCATATTTAATTTTGTTTACTTATAACATGATGATGATGATTGATGCTAGGAATAGGCATGTGAATGTTTGTGTGTGGTTAGTGTGCTTGATGCGAGTAGGGCATCAGGGGATGTGTTAGGCGGTGTTTGATCCGGGCACTTTAGCTCTATCTCTAACTCAAGTCTTGTGCAATAGCATCGTCGTATCGCCATTACCTTAGCAGAACTATTGCGACGTAGGGCATCAAGGAGGGTCTCGGTCTTTGAGTCCTATACTCTACCGGGGGGCCTTAGTTCTATCTCTACGGGTGCTCTGAGGGATGCTGGGGTGAGGCCTTGGATACACTGTTTGACATTAGGATTGGTTAGTAGCGAGCCCCGTTTACAGCCCTAGCCATCAGGGGTTTATTTGTTGGTATGGAGTTGTGCATCAATAAACGTGACCTTCATTGTAAATGTTCATTGTGGGTGCTGCGGGCGACGGTGAGAGGTTCACCGGGAGTATCCACATTCTCGTGCATAGAGGTGCGGCGGCCTCCTATCCTTTCTATAGCGTAGTGCAAACATAAAACCAGACCAAAGATATGAATTGAATCGCATGCATATGTATTGTTGTATTGTTTTGTTTGCTCACTGAGCCATGATGTGCTCACCCTCTCCACGTCGAATATTTTTAGTTAATGATGTAGGTACCACTGTTGCAGATTATATTGATGCTCCAGCTTTTGGACATGTGGCGACGATTGAAGCTAAAGATGTAGAGGATACGCATGACTCCTCTTGCGAGTGCAACTCATGCGTGTTCGTTTAGGGTTTTTCTTTTATTAAATTATTTGGATTTATTAAAGGGATGTAATGATATTTATTTATGTCTTAGTTGATGCAGAATAATTTGATATATAAATATTAGTATCACATTTAGATTCTTCAGTTCATTTTATTATAAAACTTTCGCTATTGTATATTTACTCTGATTATGAATGTGGATGTATGAGGTTTAGATAACACGGATATAGCCTACTCGAGATCCTGGTTGAACCGTTGGTTTGTTAGTGGTTCATCACACCATTCTGAATAGTGTGGAATTGGGGTGTGACACATGCAGCCACCAACGACGCTACCGACGTGGGCACAAATAGGGAAAAGGGTACCTTTACCGATGCATCCGACAAGAAGAGGTCAGACTAGTTTGATAAAACCACAAAAACCTCTAACACAAACAAAAAGTATAAATTAGGGAATGAAAAGCAGGCCACAGGGAAGACTGGCTATCTTGGCATTGTAGCCAACCCTGCCGCCCCAACTTATCACCCGTTGAATAAGACTATGTCAGAAATACTACACATCATAAGGGACGACCCCTGAAAGGTACGTCAGCCTCCAATGTATTTTGCACCACAGGATTGCAGCTTAAGGCAATTCTATCATCACCACAACAAGCATGACAATTACACAAATGATTGTCGGCACCTCACACTTCTAATCAATGGCAACATGAACAACTGCCACTGGCCCGAACTCTTGGGTCAATCTCAAGTTCCTGAAGGAGCCAGAGCAGGCCGATCTGCTCAAAATAACTACTGAACAGAAGCTGGAGAGGCCAGAGGCACCAAGAGAGATGAGGACCCCGACGGCAAAAATCCCCCACCACGTCAGCGTTTGCCCCCTTGAACCGGCCTGAATGTGATCCTTCTTGTCCCCTAGGATTCCCCCTCAAGGACAGAAGGAATTACATCAAACCAAGAAGGAAAGTAGAAGAGGAAGTCACAAGCCATCCTTGGCCCAACCCGTCCTGCCACTATCAAGAAGGAAGAATCCCTTGCTCAGAAACTCATTCAAGAGTTCGCAACCTCAACCTAGCTTAGATGGCCAACCTATGGGATTTTAAGGCAGATATACTACAACATCGTAGAAGCTAAGACCCTAATTGGCCTTATGCTCAGCTGGTTCGTGGAAGAGCCTGCCTCAGTCATCGATAGCAGATCGGATAGGGTCAAGCGGTGACCTCACCCTGGCCTACCATAAGCCAGCCTACCCAGACTGCAATAAGTCAATCACAGTCTGACCCACGCATTACCAAGGACAAGTCAACGCCATCCTCGGTGCCCCTTTAGTGGACAATGGTGTGCTATCTAGCAAAGTCAGCAACATAGAGGTCATAAAAGACAAGGGGAAGAAACCTCAAACTAGGGACTTCATTTCCTTCAGCGAGGAAGATCTGATTGATATCATCATTCCTTACAATGATGCAATTGTCATCAAGATGGCAATTGGAAATTACTACATTGTAGGCAAGATCCTGGTGGATACTGACAGTGCATCAAAGATCCTGTACTACCATGCTTTCACATAGATGTGCTTGGATGACAAACAGTGGAAACCCATCTGGTATTCACTCATCAGCTTCTCTGGTGACCCAATTACAGTAAATGAGCCATCTTCCTGGAGACCAAGGTTGGCGAAGACCCCCATAGAGTGCCTAGTGTGATGACATATCTGGTAGAGGACATCCTGTCCTACCACAATGCTATACTAGGTTGGATAAGCTTCAATCAGCTTAGTGCTTGTCTATCGACCTATTATTTTGTCATAAAGTTCCCGACTGAGGATGAAACCGGTTACTACAAGGCCAAGCAGTCAATGGTCAGAAAGGTCTACACCGCTGACCTGAGGACACACAGTGCTATACAAGTACAGCCCATCCTCCTTAAAGATCTTCGTGACGACCTCCAGCAAGAGAGAGGCACTCTAGCTGAAGAGCTCATCAAGATCCCATTATCTAAAGATGTGCCCGAGCTCACCTTCCAAATTGGTTCGTCCCTCATTGGCTAGCAAAGTTAGCGGCTCATTGCCTTCCTCCGAAAGAATGCTAATGTCTTCGCATGGACAACAACTGACATGCCCCGCATATCCCGTGAACTCATCGAGCACCACCTTGCAATCAACCCCAATCACAAGCCTATAAAGCATAATAAGAGGCCCTTCGCTCCAGAATGTCTAGCAGTAATAGATTAGGAGGTCAATAAGTTACTAAATATAGGCTTTATTAGGAAGTTGATTATCCCACTTAGCTGTGCAATGTTGTAATGGGGCCAAAGTCAAGAGGCCAGTGGTACATTTGTACTTATTTCACTGATTTGAATAAAGCATATCCTATAGATTGTTACCCCTTGCCTTGCATAGAACAAATGATAAATGCTACAACAGGTCATGAATTACTTTCTTTCATGGACGCATACTCAGGGTACAATCAAATCAAGATGTATCGCAAAGATGAAGAAAACACTACATTCATTGCCAACCAAGGTATGTTCTGCTATATAGTCATGCCTTTCAACTTAAAAAATACAGGAGCAACTTACCAGCATCTAGTGAACAAGGTCTTTGATGGAAATTAAATGTGTAACAGCAAGTGCATGGTATCATGTAGTAACAGGTCGATCTTAGGGAGGAATTGCTATTGTCCTAACTTAAACAGGGCAAAGTGTACCCAAGTAATTTGAATAAATTAATGTCCTAATTACTTCAAATAAAATTAATCAAGCAACAAAAACAATAATAATCAAGTCCTAATGGCACAAAGATTTACGAAACCACTATATTAACCATAGAGTAGCACAGATCTATTGCATGAAGGAAACGAAATTAAAATAAAAGAATGTAAGAAAAACCTATCTCATTGGAAAATTTTTTTATCTCGTTCTCTTGTTGTCACTCTAAGGCGATGTGCAAACGATTACAAAGGGAGCCTTCTTCCCTAAATTAAAATAGTAATAGGGTACAACCTATATTGGTCTACCCTACTATAGAATTCTAAATCTAAAATTAAAATTTGATAAAAAAAAATTAAGAAAGAAGAACGCAACTTGAAAAGAAGAAACTAAAATTCTCGAACTCTCCCATAAATTTTCAAAACTAAAAAAAACTTACAATAGAATTCTTGGATGCTTTTTCTATTGCTGAGTATTACATATATATACAATTGAGTAAAGATCACAATCAATCTTTACAATTGAATTACAAGAGATTTTGTGGAGATAAACAAGGTAACAGAATGCCAGCCTTGTAGGTTCACCGTATGTGGATGATTCTTGAGTAGAAAAAGATCTTGCAATAACTCATTGTATCTTTGACTTCATTATTTCCTCTTGGAAACTTCCATAACTGATTAGAGCTTTCCATTCTTTCATGCCATGTCAATCTTCACATGTGACATTAACCTTAAGAGTGGAAAAAAAAATAAGAAACCCCAAATATATGGTAATCTCCACCTTGTAAATTTGATTCCAAATAAGTAGGGAATATTTTCTCAAGAGAAAGAAATCTCTCAATGAGATTTGGCTGTTTTTTGACTTGGTCCAAGGATGATCTTAGATACAAAATTCATGGCTCTCCTCATAAAATTCGTTCCTATGCATAGCTACTGAGTTAACTAGACAGGGTCACCAAAAATGCATAAAATGGTCTTTTCAAGCTTGGATTTCTTCATTCTTTCACTTACACCCTACAAACATAAAAACAACATTAAATACCCAAGAAGAATCATAAAAAAAATAAAAGATGCATACTTTATGCCATAAATTTACACATAAATTGTGTTCATTAGATTCCCCTACACTTGAGCTTTGTTAGTCCCAAGTAAAGAAAAAAATAAAAATAAAATAAAATAAAATAAAACCTTAACTCACTTTTATAGGAATCACGATTGTACTTAGCACGTGCAACAAGCCTTTAAACCCCTAGGTCACCCTTAGTGGATGAGTTGTATCTTGTGAGTTTTTTCAGAGAATAAACACATAAAATTTAGAAATAAATTTCATCTACACCCCATCAAGGATGCTAACATCTTCTACATCCATAAGATTGCAAAAACATCACCTAGGTTCACTTAACTGACGGAAATTACTAAAATTGTTGAAATACAGTTTTACCCCTCATATTATAAATTGGGAAACTAAAAAATTATGTTAATTTACTAATTTGACCTTCAAGTTCTGTCTCATCTCTCTCACCTTCATCTCCCTCCTCCTCTTCCTCTCCTTCTCCTCTGCAAGATCCCATCACCAGTACTACAAACCCACTCCAACATTTGCTTCCGCTCCTCTCGAAATCATCCACCAAGCATGCAAGGCAACTCGGTTTCCCGACTCATGCGAGGGCTCATTAACTCAGCCCTCCAATCTCACCCACATTTCAAAACCCATCGAGATCATCCAAGCAGCCATGTTCGTTTCTGCCCATCTTTGTTGAACAACGAGTGCGAATTAGATAGAAAGACAGCACTATTGAAGGAAGATGGAGAGGAAGGAGAAGAGGAAGAATCGGATTCGCTTAGGATTTCATCAAGAGTGCAATGAGGCATGCCATTAAGGTCATCGTCGTCATCGTCGCTACCATTCTGCAGAAGGGAATCGAGATCCAGCAGCTCCGTCAATGTTCAATTTGATGTTTTAATTGTGATGAAGGCTTCAAGTGAGGGTATCCTGTGCTTGTAGATGGATGCAGGGAATGGTCTATAGGCAGCGGCAAGAGTTCAGGAATTTACAAAGGAGGCTAGTCTGGGAGTGTCTATGGATAGGGTTGCTGAAAACCCTAGAAGGTTTCAGGGATTTACAAAGGAGGCTAACTTGGAAGTGTCTGTGAATAGTCGACGGGGACCAAAATGAATGCCTTCGTCAATGACACTAATATTTTGTTTTGGTGAAGGAAGTAGACGACCAACAACGAATTGAATCAGGTTCCGGCGAGGAGATGTGTTGCTTTTGAACTTTGAAGCATGGTTTCTGAGATCAGCAAAAGAGGAGATTGAAGAAGATGATCGATACGATGATTCCCCAAAAATTCGATCTCAAGTTTCATGGCCTTTTGAAAAGGCTTAGAAATGAGAAGAGATGCGGAAGCTATGAAAGGGTTTGAGTAAGTGATCTGCAAAATCCAGAGCAGTAAAAGAAGAAGGTAAGAAGAAGAGGAAAGAAGAAGAGACAGAAAGAAAAGGGTAAAATTGTCTTTTACCTTTACTTTAAGGGCAATATCATCCATGAAATAGTTCAATGCAGCTGACATCAGCATCTAACGGGAATTTTCTGACGGAGTGGACTCCTTTGATTAGCACAGAAAAGTTTTTGGGACCTAGGTTGTCACACCCCAATTCTGAACCAACCAGAATGGTGTGAGTGAACCGTCATTGAACCAATGGTTCACACCAGACTCTCGAACAGATCATGTCCGCTCATACAAACCATTGCACATAACCACAATCAGAATATAAATAGTACAGCGGAAGTCTTTAAATAAATGAACTGAGAATCTATTGATAAATTAAATAGAATATCCAATTATTCAAATCCAAACATAAAATATAATATCCTTACATCCACTTAATCCAACTAAAAATAACTGAAACAAATAAATAAAAATCCAATCAAAGGTATACGCAGAAAGGGCACTCGCATGAAGCGTCATGCTCGTCCTCTCCTGCCTGTACACCCAGAGCAGCAACATCACCATACGTCGGAGCATTCACATAATCATCCACCGTGTAACTTGCATCAACATCTAAAAACAATGTATATACAAAGGGTGAGCTCACAACTTAGCTCAGTAAGACAATCAGACAGTTTCACAATATTATGCATGAGTAACAATCATTTTATGCTGTGGTCTGGTTTAAGTTTGCAATGTGCTATAGAAAGGTTTGGTGGCCCCCGCACCTTTATACACGAGTGTGTGGCACCTCATGGATCACACCCCATTGGCCCACATGCACCCATCATGGAATAGAGATAGAGCTAAGATATCCCCGTACCTCCCCTGATGCTCTACCCATACCAGTACCTAAGCCCCTACTGGCCAGGGCTTGCAAACTGGGCTCGCAACTAACCAATCCTATATGTCATCAATGTAGGCTCTATCCCAGCACAGCCGTCTACGGCATAGAGATAGAGCTAAGGCATCCCCGTACCTTCCCTGATATCCTATCCGCAACAATCCCACTAGGATAGAATAATACCCAGGTAGACCCTATCCCAACATAACTCCCTACGGCATAGAGATAGAGCTAAAGCATCGTGGACAAGCCAGCGTCGACCTCGGAGACCACAGTGCCACATCACCATGGCCAGGCCAGCATCAACATCGGAGACCACCGTACCACGATCTTCCCCTGATGCCCCACTGTAAGCACCCCATTTTTGCCACTCTCGGCGTAAGTGAACCAATATGGAAGGTTTCTGACCTTTAACCCAAGGATTTGTGATTCTCCACTGATCCCCACAGCAGGGTCATGGGCTATTACCCGCATAGATGCATAGGTCATAGAATTATCTTCGAAACGAGACCAGAATTGCTCAATTCTGATATCAAATGAGGAAGATACGACCATTTTAGTCGGATGATACATATAAGGGAGGTTTCTGAAATTATTATAAATAATAATCCTAGGGGCCTTCATGCAAATTATCCTAAGTCGGATTGTTTGAATTTCAAATCATCATATCTTGATCATCCGATATCGGATTCAGATGATTCCAGGACCATTATTCTTCATTCATGATGTTCTACAAAGTGGACGTAAAAAATCCCGGGTAGAAGTCACCAGTGGGTCCCATGCAAGCTTGCATGCAAAATTATCGTTAGAACTTCAAAGCTTCATATCTTTTCCGTTCTACATCGGATTCAGATGATTCCGAGATCATCATTCTTCATTCTTGATATTCTACAAAGTGGACGTAAAAAATCCTGGGTAGAAGTCACCAGTGGGTCCCATGCAAGCTTGCATGCAAAATGATCGTTAGAACTTCAAAGCTTTATATCTTTTTCGTTCTACATCGGATTCAGATGATCCCAAGACCATTATTCTTCATTCATGATGTTCTACAAAGTGGACGTAAAAAATCTCGGGTAGAACTCACTAGTGGGTCCCATGCAAACTTGCATGCAAAATGATCGTTAGAACTTCAAAGCTTCATATCTTTCCCGTTTTACATCGGATTCAGGTGATTCCAGTCTCATTATGTTTCATTTTTAGTGCTCTACAAAGTGGACTTAAAATATTTCTGGTAGAAGCCTCCGAAGGATCTCATGCAGAATGATCAATCAAATTATCGATAATTGGTCCGCTTAAACTTCAAAAATTCATAGGTTGACCATTTTACTTCCAAATGAGGTGATTCAAGTTCCTATATTCCTCATTTTTAATGTTCTACAAAATGAATGCAAAAAATTTGGAATAGAGGCCATCGAAAAATTCCATGCGGGATAACAGCGGAAATGACCCGTGAAATGACAAGAAGAGAAAACCCAGTTAATTCTAATCAGTCCAGTCAACTCAGTTCAAACCAGTTTTGGTTCAACCTAGCTCAACCCATATCAGTTGTCAACCTAAGTCAGTCTCAACCCATTTCGAATCAGTTCATCTATGTGCACAATATTTATATATTATATAATATATATATATATATATATATATATATATGTATATGTATGTATGTTATTAAATATATGTGTATGTATATATATAATATATATTATTATATGCAAATGATAATCCAAAAGATTTTTTAGAAGAAAAAGGAAACGGAGGAGAGAAAAAATGTGAAAGAGAATGGGGATTTCGGTTTTGGAGATAATCCAAAATATTTTCAGAAGAAAAAGAAAAGAGGGGAGAGAGAAACGTGAAAGTGAAGGGGGATTCTGAATTTGGAGATAATCCAAAAGATTTTTGAGAAGAAAAAGGAAAGAGGGGAGAGAAAAAACATGAAAGGGAATGGGGATTTTGGTTTTGGAGATAATCCAAAAGATTTTGAAAAACAAAAGGAAAGAGGGAGAGAGGAAAAACATGACTTTTTCTAAGAGAATCCAAAGGATTTTGTTGGAGAAAAAAAAGGAAAGAAGAAAGAGAAAACGTGGGGATTTTTAGGAGTCACGATTTTAGGGAAGGTAGAAAAAAAAAGGAAAAAAAAAGGGGGAGAGAGAGGACGTGAAAAGGGAGAGGATTTAGGGTTTCTAGATTTTTTTTTCAAAAGGGAAAGAAGGGAAAGATAACAGGGACGTGAGAGAGAGAAGAAGGAGGACTTTTTCAAAAGAGAAAAAAAAGGGGAAAGAGGAAGAAAAACGTGAAAGGCTTTTGAGCTAAGTTTTGGGAGAAAAGTAAGGGAAGAAGAGAGAAAAAAAAGGGGGAAAGAAAAAAAACGTGAAAGGCCTTTGAGGCTCACGTTTTTGGGAGAAAAAGAAGGGAATAAGAGAGAAAAAGAAGAAGAAAAAAAACTCCAGAAAAAAAAGAGAAAAGAGGCTCACGTTTTTGCAATCCTCGATCTCTGATATTGCAGTCTTCACTCTCAGGTATACATAACCGTCCACGATACCGGAGTACCTTGTCTGAATCCAAGGTAAAGTCAGGATTGCTCGTACCCTTCTCTAGGTTTTCTTGTACTGTCTTGAGATGTGGATCCTGTAGGATTGCTATTTTGACTTCATCAACTAGATCCGGTGAGATCTTCAAAGCGGGGAACATCATGGTGAACTTATGAATTAAGCCTTGCTCAACTAGATCTTCTGCAGTCTCTATAATATGTTCTTCATCAATTTCCATTGAACTTGAGGCTGCAGCATACAATGCAGCATTTGTACTTGGCCCAGCCTCAGGTTTCGATGCCTATTTTCTGCTTAAGGCGTCAGCCACAACATTTGCTTTTCCCGGATGGTACTGGATGTCACAATCATAATCTTTCAACAATTCCAGCCATCTCCTCTGTCTCATATTCAGATCCTTCTGAGTGAAAAGATAAGTTAAGCTCTTGTGATCTGACTTAATCTGAAACTTCTCACCGTACAAGTAGTGTCTCCAAGTCTTGATCGCATGTATAACCATTGCTAACTCCAAATCATGCGTAGGATAGTTCTTCTCATGCTCCTTTAACTGTCTTGATGCGTAAGCAATCACCTATTCTCCTTGCATCAATACACACCCAATTCCCAACCCTGAAGCATCCGTATATAAAGTAAACGGTACGCTTGGTTCTGGGATGGTCAAGATAGGTGTAGAGACTAGTCTTAACTTCAAAGTCTGAAAACACTTCTCGCATTCATCTGTCCATATGAATTTCTCCCCCTTCTTGGTTAATCTGGTGAGTGGAACAGCGATCCTGGAGTAGTCTTCCACGAACCTTCTATAATAACCAGCCAACCCAAGGAAACTACGAATCTCCGCAACAGATTTTGGTGCTTCCCATCCTACTATAGCAGCTATCTTACTTGGATCAACCTTGATACCTTCTTCAGATACTACATGGCCCAAGAAAGCCACTTCCTTCAGCCAAAACTCGCACTTCTTGAACTTGGCATAAAGCTTCTCTTGTCTCAGCCGTTGTAGGGCTGCCTTCAAATGTGTTGTATGAGTCTTCATGTCCTTTGAGTAGACCAATATGTCATCGATGAATACGATGACCAAAGTGTCCAAAGTGTCCTGAAAGATGTCTTCGAAATATCTCCGGCCTTGATCTTCAGTTGGTGATACCCTAATCGGAGGTCAATCTTCGAGAAAACCTTTGCACCCTGCAATTGATCGAACAGATCGTCGATTTTAGGCAAAGGATACCGATTCTTGATCGTCAACTTGTTCAGTTCACGGTAGTCAATGCATAGCCGTACACTTCTGTCCTTCTTCTTGACAAATAATACAGGTGCTCCCCAAGGTGAAATGCTAGGTCGTATGAAGCCCTTATCCAATAATTCTTGTAGCTGGGTCTTCAACTCCTTTAGCTCGGTAGGGGCCATCCTGTATGGTGCTTTAGACACCGGCGCCGAACCAGGCATAAGGTCTATCACAAATTCTGTAGCCCTGTCTGGGTAAGCCTGGGAGATCCTCTAGAAATACATCTGGGAACTCCCACACCACGTCTAGATCTTTCAACTTTGTCACCTCAGCAGTGATGTCGACTACAGATACTAGATACCCCACTCCCCCCTTTTCTAAGCATCTCTTAGCTTTTAAGGCGGAGAGAATCAGCTTCCGCTTCCTAGGTTACTTGGTCCCAGTGAAGCTATACTCCTTTCCCTTTTTGTCTGTAAGCACAAGCTTTCTTTCACCACATAAAAGAATAGCTGAATGATGGCCTAGCCAATCCATTCCCAAGATGACATCAAAGTCTACCATCTCGAGTAGAACCAGACTTGCTTCTAAGTCTCGGCCCTCAATACATACAGTACATGGTCCATAATATTCAGTCAAAGTCACTTCGACTCCTAGTGGAGAGCGAACTATCAAGCTTGGGTTCAAGTGTTTAATTGGTAACTCCATTCGCTTCCCAAAAGAAATAGAAACAAAGGAGTGCGTGGCCCCAGAGTCAAATAGTATTCTGGCAGATATCCCAGCTACATTTATAATTCCTGAAATTTTTATTATCCCTTAGTTCTACATGCGCATACACACAATGAAAATCATAGGCCAATAGTAAGGGATAGAGTCGTACCAGTGACCACATCAGGTGATGCGGCTGCCTCTTCGGTAGTAACCGCGTATACTTTTCCTTGCTGGGGAGGTTACTTCCTAGGTAGAGTGCAGGTCTTTGCAATATGACCCACTTGCTGATAGTTGAAGCATTTAATGTTCGGGCTGTGTCCAACGAACTGTGGCACAGGTGGTGCTGTATTATTCCTTGCTGGCACTGTAGCGGTCTGAGCCCTGTATGGGCGGAAAGTTCTATTGTTACCGCCACCCGAACTCTCAATCGCGGGTCTCTTTACTCCTCTGCTCTGTGCAAAGAAGCTGTCCCTCTGACTAGATTCTATCACTCTCGCAACCTGCACAGCCTCATTATAAGTTTTCTTGTCCAGTCCCAATATGTGCTCTCTGATGCCTCCATGCAGTCCCATGGTGAACCTGCGTGTCTTGGTCTCTTCCTCTTGCATACTTGCCGGTGCGAAGAAAAATAACTCCTCGTATCTCTGCTGGTAAGCATCCATAGTCGACTGAGATTGTTGTAGATTGAGGAACTCCCTCTCCATCTGATCCCTAAAACTCTTCGGGAAGTATTTATCGAAGAAGGCAACTTTGAATGCTTCCCAATCCACCTGTGTATGCTTTGTCTCCAAATATGCCCGTGTAGAATTCCACCAAGCATTCACATCTTCTTTCAGCATATGAGTGGCAAACAAGACCTTTTCATCCTCTGTACAAGTCATCAGTCAGAAATTCTTTTCCATTTCTGTAACCCACTGTGCTGGCCACAATGGTTTCCCTGCCTTACCTGTGAATGAAGAAGGCTTCAGCTTTAGGAATCTATCCACCGCCCGACTCATATCGTGCTGTCCCTGTGTATTCATTCCGTACCATGGTGGTGGATACGGATATGCTCCCTGATAAGCAGAAGATGACGGAAACTGATGCGGTGGTGGTACATTCTGGGGTTGGCCAATTGGCCCTGGACTACCATGCGTCGGCTGTGTAGTATTATTCCCTCCAGACTCGGGTGTACCTCCAGTGGGAACAGAATCCGGTGGCCTGAACATCTTCAGTATCTCGCTCAGGAATTCTTTCTGCTGAGCTTGTGTCTAATAGACCAGGTTCGTAACAATGATCACAGAATTCCTGTGAGGTGGGCCAGGCAAATTTGTCGGTACCCTTGGGACCTGTTCTTCCTCAACTTTCGGGCTTGGCTCTCTAACATGGCCTGGTTCAACCTGTTCTTCTTCCTCGAGGCGCATCCTAGCCTGGTGATGCTTTCGACCCCTATGACCGTTTCCGCCCACCATCTTAGACTATTCTATTTGGATCTGAGAAGAAGACATAACACATGAGAATGAAGCAATAGTGGTGTTAGTCTTGAACAATATAAGGCGAAACAGTCGCAAAAGGAATATTTAAATTTACAAAATTTTTAAAATTTTTCTGAGATTTTTCTGGCTATTCTGGTGCTGACCGGTCGCAACATACCGGTCGCACCTCTGTAGAATATGCTGCGACCGGTATAGTCGACCGGTCAGAATCAAAATTCTGACCGAGACATAGCGGTCGTAGCCCTGTAGGGGTACCGGTCGACCGGTATAGTCGACCGGTATGGCCAGAATGGGCTTTAAAATCGCGAAAAGTGAGAAATTTTCTCACTTTTCTTTCTCTTTTCTCTCCGGTGGCGATTCCTCTCAGCCATTCCGAGTTGCTACAGTCGACCCGGTGACCTTAGAAGCCGATTTCTTCCGTTTAACGCTTAGTACATCGTCTCTAGGTAGGTCTCTTCCTTCTCTTTCAAGTTTTTATAACTTTTTCATATCGTGTTTATGTAAAATTCTAGGTTTTTCTTTGATTGAGAGATTCCAACCGCAGGAACTCTTTTCCTTCGGCTTAGAAAGGGTTTAGGGACCCCTAAGAGCAAAAGCCCTCAACTAATTTGAGGTTTCACCGAACGGTTTTCATAAAAATCGAATTTTTACACTTTTTAACCTAGGTTTTCAAAAAAAATTCGAAATTTCTTATTTTTCTTAAATTTTCTGAAATTTCTTATTGTAATTGCCTGTGATTGGTTTGTTGAAGAGTGTGGGGGTTACGTAAGTCCTCCTCCCCAAGTTTTTGGGTGAGTTCGAGGCTTTTTCCCAATTTACAGTCGTTATGCTGCCAAAATTTTGACGAAATCTAACCTTTTCTTCTTATTTTCTTTTGTTTTGCAGTTTAATGGCTCCACGACGTGCTCTTGGCAAACGTCCTCATGGCTCGAGCGTGCGCGCTTCTCAGCCACCCGCTCCACAACTCGACGAGCATTGGTTCCGTTCCTTGGAGGCAGAAGCTCGTTTCCCCTGGTTTGATAGCAAAAACATCGAATCTGGGCGGCGAGTCAACTTGGATCAGTTGGAGAGGTTCGATGTGCGAGAAGATTTTGACGCGCTTGGGTGGGTACCTGTAATCTCCTATACAGATACCAGTTGTCCCAACCTGGTTACGGATTTTTATGCTAACCTGGAGCTTCATGGGGATGTCAACGATCCCAACCAGGGTAGGGACTTGCGCATCTCCAGCTACGTCAAGGGTGTCCCTATCTCCTTCAACACCCACCAATTGGCTGACTTGTTGGGGGTACCCAATGATGGAGACCTAGTATACTGCCCTCCAAAGGTGAAGGGCTATCTGAGCGAGGACCTACGCCGAGAGATCGCAGAGCAGATCCTAAATCCTGGGGCTCCCATGAAGGCGGCTAGTCTGAAGCCCCTAGCTCGAGTCTATAGCCGCATTATCCAGCACGACATTGTGCCCCAGAGCGGCCACTATAGTGAGTTATCTCAGCTCACTCAATACATCACCTACTGCGTCTGCACTGGGGAGCGGGTCTCTCTCCCTTACCTCATCATCCGGACCATGCATCAGGCGACCCTGGCCGATCAGGCCAGTAACCTTCCATACAATCGTCTCATCACCTTCCTTCTACGTCGCCTGGGTGTGAGCATGAGAGGCGAGGTGACTATTGAGGATACCATGACATCCGACATTGTCTGGGATGCTATTCAGAGGATGCAGATGGTCGATCTGCCCGTTAGCGATGACAAGTTGGAGGCTCGCCCTCTCCCACTCGGGAGGGTAGCAGCCGCAGCAGCAGCAGCAGCAGCAGCAGCCAATGCGACCTATGCAGCAGAGATCGAGCGTGATGATGACGAGGATAGGGTAGAGGGTGTACCAGCGCCAGCTCCACAGCCTACACCTGCAGCACCACCATCTACCTCTACAGCCAGACCGTCTCATCCCTCCCCAGACCCGGTGTTGTGTATGTTCACTGAAATCAGGGACACCCAGAGGGTCATCCTAGAGTCTCAGCGAGAGATGGGTCAGGAGTTGGGACGTCTGGCTCGTAGCCGACGGGTGACTCAGGACCAGGTGCATTGGCTTAGGGTCTCTTACGAGTGAGATTATGATATAGCAGACCCTAATCCTCCTAGGCCCCCTACCCCATAATTTACTTTTACTTTCTCTCTCTTTACGGTTTATATAACAGGGTAACTGTCCGGTTTGTGGACTGTACCCTGTAGCACTATTTTATCTGATACTCATTTTCTTATTTAATGAAAGTTTTCATGTTTCACCTAACTAGTGTATGTGCACATGTTAAGTTTCATATTTAGTATAGTATATTATGCTCTTTCTTAGTCCGTCTTAGGTATCAAACAATGCTTAGGGCATGTTCGTATTAAAATTTTTTAATATTTTCTAACTCAGTTCATCGACTTAGTTAAGTGCAATATGGTTTATTGGACAGAGCCCGAGAGCTTTGATACCAAGTTGTCACACCCCAATTCTGATCCAACCAGAATGGTGTGAGTAAACTGCCATTGAACCAACGGTTCACACCAGGATCTCAAATAGGCCGTGTCCACTCATACAAACCATTACACATAACCACAATCAGAATATAAATGATACAGTGGAAGTCTTTAAATAAATGAACTGAGAATCTATTGATAAATTTAAATAAAATATCTAATTATTCGAATTCAAACATATAATATAATATTCTTACATCCATTTAGTCCAACTGAAAATAACTAAAAATAAATAAATAAAACCAATCAAAGGTACACGCAGAAAGGGTACTCGAATGAAGCGTCATGCTCGTCCTCTCTTGCCTGTACATCCAACGCAGCAATACCACCATACGTCGGAGCGTTCATATAGTCGTCCACTGTGTAACCTGCATCAACATCTAAAAACAATGTATATACAAAGGGTGAGCTCACAACTTAGCTCAGTAAGACAATCAAACAGTTTCACAATATTATGCATGAATAACAATCATTTTATGCTGTGGTCTAGTTTAAGTTTGCAATGTGCTATAGAAAGGTTTGGTGGCCCTCGCACCTCTATACACGAGTGTGTGACACAGCATGGATCACACCCCCACCTGCCCACATGCACCCATCATGGAATAAAGATAGAGCTAAGATATCCCCGTACCTCCCCTAATGCTCTACCCATACCAGTACCTAAGCCCCTACTAGCCAGGGCTCGCAAACTGGACTCGCAACTAACCAATCCTATATGTCATCAATGTATGCTCTATCCCAGCACAACCGTCTACGGCATAGAGATAGAGCTAAGGCATTCCCACACCTCCCCTGATGCCCTATCCGCAACTAACCCACTAGGGTAGAAACATAACGCAGGTAGACCCTATCCCAACATAACTCCCTACGACATAGAGATAGAGCTAAAGCATCGTGGACAAGCCAACGTCGACCTTAGAGACCACAGTGCCACATAACCATGGCCAGGCCAGCATCAACATCGGAGACCACCGTACCACGACCTTCCCCTGACGCCCCACCCGTACCAAGTATGTTAAGATAGAATACTACAAAAAATACTAGTGTGAGGAGTGATCCCAGGCCCATGCCCCACTCTACATACTAACGAAAACAATCACATGCCTAACAATCACATCCTATCATGCATGAACAATAATAATAACTGAAAGTAAAGGATGGCATGTGAATATGCACAAACAACACATCATATATATTCAGGTTATTAACAACGATTTACTGTCCACTATTTATTAGGTTTAGGTCAGATTCCCTTATCTGACACTCGTTTGATAGCTTGCTCCACGTCGCAAGACCCAAACGTGCTTTCACAAAGTCCTACAGTATCATTAGGGTTTCATTAGAATAGTTTTCTTAGGGTTTCATATTGGTCGGAAACCAACAAAGTCCAAAACCAGCCTTTCAGAGCTGACCGGTCGCAACATACCGGTTGCAGCTCTGTGAGCAAACTAGCAACCGGTATGGTCGACCGGTATGTCTCCGGAAGACCATACACTTGGTTTTTGACTGTCGTCGATCGATCTCTATAGATTTCCAGGGTTTCTCCTATCCATTCTAAGTCTAAGCTTTAAGTTAGAGTTATCCCCAACTCAATCAAGTCTAGTTTCAATGAATATCATCTCGGACTTCGAATCTAGGGTTTGACGGCAACTTAGGGTTTATTGGCCAATTTAGGGTTTTAGATCAATACCTACTTGCATGGTATTGATCCACCCATACAACTATCCTAGAGTCATAGGGTAAGAACAGTGATTAAAATAATTACCGTTGACTGGCGTAACGTGAGCGTCGTCGAACGGTAACGGCGGCACCTCCTTCTTCTTCCTAGCTCCTTCTCCTTTCCAACCTCCTTCTCTTCTCTAGAGTTTGTGACATAGAATTTAAAGGATTTGAGGAGGTTTACGGTTGTATTTGTAGGCTAAAATTAGGGTTTTGTAACCCTATTAGGATTAGGAAGGTCTTAGGATTCGAAATCAGGAAAGTGGGACCCTTAGAAGTCAATTTCTCGATCTCCGCACTCAGCTGCGCAGAGCTGACCGGTCGACCGGTACCAAGACCGGTACCATCGACCGGTCAACATAAAATCATGTTGATTTGATCGTCTTTGGTCCGATTTCGTTCCTGTTTATCATCCGCTCGTCCTGTCTGGCCCGGTGATGATCGGAAGACCTGCTACGACACAAAACCAATGTTTAGACCGGGTTTACGGAGTGCGGGTCTTACACAAAATTTCACCAAAATTAGGGCAAAAAGTGAAAACTTTGAGTTTCTCGATAACCAACCGATGAAACTCGAATATTTTTGAGGGCTTTCGTCCATTGACTCACCAACAACAAAAGCCCCAATAAAAATCAAATTTTTACGGCTGGAAAAAGTTTAATTTGACGAAAATGAGATATATGGGTGAAAACCTAGAAAAGAAAACCTATAAACATGTAAAGGTAAGATACATACCTGTAGGGAAGGTGTAGACGTCGAAACAAGGAACCCAAATGACCAATGTAGCGGAGTTGGCACTGTAGCAACTCAGAGGAAGGAGACGAGTCGAAACGGAGGAGGAAGAATGGAAAATGAACTCAGAATCGGACCTTAAAAATCTGATTTTTGGTCCGGGGATCGGAGAATTCGATTAGAACAATCGACCCCCATATCGACCCCCGCATCGACCCTCGGCTCTCGAGAACCTGACAGAGAACCAGGGGTCGTACTGAGGGTCGGATACCCATTGACCCCCATCGACCCCCGGCTCTCGGGAAAAATGGATGATTTCCCAGGGTCGGATCCTAGGGTCGGACATACCATCGACCCCCACCATCGACCCTTCATAGAAAAGACAGTATTTTCAATAGAATGATCTGAAAATTTTGAAAATAACATCAGTTAGCGTATCTACATGAAGTATAAATGATTGCCTCACGTATTTTAATGATTTTCAGGCATCACCATTATCAGAGGGAAAATATGGCTGGGCGTAGAGTAACCAGGCAGAGCCGAAATGCAGTTCCACCACCACCACCCGTGGAGGAAGCCAGTCAAGACAATATATATGCACAGGGTAACCCGCAGGTTGCACCACCAGTAAACCAGGGTCAGGCAAATCCTACAAACTTGCCACCTCTACCACCGGAGCTGGCAAAGGTGGTTATGAACCTAGCGCAACGGCTGCAACAAATTCAACAAGAACAGGCTCAAATGCAAGCGGCAATGGGAATAATGTTTCAGGCAGCACATGCTACACCAATGCCGACTGGACAAACAATTGCAGCACCGGTGGGTAACCACCCAGCACCTCAAACACCTCAACCACCAGCTGCATAGATTCCAGTACCAGGTCCTAAAGCGGTTCAGGTTAATTACCAGTATCCACAACCTATGTTTGGGGTATACCCTCAAAATCAAATGGACCACTCCTGACTGGTTGAGCGATTCTTAAAGATGAAACCCAAGGAGTTTAACGGTAAACCGTCCGATCCTTTATGGCCAGCACCTTGGATCGATGAGATGGAGAGGAATTTTCTGATGATGACTATTATAGAAGAAAAGAAGGTATTATGTGCCACCTTCATGCTAAAAGGTGATGCACATCATTGGTGGAAATCTACTAGGGCCTACTATTAACCAAGCACGCCCTATTGACATGGGCTATATATAAAGAAGCTTTCTTTGAGAAGTACTTTCCCCGAAGCTTCAAAGATTCTATGGAGAAGGAGTTCCTGAGTTTATATCAGGGACAGATGACCGTGGATGCATATCAACAGCGTTATGAGGAGCTGTTTTTCTTTGCACCACTCAACATGCAAGAAGAAGACACTAAGACCCGTAGGTTTGTCACGGGACTTAGAGGAAGCATCAGAGAGCATGTTCTAGGTTTGGAGAAGAAAATATATAATGAAGCCATGCAAATTGCTCGAGTTATAGAATCGAGCCAGAAGGAGAGTTATTTCATGCAAAACAGAGGTATAAAAAGGCCAGCTGGAAATGCTTTAAACGGAGGGAATAACAAGACATTCAAACCCTTCCGTGCCCAAGGCCTTACTACTGCACCCAAGACTACCCCAGTAGCTCAACAGCAGCCAAAGCTAAATACTGAAGGTCCAAAATGTTATAACTGCAATCAAGCGGGGCATATGGCAAGGGAGTGTCCTAAGCCCAGGAAGCAGCTACATCAAGGACGAGTTTATGCTATTACATCTGAGGATGCTGTCGCATCACCCGATGTGGTCACAGGTATGACTGAAACCTTTTAAGTTGTATTACATTGTGTGAGCATGTAGAGTAAGTTAAAATAAATCACAGGTATTGTACCTATAAATGACATACCCGCCAGAGTACTCTTTGACTCAGGAGCTACTCATTCTTTTATATCTGTGTCATTTGGAAAGAAGCTGAATTTATCCATCAAAACATTAGACTACAAACTACTTGTACGGTCACCGATGGGGTTAGAAGTAGAGTTAGAAAAAGGTTATGGGCCATGTCCAGTTCTCATTGGCGAGAAAACCTTAGATGCAACCTTGATCCAACTTGGGATGGCAGACTTTGACGTCATCTTGGGAATGGACTGGTTAGCTCAGCATTCTGCGAACCTATTATGCGCCGAAAAGAAGCTAACATTTAAAGACAAAGAAGGAGCAGAATTCAGTTTTACGGGAACCAAACTTCCCCGTAAACGCAAGCTCATACTCTCAGCACTAAAGGCTAAGAAGTGCCTTGAGAAAGGAGCAGTCGGGTATCTAGTGTCAGTGGTCAACCTCACCAAAGAAGCACCACGGATGGAAGATATTGATGTCATGCGGGACTACCCCGACGTATTTCCTGAGGAACTACCAGGATTACCACCCAACCGAGCCACAGAGTTTTTGATAGATCTGATACCTGGAGCCGCATCAGTATCAAAAGCACCTTATCGAATGGCTCCTACTAAACTAAAGGAACTGAAAGTACAACTACAAGAACTACTGGACAAGGGTTATATTCGACCCAGTATATCACCATGGGGAGCGCCAGTATTGTTCGTAAAGAAGAAGGACAGTAGCGTTCGATTATGTATCGACTACCGGGAGTTGAACAAACTGGCAATCAAGAATCGATATCCACTACCTAGGATCGATGACTTGTTCGATCAGTTGCATGGAGCAAAAGTATTTTCTAAGATCTATCTACGGTCAGGCTACCATCAGTTGAAGATTAAAGATGGTGATATTCCTAAGACAACTTTCAGGACCAGATATGGACATTATGAATTCTTGGTCATGTCTTTTGCATTAACAAACGCACCAGCAACTTTCATGGAACTTATGAACCGGGTTTTCCACGATATGTTGGATACGTCGGTTATTGTATTTATTGATGATATATTGGTATATTCCAAGGACAAGGAAACCCATATAAAGAATCTAAACGCCACTCTATAGCGTTTAAGGAAAGAGAAGCTGTATGCCAAATTTACCAAGTGTGAGTTTTGGCTAAGTGAAGTCGCCTTCCTAGGCCATATAGTATCCGCTGAAGGAATCAAAGTGGATCCCAACAAGATCGAGGCTATTGTAAAGTGGGAAGCACCAAAGAGCGTTGCAGAAATTAGAAGTTTTCTGGGTCTAGCTGGTTATTATCGGTGATTTGTGGAAGACTATTCCCGGATTGCCGTACCTCTCACTAGTCTGACTAAGAAAGGTGAAAAATTTGTGTGGACGGATAAATACAAGAAGAGCTTTCAAACCTTGAAGACCAGATTGATATCCGCTCCGATTTTGACTATTCCGGTTCTAGGACAGCCATTTGTCTTGTACACTGATGCGTCAGTACTGGGATTAGGATGTGTGCTTATGCAAGGAGAATAAGTAATTGCTTATGCCTCAAGACAGTTAAAGACACATGAGAAAAATTATCCCACTCATGATTTGGAGTTAGTGGCATTGGTACATGCTGTCAAGATATGGAGACATTACCTATACGGAGAGAAGTTCTAGATTAAATCGGACCACAAAAGTCTTACTTTTCTATTTAATCAAAATGAGTTGAATATGAGACAAAGAAGATGGCTGGAACTATTGAAAGACTATGATTGTGATATCCAGTATCATCCGGGGAAAGCTAATGTAGTAGCAGAAGCATTGAGCAGAAAGGCAATGATAAAATCTCAAGGAGTGGTTAGCACAACTGCAGCAATGTGTACTATTGGAATGGTATTCAATCACGGCAATGAGTAGTATGTGATAGATACAATGGATGGATCAGCCAACTAAGGGTTCATTCATCGATTTTCCAATATGTTCGCTGCATTGAAGATTATATCGGATATAATTGATGAAGTGAAGACAGCTATCAAATCAGACCCTTACCTGAGAACGGTACAAGAAGACATCAAAAAAGGTAGAACTGACCCTAAGTTCACCTTGGACGAAGAGAAGGTATTGAAGTACAAAGGAAGAATATGTGTACCCGAAACAGAAAGTGTGGACATTAGACACTGACTGATGAAAGAAGCCCATACCACCATCTATTCGATACACCCGGAAAGTACAAAAATGTATCATGATCTAAAGAAATTATATTGGTGGAGAGGAATGAAAGCAGACGTAGCTAAGTTCGTGTCTCATTGCCTAAATTGTCAGAAAGTAAAGGCTGAACAACAAAGACCCGCAGGACTGTTACAGCCGTTACGGGAACTAGTATGGAAATGGGACTGCATCACTATGGACTTCGTCATAGGGTTACCATTAACTCCTCGAGTAGTTGACGCAGTTTGGGTGATTGTAGACCGCCTGACTAAAATAGCTCGCTTTATACCGATACGACCTCAGTATACATTAGAGAGGATAGCAAAGCTGTATGTGGATAATATTGTTCGATTTTACAGTGTACCAGAGAGCATTGTGTCCGATAGAGATCCACAATTTACTTCCATGTTTTGGGAAAGATTACAAAAGGCTATGGGTACAACATTGAAATTTAGTACTGCATTCCATCCACAGACAGATGGACAGTCAGAGCGTACAATTCAGATTCTAAAAGATATGCTACGAGGACGTGTAATTGATTTTAAAGGATTATGGGATGAAAAGTTACCACGGATCGAGTTCGCGTATAACAATAGCTATCAGGCTACTATACAGATGTCACCCTATGAAGCACTGTATGGTAGAAAGTGTCGAACTCTGTTGTTTTGGAATGAAGTTGGGGAACGTAGTATTGTTGGACCGGAGTTTGTTGAAGAGACTTGCCGAGTAGTCAACATTATCAAAGAAAGAGTGAGAACAACTCAGAATCGTCAGAAGCAATATGCAGATACTCGACGCATAGATCTTGAGTTCGTCATTGGTGATAAAGTATTCTTAAAAGTATCGCCAATGCGAGGATTGAAACGGTTCGGACAGAAAGGAAAACTAAGTCCAAGATATGTCGGGCCACATGAGATTCTAGCTAAGCGTGGGAAAGTGGCTTACCAGTTAGCACTACCACCATCTATGTCAAGTGTGCACGACGTATTTCATATTTCTATATTGAAGAAGTATATCAAAGATCCAACGCACGTTCTGACAGTAGATCTGCCTAATTTGACTGATGATTTGATATTTGAAGTAACACCAACTAAAATCACCCGTCGAAAGGTTCAACGACTATGCAATCGAGTTATCTATTATGTTAAGGTCACTTGGAGAAGTAGAGACATGGAAGAAATTACATGGGAAGAAGAGAATGCTATGCGAAAGCAATACCCTCATTTATTCGACTCAGAAGGTATGAACAATTTCAGGGATGAAATTTTTATAAGTAGGGGGGAGTTGTAAGACCCGTATCAAACTAACCGGTCTTACCACCTTGAACCAGATCTACCCATCATGGTCGAACCAAATGGATCACGTGCGTGAAGGAGATCACGATCCCAGGTATTAAACTAACCCAAAAATACTCAAAATAAGGGGAGGGTCGCATACCTAGCAAGGGAGGGTCGGACCCCCCCAGTATAAAAGTCAGACCCCCAGTTTTACATGGGGGGTCGGACACTTTAAGGACCAGGGGTCGACGGGATCTCTGACCCCCCCTATCGACCCCCGGTAGTCGGTAAAAACAGTTTGAACCAAAAATTAGGAAACCTTCCTAATCTCAATGGGATTCCTTTCTAATCTCAAGGGGACTTATTTTAGGAATTTCTACTTTATAAATATGACGTTCCTAAGCCTCTTTCACTCCTTTTACAACCCTAATTGGATTGAGAGAAAGAGAAGAGAAGGAAGAGAAGGAAAAGAGAAGAAAAGTAGAGAAGAAGACCAAGGAGAAGGGATTCAGAGGAAGAAGCATACTTCTTAGGTATGGATACCATCTCCATGAATTTCTTAAGACCTTAGAGTAGATAATGAAGAGGGGATTATCTAGGAGGAACCCAAATCATCCACCCATGGTTAGGTTTTCATGAAAAACCATGGGGGAAATCATGAAAGCCGTATAGGTGAATAAACCACGGTTCAAGGCCATAAAACATGTGTGGAATGGACTGTAGGAGCAAGCCATAGGACACCAAACATGAAGAATGGACTGAAGGAAGAAAAATTGACAAAACCCACAGGGGGTCGCATGGGGGGTCGATGGCCAATCGACCCTACCAGACCCTGAGCATTGACCCCCAGTGTTCGGGAAGTACAGAATAGGGGTGGTCGCACCCAAGGTCGATCAAGACTCCGACCCTAGCATCGACCCCCAGTTAGCAGCATGCTTTTTAAAGTCCGAATTAATTCTAATTAAATTCTATTGACTTGGTTAGGTTTTCTTGAGATATAATATCGATATATAGTTGATTCTTAAAGCTTGAAAAAGGACTTATGATCAAGTATTGGTGAGGAAAGAAGATCTAAACTAATTGGTTAATAACAAACTATTTTTATTTCTTGAGTCCAATGCTATGCTTGATTCTATGCGAATATGCTTGTAATGTGCATTCAACATATCATCCAATATTTTTATTAATTGTTTCATGCATATTTACTTCATTGTTTATAACATGATGATGATGATGATGATAGGAATAGGCATGTGGATGTATGTGTGTGGTTGGTGTACTTGATGCGAGCGAGTATCAGGGGGAGGTGTCATAGGCCGGGCCTCAGCACTCTAGCTCTATCTCTAACTCAAGTCTTGTGCATTAGCATCGTCATATCGCCATTACTTCAGCAGAACTATTACATCGTAGAGTATCAGGGGAGGTGGTCTCGGTCCTTGTAGTCTTTGACTCTACCGGGGGACCTTAGCTCTATCTCTGTGGGCATTCTGAGGGATGCTGGGGTGAGGCCTTGGATACACTGTTTGGCATTAGGATTGGTTAGTTGCGAGGCCAGTTTGCAAGCCCTCACCAATAGGGGCTTACGTATTGGTATGGTACTGTACAGCAATAAACATTAACCTTTGTTGTACAATGTTCATGGTAGGGTGGATGGGGACGACAATAAACATTAACCTTTGGGCGGACTTCCACACCCTGTGTATAGAGGAGGGGTCAATAAACGTTAACCTTTGACCACCGAACCTTTCTATTGCACATTGCAAACTTTAAACCAGACCAAAGATGTGAATTGAATGTATGCATATGTATTGTTGCATTGTTTTGTTTGCTCACTGAGCCATGATGTATGCTCACCCTCTCGACGTCGAATATTTTTAGTTGATGATGCAGGTACTACCGTCGAAGATTATGTCAACGCTCCAGTGTACGGGCACATGGCGGCGATGGAAGTTGAAGATGAAGTGGATACGCATGACTCCTCTTGCGAGTGAAACTCATGCGTATTCGATTAGATTTTATTTTAATTATTTGGATTTAGTAAAGACATGTAATTGATATTTATTTATGTCTTAGTTGATACAAAATTTGCTACTTAAATATGATTATCACATCTAGATTTCTCAGTTCATTTTACTATAAAACTTCTGCTATTTTGTATTTACTCTGATTATGAATGTGGATGTATGAGGTTTAGATAAAACGGATATAGCCTACTCGAGATCCTGGTTGAACCGTTGGTTTGCTAGCGGTTCATCACACCATTCTGAATAGTGGGAAATTGGGGTGTGACAATAAAGGCTGTCAAAAGATTCCGTGCAGAATTACAACTGAAATGGCCTATGAAATGACAGAGAGAAAATCCAGTCTGGCCCAACTCAGTCAACTCATGTCGGTCCAACTCAGCCAAAGTAGTCCGAACCAAGTCAATGCAGCCTTATACCTATGCATATATTTTTTATAGTATAGGATATATATACATATATTATTTATTCACATCTAGTATATGTATATATATATATATATATATATATATATATATTATATTATATAGTGCATATGCATATCATATTACATTATATATATATAGTGGTATGTATCCATATATATGTATGGAAGGAAATACGACATCCAGTCGTAGGGTTCTTGGCAAAATTAGGAGAGAGATTGAGAAAAGCTAGAGAAGAAATTAAGAAGGAAAGATTAAGAATGGCAAGAAAAGAGATTGAGAGAATAAAAAGAAAGAAAAAAAAAGCTTAACCGAATAAATTGAGAGGGAGAAGGAAAGAAGTGAAAGAGGAAATAAATAGGAGTTTAGGTTTCATCCCTAGATCTTATTGACAAAAATGGTAGGAATTTGGTACACATTTCAAATCCGACTCTCACAATCCTTTCGAACTACGTCGTACCTGATTTCTAGGACAAACCCTAGAATACATAGGCAATTTGGGAGTCCTAAATATGATACAAAGCCACCCATCCACCATCCATCCAGCATAAACTTCAACTTGAAGAAAGAATCTAATTGAAGCACATGCGTAAACCACTTCCATAATCTTTAATCACAAAACCTATTTCGAACTACGTTTTGGACTTGATTTCCAAGATTGGAATACGTAGGCAATTTGAGATGTCTTAGATGTCTCAGATTCAGTCCAAGACCGAACCTTCTTTGGTCCGGTTCACTGTATAGTACTGTACTCATTGCTTGTTTATTTGCTTTAAAACATGATTGGCTGAACCCTAGGTTAGAATAACTTAGCAACTTGGTTTAGGACATCCCTCATTGAACCCTAGTCATCCAGTTGACCATGTACAGTCAAAATTAGAGTTTAAGAAAAGTTTAGGAGGCAGATATTGATCGGGCGGTTTGGGTGCCTAACACCTTCCCATAATCGTACCTTGAATACTTACCCGATCTCTTGCAGACCAAAGAATTGATACATTGGGTTATGAGTCAATAGAAGTCTTACCTTAGGGTGAGGCTACATTTTTAGAGGTCCTAGACCTTAATCTAGGTGGCGACTCCAACTAAAGATTGGTCTTCATTGATACGAATATTTTTATCTCGAAGAGGATCATCATTTCTCATTGGCCTTACAGTGGCAACTTCGCTGGGGAATAATATTCAGACTCCTAGGATACTTTTCTTATATTGATTGCTTGACATTTGATGCTAGATTTAGGGTACTATATTTATTGTTAGTACATATTTCTTTGGGGGGGGGGGGTATGGGTTCAGTTACACTTTCGTGCGAGTAGCCGAACCGGGTCCCATGCATATGGGGTAGCCCGTTAGGCAAAAAACACAACCTTGGCCTATACTTTGTGAGATCACGACTGGAGAGCAGCCTCTGACGAGCATTTCTCGGGTCCTCCTGGGAATGTGTTATGCTACTTCACGTCGCTTAATTCTTGCATCATAGTATTTAAAGGGATTGGGGGCCCATTATTCATCGTGTATTCGGTGATAGGTTACCCCGTCCTCATCAAGGTGGCCTTTTCTGTCCTAACCCAGTTTGAGCTATATGTATGTTATTTTTTGGTCTATCCCTGAACCAACATGGTAAAACCCTTTCAATCACAATGTCCATGCCCGTAATATCAAAGTCTGCCCGTTTTTACTCTCGATTTGTTGACATGTTTGATCACACAATGAGCATCTTGAACTCTCACTTGTTGAGAGCGAGAGGATAATATAAACCTGTTGCATGTCATAGTGGACGGCCACTGTACACTCTCTATCAACGAGCTCAATTCGTCAGATCTATCATTGTTAACACATCGGTTTCAAAAAACGATTGTTCCCTGTCACGGCATAGGTACCATGATTGAGCGGTCATTTATCGGTTTGTTTAGTCATGAATTGCTTTTGCTAACCATCCAATATGAAAGTTACAAATAAGTATATCCATTTTAATTTCTTTGAATTTGACGAACTAAGTGGTCGGATCTTGTTGTCTAATGAACCATTTGGGTCAAGAGGCCCAAGACCAATCACAAGGTCACTTGGATAATATTTATTCAATGGGTTTCATAAGGGAGCTAACATTTGTATTGGTCGAGTCAGCTTGTGTGTGCATGTATAACCTTCACGTGTCCAGTCATTTTCAAATCCTAATCCGTTGATCTATTCCAACACCAGGTGACTATCGAGCCAATTTGCAAGCATTTCTACCCTTTGGGTAAGAGATCCTATCACCAATAGGCTATCTAGAGTACCTATCACTAAACTGGTCAGGCCTATTCTAGAAAAACCAATTGAAGCTATGGCTAACCATGATCAAGATGAGAATTCATTAGAGGGCCGAGTGACCAAAATAAAGGATACTATAAGTGAGATGGCTGTCATGCGGCAGAATGTGCATAAGTTACTAATCGAAAAGGAGGACACACCCTCCGCACCAAAGGAAGATACCCCTAGCAAGAATAATCCGATTGTGTTCTCAAACCCTGCTTTTGAGGAAGAGGGAGAGGTTGTCTACAAGCAACCGTCGATCATCCAGAAGGCTCCTTTAATCAAGAAGCCGAGGGAAACTGAAGATCCATATAGGAACTGATTAAGTCATGTAGAACAGATACTGAGGGGCCTGAAGGGTGTAGAAAGCCAGATCATTGATTCTGAGGGACTGTGTTTCTTCCCAGAGGCCAAATTACCACCGAAATTTAAATGGACTACTAAAAAATTTGACGGGACAGGAGACCCCAAGACACAGCTGAGATTATTCATAGGACTATTAAGGCAAGGGCATGGGTTTACTGATGAACAACTAGGGCAGGCGTTCCAATTCTCATTAATCGAAGGGGCACATAGATGGCTAATGAATCTGAATCCCTTACAAGTTCACTCTTGGACCGATATCACCAGAGCCTTCACTAATCATTACTCCTACAATACTGAGATCGAGACTCATAGGAGGAAATTAGAGACTATGGTACAAAAGTCTGATGAAGGCTTCACCGAATACTTGACCAGGTTTAGGAAAGTGGCCGCACAACTTTGGGATAGACCGTCAGAGAGAGATCAGTTCCAAATGATGATGAAGGGGCTTAATAAGGCATACAAAACATATATATTTGGATGGGCTATCCTCACATTTGAATGGTTGGTCGTCGCGGGACAACAAGTAGAAGACGCCATTAACTATGGAGATGAACTCCCAATGAAAATGGAAAAGTCGGAGGTAGGTCCAAGCAGGAGATCCTATCAACCCAAGTACAACAATGCCCAAGCTCACAAAGAAGTAGCAGTTACGAATACAGTTGGTGCACCGGCAGCAAGTAACTATGTGCCACCAGCTCCACAATAAAGGCCTTTTAGGCTGTATACAGAGCTATCATTACCAAGGGAGGTGTTAATGGAGAGATTGATGAGGGTTGGAAAATTAAAGCCACCACCACCCATGAATGTGCCAAACCCACCACCAGCCTCTTATCGTGCGGAGAAATTCTGTAGTTCCATAGTCAAGCAGGTCATGATATGGAATACTATTGGAACCTCAAGAATGCCATACAAGACCTAATTGATTCAGGGGCATTCAAAGTACAAGGAAGAACTAACCAGGCATCAATCAACAATAACCCACTCCCATATCATAATGTGAATTTCATAGAATGGGAGATGCCGGAGTCCAAGGAAAAGGTTTTGGAGAGCGAAGTTTGCATGGTAGGTGACAATTTGGATCAGGAGTTTGATCTTACTTATCCCTGGCACTATGGACATTTTGTAACCACTGAAGAGTCAGAGGAGCCTTACATTGTCCACATACCCAATGAAGAACAAGAAATTACTCAGCTGAATGAACAATTTGATGAATTCGGAATCTACATACCTGGTGAAGGACAGGAAGTCAGTCATTTGGATGAACAATTTGATGACTATGGCATCCCAGGAGAAGATAGGACTATGGCAGAGACCTATACAAGAAAAGGATATAAGCCAGCACATTTAGCAGTAGAGAACCCGGCCCAGTTGGCCAAAGAAAAGGAACAGGGGAAATCTAGCCAACCTGAACCCCCCAACCCTGTTCTCAAGCAATTGTAGAAGACGCAGGTGAATGTCTCCATCTGGGAGCTACTGATGGCATCAAAAGTTCATAGGGACGCTGTGCTAAAATCTCTGACAAACATACAAGTCCCTGTAATAATGGATTGCAATGAACTAGCGGATCTGGTCGGCGGCTGTTATGCGGTAAATTCAATCATATTTAGCAATGCAGACCTCTCTAGTGAAGGAGCCAAACACATCAAAGCACTACACAACACTATTGGTTGCAGAGACAAGGTTGTCTCACAAGTATTAATTGATAATGGGTCAGCCCTAAATGTATTTTCCCTCAGAACATTCAGGTACTTGGGATTCAAAGATGAAGAGATGAAGCCATCAGACCTGATCATCAAGGTTTATGATAACACCCGTAGGGCCATCCAAGGTGTCTTCACTGTGCCTATCCGAGTCGGTCCAGCTGTATTTGATACAGAGTTCCAAGTCATTGATATCCAGGCTACATTTAATATATTGCTGGGTCGACCATGGTTGCATGCAGCCAATGCAGTTGCGTCCACCCTGCATCAGAAAGTCAAATTCATATATAGGGATGTCGTCATAACCATCAATGCAGATTCATAAATGGTCAACGCACTGGCTATAGGGAGAATGAGTTTTGAATATGATGAGGGATCATCTGAGACTATCCATCTTGGCGGCTTTAAAATAGACAACATCTTGGCTATCACAGGGGCAGATCCCACATGTATGCACTTGTCCTTTCCTTTTCGTCAATTGCTAAATATATCTTATTTTCCAGGAATGGACCTCGGCTTACAACAAAAAGGTAATATTGAAGTCTTATCCAAGTTAATTAATTAGCATAGATTTGGACTGGGGTACATACCCAACGGACATGATTTAGAGTTGATAGAGTAGAAATAGTAGGGAGCCGATCAGAGATTTCTAAGGCTCGAGAAGAAGAAATACAAAAATAGTAATGCATATAATAGTAGTAGTACAATAAAGGCTACAGGCATGAGTAAAGGAAAATGGCAACAACAGAGAACAGATGGGCAAATTAATCAAGTATTGACTGAAGGGTTGTACAGTCAAGAAAATACTCCATACTGCAAAACTCTGAATGGGTATTTCGTCAAAGAAGGAGATACTCACCTTCCCATGGTTTCACCGAACCTTGGTTTGATGGGCGATTCCAGAGATGGTGGCCTGGTTTTGAGATTTTCTTTGACTGTACCATTGACTGGGAAGACGCTGAGAAGACAAGGGCAAAAGAGCAAAGAGAAGAGCTACAATCTGAGGTAGATACAGTTGACATCGGTAACTTGTTCGAGGAAGATCAAGTGATGACACTCATCGGAGGAAACCAAAATGAAGATCCAAATCTACAACAACTGATCTATCCCTTCAATGGTGTGATCCCGAACTGGAGCTTCTTAGATAGTTTTGTCTACACCAATGTTGAGTCATGTATTCCTAGTATGGCCATGTCTGGATCCATAATAGAAGAGTCAATAGATAGGGATGAGACCTTTTCCAGCTTTGAGTCTGCTCCATTAGGAGCCACTTCTTCTGTACCACTATTGTCCATGATTAATAAAGATGATATTTCTTATTACTCTGTGTCTACATCTTCCATTCCAATTTTAAGCTCTAACTCTAACAATGGTGAACATGATGAAATCCCTTTTGAAATACAACGACAAGTTGAAATCTCAAGAGAGAAGAAGGCCCAAATTGCTGGCGAAGACTTCCTAATGATTAATCTAGGTACAGTTGAGGAGGCTCGTGAGATCAAGATTGGTGCTACCCTAATTGAAGAAGAGGCAGCCCTGATGATTGCTAATAGAGTACCAAGAAGTGTTTGCTTGGTCCTATGAGGACATGCCCGACATTGATCCTGAAGTTGTACAACACAAGATACCTTTGTTCCTGGAAGAAAAGCCACATAAACAAAAGTAGAGAAGGCTACGACCTGAATGGACACTGAAGGTCAAAGAGGACATAATGAAGCAATTGGATGTAGGATTCTTAGAAGTAACCAGGTACCCTGAGTGGTTGGCAAACATTATGATTGTACCAAAGAAGGACGGACGGTTGAGGGTATTCATGGATTATCGAAACCTAAACAAAGCAAGCCCTAAGGATGATTTCCCACTACCCAAGATTGATATTTTGGTGGACAACACGGCGGGACATGCACTACTATCATTTATGGATGGATTCTCAGGGTACAATCAAATAAAGATGGCGCCAGAAGATAAAGCCAAGACTGTTTTCACCACAGACTGGGGCACTTACTGTTATACTGTAATGCCATTCGGGTTGAAGAATGCTGGGGCAACATATCAAAGAATGGCCACAACCATATTACATGATCTGATCCACATAGAGGTTGAGGTTTATGTTGACGATATGATTGTAAAATCTGTTACCCGCGAAGGCCACATACTCGCACTTAGAGCATTCTTTGAGAGGATTAAACAATACAAGCTGAGACTGACCCGTAAAAATGTGCGTTCGGAGTGACAGCCGGGAAGATGTTGGGCTTCATGGTTAGCCGTAGAGGCATTGAGATAGATCCATAAAAAATCAAAGCTATAATAGAAATGCCACCACCAAGGACTGAAAAAGAGATAAGAGGGTTTTAAGGAAGATTATAGTACATAAACAAATTCATTGCACACCGCACGGCCACATGTGAGCCAATATTTAAGCTATTGAGGAAGGATCAGCCAAAGACCTGGAACCCTCAATGTCAAATGGCATTCGACAAGATCAAGACACATTTGATAAATCCACTGGTCCTCGTACCCCCAGTGCCTGGGAGGCCCCTGCTACTATACTTGTCAGTATTGGACAATTCTATGGGAACAATACTCGCGCAACATGACTCAGATGGGCGAACAGAGAAAGCCATCTACTACTTAAGCAAGAAGTTCACCGGATATGAAGCCAATTACACCTCATTGGAGAAGACATGTACTGCTTTAGTTTGGGTAACAAAGAGATTGAGGCATTACATGCTCTCATATCATATCATACTAATCTCTCAGATGGATCCATTGAAATACTTATTCGAGAAGCCTACCCTTACAGGAAGAATGGCCAGATGGCTACTGCTTTTATCAGAGTTTGACATTACATACACCACCCAGAAGTCCATAAAAGGGAGTGTGATAGCTGAACATTTGTCTGCACATCTAGTAAAAGATAGTTTCCAACACTTAGAAGATGTGTTTCCAGATGAGGAGGTACATGTGACTCAAGAAGATAGACAAACAGATACATGGCTTATGTTCTTTGATGGAGCAGTCAATCACAGAGGATACGGTGCAGGAGTGCTATTTATAGACCCAGATGGTGTATTTATACCATTTGCATTCCATTTGGAGTTTGATTGCACAAACAATATTACATAATATGAAGCATGCATTATGGGTTTGAGAGCGGCATTAGCCATTGGCGTCAAGAAATTGAAAGTATATGGTGATTCCTTTATTGTCATTTATCAAGTTAGGGAAGATTGGAGGACCAAGGATGAAAAGTTGATACCATAAGACCCGTATCGAACTAACTAGTCTTACTACCTTGTACCAGGTCTACCTATCATGGTCGAGCCAAGTGGACCAAGTACGTGAAGAAATCACAAGACCAGGTATGATGTCTAACTCAAAAACAGCAAATGAGAGGGTAGGGTCGCATGCCTAAATAGGTATGGTCGACCCCACCTCAACAGAAGTCCAACCCAGGACTTTCTAGTCGTAGGGTCACATGACTAAGAAGGTGTAGGGTCAATGGATTTTGTGACCCTACGTCCGACTCTACGATGACAGACAGAAACCAAAAATTAGGAAACTTTCCTAATTCAAAGGGGATCTTTCCTAAACTCATTGGGACTTATTATGGAGGGTTTTCCTCTATAAATAGGACATCCCTTAGCCTCTTTCACTCCTTTAGAACCCTAATTGAAAGTGAAAGAAAGAGAAAGAGAAGGAAGAGAAGAAGAGAAGGAAACTTGAAGAAAAGACTAAGGAAGAGGAGAAAGTTCAGAGAAACCTCTGAATAAAGGTATGAACCTAATTCCCTACCTGAATAAGATCCTATAATAGTTATGAAGAACATAGGATTAGGAGAAATCCAAATCATCCATCCATGAACAAGTTCCAAGAGATTCCATGGAGGAAATCGTTATGGACAATGAATAGTGTATAACTTGTAATTTTGAGCCATAGAACAACCATAAAATGGACCATGAAAGTAAGCCAAAGGATCCAAACATGAAGGGATGGACTTTAGAATAAAAGGTCGACTCAGAATACCTGTGGTCGCACATAGGGTCGAATGATATCCGACCTTATGAGACCACAGGATCGACCACATGCCCTCAGAAAGTCCCAGGGAGGGTGTGGTCATACGTAGGGTCGAATGGTATCCGACCCCACCTGCGACCCTACACCCTAGGGTCACAGAAACTGGTACCCTAGGTGCTACCCTACCTGCGACCCTACGATTTTTGTTAGTCTAAATCTATTGGAATTAATTCTAATTCAAATCTATCAACTTGTTAGGTCTTCTAGTGATTTTAAAAGTGATTCATAAAGCTTAAACGAGGATCTACGCTCAACCAAAGATGAGGGAACAAGACCTAAACTAATTGGCTAATAATAAACTATTTTTCAGTCCAATACCATGAATGATTCTATGCTTGTATGATTGTAATGTGCATATCACATGTCATCCAATATTCCTGTTATTATTGTTCATGCATATTTAATTTCTGTTTAATTATAATATGATCTTGATGATGATGCTAGGAATAGGCATGTGATTGTATTTGTGTGGTTAGTGTACTTGATGCGAGTGGGGCATTAGGGGGAGGACGTGACACTGTGGTTCAGCCTAGTCACTAGACTCTAGCTCTATCTCTACTCAAGTCTTGTGCACTAACATCATCGTATCGCTATTACCTTAGCGGAACTATTACATCGTAGGGCATCGAGGGAGATGGTCTCGGACCATATAGTCTCTGACTCTATCGGGGGGCCTTAGCTTTATCTTTGTGGACGTATTGAGGGATGCTGGGGTGAGGCCTTGGATACACTATTTGACATTAGGATTGGTTAGTTGCGGGCCCAGTTTGTAAGCCTTCGCCAATAGGGGCTTACGTATTGGTATGGGTAAAGCATCAGGGGAAGTGTGATGTGGTGCGGTCCTAAGCACTTTAGCTCTATCTCTATTCCATGGTAGGTGCATGTGGGGGCGACAATGGGGTTTGATCCATTGGACAGTTTCATACATTTGTGTATAGGGGTGTGGCGGCCACCTATCCTTTCTATTTCACATTGGAAACTTATGAACCAGACCAATGATATGAATTGAATGCATGCATATGTTTGTTACATTGTTTTGTTTGCTCACTGAACTGTGATGTGTGCTCACCCCTTCCGACGTCGATTATTTTTAGTTGATGATGCAGGTACCACCATAGAAGATTATATGAATGCTCTGATGTATGGACATGCGGCGGCGATGGATGAAGAAGTTATGATGGAGTCGCATGATTTGTCATGTGAGTGCAACTCTTGCGTTTTCGATTAGATTTTGTTTAAGTTATACAGACGATGTAATTGATTAAATTATTTTAATTTATGTGTTAGTTCTTTTGAAGATAATTGAATAATTTATTTATGATATCATCTTTAGACTCTCAGTTCATTTAATATTAAAGACTTCCGCTATCATGTATTTATTCTAATTTTTTTTTGTGGATGCATATGGTTTAAGCAAACGAGCACAACCTATTTGAGATCCTGGTTGAACCGTTGGTTTATTAGCGGTTCATCACACCATTGTGAATAGTGTGGAATTGGGATGTGACAACTTAATATCATAGCTCTCAGGCTCTACCTATTAAACCGTTATACTCCCACAAAAGCTCGTGAACTAAGTTAGGATAAAAATTTAAAAAGCTATAATAAAAACACACCATAAGCACCTGTGTTGTTTGAGACAAAATTAAGAAAGAGAATAATGCATATATAAAAGGAGGAATAAGTTTCATATACATTAAATAAAAAGTAACGTTTATACATACCCTTATCAGAGTACAGTCCACAATCCGGACAGTTACTCTGTAGTACAAAGAAGTATAAAAAGAAAATATACATCATGGAGCTGGAGGTGCTAAAAGAGGAGGTGCCTCGCGATTTCTATCGTAGTCCTCAGCATACACTCTAGTCAACTAGGCCACCTGAGTCTGGGTCACCTGGAGACTAGTTGCCAGCATGGCCATCCGCTGATCTGACGTGCGCTGGGCCTCTCTAATCTCACGCAGTAGCTCCATAATATCGTCAGAGGGTGGGCGTGAAGGACCAGCAGTGTGTGAAGGATTCCAAGATGGACCAGCTCCAGTAGAATGTAGAGGTGATGGAGGAGGTATGGAGTCTACATCCATGAATATATGATCCTCATCCTCAGCATTACCACCATGGATCCCTGCTCCTGCTGCTGCTGCTGCCGTCGCAGCGTCTGCTACCTCAACTCGAGTACGAGGAGGCACCAGAGTATTCTTCTCATCATCACTGACCTGAGCATCCCGCATACCCATCTTATAGATGGCCTTCCAGTCAAGATCCGATGAGAAGGTCTTCTCCTGAATCCTCTCATCTACTAAATCAACGTGTAAGCGGGTGAGCAGTGTAGTGATCAGACGCCCGTAGGGCAGGTTGCCTAACTGACCAAGCAGCATAGCGCGGATCATCATCTGGATGATAATATAAGGAAGGCAGACAGGCTGCCTGGAGCAAACACAGTAGAGGACATACTAAGTTAACTATGAAATCCTATCATAGTGTCCACTCTGGGGATCTGGTTGTGCTGGATAATTTTGCAGTACACTCGAGGCTCTGGACGTAGGTTGATCGCTTTCATCTCCCAGCGATCATCTCTAATGAGCTGATTATCAATCTCAGCACGCATCTCCAAGGATAGGAACTGGGGTTCCTTGGGAGCACAATACACCAAAGGGCTGTCATTTGATATGCCGAATAGATCAACCAACTGCTGGCAGTTAAATGAAACCTCCACCCCTTTGACGTAGCTAGTGATCCTTAGCTCCCTACCCCTCTCTGTGTTATTGTGATCCCCCACTACCTGGAGATTGCAATAGAACTGCCTTACCAAATCAGGATGAGTACAAGCCTCATAGGAGATCACAGGAAGCCAGCCCATGTCACCAAAAGCACCCTCCACGTTGAACAAGGCTAGACTAGCTAAGTTCACACAGCGACCCCCTTCTACTATCTTATGCTCATAGCTAGCATACCTAGCTTCGGCCTCATTGGAGCAGAAAGGAACTAGGTCATGAGCCCTAGGAACCTTGTTACGAGCCATACTATCTGCCAAGACACAAAAGAACAAACAAGATATTAGTAATGGTGAAAAACTTAAAATTTCGACATTATAATGGCATGATTTGGCCAAAACCCTCACTTTTCACCCAAACAGCTAGCCAGGAGGACTTACATAGGTTCTAAACCATCCTGCAAGGCTCATACAGTTGGAAATTTAATCTAGAAAGATCGAATTTGAAGAAATTTCAATAAATTTGAAAAAATCTCGAGAATTAGGTCAAAAATGGAAAATTTCAAGTTTCTCGATACCCAACCGATGAAACTCAAATATTTTTGAGGGCTTTCGTCTATTGGGCGACCAATAGCAAAAGCCCCAATAAAAATTAAATTTTTACGGTTAGAAAATGTTTAATTTGAAAAAAATGATGTAATGGGCGAAAAACCTAGTTTGGAAAGCTTAAAAATGTGAAACAGTAGAGAGCTTACCTGAAGAGAAGGAGTGGGAGTCGTGAATGGAAGAAACAATCACCAAACCCTAGGGGTCGATACTGTAGCAACTCAGGGAAGCGAGTTGAGTTGGAAGAAAGGAGAAAGAATGGGAAATGAATCCAAAATCGGGCTTAAAAACCTAATTTTGGATCGTAGGGTCGCAGAATTCGACCAAAATGTGCAACCCTACAAAAGACCCTATAATCGACCCTAGGCTATCGGTGATCTGACAGAGAACCATGGGTCAGACCTAGGGTCGGACATATACCGACCGTACCATTGACCCTAGGCTCTCGGTGAGCTGACAGTGTTCTTAGGGTCGCATACCCTAGGATCGCATAAGGACCGACCCTACCATCGACCCTACGATGGAAAATACAATATTTTTGTCTGAATGACTTGGAAAATTGGAATTTCACATTGATAGTTGGATTTCAACTTGGGAATGACTTATATAATGATTGCCTCACATGTTCTATGACTTTTCAGACACTACCACCACCAGAACATGAAATGGTTGGGCGAAGAGGGAACAGACAAGGACGTAACCCAATTCCACCACCACCACTTGTGGAGGAAACTAGCCATGAAATTCTTAAAGTACAAGAGAATCCAAACGTGGCACCGCCAGGAGCTAATGGTCAGGAAGATCCTACAAACTTGCAAGCCCCACCTACGAATTTGGCTACAGCAGTAATGAACTTTCACAACAACTGCAGTAAATACAATAGGTGCAAGCCAATATGCAAGCTGCTATAGGAATGGCTTTTCCAGCTGCCCATACGAAACCTATGCCAGCAAGACAAGCTAGCACAATACCAGGGGGGAGCAACACGGTACCCTACGCACCTCAAAAGCCAGTCATGCAGGCTCCAGTGCAGAATCTTGAGATAGCTCAAGGTAGTTACCAGTACCAACCACCCATGTATGGGGCCTATGCTCAGTATCAGCTGGACCACTCCCGACTGATCGAGCATTTTCTGAAGATGAAGCCTAAAGAATATAATGGTAAATCAACTGATCCTTTGTGGCCAGCACATTGGATTGACAAAATAGAGAGGAATTTTATGATGATGACAGTAAATGAGGAGGAGAAAGTACTGTGTACAACCTTCATGCTGAAAGGCGATGTACACCACTGGTGGAAGTCCACATGGATTTATCTGTTAACCAAGCACACCCAATTGACCTGGGCTATTTATAAAGAGACATTCTTTGAGAAGTACTTCCCCAGAAGTTTCAGAGATTCTATGGAGAGAGAGTTCCTAAGTTTATATCAGAGGCAAATGACCGTGGATGCATACCAATAACGTTATGAAGAGCTGTTTTTCTTTGCACCCACCAGCATGCAAGAGGAAAATACTAAGACCCAAAGGTTCGTCATGGGACTTAGGGGAAGCATTCGCGAACATGTTCTAGGACTGGAGAAGAAAGTCTACAATGAAGCAATACAGATTGCTCGAGTGATAGAGTCGAGCCAGAAAGAGAGTTATTTTGCTCAAAATAGGGGTATTAAAAGGCCAAACAGAAATTCATACAACAGAGGGAATACAAGGGCATTCAAACCCTTCCGTACTCAAGGCTTCAATGCTACAGCCATGACTACTCCAGCAGCTCAACCGCAACAAAAATGGAATAACGAAGGAGTAACATGCTTTAACTGCAACCAAGTAGGACATTATTTAAGGGAGTGTCCTAAGCCCAGAAAGCAGCTACAACAAGGAAAGGTTTATGCTGTTACATCTGAGGATGTTGTCGCATCGCCTGATGTGGTCACAGGTATGACCTGAATCTTTCATTTTGTGTTATATTGTGTGAGCATGTAGACTAAATTAAAACAAATCACAGGTATCGTACCTATTAATGGCATACCCGCTAGAGTACTCTTTGATTCTGGAGCTACTCATTCTTTTATATCTGTGTCATTTAGAAAGAAGCTAAATCTATCCCTCAGATCTTTAGACTACAAATTGCTTGTACGATCACGTATGGGATTAGAAGTGGAACTAGAAAAAGGTTATGGACCATGTCCAGTTCTTATCAGCGAAAAGATTTTGGATGCAACCTTGATTCAACTTGAGATAGTCGACTTTGACGTCATCTTGGGATGGACTGGTTAGCTCAGCATTTTGCAAACCTATTATGTGCAGAAAAGAAGCTGACATTTAAAGACAAGGAAGGAGCAGAGTTTAGTTTTGTGGGAACCAAACTTCCCCATAAATGAAAACTCATCCTCTCTGCATTAAAGGCTAGAAAATGCCTCGAGAAAGGAGGAGTTGGGTATCTAGTATCAGTGGTCGACCTTACCAAGGAAGCACCATGAATGGAGAATATTGATGTTGTGGATGACTTTCCAGATGTATTTCCTGAAGAACTACCAGGACTACCACCCGATCGAGTGACAGAGTTCGTTATAGATCTGATACTCGGAGCCGCACCAGTATCTAAAGCACCCTATCAAATGGCTCCTACTGAACTGAAGGAATTGAAGGTACAGTTACAAGAATTACTGAACAAGGGTTACATCAGACCTAGCATATCACCATGGGGAGCGCCAGTATTTTTTGTAAAGAAGAAGGACGGTAGTGTTTGACTGTGTATAGACTATCGGGAACTGAATAAGTTGACAATCAAGAATCGGTACCCATTGCCTCAGATCGATGACTTGTTCGATCAATTGCAAGGTGCCAAAGTGTTCTCCAAGATCGATCTTCGGTCAGGATACCATCAGTTTAAGATTAAGGACGGTGATATTCCTAAGACAGCATTCAGAACAAGATATCGACATTATGAATTTTTAGTCATGTCTTTTGGATTGACTAACGCACCCATAATTTTTATGGAACTCATGAATCGGGTATTCCATGATATGTTGGATATGTCGGTCATTGTGTTTATTGATGATATATTGGCCTACTCCAAGGACAAAGAAACTCATGTCATGAATCTAAGAGCCGCTCTGCAGCGATTAAAGAAAGAGAAGCTTTACGCCAAATTTACAAAGTGTGAGTTTTGGCTAAATGAGGTCACTTTCTTAGGCCATGTTGTATCCGCTGAAGGAATTAAAGTGGATCCCAGCAAAATTGAAGTCATTGTGAAGTGGGAAGCACTGAAGAGAGTTACAAAAATTAGAAGTTTCCTAGGTCTAGCTGGGTATTATCGACGATTCCTAGAAGACTATTCCAGAATTGCCGTTGCTCTCACCAGTTTGACTAAGAAAGGAGAAAAGTTTGTTTGGACTGATAAATGTGAGAAAAGTTTCCAAACATTGAAAGCTAGAATGATATCTGCTTTGATCTTGACTATTCCTATTCCAGGACAGCCATTTATCTTGTACACTGATACGTCTGGATTAGGTTTAGGATGTGTACTTATGCAAGGAGAACAAGTAATTGTGTATGCCTCAAGACAACTGAAGACACATGAGAAGAATTATCCCACTCAAGACTTGGAATTAGCGGCAGTAGTACATGTTGTCAAGATTATGGAGACATTATTTGTATGGAGAGAAATTTCAGATTAAATCAGATCATAAGAGTCTCACTTATCTTTTTAATCAAAAGGAGTTGAACATGAGACAAAGAAGATGGCTGGAATTATTGAAGGATTATGATTGCGATATTCAGTATCATCCAGGAAAGGCTAATGTAGTTGTTGATGCGCTAAGCAGAAAAGCGATGATAAAATCTCAAGGAGAGGTTAACATGACTACAACAATGTGTGCTATAGGAAAAGTATTCAATTATGGTAATGAACAGTTCATGATAGATGCACCGGGAGGATCAACCAACCAAGGTTTTATTCATTGGTTTTCAAATATGTTCGCAACGTTGAAGATTGTACCTGATATAATTGATGAAGTGAAAGAAGCTATTAAATCAGACCCTTATCTGAGAACGATACAAGAAGACATCGAAAAAGGTAGGACGACTCCTGAGTTTACCTTGGAAAAAAAGTGATGAAAAGGTACTGAAGTACAAAGGAAGAGTATGTGTTCTTGAAACAGACTAATGAATGAAGCTCACACCACCGCTTATTCGGTACATCCTGGAAGTACAAAGATGTATCATGATTTGAAGAAAATATATTGGTGGAGAGGAATGAAAGCAGATGTAGCTAAAGTTGTGTCTCAATGACTAAATTGTCAGAGGGTAAAGGCTGAACGGTAAAAACCTGCAGGATTATTGCAGCCACTGCCAGAATCAGCATGGAAATGGGGCTGCATCACTATAGATTTTGTTATCGGGTTACCATTGACTCCTCGAGTAGTTGACGCGGTCTGGATGATTGTAGATCGTCTGACTAAGACAGCTCGCTTTATAGCTATACGACCACAGTATACCATGGAGAGGTTAGCCAAGATATATGTGGATAACATTGTCAGATTACATGGTATACCTGAAAGCATTGTGTTCAATAGAGACCTACGCTTTACTTCAAAGTTTTGGGAAGGATTGCAAATGGCTATGGGTACAACGTTGAAGTTCAGTACTGCATTCCATCTTCAAACAGATGGACAGTCGGAGCGTACCATTCAGATTTTAGAACACATGCTTCGAGCCTGTGTAATTGATTTTAAAGGATCATGGGATGAGAAATTACCATTGATCGAGTTTGCTTATAACTACAGCTATCAGGCTACTATACAGATGTCACCCTATAAAGCACTGTATGGTAGGAAGTGTCGAACTCCTCTGTTTTGGAATGAAGTTGGAGAACGTAGCATCGTTGGACCAGAATTTGTTGAAGAGACATGTCGAATAGTTGACATTATCAAGGAAAGAGTTAGAACAACTCAGAATCGTCAAAAACAGTATGTAGATACTCGACATCGAGACCTTGAATTTACCGTAGGTGATAAAGTATTCTTGAAAGTATCACCTATGGGAGGTTTAACACGATTCAGACAGAAAGGGAAGCTAAGTCCGAGATATGTCGGGCCATATGAGATTTTAGCCAAACGTGGAAAAGTGGCTTATCAGTTGGTACTACCACCATCTATGTGTGCATGTTGTATTTCATATCTCATTATTAAAGAAGTACGTCAGAGATCTAACGCACGTATTGACAGTAGATCTACTAGATCTAACTGATGATTTGACATTCGAAGTGGCACCAACTGAAATCACTAGCCAAAAGGTTCAACGTCTACGCAACTGTGACATATACTATGTTAAGGTCACTTGGAGGAGCCAAGATATAGAAGAGATCACATGGGAAGAAGAGAATGCTATGCGAAAGCAATATCCTCACCTTTTCGACTCGAAATGTATGTATAAATTTCGAGGACAAAATTTTTAATAAGAGGGGGGGGGGGGAGTTATAAGACCCATATCAAACTAACCGATCTTACTACCTTGTACCAGGTCTACCTATCATGGTCGAGCCAAGTGGACCAAGTGCGTGAAGAAATCACAAGACCAGGTATGAAGTCTAACCCAAAAGCAACAAATGAGAGGGTAAGGTCGCATGCCTAAACAAGTAGGGTCGACCCCACCTCAATAGAAGTCTAACCCATGACTTTCTAGTCGTAGGGTCGCATGACTAAGAAGGTGTAGGGTCGACGGATTCTGTGACCCTACGTCTGACCCTACGATGACAGACATAAACTGAAAATTAGGAAACTTTCCTAAACTCATTGGGAGTTATTATGGAGGGTTTTTCTCTATAAATAGGACGTCCCTTAGCCTCTTTCACTCCTTTAGAACCCTAATTGAAAGTGAGAGAAAGAGAAAGAGAAGGAAGAGAAAAAGAGAAGGAAACTTGAAGAAAAGACTAAGGAAGAGGAGGAAGTTCAGAGAAACCTATGAATAAAGGTATGAACCTAATTCCCTACCTGAATAAGATCCTAGAATAGTTATGAAGAACATAGGATTAGGAGAAACCCAAATCATCCATCCATGGACAAGTTCCAAGAGATTCCATGGAGGAAATCGTTATGGACAATGAATAGTGTATAACTTGTAGTTTTGAGCCATAGAACAATTGTAGAATGGACCATGAAAGTAAGCCAAAAGGATCCAAACATGAAGGGATGGACTTTAGAATGAAAGGTCGACTTAAAATACGTGTGGTCGCACGTAGGGTCGAATGATATCCGACCCTACCAGACCACAGGGTCGTCCACATGCCCTCGGGAAGTCCCAGGGAGGGTGTGGTCGCACGTAGGGTCGAATGGTATCCGACCCCACCTGCTACCCTACACCCTATGGTCGCAAAAATTGCTACCCTAGGTGCTACCCTACCTGCGACCCTACAATTTCTGTTTTTCTAAATCTATTGGAATTAATTCTAATTAAAATCTATCGACTTGTTAGGTCTTTCTAGTGATTTTAAAAGTGATTCATAAAACTTGAACGAGGATCTATGCTCAACCAAAGGTGAGGGAACAAGACCTAAACTAATTGGCTAATAATAAACTGTTTTTGAGTCCAATACCATGAATGATTCTATGCTTGTATGATTGTAATGTGCATATCACATGTCATCCAATATTCCTGTTATTGTTGTTCATGCATATTTAATTTTCATTTATTTATAATATGATATTGATGATGATGCTAGGAATATGCATGTGATTGTATGTGTATGGTTAGTGTACTTGATGCGAGTGGGGCATCAGGGGGAGGACGTGACACTGTGGTTCAGCCTGATCACTAGACTCTAGCTCTATCTCGACTCAAGTCTTGTCCACTAACATCGTTGTATTGCCATTACCTTAGCGGAACTATTACGTCGTAGGACATCAGGGGAGGTGGTCTCGGACCGTGTAGTCTTTGACTCTGCCGGGGGGCGTTAGCTCTACCTCTATGGATGTATTGAGGGATGCTGGGGTGAGGCCTTGGATACACTGTTTGACATTAGGATTGGTTAGTTGCGAGCCCATTTTGCAAGCCCTCGCCAACAGGGGCTTACGTGTTGGTATGGGTAGAACATCAGGGGAAGTGTGATCTGGTGTGGTCCTAAGCACTTTAACTCTATCTCTATTCCATGGTGGGTGCATGTGGGGGCGGCAATGGTGTTTGATCCATTGGGCGGTTCCACACATTCGTGTATAGAGGTGCGGCGGCCACCTATTGTTTCTATTGCACATTGCAAACTTATGAACCAGACCAAAGATATGAATTGAATGTATGCATATGTTAATTGCATTGATTTGTTTGCTCATTGAGCCGTGATGTGTGCTCACCCCTTTCGACGACGAATATTTTTAGTTGATGATGTGGGTACCACCGTAGAAGATTATATGAATGCTCCGATGTATGGACATGCGGTGGTAATGGATGAAGAAGTTATGATGGAGTCGCATGATTTGTCATGCGAGTGCAACTCTTGCGTTTTTTATTAGATCTTGTTTAAGTTATACAAACGATGTAATTGATTAAATTATTTTAATTTATGTCTTAGTTCTTTTGAAGATAATTGGATAATTTATTTATGATATCATCTTTAGACTCTCAGTTTATTTAATATTAAAGACTTCTGCTATCGTGCATTTTTTCTGATTTTTGTTGTGGATGCATATGGTTTAAGCAAACGGATACAACCTATTTGAGATCCTGGTTGAACCGTTGGTTTATTAGCTGTTCATCACACCATTCTGAATAGTGTGGAATTGGGTTGTGACAGATACCCTACAAGGAATATGCAATGGCATTGGCTCAGGGCTTTGAACAGATAGAGTTTGACTACTTACCCAGAGATACTAATACATACGCTGATGCATTGGCCACCCTAGCATCAATGATTGGGAATGATTCAGCAGAGAAGATCAAACCTTTGATAATTGAAAGAAGAACACAACCTGCACACATGGGTGAGGTCAATGCCTTAATAGTCGATGGTCGCCCTTGGTTTGTGCCAATTGTGGACTTCATCAAAGAAGGAAAGTACCCCATCGATGCTTCGGTAGGAGACAAGAAATTCTTGAGACGATATGCCTCTCAATTTGTGTTGTGCGAAGACGTCTTGTACAAGCGATCCTATGAATGAATACAACTAGTCTGTGTTGATGAAGAGCAAGCACAAAATGTCATCGAGCAAGTACACCAAGGAGTGTGTGGTCCCCATATGAATGCTAGAATGCTTGCAAAGAAGATCCTCCAACTAGGGTACTTCTGGAACACAATGGAGGCAGACTTTGTAGGATATGTGAAGAAGTGCCACAAATGCCAAGTATTCGCCAATTTGATACATGTACCTCCGACAGAACTGCACACACTCAACTCCCCATGGCCTTTCTCGACATGGGGCATTGATGTGATAGGCAAGATACATCCTAAATCTTCAAGTGGACAGGAGTTTATTTTGGTAGCCATTGATTATTTTACAAAATGGGTGGAAGCTCAGGCATATGCAAAGCTCACAACAAACAAAGTGGCAAAATTCCTACAAGAGCAGGTCATCTGTCGACACGGGGTGCCTCAAGCTCTTATTTCTGATCAAGGACAACTCAGGGGTAAAGTGGAGGAACTGTGTGACAAATTCCACATCAAGAGACATAGATCCTCTCCATATAGACCATAGACAAATAGGGCAGTTGAAGCGGCCAACAAGAACATAAAAAGTTATTTTACAAAAGATGGCACAAACCAATGCTAATTGGGCAGATAAGCTTCCATTTGCACTTTGGGCTTACAGAACCTCAATCAGAACATCTACTAGGGCAACACCTTACTCCCTGGTCTATGGCATGGAAGCAGTACTCCCTGTTGAATTGGAGGTGCAATCACTAAGGGTAGCGATGAAATGCAAGATCCCCGAGACAGAATGGCTTCAAGCTAGATACGACGAATTGAGCCTCATAGATGAAAGAAGAATCAGGGTGGCAGACAACATAAAGAAGTACCAGCAGAGAATAGCAAATACATTCAACTAGAAAGTCCGAATCGATCATTTAACAGTCGATGATTTAGTGCTGAAGGAGTAGAGAGCACCAACACATGATCCAAGAGGCAAGTTTCGCCAAACTGGAGTGGACCATACATCGTCAAGGAGATATTACTAGGGAAGGCTATTCATCTGATTGATCTGAACGGAGATGAATAACAATATTTGACAAATCTGGATCAAGTAAAGCGGTATTACGTGTAGCCTCCATACCAAAAAAAAAAAAAAAAAAAGAAAAAAAAAGAGAAAGGGAATGTGGACAGGCTTCCGTTTACAGGCTTGGGTCAAGCTGACTTAGCCATGTGGTAGGTTTCACAGTAAGGTTGGACAAGATTCTCAGACGAGACAACAACTTTCATCATAAAGGGATAATACATCAGTTCATCAATTGTTAGGGAAAGGAATACTTATTTTTCGGCAATAACTCTATCTCCCATCCAACAATCCGACGGTTTTTTTTCTAGAGTTTCAAATCAAGCCCTTGTTTTACATCTCTGACATAACTCTTGTGAGCATGCCACTCTGAACAATAATCATAACAACTTAGACCGAAACTCACATCGGCCGTTCATCAATCCAAACGGTGTCTGAGAGTTCTGGTGGTCCATCCTTCATAAGCCAAAATGGCATCTCCTAGTGGGGATCAGGCCATTCCACATAAACAACCAAACACTCTCCTAGGTGGCTGACCCATTTGGAACAGTTTCTTATCAGCCTATCCAGACCTTTGATTTCTCTCACACTGTCAGTTGGCTCCAAAATTTAAGCCCATACATGGTAGTACAATATCTTTATAAGTTTGTACAATAGCAGAAGTGTGGTCAGAATGAGTCTGAGTAATTACGGCCTAAGAAAACTCGTTGGATATGCTCATAACCTATGTCGTTGTGGATTTGCACCTTTATAGGTATATTTCAGTGATGTGCTCACGATCGAATAGTTTACAACTGAAGATGAAACACTACATGATAAAAAAATAATAATAAAAAAAAAAACATAGCAGCCTGAACTACGCGAAACCTGATTCTGGAGGGTATAGGTCCCAAAGGATACATAGGCAATTTGGGACATACCCAAATTCGGTCCAAAGGCTACACATCCAAAGGCTACACATCCAGAGGCTACTCATCCAGAGGCTACAAATCTAGAAGCTACAAATCCAGAGCACAAAGTACAGTTACAGTTGCATTACAAGCGGTCTTGAGCTAAAGTCACAGACCTGATGAGGTCACTACTCAAGAAGCTTAAAAGTTACAGTTACATTACAAGCAGTCTTGAGATAAAGTCACAGACCTGATGAGGTTGCTACTCAAGAAGCTTGACAGTTACAATTACATCATAAGTGGTCTTGAGCTAAAGTCACAGATCTGATGAGGTCGCTACTCAAGAAGCTTGACAGTTACAGTTACATCATGAGCAGTCTTGAGCTAAGGTCACAGACCTAATGAGGTCGCTACTAAAGGAGCTTGACATCTATGGTTATATGTTGCACAGTGTGAAGGATAAAATAAAATAAAAAAAAGAAATGAAAAAAGAAGAGGAATTACAGCATCAGTTCAAGAGAACAATGGCAGAATCCAAATTTCGTGTAGAGCAATGCAAAAATGGGCCGCTTTTATCTTCGGCCTCAATTGTTCACAATTTCAGCCGAAGAGGGGCATCTATAAGCACCCCATTTTTGCCATTTCCAGCTGAACAAAGGCCTACTGGTGTGTGGACAACAAAGGAAGAGAGATAAGTGAAAATTTAGATTTTTAACTACAAGAGGTAGTTTTTGGTGGGTCCCACAATAAGGTCACAGGCTGTAGTCTGCATGGATGCATAGGTTATGGAATTATCTTCAAAATGAGACCAGAATTGCTCAATTCTGATATCAAATGAAGAAGATATGGTCATTTTAATCAGATGATATGTACAAGGGGATTTTCTAAAAATAATATTAAAATCCTAAGGGGTTTCATGAAAATTATCATAAGTTGGATTGATTGAATTTCAAATCATCATATCTTGATCACCCAACATCTGAATCATATGGTTTAAGTACCAATATTCCTTATTTTCAGTCCTTTTCAAAGTGGACATGAAGAATCTCTGGTAGAGGCCATTGGTGGGTCCCATGCAAGCTTTCATGTAAAATTATCGATAGAAATTCATTTCTTTATATCTTGGCCGTTCTACGTCCGATTCAAATGATTCAAGGGCCAATATTCCTCATTTTTAGTGTTCTACAAAGTGAATGTGGAAAATTTGGGATAGAGGCCATCAAAAGATTTCGTGCGGAATTACAACTGAAATGGCCTATGAAATGACAGAGAGAAAATCCATTCTGGCCCAACTCAGTCAACTCATGTCGGTCCAACTCAGTCAAAGTAGTCCGGACCAAGTCAGTGCAGTCGTGTACCTATGCATATATTGTCTATAGTATAGTATATATATACATATATTATTTATTCACATCTATTATATATATATATATATATATATATATATTATATTATATAGTGCATATGCATATCATATTACATTATATATATAGAGGTATGTATCCATATATATGTATGGAAGGAAATACGGCATCCAGTCGTAGGGTTCTAGGCAAAATTAGGAGAGAGATTGAGAAAAGCTAGAGAAGAAATTTAGAAGGAAAGATTAAGAATGGCAAGAAAAGAGATTGAGAGAAAAAGGAAGAAAAAAAAAGCTTAACCGAATAGATTGAGAGGGGGAAGGAATGAAGTGAAAGAGGAAGTAAATCTAAGATTGGAGAAAGGAATATGGAAAGGTTAGAAAGGAAAGAAAGAGGGAAGATACCATGGGATGCTAGGTGTCACCAAAACCCAACAAAGTATTGGGTCGGTGAGAAAAATAAGTTGCTGTATCGGTTTCATAGGATGGAAATAATAAAAAGATTCACTGATCCGAATATAGATGGAAAAAGGAAAAGAAATTGAGATCCATAAATTTAAGTGAGAAATCAGAGGGAGGGGTTGAAAAAGGAAAAGAAATTGAGATCCATAAATCTAAGAAAGAGCGATAGAAGAAGGGATGGAGAGCAAAAAGGGAGAGGGCCGAGAGAAAAGAGAGACAAAGAAAAGGGAAGAAGAGAACAAAAAGGAGGAATTGATCTGGAGAGCTGGAGAGAGGAGAAATTAGAGAAATCAGAGAGGGATTGGGTAGAATAGGAGAAGAAAAAGAGAGAAGAGGGTGGAACCGAGAAAAAGGAGGGGGAAAGAAGAGAGACAAATGGAGAGAAAAAGAGAGAAGAGGGAGATTAAGCGATAGGAGAGAGAGTTAGAGAGCAAAAAGGAGAAGAAGAAGAAGAAGGAGAGGGAAATCGAAGCCATGTAAACCCATCTTCTCTTTATTATTTTTTTTTGAAACCGTGATCATCATCGTCTCTACCAAACTACCTGAAACCAGATCATCAACCTTGTTGTAAACCTCCAGCCTAACCTCCAAACCGCCACCATCATCCTTACCATCTGTCTACCTGTAGCACTCTCATATACCAAACCCAAAACCCCACTTTGGCCAATACTTGTACATGCAAGATGACCACTACTTGGCTGTCCACCTTGCATACCTGAACCACACCCAAACACCCCTGGCCATTTCTCCATCACCAATAATCAAACCTGGAAAGCAATCTATCACAATCCCCAGCCGTTTACATCTGCTGCCTCCTCATATCATATCCACCGAGAAGCCAACTCATCTGTCCTTAACATCCAGCCAAGTTTTTACCATCTGCCTGTCATCCCACTTCAAACCCACTAGTAGCCAACTTTCCCCAACAACCTTACCCGTGGCCATATCAGCTTCTCTATCCTCCATCAAACCTTACATTACACCAACTCAACACCTGTCCACCCATGGACCTTCATCCTAAACCAGCCCCCATCAATCCCACTGCAACGATACCACCCATTAAACCAACCACCTGCACGCCCTTCTGTTCCCCATAACTAAACACTTGCTGATTACCCACTCCACATCACCCATATGAAATTAAACACAGCCATCTGTCACCTTACTCCCTCACTTTACCACTTTTTCACTCTACAAACCACCACCTTACCATGCTGATTCTGCTACACCTTAATACCTGGTCATCACTTTCACAGAAACCGCCACCATCCAACGCATTACCTACCTAGAACCACGACCTGCAGAAGCCTTTGATGCCCTTAGCCGACTCAACCTGCTACATAGCTGAAGCATCTAACACCACCCATCTGTCACCTACCCTGCTGAAACCGACACCAAACTCCCTCACCATGCACACCCCTACACTACTGCTACACCCTACACAAACCCAACCAACAATCCCCATGCATAACCCGATAAACCCTTACCCAAACCAACACTAAACCAAACCCAAATTTCATACCCCCATCAAACAACAACTTTTGATCTGCAATCCCTACTCTCTATTGCCATTCCCAACCTTTGATCTATCCCAACATAGCCATTAATTTTGAATCTATTTTTTATAATGATGTGATTTGAATTTTGAGCCATTAAATGTTAATGATGATAATGATGTGAAGTTAATTTAATCTGAGCCATTAATTTTTAATTTGCTGATGTGTGATGAGTTAATTTAATCTAAGCCATTAAAGTCTTATTTACTGATGTTGATATGATATGAACTGTCGACAAGATCTTGAATTAATCTAAACCATCGATCAATTGTGATCTTGGTCACATTGTTGATGATCGATGCATTGAATCTAGACCAAAGGTCTGAAAGTATGTTTTAATACATTGACTCACATGCTTTGCTTGACTCACATGCTTTGATTGATTCTCACATGCTTTGCTTGACTCACATGCTTTGCTTGATTCTCACATGTTTACTACATCTGTCTGCTATACATGCTCATTGCTATATCACATGCTCACATGCCATATTTGATTGATTTGTTGCTAAATTTGGATATTTCTTACATGCTATATCAGGATGCTTACACTGCTATATTTGAGCTCATACTGTTATATTGGATTGCTTACATTGTTATCTTTGAACACAATAATTAGGGTAGGAGATCCTTAAACTGAAAGAATGAAATGATAGGGAAAGATCCCTAGAATGGAAAGAAGAATTAGGGAAGTGAAACCCTAAAAACGGAAAGAACAGAACAATTAGGGTAGGAAACCCTAAAAATGGAAATCACAATTAAAAAAGGGATAGGAAACCCTAAAAAACCTAAAATGAAAACAAAAAAAAATGGTAGGAGTTTAGGTCTCATCCCTAGATCCTATTGACAAAAATGGTAGGAATTTAGGTCTCATTCCTAGATCTTATTGACAAAAATGATAGGAGTTTAGGTCTCATCCCTAGATCCTATTCACAAAAATGATAGGAATTTGGTACACAGTCCAAATCCAAATGATAGGAGTTTAAGTCTCATCCCCAGATCTTATTGACAAAAATGGTAGGAATTTGGTATACATTCCAAATCCGACTCTCACAATCCTTTCGAACTACGTCGTACCTGATTTTTAGGGCAAACCCTAGAATACGTAGGCAATTTGAGAGTCCCAAATATGGTACAAAGCCACCCATCCACCATCTATCCAGCATAAACTTCAACTTGAACAAAGAATCAAATTGAAGCACATGCGTAAACCACTTCCATAATCTTTAAGAACAAAACCCATTTTGAACTATGTTTTGGACTTGATTTCTAGGATTGGAATACGTAGGCAATTTGAGATGTCTTAGATGTCTCAGATTCCGTCCAAGATCGAACCTTCTTTGGTCCACTGTATAGTACTGTACTCATTGCTTATTTATTTGCTTTAAAACATGATTGGCTGAACCCTTGATTAGAATAACTTAACAACTTGGTTTAGGACATCCCCAATTGAACCCTAGTCATCCAGTTGACCATGCATTGTCAAAATTAGAGTTTAAGGAAAGTTTAGGAGGCCGATATTGATCGGGCGGTTTAGGTGCCTAACACCTTCCCTTAACCGTACCTTGAATACTTACCCGATCTCTTGCAGACCAAAGAATTGATACATTGGGTTATGAGTCAATAAAAATCTTACCTCAGATTGAGGCTACATTTTTAAAGGCCCTAGACCTTAATCTAGGTGGCGACTCCAACTGTTACACCCCAATTTCCACACTATTCAGAATGGTGTGATGAACCGTCAACAAACCAACAGTTCAACCAGGATCTCGAGTAGGGTATATCCATTTTATCTAAACCTCATACATCTACATTCATAATTAGAGTAAATACACAATAGAGAAAGTCTTATAATAAAATGAACTGAAAAATTTAAATATGATAATCATATTAAAATATCTAATTATGCTGTTTCAACAGAGACATAAATAAAATACCAATTACATGTCTTTACTAAATCTAAATAATTAAAATAAAATCTAATCAAATACGCATGAGTTGCACTCGCAAGAAGAGTCATGTGTATCCACTTCGTCTTCAACTTTCATTGTCGCCATGTGTCCGTACACTAGAGCGTTGACATTATCTTCAACGGTAGTACCTGCATCATCAACTAAAAATATTCGACGTCAAGAGGGTGAGCACACATCATGGCTTAGTGAGCAAACAAAACAATGCAACAATACATATGCATGCATTCAATTCATATCTGTGGTTTTCCGTTGAACTCCTTAGGTTTCATCTTTAAGAATCTCTTGATGAGTCGAGAGTGATCCAGCTGATTAGGAGCATATGCCCCATATATAGGTGGTGGATACTAAAAATTTCCCTGCACTACCTCAAGATGTGGTACTGGAATCCGTGCAACAGGTGGTTGAGGTATTGGGTGGTTATCTACCGGTGTTGCATTGGCTTGCCCAGCCGGCATAGGTGTAGTTTGTGCCGCCTGGAACATCATTCCCATCATTGCCTGCATATGGGCTTGCGCGTGTTGCATTTGTTGAAGTTGTTGTGCTAGATTAATCATCACAGTAGTCAGTTCCGGTGGTGGAGGTGGCAAGTTAGTAGGATTTATCGGACCCTGGTTTACTGGTGGTGCAACCTGCGGATTACCCTATGCATTTATATTTTCTTGGCTGGCTTCCTCCACGGGTGGTGGTGGTGGAACTGCGTTTCGGCTTTGCCTGGTTACTCTAAGCCCAACCATATTTTTCCTCTGATAATGGTGATGCTTGAAAATCATTAAAATACGTGAGGCAATCATTTACACTTCATGTAGATACACTAACCGATGTTATTTTCAAATTTTTTAGATCATTCTGTGAAAAATACTGTCTTTTCTATGCAGGGTCGATGGTGTGGGTCGATGGTATGTCCGACCCTAGGATCGACCCTGGGAATCACTGATTCTTACCGAGAGTTGGGGGTCGATGTGGGGGTCGATGGGTGTCCGACCCCAGGTGCGACCCCTGGTTCTCTGTCAGATTACCGAGAGCTACGGATCGATGCGGGGGTCGATGGTATGTCCGACCCTAGGTTCGATCCCTGGTTTTCTGTCAGATTATCGAGAGTCGTGGGTCGATACGGGGGTCGATGGGTGGGTCGATGGTCCTGGTCAAATTCTCCGACCCCTCGGACCAAAAATCAGATTTTTATGGTCCGATTCTGAGTTCATTTTCCATTCTTCCTCCTCCGTTTCGACTCGTCTCCTTCCTCTGAGTTGCTACAGTGCCAACTCTGCTACATTGGTCATTTGGGTTCCTTGTTTCGACGTCTACACCTTCCCTACAGGTATGTATCTTACCTTTACATGTTTTTAGGTTTTCTTTTCTAGGTTTTCACCCGTATATCTCGTTTTCTTCAAATTAAACTTTTTTCAGCCGTAAAAATTTGATTTTTATTGGGGGCTTTTGTTGTTGGTGAGTCAATGGACGAAAGCCCTCAAAAATATTAGAGTTTCATCAGTTAGTTATCGAGAAACTCAAAATTTGCCCTTTTTGCCCTAAATTGTCAAGATTTTTGAATTTCTCAAAATTTATTCAAATTGAATTCCATTAGCTAGAATTTCCAACTGTATGAGTATTGCAGGATAGTTTAGAACCTACGTAAGTCCTCCTGCCCACGTGTATGGGTGAAAAGTGAGGCTTTTGGCCAACTTACGTCGTTATAATGTCAAAATTTTAGATTTTTCTACCTTACTAATCCATTATCTATTTTTCCTTGTGGTTTGTAGATATTATGGCCCATACCAAGGTTCCTAGTGTTCGCGACCATCTTCGCTTCCGTACTAATGAAGCTGAGGTACAATATGCCCGCTTTGCTCGTAAGAAGGTAGAGGGAGGCCGCAAGGTGGACTTGGCTAGCCTAGCCTTGTTTAATGTGGAGAGAGCTTTTGGTGACATGGGCTGGCTTCCTGTCATCACCTATGATGCCTGTACCTGCCCTGACTTGGTACGCCAGTTCTATTGTAACCTCCAGATGGTGGGGGATTACAATGATGTTGAGAGGGGTAATGAGCTCCGGATCACTAGCTATGTCAAGGGAGTTGAGATCTCCTTTGACTATCGGCAGCTAGCTGACCTACTGGGCATTTCCTATGCTGGCCCCATGGTGTTCTGTGCTCCTGGAGAGCCCCAGTTCTTTTCTCTATAGGTAAGGGCTAAGATCGATAGCCAGCTCATCCGACTTGATCGCTGGCAGATGAAAGCGAGTTGTCTGCGCTCAGATCCACGGGTATATTGCAAGATCATCCAGCATAACCTGATATCGCAGAGTGGTCATTACGAGAGGATCTCCCAGTTGACCCAGTATCTATTATACTGTATATGCACTAGGCAGCCCGTCTGCCTTCCATACATCATCATGCGTACCATGATCAGTGCCACATTGCCCAATCACACTGGCAACCTTCCTTACGGACGCATAATCACTACCTTGCTTACCCGCCTGGGTGTGGATTTGTTGGGTGAGAAGATTCATGAGAGAGGAACGCGATGGTGCGCCCTCGCACTCGCGTGGAGATGGCTAACACTGAGGCAGTAGCAGCAGCCGCTGGAGTTCATAGGGAGCCTGCTAGTGATGATGACCGTCTGTACATGGATGTGGACTCCATACCACCTCCTTCACCTACACATGCTGCTGGAGCTAGTACTTCTTATGCTACTGGTCCTTCTCATGCGGCTGGTCCTTCACACCCACCTTGTGATATGATGGGGATATTGCATGGGATCAGAGAGGCTTAGCGCAGATCTGATATGAGGATGTGGGAGTTACTAGACGCTCCGCGTGTGAGAGTGGATGAGCTGCTAGACACCCAGTGCATTTCAAACATGAGGATGGGAGAGCTCATAGATGCTCAGCGTCGGTCAGATATACGAATGGAGGAGCTTTTGGGTGCTCAGCGCATGACTGATCAGCGGGTGGCTGGTCTCACAACTAGTCTTCAGACGACCCAGACTCAGGTAGCCTGGTTGACTAGAGTCTATGCTGAGGATTATGACAGAGACCGTGAGGCACCGCCTTCTCCTTCACCTCCAGCTTCATGATTGTATTTGTTTCCTTTCTTTGTACTACAGAGTAACTGTCCGGGTTATGGATTGTACTCTGCTTTAGCTATTTATATACGTTTGATTCTCTTTCATTGTATTTAAAATTGTTCTCCATTTAATCGATGCATTATTCTCTTTTCAAATTTGGTCTCAAACATCACTTGTGCTTATAGTGTGTTAATATTACAGTTTTTACTTTTATCCTATCTCAGTTCACAATTCATCGTGAAGATATGCTAGTTTAGCGGACAAGGCCTGATATGCTCTGATACCAAGTTGTCACACCCCAATTCTGTACTATTCAGATGGTGTGATGAACCGTCAACAAACCAACGGTTCAACTAGGATCTCGAGTAAGCTATATCCGTTTTATCTAAACCTCATACATCCACATTCATAATCAGAGTAAATACAAAATAGCGAAAATCTTATAATAAAATGAACTAAAAAATCTAAATATGATAATCATATTAAAATATCCAATTACGCTATTTCAACAGAGACATAAATAAAATACCAATTACATGTCTTTAATAAATCCAAATAATTAAAATAAAATCTAATCGAATATGCATGAGTTGCACTTGCAAGAGGAGTCATGCGTATCCACTTCGTCTTCAACTTTCATTGCCACCATGTGCCCGTACACTAGAGCGTTGACATAATCTTCGACGGTAGTACCTGAATCATCAACTAAAAATATTCGATGTTGAGAGGGTGAGCACACATCATGGTTCAATGAGAAAATAAAACAATGCAACAATACATATGCATGCATTCAATTCATATCTGTGGTCTGGTTTAAAGTTTACAATATGCAATAGGAGAGGGTTGGAGGTCAAAGGTTAACGTTTATTGACCCCTCCTCTATACACAGGGTGTGGAAGCCTGCCCAAAGGTTAACATTTATTGTCGTCCCCATCCACCTTACCATGAACATTGTACAACAAAGGTTAACGTTTATTGCTGTACAGTGCCATACCAACACGTAAGCCCCTGCTGGCGAGGGCTTGCAAACTGGGCTCGCAACTAACCAATCCTAATGCCAAACAGTGTATCCAAGGCCTCATCCCAGCATCCCTCAGAACGCCCATAGAGATAGAGCTAAGGCCCCCCGGTAGAGTCAGAGACTACTAGGACCGAGACCACCTCCCCTGATACTCTACGACGTAATAGTTCTGCTAAAGTAATGGCGATACGATGATGCTAATGCACAAGACTTGAGTTAGAGATAGAGCTAGAGTACTGAGGTCCGGCCTATGACACTCCCCCTGATACTCGCTCGCATCAAGTACACCAACCACACACATACATTTACATGCCTATTCCTATCATCATGGTCACTATCATGTTATAAACAATAAAGTAAATATGCATGAAAAATAAATAGAAATATTGGATGACATGTTGAATGCACATTACAAGCATGTTCGCATAGAATCAAGCATAGCATTGGACTCAAGAAATAAAAACAGTTTGTTATTAACCAATTAGTTTAGGTCTTGTTTCCTCACCTTAGCTTGCTAGTAGATCCTCTTTCAAGCTTTAAGAATCACCTTTATATTGATATTATATTGCTAGAAGACCTAATAAAGTCGATAGAATTTAGTTAGATTTTATTTCAATTTTTCCAACTTGCTATTAACTGGGGGTAGCAAGACGGGTCGATGCTAGGGTAGCTGTCACACCCCAATTCCGCACTGTTCAGAATGGTGTGATGAACCGTTAATAAACCAATGGTTCAACCAGGATCTCAAAATAGGCTATCCCACATATGATAAACCAAAACACATTCCACATTAATCAGAGGTAATAAAATAAATAGCGGAAGTCTTACAGATAATGAACTGAGGTCTAAACATGATAAATAATTAATATTCCATTTATTTCCAAGTAACCAAAACATAACTTAATACATATTACAATATCCAAATATGAAAACTAAACACTAAATGTATCCATCGCTGAAATGCTCCCTTAACGAACCATGTTCGTTCTCCACAGCTTGCTCATTCATATCCTCCACCCGTGCATATGTTGACGTGTAGATAAAATCTTAAATCATAGTACCTGCAACATCAGAAACTAAAAAGAATTGCACGCGCGAGGGTCAACTCTCCAACTTGAGCTCAGTGAGTAAACAAAACAATGCAACAATACATATGCATGCAATCAATTCATATCTTTGGTCTGGTTTAAAGTTTACAATGCGCAATAGAAAGGTTGGGTGGTCAAAGGTTAATGTTTATTGACCCCGCCTCTATACACAGGGTGTGGAAGTCCGCCCGAAGGTTAACGTTTATCATCGTCCCCATCCACCCTAATCATGACATTATACAACAAAGGTTAATGTTTATTGCTATATAATACCATACCAACACGTATGCCCTTGTTAGCGAGGGCTTACAAACTAGGCTTGCAACTAACCAATCCTAATGCCAAACAGTGTATCCAAGGCCTCACCCCAGCATCCCTTAGAATGTCCATAGAGATAGAGCTAAGGCCCCCCGGTAGAGTCAGAGACTACAAGGACCGAGACCACCTCCCCTGATACTCTACGACATAATAGTTCTGCTAAAGTAATGGCGATACGACGATGCTAATGCACAAGACTTGACTTAGAGATAGAGCTAAAGTGTTGAGACCAGCCAAAGGTTAACGTTTATTGACGTTCTCATCACACCTCCCCTGATACTCGCTCGCATCAAGTACACCAACCACACACATACAATCACATGCCTATTCCTATCATCATCATCATCATCATGTTATAAACAATAAAGTAAATATGCATGGACAAATAATAGAAATATTGGATGACATGTTGTATGCACATTACAAACATATTCGCATAGAATCAAGCATGGCATTGGACTCAAGAAAATAAAAAATAGTTTGTTATTAACCAATTAGTTTAGAGTTCTGTTTCCTCACCTTAGCTTGCTAATAGATACTTTTCCAAGCTTTAAAATCACCTTTATAATGTTATTATATTGCTAGAAGACCTAACAAAGTAGATTGAATTTAATTAGAATTAATTCTGAATTTAAAAACCATTCTGTTAACTGAGGGTCGGAGGTAGGGTCGGAGTCATGATCGACCCTGGGTGCGACCCTCCCCACATCTGAACTTCCAGAACCCTGATGGTCGATACTCAGGATCACATAGGGTCGGATGGTCATCGACCCTCTGTGCGACCCTCTGTGGGTTTTGGTCAATTTTTCTCCTTTTAGTCCATTCTTCATGTTTGGGGTCCTATGGCTTTCTCCTACAGTCCATTCAACATACATTCCATGGTCTAGAACCATAAATCACCCACCTAAATAGATTTCATGTATTCTCCCATGGTTTTCCATGAAACCTAACCATGGGTTGATGGTTTGGGTTTCTCCGAGATCACACTCTCATCATTACCTAACCTAAAGTCTGTAGAAACTCATGGAATTAGTATTCATACCTGAGAAGAATACTCCTCTGTAACTCTTCTTCTTTTTGCTTTCTTCTCTTCCTTGCATCTCTTCTTCTTCTCTTCCTTTTCTTCTCTTTCTCTCAATTCAATTAGGGTTGTAAAAGGGATGAAAGAGGCTTAGAGACATCCTATTTATAGAGTAAAACCTCCCAAAATAAGTCCCATTGAGTTTAGGAAAGGTTCCAATTGAAATTAGGAAGGTTTCTCAATTTTTGGTTCGTGCTGTTTTTCCCGAATGCCGAGGGTCGATGGGAGGGTCGGACAACTCATAGACCCTGCGACCCATGGTTGAGGGTCGATGGTGAGGGTCGATGGGAGGGTAGGACAACTCATAGACCCTATGACCCATGGTTGAGGGTCGATGGGAGGGTCGGACCTGCCTGTTAAAACATGCGACCCTACCCTCATTTTTACTGTTTTTGGGTAAATTTTCATATTGGGTCTTGGTTTTTCTTCACACACTTGGTCCACTTGGCTCGACCATGATATGTAGACGGGTCCCGACACAAAATATAAGGTTAGGCCGGGTTCATGGCGTGCGGGTCTTACAGTAGCAGTATACTGTGACCCCCTATAGTAGGGTTGATGCCAGGGTCGATGGGTCCATCGACCCTAGGTGCGACCCCCCATGGGTTTGGTCGATAAATCACCTTTTGGTCCATTCTCTCTTGTTTGAATCCTATGGCTTCCTTCCATAGTCCATTCCATACACTTCCTATGGTTTAGAACTACTCTTTACATATCATATGGTTTAGTTGATCTCCTCCATTGTTTCCATTGAAACTTAATCATGGATTGATGGTTTGGGGTTTCTCCTACATCATACTTTTCTCATTAAATATTCTAAGTCTCACAAAATACATAGAATTAGTATTCTTACTTGAGAAGAGTACTCCTTCTCTGAAACTCTTCTCCTTTTGCCTTCTTCTCTACTTTCCTTCTCTTCTTCTTCTCTTCCTTCTCTTCTCTTTCTCTCAATTCAATTAGGGTTCTAAAAGGAGTGAAAGAGGCTTAGGGATGTCCTTTATATAGAGTAGAAACTCCTAGAATAAGCCCCTTTGATATTAGGAAAGAGCCCAACTGAAATTAGGAAAGTTTCCAAATTTCTGTTTCTGGCGAAAACTGGGGGTCGATGAGGGGTCGATGATCCCGTCGACCCCTGGTTTTAAAATGTCCGACCCCCGGTTAAAAACTGAGGGTCTGACTTTTTGTACTGGGGGAGTCCGACCCCACCTCACTGGGTGTGCGACCGTCGCCCCTTTTTGAGTGTTTTTGGGTCTGTTTAATACCTGGGATCACGATCTCCTTCACGCACTTGGTCCATTTGGCTCGACCATGATGGGTAGACTAGGTTCAAGGTGGTATGACCGGGTTAGATTGACACGGGTCTTACACCAACTGAAGATTGGTCTTCATTGATATTGATATTTTTATCCCGAGGAGGATCATCATTTCTCATTGGCCTCACACTAGCCGTCCAATCAACCCCTATACAATCTTAACCATCCGATCATCTCCACAATCCTAGCCATTGATCTGCCCATCATGGCCTTTGATCTCACCCTCATAACCATTGATGTGAGATGTCAAATCTGAATCATTAGATCTGCATATAAATTGTTTGATTGCATGATTGATATGAGATATCAAATCGGAACAGTTAGATCTGCATTTAAATTGTTTGATTGCATGATTGATGTGAGATGCTAAATTTGAACAATTGATTTCCATGATCTAATGATATGATGCATGTTGGTGTGCTTTGGACAAATTTGAACCATTGATTTTCATGATTTGGTGATATAATGCATGTTGATGTGTTTTAGACATATCTGAACCATTAAATTAATGATCTGATGTTATAATGCATATTGATGTGATTTAGATTAATCTGAACAGTTGATTTTCTTGATCTAATGCATATTAACGTGATCTAAGTTAATTAGAAATGTTGATTTTCATAATCTAATGATATAATGCAAGTTGATGTGATTTAATTAAATCTGAGCCGTTGATCATGGCTATTTTTTATGTAAGATCCAAACTGTTGATCTTGGTTGCATTGCTATATTTGTGCGCACTGCCATGTTTAGAATGTTACACTGTAATATCTGATCCGTTTGCCATATACCATGCTTGAATGATATATTGTTAGCAAAAGCATACTTTTTACTACACCTTAGTCGAACTACTATGCATGTACACTTCTAGAAGACATTTCTAGATGTGGGGATGTGCATGTGGGCACCCACATTCTTGGGAAGGGAAAAAGGGGAAGAAAGCATAAAAATCTTAATGAAGAGAGAGAATGCCTTGCCAAACCTTCTAAAATTAGAGCTTAGGATAAAAAGGGTAGTTTAGGAGATCCCTACCCCTCAACATGCCTCAACCTAGAATAGGTTACCCCTTAGACCTAGAACAGGTCCTCAATCCTTAACTAAGAATAGGTTATCAAACTTCTAAACTACTCGGGGTCTGAATCCTGGGGCAAACCCTAGGATACGTAGGAAATTTAAGAAGATTCTCAAATATGGTTCCAAAGCTCGGTCCACATGGACCATCCATAGATCCACTAGGATATCCATCCATATTTCATCCAAGAAAGGGTTTTCTAGATTCAAGCCCAGAAACAGTTATCTACATTCTAACCTAGAACGGGTTATCCAGAATTCAACCAATCCTTACCCAGATTTGTCATACCCCAATTCTGTACCAATCAGAATGGTGTGATGAACCATCAATAAACTAATGGTTCAACCAGGGTCTCGAATAGACTATCTCCGTTTGCTTAAACCATACACATCCACAACTAAAATCAGAATAAATACACGATAGAGGAAGTCTTTAATATTAAATGAACTGAGAGTGTAAAGATGATAACATAAATAAATTATCCAATTATCTTCAAAAGACTAAGACATAAAGTAAAATAAAATAATCAATTAAATTTCCTTAATAATTCAAATAAAAATTAATCGATGACGCATGAGTTGCACTCGCATGATGAATCATGCGACTCCATCATAACTTCTGCATCCATCGCCTCCGCATGCCCATACATCAGAGCATTTATATAATCTTCTATGGTGGTACCTGCATCATCAACTAAAAATATTCGACGTCGAAAGGGTGAGCACACATTACGGCTCAGTGAGCAAACAAAACAATGCAACAAACATATGCATGCATTCAATTCATATCTTTGGTCTGGTTCATAAGTTTGTAATGTGCAATAGGAAGGTTTGGTGGCCACCGCACCTCTATACACAGGGTGTGTGAGCCCACCCAACGGATCAAACACCATTGTCGTCTACATCCACCCCACCATGGAATAGAAATAGAGATAAAGTGCTTCGGACCACACTGCATCACACTTCCCCTGATGCTCTACCCATACCAACACGTAAGCCCCTATTGACGAGGGCTTACAAACTGGGCTCGTAACTAACCAATCCTAATGTCAAATAGTGTATCCAAGGCCTCACCCCAGCATCCCTCAATACGTCCATAGAGATAGAGCTAAGGCCCCCCGGCAGAGTCAGAGACTACATGGTCCGAGACCACCTCCCCTGATGCCCTATGACGTAATAGTTCTGCTAAAATAATGGCGATACGACGATGTTAGTGGACAAGACTTGAGTAGAGATAGAGCTAGAGTCTAGTGAACAGGATGAACCAAAGTGTCAAGTCCTCCCCCTGATGCTCCACTAGCATCAAGTACGCTAACCACACACATACATTCACATGCCTATTCCTAGCATCATCATCAACATCATATTATAAATAAACAGAAATTAAATATGCATGAACAGTAATAACAGGAATATTGGATGACATGTGATATGCACATTACAATCATACAAGCATAGAATCATTCATGGTATTGGACTCAATAAACGAAAATAGTTTATTATTAACCAATTAGTTTAGGGCTTGTTCCCTCACCTTTGATTGCTAGTAGATTCTCGTTCAAGCTTTATAATTCACTTTTAAATCACTGGAAAAACCTAACAAGTCGATAGATTTTAATTAGAATTAATTTCAATATATTTAAACTAATAGAAACTGTAGGATCGCAGGTGGGGTAGCACCTGGGGTAGCAGTTTCTACGACCATAGGGGTAGGGTCGCAGGGTAGGGTAGCAGTTTTTACGACCCCAGGGTGTAGGGTCGCAGGTGGGGTTGGATACCATTCGACCCTATGTGTGACCACACCCTCCCTGGGACTTCCTGAGGGCATGTGATCGATCATGTGGTCTCATGGGGTCGGATATCATTCGACCCTACGTGCGACCACACGTGTTCTGTGTCGACCTTTTACTCTAAAGTCCATTCTTTCATGTTTAAATCCTTTGGCTTACCATCATGGTCCTTCCTATGATCGTTCTATGGCTAAAACAATAATTTTTATACATTATCCATTGTCCACAATGATTTCCTCCATGGATTCTCTTAGAACTTATATATGGATGGATGATTTGGGTTTCTCCTAATCCTCTATTCTTCATAAATCATTCTAGGCTCTTGATTCATGTATGGATTTAGGTTCATACCTTAGGTTTACTGACATTCAGAGGTTTCTTTGAACTTCCTTTCTTCCTTGGCCTTCTTCTTCAATTCTCCTTCTCTTCCTTCTCTTCTCTCTCTTTCACTTTCAATTAGGGTTCTAAAGGAGTGAAAGAGGCTAAGGGATGTCCTATATATGGAGAAAACCCTCCATAATAAGCCCCAATGAGTTTAGGAAAGACCCCCTTCGAATTAGGAAGGTTTCCTAATTTTTGATTTTTGTCTGTTCTCGTAAGGTCGGATGTAGGGTCGTAAAATCCGTCGACCCTACATTTTTTAAGACATGCGACCCCATGACTGTCATGGGGTGGACTCTTTTGTGGTGGGGTCGGACATACCTATTTAGGCATGCGACCATACACTCATTTTTGACTATTTTGAGTTAAATTTCATACCTGGTCTTGTGGTTTCTTCATGCACTTGCTCCACTTGGCTCGACCATGATAGGTAGACCTGGTACAAGGTGGTAAGACCGGTTAGTTTGATATGGGTCTTACAAGATTCTTGTCTGATGTTAAACTACGCGGATCTTGATTCCTAGGTAAACCCTATGATACACAGGTAATTTAGAGGAATCTCCAAATTCAGATCCATCAGTCCATATGGACTATGCACCCACTAGGGATAATCACTTCAACTTTCATTGGGTTATCCATTCTTAGATCCATTAGGACTATCTATTAGTCTACATAGACTATCTAGATCTTGACTCATAGGGTTTCTCATCCTTTCAAGTAAAAACTTCAACTTGAACAATGATCTTAATCATGAACAAGCATAAACTTTAATCACACCTGAACTACAATGGTGAACCTGATTTTTAGAAGAAACCTAAGATACGTAGGCAATTGGGAAGATTCCAGACTCGGTTCATTGATATCAAACAACATGGTTTGGTTCGGTTCTATAGATAGAGTCTAGCATAGGAAAGGCATAGGAGACCAATCTTGATCGGGCGGTGCCTAACCCCTTCCCATAATAGTAACCTGATGCTTACCCAATCTCTGATGGACCAAAAAATATATCTAAGAGTCATGAGTCGATAGAAGTCTTATCCTATGATGAGACTACATTTGAGGTCCTAGACCTTAATCTAGGTGGCCTCTCAAAATAAAAAATTCAAAAATCCCAAGGAAGACAAGAACACCCTCTCATAATTATAGGATGAAACCTAGAAAACCTCAACATAATGGATTCCTCCTCTGGCTGAAATCCAACTACACCCAAATGGCTTCCCCTACCATATCCATTGTCGTTCCCTACCCCTCCAGAATCAGATGTTCGGCATAATGCCGACCTTCCCTTTTAAAAATGTAAGGGTGTTTCTCTCTCAAGATGGCATCACCTAAGGATGCTACTCTTTACACACTGTTTTATGCACCAACTCTCTTTACAACCCCACCTATAAAGAACTCATCTTGTATGAGTTCATGACTGCTTATATTCAGATCTAACTTAGATATAGGAGTGTCCCCAGGTTGTTAAACACACCCACTTCTGCCTTAATTTTTTTATTTGTAGGCTCGTCTTGCTTCTAGATCCAATGGTACGATTTTCGATTGAAATAGGTGCCATGTATTATTTAGTTGTGGAGTCGATCTGGATTAATATCGGCACGGGCCAATACCATGTCCGATACCAATTACTTTAACGTTGGCCTGACCCCCTATTAATAGCATGTTCCTCCTTGCTTATCCTGATGGGACACTTGTCCACCTCAGAAATACATGGGGGAAGTGACACATGTCCTGCCAGATGTCAGCAAAAGGACATCGTAATCACGTTGGGAAGGGGCACATAGATGTTCGCACATGTCGGATCTCTGGTTAGATTCTAAGCATCTCGGAGGGATCACAATTGAGCGGTGATCTTGGAGATAAGATTCAATACCCATGAGAGGGGCATATGGCGATCAATGGAGATAGAAGCAATTCCCTTGCATGGCCACAGGATCCACATCCAACGGATACCCTCTGTAACCTAGTTGGATCCAATAATCATACTTGTTATACTTGAACTTTGCAGAATCATAGCCTTAAAGACATTCGCTCCATCTCCGGTCTTGACATCCTCTAATGAAGACGGTACGTCTACTTTAAAGCCATGTGATGATCACAAGTAAGACATCCAATATCTAGCCTCATAGTCTCTTGAAGAATACTTAGGGGATCGATCCCTCTTAGGAGTTTGCCGCTTTCTTATAGACTCCATACTAGTTGCCCTGATACTAACTTGACCATCAGAGTGGACGTCGGACATTCCATCCGACACTTCTAACCCTCTTTCCATCTAGTAGGAATTTTGACACATCAGCAAACCCAGCTTTAACAGCAACAGTTTGGCTCCCACCATGGGGCCCTGACTATTCTTCAAACGATAGCAAGAAAAGTGGTATGTAGTATGTCGAAATGGTGACCATTAGAAAAAAATCCGGAAGGGCGATGGGACTCTACCCCCAATGCTGAAGCTAATGGAGGACAAGCTAGAAATATCAACACAGGAGCTCATCAACTAGCGATGGGTCAACCAGCAACCAGCCAATATGATACGGTTTCTCAATTTGACGCCCTCACAAAACAAATAGCCATACTAACCAGGGCGCTCATGCCGCCACCTACTCCACCGAGGCATAATCCCGCACGATGGGCTAAAGGAACATGGGCCGGATCTAGAGGGTCCAGATAATCTAGACACTCACTGCATTCAGTTCATCAGCCCTCTAGACGCCATGAAGGATGTTGTCACCCTGGAGGAAGGCTCTCAAGCCTTACCTCGGAAGAAGATAACTTTGATTACATGGTCAACGAAGAAATATCTTCCAGTCGACCAAGAAGTCTTTCCGTACATGATCGCCTAGGACCTAGTCATGGAAGTGACCCAAGGGAGGCTCAATGGTAGGTCGATAATGCTAGAGCCAACTCCAGGGCTGCGGAACTCCAAGACACCACCGAAAGACCCGCGGTACAACAAGACAATGCCGCTAACCTAGGAACCCTCGAACAACATATTCGGGCAATGCAAAACAAGCTTGGTGATATGAGAAGCAATAGGCGGAGAGGATGAATGTCCACGAGAAAAGAGAATACCATGTTGATATGCCATTCTTGCAAGAAATAATGGAGGCTCCAAGGCTGAATAATTTCAAGATGCCAAAAGTCAACCCCTATGACGAGACCACCGACCCACAATTGCATCTTGACAATTACTCTGTGATGATGATCCTCTATCGATACAGCAATGCAATCCTTTGCAGAGCATTCCCATCCACTTTAAAAGGACTAGAACGGTTGTGGTTCAACAACCTTCCCATCAACTCCATTTGCAGCTTTGACGAGTTGAGCGATCGTTTTTACGAACACTTCCAAACTCAAGCTGCACTTAGAAAAGATGCCAAATACTTGATGAGAATCAAGTAAAAGCTGGGTGAGTCTTTGAGAAACTTCTTGGCCAGATTCAATAATGAGGCACTGGAGATCAAAAATCTCAGCCTAGATGTAAGGATGACTGCCCTGTATGATGGGGTAATAGATTCAGATCTGTTGAAATCTTTGGCAAAATGACCACCCACCGACTTAAACAATTTGAGAGATCGGTGTGACAAGTATGCCATAGCCAATAACACACTTCTCTTGAAGCAAGGCAAACAAAAAATGATAGGTGAAAAATGATCAACTCTCAAGCAGAAGTGGTGACGTCGTCGCAACCTTCAAAAAAGCAAAAGTTAGGAAAAGATGGTTTTCTTGGGAAAAAAGTAGTGCGAGTTGAGTTCAACTGGGATGCCTTTATTCCTCTGAATTTACCTATGACTAAGGTAATGTATGAGCTGAAAGGCACTGCCGTGGAGTTAAAGGATCCCCCAAAACTAAAGGCACATCTGAAATGTAGGTCAATCAAAAAATATTGCAAAGTATTGTAAGCACCCCATTTTTGCCATCCCTAGTTGAACAAAGTCTTACTGGAGAGTAGACATCAAAGTGGGAGAAGTAAGAAAAAGTTTGGAAAATACAGGGGAGGCGAGTGAAACTCTCTAAAAAATGATAGTCGATCAGTCCCGGCATGCTCTCTAAAGTGTTTTGAGAATAACTAAGATGGTCCCTAGTGTCTAGGAGCCTAGGTGAATACATATGGTAGGTTGGTGAATCCTAATGCAAGGTTTGGATTTTGGCTATGACTTTGAAGAGGTTTTCGATGGGCCCCACAGTAAGGAAATGGATTGCAACTTGCATGGATGCGTAGGTCTTGAAAATACCTTTGAAATGAGACCAGAGTCGCTCAATTCCAATGTCAAATGAAGAATATATGGTGATTTTTAGTCTGGGAATAAGAATAAGGGTATTTTCTGAAGATTAATAATATCTAGGGGCTTGCATGCAAATTATCATAAGTTTAATTATTTAAACTTCATTTTCTCATATCTCGCTCATCTGACGTCCAAATAAAGTGATTCCAGTGTCATTACTCCTTATTTTTGGTGCTCTACAAAGTGGACGTGGAAAATCTGGAGCAGAGGTCTCTGAGGGATCCCATAGGGAGTCGCAAGCCGATATGCCCGCTTAAACTTCAAATTCTCATAATTTTATTATCTGACGTCCAAATGAGGTGATTCAAACTCTAATATTTTTCATTTTTAGCGCTCTACAAAGTAGACATGAAGGATTTGAGACAGAGGTCTCTAGGCATCCCGTGCAGAGTTGCTAGCCGAATTATCATGAATTGGCCTATTTAAACTTCAAAAATTCATAAGTTGGCCATTTTACGTCCAAATGAGGTGATTCAAACTCCAATATTTCTGATTTTTAGTGCTCTACAAAGTCGACATGAAGGATTTGACACAGAGGTCTCTGAGGCATCCCATGCAGAGTTGCTAGCCAAATTATCCTAAATTAGCTATTTAAACTTCAGAAATTCATAAGTTGACCATTTTACATCCAAATAAGGTGATTCAAGCTTTAGTATTCCTCATTTTTAGTGCCCTACAAAATGAACATATAAAATTTAGGGTAGAGACTGTCAAAAAATTCCATGCGGAATGACGACGGAAATGGTTTATGAAATGATAGAGAGAGAAAAACCAATCTTGGCCCAACCCAGCTCACCCATATTAGTTTAACTCAGTCCAACCCAACTTAGTCTAACCCAAGTCAGTCCAGACCAGTTCGGACCAAATATGTTAAATCCATGTGCATATACGTTATAGGTATTATATATATTATCATATATTATTATAATATGCATACTATTATATTAATATATGTATATTATATACATTAATAAAGAGGCTGAAAGGTGCAAAGAGTTGGCAGTAGGAATTTAAAAAAAAAAAGAGACCGATTCTAGGAAAAAAAAAGGAAAGAAGAAAAAAGAAAAAAAAGAAGAAAAAAAAAGGAAAAGAAAAACAGAAAGAGGGGAGAATGTGAATGGAGAAAAGGAAAGAAGAAAAAAGAAAAAAAAGAAGAAAAAAAAAAGGAAAAGAAAAACAGAAAGAGGGGAGAATGTGAATGGAGAAAAGGAAAAGAAAAAAAAAAGGAAAGAGGGGAGAATTGGAGTGGAGAAAGGAAAAGAAATAAAAAAGGAAAGAAAAAAAAAGAGCAAGAAAAGAGAAAAGGAAGGAAAAAAGAAAAAAAAAAGAAAAAGGAAATCTAAAAGGGCTGAAAATTAAGAGAGAGTCTAAGGAAGAAGAGGAAAGAAGAGAGAAATTTTTTTTGGAGGAAATGAGATGAAATTGAGAGAGAAGAGGAAGAATAAGGGAGAGAGAATAAGAGAAGGAAGAAGGAGAAGCTAAGAGAGAGGGAACTCTCTGCAAAGAAGTAAATCCATTCTCCATTGTTATTTTCTAGTACATACCAGCAATTCATGGTCTCTCACCCATTGCTATAACCAAAACTTTGGTTTGATATGATTCTATGACGCTAACATGTCGAAAATTGCGTGAATATGCCTATTTTTTTGATAAATCATAATCAGAGATGTTATATTGCGTGTATGTTGATGCTATAATGCCTATGTTTGATATTTTTTATGCATTAAAATATGTTTAAAGTACTCAATGGAAAAAAATTGAATGTCATATGACGATTTTTGAGTATTTTATTGTTTTTTTACAAGGTGGATTTCAGATCTAGAATCCGATTTTGGGACATGCATCTCATTCCGAGCCCAAAATTTTATGAGATACTCATACATATGTTATAAAGTTTTCTTATAAATTTTGACTCATTTAGAGTTGAGAAAGTTGATATAAAAAATCCCCAATGATGCTACTATCCTTCTCGAGTACAGTGCAAACCCTCATCGAAAAAGCTCTAAAATAGAATTTTTGGCCATAATTTGATAATCCTTCATTTAGAGAAAATGATAGATATGAAGTCATGAAAAATTTGGCATTAGATTCGGATTTTTTTTTTATTTTTTATGGATTTCATATGATTTTTGAAGTACACTATGGTCTGTTTTAGGGTCAGTTACAACAGAACATACTGAATTACGTGATTGAGATGTAATGTTTGAGCATTGAGGATCTTTTTGTTTGCATAATATTTTTTAATCAAGTGTTAGATCTATCAGTTATCTACATGACCACATGCCTGAATTCTATTTTCAATGAGTGGTTGATTTTATATAGAATTTATGGTGCAGCTGGTCAGAATCTGGAACAGATTTGATCAGTACACATGCCTGCACTTGTGGTGCATATTCGACCCATTTTGGTTCTCTGTTAGGATTTCCCTTCTTGAGACAAAATCTGGGTCTCTGAGTCCTTTTTCAGAGGATATATTTTGATCTTAATTTGAATATGTATGAAGCCCCATATGCATGTTTTGGAAAAGGTCTATAGAATCTATTGATTGTAGTAAAAATCATGAAAATCCATGCATAAGTGTCCTGTAGAGATTTTTTAAGACATCACTTCCATAAAGGAAAAGGTAGCCACATGAGTCTGGAAGACAACCAAGTTAACAGATAATTTTTTGCACGATTGAAGAATATCTTATTATTATTTTCCCATGACTGGTTTGAATCTGAAAATCAGTCTGACCAGTTTTTCATAGTCTGACCTTGTAGGCATGATTTAAACCGTTAGATTTCCATCATATTGTGTAGAAGAATTTGAAACCATTAGATCTTGATCATGAGCATCTTATTTGAATTTGAACCATTTGATTGACATCATGAGTAATATAAATGAATCTGGACCATTGGATTGTCTTGATGATTGATTTGAATAGATTGATTATTCTTTTTGAGTTATTTAATTGAATTTGAACTGTCGGATTGACCTCATGAATGTTTTAATTGAATCTAAACCATTGATCAAATATGATCTTGATCACATTGATGATGATTGATTAGATCAAATCTGAGTAGTCGATCAAATATGATCTTGGTCACATTGTTGATGATCGATGCTTGATCAATGCTTTCACATGCTTGCTATTATATTGATTCACATGCTTTATTGCTATATTTGAGATGATATATGCTATTGTTGCAATATTTAAATGATATTTATTATTGGCAATAATTTAATTTTTGCAACACCTTAGTCGAACTGCAATATCTGTATACCTAGAAGACATATTAGGTGTGGGGACGTGCATGTAGGCATCTATATTCACGGGAAGGGTAAGAATGAAAAAATGATAAATCTTAATCAAGAATCAGAAAGCCTAGCCCAACAAATGCCAAATTAGGGTTTTAAATTAAGGGTAGCTTTAGGACGATCCCTACCCTTAGCTCATTCTCCTCTAGGATACAGAGAACTAGATAGGTGTGATGTGAATCGAACCATAGAACATTAGGTTCCACACCATGATCTTGAAAGAACATAAACATCAATGAATGAATCCACATTCTGAACTACGTGGATCCTGATTCTTAGGGTAGCACCCTAAGATATGTAGGTAGTTTGGAGAGATTCCCAAACACGGTTCCATAACCTCTATTTTAAGTCATACTTGTGGTTTTCTCAGACTGTACACACCTATCATGTACCTGTGGTTCACTAGAACTGCACATCTTTTAGGTTCACTCGAATCTGTACCTGTGGTTCACTCGAACTATACACCCTTTAGGTTCACTCAAATCTGTACTAGTGATTCACTAGAATCGTACATCCTTTAGGTTCACTCAAATCTATACCTGTGGTTAACTAGAACTGTACATCCTTTAGGTTCACTCAAATTTGTACCTGTGGTTCACTAGAACTGTACATCTTTTAGGTTCTCTCAAATCTGTACCTGTGGTTCACTCAGACTGTACACTCTTAAATTCCAAACCCTTACCTGTGGTTTACTTGGACTATACACACTTAGGTCCCAAACTGTACCTTGAGCCACTTGGGTTGTACGCACTTTAGCCTTCTTTATTTTTCTTTAGAATATCCCTATCAACCCAAAAATAATGAACTACGTTATACCTGATTTTCAGGACCTCTGAAATATATAGGCAACTTGGAGGACATCTCTATGTACATCAATATCCATATTCACTTCGATCCACCTTAGGTTATCTCTAGATTCAATCTCAATCATCATCAAGCATAAACTTCAACTTGAACAATTGAATCTAAGAAAGCTTAAGCATAAATCACATCCATAAATCTTAATCACAATCCGTTCGAACTACGTTATGGACTTGATTTTTAGGATTGGAATATGTAGGCAACTTAAAATGTCTTGGACGTCTCAGATTTGGTCCATTATTGAAACCATCTTTAGTTTGGTTCATTGTATATAACTTTTCTTGTTTATTTATTTTTGAGAACATGTTTGGCTGAACCTAGGTTAGAAAAACTTAACAACTTGCCATAAGATCCCCCATGAGCCCTAGTCATCATCCATTGACCATGAATAGTCAGAACCATAGAGTCTAAGGAAAGTAGAATCACATAGGAGGCCGATTTTCGGATCGGACAGCTTTGGGTGCCTAACACCTTCCCAAACTGTACCTTGAATTCTTACCCGTTCTCTGATAGACCAAAGCCAATATATTGGGTCCAATGAGTCAATACAAGTCTTTTCTTATGATGAGACTATATTTTTATAGGTCCTAGACCTTAATCTAGGTGGCGACTCCAAATCATTTTTTTTTCATCCATCAGAGATGGGTGGATGAGAGACATACTTTGTCCTCACAGTGGTGACTCTACTAGGGATTCTACGTTCAGACTCTAGATTCACTTTCTTGACATTGATTGATTGACATTGGATGCTAGATCTAGGGCTCCTATTATTTATTTTTGTACATATTGTTTTGGGGGGTATGGGTTCAGTCACACATCGTGCAGTTAGTTGACCCGGGTCCTCATGCAGATGGGATCGCCTGCTAGACTAAAAGCACAACCTTGAAACGTACCTTGTAAAAGTCTCTACTGATGAGGGTCTGATGATTGTTTCTTGGGTCCACCCGGGAAGGCATCATACTACTCTAGCTCTTGACATTTTACAAAATGGTATATCAAAAGGAATTGAGGGGCCCATAATTCACTGTGAAGATAGGATAGGCCACTCCTTCTCGTCAAGGTAGCCTTGCCGGTCCTAACACAGTTTGAGCCACATGTTTGTTATTTTGGTCCATCCCTGAACCAACATGATAAAACTCGTTCAATTAAGATATCCATGCTCGTGACGTCGAAGTTTTGTCCATTTTTACTCTCGATTGGTTGTCATGTTAGAATCCACACGATGAGCATCTTGAACTCTCACTTGATGGGAGCAAGAAAAATGTATAAACCTGTCCCACGTCATAGTGGATGGCCATTGTACACTCTCTATCAATGAACTCAAAGTGTCAGATCCATCATTGTTAACACATCGGCTTCAAAAACAAGCAGAAATTTCCTGTTATGACATAGGTGTTGTGATGGAGCTGTTATTTACCTGTTTGTTCAGTCATGAATCGATTTTGCTAACTATCTCGTATGAAAGCTAGGAATAAGTATATCAGTTTCAATCTCTTTGAATCTGATGAACCAAGTGGTTGGACCTTGTTGCCTAATGAACCGTTTGGGTCATGAAGCCCAAGACTAATCATGGGGTCAGTCAAAGCAACTAAATTGATCCGGATAATGCATGTTTAATGGGTTTCATAAGGGAACTAACATTTGTCTGGTCGAGTCAGCTTTATTTGTGCATGTAACTTCTTATTCCATTTTTCCACCATCCCAGAGTCCTAATACTTGTCAGTTTTGGTTCTTTTTCGGTACCAGTTTAGGAGTCAGCCTAAATCGTAACCATTTCTACCTCGTGGATAAGAGATCCCCTCACTGGGAGGTTGTCTAGTGTCCACACCTAAACCAGTTACTCCTACCTTAACCGCATCAACTGAACCAATGACTGACGGATCAAACCAAGTTCCAAACACTAGAACATGGGAATGATAGCTGCAGTGATAAAGGACCTACAATTGCAAGTGAAGGCCTAAGGGTCAACCTCTGAAAGGATGAATGTGATACCCCTAAAAGGAATGGGTACCCTTAACCAAACAGTGCCATAATTTTTTACAAATCTGGCATTTGAAGATATGGAGCGTGTCGTATACCAAAAGCAGCCAATTATTCAGAGGGTTCCCATAACCCAGAAACCAAGGGAAAAAGAAGGCCCATATGGGGATAAGCTGAGTCAGATGGAGAAAATTTTGAGGGGTTTAAAGGGTGTAGAAAGTCAAATAATAGATGCTAAAGGATTGTGTTTCTTTCCAGAAGTAAAATTGCCCCTTAAGTTCAAGTGGATGATAGAGAAATTTAATGGGTCAGGGGATCCCAAAACCCATATGAGGTCATTCACTGGTTTACTGAAGCAAGGACAAGGATTCTCAGATGAACAGTTAGCACCCATAAATGGTTGATGAACTTGAACCCGTCCCAAATTCATTCCTGGTCTGATATAACTCGGGCCTTCCTAAGTTTCTACTCTTACAACACTAAGGTTGAGACTCACAGGAGGAAATTAGAGACTATGATGCAGAAGCAAGAAGAAAGTTTCACAGAGTACTTGACTAGGTTTAGAGCTGTAGCAGCAAAGCTGTGGGATCGACCATCTGAGAGGGATCAGGTCCAGATGATGATGAGAGGATTAAACAAAACTTACAAGACTTATATATTTGGAAAGGATATTCTGACTTTTGAAGGACTTATTGTTGTGGGGAAACAAGTTGAGGATGCTATCAATCGTGGGGACATCCTTCCGACCAAAGCAGAGAAGTCAGAATCCGGTTTTAACAGGAAGTCATATCTACCCAGGGGTTCAAGATCCAACCCACCAGCGGCACCAAAACAAGTGGCCAATACAAGCTCAGCACCATTGATAATTGAATCTACACCTCTTACCCCAACTTTACAAAGATGGGGGCCCAAGAAACAGTTTACAGAATTGGGCATGACCAGAATGTCCCTCCTCGATAAGCTAGTCAAGGGAGGAAAACTTAAAGTTTTGGAAACTCGACCAGTTTCGAATCCGTTACCTACCCATTGGCGTATGAATGAGTTTTGCAAATACCATAATCAAACCGGACACGACACTGAGTATTCCGGCGCTTTGAGGCATCCCATACAAGATCTGCTAGATGCCAAAAAATTCAAGCTCCAACCGAGGCAAGCATCTGTGGCAAACAATCCCCTTCCTCGTCACATAGTCAACTTTATAGAATGGGGGGAGGTATGTTCCGACAAGGATATTCCAACTCAAGTGGTAGAAGCGTCACACCTGGTGGCGAGGTAAACATGGTTTCAATCCAAGAAGTGGGGTATGGGCATGGGGTAAAGTTTCCAGAAATCTCACAGCATACTATGGTAATTGGACATAATGATAAAGAGATAGAAGGAGGTCTGCTACAATATATCAGTCTCGGTGGATTCCACATTAGCAACATCATGGCAACCACAGAACCAAATCTCCCAGGTACGCATTTGTCATTTTTGCTTCGTCAATTACTTAACATGTCTTACTTTCTAGGTATGGGCCTCGATTCCAACCAATAGGGTGATGTCAACATGTTATCTGTTTTGATCAATGAGTACAGATTTGGACTGGGGTATGTTCCTACTGACCGAGATCTGAAACTGATAAAGGAGAAACAGAGGAGAGTCGATGATGCATTTAGGAGGCTCGAGAGGAGAAAATATAGGAGTAGCAGTAGGAGTCCAATAAATGTAGCAGACAGGAGTCACAGAAGATGGCAACCACAGAGGATAGATGAGCCGGTCTACCAGGCACAGTTTGGAGGTATATATAAGGATGAGCATATCAACCCATATTTCAAGACTCTCAATGGATACTTTGTCAAAGAAGGAGAGGACATTACATTCTGTGGATTCCCTGAACCGTGGCTAGACAGAAACCTCCAGAGACAATTACTTGGTTTTGAAATATTCTTTGACTGTACAATTGATTGGTTAGAGTTGGAAAAGATCAAGAGTCAGAGGTTGAACGAGGAGTAGAAGTCGGAGATGGAGACGATCGACATCGACAATCTATTTGACGAGGACCAAGTTCTAATGCTCACCGGAGTCGATCAAGATGGAGATCCCGATGTGCAACCAAGGATGAAAAATTGGAAAGTACAGCTTAGAGCAATTAGTCTAGCTTATCCCCATACACTTTCAAGGATGAAAAATACAGAAGCATGCAATTAGTCTAAAGAAGACACTGAGACAATATACCTTATTGCTTAGAGCAATTAGTCTAGCTCATCCAGATTGGAAAACCAAGGATGAAAAATTGATACCTTATCAGAAGCATGCAATTAGTCTAGCTTAGAGCTTCACAGAGATAGAATTCAACTATTTCCCAAGGGACACAAATAAATACGCTAATGCATTGGCCACATTGGCTTCAATGATCAGTGGTGATCCTGTCGAACGCACAAGACCCTTAATGATAGAAAGAAGAAGGCAGTCCGCATATGCAGAAGTTGATGTATTGACAATTGATGGAAGACCTTGGTTTGCACCCATAGTGGAGTTCATTAGAGAAGGTAAATACCTTGCAGATGCTACAATAGGAGAAAAGAAGACACTGAGACGATATGCCTCATAGTTTGTCCTCTGTGAAGATATCCTATACAAGAGATCATATGATGGTGTACAATTGGTCTTATCGATGAAGAGCAAGCACAAACCCTCATTGAGCAGATACATCAAGGAGTTTGTGGACTGCACATGAATGCTAGGATGCTCGCAAAGAAAATCTTGAGAATAGGGTACTGTTGGAACACGATGGAAATAGATTGTGCGGAGTTCATGAAGAAGTACCAAAAATGCCAGATCTTTGCCAATCTGATACATGTACCGCCTACAGAATTGCACACTCTCAGTTCACCTTGGCCATTCTCAACTTGGGGTATAGATGTGATCGGAAAGATTCACCCAAAAAATCAAACGGACATGAGTTCATCTTAATAGCCATCGACTATTTTACCAAGTGGGTAGAAGCTCAGTCATATGCTAAACTCATAGCAAATAAGGTAGCCAAGTTCCTTCAAGAGCATATCATCTGTCGGCATGGGATGCCTCATGCTCTAATTTCAGATCAAGGTCAACACTTCAGAGGGAAGGTACAAGAGCTGTGTGAGAAGTTTAACATCCAGAGGCATCATTCTTCCCCTTATCGTCCACAGACAAATGGAGTAGTAGAAGTCGCCAACAAGATGTCAAGGTCATCCTCTAGAAAATGGCAGAAACTCATGGTGACTGGGCAGATAGGCTACCATATGCATTATGGGCATACAAAATTTCTATATGGACATCTACTGGAGCGACGCCTTACTCTTTAGTATATGGTATGGAAGCAGTACTCCCAGTAGAAATGAAAGTGCCATCACTGAGGATATTAATGGAGTCCAAAATCCCTGAAGCTGAATGGCTTCGATCTCGTTATGGGGAGTTGAACCTCATTAATGAAAGGAGAATGAAAGCGGCTGACAATGCAAAGAAGTACCAACAAAGAATGGCCACCACTTTTAATAAGAATGTCTGTATTCATCACTTAGCAGTGGGAGATCTAGTATTGAAGGAGCAAAGAGCGCCTATCCATGACCTCAGGGGTAAATTTCATCCAAATTGGAGTGGACCATTCATAGTAAAAGAAATCATACCTGGAAAGGCAGTTCGATTGACATATCTGGATGGTGAAGACTTACAATACCGGTGTCACACCCCAATTCTAGACTAACCAGTGGTCTGATGAACCGTCATGAGAATCAATGGTTCAAACCAGGATTTCGTATAGGCTATGCCAACCATGTTAAACAAAAACACATTCCACAATAATAATCAGAGTAAATAAATAAATAGCGGAAGTCTTGTTAATAATGAACTGAGAGTTACAGTGATAATTAAATATTTAAAAAATTATCTCCAAGTAACCAAAACATAATTAATACTGATTACAAGTATCACAATACGAAAGTTAACTACTAAGCGTAAACATAATTGAAACACTAGCTTGACGAGCCACATTCGTCCTCCATAGCTTGCACATCCATAGCTGCTGCATGTCCATACGTTGGCGTATTCATATAATCTTCAACCATAACACTTGCAACAACAGAAACTAAAAAGAATTGCACACGCGAGGATCAGCTCTCCAACTTGAGCTCAGTGAGTGAAAAAAACAATGCAACAAACATATGCATGCATTCAATTCATAACTTTGGTCTGGTTTATAAGTTTGCCATGTGCTATAGAAAGGTTTGGTGGCCCCCGCATCTCTATACACAAGTGTGTGAATCTGCCCTGTAAGACCCGTATCGTACTAACCCGGTCTTACCACCTGGTATCAGGTCTTCCTCTCATGGTTGGACCAAGCGGACCAAGTGCGTGAAGAAATCACAAGGCTAGGTATGAAATTGAACCCAAAATCATATAATTAGGAACATGTGGTCACATACCTAAAAAGGTGGGGTCAACCACACCTCAGAATAATGAGCCCACTAGAGTCTGGGATGTATGGTCGCAGTTTTTGGACATGAGATCGATGGGTTCTGCGACCCTACGTGTGACCACACTATGTTATAACAGACTCCGTGATTAGGAAACCTTCCTAATCTGAAGGGGGTTCTTTCCTCATCAAAGTAGGACTCTATATGAAGGGTTTTACTCTATATATAGGATGTCCCTTAGCCTCTTTCATTCTTTTAGAACTCAAACTGAAAGAGTGAGAAAGAGAGGAGGAGGAAGAGAAGGAGAATTGAAGAGGAAGACTAAGAAAAGGAATTTTAGAAAGAGCTCTGATTCTTCAGCAATTTTAAGGTATGAAATCGTCCCTACATTAGTTGAATGCCTAAAATAGATCATGGATGAAGTATTGATTCAAAGTAGGATCTCAACCATGAGACCCATAGACGAAAACTCAAAGGAAATCCATGAAGAGTAGGTTAGAGTAGAAAATTGTAAAAAATATGAAATTAAGGTCGTAGATCAATCATAGGAAGGACCCTAGTGATAGTTTAAGGAATCAAATCATGAAGGGGTTAGATTGAGAATGAAAGTCCACCAAACACTCATGTGGTCGCAGCTATGGTCAACCACACGAGGCACATGTGTTGACCACACGCCCTCAGGAAGTTTCCAAGGAGGGTGTGATCGCATGTGTGTGGTTGCATGATATGCGACCACACGTATCGACCATACACCCTGTGGTCGTAGAAACTGAGACCACAGGTGCAACCACACTTGTGACCACTCAGCTTCTGGAGGTCTGACTGATTCTAGATGGGACATTTAAACACTGTAATTAATGAATATGAACTCTAACTTAGAATCCATAAATTTATTAGGTTTCTAAGTGGTCCAAAAGTGATTTAAAAAACTTGGAAGAGGAACAACCATCGATCAAAGTTGAGGGAACATGACCTAAACTAATTGGGTAATAATAAACCGTTTACTTTATTGAGTCCAATGCCATGATTGATTCTATGCTTGTATGCTTGTAACGTGCATCTCACATGTCATCCAATATTCCTGCTATTACTGTTCATTATTTAATTCCATTTATTTATAACATGATAATGATGATGATGCTAGGAATAGGCATATGAATGTATGTGTGTGGTTGGTATGTTGGATGCGAGTGGAGCATCAGGGGATGGACGTGGCATGGTGGTCATTGACTTCGTCACCAGAATCTAGTTCTATCTCTACTCAAGTCTTGCCCACTAACATCGTCGTATCGCCATTACCTTAGCATAACTATTACGTCGTAGGGCATCAGGGGAGGTGGTCTCAAACCGTGTGTCTTTGACTCTGCCAGGGGGCATTAGCTCTATCTCTATGGAATTTTTAAAGGATGCTAGGGTGAGGCCTTGGATACACTGTTTGGCATTAGGATTGGTTAGTTGCGAATCCAGTTTGTAAGCCCTCACCAATAGGGGCTTACGTGTTGGTATGGGTACGGCATCAGGGGAAGTATTGGCGATGTTTGATCCAGATACTTTAGCTCTATCTCTATTCCATGGTGGGTGCATGTGGGATAGCAATGGTGTTTGATCCATTGGGCAGATTCACATACTCGTGTATAGAGGTACGGGGGCCACCAAACCTTTTTATAGCACATTGCAAACTTAAAAACTAGATCAAAGATATGAATTGAATGCATGCATATGTTTGTTGCATTGTTTTGTTTCCTTACTGAGCCGTGATGTGTGCTCACCCTTTTGATGTAGAATATTTTTAGTTCTTGATGCAGGTCCTACTGTGGAAGATTACATGAATACGCCAACGAATGGATACGTAGTGGCGAGTGCAACTCATGTGTTTTTTATTAGCTTAGTTGTTTAGTTATTGGAACATGTAATTGATTATTTTATTTTATTTTATGTCTTGAGGTATATTGGATATAATTAGATACTTAATTATGCTATCACTGTCAGATACTCAGTTCATTAGTATTAAAGATTTCCGTTATCATTTATTTACTCTGATTTTGCTTGTGAAATGTATCTGTTGGGGAATTCTACCATGCTGTCAAAAGAATCACGACACGTAGGACTCAACCAACAAGCCACGTGGATGTTCCCGATTGGACATAAGAAAGCGTCTTCATAAACTCATACAAAGGAGCAAAGGGCAAAAACGATATTAAAGGAAAATACACTGTTCACTATAAATAGGGCAAATCCCAAGAATTAAGGTACGAGAACATTTATTACTCATTACTCATCCTTGGGATTCTCGCTCGGACACCTGGGACGAAGAATCTCATACCTACCCCACTTGTACTTAAATATTGTTATGGGCTCTACACCGAGCCCATCAACTGTTCACAGAGCCCTAACTTTGGCATCTGAGTGGACACGGGGCCATAGGCCCGCCTCCTCCCCTTGTCTTTGCTTGTCTTGCAGGTCCAGTCAGCTTGGTGGGCCTACGGGATGGATCAGGGCCGAAACAGTTTGGCGCCCACCGTGGGGCCTGTTTGAGGTTTGACCTCAACAGATAAAAGCCAGGGAGGAATCTTGAGCTATGAGCCCGAGAAGAACCCGAAGCCATATGGTCAATCCCAACCCCCCTCTGATTGACCAACGTATGAACCCTGAAGATGGAGATAGGTCGGAACCGAGACCTAACAGAGATAGAGGAAAGCGAGTGGCCGAGCAAGTACCCTCGCATGAGGTGTTCGTCACATACGAGCAATTTGAGATCGTGGCACAACTCGCGGTGCTAACCAGATTTGTGCAAGGGTTACAGCCCCCGATCGCTGAGTCCACATCCCGTCCCTCTATAGGCGTCGTCCCCCCAACTGATCCGCATAAGGAGGCTGACCTCCCTAGAGATCCACCTCGAGATTGTCAAGGGCAAAGCGGAGCTAGACCCACCAGACATGGGACCGGCGCGCACCCAGCTCTAGAATTAAGCGGAATGGGATCGACGTCACAGCACGGGAGGATCCCTGTTTGAGAAAGGCTCGGCCCCCAACCAAGAGCAGTAATTGGACGAGGTGAAGATGCCTTGGAAGAGCTTTTGATTCCGTGACACACAGTGCTACCAGAGGTCGTCATGGGTGCAGACAAACAAAGTGCTCCCATGGACCCAGAGGTAGCCACAAAAATAGCGGACCAATTAGCAGTCTTGCACCGAAAGGTTGAGACGACGGAGAAGGCAGGGGTGACCCAGGATGAGGATAGGGATTATTCTACGGACAACCCTCTGACCGATATCATCATGAGGTTCCCCTTGCCCAAGCGGTTTAGCATGCCGCCAGTAGATTTCTACGATGGGTCCACCGATCCAGTCGACCATCTGAACAATTTCATGGGAGCGATGGTCCTCCACGCGAACCCTGATGCGATCATGTGTAGGGCCTTCCCCCTTACTTTAAAAGGCGCGGCCCAGATGTGGTTTAACAACCTACCTCCGCAGTCTATTGACTCTTTCAAAACTATGGGGCGGCTGTTCAGAATGCACTTCCAAGGAAGCAGGGTGCAGTGGAAGACAAGCGCACACCTTATGAATATGAGACAGAGGTCCGATGAGACCTTGCGGGCCTTCTTGGCCAGATTCAACTTGGAGGTACTACATGTAAAGGATATCGACGAGGTGGTTCATTTTGCTACGTTGAGAGCAGCGGTCACTGACCCAAAGCTCAGGTTTTCCATCGCCAAAAAGGACCGGCAGACTTGCAAGAGCTCTTGGCCCGATGTGAGAAGTTCGCCATAGCTAACGAGATCTACGAAGCCACCAAGGGCTTTGGACACTCCCTGCAAGCGAACAGACGAAAGGCAAGACCTCACATGGCCAGGAGAAAACAAGAGGTCGAGAAGGGACGAAGCTCGAGCTAGAGGCCTACTCCAGAAGAAGTTCAGTGATTACACGCCCCTCAATAGGTCCCTTGGAGATGTATATACTCTCATCGCTAATGACGGGTATCTCCAAAGGCCCTAGAAGATCTTAACAGAAATGAGGCGGAGAAACCCGAACAAATACTACCAATACCATCGGGACATTGGTCATACCACCGATGAGTATTGGAACTTGCAAGCAGAGATTGAGGACCTCATTCAAAGAGGATATTATAAGCAATATGTAGATCACAATGCCCCAAGGGTACCCACGACATCAGCAGAAGATCGGAGAAGACCACCCCTCCCGCCACGAGAAAGAACTCCCGAAAAGGAACCAAGAAGGCAAGAAGGAAGAGAACCCAGGTGGGTAGATGGAAGAGAAGGTCGAAGAAATCCTCCTTGGGAGGAAAGAAGAAGAGATTGGGTAGTTGAGCCCCGATACCCAGACAGGCGCCCTGAGCAGGAGCCTCATCAGCAGGGAGAAAGAAGAGAAAGAGGACCGACCCCGGCGCATAGGGACATCGGAGTCATCCATTGTCAGTTCGTCTATACCTCTCAACAAGTACATGAACAGGGAAGGATATTTAATTCTTTGGAATCCCGGGGGAGGCCTCAGCTAAGGATCAACCCTAGGTTGCCACGGCGACACCGGGACCAGACTCCTTCTCCGCCACCATTGTGTGTTCTCGACCCACCTACGACAACAGACTTACCCTGTGATCAAGTGGCTACTATCAGAACTGTGAAACTAAGATATGACCCACAGGGTAGGATGGTCAAATCGAGCGTACCAAAGGTCAGTCCGGTGCAAGAAAAGAATACAACAATTGACCGACCCTGACTGGCCGAGGCGGCCACCTTGGCCGCGGTCGACAATTTAATTTATGATCCCTCTAAGCAAGGACGGAGGGCGATGACTATCATCGGCTGACCAGCGGCTGGAAATACATCTGCCAAGGCTAGAAAGGCTTATGCTTGGAGTGCCAAATCAACCGAGTGGCCCAGGAAAAGGGCCCGCACAGGAGACTTCCTGACATTCAGTGATGAAGATATGTGTGGTCTGGAACTACCTCATGAGGACACCATTGTCTTCACTTTGAGGATAGAGGACAGTGATGTCCATAAGATCATGGTTGATACAGGCAGCATCGCTGATATCATCTACTGGCAAGCCTTCTAGCTCATGGAAATTCCACACGAGCGTTTATTACCCGTAGGTTATCCCTTGGTCAGTTTCTCGGGTGACCTCGTTAATGCGAAGGGGTCTATCCGGTTACCCGTTAAGGCAGGCACTTACCCTCGGGAGTCAAGGGTCATGATGAACTTCTTAGTAGTCGATGTCCCTTCATCTTACAATGCTTTCCTGGGATGGCCTGGTATGATTGCGCTCAAGTCGGTCCCGTCTCCATTACATTTGGTCATCAAGTTCCCCACACCAAGAGGAGCGGGGGAATGCCAGACGGATCAGCTCGTATCGCGAAAATGTTATTCAATCGAGCTCACAGATTACAAAAAGCCGGCCCAAGCCTTGCAGGTGCATGTCGAAGATCTATGGGACGATCCCAGGCAGCAAATAGGTACGCCCACCGAAGACCTAGTCCAGGTCCCTCTGGTGGAGGAGAACCCAGACATAACGATCTAGATCGGATCATCACTCGCAGAACCACATAAGACAAAGCTAGTAAGTTTCCTAAGGGCGAATGCAGATATTTTTGCCTGGTCCCCGGCCGACATGCCAGGAATCCCGTGAGACATTGCACTGCATTTCCTGAATGTAGATCCTTGGCACCAACCAGTGCGGCAGAAGAAGCGAACGTTCGCCACATCTTGCCTGTCACATCCCAATTCTGCACTATTTAGAATGGTGTGATGAACCGCTAGCAAACCAACGGTTCAACCAGGATCTCAAGTAGGCTATATCCGTTTTATCTAAACCTCATACATCCACATTCATAATCAAAGTAAATACACAATAGCTGAAGTCTAATAGTAAAATGAACTGAGAAGTCTAGATGTGATAATCATATTTAAGTAACAAATTATTCTGTATCAACTAAGAGATAAATAAATATCAATTACATGTCTTTACTAAATCCAAATAATAAAAATAAAATTTAATCGAATAAGCATGAGTTGCACTCGCAAGAGGAGTCATGTGTATCCACTTCGTCTTCAACTTCCATCGCCGCCATGTGCCCGTACACTGGAGCGTTGATATAATCTTCGACGGTACTACCTGCATCATGAACTAAGAAGATTCGACGTCGAAAGGGTGAGCACACATCATGGCTCAGTGAGCAAACAAAACAATGCAACAATACATATGCATGCATTCAATTCACATCTTTGGTCTGGTTTAAAGTTTGCAATGCGCAATAGAAAGGTTCGGAGGTCAAAGGTTAACGTTTATTGGAGGTCAATGGTTAACGTTTATTGACCCCTCCTCTATACACAGGTTGTGGAAGTCTGCCCAAAGGTTAACGTTTATTGTCGTCCCCATCCACCCTACCTTGAACATTGTACAACAAAGGTTAACGTTTATTGTTGTACAGTGCCATACCAACACGTAAGCCCTTGCTGGCGAGGGCTTGCAAACTGGGCTCGCAACTAACCAATCCTAATGCCAAACAGTGTATCCAAGCCCTCACCCCAGCATCCCTCAGAACACCCATAGAGATAAAGCTAAGGCCCCCCAGTAGTGTCAGAGACTACAAGGACCGAGACCACCTCCCCTGATACTCTACGGCGTAATAGTTCTGTTAAAGTAATGGCGATACGACGATGCTAATGCACCAGACTTGAGTTAGAGATAGAGCTAGAGTGCTGAGGCCCGGCCTATGACACCTCCCCCTAATACTCGCTCGCATCAAGTACATCAACCACACACATACATCCACGTGCCTATTCCTATCATCATCATCATCATCATGTTATAAACAATAAAGTAAATATGCATGAAACAATTAATAGAAATATTGGATGACATGTTGAATGCACATTACAAGCATATTCGCATAGAATAAAGCATAGCATTGGACTCAAGAAATAAAAATAGTTTGTTATTAACCAATTAGTTTTGATCTTGTTTCCTCACCTTTACTTGGTCGTAAGTCCTCTTTCAAGCTTTAAGAATCAACTATATATCGATATTATATCTCTAGAAAACCTAACCAAGTCGATAGAATTTAATTAGAATTAATTCAGACTTTAAAAAGCATGCTGCTAACTGGGGGTCGATGCTAGGGTCGGAGTCTTGATCGACCCTGGGCGCGACCACCCCTATTCTGGACTTCCTGAACACTGGGGGTCGATGCTCAGGGTCTGGTACGGTCGATTGGCCATCGACCCCCTATGCGACCCCTTGTGGGTTTTATCAATTTTTCTTCCTTTAGTCCATTCTTCGTGTTTGGGGTCCTATGGCTTGCTCATACAATCCATTCTACACATGTTCTATGGCCTAGAACTGTGGTTTATTCACCTATATGCTTTCATGATTTCCCCCATGGTTTTTCATGAAAATCTAACCATGGGTGGATGATTTGGGTTCCTCCTAGATAATCCCCTCTTCATTATCTACTTTATGGTCTTAAGAAATTCATGGAGATAGTATCCATACCTGAGAAGTATGTTTCTTCCTCTGAATCCCTTCTCCTTGGTCTTATTCTCCACTTTCTTTCTCTTCTCCTTCTCTTCCTTCTCTTCTCTTTCTCTCAATCCAATTAGGGTTGTAAAAGGAGTGAAAGAGTCTTAGGGAGGTTCTATTTATAGAGTAGAAACACCTAAAATAAGTCACATTGAGATTAGGAAGGAATCCCATTGAGATTAGGAAGGTTTCCTAATTTTAAGTTTCAAACTGTTTTTACCGACTACTGGGGGTCGATAGGGGGATCGGAGATCCCGTCGACCCCTGGTCTTTAAAGTGTGCGACTCCCCATGTAAAACTGGGGGTTTAACTTTTATACTGGGGGGGTTCGACCCTCCCTTGCTGGGTATATGACCCTCTCCTTATTTTTAGTGTTTTTGGGTCAGTTTAATACCTGGGATCGTAATCTCCTTCATGCACGTGATCTATTTGGTTCGACCATGATGGGTAGACCTAGTTCAAGGTGGTAAGACCGGGTTAGTTTGATACGGGTCTTACAACTCCCCCCTACTTATAAAAATTTTGTCCCGAAAATTGTTCAAACCTTCTGAGTCGCATAAATGAGGGTATTGCTTTTGCATAGCATTCTCTTCTTCCCATGTAATTTCTTCCATGTCTCTACTTCTCCACGTGACCTTAACATAATGGATATCTCGATTGCTTAGTCGTTGAACCTTTCGACTAGTGATTTCAGTTGGTGTTACTTCAAATGTCAAATCATCAATCAAATCAGGCAGATCTACTGTCAGAACGTGCGTTGGATCTTTGACATACTTCTTCAATAAGGAAATATGAAATACGTCATGCACACTTGACATAGATAGTGGTAGTGCTAACTGGTAAGCCACTTTCCCACGCTTAGCTAGAATCTCACATGGCCCGACATATCTTGGACTTAGTTTCCCTTTCTGTCCAAACCGTTTCAATCCTGGCATAGGCGATACTTTTAAGAATACCTTATCACCCACGACGAACTCAAGATCTCTGCTTCGAGTATCTGCATATTGCTTCTGACGATTCTGAGCTGTTCTCACTCTTTCTTTGATAATGTCGACCACTCAACAAGTTTTTTCAACAAACTCCGGTCCAATAATACTACGTTCCCCAACTTCATTCCAAAACAACGGAGTTCAACACTTTCTGCCATACAGTGCTTCATAGGGTGACATCTGTATAGTAGCCTGATAGCGATTGTTATACGCGAACTCGATCAGTGGTAACTTTTCATCCCATGATCCTTTAAAATAAATTACACATGCTCGTAGCATATCTTCTAGAATCTGAATTGTACGCTCTGACTGCCCATCTGTCTGTGGATGGAATGCAGTACTAAACTTCAATGTTGTACCCATAGCCTTTTGTAATCCTTCCCAAAACTTGGAAGTAAATCCTGGATCTCTATCGGACACAATGCTCTCTGGTACACCGTGTAATCGAACAATATTATCCACATACAGCTTTGCTAACCTCTTTAGTGTATACTGAGGTCGTATCGGTATAAAGCGAGCTGTTATAGTCAGGCGGTCTACAATCACCCAAACTGCGTCAACTACTCAAGGAGTCAATGGTAACCCTGTGACGAAGTCCATAATGAGGCAGTCCCATTTCCATGCTGGTTCCGGTAACGACTGTAATAGTCCTGTGGGTGTTTGTTGTTCAGCCTTTACTTTCTGACAATTTATGCATTGAGACACGAACTTAGCTACGTCTGCTTTCATTCCGCTCCACCAATATAATTTCTTTAGATCATGATACATTTTTGTACTTCCCAGGTGTATCGAATAGATAGTGGTATGGGCTTCTTTCATCAGTCGGTGTCTAATGTCCACACTTTCTATTTCAGGTACACATATTCTTCCTTTGTACTTCAATACCTTCTCTTCGTCCAAGGTGAACTCAGGGTCAGTTCTACCTTTTTCAATGTCTTCTTGTACCGTTCTCAGGTAAGGATCTGATTTGATAGTTGTCTTCACTTCGTCAATTATATCCGGTATAATCTTCAATGCAGCGAACATATTGGAAAACTGATGAATGAACCCTTGGTTGGCTGGTCCATCCATTGTATCTATCACATACTGCTCATTGCCGTGATTGAATACCGTTCCAGTAGTACACATTGCTGCAGTTGTGCTAACCTCTCCTTGATATTTTATCATTGCCTTTCTGCTCAACTTATCCGCTACTACATTAGCTTTCCCCGGATGATACTGGATATCACAATCATAGTCTTTCAATAGTTCCAGCCATCTTCTTTGTCTCATATTCAACTCCTTTTGATTAAATAGATATGTAAGACTTTTGTGGTCCGATTCAATCTGGAACTTCTCTCAGTATAGGTAATGTCTCCATATCTTGACAGCATGTACCACTACCGCTAACTCCAAATCATGAGTGGGATAATTCTTCTCATGTGTCTTTAACTATCTTGAGGCATAAGCAATTACTTGTTCTCCTTGCATAAGCACACATCCTAATCCCAGTCCTGGCGCATCAGTGTACAAGACAAATGGCTGTCCTGGAACCGGAATAGTCAAAATCAAAGCGGATATCAATCTGGTCTTCAAGGTTTGAAAGCTCTTCTCACATTTTTCCATCCACACAAACTTTTCACCTTTCTTAGTCAGACTGGTGAGAGGTACGGCAATCCGAGAATAGTCTTCCACAAATCGCCGATAATAACCAGCTAGACCCAGAAAACTTCTAATTTCTACAACGCTCTTTGGTGCTTCCCACTTTACAATAGCCTCGATCTTGCTGGGATCCACTTTGATTTCTTCAGCGGATACTACATGGCCTAGGAAGGCGACTTCACTTAGCCAAAACTCACACTTGGTAAATTTGGCATACAACTTCTTTTTCCTTAAACGCTGTAGAGTGGCGTTTAGATTCTTTATATGGGTTTCCTTGTCCTTAGAATATACCAATATATCATCAATAAATACAATAACCGATGTATCCAACATATCATGGAAAACCCGGTTCATAAGTTCCAGGAAAGTTGCTGGTGCGTTTGTTAATCCAAAAGACATGACCACGAATTCATAATGTCCATATCTGGTCCTAAAAGCTGTCTTAGGAATATCACCATCTTTAATCGTCAACTGATGATTGCCTGACCGAAGATCGATCTTAGAAAATACTTTTGCTCCTTGCAACTAATCGAAAAAGTCATCGATCCAAAGTAGTAGATATCGATTCTTGATTGTCAGTTTGTTCAACTCCCGATAGTCGATACATAATCGAACGCTACCATCCTTCTTCTTTACGAACAATACTGGCGCTCCCCATGGTGATATACTGGGTCGAATATAACCCTTGTCCAGTAGTTCTTGTAATTGTACTTTCAATTCCTTTAGTTCAGTAGGAGCCATTCGATAAGGTGCTTTTGATACTGGTGCGGCTCCAGGTATAAGATCTATCACAAACTCTATGGCTCGGTCGGGTGGTAATCCTGGTAGTTTCTCAAGAAATACGTCGGGGTAGTCCCGCACGACATCAATATCTTCCATCCGTGGTGCTTCTTTGGTGAGGTCGACCACTGACACTAGATACCCGACTGCTCCTTTCTCAAGGCACTTCTTAGCGTTTAGTGCTGAGAGTATGAGCTTGCGTTTATGGGGAAGTTTGGTTCCCGCAAAACTGAATTCTGCTCCTTCTTTGTCTTTAAATGTTAGCTTCTTTTCGGCGCATAATAGGTTCCCAGAATCCCGAGCTAACCAGTCCATTCCCAAGATGACATCAAAGTCTTCCATCCCAAGTTGGATCAAGGTTGCATCTAAGGTTTTCTCTCCAATGAGAATTGGACATGGCCCATAACCTTTTTCTAACTCTACTTCTAACCCCATCGGTGACCGTACAAGTAGTTTGTAGTCTAATGTTTTGATGGGTAAATTCAGCTTCTTTCCAAATGACACAGATATAAAAGAATGAGTAGCTCCTGAGTCAAAGAGTACTCTGGCGGGTATGTCATTTATAGGTACGATACCTATGATTTATTTTAACTTAGTCTACATGCTCACACAATGTAATACAACTTAAAAGGTTTCAGTCATACCTGTGACCACATCGGGTGATGCGGTAGCATCCTCAGATGTAATAGCATAAACTCGTCCTTCATGTAGCTGCTTCCTGGGCTTAGGACACTCCCTTGCCATATGCCCCGCTTGATTGCAGTTATAATATTTTCGACCTTCAATATTTAGCTTTGGCTGTTGTTAAGCTACTGGGGTAGTCTTGGGTGCAGCACTAAAGCCTTGGGCACGGAAGGGTTTGAATGTCTTGTTATTCCCTCCGTTATAAGCATTTCTAGCTGGCCTTTTTATACCTCTGTTTTGCATGAAATAACTCTCCTTCTGGCTCGATTCTATAACTCGAACAATTTGCACGGCTTCATTATATATTTTCTTCTCCAAACCTAGAAAATGCTCTCTGATGCTTCCTATAAGTCCCGTGACAAACCTATGGGTCTTAGTGTCTTCTTCATGCATGCTGAGTGGTGCAAAGAAAAACAGCTCCTCATAACGTTGTTGATATGCATCCATGGACATCTGTCCCTGATATAAACTCAGGAACTCCTTCTCTATAGAATCTTTAAAGCTTCGGGGAAAGTACTTCTCAAAGAAAGCTTCTTTATATATGGCCCAGGTCAATAGGGTGTGCTTGGTTAATAGGTAGGCCCTAGTAGATTTCCACCAATGATGTGCATCACCTTTTAGAATGAAGGTGGCACATAATACCTTCTCTTCTTCTGTAATAGTCATCATCAGAAAATTCCTCTCCATCTCGTCGATCCAATATGCTGGACATAAAGGATCGGACGGTTTACCATTAAACTCCTTGGGTTTCATCTTTAAGAATCGCTCGACTAGTCGGGAGTGGTCCATTTGATTTTGAGGGTATGCCCCAAACATAGGTTGTGGATACTGGTAATTAACCTAAACCGCTTCAGGACTTGGTACTGGAATCTGTGCAGCTGGTGGTTGAGGTGTTTGAGGTGCTGGGTGGTTACCCACCGGTGCTGCACTTGTTTGTCCAGTCAGCATTGGTGTAGCATGTGCTGCCTGAAACATTATTCCCATTGCTGCTTGCATTTGAGCCTGTGCTTGTTGCATTTGTTGCAGCCGTAGCGCTAGGTTCATAACCACGGTTGCCAGCTCTGGTGGTGGAGGTGGCAAGTTTGTAGGATTTTTCTTACCCTAGTTTACGAGTGGTGCAACCTGCGGATTACCCTGTGCATATATATTTTCTTGACTGGCTTCCTCTACGGGTGGTGGTGGTGGAATTGTGTTTCGGCTCTGCCTGGTTACTCTACGCCCAGCTATATTTTCCCTCTGATAATGGTGATGCCTGAAAATCATTAAAATACGTGTGGCAATCATGTATACTTCATGTAGATACGCTAACCGATGTTATTTTCAAAATTTTCAGATCATTCTGTAAAAAATATTGTCTTTTCTATGCAGGGTCGATGGTGGGGGTCGATGGTATGTCCGACCCTAGGATCCGACCCTGGGAAATCATCCATTTTTCCCGAGAGCCGGGGGTCGATGGGTACCCGACCCTCAGTGCGACCCCTGGTTCTCTGTCAGGTTCCCGAGAGTCGAGGGTTGATGCGAGGGTCGATATGGGGGTCGATTGTTCTAGTCGAATTCTTCGACCCCTGAACCAAAAATTAGATTTTTAGGGTCCGATTCTGGGTTCATTTTCCATTCTTCCTCCTCCGTTTCGACTCGTCTCCATCCTCTGAGTTGCTACAGTGCCAACTCTGCTACATTGGTCATTTGGGTTCCTTGTTTCGACGTCTACACCTTCCCTACAGGTATGTATCTTACCTTTACATGTTTTTAGGTTTTCTTTTCTAGGTTTTCACCCGTATATCTCGTTTTCTTCAAATTAAACTTTTTCAGCCATAAAAATTCGATTTTTATAGGGGGCTTTTGTTGTTGGTGAGTCAATGGATGAAAGCCCTAAAAAATATTTGAGTTTCATCGGTTGGTTATCGAAAAACTCAAAGTTTTCACTTTTTGCCCTAATTTTGGCAAAATTTTGAATTTCTTGAAATTTCTTTAAATTCAATCTAATTAGTTGCAATTTTCGCCTGTTTAAGTCTCACAAGTTAGTTTAGGATCTATGTAAGTCCTCCTGCCCACGTGTATGGGTGAAAAGTAAGGCTTTTATCCAATTTACATCGTTATTATGTCAAAATTTTGGATTTTTACTCTCTACTAACCCGTTTTTGTTTTTCTTTCTTATTTGCAGATACTATGAATCGTACCAAGGTACCCAGAGTTCGCGACCGTCTTTATTTCCGTTCCAATGAAGCCGAGGCACAGTATGCCCACTACGCTCGCAAGAAGGTAAAGGGAGGTCGCAAGGTGAACTTGGCTGAGTTAGCCTTGTTCAATGTGGAGAGAGCATTTGGTGATATGGGATGACTCCCTGTCATCACTTATGACGCCTATACCTGCCCTGACTTCGTACGCCAGTTCTATTGTAACCTCCAGGTGGTGGGGGATTACAATGATGTGGAGAGGGGTGATGAGCTGTGCATCACGAGTTACGTCAAGGGAGTTGACATCTCATTTGATTATCGGCAGCTGGCCGACCTATTGGGCATTTCCTATGCTGGCCCCATGGTTTTCTGTGCTCCTGGAGAGCCCCAGTTCTTCTCTCTATAGATGAGGGCTGAGATCGATAGTCAGATCATTCGACCTGATCGCTGGCAGATGAGGGCATGTTATCTGCGTTCTGATCCACGGGTATACTGCAAGATCATTCAGCATAACCTGATACCGCAGAGTGGTCATTACGAGAGGGTCTCCCAGCTGACCCAATATCTCCTATACTGTATATACACTAGGCAGCCTATCTGCCTTCCATACATCATCATGCGTACCATGATCAGTGCCACGTTGCCCGGTCACACGGGCAACCTTTCTTACAGACGCATGATCACTACCTTGCTTACCCGCCTGGGGGTTGACTTATTGGATGAGAAGATTCAGGAGAAATCTTTCTTATCGCCTCTGGATTGGGAGGATATTTGCAAGATGGGCATGCGGGATGCCTTGGTCAGTGATGAGGAGAGGAACGCGATGGTGCGCCCTCGCACTCACGTAGAGATGGTTAACGCTGAGGCAGCAGCAGCAGCTGCTGGAGTTCATGGGGAGCATGCTGGTGATGATGACCTTTTGTACATGGATGTGGACTCCATACCGCCTCCTTCACCTACAGATGCTGCTGGAGCTAGTACTTCTTATGCGGCTGGTTCTTCTCATGCGGCTGGTCCATCATACCCATCTTTTGATATGATGGGGATATTGCATGAGATCAGAGAGGCACAGTGCAGATCTAATCTGAGGATGGGGGGAGTTACTAGACGCTCAGCGTGTGAGAGTGGATGAGCTACTAGACGCCCAGCGCATATCGGACATGAGGATGGGAGAGCTCATAGATGCTCAGCGCCGGCCAGATATGCGTATGAAGGAGCTTTTGGGTGTTTAGCGCGTGACTGATCAGCCGTTGGGTGGTCTCACAGGTAGTCTTTAGACAACCCAGACTCTGGTAGCCTGGTTGACTAGAGCCTACTGAGGATTATGACAGAGACCGTGAGGCACCGCCTCCTCCTTCACCTCCAGCTTCATGATTGTATTTATTTTCTTTCTTTGTACTACAGAGCAACTGTCTGGGTTGTGGACTGTACTCTGCTTTAGCTATTTATATACGTTTGTTTCTCTCTCATTGTATTTAAAATTGTTTCCCCCTTAATAGATGTTTTATTCTCTTTTTAAGTTTGGTCTCAAACATCACTTGTGCTTATAGTGTGTTAATATTACAGTTTTTACTTTTATCCTATCTCAGTTCATAATTCGTCGTAAAGGTATGCTAGTTTAGCAAACAAGGCCCGAGATGCTCTGATACCAAGTTGTCACACCCCAATTCTGCACTATTCAGAATGGCGTGATAAACCGCCAGCAAACCAACGGTTCAACCAGGATCTCGAGTAGGCTATATCCGTTGTATCTAAACCTCATACATCCACATTCATAATCAGAGTAAATACACAATAGCGGAAGTTTTATAGTAAAATGAACTGAGAAGTCTAGATGTGATAATCATATTTAAGTAGCAAATTATTTTGTATCAATTAAGACATAAATAAATATCAATTACATGTCTTTACTAAATCCAAATAATAAAAATAAAATCTAATCGAATACGCATGAGTTGCACTCGCAAGAGGAGTCATGCGTATCCACTTCGTCTTCAACTTCCATCGTCGCCATGTGCCCGTACACTGGAGCGTTGACATAATCTTCGATGGTAGTACCTGCATCATCAACTAAAAGATTCGACGTCGAGAGGGTGAGCACACATCATGGCTCAGTGAGCAAACAAAACAATGCAACAATACATATGCTTGCATTCAATTCACATCTTTGGTTTGGTTTAAAGTTTACAATGCACAATAGAAAGGTTCAGTGGTAAAAGGTTAACGTTTATTGACCCCTCCTCTATACACAGGGTGTGGAAGTCCGCCCAAAGGTTAACGTTTATTGTCGTCCCCATCCACCCTACCATGAACATTGTTCAACAAAGGTTAATGTATATTGCTGTACAGTGCCATACCAATGCGTAAGCCCCTGCTGGCGAGGGCTTGCAAACTGGGCTCGCAACTAACCAATCCTAATGCCAAACAGTGTATCCAAGGCCTCACCCCAGCATCCCTCAGAACGCCCATAGAGATAGAGCTAAGCCCCCCTGGTAGAGTCAGAGACTACAAGGACCGAGACCACCTCCCCTGATACTCTACGGCATAATAGTTATGCTAAAGTAATGGCGATACGACGATGCTAATGCACAAGACTTGAGTTAGAGATAGAGCTAGAGTGCCGAGGCCCGGCCTATGACACCTCCCCCTGATACTCGCTCGCATCAAGTACACCAACCACACACATACATCCACATGCCTATTCCTATCATCATCATCGTCATCATGTTATAAACAATAAAGTAAATATGCATGAAACAATTAATAGAAATATTGGATGACATGTTGAATGCAAATTACAAGCATATTCACATAGAATCAAGCATAGCATTGGACTCAAGAAATAAAAACAGTTTGTTATTAACCAATTAGTTTAGATCTTGTTTCCTCACCTTTACTTGGCCGTAAGTCCTCTTTTAAGCTTTATGAATCAACTATATATTGATATTATATCTCTAGAAAAACCTAACCAAGTCGATAGAATTTAATTAGAATTATTTTGGACTTTAAAAAGCATGCTGCTAACTGGGGGTCGATGTTAGGGTCGGAATCTTGATCGACCCTGGGCGCGACCACCCCTATTCTAGACTTCCCGAACACTGGGGGTCGATGCTCAGGGTTTGGTAGGGTCGATTGGCCATCGACCCCCCATGCGACCCCTGTGGGTTTTGTCAATTTTTCTTCCTTCAGTCCATTCTTCGTGTTTGGGGTCCTATGGCTTGCTCCTACAGTCCATTCCACACATGTTCTATGGCCTAGAACCGTGGTTTATTCACCTATATGCTTTCATGATTTCCCCCATGGTTTTTCATGAAAACCTAACCATGGGTGGATGATTTGGGTTCCTCCTAGATAATCCCCTCTTCATTATCTACTCTAAGGTCTTAAGAAATTCATGGAGATAGTATCCATACCTGAGAAGTATGCTTCTTCCTCTGAATCCCTTCTCCTTGGTCTTCTTCTCCACTTTCCTTCTCTTCTCCTTCTCTTCCTTCTCTTCTCTTTCTCTCAATCCAATTAGGGTTGTAAAAGGAGTGAAAGAGGCTTAGGGACGTCCTATTTGTAGAGTAGAAACTCCTAAAATAAGTCCCACTGAGATTAGGAAGGAATCCCATTGAGATAAGGAAGGTATCCTAATTTTAAATTTTGAACTGTTTTTACTGACTACTGGGGGTCGATAGGGGGGGTTGGAGATCCCGTCGACCCCTGGTCCTTAAAGTGTCCGACCCCCCATGTAAAACTAGGGGTCTGACTGTTATACTGGGGGGGTCCGACCCTCCCTTGCTGGGTATGCGACCCTCCCCTTAATTTGAGCTTTTTTGGGTTAGCTTAATACCAGGGATCGTGATCTCCTTCACGCACGTGATCCATTTGGTTCGACCATGATTGGTAGACCTGGTTCAAGGTGGTAAGACCGGGTTAATTTGATACGGGTCTTACATCGCCAGCGTCTCATAGATGATGAAGTAATGAAATTGTTGGAAGCAGGATTTATTAGAGAAATCCATTACCCGGAGTGGCTTGCCAACGTTGTCATGGTCCCGAAGGTAGGGGACAAATGGAAAATTTGCATTGATTTCACTGACCTAAACAGGGCATGCCCAAAGGACAGTTTCCCCCTTCCTCGGATCGATCAGCTCATCGATGCTTTGGCCGGACATGCAGAACTAAGCTTCATGGACGCCTACTCTAGTTACAATCAGATCCAAATGCATGCGTCCGACTCGGGAGAAGACTGCCTTTGTCACCAACTGCGGCCTCTTATGCTATGATGTAATGCCCTTTGGTCTTAAAAATGCTGGGGCCACGTACCAAATGTTGGTAAACAAAATCTTCACAAAGCAGATTGAAAGGAACGTGGAGGTGTACGTCAATGATATGCTAGTAAAAAGCTTGGTCGAGAAGGACCATGTCAAGGACCTGGAGGAGGCATTCGGAGTATTACGACAGAACCGAATGTGTCTCAACCCTAACAAGTGTGCGTTTGAAGTCACCTCGGGGAAGTTCCTCGGATTCATGTTATCCAGCCTTGGCATTGAGGTGAACCCCTCTAAAATTACCGCGATCCTCAGCATGCCAGCACCGACTAGGGTGAAGGAAGTGCAAGTGCTTACAGGACGGGTGGCTGCGCTAAGTCGATTCATGTCTCGTTTGGCGGACAAATGCCTCCCTTTTCTCCAGACCCTTAAGGGCAACAAGACCTTTGAATGGACTGCCGAATGTTAGCAGGTGTTCAAGGCATTGAAAACATACTTGGCATCTCCTCCACTCTTGGCATTAGAGCTGTACTTGGCAGTATCTTCAAGGGCGGTAAGTGCCGTGCTCATGAAGGAGGTGGAGGGCGTCCAGCGTTCGATTTATTACGTCAGTAAAATTCTACTGGAGGCTGAAACTCGGTATAAATTCATCGAGAAAGTTGCTTTAGCATTGGTGACGTCTGCACGGAAGCTCAGGCCCTATTTTCAGGCGCATTCCATCACCGTCCTAATTGATCAGCCTCTCAAGAAAATTTTGTCGAAGCCAGACATCTCGGGCCGGGTAATCAATTGGGCTGTCGAATTGGGAGAGTTCGATATCACTTACAAGCCTTGCACGACCATCAAGGCTCAAACCTTGGCCAATTTTCTGATTGAGTCATTGCCTCCCGAAGAAATAGAGGAAGCATCGGATAGCCAAAGCAAAGAAAGCACCACGCAACCTTTGATCCTGTTTGTCGATGGGGCATCGAACAAGACCCAGTGCGGTGCTGGTTTCATACTCACCAGCCCCGAAGGATTTTAGATTCGCTATGCCCTTCGATTCATGTTCCTGGTGTCTAATAATGCCGTCGAGTACGAGGCCCTGATCGCCGGACTACGCCTGGCCAAGGCAGTAATGGCTAGAAGGATAGAAGCATCCAACGATTCTCAACTGGTGGTGCGCTAGGTAAACAGCGAGTACGAGGCAAGGAAAGTCAGTATGGCCGCGTACTTGCGGAAGGTGCAGAAGGCAGCCTCGGTTTTTGACAGTTTTACACTGCGCCACGTGCTTCGGGATCAGAACACACTGGCGGATTCCATGTCAAGATTGGTTACTTCGGATTTGTTAGATCTGGATCATTCAGTGTACACCGAAACCCTGTTACACTCAACGGTGGATCCCAACTCTAAAGTGGTACTACCAGTAGCGTCAGAGCCATCGTGGATTGACCCGATCTACTCATTTCTTCGAGAAGGCACCCTACCAAAAGACAATAAGGAGGCTAGGCGGATACAGTCCAAGGCCACCCACTACGTAGTTGTGGCAGACACTCTGTACAAGAAAGCCTTTACGTTCCCCCTGTTGCGGTGCTTGTGCCCGTCAGAAGCAGCATTGGCTATTCAGGAAGTCCACGAAGGTATTTGCAGAGCACATCAAGGGGGTAGAGTCCTCGCTCACAAGATATTATGTCAGGGCTATTACTGGCCAATGATGCAAAGGGAATGCATCGTATACGTAAAGAAATATGGGAAGTACCAGATGTATGCCCCAGTTCCCCACCTCCCAGTTGTCCCCCTGAGGTCCATAGAAGCAGCCCCAATTCCCTTCGCAACTTAGGGAATGGGCATCATGGGTCTGTTTTCCCCTGCTCGCTATCAAAGGTAATTCGTCATAGTCGCGGTGGATTACTTTACTAAATGAGATGAGGCGGAGGTAGTATCCAACATACTGGAGAGCGCAATACGTGAATTTTTCAAAAAAGCTATTGTTTACCGCTACGGTATTCCCCGGGTGCTGATCACCGACAACAGAAAGCAATTTGATAACAGGGCCTTCTCTGAATTCTGCAAAGAAGACCGCATTGACCATCGGCGAGGCGAGGTGAAGCACCCCCAGACCCGCGGACAAACGGAAGCTACCAATAAGATTTTGCTCAAAAGCATCAAATCCTGATTGGAGGGCGCCAAAGGTCGATGGTTAGACGAGCTGCCACACATTTTGTGGGCCGAACGGACAACCCCAAAAACGGCCACAGGAGAGTCCCCCTTCAGGCTGGCCTTCGGCACTGAAGCATGTGTCCCCCTAGAGGTGAGGATCCCCTCACATAGGATCACGAACTATGACCCTGCCTCCAACAATGAAGGGTTGCGCACAAACTTGGACCTCCTAGAGGAAACAAGAGATCAGGCCTAGATCTGGATAGCGGCTCACCAACAACAAGTGGCCCGACATTACAACAAGAAGGTGCGTCAACGATCATTCAATGGTCGGAGACCTTGTTCTCCGAAGGACCATCGCATCCGACCCTACCAATTAGGGAAAATTAGCCCCCAACTGGGAAGGACCCTATCAAGTTACACAGGCACTATGGAGCGGCCATATCATCTAGTTGACATGGACGGAAAAGCCTTACCCCGGGCATGGAATGCGGAGCACCTCCTCCCGTTCCACCTGTAGTTTTATTTTTTCCTTTCAATGATGTAACTCGGCCATTGCGGCCATCATTTCAACACAAGGAAAGGGTCAATTGGCTTCCAATATTGTCTCTATACCGACGTCACAATGGTATAACCCAAATTGAGACCCATGCGGCTGATAGAGTTCACCAACTTGTGAACACAGTTGGCCTAGGAGGGTAGACTGAGCCCTGACCTTTGGTCAAAGACTCATACGACTGAAAGAGTTCACCAACATGTGGACACATTTGGCCAAGTAGGGTAGATTGAGCCCCGAGCTTTGGTCGAATACCCATACGGCCGAAAGAGTTTACCAACTTGTGGATACATTTGGATGAGGAGGGTAGACTGAGCCCTGACCTTTGTTCGAAGACCCATACAGCCGAAAGAGTTCACCAACTTGTGGACACATTTGGCCGAAGAGGGTAGATTCAGCCCCGACCTTTGGTGGATGACCCATGCGACCAAAAGAGTTCAACAACTTGTGGACACATTTGGCCGCGGAGGGCAGACAGCTCCAACCCACATTGTGACCCATGCGGCCAAAAGAGTTCACCAACTTGTGGACACATTTGGCCAAGGAGGGCAGATAGAGCTCCAAAACACATGGAGACCCATGCGGCCAAAAGAGCACATTGCTACCCATGCGGCCAAAAGTGTTCACCAAGGAGTGGACACATTTGGCCAACGAGGGTAGACAGAGCTCCAATCCAAATTGAGACCCACGTGGCCCAAAAAGTTCCCTAACTTGGACACATTCGGCCGAGGAGGGTAGACAACCCCAATATTAGTTTTGACGGCCGCATATCGACATACAACAATCAAGCCAGTTTGAGTCGTACACAATGCAAGGAAATAAAAGACAGCAGTTTGAAAACAGTCAAAGACAAATTACATTGACATAGGTTCAAAAGACTTCAGCAATCGTTCTACATAAGCAAGGGCCCCCCTTACATCAAAAACACTAAGGCACCCCATCAGCACTATAAGAAATATAAATAATTACATAGACAAGTCCCTAGCTGATCTCTCCTTGAGGAGCCACCCCAATGCCGCCGGCTTCGTCAGTAGTTCGCGAAGGAGAACCACCAGGGCTGCGGGGAAGACTTGTGGGAGAAGCCATACCGGGCTGAGGAGTAGCAGGGGTCTCATCTCTGCCAATTGTCGAAGAATCTCGGCGTCGTCCACCTCTGGTACCTCCCCCGACACATTGACAGGCCTCAGGCATTCAGCGTCAGCATAGTCCACCCCGGGAACCTTCTCATCTACATACTCCTTCAACGCCTCAGCTCCCTGGGTGAAGCTATGAAGAAAGCATCTTCCCACCAACTCCTTGAAGGCCTCCAACTTCTGATATAGGCGGACGGCCCCCGCGGCTATGGAGAGAGTCTTGAGGAATGCCTTTTTGAACTTCGCCCCTCACTCTTTGGTAGCTTCAGCAGTGGACCGCAGCTTGGTAATCCACTCTTCCCTCACCTTCTCTGCCTCCTGATAATGGACTCTCTCCTCACACATCGCCTCCACCTCGGCTCGGAGTTTAACGATTTTGGCGGTCACTGAGGTGACCTCCCATTCCTTGGAGCAAAGTTGTGCCCTGGCATCTTCCCTCTGCTCCTCGGCTTGATGCAGCTTGCAGTCCGTCTCGCTCAAGTCCTTCGCCATTTTTCGGCGCGCTGCTTCAGTGTCTCCATGTAGACCCCAAGCTACGCAAAGACAACAGGAAAGGATTAGGCAAATAACTAAAGGTTGGAAAGGGGTCAAGGGAACAAAGACAACAACTTACCAACACAACTATGGTGTCAGCGCCTGATATCAAGGATGGTGTGGGTAGGTCCTGCACCAACTCCTGGTCTCGGGGCAAAATGGCTCCCTTTACCAGCTCTCGAGCGGCACGGGTGTCGCCCATGGCAGTGTCATCCTCGGTCAAGGCCCAGTGGGGGCGGAATGCCTGCTTATCGCCAGTCTTTCTCTGGGGTAGGGGTCGATGAGAGGAATACTGCGAAACTCACTCATGTCCCCCCTGCCCCAGGTACTCCCTCGGCCTAACGGATGGATACGCAGAGTGTTGTTGGGGGCGTAGAGGAGTGGAATGCCTGTCCCCACCTGTCCCCATCGATTCGGCAAGTGCGAGAACTCCCTCAGGAGTGGCAACATCGGTCCCTTTTCTTGAAAAATCAAGAATACGATATAGAGGGATCAGGGGGATGGCATAGATACGGGCGGCATCGGCCAATGCAAAGTCAGGGGATGTCTTACGAGATCTTTTTTGGGTTTTCTGCGCCGCGTCCCCCTCACCGCTGTGCCTGTCCGACGCTGCCCTCTCCCCTTGATCATCATGGGATCTCTTTGCCGCGGCCTCCTATTCTTTGGCGGCCTCCTTCCTCCGCAGCTCCATCAGATATTCCTTTGACAACATCACTGCAACATACAAAAACAGAATCAACCAGGGGTTAGTAGGTCGATGTTAGCATACACTACGTTAAGGGAAATACTCACGCAGTCTGTTCTCATATAAAATTAGGGGGTTTCTCAAGTCGGCAACCCGGATGGGAGTCCCCTTTGACTGACGAGCTCGCCGTAGTAGCTTGGACTCTTCTGGTAGCAAGGGCACATCGGTATTGAGCGTTTCCGCATCCAATTTTTTCCAAACATTCTCCAACACCACATTCCCACCCCGGATGTAGAAGAATTTGTTCTTCCAAAGTTTGATCGATGTGGGCTTGTCTGCCAAAAGTTCACCAAAGTCAGGCTTCTTGGCGAAGTAATACCACCCCGTCTTGCAATAGTCGTTGAACATGAACATGGCCCGGAACATGTTCAGCGTCGGCCTATGCCATAAATTTCTAAAATAGACGACGAAGGCAATCATGTTTTTCCAAGAGTTAGGCATCAGCTGGATCCGGGCCACCTTGTAATATTCCAGTATCTCGACCACCAACCGCGGTACCGGCCCACGGAACCCAGCCTTAAACATCTCAAGGTTTACACAAAGCTCCGAGCGATGACTCCAGCAGGCTCTGTCCCCGGGGGCAGGCATCCGGATCTCCACATCGTTAGGAATTTGATATCGCTCCCGAAAGCTAGCAAATTCGGCCTTGGTCAAAAGCAGACCTCTTCCCTTGCATCAAACTCTGGAGGGGCATCAGCCTCCTCTCGGGCCTCAATAATAACCTCTGACCCTGTTTCGTGTATCGAGACCCCCGCTAATAGTTCGTGCTGAGACAGGCCATATGTTGTTCCTGACCTGCTGATGTTCTGAGATGGACTACTGCTTCTTTCTACGGAACCCTCTGTCCTTAGCTCCATCTCGGGACCACCCTCGGATACCCAGTCAATAGATTCTCTTGCTGATGATGTGCTAGTAGTCGACCCGCTGCTAGACGAAGTCGAGCTACTACTGCTGGTGGGGAATGATCCCATAGTTTTGATGTCTACTTCCACATCGGTATCCCTACCCTAATCAACGATGGTCTAAGAAAATGAACCAAGTTAAGGAAAACTTACTGATTACAAGCCGACGGACTTCCAAGCAGAGCTGATGTCACTGCGCCGATGTCGCCGAACCGATGCGGCTAGAAATCGATGTCGAAGAGCTGATGTCACAAAGCCGACGTGAGCAATGGTTCTTCAAGATGAGGGCCCTCCATACCCCGCCAGTCCTTTATATAAGGAATTCAACTGACAAATACTACACGTGGCACCTCACCATAGGAATATCGAAGCGGTACATTTATTACCGACGATGCTTCCTGGGTTCGTCAGTCGGGTCCTGCCTTGCGATAACCATGATCCTGACCTAGATCCGTGACCAGATCCGAATCCGAATCCATATCTCAATAACCTCATCACAGTCAGACACATCGGATTCATACTTGGGACATTAAGAAAGAAAGGTCACGTGCCAATCCCGTGACCACCTCGGCTACTTTCCTCAGATTTGACTGATGTGTACTGGCCGCGGTGCCCACATCGGTCAAGTCACATTGGACCACCGTCGTAGCTTGGGTCACGTGTAAATCTCGTGACCACATCGACGACTTTCTTCAGATTCGACCGATATGTATTGGCCGCGGTGTCCACATCGGTCAAGTCACATCGGACCACCATCGCAGCTTGGATCATGTGCCAAATCCCGTGACTACCTCGGCCACTTTCCTCAAATTTGACCGATGTGTACTGACTGCGGTGCCCACATCGGCCAAGTCACATTGGGTCACCGCCACATCTTTTGTCACGTGCCAATCCCGTGACCACATCGGCAACTTTCCTCAGATTTGACTGATGTGTACTGGCCCCGGTGCCCACATCGGCCAAGTCACATCGGCCACCGCCGCAGCTTGGGTGACGTGCTAATCCCATTACCACATCGGCAACTTTCCTCAGATTTGACCGATGTATACTGCCGCAGTGCCCACATCGGCCAAGTCATATCGATCTAGTCACATCAGTCTAGCCGCACCGGACTGGCCACAATGGTCCAGTCACATCGGGCCAGTTACATCGGGTCGCATGCCAATCTCGTGACCACATCGGTAAATTTCTTCGAGTGCCCACATCGGTCCAGTCACATCAGCCTGATCATATCACTCCAACCACATCGGCCCCCTCGCATCGGATCAACTTTGTCAGCGAGGTCACGTGCCAATCCCGTGACCCCATCGATATCCATGAAGAAATTAAACGATGTGGGTTGACCGCAATGCCCACATCGGTACCCTCACCCCAATTTGACATCGGCACCGTAGTGCCCACATCGATACCCTCACCCCTAAATTCAACACCGGCATCAGTCTCCCACACCGAGAATAATGCGACAACATCTGATCCATATTGGTAGGAATTCATGCACAGCCGAACCTTACGGGTTCAATAGAGCAACGAAGCAAGTTGTTGGGGGGGAATTTCCATTGTTCTTCTTTGCTGAGGCGAACCTTATAGATTCAGCAGTGGAATGAGGCAAGTGTTGGGGAATTCTGCCATGCTATCAAAAGAACCACGACACATAGGACTCAACCAACAAGCTACGTGGATGTTCCTGATTGGACATAAGAAAGCATCTGCACAAACTCAAACAAAGGAGAAATGGGCAAAAGCAGTATTAAAGGAAAATATAAATAGGGCAAATCCCAAGAATTCAGGTACGAGAATATTTATTACTCATTACTCATCCTTGGGATTCTCGCTCAGACACTTGGGATGGAGAATCTCATACCTACCCCACTTACACTTAAATATTGTTGTGAGCTCTACATCGAGCCCATCAACTGTTCACAGAGCCCTAACTTTGGCATCGGAGTGGACACAGGGCCACAGGCCCGCCTCCTCCCCTTGTCTTTGAGTGTCTTGTAGGTCCAGTCAACTTGGTGGACCTACGGGATGGATCAGGGCCGAAACAGTATCTAATTTAATCGAATGGGCACGGCCTATATGAGATCCTAATTGAACCGTTGGTTTATGGATGGTTCATCACATCATTCTAGTTGGTTTAGAATTGGGTATGACAACTTGGTATCAGAGCCCTCAGGCTCTGCGCTATTAAACCAAAATACTACCACAAGGGTCGTGAACTGAGTTAGGATAAATTAAAAATCGTAATACCAACACACCATAAGCAACTATGTTGTTTGAGACATAAATTAAGAAAGAGAATAATGCACGTATGTAAGGGAGAAACAAATTTTGTAGTTATACAAAAAAGAGAATAAGAAAAATGTACGTCCGAATCAGAGTACGGTCCATAACTCGGACAGTTACTCTGTAATATAAAAGGAAAAAAAATAAGCTGGGGTGCTGGAAGAGGAGGTGCCTCACGATCTCGATTATAGTCCTCAGCATATACTCTCGTAAGCCAGGCCACCTGAGTCTGGGTCACATAGAGACTAGCTGCCAGATCGCTACCCTCTGATCCGTGGTACGCTAAGCCTCCTGAATCTCACGTAGTAGTCCCATCATGTCATTTGGTGGTGGGCATGAAGGATCAACTGAGTGAGAAGGAGCCCGATAAGGGCCAGCTCCAGTGGAATGTTGTAGTGATGGAGGAGGTATGGCATCCACGTCCATGAACATCCGATCATCATCCTTCTCATCATCACTCTCGTGGGCCTCTGCTGCTGCTGCTGCTGCCACCTCTGCATCTGCTGCCTCTACTTGAGTAAAGGGACATACCATAGCATTTCTCACCTCGTCACTGACCTGCACATCTCGCGTCCCCATCTTGCAGATGACCTCCCAGTCAAGGTCAGTTGAAAAGTCTCCTCGTGAATCCTCTCATCGACCAAGTCTACCTGCTAGCGAGTGAGTAGAGTGGTGATCAAATGCCTATAGGGTAGGTTACCCACCAGACCAAGCATCGTGGCACAGTGCATGGTCCTAATAATGATATAAGGAAGGCAGATAGGCTGCCTAGTGCAGATGCAGTACGGAAGGTACTAGGTCAACTGTGAAACCTTCTCATAGTGTCCACTCTAGGGAATAAGGTTGTGCTGAATGATCTTGCAATACACTCAGGGCTCTGAACATAGGTTAATTGCCTTCATCTGTCAGCGATCGTCCCGAAGAATCTGGTTATCAATTTTTGTGTGCATTCGCACTGATAGGAACTGGGGTTCCTTGGGTGAGCAGTATACCAAAGGATCATCATTTGAGATACCCAGGATATCAGCCAACTCATGGCAGTTAAATGAAACCATTACCCCTTTAACTAAACTGGTGATCCTGAACTCTCTAACCCTATTTATATCCTCTAGGTTACCCTCCACCTGTAAATTATAGTAAAACTATTTTACCAACTCAGGATAGGTGTAACCCTCATACAGAATCACAGGGAGCCAGTCCATATCACCAAATGCTCCCTCCACATCGAATAGGGCTAGACTGGCCAAGTTGACACAACGTCCCCCTTTCACTTTCTTGTGCTCATACCAAAGATATTGTGCTCTGTTTCAATGGACCTGAAGCGACGGGGATCGTGAACACTGGGGACTTTAGTGCGAGCCATGTTGTCTGCAAGGACATAGACCAACAAGAAACATATCAAATATAGTAAAAATTTAAAATTTTGGCCTTATGACAGCGTAATTGGCCAAAAGTCTCATTTTCGCCCAAATGCTTGGACTAAAGGACTCACATATGTCATAAGCAATCACACAATGACCAATTTAGTAAGAACTTTCTATTAATTAAAACAAATTTAAGAAAATTTGAGAAATGGTAAAAATCCCCAAATTCTAGGTCAAAACGTAGGTTTTCGATTGATTGACCCAAAACGACCGATGAAACCTAATTCTCTTAGAGGGCTTTTTTCCGTTGGGTTCCCAATAGCAAGTTTTATCAATAAAAATAGAATTTTTATGGATAAATAGAATTTAATTGGGAAAAGAGAAAAATGAGCAATGAAAACCTAGAATGAATAGACCAAAGAATAATGGGAATGTGGAACTTACCAAGGAGATGAAGAATCCGGAGGTTGATGGAAGAAACTTCACTCCAGGTGGGTGGTCAGTATTGTAGCAACTCAGTGGAGGCGAGTTGAGTTGTGAACAGTAGAAGACAAAAGAGAAAATAAAGAAAATGGCTCAAAATCGGATTTTAAAAACCTGGTTTGGTGTCGTGTGGTAGTAGAATTCGACCAAAATTGCGACCCCATGATTGACCATAGGCTATTGGTGAGCTGACAGGGTTCGTGAGGTCACAACCTTGTGGTCGCATATAGTGCGACGGCACCCATCGACCCCACGATGAAAATGCCCTGTTTTGACTGAATGACTTTAAAAATTGAAACTTTGCCTTGTTTATTTGGAAATTAACATGAGATTAACGTATATTATGCTTGCCTCATATGTTTCCTTGATTTTCAGACACTACCACCGCCGAAAATAGGAAATGGCTGGCGGTACAGTAAGTAAAGGAGACAGAATGTCAACCCATCTCTACCACCTATGGAGACCAATGACAATGAAGGTCAACAAGGACAATAAGGAAATATTGGAACTCAACATGCTGTGCCTCAGAATGTTCACACCCAAGCCATCCCAACCAACTTACCTGCACCACCTATAGATTTGGCTATGGTGGTGATGAATTTGGCACAACAAATGTAGCATATACAGCAAACGCAAGCCAACATGCAAGCGGCTATGGGGATTGCTTTTTCAGTTGCAAACACAATACCTTTACCTGTGGGACAAGCTAGTACTGTACCTGGTGGTAGCAACACTATAGCCCAAGCACCGCAAACACCAGCAGTACAAGGCCAAGTGCCAAATCCTGAAGCACCGCAAGGTGGGTAAAACCAAGGTAACTATCAGCACCAGTCGCCTATGTGTGGGGCATATGTATAGTATCAGCTTGATCACTCCAGACTGATCGAGGGTTTCCTGAAGTTGAAGCGAAGGAATTCACAGGCAAACCATCAGATCCTTTGTGGCTAGCTCACTAGATCGATGAAATGAAAAGGAACTTTATGATGATGACTATAAATGAAGAAAATAAGGTATTATGTGCCACATTTATGTTGAAAGGTGACACACACCACTAGTGGAAATCAACTAGAAGTTATCTGTTAACAAAGCATGCCCAACTGACATGGGTTATTTATAAAGAAGCTTTCTTCGAGAAGTATTTTCCAAGGAGTTTCAGAGATCAAATGGAAAAGGAGTTTCTAAGTTAGTATCAGGGACAGATGACTGTAGACGTATATCAACAGCAATATAAAGAACTGTTTTTCTTTGCTCCATCTAGCATGTAGGAGGAAAATACCAAAACTCGAAGGTTCGTCATGGGACTTAGGGGAAGCATTCGTGAGCATGTATTGGGACTGGAAAAGAAGATTAATAATGAAGTTGTACAGCTTTCTCGAGTACTAGAATTGAGCCAGAAGGAGAGCTATCTTGCTCAGAATAGGGGCATTAAAAGGCCTAATGGAAATACATATAACGGAAGGAATACCAAGACATTAAAACTCTTCCATACTCAAGGCCTTAATGCTGCAGCCAAGACTACCCCAATAGCTCAACCTCAACGAAAGCAAAGTGCTGGAGTTAAATGCTTCAACTGTGATCAAGTAGGACATTATTCAAGGGAGTGTCCTAAGCCAAAGAGGAAACTACAGCAAGGAAAGGTTTATGCAGTTACTTCTGAGGATGTTGCCGCATCGCATGATGTGGTCATAGGTATGACCTGAACCTTTCATTTTGTACTATCTTGTGTGAGCATGTAGACTAAATTAAATCAAATCACAGGTATCGTACCTATTAATGGCTTATCCGCCAGAGTACTCTTTGACTCTGGAGCTAATCATTCTTTTATATCTGTGTCGTTTGGAAAGAAGTTAAATCTATCCCTCAGATCTTTAGACTGTAAACTGCCTGTACGATCACCTATGAGATTAGAAGTGGAACAAGACAAAGGTTAAGGACCATGTCTAGTTCTTATCGACGAGAAGATTTTGGAGGCAACCTTAATCCAACTCAAGATGGCAGACTTTGACGTTATCTTGGGAATGGATTGGTTAGCTCGGCATTTCGCAAACCTATTATGTGTGAAAAAGAATCTAACATTTAAAGACAAGGAAGGAGCAGAGTTTAGTTTTGTGGGAACCAAACTTCCTCGTAAATGAAAGCTCACCCTCTCTGCATTGAAGGCTAGAAAATGCCTAGAGAAAAGAGGAATTGTACTTAGTGTCCGTGGTCGATCTCACCAAGGAAGCACCATGAATGGAGGATATAGAAGTTGTGCATGAATTTTTAGATATATTTCCCAAGGAACTACTAGGACTACCACCTGATCAAGTGATAGAGTTGGTTATAGATCTTATATCCGGAGCCGCACCAGTATCGAAAGCACCCTATCGAATGGCTCCTACAGAACATAAGGAACTGAAGGTGTAAGACCAGTACCGAACTAACCAGTCTTACCACCTTGTACCAGGTCTACCTATCATGGTCGAGCCAAGTGGACCAAGTACGTAAAGAAAATCACAAAAACCAGGTATGAATTTGACCCAAAAACAATAAATATGAGGGTAGGGTCGCATGCATAAACAGGTAGGGTCGACCCCACCTCAACAGAGTCCAACCCATGACTTTTCAGTCCTAGGGTCGGATGAATTGAGACCCTAGGGTCGACGGATTCTGCGACCCAAGCATCAACCCTATGGTGACAGACTGAAATCGTGAATTAGGAAACTTTCCTAATTTCAAGGAGTCCTTTCCTAATCTCAATGGGACGTATTTTGGGAGGTTTTTCTCTATAAATTGGACATCCCTTAACCTCTTTCACTCCTTTTGGAACCCTAATTGAAAGTGAGAGAAGGAGAACAGAAGGAAGAGAAGAAGAAGAGAAGGAAAATTTGTAAAGACAACTAAAGAGAAAGAATTCAGAGAAATCTCTGAATCTCAGCAACCCTAAGGTATGAATACATTCTCCATGAATTGTGTAAGACCCTCGAATAGCTTATTATGAAGTTAGGGATGGGAGAAACCCAAATCAATCTACCCATGGATGAGTTTCGAAAGAATCGATGAATGTAATCATCATAGACAATGGAAAGTGTGTAAAAATTATAGTTATAAGGCATAAAACATTCTTAGAATGGATGTACGAGATCACAGGATCGACCCCATGCTCTCAGGAAGTCCAGGGAGGCTGTGGTCGCACATAGGGTCGATGGGTAACCGACCCTATGACCGACCCTACACCCTGGGGTCTCAGATACCTGCGACCCAACCTACGACCCTAGCTTTACAATAAGCTTAAATTGTTGGAATTTATTTCTAATTAGAATCTATCAATTTGTTTGGTTTCCCTAGTGATATAAAAGTGATTCTTAGAGCTTGAAAGAGGATCTATACTCAATCAAAGGTGAGGGAACAAGACCTAAACTAATTGGCTAATAATAAACTATTTTCGTTTATTGAGTCCAATGCCATGTATGATTCTATGATTGTATGATTGTAATGTGCATGTCACATGTCATCTACTATCCTGTTATTATTGTTCATGCATATTTAATTTCGTTTATTATAACATGATGATGATGATGATGATGCTAGGAATAGGCATGTGAATATATGTGTGTGGTTAGTGTACTTGATGCGAGTAGGGCATCAAGGGGAGGACGTGACATTGTCGTTCAGCTTGGTGACCAGAGTCTAGCTCTATCTCTACTCAAGTCTTGTCCACTAACATTGTCGTATCGCCATTACCTTAGCAGAACTAATACATCGTTGGGCATCAAGGGGGGGGACGTGGCATTGTGGTTTAGCCTAGTCACCAGACCCTAGCTCTATCTCTATGGATGTATTGAGGGATGTTGGGGTGAGGCCTTGGACACACTGTTTGACATTAGGATTGGTTAGTTGCGAGCCCAGTTTGCAAGCCCTCGCCAATAGGGGCTTACGTGTTGGTATGGAAGCATGTGGTACTGCAATGCCAATACCCATTGGGTACACTGTTTCCATGGTGGGTGCATGTGGGACGGCAATGCCGATATTCATTGGGCAGCTTCACACACTCGTGTATAGAGGTGAGGCGGTCTCCACACCTTTCTATAGCACATTGCAAACTTATAAACCAGACCAAAGATATGAATTGAATGCATGCATATGTTTGTTGCATTGTTTTGTTTGCTCACTGAGCCGTGATGTGTGCTCACCCTTTCGACGTTGAATGCTTTTAGTTAATGATGCAAGTACCACGGTTGAAGATTATATGAATGCTCCGATGTATGGACATGCGGCGGCAATTGATGCTAATGTTTTGATGGAATCGCATGATTCGTCATGCGAGTGCAACTCTTGCATTTTTTATTAGATTTTACTCAAATTATACAGACGATGTAATTGATTAAATATTTTATTTATGTCTTAGTATTTTGAAGATAATTGAATAATTTATTTATGTTATCATCTTTAGACTCTCAGTTCATTTAATATTCAAGACTTTCGCTATTGTGTATTTATTCTGATTATTGTTGTGTATGTGTATGATTTAAATAAACAGACAGCCTATTCGAGATTCTAGTTGAACCATTGGTTTATTGGCGGATCATCACACTATTCTGAATAGTATGGAATTGGAGTGTGACAACTTGGTATCAGAGCTCTCAGGCCCTGTCTGTTAAACCAGTATACTTCCACAAAAGTTTGTGAACTGAGTTAGGATTAAATTTAAAAGCTGCAATAAGAACACACTATAAGCACCTGTGTTGTATGAGACAAAATTAAGAAAGAGAATAATACACATATAAAAGAATAAACAAGCTTTACATACATCAAATCAAAAGCAATGTTTATACATATCCAAATCAAAGTACAGTCCATAATCCGGACAGTTACTCTGAAGTACAAAGAAGTATAAAAAGAAAATATATATAAACATCATGGAACTAGAGGTGCTGAAGGAGGAGGTGCCTCGCGATCTCTATCGTAGTCCTCAGCATACACTAGTCAACCAGGCCACCTGAGTCTGGGTCACCTGGAGACTAGCTGCCAGCTAGGCCAGCCGCTGATCCGACACACGTTGGGCCTCTCTAATCTCACGCAGTAGCCCCATAATATCATCAGAAGGTGGGCGTAAAGGACCATCCATGTGTGAAGGAGCCCAAAATGGACCAGCTCCAGTAGAATGTGGAGGTGATGGAGGGGGTATAGCGTCTACATCCATATACATGCGATCCTCATCCCCATGAACCCCTGCTCCTGCTGCTACTGCTGCTGCCGCCTCAGCATCTGCCACCTCTACTCAAGTACGAGGATGCACCAGAGCATTCCTCTCCTCATCACTGACCTGAGCATCCCGCATGCCCATCTTACAGATGGCCTCCCAGTCTAGAACCGATGAGAAGGTCTTCTCCTGAATCTTCTCATTTACTAAATCAACACCTATGCGGGTAAGCAGGGTGGTGATCAGACGTCCATAGGGTAGGTTACCTATCTGACTAGGCAGCGTAGCATAGATCATCGTCCTCATAATAATATAAGGGAGGCAGACAGGCTGCCTAGTGCAGATATAGTAAAGTAAGTACAGGGTCAACTGAGAGATCCTCTCGTAATGACCACTCTGGGGTATCAGGTTGTGCTGGATCATCTTACAGTAAACCCGAGGCTCTAGACGTAGGTTGATCGCTTTCATCTCCCAGCGGTCCTCTCTGATAAGCTGACGGTCTATCTCTGCCCGCATCTCCAAGGAAAAGAACGGGGGCTCCCTGGGAGCACAGTACACTAGAGGGCCGTTATGTGATTTTCCCAAAAGATCAGCTAACTGCTGGCAGTCAAAGGAAATCTCTACTCCTTTGACGTAACTCGTGATCCTGAGCTCCCTACCCCTCTCAGTGTCACTGTGATCTCCTACCACCTGGACATTACAATAGAACTGTCTCACCAGATCCGGATGGGTACAGGCGTTGTAGGTAATCACAGGAAGCCAGCCCATGTCACCAAATGCTGTCTCCACGTCAAACAAGGCTAGACTAGCCAAGTCCACACGATGACCTCCCTCTACCTTTTTACGAGCATAGCGAGCATACTGAGCTTTGGCTTCTTTAGAGCAGAAACAAACTGGGTCGTGAACCCTAGGCACTTTGGTACGAGCTATAGTATCTGCCAAAACAAAGACAAGACAAATAATAGATTAGTAATGGTGAAAGACCCAAAAATTTTGGCATTATAACGGCATAAATAAGTCAAAAGCCTCACTTTTCACCCAACTACTTTGGCAGGAGGACTTACATAGGTTCCAAACCATCCTGTAGGGTTTATACAGTTGGGAATTTAATCTAGAAAGATTGAATTTGAAGAAATTTCAATAAATTCAAAAAATCTCAAAAATTAGGTCAAAACTAAAAATTTTCAAGTTTCTCGATAACCAATCGATGAAACTTGAATATTTTTTAGGGCTTTCGCCCATTGAGTGACCAACAGCAAAAGTCCCCAATAAAAATCAAATTTTTACGGTTAGAAAAATTTTAATTTGAAGAAAACGATATAAATGGAGAAAAACATAGTTTTGAAAGCTTCAAAATACAAGATAGGAGAGAGTATACCTGAAGAGACGGAGCGAAAGTCGCAAATGGAAGGGAAGATCACCAAACACCAGGGGTCGCTACGGTAGCAACTTAAGAAATCAAGTTGAGTTGGAAGGAAGGAGAAAGAATGGGAAATGAATCCAAAATCGGGAATGAAAACCTGATTCTGGACCGTAGGGTCGCAGAATTCAACCAAGACATGCGACCCTACGATTGACCCTGTCATTCACCCTAGCCTCTCAGTGATCTGACAGAGAACTAGGGGTCAGATCTAGGGTCGGATATATACCAACCCTACCATCGACCCTAGGCTCTCGGTAAGCTGACAGTAATTCTCAGGGTCGCATACCCTGGGGTCGCATAAGGACCGACCCTATCATCGACCCTACGATGAAAAATACAGTATTTTTGCCAGAATGATCTAAAAATTTTGAAATTTGTATTGATTAGTTGGATTTGGACTTAAGAGAATAAATTATATTGATGGCCTCACATGTGCTATGATTGTTTTCAGACACTACTACCACCAGAACAGGAAATGGCTGGGCGAAGAGGGAACAGACGAGAACGTAACCCAATTCCACCACCACCACCTGTGGAGGAAGACAACCACGTAAATCAGGAAGCACAAGAGAATCTAAATAAGGCACCTCCAGTGGCTAATGTCCAGAAAAATCCTATTAACTTGCCAGTCCCACCTACGGATCTAGCTATGACGGTAAGGGACCTGGCACAACAGTTGCAGCAAATACAACAGGTGCAATCTAATATGCAAGCTGCCATAGGTATGACTTTTCCAGCTGCACATACGACACCGATGCCAGCAGGACAGGCAAGCACAGTTTCAGGGGGAAGTAACACGGTACCCCATGCACCTCAAACACTAGGCATGCAGGCTCAAGTGCAGAGCCCTGAAGTAGCTCAGGGTGGATATCATTACCAACCACCTATGAATGGGGCCTATGCTCCGTATCAGCTGGACCACTCCAGACTGGTCGAGCGTTTCCTGAAGATAAAGCCCAAAGAATTTAATAGCAAGCCAGCAGATCCTTTCTGGCCAGCACACTAGGTTGATGAAATGAAAATAAACTTTATGATGATGACAGTGAATGAAGAGGATAAAGTGTTGTGCGCCACATTTATGCTAAAGGGCGATGCACACCATTGGTGGAAGTCTACCAGGACATATCTGTTAACCATGCACACCCAATTGACCTGGGGTATATATAAAGAGACATTCTTTGAGAAGTACTTTCCTAGAAGTTTCAGAGATTCTATGGAGAGAGAGTTCCTGAGTTTATATTAGGGACAGATGACTGTCGACGCATATCAACAGCGTTATGAGGAGCTATTCTTCTTTGTGCAAGTCAGCATGCAAGAGAAAAATACAAAGACCCGAAGGTTCGTCATGGGACTTAGGGGAAGCATCCGTGAGCATGTTCTGGGACTTGAGAAGAAAGTCTACAATGAAGCTGTACAAATTGCTCGAGTGATAGAGTCGAGCCAGAAAGAGAGCTACGTTGCTCAAAATTGGGGAATCAAAAGGCTTAACGGGAATTCTTATAATGAAGGGAACACCAAGACATTCAGACCCTTCCGTACTCAAGGCTTTAATGCTGTAGCCAAGACTACTTCAGCAGCCCCATCGCAACCAAAGCAAAATGGTGAAGGAATAAGGTGTCTTAACTGCAATCAAGTGGGACATATTTCAAGGGAGTGTCCTAAGCCCAGGAAGCAGCTACAGCAAGGAAAGGTTTATGCTGTTACATCTGAGGATGCTGTTGCATCGCCTGATGTGGTCACAGGTATGACTTAAACCTTTCACTTTATGATTACATTGTGTGAGCATGTCGACTAAATTAAAACAAATCACAGGTATCGTACCTATTAATGGCATTCCCGCCAGAGTGCTCTTTGATTCTGGAGCTACTCACTCCTTTATATCTGTGTCATTTGGAAAGAAGCTAAATCTACCCCTCAAATCTTTAGACTACAAACTGCTTGTACGATCGCCAATGGGACTAGAAGTGGAATTAGAAGAAGGTTATGGGCCATGTCCAGTTCTTATTGACGAGAAGACTTTGGATGCAACCTTGATTCAACTTGAGATGGCAGACTTTGACGTCATCTTGGGAATGGACTGGTTAGCTCGACATTCTACAAACCTATTATGTGCAGAAAAGAAGCTGACATTTAAAGACAAGAAAGGAACAGAGTTCAGTTTTGCGAGAACCAAACTGCCCCGTAAACGGAAACTCATCCACTCTGCATTGAAGGCTAGAAAATGCATTGAGAAAGAGGAGTTGGGTATCTGGTCTCAGTGGTCGACCTCACCAAGGAAGCCCCACAAATGGAGGATATTGATGTTGTGCCTGACTTTTTAGATGTATTTCCTGAAGAATTACCAGGACTACCACCTGACTGAGCTACAGAGTTTGTTATAGATTTGATACTCGGAGCCGCACTAGTGTCTAAAGCACCCTATCGAATGGCTCCTACTTAATTGAAGAAATTAAAGGTGCAGTTACAAGAATTGTTGGATAAGGGTTACATTAGACCTAGCATATCACCATGGGGAGCGCCAGTATTGTTTGTAAAGAAGAAGGACGGTAGTGTTCGACTGTGTATAGACTACCGGGAACTGAATAAGCTGACAATCAAGAATCGGTACCCATTACCTCGGATTGATGACTTGTTTGATCAGTTGCAAGGTGCCAAGGTGTTCTCCAAGACTGATCTTTGGTCAGGATACCATCAGTTGAAGATTAAGGATGGTGATATTCCAAAAACAGCATTCAGAACAAGATATAGACATTATGAATTTTTAGTCATGTCTTTTGGATTGGCGAAAGCACTAGCAACTTTTATGGAACTTATGAATCGGGTATTCCATTATATGTTGGATATGTCGGTCATTGTATTCATTGATGATACATTGGTCTACTCCAAGGACAAGGAAACTCATATTATGAATCTAAGCGCCGCTCTACAGCGATTACGGAAGGAGAAGCTTTATGCTAAATTTACAAAGTGTGAGTTTTGGCTAAATGAAATTGTTTTCTTAGGCCATGTTGTATCCACTGAAGGAATTAAAGTAGATCCTAGCAAGATTGAAGCCATTGTGAAGTGGGAAGCACCAAAGAGAGTTGCAAAAATTAAAAGTTTCCTAGGTCTAGCTGGGTATTATCGACGATTCGTGGAAGACTATTCCAGAATTGCGGTACCTCTCACCAGTTTGACTAAGAAAGGAGAAAAATTTATTTAGATTGATAAATGTGAGAAAAGTTTTCAAACATTGAAGGCTAGATTGATATCTGCTCCCATCTTGACTATTCCTATTCCAGAACAACCATTTACCTTGTACACTGATGCGTCTGGATTGGGTTTAGGATGTGTACTTAAGCAAGGAGAACAAGTAGTTGAGTATGCTTCAAGACAACTGAAGACACATGAGAAGAACTACCCACTCATGACTTGGAATTAGAGGCAGTGGTACATGCTGTCAAGATATGGAAACATTATTTGTATGGAGAGAAATTTCAGATTAAATCAGATCGTAAGAGTCTTACTTATCTATTTAATCAGAAGGACTTGAACATGCGACATAGAAGATGGCTGGAATTATTAAAGGATTAATTGTGATATCTAGTATCATCCAGGGAAGGCTAATGTAGTGGCTGATGCGCTAAGCAGGAAAGCAATGATAAAATCTCAAGGAGAAGTTAACACGACTGCAGCAATGTGTACTACAGGAAGAGTATTCAATCATGGTAATGAGCAGTTCGTGATAGATGCACCGGGTGGATCGACCAACCAAGGGTTTAGTCATCGGTTTTCAAATGTGTTTGCGACATTGAAGATTGTACCTGATATAATTGATGAAGTGAAACCCTTATCTGAGAATGGTACAATAAGACATCGAAAAAGGTAGGACTATTCCTGAGTTCACCTTGGACGAAGAAAAGGTACTGAAGTACAAGGGACGAATATGTGTTCTTGAAACGGAAGACTCAGACGTTTGACACAGACTAAAGAAGGAAGCTCATACCACCGCCTATTCGGTACATCCTAGAAGTACAAAGATGTATCATGAATTAAAGAAATTATATTGGTGGAGAGGAATGAAAGCTGATGTAGCTAAATTCGTGTCTCAATGCCTAAACTGTCAGAGGGTGAAGGCTGAACGACAAAGACCTGCCGGAGTGTTGCAACCGCTGCCAGAACCAGCATGGAAATGGGGCTGCATCACTATGGACTTCGTCATCGGATTACCATTGACTCCACGAGTGGTTGACGCAGTCTGGGTAATTGTAGATCTTCTAACTAAGACAGCTCTATAGCAATACGACCTCAGTATACAGTAGAAAGGTTAGCCAAGTTGTATGTGGATAATATTGTCAGACTATACGGTGTACCTAAAAGCATTGTGTCCGACAAGGATCCACGATTTACTTCAAAGTTTTGGAAAGGATTGCAAAAGGCTATGGGTACAATGTTGAAATTTAGTACTACATTCCATCCTCAGGCAGATGGACAGTCGGAGCGTACCATACAGATTTTAGAAGACATGCTTTTAGCCTATGTAATAGATTTTAAAGGATCATGGGATGAGAAACTACCATTGATCGAGTTCGCCTATAACAACAGCTATCAAGCTATTATACAGATGTTACCCTATGAAGCACTGTATGGTAGGAAATGTTGAACTCCTCTATTTTGGAATGAAGTTGCAGAACGTAGCATTGTTGGACCAGAATTTGTTGAAGAAACTTATCGAGTGGTTGACATTATCAAAGAAAGAGTAAGAACGGCACAGAATCGTCAGAAACAATATGCAGATACTCGACGCCGAGAGCATAAATTTGTGATCGGTGATAAGGTATTCTTGAAAGTGTTACCGATGTGTGGGTTAAAACGCTTCGGACAGAAAGGAAAGCTAAGTCTGAGATATGTCGGGCCATATGAGATTCTAGCCAAACGTTGAAAAGTGGCTTATCAGTTAGCACTACTACCATCTATGTCAAGTGTGCATGATGTATTTCATATCTCCTTATTAAAGAAGTACGTCAGAGATCCAACGCACATTTTGACAGCAGATCCACCAGATCTAACTGATGATTTGACATTCAAAGTAGCACCAACTAAAATCATCGGTCAAAAGGTTCAACGTCTACGTAACCGTGACATATACTATGTTAAAGTCACCTGGAGAAGTCGAGATATAGAAGAGATCACATGGGAAGAAGAGAATGCAATGCGAAAGCAATACCCTCATATTTTCAACTCGAAAGGTATGTACAAATTTTGAGGACAAAATTTTTAATAAGCAGGGGGGAGTTGTAAGTTCGGTACCGAACTAACCGGTTTTACCACCTTGTATCAGGTCTACCTATCATGGTCGAGCCAAGTGGACCAAGTACGTAAAGGAAATCACAAAACCAGGTATGAATTTGACCCAAAAAAAGTAAATATAAGGGTAGGGTCACATGCATAAACAGGTAGGGTCGACCCCACCAACAGAGTCCAACCCACGACTTTTCAGTCCTAGGGTCGGATGACTTGAGACCCTAGGGTCGGCGGATTTTACGACCCTAGCATCGACCCTATGGTGACAGACTGAAACCGTGAATTAGGAAACTTTCCTAATTTCAGGGAATCCTTTCCTAATCTCGATGGGACGTATTTTGGGAGGTTTTCCTCTATAAATAGGACATCCCTTAGCCTCTTTTACTCCTTTTGGAACCCTAATTGAAAGTGAGAGAAAGAGAAGAGAAGGAAGAGAAGAAGAAGAAGAGAAGGAGAATTTGAGAAGACAACTAAAGAAAAGGAATTCAGAGAAATCTCTGAATCTCAGCAATCCTAAGGTATGAATACATTCTCCATGAATTATGTAAGACCCTAGAATAGCTTATTATGAAGTTAGCGATGGGAGAAACCCAAATCAATCTACCCATGGATCAGTTTCGAAGGAATCCATGAAAGTAATCATCATAGACAAGGGAAAGTGTGTAAAAATCATAGTTATGACCCATAGAACATTCTTAGAATGGATGTACGAGACTACAGGTGTAAGACCCGCACTCTAAAAACCCGGTCTAAACCTTGGTTTTGTGTCGTGACAGGTCTTCCGATCATCACCGAGCCAGACAGGGCAAGCGGATAACAAATAGGTACAAAATCGGACCAAAGTCGACCAATTATACCTGATTTTAGATACCGGTTGATGGTACCGGTTGATGGTAACGGTCGACCGATATGGCCTGCGCAGCTATGTGCGGGAATCTGGAAATTGGTCTCTGCGGGTCCTGCTTTCCTGATTTTGAATCCTAGAAGTTTCCTAATCCTAGTAGGGTTACTAAACCCTATTTTCAGCCTATAAATACACCCTTAACCCTCCTCAAATCCTTTCCATTGTCTCTCACAAACCCTAGAGAAGAGAAAGAGCTTGGAAAGGAGAAGGAGGTAGGAAGAAGAAGGAGGTGCCGCCATTACCATTTTGACGAAGCTCACGCTACGCCTGTCAACGGTAAGTGTTTGAATCCCTCTTCTTACCCTATGTTAGTTGTGTGGGTGGATCAATACCATGCAAAGTAGGTATTGATCTAAAATCCTAATTTGGCCAATAAACCCTAAGTTGCCGTAAAACCCTAGATTCGAGTTTCGAGATGATATTCATCAAAACAGGACTTGGATGAGTTGGGGGTAACTCTAACTCAAAGCCTAGACTTAGAATAGATAGGAGAAATCCTGAAAATCCATGGAGGATGATCGACGGCAGTCGAAGAACCCATGTATGGTCTTCCGGGGACATACCGGTCGACTATACCGGTTGCACATAGTGCGACCGGTATATTGCGACCGCTACCTCTCGGGAGGTTGTCTGTGGGGGACCGGCTGACCATACCGGTCGCCAGTCTTTCCCACAGAGCTGCGACCGGTACATGCCACCGGTCAGCTCCGTGAGGGTATTTCGCAACCCTGTTGGTTTCCAACCAACGTGAAACCCTAAACAATATATTCTAATGAACCCTAATGATATTGTAGGACTTTGTGACTTATCGTTTGGATCTTGCGACGTGGAGCAAGTGATCGAACGAGCGTCAGGTAAGGGAATCTGACCTAAACCTAATAATTAATGGACAGTAAATCTTTGTTAATCATTGAATATCTATGATGTGATGTTTGTGCATATTCACATGCCATCCTTTACTTTCCGTTATTATTACTGTTCATGCATTGATAGGATGTGATTTTTAGGCATGTGATTGTTTTCGTTGGTGTGTGGAGTGGGGCATGGGCCTGGGATCGCTCTTCACACTAGCACTTTTTGTAGTATTTTGTCTTAACATGCTTGGTACGGGTGGGGTATCAGGGGAAGGTCGTGGTACGGTGGTCTCCGATATTGATGTTGGCCCGGCCATTGTTATGTGGTACTGAGGATTCCGAGTCGACGCTGGCTTGTCCACGATGCTTTAGCTCTATCTCTATGCCGTAGGGAGTTATGTTGGGATAGGGTCTACCTGCGTATTGTTTCTATCCTAGTGGGTTAGTTGGATAGGGTATCAGGGGGAGGTGAGGTATTGTGGTCTCCGGCCCGGCCTGCACGCTCTAGCTCTATCTCTATGCCGTAGACGGCTGTGCTGGGATAGAGCATACATTGTTGACATATAGGATTAGTTAGTTACGAGCCTAGTTTGTGAGCCCTGGCCAGTAGGGGCTTAGGTACTGGTATGGGTAGAGTATCAGGGGAGGTGAGGGTATACCTTAGCTCTATCTCTATTCCATGATGGGTGCATGTGGGTTGGTGGTAGTGTGATTTACTGTGCGATGCCACACACTCGTGTATAGAGGTGCGGGGGCCACCAAACCTTTCTATAGCACATTGCAAACTTAAAACCAGAGCACAGCATAAAATGATTGTTACTCATGCATAATATTGTGAAACTGTCTAATTGTCTTACTGAGCTGTGTTGTGAGCTCACCCTTTGTGTAGACATTGTTTTAGATGTTGATGCAGGATACACTGTGGACGATTATGTGAACGCTCCGACGTACGGTGGTGTAGCTGCTCTGGATGTACAAGCAGGGGAGGACGAGCATGATGCTTCATGCGAGTGTCCTTTCTGCGTGTACCTGTGATGGATTTTTATTTAATTGTTTCAGTTATTTTTGCTTGGTATTAAGAGATGTAAAAGATTATTATTTTATGTGTTTGAATTTGAATAATGGGATATTTATTTAAATTATCAATAGATACTCAGTTCATTCTATTTAAAGTCTTCCGCTGTATATTTATATTCTGATTGTGGTTATGTGTAATGGTTTGTATGGGTGGACACGGCCTATTCGAGATCCTGGTGTGAACCGTTGGTTCAATGACGGTTCACTCACACCGTTCTGGTTGGATCAGAATTGGGGTGTGACAACAGGATCGACCCCATGCTCTCAGGAAGTCCAGGGAGGCTGTGGTCGCACATAGGGTCGATGGGTAACCGACCCTATGACCGACCCTACACCCTGGGGTCTCAGATACCTGCGACCCAACCTGCGACCCTAGCTTTACAGTAAGCTTAAATTGTTGGAATTTATTTCTAATTAGAATCTATCAATTTGTTTGGTTTTCCTAGCGATATAAAAGTGATTCTTAGAGCTTGAAAGAGGATCTACACTCAATCAAAGGTAAGGAAAGAAGACCTAAACTAATTGGCTATAATAAACTATTTTCGTTTATTGAGTCCAATGCCATGTATGATTCTATGATTGTATGATTGTAATGTGCATGTCACATGTCATCTACTATCCTGTTATTACTGTTCATGCATATTTAATTTTATTTATTATAACATGATGGTGATGATGATGCTAGGAATAGGCATGTGAATGTATGTGTGTGGTTAGTGTACTTTATGCGAGTGGGGCATCAGGGGGAGGACGTGACATTGTAGTTCAGCCTGGTCACCAGACTCTAGCATTATCTCTACTCAAGTCTTGTCCACTAACATCGTCGTATCGCCATTACCTTAGCATAACTAATACATCGTAGGGCTTCAGTGGGGGGGGGGTGGACGTGGCATTGTGGTTCAGCCTGGTCACCAGACCCTAGCTCTATCTCTATGGATTTATTGAGGGATGCTGGGGTGAGGCCTTGGATGCACTATTTGACATTAGGATTGGTTAGTTGCGAGCCCAGTTTGCAAGCCCTCGCCAATAGGGGCTTACGTGTTGGTATGGGAGCATGTGGTACTGCAATGCCGATACCCATTGGGTACACTATTTCCATGGTGGGTGCATGTGGGAAGGCAATGTTGATATTCAATTGGCGGCTTCACACACTCGTGTATAGAGGTGAGGTGGCCTCCGAACCTTTCTATAGCACATTGCAAACTTATAAACCAAACCAAAGATATGAATTGAATGCATGCATATGTTTGTTGCATTGTTTTGTTTACTCACTGAGCCATGATGTGTGCTCACCCTTTCGACGTCGGATGCTTTTAGTTGATGATGCAGGTACCACGGTTGAAGATTATATGAATGCTCTAATGTATGGACATGCGACAGCAATGGATGCTGAAGTTTTGATGGAATCGCATGATTCGTCATGCGAGTGCAGCTCTTACGCTTTTTGTTAGATTTTAATCAAATTATACAGATGATGTAATTGATTAAATATTTTATTTATGTCTTAGTATTTTGAAGATAATTGAATAATTTATTTATGTTATCATCTTTAGACTTTCAGTTCATATAATATTAAAGACTTCTGCTATTGTGTATTTATTCTGATTATTATTGTGTATGTGTATGGTTTAAACAAACAGACATAGCCTATTCGAGATCCTGGTTAAACCATTGGTTTATTGGTGGTTCATCACACCATTCTGAGTAGTACAGAATTGGGGTGTGACAGAAGGTACAATTACAGGAGTTACTGGACAAGGGTTATATTAGACCCAGTATATCACCATGGGGAGCGCCAGTATTGTTCATGAAAGAGAAGGACGGTAGTGTTCGACTGTGTATAGATTATCGAAAATTGAATAATCTTATAATCAAGAGTCGGTACCCATTGCCTCAGATCGATGACTTATTCATAAAGTTGCAAGGTGCCAAAGTGTTCTCCAAAATTGATCTTCGGTCAGGATACCATCAGTTGAAGATTAAGGAAGGTGATATTCTAAAGACAGCATTCAAAACCAGATATGGACGTTATGAATTTTTAGTCATGTCTTTCAGATTGACTAATGCACCCACAACTTTTATGGTACTCATGAGTTGGGTATTCCATGATATGTTGGATACGTTAGTTATTGTATTTATTGGTGACATACTAGTCTACTCCAAGGACAAAGAAACTTATATCACAAATCTAAAAGTCGCTTTGCAGTGACTAAGAAAAGAGAAGCTTTATGCTAAATTTATTAAGTGTGAGTTCTGGCTAAATGAAGTTGCTTTCTTAGGCCATGTTGTATCCGCTGAAGGAATTAAAGTGGATCCTAGCAAGATTGAAGTCATTGTGAAATGGGAAGCACCTAATAATGTTACCAAAATCAGAAGTTTCTTGGGTTTAGCTACTTCTTATTGACGATTTGTGGAAGATTACTCTAAAATCGCCGTACCTCTCACCAGTCTAACAAAGAAACGAGAAAAGTTTATTTGGATCGATAAATGTGAAAAGTGTTTCCAAACATTGAAGGCTAGATTGATATCATCTCCCATCTTGACTATTCCGATCCTAGGACAACCATTTATCTTGTACACCGATGCATTTGGGTTAGGTTTGGGATGTGTGCTTATGCAAGGAGAACAAGTAATTGCATATGACTCAAGACAACTGAAGACACATGAGAAGAAATATCCCACTCATGACTTGATATTAGCAGCGGTGGTACATGCTATCAAGATATGGAGACATTATTTGTATGGAGAGAAATTTCAGATTAAATCAGATCATAAGAGTCTCACTCATCTTTTAATCAGAAGGAGTTGAACATGAGATAGAGAAGATGGTCGGAATTACTGAAGGATTATGATTGCGATATCCAGTATCATCTAGGAAAAGTTAATGTAGTTGCTGACGCACTAAGCAGGAAAACTATGACAAAATCCCAAGAAAAAACTAGTGTAAATGCTATAGTGTGTGTCACAGGAAGAGTATTTAATTATGATAACAAGCAGTTCGTGATTGATATTCTGAATGAATCAACTGACCAATGGTTTATTCATCTATTCTCAAACATGTTTGCTACATTGAAGATTGTACCTGATCTATTAGATGAAGTGAAAGGAGTAATTAAATCAAACCCTTATCTGAAAATGGTGCAAGAAGACCTTGAAAAAGGTATGACTACTCCTGACTTCACCTTGGACCTTGGAAAGGTGTTAAGATATAAAGGAAGAGTATGTGTTCCTAAAAGTGAAAACTTGGATATTAGACAAAGACTTATGAAGGAAGCCCACATTACTACGTATTCGGTACACCCTGAAAGCACAAAGATGTACCATGATTTAAAGAAACTCTATTGGTGGAGTGGAATGAAAGCGGATGTAGCTAAATTTGTGTCTCACTACCTGAATTGTCAGCAGGTAAAGGCTGAAAGGCAAAGACCTACAGGATTGTCACAGCCACTGCCAGAACTGGCATGGAAATGGGACTGCATCACTATGGACTTCGTTACCGGGTTACCATTGACTCCCTGAGTAGTTGACATGGTTTGGGTGATTGTAGATCGTTTGGCTAAGACAACTCGTTTCATAGCTATTCGACCTCAGTATACCCTAGAGAGGTTAGCTAAGCTATATGTGGATAATATTGTCAAATTACATGGTTTACCTGAAAGCATTGTGTCCGACAGAGACCCACGCTTTACCTCAAGGTTTTGGGAAGGATTGCAAAAGGCTATGGGAACTATATTGAAGTTAGCACGGCATTTCATCCTCAGACTGACGGACAGTTGGAAAATACTATTCAGATTCTAGAAGACATGCTCCAAGCTTGTGTTATTGATTTCAAAGGATCATGGGATGAGAAGCTACCATTGATCGAGTTCGCCTATAACAATAGCTATCAGGCTACTATACAGATGTCACCCTATGAAGCATTATATGATAGGAGGTGTCGAACTCCTTTGCTTTGGAACGAAGTCAGAGAGCGAAGAATTATGGGCCCTGAATTTGTGGAAGGAACTTGCAAAGTAGTCGACATAATCAGGGAAAGAGTTACAACAGCTCAGAATCATCAGAAGCAGTATGTAGATAATTGACGTCGAGACCTTGAGTTCATCGTAGGTGATAAGGTATTTCTGAAAATATCACCTATGTGAGACTTAAAACGGTTTAGATAGAAAGGAAAGCTAAGTCCGAGGTATGTCGGGCCATATGAGATTCTAACTAAACGTGGGAAGGTGGCGTATCAGTTAGCACTACCCCCATCTAGGTCAAGTGTGCATGATGTATTTCATATCTCATTACTGAAGAAGTACATCCGAGATCCAACACACGTCCTAACAGTAGATCCACCAGGTATAACTGATGATTTGACATTCAAAGTAACACCAATCAAAATTACGAGTCAAAAGGTTCAACATCTACGCAACCATGACATTTACTATGTTAAAGTTACTTGGAAAAGCCAAGCTATGGAAGAGATCACATGGGAAGAAGAGAATGCTCTGTGAAAACAATATCCTCACCTTTTTGACTCGAAAAGTATAAGACCCGTATCAAACTAATCGGTTTTACCACCTTGTACCAGGTCTACCTATCATGGTCGAGCCAAGTGGAATAAGTCCATAAAGAAACCACAAGACCAGGTATGAAGTCTAACCTAAAAACAACAAATGTGAGGGTACGGTCGCATGCCTAAACAGGTATGGTCGATCCCACCTCAACAGAAATCCAACCCATGACTTTCTAGTCGTAGGGTCGCATGACTAAGAAGGTTTAGGGTCGATGGATTCTGCAACCCTACTTCTGACCTTACAATGACAGACATAAACCAGAAATTAAGAAACTTTCCTAATTCAAAGGGGATTTTTCCTAAACTCATTGGGACTTATTATGGAGGATTTTTCTCTATAAATAGGACGTCCCTTAGCCTCTTCACTCCTTTACAACCCTAATTGAGAGTGAGAGAAAGAGAAAGAGAAGGAAGAGAAAAAGAGAAGGAAACTTGAAGAAGAAGACTAAGGAAGAGGAAAAAGTTCAGAGAAACCTCTGAATTAAGGTATGAACCTAATTCCTTACCTGAATAGGAGAGTCTAGAATGGTTATGAAGAACATAGGATTAGGAGAAACCCAAATCATCCATCCATCGACAAGTTCCAAGGGATTCCATGGAGGAAATCATTATGGACTATGAATAGTATATAAATTATAGTTTTGAGCCATAGAACAATCATAGAATGGACCATGAAAGTAAGCCAAAGGATCCAAACATGAAGGGATGGACTTTAGAATGGAAGGTTGACTCAGAATACGTGTAGTCGCACGTAGGATCGAATGATATCTGACCCTACGAGACCACATGATCGACCACATGGCCTTGGGAAGTCCCAGGGAGGGTGTGGTCACACGTAGGGTCGAAGGATATCCAACCCCACCTGCGACCCTACACCTTAGGGTCACAGAAACTGCTACCCTAGGTGCTACCCTACCTGCGACCCTACGATTTCTGTTAGTCTAAATCTATTGGAATTAATTCTAATTAAAATTTATTGACTTGTTAGGTCTTTCTAGTGATTCATAAAGCTTGAACGAGGATCTACGCTCAACCAAAGGTGAGGGAACAAGACCTAAACTAATTGGCTAATAATAAACTATTTTTGAGTCTAATACCATGAATGATTCTATACTTGTATGATTATAATGTGCATATCATATGTCATCCAATATTCCAGTTATTATTGTTCATGCATATTTAATTTTTGTTTATTTATAATATGATGTTGATGATGATGCTAGGAATAGACATGTGATTGTATGTGTGTGTTAGTGTACTTGATGCAAGTTGGGCATCAAGGGGAGGACATGACACTGTGGTTCAGCCTGGTTACCAGACTCTAGCTCTATCTTTACTCAAGTCTTGTCCACTAACATCATCGTATCGCCATTACCTTAGCAGAACTATTACGTCGTAGGGCATCAGGTGAGGTGGTCTCGGACCGTGTAGTCTCTGACTCTGCCGGGGGGGGCTTAGCTCTATCTCTATGGACGTATTGAGGGATGCTGGGGTGAGGCCTTGGATACACTTTTTGATATTAGGATTGGTTAGTTGTGAGCCCAGTTTGCAAGCCCTCGCCAACAGGGGCTTATGTATTGGTATGGGTAGAGCATCAGGGGAAGTGTGATGCGGTGCGGTCCTAAGCACTTTAGCTCTATCTCTATTCCATGGTGGGTGCATGTGGGGGTTGCAATGGTGTTTGATCCATTGGGTGGTTCCACACATTCGTGTATAGAGGTGTGGCAGCCACCTATCCTTTCTATAGCATATTGTAAACTTATGAATCAAACCAAAGATATGAATTGAATGCATGCATATGTTTGTTGCAATGTTTTGTTTGCTCACTGAGCCATGATGTGTGCTCATCCTTTTGACGTCGAATATTATTAGTTGATGATGCAGGTACCACCGTAGAAGATTAGATGAATGCTCCGATGTATGGACATGCGACGGCGTTGGATGTAGAAGTTACGATGGAGTCGCATGATTCGTCATGCGAATACAACTCATGCGTCTTCGATTAGATTTTTATTTAAATTATTAAGGGAATGTAATTGACAATTTTATCTTACTTTATGTCTTAGTCTTTGAAGATAATTAGATAATTTATTTATGACATCATCTTTAGATTCTCGGTTCGTTTAATATTAAAGACTTCCACTATCATGTATTTATTCTAATTTTTGATGTGGATGTGTATGCTTTAAGAAAATAGACACAGCCTATTCGAGATCCTGGTTGAACTGTTGGTTTATTGATGGTTCATCACACCATTCTGGTTGGTACAGAATTGGGGTGTGACAACTTGGTATCAGAGCTCTCAGGCCCTGTCTATTAAACCGATATATTTACACAAAATTTCATGAACTGAGTTAGGAGAAAAATTTAAAAGCTGTAATAAAAACACACTATAAGCACCTGTGTTGTTTGAGACAAAATTAAGAAAGAGAATAATGCATATATAAAAGGAGAAACATGTTTCATATACATCAAATAAAAAAAAGCACGTTTATACATATCCAAATCAGAGTATAGTCCATAATCCGGACAGTTAGTCTGTAGTACAAAGAAGGATAAAAAGAAAATATACATCATGGAGCTAGAGGTGCTGGAGGAGGAGGTGCCTCACGATCTCGGTCATAATCCTCCACATATACTCTAGTCAGGCAGGCTACCTGAGTTTGTGTCACATGGAGACTATCTGCCAACTTGGCCATCTACTGATCTGACATACACTGGGCCTCTCTAATCTCACGCAGTAGCCCCATTACATCATCAGAGGGTGGGCGTAAAGGACCAGCAGTGTGTGAAGGTGCCCGAGATGGACCAGCTCTAGTAGAATGTAGAGGTGATGAAGGAGGTATGGAGTCTACATCCACGATCATACGATCCTCATCCTTAGCATCACCACCATGGAACCCTACTCTTGCTGCTACTACTGTCGCCGCAACGTCTGCTACCTCAACTCGAGTATGAGGACGCACCAGAGCATTCCTCTCATCATCACTGACCTGAACATCCCGTATACCCATTTTATCGATGGCCTCCCAGTCAAGATCCGATGAGAAGGTCTTCTCCTGAATCTTCTCATCTACTAAGTCAACGTGTAGGCGAGTGAGCATTGTGGTGATCAGACGTCCGTAGGGTAGGTTGCCCAACTGACCAGGCAGCGTAGCACGGATTATCATCCGGATATTGATATAAGGAAGGTAGATAGGCTGCCTGGTGCAAATACAATAGAGGACATACTGAGTCAACTGGGATATCCTCTCATAATGTCCACTCTGGGGTATCAGGTTGTGCTGGATAATTTTGCAGTACACCCGAGGCTCTGGACGTAGGTTGATCGTTTTCATCTCCCAATGATCATCTCTGATGAACTGACTGTCAATCTCAGCACGCATCTCTAAGGATAGGAACTGTGGCTCCTTGGGAGCATCGTATACCAAAGGGCCGTCATTTGATATGCCCAAAAGATCAGCCAACTGCTGACAATTAAATGAAACCTCTACCCCTTTGATGTAGCTAGTGATCCTGAGTTCCCTACCCCTCTTTGTGTCATTGCGATCCCCCACTACCTGGAGATTGCAATAGAACTACCTCACCAAATCAGGACAAGTACAAGCCTCATAGGTGATCACAGGAAGCCAGCCCATGTCACCAAAAGCACCCTCCACATTGAACAAGGATAGAGTAGCCAAGTTCACACAGCGACCCCCTTCTACCTTCTTACACTCATAGAGAGCATACTGAGCTTCTGCCTCGTTGGAGCGGAAGCGAACGGGGTCATGAGCCTTAGGATCCTTGGTATGAGCCATACTATCTATCAAGACACAAAAAAAGAAACAAGATATTAGTAATGGTGAAAAACTTAAAATTTTTGGCATTATAACGGCATGATTTGGTCAAAAGCCTCACTTTTCACCCAAACAACTAGGCAGGAGGACTTACATAGGTTCCAAACCATCCTGCAAGGCTCATACAGTTGGAAATTTAATCTAGAAAGATTGAATTTGAAGAAATTTCAATAAATTTGAAAAATCTCGAGAATTAGGTCAAAAATGGAAAATTTCAAGTTTCTCGATAACCAACCGATGAAACTCAAATATTTTTGAGGGCTTTTGTCCATTCGGTGACCAATAGCAAAATCCGCCAATAAAAATTAAATTTTTACAGTTAGAAAAAGTTTAATTTGAAGAAAATGATGTAATGGGCGAAAAACCTAGTTTGGAAAGCTTTAAAATATGAAATAGTAGAGAGCTTACCTGAAGAGAAGGAGTGAGAGTCGTGAGCGGAAGAAACAATCACCAACCCCTAGGGGTCAATACTGTAGGAACTCAGGGGAAGCGAGTTAAGTTGGAAGAAAGGTTAAAGAATGGGAAATGAATCCAAAATCGAGCTTAAAAACCTAATTTTGGATCATAGGGTCGCAGAATTTGACCAAAATGTGCGACCCTACGACAGACCCTACAATCGACCCTAGGCTCTCGGTGATCTGACAGAGAACCATGGGTCGAACTTAGGGTCGGACATATACCGACCCTACCATCGACCCTAGGCTCTCGGTGAGCTGACAGTGTTCTTAGGATCGCATACCCTAGGGTCGCATAAGGAGCGACCCTACCATCGACCCTACGATGGAAAATTCAGTATTTTTACTAAATGATCTGAAAAATTGGAAATTTATTTTGATTAGTTGAATTTTGACTTGGGAACAACTTAAATTGATTGCCTCGCATGGTCTATGATTGTTTTCAGACACTACCACCACCAGAGCAGGAAATGGTTGGGCGAAGAGGGAACAGACGAGGACGTAACCCAATTCCACCACCACCACCACCTGTGGAGGAAACTAGCCATGAAATTCCTGAAGTACAAGAGAATCCGAACATGGCACCACTAGGAGCTAATGGTCAGGCAAATCCCACAAACTTGCAAGTCCCACCTACAGATTTGACCACAGCCGTAATGAACCTGGCACAACAGTTGCAGCAAATACAGCAGGTGCAAGGCAATATACAAGCTGCTATAGGAATGGCTTTTCTAGCTGCCCATACGACACCTATGCCAGCAGGACAAGCTAGCACAGTACTAGGGGGAAGCAACACGGTACCCCACGCACCCCAAATGCTAGTTATGCAGGCTCCAGTGCAGAATCCTGAGGTAGCTCAAGGCAGTTACCAGTACCAACCACATATGTATGGGGCCTATGCTCAGTATCAGCTAGACCACTCTCGACTAATCGAGCGTTTTCTAAAGATAAAGCCTAAAGAGTATAATGGTAAGCCAGAAGATCCTTTGTGGCCAGCACATTGGATCACTGAAATGGAAATAAATTTCATGATGATGATGGTAAATGAGGAGGAGAAAGTACTGTGTGCAACCTTCATGCTGAAAGGCGATGCACACCACTGGTGGAAGTCCACTCGGACTTATCTATTAACCAAGCACACCCAATTGACTTGGGCTATCTATAAAGAGGCATTCATTAAGAAGTATTTCCCCAAAAGTTTCAGATATTCTATGGAGAGAGAGTTCCTGAGTTTATATCAGGGCCAGATGACTGTGGATGCATACCAACATCGTTATGAGGAGCTATTTTTCTTTGCACCCACTAGCATGCAAGAGGAAAATACAAAGACCCGAAGGTTCATCATGGGACTTAGGGGAACCATTCGCGAGCATGTTCTGGGACTGGAGAAGAAAGCCTACAATGAAACAGTACAGATTGCTCGAATAATAGAGTCGAGCCAGAAGGAGAGCTATTTTGCTCAAAAATAGAGGTATCAAGAGGTCAAATGGGAATTCTTACAACGGAGGGAATACAAGGACATTCAAATCCTTCCGTACCCAAAGCTTCAATGCTGCAGCCAAGACTACTCCAGCAGCTCAACCGCAACAAAAGCAAACTAACGAAGGAGTAAAATGCTTTAACTACAACCAAGTAGGGCATTATTCAAGGGAGTGTCCTATGCCCAGAAAGCAGCTATAGCAAGGAAAGGTCTATGCTGTTACATATGAGGATGCTGCCGCATCGCCTGATCTGGTCACAGGTATGACTTAAACCTTTCATTTTGTGTTACATTGTGTGAGCATGTAGACTAAACTAAAACAAATCATAGGTAACATACCTATTAATGGCATACCTGCTAGAGTACTCTTTGATTCTGGAGCTACTCATTCTTTTATATCTGTGTCATTTGGAAAGAAGCTGAACCTACTCCTCAAATCTTTAGACTACAAACTGCTTGTACAATCACCTATGGGATTTGAAGTGACATTAGAAAAAGGTTATGGGATATGTCCAGTTCTTATTGATGAGAAAACTTTGGATGCAACCTTGGTTCAACTTGAGATGGCCGACTTTGACGTCATCTTGGGAATGGACTGGTTAGCTCGGCATTCTGCAAACCTATTATGTGCAGAAAAGAAGCTGACATTTAAAGATAAGGAAGGAGCAGAGTTTAGTTTTGCGGAACCAAACTTCCCCATAAACGAAAACTCATCCTCTCTGCATTAAAGGCTAGAAAATGCCGCGAGAAAGGAGGAGTTGGGTATCTAGTATCAGTGGTCGACCTCACCAAGGAAACACCACAAATGGAGAATATTGATGTTGTGCGTGACGTTTCAGATGTATTTCCTGAAGAACTACCTGGACTACCACCCGATCAACCTGCAGAGTTCGTTATAGACCTGATATCAGGAGCCGCACCAGTATCTAAAGCACCCTATCAAATGGCTCCTACTGAATTGAAGGAATTAAAAGTACAGTTACAAGAATTATTGGACAAAGGTTTCATATCACCATGGGGAGCGCCAATATTATTTGTAAAGAAGAAGGATGGTAGTGTTCGATTATGTATAGACTACCGAGAATTGAATAAGCTGACAAAAGAATCGGTATCCATTGCCTCGGATCGATGACTAGTTCGATCAGTTGCAAGGTGCCAAGGTGTTCTCCAGGATCAATCTTCGATTAGGATACCATCAGTTAAAGATTAAGGATGGTGATATTCCAAAAAAAGCATTCAGAACAAGATATGGACATTATGAATGTTTAGTCATGTCTTTTGGATTGACAAACGCACCCGTAACTTTTATGGCACTCATGAATTGGTTATTCCATGATATGTTGAATACGTCGGTCATTGTGTTTATTGATGATATATTGGTCTACTCCAAGGACAAGGAAACTCATGTCATGAATTTAAGAGCCGCTTTGCAGCGATTAAGGAAAGAGAAGCTTTACGCCAAATTTACAAGTGTGAGTTTTTGCTAAATGAGCTCGCTTTCTTAGGCCATGTTGTATCCACTGAAGGAATTAAAGTGGATCCTAGCAAGATTGAAGCCATTGTGAAGTGGGAAGCAGCTAAGAGTATTACAGAAATTAGAAGTTTCCTAGGTCTAGCTAGGTATTATCGATGATTCATGGAAGACTATTCCAGAATTGCCGTACCTCTCACCAGTTTGACTAAGAAAGGAGAAAAGTTTGTTTGGACTGATAAATGTGAAAAAAGTTTCCAAAAATTGAAGGCAAGATTGATATCTGCTCCCATCTTGACTATTCCTATTCCAGAACAACCATTTACCTTGTACACTGATGCGTCTGGATTGGGTTTAAGATGTGTACTTATGCAAGGAGAACAACTAATTGCGTATGCCTCAAGACAACTGAAAACACATGAGAAAAATTATCTTACTCATGACTTGGAATTAGTGGCAGTAGTACATGCTGTCAAGATATGGAGTCATTATTTGTATGGAGAGAAATTTTAGATTAAATCAGATCATAAGAGTCTCACTTATATTTTTAATCAGAAGGAGTTGAACATGAGACAAAGAAGATGGCTGGAATTATTGAAGGATTGTGATTGCGATATCCAGTATCATCCAGGAAAGGCTAATGTAGTTGCTGATGCACTAAGCAGAAAGCAATGATAAAATCTCAATGAGAAGTTAACACGACTGCAGCAATGTGGGCTACAGGGAAAGTATTCAATTATGGTAATGATCAGTTCGTGATAGATGCACCGGGTGGATCAACCAACCAAGGGTTTATTCATCGATTTTTAAATATGTTCGCAACGTTGAAGATTGTACCTGATATAATTGATGAAGTGAAAGCAGCAATTAAATCAGACCCTTATCTGAGAACGGTACAAGAAGACATCGAAAAAGGTAGGACGACTCCTGAGTTCACCTTGGACAATGAAAAGGTACTGAAGTACAAAGGAAGAGTATGTATTCCTAAAACAGAAAATTTGGACATCAGACACCGACTAATGAAGGAAGCTCACACCACCGCCTATTCAGTACATTCTGAAAGTACAAAGATGTATCATGATTTGAAGAAATTGTATTGGTGGAGAGGAATGAAAGCAGATGTAGCTAAATTTGTGTCTCAATGCCTAAATTGTCAGAGGGTAAAGGCTGGATGGCAAAGACCTGCAGGACTGTTGCAGACGCTACCAGAACCAGCATGGAAATGGGACTACATCACTATGGATTTCGTCACTGGGTTACCATTGACTCCTCGAGTAATTGACACGGTCTCGGTGATTGTAGATCGTCTGACTAAGACAGCTCATTTTATAGCTATACGACCACAGTATACCCTGGAGAGGTTACCAAGCTATATGTGGATAACATTGTTAGATTACATGGTGTACCTGAAAGCATTGTGTTCGATAGAGACCCAAACTTTACTTCAAAGTTTTGGGAAAGATTGCAACAGGCTATGGGTACAACGTTGAAGTTCAGTACTGCATTCCATCCTCAGATAGACGGACAGTCAGAGCATACCATTCAGATTTTAGAAGACATGCTTCGAGCCTGTGTAATTGATTTTAAAGGATCATGGGATGAGAAACTACCATTTATCGAGTTCGTCTATAACAACAGCTATCAGGCTACTATACAGTGTCCCCCTATGAAGCACTGTATGGAAGGAAGTGTCGAACTCCTCTTTTTTGGAATGAAGTTGGAGAACGTAGCATCGTTGGACCAGAATTTATTGAAGAGACTTGTCGAATAGTCGACATTATCAAGGAAAGAGTTAGAACAGCTCAGAATGTCAGAAATAGTATGCTGATACTCAACGCTGAGACCTTGAATTTTTCGTAGGTGATAAAGTATTCTTGAAAGTATCACCTATGCAAGGTTTAAAATACTTCAGACAGAAAGGGAAGCTAAGTCCGAGATATGTCGACCATATGAGATTTTAGCCAAACGTGAAAAAGTGGCTTATCAGTTAGCACTACCACCATCTATGTCGAATGTGCATGATGTATTTCATATCTCATTATTAAAGAAGTACGTCAGAGATCCAACGTACGTTTTGATAGCGGATCTACCAGATCTAACTGATGATTTGACATTTAAAGTAGCACCAACTGAAATCACTAGTCGAAAGGTTCAACGTCTATGCAACTGTGACATATACTATGTTAAGGTCACCTGGAGGAGCCAAGATATAGAAGAGATCACATGGAAAGAAGAGAATGCTATGCGAAAGAAATATGCTCACCTTTTTGACTCGAAAGGTATGTCCAAATTTCGAGGATGAAATTTTTAATAAGAGGGGGGGGGGGAGTTGTAAGAGCCGTATTAAACTAACCGGTCTTTCCACCTTATACCAGGTCTACCTATTATGGTCGAGTCAAGTTGACCAAGTGCGTGAAGAAACCACAACACCGGGTATGAAGTCTAACCCAAAAAAAGCAAATGTGAGGGTAGGGTCGCATGCCTAAACAGGTAGGGTCGACCCCACCTCAACAAAAGTCCAACCCATGACTTTCTAGTCATAGGGTCGCATGATTAAGAAGGTGTAGGGTCGACGGATTCTGTGACCCTACGTCTGACCCTACGATGACAGATAGAAATCAGAAATTAGGAAACTTTCTTAATTCAAAGGGGATTTTTCCTAAACTCATTGGAACTTATTATGGAGGGTTTTCTTCTATAAATAGGACGTCCCTTAGCCTCTTTCACTCCTTTACAACCCTAACTGAGAGTGAGAGAAAGAGAAAGATAAGGAAGAGAAGAAGAAAAGGAAACTTAAAGAAGAAGACTAAGGAAGAGGAGGAAGTTCAGAGAAACCTCTGAATTAAGGTATGAACCTAATTCCTTACCTGATTAGGAGAGTCTAGAATGGTTATGAAGAACATAGGATTAGGAGAAACCTAAATCATCCATCCATGGGCAAGTTCCAAGAGATTCCATGGAGGAAATCATTATGGACTATGAATAGTATCTAACTTGTAGTTTTGAGCCATATAACAATCATAGAATGGACCATGAAAGTAAGCCGAAGGATCCAAACATGAATGGATGAACTTTAGAATGAAAGGTCGACTCAGAATACGTGTGGTCGCACATAGGGTCGAATGATATCTGACCCTACGAGACCACATGATCGACCACATGCCCTCGGGAAGTCCCAGGGAGGGTGTGGTTGCATGTAGGGTCGAATGGTATCTGACCCCACCTGCGACCCTACACCTTAGGGTGGCAGAAATTGCTACCCTAGGTGCTACCCTACCTACGACCCTATGATTTCTGTTAGTCTAAATCTATTAGAATTAATTCTAATTAAAATCTATCGACTTGTTAGGTCTTTCTAGTGATTTTAAATGTGATTCATAAAGCTTGAACGAAGATCTACGCTCAACCAAAGGTGAGGGAACAAGACCTAAACTAATTGGCTAATAATAAACTATTTTTGAGTCCAATACCATGAATGATTTTATGCTTGTATGATTGTAATGTGCATATCACATGTCATCCAATATTCATGTTATTATTGTTCATGCATATTTAATTTCCGTTTCTTTATAATATGATGTTGATGATGATGCTAGGAATAGGCATATGATTGTATATGTGTGGTTAGTGTACTTGATGCGAGTGGGGCATCAGGGGGAGGATATGACACTGTGGTTCAGCCTGGTCACCAAACTCTAGCTCTATCTCTACTCAAGTCTTATCCACTAACATCGTCGTATCGTCATTACCTTAGCAGAACAATTACGTCGTAGGGCATCAGAGGAGGTGGTCTCGGACCGTGTAGTCTCTGTCTCTGCCGGGGGGCCTTAGCTCTATCTCTATGGACATATTGAGGGATGCTGGGGTGAGGCCTTGGATACACTATTTGACATTAGGATTGGTTAGTTGGAGCCCAGTTTGCAAGCCCTCTCCAACAGGGGCTTACGTGTTGGTATGGGTAGAGCATCAGGGGAAGTGTGATGCGGTGCGGTCCTAAGCACTTTAGCTCTATCTCTATTCCATGGTCGGTGTATGTAGGGGCGGCAATGGTGTTTGATCCATTGGTTGGTTCCACACATTCGTGTATAGAGGTGCGGCGGCCACCTATCTTTCTATAGTACATTGGAAAGTTATGAACCAGACCAAAGATATGAATTGAATGCATGCATATGTTTGTTGCATTGTTTTGTTTGCTCACTGAGCCATGATGTGTGCTCACCCTTTCGACGTCGAATATTTTTAGTTGATGATGCAAGTACCACCGTAGAAGATTATATGAATGCTTCGATGTATGGAGATGCGGCGGCGATGGATGCAGAAGTTATGATGGAGTCGCATGATTCGTCATGCGAGTGCAACTCATGCGTCTTCGATTAGATTTTTATTTCAATTATTAAGGAAATGTAATTGACTATTTTATCTTACTTTATGTCTTAGTTTTTGAAGATAATTGGATAATTTATTTATGATATCATCTTTAGATTCTCGGTTCGTTTAATATTAAAGACTTCCGCTATCGTGTATTTATTCTGATTTTTGTTGTGGATATGTATAGTTTAAGGAAACGGACACAGTCTATTCGAGATCTTGGTTAAACCGTTGGTTTATTGACGGTTCATCACACCATTCTGGTTGGTACAGAATTGAGGTGTGACAAAAGGTATGTACAAATTTTGAGGGTGAAATTTATATAAGAGGGGGGAGTTGTAAGAGCCGTATCTTACTAACCTAGTCTTACCACGTTGTATCAGATCTTCCTATCATGGTTGGACCAAGCGGACCAAGTGCGTGAAGAAACCACAAGGCTAGGTGTAAGACCCGCACTCTGAAAACCTGGTCTAACCTTGTTTTCGTGTCGTGACAGGTCTTCCGATCATCACCGAGCCAGACGGGGCAAGCGGATAACAAACAGGTACGAAATCATACCGAAGTCGACCAATTATACCTGATTTTAGGTATACCGATCGATGGTACCGGATGATGGTACCGGTCGATCGGTATGGCCTGCACAGCTATCTGTGGGAATTTAGAAATTGGTCTCTGCGGGTCCCGCTTACCTGATTTCGAATCCTAGAAGTTTCCTAATCCTAGTAGGGTTACTAAACCCTATTTCTAGCCTATAAATACACCCTTAAACCCCTCAAATCCTTTCCATTGTCTCTCACAAACTCTAGAGAAAAGAAAGAGCTTGGAAAGGAGAAGGAGCTAGGAAGAAGAAGGAGGTGCCGCCATTACCGTTTGACGAAGCTCACGCTACGCCTGTCAACGGTAAGTGCTTGAATTCGTCTTCTTACCCTATGTTAGTTGTGTGGGTGGATCAATACCATGCAAAGTAGGTATTGATCTAAAACCCTAAATTGGCCAATAAACCCTAAGTTGCCGTCAAACCCTAGATTTGAGTTTCGAGATGATATTCACCGAAACGAGACTTGAATGAGGTGGGGATAACTCTAACTCAAAGCCTAGACTTAGAATGGATAGGAGAAACCCTGAAAATCCATGGAGGATGATCGACGGCAGTCGAAGAACCCATGTATGGTCTTCCGGAGACATACCGGTCGACTATACCGGTTGCACATAGTGCGACCGGTATGTTGCGACCGCTACCTCTCGGGAGGTTATCTGTGGGGGACCGGCTGACCATACCGGTCGCCAGTCTTTCCCACAGAGCTGCGACCGGTACATGCCACCGGTCAGCTCTGTGAGGGTAGTTTGTGATCTCTGTTGGTTTCCGACCAACATGAAACCCTAAATAATATATTCTAATGAAATCCTAATAATATTGTAGGACTTTGTGACATATCGTTTGGATCTTGTGACGTGGAGCAAGTGATCGAACGAGCATCAGGTAAGGGAATCTGACCTAAACCTAATAATTAATGGACAGTAAATCGTTGTTAATCATTGAATATCTATGATGTGATGTTTGTGCATATTCACATGCCATCCTTTACTTTCAGTTATTATTATTATTGTTCATGCATTCATAGGATGTGATTGTTAGGCATGTGATTGTTTTCGTTGGTGTGTAGAGTGGGGCATGGGCCTGGGATCGCTCTTCACACTGACACTTTTTTGTAGTATTCTGCCTTAACATGCTTGGTACGGGTGGGGTATCAGGGGAAGATCGTGGTACGGTGGTCTCCGATATTGATGTTGTCCCGGCCATCGTTGTGTGGTACTGAGGATTCCGAGTCGACGCTGGCTTGTCCACGATGCTTTAGCTCTATCTCTATGCCGTAGGGAGTTATGTTGGGATAGGGTCTACCTGCGTATTGTTTCTATCCTAGTGGGTTAGTTGCGGATAGGGTATCAGGGGGAGGTGAGGTGTGGTGGTCTCCGACCCGGCCTGCACGCTCTAGCTCTATCTCTATGCCGTAGACGGCTGTGCTGGGATAGAGCATACATTGTTGACATATAGGATTGGTTAGTTGCGAGCCCAGGTTGCGAGCCCTGGCCAGTAGGGGCTTAGGTACTGGTATGGGTAGAGTATCAAGGGAGGTGCGGGTATACCTTAGCTCTATCTCTATTCCATGATGGGTGCATGTGGGTTGGTGGTAGTGTGATTACTGTGTGACGCCACACACTCGTGTATAGAGGTGCGGGGGCCACCAAACCTTTCTATAGCACGTTGCAAACTTAAAACCAGACCACAGCATAAAATGATTGTTACTCATGCATAATCTTGTGAAACTGTCTGATTGTCTTACTGAGCTGTGTTGTGTGCTCACCCTTTGTACGTACATTGTTTTTAGATGTTGATGCAGGTTACACTGTGGATGACTATGTGAACGCTCCGACGTATGGAGGTGTGGCTGCCCTAGATGTGCAAGCAGGAGAGGACGAGCATGACGCTTCATGCGAGTGCCCTTTCTGCGTGTACCTTTGATTTGTTTTATTTATTATTTCAGTTATTTTTGATTGGATTAAAGGGGTGTAATGATATTATTTTATGTGTTTGATTTTGAATAATGAGATATTTATTTAAATTATCAATAGATACTCAGTTCATTCTATTTAAAGTCTTCCGCTGTACATTTATATTCTGATTGTGGTTATGTGTAATTGGTTTGTATGGGTGAACACGGCCTATTCGAGATCCTGGTGTGAACCGTTGGTTCAATGACGGTTCACTCACACCGTTCTGGTTGGATCAGAATTGGGGTGTGACAACTTGGTATCAGAGCCCTCGGGCTCTGTTCCAACAAACCATATTGCACTTAACTGGGTCGATGAACTGAGTTAGGAAGTTTAAAAATCTTAATACAAACACACCCTAAGCATTGTTTGATACCTGAGACGGACTAAGAAAGAGAATAATGTACTATTCTAAATATGAAACTTAACATGTGCACATACACTAGTTAGGAAAAAAAACCATGAAACTTTCATTAAATAGAAAAGTGTATCAAATGAAATAATGCTACAGGGTACAGTCCACAAACCGGACAGTTACCCTGTTATATAAACAGTCACATGTAAAAGAGAAGAAAATAAAAGGGACAATCATGGGGTAGGGGGCCTAGGAGGAATAGGGTCCGCTATATCATAATCTCGCTCGTGAGCGACCCTAAGCCAATGTACCTGGTCCTGAGTCACCCGTAGGCTGTGAGCCAGACGTCCCAACTCCTGACCCATCTCTCGCTGAGACTCTAGGATGACCCTCTGGGTGTCCCTGATCTCAGTAAACATACTCAACACTGAGTCGGGAGGGGGCTGAGATGGCCCAGCTGTGGGTACAGCTGGTGGTGGTACAGTGGAGGCCGTGGGGCGACACTGGTGCCTCCCCAACTACATCGTCATCATCATCATCCCCCATCTCTGCCGCATAGGCCGCATTGGCCGCGGCTGCTGCTGCGGCTGCTGCTGCTACTCTCCCAAGTGGACGAGGGCGAGCCTCCAACTCGTCATCACTAACGGGCAGATCAACCATCTGCATCCTCTGTATCGCATCCCAGTCGATGTCGGAGGTCATGGAGTCCTCGACGGCTACCTCTCCTCTGAAACTCACACCCAGACGGCGAAGAAGGAAAGTGACGAGACGGCCAAAGGGAAGGTTGCTGGCCCGATCGGCCACAGCCGCTCGATGCATAGTCCGGATGATGAGGTATGGAAGTGAGATCCGCTCTCCGATGCAGACGCAATAGGTGACGTCTTCGGGTGAGCTGGGACAACTCATTATAGTGACCGCTCCGTGGCACTATATCGTCTCGGATAATGCGGCTGTAGACCCGGGGTATAGGTCTCAAGCTAGCTGCCTTCATAGGAGCCCCAGGGTTGAGGATCTGATGCGCTATCTCCCGGCGCAAATCTTCAGTCAAGTAACCTTTTGCCTTGGGGGCGCAGTACACCAAATCTCCATCATTGGGAACCCCAAGCAGATCAGCCAACTGGTGGGTGTTGAAGGAGATATGTACACCCGGACGTAGCTGGTGATGCGTAGATCCCTACACTGGTTCGGGTCTTCGACATCCCCTTCGAGTTCTAAATTTGCATAAAAGTGCTTGACCAGATTAGGGCGTGTGGTCTCTGTGTAGGAAATAACCGGCAACCAACCTAGAGCGCCAAAAGCCGTCTCTACATTGAACCGGTGCAATTGTTCCACGTTGACCCGGCGCCCAGATACAATACTCTTATCATCAAACCAAGAAAACCGAGCTTGAGCTTCCAAGGAGCGAAACCATAGCTCATCTAGCTGAGGAACTGGTGGAGAGGGAACCCGAGAACTAGAACCATGTGAGCGCTTCCCGAGAGCACGTCTAGGAGCCATTTAAAAACTGCAAAACAAGTGAAAGACAAGTGAAAAGTTAGAAATTTGTTGAAATTTCGACAGCATAACGGCTATAATTCAAGAAAAAGCCTCGAACTCACCCAAAAACATGGGGAGGAGGACTTACGTAACCCCCACACTCTTCAATAAACCAATCACAAGCAATTATAACATGAAATTGCAAGAAATTCCAAGAATTTAGAAAAATTTGAGAAAATTTTGAAATTCATGAAAACCTAGGTCAAAAGATGAAAAATTTGATTTTTAGGAAAACCGTTCGGTGGAACCCCAAATTAGTTGAGGGCTTTTGCTCTTGGGGGTCCCTAAACCCTTTCTAAGCCGAAGGAAAAGAATTCCTACGGTTAAAACATCTCGAACAAAGAAAAACCTAAAATTTTACATATAGACGATATGGAAAATTCCTAAAAATATGAGAGAGGGGGTAGAGACCTACCTGGAGACAATGTGCTAGGTCTTGAATGGAGGGAATCGGCCTCAAATAGCACCGGTCGGACTGTAGCAACTCGGAACCCAGAGGAGAATCGCCACCGGAGAGAAAGAAGAAAAGAAAAGTGAGAAAAATCTCACTTTTTCGCGATTTTAAGTCAATTCTGGGCATACCGGTCGACGGTTTTGCCTACACCTATCGACCGGTATCAACCCAGGTGTGTGACCGCTATGTCTCGGCTAGAAAAAAAATTTCTGACCGGTCGACTATACCGGTCGCAACACTGTATACAGAGTGTCGACCGGTATCCCCTAGACATGCGACCGGTATGTCTCGGCCAGAATTTTAATTCTAACCGGTCGACTATACCGGCTGCAGCATATTTCCACAGGTGTACGACCGGTATGTTGCGACCGGTACGCCCCAAAAGAGCCAAAAAATTTAATTAAAAATTCCCAAAATTGTGTAAATCGAAATGTTACTTCTCGACTATATTTTTTTTCCCTGCAGTATTCAAGACTAACACTACTATTATTGATGATTCTCACGTGTTATGTCTTCTTCTCAGATCCAAATAAATAGTCTGAGATGGTAGGTGGAAACGGTCGAAGGGGTCGAAAGCATCATCAGGCCAGAAAGCGCTTAGAAGAAGAGCAAGCTGAGCAAGACCAGGTTAGAGAAACCAGTCCTGAAGTGGAGGAGGAACAGGCTCCAAAAGTACCGACAAATTTACCTGGCCCACCTCACAGGAATTCCGAGACCATTGTTACGAACTTGGTCTATCGGATGCAAGCTCAACGAAAGGAATTTCGAGCGAGGTACTAAAGATGCTCAGGTCAGCAAGTTCTGTTCCCGCTGGAAATACGCCCGAGTAAGGAGGAGTTAACACTACCCAACGGGTGCAGAGTAGCCCAAGGCCGAGGGGCCAAGCACGAATGTACCACCACCGCATCGGTTTCCGTCGCCTTACGCCTATCCAGGGGCGTATCCGTATCCACCACCATGGTACGGAGCGGATACACGGGGACAGCACGATCTTAGCAGTGTCCGTGGATAGATTCTTGAAGTTGAAACCTTCATCGTTCACGAGGCGGGATAGGGAAACCATTGTGGCCAGCACAAGGGGTTTCTGAAATGGAAAAGAACTTCCGATCACCGACTTGCACCGAGGAGGAGAAGGTCCCGTTTGCCACCCACATGCCGAGAGAGGACGCGAATGCTTGGTGGAATTCCACACGGGCATATTTGGAGAACCAATACACATTAGTTGGCCGGGAAGTGTTTAAACCGGCTTTCTTCGACAAATATTTCCCAAAGAGCTTCGGAGATCAAATGGAGAGAGAGTTTCTCAACCCGCAGCAGGTGGTCGGTCGACCGTAGATGCATATCGAAGAGGTACGAAGAGCTGTTCTTCTTCGCACCAGCCGTATGCGGGAAGAGGAGACAAAGATACGTAGGTTCACCATGGGACTACGTGGAAGCATCGAGAGCACCTTTTGGGTCTGGATAAGAAGACCTAGAACGAGGCGGTGCATGTTGCGAGGGTGATAGAGTCCGGTCGGAGGGACAGCTTCTTCGCCGTAACAGGGGAGTGAAGAGATCTGCCTGAGAGAGAGCTCGGTTGGCGGTAATACTAGACCATTCCGCCCATACGGGGGGCAGCCCGCTACAGCACCTGCGAGAAACAACCCGGCACCACCGTGCCACAATTAGCCGACCCAACCCAAATATTAAATGTTATAACTGCCGACAATCGGGACATGTTGCAAGAAACTGCACGCTACCTAAGAAGCAAGCTCCCCAGCAAGCCAAAGTTTATGTAGTCACCATTGAAGAGGCAGCCGCATCACCTGATGTGGTAACTGGTACGACTTTATCCCTTACTATTTGGTTTATTCTTTCCGTTGCATGAGCATATAGAACTAAGGGGCAATATATTCCGGGAATTGTAAATGTAGCTGGTTTACCCGCCGAGTATTATTTGACTCTGGGGCCACGCACTCCTTTGTTTCTGTTTCTTTTGGGAAGCGAATGGAGTTATCAATCAAGCAATTGAACCCAAGCTTGATAGTTCGCTCTCCACTAGGAGTCGAAGTGGCTTTGACCAAGTATTATGGACCATGTACTGTAACTATCGAGGGCCGAGACTTAGAAGCAAGCCTAGTAATACTTGAGATGGCAGATTTTGATGTCATTTTAGGGATGGATTGGCTAGGCCATCATTCGGCCGTCCTTTTATGTGGTGAAAGGAAGCTTATGCTTACTGACAAAGAGGGAAAGGAATATAGTTTTGCTGGGATTAAGCTATCTAGGAAGCGGAAGTTGATCCTCTCCGCCCTAAAGACTAAGAGATGCTTGGAGAAAGGGGGAGTGGGTTATCTCGTATCTGTAGTCGACCTCACAGCAGAGTCACTCAAGATGGAAGATATAGAGGTGGTTCGGGAGTTTCCAGATGTATTTCCAGAAGATCTTCCAGGCTTACCACCAGACAGGGCTATGGAATTTGTGATAGATCTTATACCAGGTTCGGCTCCGGTGTTTAAACCGCCATACAGGATGGCCCCGACCGAGTTAAAGGAGTTGAAGACCCAATTACAAGAATTGCTGGATAAGGGCTTCATACGACCTAGTATTTCACCTTGGGGAGCACCTGTGTTGTTCGTCAAGAAGAAAGATGGAAGTGTACGACTATGTATTGACTACCGTGAGCTAAACAAGTTAACGATCACGAATCGGTATCCTTTGCCTAGGATCGATGATCTGTTCGATCAGCTGCAAGGTGCAAAGGTTTTCTCGAAGATCGATCTCCGATCGGGGTATCACCAATTGAAGATCAAGGCCGAAGATATTCCGAAGACCGCTTTCAGAACGAGGTATGGGCATTATGAGTTTCTGGTAATGTCTTTCGGGTTGACCAATGCTCCAGCGTCGTTTATGGAACTGATGAACCGAGTGTTCCATGACATGTTAGACACTTTGGTCATCGTATTAATCGATGACATATTGATTTACTCTAAGGACATGGAGACTCATACAGCGCATTTGAGGGCAGCCCTACAACGGCTGAGGGATGTGAGGCTTTATGCAAAATTCAAGAAGTGCGAATTTTGGCTAAAGGAAGTGGTTTTCTTGGGCCATGTTGTATCTGGAGACGGTATCAAGGTTGATCCAAGCAAGATAGATGCTATAGTAGGATGGGAAGCACCAAAATCTGTTGCAGAGATTCGTAGTTTCCTTGGGTTGGCTGGCTATTATAGAAGATTCGTGGAAGATTACTCCAGGTTCGTGGTTCCACTCACCAGATTGACCAAGAAGGGAGAGAAATTTATATGGACAGACGAGTGTGAGAAGTGCTTCCAGACTTTGAAGTCAAGACTTGTCTCTGCACCTATCTTGACCATCCCCGAACCAAGCGTACCGTTTACTCTATATATGGATGCTTCAGGGTTGGGTATTGGGTGTGTTCTGATGCAAGGAGAACGGGTGATCGCTACGCATCAAGACAGTTAAAAGAGCATGAGAAGAACTATCCTACGCATGACTTGGAGCTAGCAGCGGTTATTCATGCAATCAAGACTTGGAGACACTATTTGTATGGTGAGAAGTTTCGGGATCAAGTCGGATCACAAGAGCTTAACTTATCTCTTCACTCGGAAGGATCCGAATATGAGACAGAGGAGATGGCTGGAATTATTAAAAGATTATGATTGCGATATCCAGTACCATCCGGTAAAAGCAAATGTGGTGGCCGACGCCTTAAGCAGAAAGTGGGCATCGAAACCTGAGGCAGGACCGAGTACAAATGCTGCATTGTGTGCTGCAGCCTCGAGTTCGATGGAAATTGATGAAGAACATATTATCGAAACTGCAGAAGATCCAGTGGAGCAAGGCTTGATTCATAAGTTCACTATGATGTTCGCCGCACTGAAGATCTCGCCGAGTCTAATTGATGAAGTCAAGGTAGCAATCCTACAGGATCCATATCTCAAGACAGAATGTCTGAATTGTCATCAAGTTAAAGCGGAAAGGCAAAGACCCGCAAGTTTACTACAGCCGTTATCAGAACCTGCATGGAAGTGGGATTGTATCACTATGGATTTCGTCACTAGCTTACCTTTGACACCAAGGTCAGTGGATACAGTTTGGGTTATAGTAGATCGACTCACCAAGACAGCTCGATTTATTGCGGTCAGACCTCAGTATACCATGGAGAAGCTGGCCAAGTTATATGTTGATAATATAGTCATCAGGCTACAATTCAGATGGCCCCATATGAAGCTCTCTATGGGAGAAAATGTCGTACACCTCTGTTATGGAATGAAGTGGGGGAAAGAAGAATTGTAGGATCGGAGTTTGTTGAAGAAACTTGTTGAGTGATTGATCAGATCAAAGAGAGAGTAAAGACAGCTCAGGTTCGACAGAAGCACTATGCAGATTTTCGACGTCGAGATCTGGAGTTTGCAGTGGGTGACAAAGTGTTCTTGAAGGTGTCACCGGTGCGAGGTCTGAAATGGTTTGGTAAGAAGGGGAAGCTATGCCCCAAGTATGTGGGACCATATGAAATATTGAATCGACGTGGTAATGTAGCATATCAATTGGCTCTACCACCATCTATGTCTAGCGTCCATAATGTGTTCCATGTATCATTACTGAAGAAGTATGTCAGAGATCCATCGCATATATTGAGCGCTGATCCTCCAGACTTGACTGAAGACTTAACTTTCGAAGTGGTGCCTGTAATGCTCTCGAGCCGAAAAGTTCAGCAACTTCGAACCAAGGATATCCATTATGTGAAGGTGCATTGGAGAAGCCAAAATGTGGAGGATATTACTTGGGAAGAAGAGAGCGCGATGAGAAAGGAGTACCCTAACCTTTTTGACGATCAAGGCACGTTCAAATTTCGAGGCCGAAATTTCTTTTAAGGGTGGGGGAGTTATAGTACTTATATGCAAATTTCGGGACAAAATTTCTTTTAAGGGTGGTGGAGTTGTAAGACCCGCACTCTGAAAACCCGGTCTAACCTTGTTTTCGTGTCGTGACAGGTCTTCCGATCATCACCGAGCCAGACGGGGCAAGCGGATAACAAACAGGTACGAAATCGTACCAAAGTCGACCAATTATACCTGATTTTAGGTATACCGGTCGATGGTACCGGATGATGGTACCGGTCGACCGGTATGGCCTGCACAGCTATGTGCGGGAATTTAAAAATTGGTCTCTACGGGTCCCGCTTACCTGATTTCGAATCCTAGAAGTTTCCTAATCCTAGTAGGGTTACTAAACCCTATTTCTAGCCTATAAATACACCCTTAAACCCCTCAAATCCTTTCCAGTGTCTCTCACAAACTCTAGAGAAAAGAAAGAGCTTGGAAAGGAGAAGGAGCTAGGAAGAAGAAGGAGGTGCCGTCATTACCGTTTGACGAAGCTCACGCTACGCCTGTCAACAGTAAGTGCTTGAATTCATCTTCTTACCCTATGTTAGTTGTGTGGGTGGATCAATACCATGCAAAGTAGGTATTGATCTAAAATCCTAAATTGGCCAATAAACCCTAAGTTGCCGTCAAACCCTAGATTTGAGTTTCAAGATGATATTCACCGAAACGAGACTTGAATGAGGTGGGGATAACTCTAACTCAAAGCCTAGACTTAGAATGGATAGGAGAAACCCTGAAAATCCGTGGAGGATGATTGATGGCAGTCGAAGAACCCATGTATGGTCTTCTGGAGACATACCGGTCGACTATACCGGTTGCACATAGTGCGACCGGTATGTTGCGACTGCTACCTCCCGGGAGGTTATCTATGGGGGACCGGCTGACCATACCGATCGCCAGTCTTTCCCACAGAGCTGCGACCGGTACATGCCACCGGTCAGCTCTGTGAGGGTAGTTTGTGATCTCTGTTGGTTTCCGACCAACATGAAACCCTAAATAATATATTCTAATAAAACCCTAATAATATTGTAGGACTTTGTGACATATCGTTTGGATCTTGTGACGTGGAGCAAGTGATCGAACGAGCGTCAGGTAAGGGAATCTGACCTAAACCTAATAATTAATGGACAGTAAATCGTTGTTAATCATTGAATATCTATGATGTGATGTTTGTGCATATTCACATGCCATCCTTTACTTTCAGTTATTATTATTATTGTTCATGCATTCATAGGATGTGATTGTTAGGTATGTGATTGTTTTCGTTGGTGTGTAGAGTGGGGCATGGGCCTGGGATCGCTCTTCACACTGACACCTTTTTGTAGTATTCTGCCTTAACATGCTTAGTACGGGTGGGGTATCAGGGGAAGATCGTGGTACGGTGGTCTCCGATATTGATGTTGTCCCGGCCATCGTTGTGTGGTACTGAGGATTCCGAGTCGATGCTGGCTTGTCCACGATGCTTTAGCTCTATCTCTATGCCGTAGGGAGTTATGTTGGGATAGGGTCTACTTGCGTATTGTTTCTATCCTAGTGGGTTAGTTGCGGATAGGGTATCAGGGGGAGGTCAGGTGTGGTGGTCTCCGACCCGGCCTGCACGCTCTAGCTCTATCTCTATGCCGTAGACGACTGTGCTGGGATAGAGCATACATTGTTGACATATAGGATTGGTTAGTTGCGAGCCCAGTTTGCGATCCCTGGCCAGTAGGGGCTTAGGTACTGGTATGGGTAGAGTATCAAGGGAGGTGCGGGTATACCTTAGCTCTATCTCTATTCCATGATGGGTGCATGTGGGTTGGTGGTAGTGTGATTACTGTACGACGCCACACACTCGTGTATAGAGGTGCGGGGGCCACCAAACCTTTCTATAGCACGTTGCAAACTTAAAACCAGACCACAGCATAAAATGATTATTACTCATGCATAATCTTGTGAAACTGTCTGATTGTCTTACTGAGCTGTGTTGTGTGCTCACCCTTTGTACGTACATTGTTTTTAGATATTGATGCAGGTTACACTGTGGATGACTATGTGAACGCTCCGGCGTATGGAGGTGTGGCTGCCCTAGATGTGCAAGCAGGAGAGGACGAGCATGATGCTTCATGCGAGTGCCCTTTCTGCGTGTACCTTTGATTTGTTTTATTTATTATTTCAGTTATTTTCGATTGGATTAAAGGGGTGTAATGATATTATTTTATGTGTTTGATTTGAATAATGAGATATTTATTTAAATTATCAATAGATACTCAGTTCATTCTATTTAAAGTCTTCCGCTGTACATTTATATTCTGATTGTGGTTATGTGTAATTGGTTTGTATGGGTGAACACGGCTTATTCGAGATCTTGGTGTGAACCGTTGGTTCAATGACGGTTCACTCACACCGTTCTGGTTGGATCAGAATTGGGGTGTGATACTAGGTATGAAATTGAACCTAAAATCATCTAATTAGGAGCGTGTAGTCGCATACCTAAAAAGGTGGGGTCGACCACACCTCAGAATAATGAGACCACTGGAGTCTGGGACATGTGGTCACTGTTTTTGGATGTGTGGTCGACGGATTCTGCGACCCCACGGCAACCATAGGATGTTATAACCGACTTTGTGATTAGAAAACCTTCCTAATCTGAAGGGTGTTCTTTCTTAATCAAAGTAGGATTCTATATGGAGGGTTTCCCTCTATATATAGGACGTCCCTTAGCTTCTTTCTTTCTTTTAGAACTCAAACTGAAAGAGAGAGAAAGAGAGGAGGAGGAAGAGAAGGATAATTGAAGAGGAAGACTAAGAGAAGGAATTTCAGAGAGAGCTCTGATTCTTCAGCAAGTTTAAGGTATGGAATCGTCCCTACATTAGTTGAATGCCTAAAATAGGATCTCAACCATGAGACCCATAGACGAAAACTCAAAGGAAATCCATAAAGAGTAGGTTAGAGTAGAAAATTGTGAATAATATGAAATTAAGGCCGTAGATCAATCATAGGAAGGACCCTAGTGATAGTTCAAGGAATCAAAACATGAAGGGTTAGATTGAAAATGAAAGTCGACTAAACACTCATGTGGTCGTAGCTATGGTCAACCACATGAGGCACATGTGTCGACCACACCCCCTCGGGTAGTTTTTAAGGAGGGTGTGGTCGCATGTGTATGGTCGCATGATATGTGACCACACGTATTGACCATACACCCTGTGGTCGCAGAAACTGAGACCACAGGTGCAACCACATCTACGACCACAAAGCTTCTGGAGGTCTGATTGATTCCAGATGGGACATTTAAACACTGTAATTAATGAATATGAACTCTAACTTAGAATCCATATATTTATTAGGTTTCCAAGTGGTCTAAAAGTGATTTACAAAGCTTGGAAGAGGAACAACCATTGATCAAAGTTGAGGGAGCAAGACCTAAACTAATTGGATAATAATAAACCATTTACTTTATTGATTCCAATGCCATGATTGAATCTATGCTTGTATGCTTGTAATGTGCATCTCACATGTCATCCAATATTCCTGCTATTACTATTCATGCATATTTAATTCCGTTTATTTATAAAATGATGATGATGATGATGCTAGGAATAGGCATGTGAATGTATGCGTGTGGTTGGTGTGTTGGATGCTAGTAGAGCATCAGGGGGAGGACATGGCATGGTGGTTTTTTACCTCGTTACCAGAATCTAGCTCTATCTCTACTTATGTCTTGCCCACTAACATCATCGTATCACCATTACCTTAGTAGGACTATTATGTAGTAGGGCATCGGGAGAGGTGGTCTCAGACCGTGTGGTCTCTGACTCTGCTGGGGAGCCTTAGCTCTATCTCTATGGACATATTGAGGGATGCTGGGGTGAGGCCTTGGATATAGTGTTTAGCATTAGGATTGGTTATTTGCGAGCCCAGTTTGTAAGCCCTCGCCAATAGGGGCTTACGTGTTGGTATGGGTAGGGCATCAGGGGAAGTGTTGGTTGTGTTTGATCCGGACACTTTAGCTCTATCTCTATTCCATGGGGGATCCATATGGGATGGCAATGGTATTTGATCCATTGGGCGGATTCACGCACTTTTGTATAGAGGTACGAGGTCCACCAAAACTTTCATTAGCACATTGTAAACATAAAAACCAGACCAAAGATTTGAATTGAATGCATGCATATGTTTGTTGCATTGTTTTGTTTGCTCATTGAGCCGTGATGTGTGTTCATACTTCCGACGTCGAATATTTTTAGTTCTTGATGCAGGTCCTACTGTGGAAGATTACATGAATACGTCGATGAATGGATACATAGTGGTGATGGACGTGGAAGGTACGGAAGAGGCGCAAGATCCATCGTATAAGTGCAACTCATGTGTTTTTTATTAGCTTAGTTGTTTAGTTATTGGAACATGTAATTGATTATTTTACTTTATTTTATGTCTTGAGGTATATTAGAGATAATTGGATACTTAATTATGTTATCACTGTCAGATACTCAGTTTATTAGTATTAAAGACTTCTACTATCGTTTATTTACTCTGATTTTTATTATGGAATGTATCTGGTTTAATAGAATGGGCACGGCCTATATGAGATCCTGGTTGAACCGTTGGTCTATGGACGGTTCATCACACTATTCTGGTTTGTTCAGAATTGGGGTGTGACACGCTAAATGGATCAAACACCATTGCCGTCCCACATGGACTCAACATGGAATAGAGATAGAGCTAAAGTGTCTGGATCAAACACTACCAATACTTCCCCTGATGCCCTACCCATACCAACACGTAAGCCTTTATTGACAAGGGCTTGTAAACTGGGCTCGCAACTAATCAATCCTAATGCCAAAAAATATATCTAAGGCCTCACCCCAGCATCCCTCAATACATCCATAGAGATAGAGCTAAGGCCCCCTGGCAGAGTCAGAGACCACATGGTCCGAGACCACCCCCTGATGCCCTACGACATAATAGTTCTGTTAAGGTAATGGCGATACGTTGATGTTAGTGGGCAAGACTTGAGTATAGATAGAGCTAGAGTCTGGTGACGAGGTCAAAGACTACCATGCCATGTCTGTCACACCCCAATTCTGAACCAACTAGAATAGTGTGAAGAACCGTCTATGAACCAACAGTTTAACTAGGTTCTCGTATAGGCCGTGCCCTTTTGATCAAACAGATACAACCACAACCATAATCAGAGTAAATAAATAGTAGCGGATGTCTTTAATATTAATGAACTGAGTATCTAACAGTGATATCATAATTAATTTTCTAATTATCTCCAAATGACTCGAGACATAAAATAAAATAAAGTAATCAATTACACTTTCTGATAATCCAACAACTAAATCTAATCGAAAACACAAGAGTTGCACTCGCATGGTGACTCCTCCACAGATTCGACATCCATCGCAGCAACATGTCCGAACGTTGGTGCATTGATATAATCTTCCACGGTAGAACCTGCATCATCAACTAAAAATATTCGACGTCGAAAGGGTGAGCAGACATCATGGCTCAGTGAACAAACAAAATAATGCACAAACATATGCATGCATTCAATTCATATCTTTTGTCACACTCCAATTCTGCACTATTCAGAATGGTGTGATGAACCGCTAGCAAACCAATGGTTCAACTAGGATCTCGAGTAGGCTATATTCGTTTTATCTAAACCTCATACATCCACATTCATAATCAGAGTAAATACACAATAGCGGAAGTCTTATAGTAAAATGAACTGAAAAATCTAGATGTGATAATCATATTTAAGTAGCAAATTATTCTGTATCAACTAAGACATAAATAAAAATCAATTACATATCTTTACTAAATCCAAATAATAAAAATAAAATCTAATCAAATACGCATGAGTTGCACTCGCAAGAGGAGTCATGCGTATCCACTTCGTCTTCAACTTCCATCGCCGCCATGTGCCCGTACACTGGAGCGTTGACATAATCTTCGACGGTAGTACCTGCATCATCAACTAAAAATATTCAACGTCGAGAGGGTGAGCACACATCATGGCTCAGTGAGCAAACAAAACAATGCAACAATACATATGCATGCATTCAATTCATATCTTTGGTCTGATTTAAAGTTTGCAATGCGCAATAGAAAGGCTCGGTGGTCAAATGTTAATGTTTATTGACCCCTCCTCTATACACAGGGTGTGGAAGTCCACCCAAAGGTTAACGTTTATTGTTGTCCCCATCCACCCTACCATGAACATTGTACAACAAAGGTTAACGTTTATTGCTGTACAGTGCCATTCCAACACGTAAGCCCCTACTGGCGAGGGCTTGCAAACTGGGATCACAACTAACCAATCCTAATGCCAAACAGTGTATCTAAGGCCTCACCCTAGCATCCCTTAGAACGCCCATAGAGATAGAGCTAAGCCCCCCGATATAGTCAGAGACTACAAGGACCGAGACCACCACCCCTGATACTCTATGACATAATAGTTCTGCTAAAGTAATGGCGATACGACGATGCTAATGCACAAGACTTGAGTTAGAGATAGAGCTAGAGTGCTGAGGCCCGGCCTATGACACCTCCCCCTGATACTCGCTCGCATCAAGTACACCAACCACACACATACATCTACATGCCTATTCCTATCATCATCATCATCATCATGTTAAAAACAATGAAGTATATATGCATGAAACAATTAATAATAATATTGGATGACATTTTGAATGCACATTACAAGCATATTCGCATAGAATCAAGCATAGCATTGGACTCAAGAAATAAAAATAGTTTGTTATTAACCAATTAGTTTAAATCTTGTTTCCTCACCTTTACTTGATCGTAAGTCCTCTTTCAAGCTTTAAGAATCAACTATATATCGATATTATATATCTAGAAAACCTAACCAAGTCGATATAATTTAATTAGAATTAATTCAGACTTTAAAAGGCATGCTGTTAACTGGGGCTCGATGCTAGGGTAGGAGTCTTGATCGACCCTGGGTGCGACCACCTCTATTCTGAACTTTTCGAACATTGGGGGTCGATGCTCAGGGTCTGGTAGGGTCGATTGGCCATCGCCCCCCCATGCGACCCCCTGTGGGTTTTGTCAATTTTTCTTCCTTCAGTCCATTCTTCGTGTTTGGGGTACTATGGCTTGCTCCTACAGTCCATTCCACACATGTTCCATGGCCTAGAACCGTGGTTTATTCACCTATATGGCTTTCATGATTTCCCCCATGGTTTTTCATGAAAAACCTAACCATGGGTAGATGATTTGGGTTCCTCCTAGATAATCCCCTCTTTATTATCTACTCTAAGGTCTTAAGAAATTCATGGAGATAGTATCCATACCTGAGAAGTATGCTTCTTCCTCTGAATCCCTTCTCCTTGGTCTTCTTCTCCACTTTCCTTCTCTTCTCCTTCTCTTCCTTCTCTTCTCTTTCTTTCAATCCAATTACGGTTGTAAAAGGAGTGAAATAGGCGACGTCCTATTTTTAGAGTAGAAACTCCTAAAATAAGTCCCATTGAGATTATAAAGGAATCCCATTGAAATTAGGAAGGTTTCCTAATTTTTGTTCGAACTATTTTTACCAACTACCGGGGGTCGATAGGGGGGTCGGAGATCCCGTCGACCCCTGGTCCTTAAAGTATCCGACCCCCCATGTAAAACTGGGGGTCTGACTTTTATACTGGGGGGGTCCGACCTTCCCTTGCTGGGTATGCGACCCTCCCCTTATTTTTAGTGTTTTTGGGTCAGTTTAATACCTAGGATCGTGATCTCCTTCACGCACGTGATCCATTTGGTTCAACCATGATGGGTAGACCTGGTTCAAGGTGGTAAGACCAGGTTAGTTTGATACGGGTCTTACAACTCCCCCCTACTTATAAAAATTTCATCCCCGAAATTGTTCATACCTTCTGAGTCGAATAAATGAGGGTATTGCTTTCCATAGCATTCTCTTCTTCCCATGTAATTTCTTCCATGTCTCTACTGTTAGGATCCGAGACGCAAACAGAAAGAAAAAACTTGAAGATTAACGTGGTTCAACACCCCATTGTGGGATGCCTACGTCCACGGAGAAAAAGAGAATTCTTTATTGCCAAGAAACCTCTACAACTCTCCACCTGACAGAGTGTTCTCCTTTATCAGCCTCACAGCTGTCACCCAACCTTTTTTTAAGGTTTTTCCCACAGAGAAAATATATATATAGGGAAACCTAGAAACCCCAATCCCACCACAATTATAAGTTCATCTCATACATGTAATAGACCAAACCCTAATACAAGTACAACTCTGTTAATTGTGTAGACCCCACAGAATACAAGACACAACACAACATCTACTTCTCCAAGTGACCTTAGCATAATAGATATCTCGATTGCATAGTCGTTGAACCTTTCGACTGGTGATTTCAGTTGGTGTTACTTCAAATGTCAAATGATCAGTCAAATCAGGCAGATCTACTGTCAGAACGTGCGTTGGATCTTTGACATACTTCTTCAATAAGAAAATATGAAATACATCGTGCACACTTGACATAGATGGTGGTAGTGCTAACTGGTAAGCCACTTTTCCACGCTTAGCTAGAATCTCATATGGCCCGACATATCTCGGACTTAGTTTCCCTTTCTGTCCGAACCGTTTTAATCCTCACATAGGCGATACTTTTAAGAATACTTTATCACCCACGACGAACTCAAGATCTCTGCATCGAGTATCTACATATTGCTTCTGACGATTCTGAGCTGTTTTCACTCTTTCTTTGATAATGTCGACCACTCGATAAGTCTCTTCAACAAACTCTGGTCCAACAATACTACATTCCCCAACTTCATTCCAAAACAACGGAGTTCGACACTTTCTACCATACAGTGCTTCATAGGGTGACATCTGTATAGTAGCCTCATAGCTATTGTCATACGCGAACTCGATCAGTGGTAACTTTTCATCCCATGATCCTTTAAAATCAATTACACATGCTCGTACCATATCTTCTAGAATCTGAATTGTACGCTCTGACTGTCCATCTGTCTGTGGATGGAATGCAGTACTAAACTTCAATGTTGTACCCATAGCCTTTTACAATCCTTCCCAAAACTTGGAAGTAAATCGTGGATCTCTATCGGACACAATGCTCTCTGGTACACCGTGTAATCGAACAATATTATCCACATACAGCTTCGCTAACCTCTCTAGTGTATACTGAGGTCGTATCGGTATAAAGCGAGTTGTTTTAATCAGGCGGTTTACAATCACCCAAACTACTTCAACTACTCGAGGAGTCAATGGTAACCCTGTGACGAAGTCCATAGTGATGCAGTCCCATTTCCATGCTGGTTCCGATAATGGTTGTAACAGTCCTGTGGGTCTTTATCGTTCAGCCTTTAGTTTCTGACAATTTAGGCATTGAGACACGAACTTAGCTACGTCTATTTTCATTCCTCTCTACCAATATAATTTCTTTAGATCATGATACATTTTTGTACTTCTCGGGTGTATCGAATAGATGGTGGTATGGGCTTCTTTCATCAGTCGGTGTCTAATGCCCACACATTCTGTTTCGGGTACACATATTCTTCCTTTGTACTTCAATACCTTCTCTTCGTCCAAGGTGAACTCATGGCCAGTTCTACCTTTATCGATGTCTTCTTATACCGTTCTCAGGTAAGGGTCTGATTTGATAGCTGTCTTCACTTCATCAATTATATTCGGTATAATCTTTAATGCAGCGAACATATTGAAAAACTAATGAATGAACCCTTGGTTAGCTGATCCATCCATTGTATCTATCACATACTGCTCCTTGCCGTAATTGAACACCGTTCCAATAGTACACATTGCTGCAGTTGTGCTAACCTCTCCTTGAGATTTTATCATTGCCTTTCTGCTCAACGCATCCGCTACTACATTAGCTTTCCCCGGATGATACTGGATATCACAATCATAGTCTTTCAATAGTTCCAGCCATCTTCTTTGTCTCATATTCAACTCCTTTTGATTAAATAGATAAGTAAGACTTTTGTGGTCCGATTTAATCTAGAACTTCTCTCCGTATAGGTAATGTCTCCATATCTTGACAGCATGTACCACTGCCTCTAACTCCAAATCATGAGTGGGATAATTTTTCTCATGTGTCTTTAACTGTCTTGAGGCATAAGCAATTCCTTGTTCTCCTTGCATAAGCACACATCCTAATCCCAGTCCTGACGCATCAATGTACAAGACAAATGGCTGTCTTGGAACCGAAATAGTCAAAGTCGGAGCGGATATCAATCTGGTCTTCAAGGTTTGAAAGATCTTCCCGTATTTATCCATCCACACGAACTTTTCACCATTCTTAGTCAGACTGGTAAGAGGTACGGCAATCCAGTAATAGTCTTCCACAAATCGCCGCTAATAACCAGCTAGACCCAGAAAACTTCTAATTTCTGCAACGCTCTTTGGTGCTTCCCACTTTACAATAGCCTCGATCTTGCTGGGATCCACTTTGATTACTTCAGCGGATACTACATGGCCTAGGAAGGCAACTTCACTTAGCCAAAACTCACACTTGGTAAATTTGACATACAGCTTCTCTTTCCTTAAACGCTGTAGAGTGGCATTTAGATTCTTAATATGGGTTTCTTTGACCCTGGAATATACCAATATATCATCAATAAATACAATAACCGACGTATCCAAATATCATGGAAAACCTGGTTCATAAGTTCCATGAAAGTTACTGGTGCATTTGTTAATCCAAAAGACATGACCAAGAATTCATAATGTCCATATCTAGTCCTGAAAGCTGTCTTAGGAATATCACCATCTTTAATCTTCAACTGATGGTAGCCTGACTGAAGATCGATCTTAAAAAATACTTTTGCTCCTTGCTACTGATCGAACAAGTCATCGATCCGAGGTAGTGGATATCGATTCTTGATTGTCAATTTGTTCAACTCCCGGTAGTCGATACATAATCGAACCCTACCGTCCTTCTTCTTTACGAATAATACTGGCGCTCCCCATGGTGATATACTGGGTCAAATATAACCCTTGTCCAGTAGTTCTTGTAATTGTACTTTCAGTTCCTTTAGTTCAGTAAGAGCCATTCGATAAGGTTCTTTTGATACTGGTGCGGCTCCAGGTATCAGATCTATCACAAACTCTGTGGCTCGATCGGGTGGTAATCCTGGAAGTTCCTTAGGAAATACGTCGGGATAGTCCCGCACGACATCAATATCTTCCATCCGTGGTGCTTCTTTGGTGAGGTCGACCACTGACACTAGATACTCGACTGCTCCTTTCTCAAGGCACTTCTTAGCCTTTAGTGCTGAGAGTATGAGCTTTTGTTTACTGGAATGTTTGGTTCCCGCAAAACTGAATTCTGCTCCTTCCTTGTCTTTAAATGTTAGCTTCTTTTCGGCGCATAATAGGTTCGCAGAATGCCGAGCTAACCAGTCCATTCCCAAGATGATGTCAAAGTCTGCCATCCCAAGTTGGATTAAGGTTGCATCTAAGGTTTTCTCGCCAGTGAGAACTGGACATGGCCCATAACCTTTTTCTAACTCTACTTCTAACCCCATCGGTGACCGTACAAGTAGTTTGTAGTCTAATGTTTTGATGGGTAAATTCAGCTTCTTTCCAAATGACACAGATATAAAAGAATGAGTAGCTCCTGAGTCAAAGAGTACTCTGGCGGGTATGTCATTTATAGGTACGATACCTGTGATTTATTTTAACTTAGTCTACATGCTCACACAATGTAATACAACTTAAAAGGTTTCAGTCATACCTGTAACCACATCGGGTGATGCGGCAGCATCCTCAGATGTAACAGCATAAACTCGTCCTTGATGTAGCTGCTTCCTGGGCTGAGGACACTCCCTTACCATATGCCCCGCTTGATTGCAGTTATAACATTTTGGACCTTCAGTATTTAGCTTTGGCTATTGTTGAGCTATTGGGGTAGTCTTGGGTGCAACAGTAAGGCCTTGGGCACGGAAGGGTTTATATGTCTTATTATTCCCTCCGTTATAAGCATTTCCAGCTAGCCTTTTTATACCTCTGTTTTGCATGAAATAACTCTCCTTATGGCTCAATTCTATAACTCGAGCAATTTGAATGCCTTCATTATATATTTTCTTCTCCAAACCTAGAACATGCTCTCTGATGCTTCCTCTAAGTCCCGTGACAAACCTATGGGTCTTAGTGTCTTCTTCTTGCATGCTGAGTGGTGCAAAGAAGAATAGCTCCTCATAACACTGTTGATATGCATCCACGGACATCTGTCCCTGATATAAACTCAGGAACTCCTTCTCCATAGAATCTTTGATGCTTCGGGGAAAGTACTTCTCAAAGAAAGCTTCTTTATATATAGCCCAGGTCAATAGGGCGTGCTTGGTTAATAGGTAGACCCTAGTAGATTTTCACCAATGATGTGCATCACCTTTTAGCATGAAGGTGGCACATAATACCTTCTTCTGAAATAGTCATCATCAGAAATTCCTCCCCATCTCGTCGATCCAATGTGCTGGCCATAAAGGATCGGACGGTTTACCGTTAAACTCCTTGGGTTTCATCTTTAAGAATCGCTCGACCAGTCGAGAGTGGTCCATTTGATTTTGAGGGTATACCCCAAACATAGGTTGTGGATACTGGTAATTAACCTGAACCACTTTAGGACCTGGTACTAGAATCTGTGCAGCTGGTGGTTGAGGTGTTTGAGGTGCTGGGTGGTTACCCACCTGTGTTGCACTCGTTTGTCCAGTCGGCATTGGTGTAGCATGTGCTGCCTGAAACATTATTCCCATTGTTGCTTGCATTTGAGCCTGTGCTTGTTGCATTTGTTGCAGCCGTTGCGCTAGGTTCATAACCACAGTTGCCAGCTCCGGTGGTAGAGGTGGTAAGTTTGTAGGATTTGCCTGACCCTGGTTTACGGGTGGAGCAACCTGCGGGTTACCCTGTGCATATATATTTTTTTGACTGGCTTCCTCCATGGGTGGTGGTGGTGGAACTGCGTTTCGGCTCTGCCTGGTTACTCTACGCCCAACCATATTTTCCCTCTGATAATGGTGATGCCTGAAAATCATTAAAATACGTGAGGAAATCATGTATACTTCATTTAGATACGCTAACCGATGTTATTTTCAAATTTTTTAGATCATTCTATGAAAAATACTATCTTTTCTATATAGGGTCGATGGTATGTCCGACCCTAGGATCCGACCTTGGGAAATCATCCATTTTTCCCGAGAGCCGGGGGTAGATGGGGGGTCGATGGGAATCCGACCCTCAGTGCGACCCCTGGTTCTCTCTCAGGTTCCCGAGAGCCGAGGGTCGATGCGGGGGTCGATATGGGGGTCAATTATTCTAATCGAATTCTCCGACCCCCGGACCAAAAATCAGATTTTTAAGGTCCGATTCTGAGTTCATTTTCCATTCTTCCTCCTCCGTTTCGACTCGTCTCTTTCCTCTGAGTTGTTACAGTGCCAACTACGCTACATTGGTCATTCGGGTTCCTTGTTTCGACGTCTACACCTTCCCTACAGGTATGTATCTTACCTTTACAGGTTTTTAGGTTTTCTTTTCTAGGTTTTCACCCGTATATCTCGTTTTCTTCAAATTAAACTTTTTTCAGCCATAAAAATCTGATTTTTATTGGGGGCTTTTGTTGTTGGTGAGTCAATGGACGAAAACCCTTAAAAATATTCGAGTTTCATCGGTTGGTTATCGAGAAACTCGAAATTTTTACTTTTTGCCCTAATTTTGGTGAAATTTTGAATTTCTTGAAATTTCTTGAAATTCAATCTAATTAGTTGCAATTTCCGCCTGTTTAAGTCTCAAAAGTTAGTTCAGGATCTATGTAAGTCCTCCTGCCCACGTGTATGGGTGAAAAGTGAGGCTTTTCTCCAATTTACATCGTTATTATGTCAAAATTTTAGATTTTTACTCTCTACTAACCCATATTTGTTTTTCTTTCTTATTTGCAGATACTATGGCTCGTACCAAGGTACCAGAGTTCGCGACCATCTTCATTTCCATTCCAACGAAGCCGAGGCACAGTATGCCCACTACACTCGCAAGAAGGTAGAGGGAGGTCGCAAGGTGAACTTGGCTGAGTTAGCGTTGTTCAATGTGGAGAGAGCATTTGGTGATATGGGATGGCTCCCTGTCATCACTTATGATGCCTGTACCTGCCCTGACTTTGTACGCCAGTTCAATTGTAACCTCCAGGTGGTGGGGGATTACAATGATGTGGAGAGGAATGATGAGCTGCGCATCACGAGCTACGTCAAGGGAGTTGACATCTCATTTGATTATCTACTGCTGGCCGACCTACTGGGCATTTCCTATGCTGGCCCCATGGTTTTCTGTGCTCTTGGAGAGCTCCAGTTCTTCTCTCTACAGATGAGGACTGAAATCGATAGTCAGCTCATTCGTCCTGATTGCTAGCAGATGAGGGCGTGTTATCTGCGTTCTGATCCACGGGTATACTGCAAGATCATTCAGCATAACCTGATACCGTAGAGTGGTCATTACGAGAGGGTTTCCCAGCTGACCCAGTTTATCCTATACTGTATATGCACTAGGCAGCCTGTCTGCCTTTCATACATCATCATGCGTACCATGATCAGTGCCACGTTTCCCAGTCACACGGGCAACCTTCCTTATGGACGCATGATCACTACCTTTCTTATCCTCCTGGGGGTTAACTTATTGGATGAGAAGATTCAGGAGAAATCCTTCTCATCGCCTCTGGATTGGGAGGCTATTTGCAAGATGGGCATGCGGGATGCCCAGGTCAGTGATGAGGAGAGGAACGCGATGGTGCGCCCTCACACTCGCGTAGAGATGGCTGACGCTGAGGCAGCAGCAGCAGCCGCTGGAGTTCATGGGGAGCCTACTGGTGATGATGACCGTCTGTACATGGATGTGGACTCCATACCACCTTCTTCACCTACACATGCTGCTGGAGCTAGTACTTCTTATGCGGCTGGTCCTTCTCATGCGGCTGGTCCTTCACACCCACCTTCTGATACGATGGGGATATTGCATGAGATCAGAGAGGCTCAACGCATATCTGATCTGAGGATGGGGGAGTTACTAGATGCTTAGCGTGTGAGAGTGGATGATCTACTAGACGCCCAGCGCATATCGGACATAAGGATGGGAGAGCTCAGCGTTGGTCAGATATGCGTATGGAGGAGCTTTTGGGTGCTCAGCACGTGACTGATCAGCTGTTGGCTGGTCTCACAGTTAGTCTTCAGACGACCCAGACTCAGGTAACCTGGTTGACTAGAGTCTACGCTGAGGATTATGACAGAGACCGTGAGGCACCGCCTCCTCCTTCACCTCCAACTTCATGATTGTATTTATTTTCTTTCTTTGTACTACAGAGTAACTATACGGGTTGTAGACTGTATTCTGCTTTTGCTATTTATATACATTTGTTTCTCTCTCATTGTATTTAAAATTGTTCCTCCTTTAATAGATGCATTATTCTCTTTTTAAGTTTGGTCTCAAACATCACTTGTGCTTATAGTGTGTTAATATTATAGTTTTTACTTTTATCCTATCTTAGTTCACAATTCGTCGTGAAGGTATGCTAGTTTAGCGGACAATGCCTGAGATGCTTTGATACCAAGTTGTTACACCCCAATTCCACACTATTCAGAATGGTGTGATGAACTGCTAGCAAACCAATGGTTCAACCAGGATCTCGAGTAGGCTATATCCGTTTTACCTAAACCTCATACATCCACATTCATAATCAGAGTAAATACACAATAGCGGAAGTCTTATAGTAAAATGAACTGAGAAATCTAGATGTGATAATCATATTTAAGTAGCAAATTATTCTGTATCAACTAAGACATAAATAAATATCAATTACATGTCTTTACTAAATCCAAATAATAAAAATAAAATCTAATCGAATACCCATGATTTGCACTCGCAAGAGGAGTCATGCGTATCCACTTCATCTTTAACTTCCATCGCCGCCATCTGCTCGTACACTGGAGCGTTGACATAATCTTCGACGGTAGTACCTGCATCATCAACTAAAAATATTTGACGTCGAGAGGGTGAGCACACATTATGGCTTAGTGAGCAAACAAAATAATGCAACAATACATATGCATGCATTAAATTCACATCTTTGGTCTGGTTTAAAGTTTGCAATGCGCAATAGAAAGGTTCGGTGGTCAAAGGTTAACGTTTATTGACCCCTCCTCTATACACAGGGTATGGAAGTTCGCCCAAAGGTTAACGTTTATTGTCGTCCCCATCCACCCTACCATGAACATTGTACAACAAAGGTTAACGTTTATTGCTGTACAGTGCCATACCAACACGTAAGCCCCTGCTGGCGAGAGCTTGCAAACTGGGCTCGCAACTAACCAATCCTAATGCCAAACAGTGTATCCATGGCCTCACCCCAGCATCCCTCAGAACACCCATAGAGATATAGCTAAGGCCCCCCGGTAGAGTCAGAGACTACAAGGACCGAGACCTCCTCCCCGATACTCTACGACGTAATAGTTCTGCTAAAGTAATGGCGATACGATGATGCTAATGCACAAGACTTGAGTTAGAGATAGAGCTAGAGTGCTGAGGCCCAACCTATGACACCTCCCCCTGATACTCGCTCGCATCAAGTTCACCAACCACACACATACATCCACATGCCTATTCCTATCATCATCATCATCATCATGTTATAAACAATGAAGTAAATATGCATGAAACAATTTATAGAAATATTGGATGACATGTTGAATGCACATTACAAGCATATTCGCATAGAATCAAGCATAGCATTGGACTCAAGAAATAAAAATAGTTTTTTATTAACCAATTTGTTTAGATCTTGTTTCCTCACGTTTACTTGATCGTAAGTCCTCTTTCAAGCTTTAAGAATCAACTATATATCGATATTATATCTCTAGAAAACCTAAGAAAGTCGATAGAATTTAATTATAATTAATTCAAACTTTAAAAGGCATGCTACTAACTGGGGGTCGATGCTAGGGTTGGAGTCTTTATCGACCCTGGGTGCGACCACCCCTATTCTGGACTTCCCGAACACTAGGGGTCGATGGTCAGGGTCTGGTAGGGTCGATTGGCCATCGCCCCCCATGCGACCCCCTGTGGGTTTTGTCAATTTTTCTTTCTTCAGTCCATTCTTCGTGTTTGGGGTCCTATGGCTTGCTCCTACTGTCCATTCCACACATGTTCTATGGCCTAGAACCGTGGTTTATTCACCTACTGGCTTTCATGATTTCCCCCATGGTTTTTCATGAAAATCCTAACCATGGGTGGATGATTTGGGTTCCTCCTAGATAATCCCCTCTTCATTATCTACTCTAAGGTCTTAAGAAATTCATGGAGATAGTATCAATACCTAAGAAGTATGCTTCTTCCTCTGAATCCCTTCTCCTTGGTCTTCTTCTCTACTTTCCTTCTCTTCTCCTTCTCTTCCTTCTTTTCTCTATCTCTCAATCCAATTAGGCTGTAAAAGGAGTGAAAGAGGCTTAGGGACGTCCTATTTATAGAGTAGAAACTCCTAAAATAAGTCCCATTGAGATTAGGAAGGAATCCCATTGAATTTAGGAAGGTTTCCTAATTTTCGGTTCGAACTATTTTTACCGACTATCGGGGGTCGATAGGGGGGTCGGAGATCCCGTCGACCCCTGGTCCTTAAAGTGTCCGACCCCCCAGGTAAAACTGGGTGTCTGACTTTTATACTGGGGGGGTCCGACCCTCCACTGCTAGGTATGCGACCCTCCCCTAATTTTGAGTGTTTTTGGGTCAGTTTAATACCTGGGATCGTGAACTCCTTCACGCACGTGATCCATTTGGTTCGACCATGATGGGTAGACCTGGTTCAAGGTGGTAATACCGGGTTAGTTTGATACGGGTCTTACATCTTTGGTCTGGTTTATAAGTTTGCAATATGCTATAGAGAGGATTGGTGGCAGCTGCACCTCTATACACAAGTGTGTGAAGCTGCCCAATGGATCAAACACCATTGCTGTCACATGTGCACCCATCATGGAATAGAGATAGAGCTAAAGTGCCCATATCAAACACCGCTTAACACTTCCCCTGATGCCCTACCCATACCAACACATAAGCCCTTATTGGCGAGGACTTGCAAACTGGGCTCCTAATGCCAAACAGTGTATCCAAGGCCTCACCCCAGCATCCCACAATACGTCCATAGAGATAGAGCTAAGGCCCCCTGGCAGAGTTAGAGACTACACGGTCTGAGACCACCTCCCATGATGCCCTATGACGTAAAAGTTCTGCTAAGGTAATGGTGATACGATGATGTTAGTGGGAAAGACTTGAGTAGAGATAGAGCTAGAGTCTGGTGACCAGGATGAACCACAGTGTCACGTCCTCCCATTGATGCTCCGCTCGCATCAAGTACACTAACCACACACTTACATTCACATGCCTATTCCTAACATCATCATCATAATCATGTTATAAATAAACAGAATTAAATATGCATGAGCAGTAATAGGAGAAATATTGGATGACATGTGAAATGCACATTACATGCATACAAGCATAGAATCATTCATGGCATTGGACTCAATAAGTAAAACAGTTTGTTATTAGCCAATTAATTTAGGTCTTGTTCCCTCACCTTTGGTCGATGGTTGTTCTTCGTCCAAGATTCGTAAATTACTTTTAGACCACTTAAAAACCTAACAAATTTAAAGATTTTAAATTAGAATTTATTTTCATTAATTCAGACTTTTAGAAGCTGAATGGTCACAGGTGCGGCTGCACCTATGGTCTCAGTTTCTGCGACCATAGGGTGTGTGGTCGCAAGGTATGGTCGCATATCATGCGACCATACATGCGATGTGAGACCCATATCAAACTAACCGATCTTACCACCTTGTATCAGGTCTTCCTACCATGCTCGGGCCAAGTGGACCAAGTGCATGAAGAAACCACAAGACCATGTATGAAATTTAACCCAAAAATAGTCAATTATGAGCGTTGTCGCATACCTAAACAAGTGTGACCGACTACACCTCAAAATAGTGCAACCACAGGAATTTTGGTCGTGTGGTCGCATGTTTCAAAGGGTGTGGTCAATGGGTTCTGCGACCCCACCTCCGACCACATGGATTCCATACAGAACCAAATTTAGAAAACCTTCCTAATCTGAAGGGGGTTCTTTCCTAAACTCAGTAGGGCTTATTATGGAGGATTTTCCTCTCTAAATAAGATGTCCCTTAGCCTCTTTCACCCTTTTAGAACTCAAATTGAAAGTGGGAGAAAGAGAAGAGAAGAAAGAGAAGAAAGAGAAGAAGAATTAAAGAGGAAGACTAAGGAGGAAGAAAATTCAGAGAAAACTCTGAATCTTCAACAAGCTTAAGGTATGAAAACATTTCCCATCTTAAATTGAGAGCCTAGAATAGTTCATGAAAGAGATAGGATTTAGGTGAAACCCAAATCATTAATCCATGGATAAATTCTAATAGAATCCATGGGAGGAAATTATGTCAACAAGGGATTCTGTATAAAATACTAGTTCTAAGCCATAGAACAATCATAGGAAGGACCATGATGATAAGCCAAGGGATCCAAACATAAAGGAATGGTGTTTAGAATGAAAATGTCGATCATCACACGTGTGGTCGCATGATGTGCGACCACACGAGACACACATGTCCGACCACATGCCCTAGGGAAGTTTCCAGGGAGGGTGTGGTACCCGCACGTATGGTCGTAGGATATGCGACCACACCTTGCGACCCCATGCTCTGTGGTCGCAGAAACAGAGACCACAGGTGCTGCCACACCCACGACCCCTCAGTTTCTGTTAGTTTAAATTCATGGGAATTAATTTTAATTTAAAATCTATAAATTTGTTAGGTTTCTAAGTGGTCTAAGAGTGAATTACAAAGCTTGAACGAGGATCTACTATCAACCAAAGATGAGGAAACAAGACCTAAATTAATTGGCTAAAAATAAACTATTTTTATTTATTGAGTCCAATGCCATGAATGATTCTATGCTTGTATACATGTATTGTGCATTTCACATGTCATCCAATATTCCTGTTATTACTGTTCATGCATATTTAATTCAGTTTATGTATAACACGATGATGATGATGATACTAGAAATAGGCATGTGAATGTATGTGTGTGGTTAGTGTACTTGATGCGAGTGGGGCATCAGGGGGAGGACATGACACTGTAGTTCATCCTGGTCACCAGACTCTACTCTATCTATACTCATGTCTTGTCCACTAACATCGTCGTATCGCCATTACCTTAGCAGAACTATTACGTCGTAGGGCATCAGGGGAGGTGGTCTCAGACCGTGTAGTCTCTGACTCTGTCAGGGGGCCTTAGCTCTATCTCTATGGACGTATGGAGGGATGCTAGGGTCAGGCCTTTGGTACACTGTTTGACATTGGGACTGGTTAATTGCGAGCCCAGTTTGCAAACCCTCGCCAATAGGGGCTCACATGTTGGTATGGGTAGTGTAAGACCCGCACGCCACGAATCCGGTCTAACCTTACATTTCGTGTCATGACCGGTCTACATATCATGGTCGAGCCAAGTGGACCAAGTGTATGAAGAAACCCAAAACCCAATATGACATTTTACACAAAAACAGTAAAAATGAGGGTAGGGTCGCACGCCTAAACAGGCAGGGTCAACCCCCTGTCTGACCCATGACTTTTTGGTCTGGGGGTCGCAGGGGTCTCGAATTGTCCGACCCCCCCCCCCCCATTGACCCCCAGTTGCCGACAGAACCGAAAATTAGGAAACTTCCTAATTTCAATTGGAACCTTTCCTAAACTCAATGGGACTTATTTTGGGAGGTTTTACTCTATAAATAGGATGTCCCTAAGCCTCTTTCACTCCTTTTACAACCCTAATTGGATTGAGAGAAAGAGAAGAGAAGGAAGAGAAGGAGAAGAGAAGGAGAATTGAAGAAGAAGACCAAGAAGGAGGAAATTCAGAGGAAACTCTGAATCTCAACAAACCTAAGGTATGAATACATTCTCCATAATTTATTTAAGACCTTAGAATGGTTCATGAAGAGGGTATGACTTAGGAGATATCCAAATCATCCATCCATGGGAGGATTTCAATGAAATTCATGGAGGAAATCATGGTAGGCAAAGTAAGGATATAACCTAGAGTTTTAAACCATAGAAGAAGCATAGAATGGATTGTGGAAGTAAGCCATAGGACCCAAACATGAAAGAGTGGACTGTAGGATGAAATTCTCGACTCAAACCATGGGGGGTCGCACCTAGGGTTGATGGAACATCCGACCCTAGCATCAACCCTCAACATTCGGGAAGCCCAAGAAAGGGGTGGTCGCACCCAGGGTCTATGGAACATCTGACCCTGGCATCTACCCTACCCCTGGGGCTCGCAGAAAACTGCTACCCGTCCTGCTACCCCCACTTAACAGCAAGCCTAGAATTGTCGGAATGAATTCTAACTAAAATCTATCGACTTGTTAGGTTTCCTATTTATATAAAAGTGATTCTTAAAGCTTGAAAGAGGATCTACAATCAAGCAAAGGTGAGGGAACAAGACCTAATCTAATTGGTTAATAATAAACTATTTTTATTTCTTGAGTCCAATGCCATGACTGATTCTATGCGTGTATGCTTGTATGTGCATTCAACATGTCATCCAATATTTCTATTATTATTGTTCATGCATAATTAAATTTATTGTTTATAACATGATGATGATGATGATGATGATAGGAATAGGCATGTGAATGTATGTGTGTGGTTAGTGTGCTTGATGCGAGCAAGTATTAGGGGAGGTGTCATAGGCCGGGCCTCAGCACTCTAGCTCTATCTCTAACTCAAGTCTTGTCCACTGACATCATCGTATCGCCATTACCTTAGCAGAACTATTACGTCGTAGTGTATGAGGGGAGGTGGTCTCGGACCGTGTAGTCTCTGACTCTGCTAGGGGGCCTTAGCCCTATCTCTATGGACGTATTGAGGGATGATGGGGTGAGGCCTTGGATACACTGTTTGACATTAGGATTGGTTAGTTGCGAGCCCAGTTTGCGAGCCCTTGCAAGTAGGGGCTTACGTGTTGGTATGGGTACAGCAATAAACGTAACCTTTGCCTGTACATTGTCCATGGTGGGTGCATGTGGGACGACAATAAACGTTACCTTTGAGCGGATTCACACACTCGTGTATAGAGGTGAGGCGTCGATAAACGTAACCTTTGGCCACCATTCCTTTCTATAGCATATTGCAAACTTATATACCAGACCAAATATATGAATGAATGCATGCATATGTTTGTTGCATTGTTTTGTTTTCTCACTGAGCTCAAGTTGGAGAGCTGACCCTTGCGCGCGCAATTCTTTTAGTTTCTGATGTTGCAGGTACTATGATTGAAGATTATGTCTACACGCCAACATATGAACGGGTGGAGGCTATGAATGAGCAAGCTATGGAGAACGAACATGGTTCGTTAAGAGAGCGTTTCAACTGTGGATATGTTTAGTGTTTAGACTTCGTATTTGGATATTGTAATATGTATTAAGTTATGTTTTGGTTATTTAGAAATAAATAGAATATTAATTATTTATCATGACTAGACCTCAGTTCATTATCTGTAAGACTTCCGCTATTTACTTTATTATCTCTGATTAATGTGGAATGTGTTTTTGTTGATCATATGTGGGATAGCCTATTCGAGATCTTGGTTGAACCATTGGTTTATTGACGGTTCATCACACCATTTTGGTTAGTAAAAAATTGGGGTGTGGCAACTTGGTACCAGAGCTCTCTCAGGCCTTTCCCATGAAACCTAAATACATCCACTAGAGTCCATGAACTGAGTTAGGATAAATTAAAAATTTTAATACAAACACACAATAAGAACCTGTGTTGGTTGAGACAGAACTTAAACAAGACAATAATGTACATATAAAAGGTGGAACCATATATATACACTCAAACAGAAAGAGAAGACCAAAATTTATCCTGATAAACAAATAATATAGGGTACTATCCATAAGTTGGGTAGTTATCTACGTATACAAGGGATATAGTACTGTAGCAAGAAGGAAGCATCTGTACAGTAGAAAATTAGAATACCGAGTTGGTACTCACAAGATGTGAAACTCGATGTAGGATAGAGGAAGAAGGAAAATGGCTAGTAATGCCAAAACCCTTGTAGAGATAAAGGAAAGGATCTCGGGCTAAATCGAACAGAGATAAGAGAATAATGGCCATACATTAAGAATAACAGTAACTATTGTCACACCCCAATTCCACACTGTTCAGAATGGTGTGATGAACCGCTAAATAACCAACGGTTCAACCAGGATCTCTAATAGGCCATCCCCGCGTTACCCAAACTTTACACACACCCACAATCATAATCAGAGTAAATACACAATAGCAGAAATCTTGTAAATAAATGAACTGAGAACTAAGATGATACCATTAATTAAATAGTAAATTATTCTGTGTTTAACTGAGACATAAATATTTAAACACCAAATACATGTCTTACAAATCCAATAAAGAAACCTATAAAAATAACTAATCAAATACTCACGAGTTGCACTCGCAAGAGGAGTCGTGTGTATCATCTTCAGCTCCAGCGTCCATGGCTGCTATATTCCCGTATGTAGACGCGTTCATATAATCGTCGACTGTGTAACCTGCATCATCAACTAAAAATATTCGACATCGAGGGGTGAGCACACAACACGGCTCAGTGAGTAGCCAAAACAATGCAACAATACATATGCATGCAAAAATCAATTTATATCTTTTGTCCGGTTTATAGTTTGCAATGTGCAATAGAAAGGTTGGGTGGTCAAAGGTTAACGTTTATTGACACCGCCTCTATACACAGGGTGTGGAAGCCCGCCCGAAGGTTAACGTTTATCGTCGTCCCCATCCACCCTACCATAACATTATACAACAAAGGTTAACGTTTATTGCTATATAATGCTATAACAACACGTAAGCCCCTGTTAGCGAGGGCTTGCAAACTAGGCTCGCTACTAACCAATCCTAATGCCAAACAGTGTATCCAAGGCCTCACCCCAGCATCCCTCAGAATGCCCATAGAGATAGAGCTAAGGCCCCCCGGTAGAGTCAGAGACTACAAGGACCGAGACCACCTCCCCTGATACTCTACGACATAATAGTTCTGCTAAGGTAATGGCGATACGACGATGTCAATGCACAAGACTTGAGTTAGAGATAGAGCTAAAGTGCTGAGACCCGCCAAAGGTTAACGTTTATTGATGTTTTCATCACACCTCCCCTGATACTCGCTCGCATCAAGTACATCAACCACACACATACAAGCACATGCCTATTCCTATCATCATCATCATTATCAAGTTATAAACCACAAAGTAGATATGCATGAACAAGTAATAGAAATATTAGATGGCATGCTGTATGCACATTACAAATATATTCGCATAGAATCAAACATGGCATAGGACTCAAGAATAGAAAACAGTTTATTATTAATCAATTTAGTTTGGAGTTAAGGTTCCTCACCTTGGCTTGCTAAAATATATTTTTTCAAGCTTTAGAAACACCGTTATAACATTATTATATTGCTAACAAACCTAACCAAGTCGATAGAATTTAATTAGAATTAATTCAGAATTTAAAACCATTCTGTCAACTGAGGGTCGATGCTAGGGTCGATGGGTCTATCGACCCTCCCTCCATTCTGAACTTCCCGAATGCTGAGGGTCGATGGTCAGAAACACCTAGGGTCGGATGGTCTATCGACCCTCGGTGCGACCCTCGATGCACTCTGGTCCAATTTCCACTTTTAAATCCACTCTTCGTGTTTGGGGTCCTATGGCTTGCTTCCTACATTCATTCAATAGTCATTCCATGGTCTAGAACCATGTATAATCCATCTAAATAGTTTTTGTGCATCATCCTATGGTTTTCCATAAAAACCAAACCATGAATGGATGGTTTGGGTTTCTCCGAAATCCTACACTCAACCATATCTAACCTAAGGTCTGTAGAAACTCATAGAATTAGTATCCATACCTGAGAAGATTACTTTTCGCTGGAATTTCTTACTTTTTGCTAAGTCTTCCTCCTTGTCTCCTTTCTTCCTCTTTTCCTTCTTCTCTCTTTCTCCCAATTCAATTAGGATTGTGAAAGGAGTGAAAGTGGCTTAGGGACGTCCTTTAAATAGAGTAGGAATGTCCTATAATAGTCCCATTGGGATTTGGAAAGAATCCCAATAGAAAATTAGGAAATTTCCAAATTTCTATATTCGTCAGAAACCGAGGGTCGATGGGAGGGTCGATGATCCCGTCGACCCTAGGGTCTTAAGCTGTCCGACCCTCCCTTCAAATCTGAGGGTCTGACATTCTGTTTTGGGAGGTCCGACCCTACTTAGCTGGGTATGCGACCCTCCCCTAAAATTAACTGTTTTTGGGTCGATTTTATACCTGGGATCTCGATCTCCATCACGCCCTTGGTCCACTTGACTCGACCATGATGGGTAAACCTGGTTCAAGGTGGTAAGACCGGGTTAGATTGACACGGGTCTTACAACTCCCCCCAACTTATAAAAATTTTTTCCTCGAAATTGTACGTACCTTCTGAATCAAATAAGTGAGGGTATTGCTTTCGCATAGCATTCTCTTCTTCCCATGTAACTTCTTCCATGTCTCTACTTTTCCATGTGACCTTAACATAGTAGATATCTCTGTTGCGTAGACGTTGAACCTTTCGACTGGTGATTTCTGTTGGTGTTACTTCGAATGTCAAATCATCAGTCAATTCTAGAAAATCTACTGTCAACACGTGCGTCGAATCCTTGACATACTTCTTCAATAGAGAAATGTGAAATACGTCGTGCACACTTGACATAGATGGTGGTAATGCCAACTGATAAGCTACTTTTCCACGCTTAGCTAGAATTTCATATGGTCCGACATATCTTGGACTTAATTTTCCTTTCTGTCCGAATCTCTTCAATCCTCTCATAGGCGATACTTTCAAAAATACTTTATCACCTACGGCGAACTCTAGATCTCTTCGTCGAGTATCTACATATTTCTTCTGACGGTTATGAGCTGTTTTCACTCTCTCCTTGATGATGTCGACCACTCGACAAATCTCTTCAACAAATTCCGGTCCAACAATACTACATTCTCCAACTTCATTCCAAAACAAGGGGGTTCGACACTTCCTGCCATACAGTGCTTCATAAGGTGACATCTATATAGTAGCCTGATAGCTGTTATTGTAAGCGAACTCGATCAACGGTAACTTTTCGTCCCATGATCCCTTGAAATCAATCACACATGCTCGTAGCATATCTTCTAGAATCTGGATTGTACGCTCCGACTGTCCGTCTGTCTGTGGGTGGAATGCAGTACTGAACTACAATGTTGTACCCATAGCCTTTTGCAGTCCTTCCCAAAATTTGGAAGTAAATCGTGGATCTCTATCGGACACAATACTTTCTGGTACACCGTGTAACCGAACAATATTATCCACATACAACTTTGCTAACCTTTCCAGTGTATACTAGGGTCGGTATGAAGCGAGCTGTCTTAGTCAGACGGTCCACAATCACCCAAACTACGTCAACTACTCGAGGAGTCAATGGTAGTCCCGTGACGAAGTCCATAGTAATGCAGTCCCATTTCCATGCTGGTTTCGGTAATGGCTGTAACAGTCCTGCGGGTCTTTGTCGTTCCGCCTTTACGTTCTGACAATTTAGGCATTGAGACACGAACTTGGCTACATCTGCCTTCATTCCCCTCCACCAATACAATTTCTTTAGATCATGATACATTTTTGTACTTCCAGGATGTATCGAGTAGATGGTGGTATGGGCTTCCTTCATCAGTCGGTATCTAATGTCCATATTTTCTGTTTCAGGTACACATATTCTCCCATTATATTTCAGTACCTTCTCGTTATCTAAGGTGAACTCAGAGTTGGTCCTACCTTTCTCAATATCTTCTTGTACTGTTCTCAGATAAGGATCTGCTTTGATAGCTGTCTTCATTTCATCCACTATATCCGGTATAATCTTCAATGCCGCGAACATATTCGAAAACCGATGAATAAACCCTTGGTTGGCTGGTCCATCCATTGTATCTATCACATATTGTTCGTTGCCGTGATTGAACACCATTCCATTGGTATACATTGCTGCAGTCGTACTAGTTTCTCCTTGAGATTTTATCATTGCTTTCCTGCTTAATGCATCCGCTACCACGTTCGCTTTTCCCGGATGATACTGGATATCACAATCATAGTCTTTCAATAATTCCAGCCATCTTCTTTGTCTCATATTCAACTCTTTCTGATTAAATAGATAAGTAAGACTTTTATGGTCCGACTTAATTTGGAATTTCTCTCCGTATAGGTAATGTCTCCATATCTTGACAGCATGTACTACTACCGCTAACTCCAAATCATGAGTGGAATAATTTTTCTCATGTACCTTCAACTGTCTCGATGCATACGCAACTACTTGTTCTCCTTGTATAAGCACACATCCTAGTCCCAATCTCGATGCATCAGTGTATAAGGTAAATGTCTGTCCTGGAACGGGAATGGTCAAAATTGGGGCGGATATCAATCTGGTCTTTAGTGTTTGAAAACTCTTTTCATAGTTATCCGTCCATACAAATTTTTCTCCTTTCTTGGTCAAACTGGTGAGAGGTACGGCAATCCGAGAATAGTCTTCTACGAATCTCCGATAATATCCAGCTAGACCCAGAAAACTTCTAATTTCTGAAACACTCTTTGGTGCTTCCCACTTTACGATAGCCTCGATCTTACTGGGGTCCACTTTGATTCCTTCTGCGGATACTACATGGCCTAAAAAGGCGACTTCACTTAGCCAAAAATCACACTTTGAAAATTTGGCGTATAACTTCTCTTTCCTTAAAAGTTGTAGGGCTGCGTTTAGGTTTTTTACATGGGTTTCCTTGTCCTTGGAGTATACCAATATGTCATCAATAAATACTATAACTAACGTATCAAACATATCGTGGAAAACTCGGTTCATAAGTTCCATGAATGTTGCCGGTGCATTAGTTAATCCGAAGGACATCACTAAGAACTCATAATGTCCGTATCTTGTCCTGAAAGCTGTCTTCGGGATGTCACCTTCTTTAATCTTCAGTTGATGATAGCCTGATCGAAGATCGATCTTTGAAAATACCTTCGCTCCTTGTAACTGATCGAACAAGTCATCGATCCTGGGTAGTGGATATCGATTCTTGATGGTCAGTTTATTCAATTCTCGATAGTCGATGCATAATCGAACGCTACCATCCTTCTTCTTTACGAACAACACCGGTGCTCCCCATGGAGATATACTGGGTCTAATATAACCCTTATCCAGCAGTTTTTGTAATTGCACTTTTAATTCCTTCAGTTCGGTAGGAGCCATTCTATAAGGTGCTTTTGATACTGGTGCGGCTCCAGGTATCAGGTCTATTACGAACTCCGTGACACGGTTGGGCGGTAATCCGGGTAGTTCCTCCGGAAATACATCTGGGTAATCCCGCACGACGTCAATATCTTCCATTCGTGGCACGTCCTTGGTTAGGTCGACCACTGATACTAGATATCCGACCGCTCCCTTTTCAAGGCACTTCTTAGCCTTTAATGCTGAGAGTATGAGCTTGCGTCTCTTGGGAAGTTTGGTTCCCGAGAAACTGAATTCTGCTCCTTCTTTGTCTTTGAACGTTAGCTTCTTCTCGGCGCATAATAGATTTGCAGAATGCCGAGCTAACCAGTCCATTCCCAAGATGACATCAAAGTCTGCCATCTCAAGTTGTTTCAAGGTTGCATCCAAGGTCTGCTCTCCAATGAGAACTGGACATGGTCCATAACCTTTCTCTAATTCAACTTCCAATCCCATCGGTGACCGTACAAGTAATTTGTAGTCTAATGTTTTAATGGGCAAATTGGTCTTCTTTCCAAATGACACAGATATAATTGAATGAGTAGCTCCTGAATCAAAGAGTACTCTGGCGGGTACGCCATTTATAGGTACGATACCTGTGATTCGTTTTTACTTAGTCTACATGCTCAATCAATGTATTTATAATCTTAAAATTTTCGGTCATACCTGTGACCACATCGGGCGATGCGGCTGCATCCTCTGATGTAACAGCATATACCCATCCTTGATGTAACTGCTTCTTGGGTTTTGGACATTCTCTTGCCATATGCCCTGGTTGGTTGCAGTTATAACACTTCGGGGCTTCAGAATTTGGCTTTGGCTGTGGTTGAGCTGCTGAAGTAGGCTTCGATGGAGTAGCCAAATTCTGAGGACGAAAAGGTTTATACGTCCTATTATTGCCTCCATTTTACGAATTCCCAGCTGGCCTTTTGATGCCTTTGTTTTGGGTGAAATAACTCTCTTTCTGGCTCGATTCGATTACTCAAGCAATCTGGACAGCTTCGTTGTAAATCTTCTTCTCTAAGCCCAGAACATGTTCTCTGATGTTTCCTCTTAGTCCCGCGACGAACCTACAGGTTTTTGTATCTTCTTCTTGCATGCTAGCCGGTGCGAAGAAAAACAGTTCTTCGAGCGCTGTTGATACGAGTCTACAGACATCTGCCCCTGGTACAGACTCAAAAACTCTTTCTCCATTGAATCTCTGAAGCTCCTTGGGAAATACTTCTCGAAGAATGCTTCTTTATATATAGCCCATGTCAGTAGGGCGTGCTTGGTCAATAAATACGTCTTTGTATATTTCCACCAATGGTGTGCGTCGCCTTTGAGCATGAAGGTGGCGCATAGTACTTTCTCTTCCTCGGTAATAGTCATCATAAGGAAGTTCCTTTCCATTTCGTCTATCCAGTGTGCTGGCCACAGTGGATCAGATGGCTTGCCATTGAATTCTCTCGGTTTCATTTTCAAAAATCTCTCCACTAGCCGGGAGTGATCCAGTTGATTTTGGTATACCCCAAACATAGGGGGTGGATACTGATAGTTCCCTTGGGCTGCTTCTGGGACTTGCACTGGAATTGGTGCAGCCGGTTGTTGAGGTGTCTGTTGAGCTGGGTGATTACCCACTGGTGCTGCACTAGCTTGCCCAGTATGCATGGTTGCAGCTTGAGTCTCTTGAAACATAACTCCCATTGCAACCTGCATTTGAGCTTGTGCGTGTTGCATATGTTGTAGCTGTTGTGCCAGATTCATAACCACAGTTGCTAGCTCCGGTGGTGGAGGTGGAAAATTTGTAGGGCCTGCTGGTTCTGGATTACCCTGTGCATGGTCATTCTCTTGACTAGTCTCCTCCACTGGTGGTGGTGGTGGGACTGTATTTCGGGTCTGTCGGGTAACTCTACGTCCAGACATATTTTTTTTGAGATGGGTGGTGCCTGAAAATCATCAAAATCAGTGAGAACTCATTTATACTTCATGTAGGCATGCTAACCGATATAAAATTCAAAATCCCCAATTCTTTCTGAAATAAATACTGTCTTTTCTATGCAGGGTCGATGGTGAGGGTCGCTGGTATGTCCGACCCTGGGTATTCGACCCTGGGAATGACCTGTTCTTCCCAAGAGCTGAGGGTCGATGCGAGGGTCGATGGATGTCCGACCCTCAGTCTGACCCTAGATTTTCTGTCAGGTTCCCGAGAGCCGAGGGTCGATGGGAGGGTCGATCCGAGGGTCGATGGTGTCAGTCGAATTGTCCGACCCTCGAACCAAAAATCAGATTTTTAAGATCTGATTTTGGGTCATTTCTCACTATTCCTCCTCCGTTTCAACTCGCCTCCACTCTCTGAGTTGCTACAGTGCTACTCCACTGTTCTTGGTCGGTTTAACTCCAGGTTTCGACGTCCACGTCATCCCTACAGGTATATCCTCTCACCTTTACCTGTTTTTAGGTTTTCTTTTTTAGGTTTTTGCTCATTTAACTCGTATTTTCCAAATTAAACTTTTTCCAACTGTAAAAATTTGATTTTTATTGGGGCCTTTTGTTATTTGTGTCTCGAGGAACGAAAGCCCTCAAAAATTTCTGAGTTTCATCGGTTGGTCATCAAGAAACTTGAAATTTTCTCTTTTTGCCCTAATTTGTCGACATTTTCGATTTTTCTTAAATTTCTTCAAATTGGACATCGTCAGTTAAAATTTCCTACTGTAGGTGGATTATAGGATATGTTTTAACTTACGTAAATCCTTATGCCCACTTATATGGTGAGAAATGGGCTCTATTTTAATTTTTTGGATTTTTATCCTATTAACTCCTTGTTTCTTTTCTCCTTCTTATTTGTGCAGGTACTATGGCCCGTACCAAAGTACCTAGAGTGCGCGATCCACTTCGCTTCCGTTCGAATGAAGCCGAGGCATAGTATGCTGACTATGCCCATAAGAAAGTGGAAGGGGGTAGCATGGTGAACTTGGCTGAGCTAGCTTTGTTCAATGTAGAGGGAGCATTTGGTGATATGGGGTGGCTCCCTGTCATCACATACGATGCGTGCACATGTCCCGACTTAATACGCCAGTTCTATTGTAATCTCCAGGTGGTGGGGAATTATAATGATGTTGAGCACGGTCAGGAGTTACGTATCACTAGCTACGTCAAGGGGGTGCACATCTCCTTTGACTATCGACAGCTGGCCGATCTGTTAGGTATTACCTATGATGGCCCTATGGTGTACTGTGCGCCGGGAGAGCCACAGTTTGTTGAGATGGAGATGAGGGCAGAGATCGACAACTAGTTGCTCCGTCCCGATAGATGGCAAATGAGGGCTTGCTACTTGCGTCCAGCTCCACGGGTTTTCTGCAAGATTATCCAGCATAATCTGATCCCGCAGAGTGGGCACTATGAGAGGGTGTCTCAGCTGACTCAGTTCTTGATCTACAGCATATGCACTCGCCAGCCGGTCTGTCTTCCATTCATCATTATGCGGACGATGATTAGTGCTACATTGTCCGGTCATAGGGGAAATCTACCCTATGGACGCATGATCACAGTGCTACTGACCCGTCTGGGGGTGGATCTGGTAGATGAGAAGATCCAGGAGAAGACCTTCTCGTCGCCTCTAGATTGGGAGGCTATCTGCTAGATGGGGCTGTGAGATGCGGAGGTTAGCGATGAGGAGAGGAACGCGATGGTGTGCCCTCACACTCGGGTTGAGATGGCTGATGCTGCGGCTGCTGCTAGGGCTCGGGGAGATCCGGTCGACGATGATGATCGTATGTATATGGATGTCGACGTGATACCCCCGCCATCACCCACACAGGCGGATGGAGTTGGTACATCTTCTACGGCGGCTCCTGCACCTGAGGCTGGTCCTTCTCACTCGGCTGATCCTTCACTTCCACCTTCAGCCATGATGGAGATGCTGCAGGAGATCAGGGATGCTCAGCGCAGATCTAATCTGAGGATGGATGGGCTGTTGGCTGCTCAGCACGCATCAGACGCGCGGATGGGAGAGCTCCTAGAGGTGCAGCGTGCGACTGATTAGAGGATAGCTGATCTCACAGCTAGTCTGCAGGTGACTCAGACCCAGGTGGCATGGTTGACCAGGGTCTCTGCCGAGGACTATGACAGAGACCGTGAGGCACCGCCTCCTCCTTCGCCACCAGCTTCCTGATTGTACTTTATTTTTCTTGTACTACAGAGTAACTGTCCGTGTTGTGGACTGTACTCTGCTTTCAATATATATACGTTTTGTTTCTTTTACTCATTGTATATAACTGGTTTTCCCTTTAATAGCTGCATTATTCTCTTTTTAATTCGGTTTCAATCATCGCTTGTGCTTACAGTGTGTTTGTATTAAAGCTTTTATTTTATCCTATCTCAGTTCACAATGGTCTTGAATGTGTGTCAGTTCGGCGGGCAAAGCCTGAGAAGCTCTGATACCAAGTTGTCACACCCCAATTCCACAATGTTCAGAATGGTGTGATGAACCGCTAAATAACCAACGGTTCAACCAGGATCTCTAATAGGCCATCCCCGCGTTACCCAAACTTTACACACACCCACAATCATAATCAGAGTAAATACACAATAGCAGAAATCTTGTAAATAAATGAACTGAGAACTAAGATGATACCATTAATTAAATAGTAAATTATTCTGTGTTTAACTGAGACATAAATATTTAAACACCAAATACATGTCTTATAAATCCAATAAAGAAATCTATAAAAATATCTAATCAAATACACACGAGTTGCACTCGCAAGAGGAGTCGTGTGTATCATCTTCAGCTCCAGCGTCCATGGCTGCTATATTCCCGTATGTAGACGCGTTCATATAATCTTTGACTGTGTAACCTGCATCATCAACTAAAAATATTCAACGTCGAGGGGTGAGCACACAACACGGCTCAGTGAGTAGCCAAAACAATGCAACAATACATATGCATGCAAAAATCAATTTATATCTTTGGTCCGGTTTATAGTTTGCAATGTGCAATAGAAAGGTTGGGTGGTCAAAGGTTAACGTTTATTGACTCCGCCTCTATACACAGGGTGTGGAAGCCCGCCTGAAGGTTAACGTTTATCGTCGTCCCCATCCACCCTACCATAACATTATACAACAAAGGTTAACGTTCATTGCTATATAATGCTATACCAACACGTATGCCCCTGTTAGCGAGGGCTTGCAAACTGGGCTCGCTACTAACCAATCCTAATGCCAAACAGTGTATCCAAGGTCTCACCCCAGCATCCCTCAGAATGCCCATAGAGATAGAGCTAAGGCCCCCCGGTAGAGTCAGAGACTACAAGGACCGAGACCACCTCCCCTGAAACTCTACGACATAATAGTTCTGCTAAGGTAATGGCGATACGACGATGTCAATGCACAAGACTTGAGTTAGAGATAGAGCTAAAGTGCTGAGATCCGCCAAAGGTTAACGTTTATTGACGTTCTCATCACACCTCCCCTGATACTCGCTCGCATCAAGTACATCAACTACACACATACAAGCACATGCCTATTCCTATCATCATCATCATCATCATGTTATAAACCACAAAGTAGATATGCATGAACAAGTAATAGAAATATTGGATGGCATGCTGTATGCACATTACAAATATATTCACATAGAATCAAACATGGCATAGGACTCAAGAATAGAAAACAGTTTATTATTAATCAATTTAGTTTGGAGTTAAGGTTCCTCACCTTGGCTTGCTAAAAGATATTTTTCCAAGCTTTAGAATCACCGTTATAACGTTATTATATTGCTAGCAAACTTAACCAAGTCGATAGAATTTAATTAGAATTAATTCAGAATTTAAAACCATTCTGTCAACTGAGGGTCGATGCTAGAGTCGATGCTAGGGTCGATGGGTCTATCGACCCTCCCTCCATTCTGAACTTCCTGAATGCTGAGGGTCGATGGTCAGAAACACCTAGGGTCGGATGGTCTATCGACCCTCGGTGCGACCCTCGATGCACTCTGGTCCAATTTCCACTTTTAAATCCACTCTTCGTGTTTGGGGTCCTATGGCTTGCTTCCTACATTCATTCAACAGTCATTCCATGGTCTAGAACCATGTATAATCCATCTAAATAGTTTTCGTGTATCATCCTATGGTTTTCCATGAAAACCAAACCATGAATGGATGGTTTGGGTTTCTCCGAAATCCTACACTCAACCATATCTAACCTAAGATCTGTAGAAACTCATGGAATTAGTATCCATACCTGAGAATATTACTTTTCTCTGAAATTTCTTCCTTTTTGCTAAGTCTTCCTCCTTGTCTCCTTTCTTCCTCTTTTCCTTCTTCTCTCTTTCTCTCAATTCAATTAGGGTTGTAAAAGGAGTGAAAATGGCTTAGGGACGTCCTTTAAATAGAGTAGGAATGTCCTATAATAGTCCCATTGGGATTTGGAAAGAATCCCAATCGAAAATTAGGAAATTTCCAAATTTCTATATTCGTCAGAAACCGAGGGTCGATGGGAGGGTCGATGATCCCGTCGACCCTAGGGTCTTAAGCTGTCCGACCCTCCCTTCAAATCTGAGGGTCTGACATTCTGTTTTGGGAGGTCCGACCCTACTTGGCTGGGTATGCGACCCTCCCTTAAAATTAAGTGTTTTTGGGTCAATTTTATACCTGGGATCTCGATCTCCATCACGCCCTTGGTCCACTTGACTCGACCATGATGGGTAAACCTGGTTTAAGGTGGTAAGACCGGGTTAGATTGACACGGGTCTTTCAACTATACTCCTGGGTGACATGGAGACTCAGGGTGAGATCAACCACAAGCTAATCCATTACCCGTTGAGCATTAAGAAGAGGATGTTGCAACTTGACCCCACCATTATCTGTGTTGAGAATGGGTAATGAAAACTCATCTGAGTAGATGCTAAATAATGGTAATCAGATTGGAGCAAATCAAAGGAGGTGAACAACTAGGCCACTCCAGCCAATCACCTGGACTACCAGGTACCTTGGCCACGATTGTAATAAACATGGTCTGACAAAATACAAGAGCAACAACAAATGAGACCGACTATGCTAGTTGCTATGTGGATCACTATCCAAGTTGCCAATGCTAGATCAACACCTCCGAGTCAAACCAAGTACAGTACCGATTGTTTATAACACTGTACCCCCAACACATGTTAGCTATAACACAGTGCCTACCATACAGCAAGCCCCAGTAATGCATATCCCAGTGTAGAAATTTAGAGCACAACAACCAGTTTATCAAGGTGGTTACCCTTATCAGCCACCGATGTATGGGATAGCTGCATCATGACACGAAGATCCGACCAAGGACTGAGGATTATTTCTGAAGACGAAGCTTTAAACGTTTTTAGCAGAGGATCAAATCTATTGTGGCCTTATAAATAGATAGGTTTATATAGGATGCGGTGCATTATTGACTTACTCTTATGATTATAGAGGATGCACATACCAGATTTTAAATTCTCGTGTCTTGATAGGATGCCTTCTTGATTTAACCTGTCAATTGGAGTTATAGATGTTGTTTCTGTAGTATTAGTCCTGGTTATACCAACTGAGCCACTCTCATGATCGACAACATGAACAGAGATATGAACTGAATGAACAGTTAAATGTTTAATCATGTTGAGCGTACATCTTCTGATTTGTACCTGATTTACTGATGTATGAAATCTTCTTCAGATTTATTCTTGTAATGCCTTGACCAATGGCATTATATATTCGATAGAACCTGTAACCATGAGGTTAAGAATTGTAAAACCTCTATTTCTATGTATTTGGACCACCGTACAACTGAACGATCTTTTGATATTGGTTGGATTACCACAGATTTACTCCTGATTCTTTAAACCTAGGTTCACTAGATAAAGCAAGTGTTTGTCATTATGCTAAATCGACAGAAGGAAGTGAATCACTTTTGGATTGACATTTTGATTCATACACTCCCTGACCTTTGTTGATAAAGATGGTTAGTGATAATGGAATTATTGGAAGAAAGATGATTGGATTCAGATTAAATGCTATAGCCAATGAACCTCAGATGAAGTAATAGAGAATCTATTTTGAGATTGCTAAATGGATGGATATGTGTCATGTCTATAAAAGAGTGCATGAGCACAAAGTGAGAATTATCAAGGGTAGCCAGTAAAGAAAAAGATAGCACTCTAGTAGAGTTATTGATGGCTATATCGGTATGAATTTTGACAAGGTAGAAGATTCTTAAAGGCAAATCTAAGAGTGGATGCCAGGATAAAGTCAAAAATCATGGCATTAATATTACTCAGTTTAATATAATTATAATTGAGTTATGCCCAATGTTGAATGATATGATTAAGAAAAGACGAAAAGAGTTTGGTTGAATTAATGAAATTATAAGCATATACCCTAATGCTTATAAATAGATTTGGGATATGATATTTTGACGATAATATTTGAAAAATCATAAGAGATGAAGAAACTAGACAAGCTCTTAAGACTCTTACACCAGATTTTGCTAGTTCAAGCCCTTTTGGACTAAATGTTGCATTAGATGAGTGTTATGGACAATGTCCGAATCGTATAGATGGATGGAATTGGGACGCAACCTAATTAGACTTGAGATGACAGACTTTGACGTCATCTTGGGGATAAACTGGTTGTCTCAACACTCTACAAGTGATTATGTGCATAGAAAAGGTTATCATTCAAGAATAGAGACATCATATAATTTAGTATTATTGGAAGTATGTTGCCTAAGAAAAGAAAACTGTTCCTCTCTATGCTAAAGGCAAAGAGATGCTTTGAAGAGAAAGAAGTTGGATATATGGTATCTGTGGTATACGTTACCAAAGAAGCACCACAGATGGAAGATATTGATGTGATGCATAAATTCCTGATGCGTTTCCAGGAGACTTACCTTGGTTACCATCTGATCATATGACTGAGTTCGTCATCGACTTGTTACCAAGGACGATACTTGTGTCAAAAGCACATATAGAGTAGTTCCTATGTAGTTGAAGGGATTGAGACTCAACTACGAGAGTTATTAGACAAGGGTTCCAATCGGCTAAGTATTGCATCACGAGGAGCGCCAATTCGTGAAGAAGAAGGATGATAGTGTTGTCTGTGTATAGACTACCGAGAATCGAACAAGCTCACGATCAAGAATCGAGATCTATCACCTCGGATCGATGACTTATTTAAATAGTTGCAAAGAACAAAGGGAATTTCTAAGATTTATCTTCGGTCAAGGTATCAACAACTGAAGAATTTGGATAGTGATATCTCGAAGATAACTTTAGAATCGAGATTGGACATTATGAGTTCTCGATTATGATGTTGGGATTAATCAATGCCCCTACATCTCTTATGGAGCTGATGAACTGGGTGTTTCATGACATGTTGGACACGTCGGTCATAGTTTTCATAGATGATATTTTGGTTTATTCCAAGAATGAAGCAACTCATACAACGGATGCAAGACCCGCACGCCATGAACCCAGCCTAACCTTACATTTCGTGTCGGGACCCGTCTACCTATCATGGTCGAGCCAAGTGGACCAAGTGTGTGAAGAAACCCAAGACCCAATATGAAAATTTACCCAAAAATAGTCAAAATGAGGGTGGGGTCGCAGGTTTTAACAGGCAGGTCCGACCCTCCCATCGACCCTCACCATCGACCCTCAACCATGGGTCGCAGGGTCTATGAGTTGTCTGACCCTCCCATCGACCCTCGATATTCGAGAAAAACAGCACGAACCAAAAATTAGGAAACCTTCCGAATTTCAATTGGAACCTTTCCTAAACTCAATGGGACTTATTTTGGGAGATTTTACTCTATAAATAGGACGTCCCTAAGCCTCTTTCACTCCTTTTACAACCCTAATTGGATTGAGAGAAAGAGAAGAGAAGGAAGAGAAGAAGGAAGAGAAGAAGAGAAGGAAAACTTGAAGAAAAGGCTAAGGAAGAAGAAGAAATTCAGAGGAACTCTGAATCTCAGCAAAATTAAGGTATGGATACAATCCCCATGATTTATTTAAGACTTTAGAATGGTTTATGAAGAGGATATGACTTAGAAGAAACCCAAATCATCCATCCAGGGTTAGGTTTTCATGGGAAACCATGGAGGAGATCATTAAAATCATGTAGGTGAATAAAGTATAGTTCTAAACCATAGAACATGTATAGAATGGATTGTGGAAGTAAGCCATAGGACCTAACCATGAAAGAGAGAACGAAATCTGATATTTTTGACTCAAACCATGGAGGGTCGCACTTAGGGTTGATGGTAGATCCGACCCCAGCATCGACCCTCAGTGTTCGGGAAGTTCAGATTAGGGGGAGGGTCGCACCCAGGGTCGATCATGACTCCGACCCTACCTCCGACCCTCAGTTAACAGAATGATTTTTAAATTCTGAATAAATTCTAATTAAATTTTATCGACTTTGTTAGTTCTTCTAGCAATATAATAACATTAAAAAGGTGATTCTAAAGCTTGGAAAAGTATATATTAACAAGCTAAGGTGAGGGAACAAGACCTAAACTAACTGGTTAAGAATAAACTGTTTTATTTCTTGAGTCCAATGCCATATTGATTCTATGCGTGTATGCTTGTATGTGCATTTAACATGTCATCCAATATTTCTATTATTTGTTCATGCATATTTATTTTATTGTTTATAACATGATGATGATGATGATGATAGGAATAGGCATGTGAATGTTTGTGTTTGGCTAGTGTATATGGTGCGGGTAGGGATGGTATCAACCGGTACAGCCATGACCGTTCTTCATGGGGTGTATATTTTGCCATGGTCTATTCAAGTCATGTCCACTAAGCAAGTGTTAGTGTGCTTGATGCGAGTGGAGCATCAGGGGGAGGACGTGACATTGTGGTTCAGCCTGGTCACCAGACTCTAGCTCTATCTCTACTCAAGTCTTGTCCACTAACATCGTCGTATCGCCATTACCTTAGCGGAACTAATATGTCGTAGGGCATCCGGGGGGGACGTGGCATTGTGGTTCAGCCTGGTCACCAGACCCTAGCTCTATCTCTATGGATGTATTGAGGGATGCTAGGGTGAGGCCTTGGATACATTGTTTGACATTAGGGTTGGTTAGTTGCGAGCCCAATTTGCAAGCCCTCGCCAACAGGGGCTTACGTGTTGGTATGGGCAACCGGTACAGCCATGCCATTTTCATGGGGTGTATATTGTCCATGGTGGGTGCATGTGGGGCGACGGTGCCGTTTTCATTGGGCGTTTCCACACACTCGTGTATAGAGGTGCGGCGGCCACCTATCCTTTCTATAGCACATTGGAAACTTTAAACCAGACCAAAGATATGAATTGATTGCATGCATATGTATTGTTGCATTATTTTGTTTGCTCACTGAGCCGTGATGTGTGCTCACCCTTTCGAATTTGAATACTTTTAATTGATGATGCGGGTACCACCGTTGAAAATTACATGAACGCTCCTGTGTACGGGCATGTGGCGACAATGGAAGCTGAAGACATAGTGGATACGCATGACTCCTCTTGCGAGTGCAACTCATGCGTATTCGATTAGATTTTGTTTTATTTATTTGGATTTAGTAAAGACATGTATTTGATATTTTATTTATGTCTCGGTTGAAACAACATAATTGGATATTTTATTTATGAGTATCACAGTTAGAATTTCTCAGTTCATTATCTGTAAGACTTCCGCTATTTATTTTATTACCTCTGATTAATGTGGAATGTGTTTTGGTTTATCATATGTGGGATAGCCTATTTTGAGATCCTGGTTGAACCGTTGGTTTATTGACGGTTCATCACACCATTCTGGTTAGACCAAAATTGGGGTGTGACAACTTGGTATCAGAGCATTTCGTAGGCCTTACCCATTAAACCTGACTACTTCCATTGGAGTCCATGAACTGAGTTAGGATAAATTAAAAGCTTTAATACAAACAAACCATAAGCACCTGTGTTGGTTGAGACAGAAATTAAACAAGACGATAATGTACATATAAAAGGTGGAACCATATATATACACTCACACAGAAAGAGAAAACCAAAAATTATCCTAACAAACAAACAATTTAGGGTAGTATATATAAGTTGGGTACTTATCCAAGTATACAAGGATATAGTATAGTAGCAAGAAGGGAGCTTCTGTAAAGCAGAAAATTGAATACCGAGTTGGTACTCACAAGATGTCAAACTCGATGTATGACAACGGAAGAAGAAAAATGGCTAGTAATACCAAAATCCCTGCAGAGATAAAGGGAAAGACTCGGGCTGAATCCAATAGAGATAGAAGAATAATGACCATACATTAAGAATAAGAGTAACTATACTCCTGGATGACATGGAGATTCAGAGTGAGATCCATTACAAGCTGATCCACTACCCGCTGAGCATTAAGAAGAGGTTGCAACTTGACCCCACCACTATCAGGGTCGAGGATGGGTAACAAAAACTCATCTGAGTTGGTAATCAGATTAGAGCGAATCAAAGGAGGTGAACAACCAGACCACTCTAGCCAACCACCTGGACTGTTAAGTATCGTGGTTATGGTTGTCATAAACTTGACCCAATAAAATACAAGAACAACAACAGAGGAGACCGACTATGCAAGTTGCTATGTAAATCATTACCCAAGTTGCTGATGCTACATCAACACCTCCAGGTCAAACCAAGTACGGTACCAATTGGTAGTATCACTGTACCCTAACACCTGTTAGCTATAACACAGTGCCTACCACACAACAAGTCCCAGTAATGCACACCCCAGTGCAGCAGTTTGGTGCACAATAAGCAGTGTATCAAGGTGGTCAACCTTATCAGCCACCGATGTATGGGATAGTTGCATCATGACAGAATGATCCGACAAGGATTGAAGAATGTCTTCTGAAGATGATACCTCAGACATTTTCAGCAAAGGATCAAATCTATTATGGCCATATATCTAGATAGGTTTATATAGGATGCGGTGCATTATTGATTTACTCTTATGATTATAGAGGATGCACATACCAGATTTTAATTTCTCGCACATTAACAGGATACCTTCCTTATTTAACCTGTCAATTGGTGTTATAGATATTGTTTCTTTAGTATTAGTCCTGATTATACCAATCTGAGCCACTCTCATGATCGACAACATGAACAGTGATATGAACTGAATGAATAGTTAAATGTTTAATCATGTTGAGCGTACATCTTCTGATTTATACCTGATTTATTGATGTACAAAATCTTTCTCCTGATTTATACCTGATTTACTGATGTATGAAAGCTTCTCCAGATTTACTCTTGTAGTGCCTTGACCAATGGCATTATATACTCGGGAAAATGGATGATTTTCCAGGGTCGGATACTGAGGGTCGGATACCCATCGACCCTGCATAGAAAAGACAGTATTTTTCACTGAATGATCTGAAAAATTTAAAAATACCATTGGTTAGTGTATCCAAAATGAGAATGAAGTATATATTGATTGCCTCACGTATTCTATGACTTTTCAGACACTACACCACCAGAATAGGAAATGGCTGGGCGAAGAGGGAACAGACGCGGACGTAACCAAATCCCACCACCACCACCGGTAGATGAAACCAGTCATGAAATTCCTGAAGTACCAGAGAATCCAAACGTGGCACCGTCAGGAGCTAATGGTCAGGAAAATCCTACAAACTTGCCAGCCCCACCTATAGATTTAGTCACAATCGTAATGAACTTGGCACAACAACTGCAACAAATACAACAGGTGCAAACTAATATGCAAGCTGCCATAGGCATGGTTTTTCCAGCTGCACATATGACACAGATGCCAGTAGGACAGGCAAGCACAATACCAGGGGGAAATAATGCAGTACCCCATGCACCTCAAATACCAATCATGCAAGCTCCAGTGCAGAACCCTGAGATAGCTCAAGGTGGATATCAGTACCAACCACCTATGTATGGGGCCTAGGCTCCGTATCAGCTAGACTGCTCCAGACTGGTCGGGCATTTTTTTAAGATGAAGCCCAAAGAATTCGATGGTAAGCAAGCAGATCCTTTGTGGCCGGCACACTGGATTGACGAAATGGAAAGAAATTTTATGATGATGACCGTAAATGAGGAGGAGAAAGTGTTGTGTGCCACATTTATGCTCAAGAGCGATGCACACCATTGGTGGAAGTCTACCAGAACATATCTATTAACCAAACACGCCCACTTGACCTGGGATATATACAAAGAGGCATTCTTTGAGAAATACTTCCCTAGAAGTTTCAGAGATTCTATGGAGAGAGATTTCCTGAGTTTATATCAGGGGCAGATGATTGTCGACGCATATCAACAGCGTTATGAGGAGCTGTTTTTCTTTGCACCAGCCAGTATGCAAGAGGAGGATACGAAATCCCGAAGGTTCGTCATGGGACTTAGGGGAAGCATACGCGAACATGTTTTGGGACTGGAGAAGAAAATCTACAATGAAGCTGTACAAATTGCTCGAGTGATAGAGTCGAGCCAGAAAGAGAGCTATTTTACTCAAAATAGGGGAATAAAAAGGCCAAATGAAAATTTTTACAACGGAGGCAACACCAAGGTATTCCAACCCTTCCGTACCCAGGGCTTCAATGCTGCAACCAAAACTATTTCAGCAACCCCACGGCAACCAAAGCAAAATGGTGAGGGGATCAGGTGTTTTAACTGCAACCAAGTAGGGCATGTCTCAAGAGAGTGTACTAATCCCTGAAAACAACTACAGCAAGGAAGAGTTTATGCTGTTTCAGCCAAGGATACTACCGCATCGTCTGATGTGGTCACAGGTATGACCTGAACCTGTCACTTTATATTATATGGCATGAGCATGTAGACTAAATTAAAACAAATCACAGGTATCGTACCTAGTAATGGCATTCCTGCCAAAGTGCTCTTTGATTATGGAGCTACTCATCCTTTTATATCTGTGTCATTTCGAAAGAAACTAAAGATACCCCTTAAATCTTTAGATTACAAACTGCTTATATGATCGTCGATGGAAATTATGAAGTCCAAGGAAGGACCCAGTATAAATGCTACCTTATGTTTCGCAGCAATAGATTCAGATTTGGAAGGAGAGTAACATATAATAGAAACTCGTGATGATCCAATTAAGAGAGAATTTATGGATGAACTTATGGAACAATAGTTCGTCGATTGCGCTTGTGGCATTAAAGATCATCTCTGAATTGATGGATGAAGTAGAAGTAGTAATTTTGTTAGGTTTGTATATAGGAACGGTGTAAGCAGACTTAGAAAAGGAAAATCAAACCCTGACTTTTGTTTTGGGAATAGAATTGCAGTATTGTGAACTATGTCAATGATTTGTCACTGACTCCCAAATCGGTTGACATGGTTGGGTGATTGTTGATCGCCTTATGAAGATAGCTCAGTCCATTGCTATACGACGTCGGTATGCTTTGGAGCGGTTAACTAAGCTATAGGTGGATAATATTTCTAGATTGAATGGTATGCATGAGAGCTTAGTGTCGGTCGAAGGCTTATGCCTTATCTCGAAGTTTTTGGAGGATCTACAGAAAATAATGGGGACAAAGTCGAAGTTTAGTACTGCACTTTACCCCAAACCGATGGATAGTCGGGGCAGACTATACAGATCCTAGGAGATATGCCCCGAGCTTGTGAATTGATTTCAAGGAGTTGGAGTTGAGAAGTTACCATGAATTGAAGATGCTACCAAGCTATCATGTAAATGTCACCCATATAGCATGGTATGGTAGAAATGTCAAACCCCTCTGGTTTGGAGTAAAGTCGGTAAATGAAGAATTTTGAGACCTAAGGCTAATGAAGAAAACTATCGAGTGGCAGACAAGATCAAAGAAAAGGGGCAGGATAGCTCAAGTTGTCAGAGAGACACCAAGACCTTGAGTTCGCCATAAGTGACAAAGTGTTCTTGAAGATATCATTTATGCGTAGTTTGAAACGATTAGACAAGAAGGGAAAGTCATAATTTATATATGTGTTGGATCTTATAAACTTTGGGGAGACGTAGAAAAGTTGCATATCAATTAGCGTTACCGCTATCCATGTCTAGTGTGCATGATGTATTTCGTGTGTCACTATTGAAGAAGTACATTAAAGATCCATATTAAAGGTATTGACCGCGGAATCACTGGATTAGATAGAATGTTTTGACTATTGAAGTGGTACCAGCCAAGTTCACTATTGGGAAGGTTCAATGTTTCCAAAGCCGGGATAATTATTATGTAAAGGTAACCTGGCAAAGACAATACGTGGAGAAGAGTGCATAGGAGGACGAAAATGCAATGCGAAAATAGAATTCCCACTTATTGACTTCGAAGTAAATTAAAAATTTTGAGGACAAAATTTATTTTAAGGATGGGGGAGTTGTAAGATTCGTTCAAATTTTGACGACAAAATTCATTTAAGGATGGGGGAGTTGTAAGATCCGTACTTTCAAATTTCGAGGACGAAATTTCTTGTAAGGGTGGTGAAGTTGTAAGACCCGCACGCCACGAACCCGGCTAACCTTACATTTCGTGTCGGGACCCGTCTACCTATCATGGTCGAGCCAAGTGGACCAAGTGTGTGAAGAAACCCAAGACCCAATATGAAAATTTACCCAAAAATAGTCAAAATGAGGGTAGGGTCGTAGATTTTAACAGGCAGGTCCGACCCTCCCATCGACCCTCACCATCGACCCTCAACCATGGGTCGCAGGGTCTATGAGTTGTCCGACCCTTCCATCGACCCTCGATATTTGGGAAAAACAGCACGAACCGAAAATTAGGAAACCTTCTAAATTTCAATTGGATCCTTTCCTAAACTCAATGGGACTTATTTTGGGAGGTTTTACTCTATAAATAGGACGTTCCTAAGCCTCTTTCACTCCTTTTACAACCCTAATTGGATTGAGAGAAAGAGAAGAGAAGGAAGAGAAGAAGAGAAGGAAAACTTGAAGAAAAGGCTATGGAAGAAGAAGAAATTCAAAGGAACTCTGAATCTCAGCAAAATTAAGGTATGGATACATTCCCCATGATTTATTTAAGACTTTAGAATGGTTTATGAAGAGGATATGAGTTAGAAGAAACCCAAATCATCCATCCATGGTTAGGTTTTCATGGGAAACCATGGAGGAGATCATTAAAATCATGTAGGTGAATAAAGTATAGTTCTAAACCATAGAACATGTATAGAATGTATTGTGGAAGTAAGCCATAGGACCTAACCAAGAAAGAGAGAACGAAATATGATATTTTCGACTCAAACCATGGAGGGTCGCACCTAGGGTCGATGGCAGATCCGACCCTAGCATCAACCCTCAGTGTTCGGGAAGTTATGATTAAGGGGAGGGTCGCACCCAGGGTCGATCATGACTCCGACCCTATCTCCGACCCTCAGTTAACAGAATGATTTTTAAATTCCGAATAAATTCTAATTAAATTTTATCGACTTTGTTAGGTCTTCTAGCAATATAATAACATTAAAAAGGTGATTCTAAAGCTTGGAAAAGTATCTATTAACAAGCTAAGGTGAGGGAACAAGACCTAAACTAACCGGTTAAGAATAAACTGTTTTATTTCTTGAGTCCAATGCCATATTGATTCTATTCGTGTATGCTTGTATGTGCATTTAACATGTCATCCAATATTTCTCTTATTTGTTAATGCATATTTATTTTATTGTTTATAACATGATGATGATGATGATGATAGGAATAGGCATGTGAATGTTTGTGTTTGGCTAGTGTATATGGTGCGGGTAGGGATGGTATCAACCGGTACAGCCATGACCGTTCTTCATGGGGTGTATATTGTGCCATGGTCTATTCAAGTCATGTCCACTAAGCAAGTGTTAGTGTGCTTGATGCGAGTGGAGCATCAGGGGGAGGACGTGACATTGTGGTTCAGCCTGGTCACCAGACTCTAGCTCTATCTCTACTCAAGTCTTGTCCACTAACATCGTCGTATCGCCATTACCTTTGCGGAACTAATATGTCGTAGGGCATCAGGGGGGACGTGGCATTGTGGTTCAGCCTGGTCACGAGACCCTAGCTCTATCTCTATGGATGTATTGAGGGATGCTGGGGTGAGGCCTTGGATACATTGTTTGACATTAGGGTTGGTTAGTTGCGAGCCCAGTTTGCAACCCCTCGCCAACAGGGGCTTACGTGTTGGTATGGGCAACCGGTACAGCCATGCCGTTTTCATGGGGTGTATATTGTCCATGGTGGGTGTGCATGTGGGACGACGGTGCCGTTTTCATTGGGCGTTTCCACACACTCGTGTATAGAGGTGCGGCGGCTACCTATCTTTCTATAGCACATTGCAAACTTTAAACCAGACCAAAGATATGAATTGATTGCATGCATATGTATTGTTGCATTGTTTTGTTTTCTCATTGAGCCGTGATGTGTGCTCATCCTTTTGAATTCGAATAATTTTAGTTGATGATGCAGGTACCACCGTTGAAGATTACATGAACGCTCCTGTGTACGGGCATGTGGCGACAATGGAAGCTGAAGACATAGTGGATACGCATGACTCCTCTTGCGAGTGCAACTCAATCGTATTATTAGATTTTGTTTTATTTATTTGGATTTAGTAAAGACATGTATTCGATATTTTATTTATGTCTCGGTTGAAACAACACAATTGGATATTTTATTTATGAGTATCACAGTTAGAATTTCTCAGTTCATTATCTGTAAGACTTCCGCTATTTATTTTATTACCACTGATTAATGTGGAATGTGTTTTGGTTTATCATATGTGGGATAGCCTATTTTGAGATCCTAGTTGAACCGTTGGTTTATTGACGGTTCATCACACCATTCTGGTTAGACCAAAATTGGGGTGTGACAACGGATCTTAGAACAGCTTCACAACTGCTGAGAAGTGAAAAGCGTTATGCCAAGTCCAAGAAATAGGAGACCTGATTAAACAAAGTGATCTTCTTGGATCACGTAGCATCATATAAAGGGATTAAAGAGGACCCCTTTAAGATAAAAGTAATCATATGGTAAGAAACACCTGAAGAGTATTGCGAAGATCAGAAGTTCTTGAGTTTAGCTGATTATTATAAACGATTTTTGGAGGACCACTCTAAGATAACAAAATCTCTTATCAAGTGTGAGGACAAAGATGGAAAATCTTTTGGAGTCACCACCTAGATTTAGGTCTAGGACCTTAGAAATGTGAAATCTCACCCCAAGGTAAGACTTCGATTGACTCATGACCCTTAGATTGGAATTATGGTCCATCAGATATTGGGTAAGCGTCAGGTTACGATTATGGGAAGGGGTTAGGCACCCAAACCGCCCGATCAAAATCGGTCTCCTATACCTTTCCTATGCTAAACTCTATTTATTAAATTAAACCAAACCAAGTGGTTTGATATCATTAAACCGAATCTGTATCCATCAGATTGCCTACGTATTACGGATTTATTCTGAAAATCAGGTTCACCATCGTAGTTCAGGTGTGATTAAAGTTTATGGCTGTGATTTATGCTTGTGCATGATTAAGTTTATTTGTTCAAGTTGAAATTTATGCTTGAATGGTTGAGAAATCCTATGGGTTAGGATCTGGATAGTCCATGTGGACTGATAGATAGTCTAGTGGATCTAAGAATAACCCTATTTGGGTTGGAATGTGGATAATATCCTAGTGGATCTATGGATAGTCCAAGTGGACTAAGATGTGGATAAATATCCTAGTGGATCTATGGACAGTCCAAGTGGACTAAATGTGTGGATAACCCTATTTGGGTTTAAATATGGGGGACATCCTAGTGGATCTATGGATAGTCCGAGTGGACTAAATTGTGGATCCGAATTTGGGATTCTCCCAAATAGCCTACGTATCCTAGGGTTTGCCCTAGGAATCAGAATACACGTAGTTCGGGATGGATAACTTGTTCTAGGTTAATGATTGAGAACCTATTCTAGGTTTAGGGTTTAGAACGTATTCTAGGTTTAGGGTTTAGAATGGGCAAAATCGTCCTAAATTACCCTTTTCATCCTGAATTCTAATTTTGAAAGGTTTGGCAAAGCATTTTTTTTCTTTATTAAGACTTTTATTATTCCCATTATGCCCTTCCCAAGAATATGGGTGCCTAAATGCACGTCCCCATACCTAATATGTTTACTAGGTGTATAGATATGGCAATTCGACTAGGGTGTTGCATAAATTAAATTATTGCCCAAAATAAAATATTTTATCTAAATATGGCATATAAAATATTTATGGTAAGAAATTAACATGTAGTAAGATTATTTAAAATCTCTCAAATATGACATGTATTGCAAATAAGGCAATAGCCTAATATGGTAAGATCTAATATGGCAAGATCTAATATGGCAAGATCTAAGCATGGCAAGATCTAATATGACAAGATCTAATATGCAAGATCTAATATGGCAAGATCTAATATGGAAAGATCTAAGCATGACAAGATCTAATATGGCAAGATCTAATATGCAAGATCTAATATGCATCTATATATCAATATGGAAAGTACCAATCATAAAATGCATATATGACATGAATTTTTCAAAAAAAGGAAAGATCTTATATGCTAGTTTCTAAGCATAGTAAGACTTAAAAAAATTAAGATTTTGCAAAAATATGGTAAAAATTTATCTATTCTACCAAAAATAGCAATACATGGAATGTGGCAAACATGGTATGCACAATCCAAACAAAGCATACGAATGCTCCAAATATAGCCATTTATCCAAATACAGCAGAATTCATTTAAACAATCATTGATGTTATAATGAATGAGACATCAATGAAACTTTTTTTTTTTTTAAAAATTCAAAATTATCAAAACAAACATATGTTCAATGTTCTTTGAAAATTGTAATTCTTATGAAGGAGTTTGGGAAGATTAATCACTCAAAACTGTGAAAATTGTGACACAAGGTTCCAGATAATGGACAAAACTATGAACTGTATTCAGATTTGTCACATTATACAAGAATGACCATAAGTAGGTCTTTCAAAACTCAAATCAAGCTCAACTTTTTTTCATACAAAGATGACTTAATATATTATATTTCATATGAAGGATTTGAATCCCAACAGAAACAAAAATAGGTCAAAGATATGCCCTAAGACCGAACATGTGCACTGGTCAAATCTGTTCCAGATTTTTGACCAGTTGCACCATAAATTCCAAATAAAATTCTATTCTTGATAAAAATTAAATACAGACATATGTCTATGTAGATAACTGTCTGATCTAAAATTTCATTAAGAAAAACAAGTTAAAACAGTATATTTTCTTTGTGAAAAATGACTATTTTCAATCACGCAAATCAGTACAACATGACAGATTTAAAATCAGAGCACTATGCACTTAAAAATTGATATCAATTCAACAAAAAACGGAAAAAATATGAAACCAGTGCCATTTTTTATGAGACTTTCATGTCTAAAAAATTCATGTTAAGTGGATTTTTTGATTATGGCCATAAGGCCTTTGTCTAGAGACTTTCTGATGGAGGATTGCATTACATCCGAGAAAAATAGCAATGTCAAAGAGAAATTTTTTGATATATTTTTCCAATTTCAAATGGAACGAAAGTTTTAGGGTAGTCTTCTAACATATCAGAGAGACTCCCATAAAATTTTGGGCTTCAAAATATTATAAAAAATACATATGATGTACGTCCTAAGTTTGAACCCTAAATCTGGAATTTTCAGATCAGAAAACCACTTTATGAAATTTGCAAAAACATCAAACATCATTGTATATCATTCAAAAATTCATCATTGAATAGCTTAGACAAATTATCATTCATGAAAAATGTTAGACATAGGCATCCTAACATTAACAAGCATGTAATAGAGCAGTCATGATTGAGATTTCATGAAAATTATCCTTTTTCAAGCAAAATTGGCATTCGGGCATTATAACGACCTCTAAATTTGTTTAGAGTACTAACCTTGGGCTCAAATCGAGCGAAACCATTGTTGAAGGGTGATTGGAGGTTGTACCAATCCCCTTTGAATGTGAATCCTCCTTCTCCTCTCTTCTGCTTCTTTCTCTCTTCTCTTTCTCTCTTTTCTTCTTCTCTTTTGTTTCTTTTCTCTTTTCTCTCTCTTTCTTTCTTCCTCTCTCACGTTTTCTCTCTCTCACTCACGTTTTTCTCTCCCTCACCCACGTTCTCCTCTCTCTATGGTCTGGAAAAAGATCCCTCCTCTCTCTTCTCTTGCCTATTTATAATTTTTCTCTCATTTTCTAAAAGATCCTTCTTTCCTTTCTTCTTTTTTCTAGAAAATCTTTTTTTCTTCCTTTTTCTTCTTTCCTTTCTTCTTTTCCTTCCTTTTTCTCTTCTCCTTCTTCATTGCACACGTTTTCTATCTCTCCCTCTTCTAGAAAATCCTCTCCTCCTCTTTCCTTCTTCTCTCTTCCTTCCTTTTCTTCTTTTTTCTAGAAAAATCTTTTTTTTTTCTTTCCATTTTTTCTTCTTTCCTTTCTTTTCTTCCTTCCGACGTTTTTTCTTCTTCCTTTCTTTCCTTTTTCTCATTCTTCTTCTAGAAAACCCCTTCTCTCTTTCCTTTCTCTCCTTCCTTCTTCTAGAAAAATCCTTCTCTCTTTCCTTTCTTTCTTCTTTCCTTTTCTTCTTCATTCTTTTCCTTCCTTTTTTCTTTTCTCCCTCTCTTTTCACGTTTTCTTTCTTAGAAAACAGTTCCTTTTTTCTTTTTCTTTTTTCTTTTTCTCTTTTTTTTCCTTTTTTTTTCCTTTTTCTTTCCTTCCTTTTTTTTCTTTCTTTCTTTCTCCTCTCTCTCTTTCACGTTTTCTAGAGAAAACATGAAGGGGAATCTTTTCCCCCGTTTTTTTTCTTTTTCTTTTTTTCTTTTATTTCTCTCTCTTTCCTTTTTTTCTTTCTCCCATTCTCTTTCCTATGGCCTCTCTTTTCTCTCTCTTTCCATGGCCTCACTTTCCTCTCTCTTTCCTAATACATATATATATATATATATATATATATATATATATATATATATATATATATATATATATATATATATATATATATATATATGTATTAATACATATAATATATCCATAAGATATATATATGTATTATATACAATAATATATTATACATTATACATATATAAAAGAAATGCATGCCTATGGACTGACATAACTTGGTCTGGATTGGTCTGAGCTGGGTCGAGCTAAGTTAGACTAAGCTGGATTAAGTTGGTTTGGACTAAGGTTGACATTTCATAGTCCATTTAGTCACACCCTTCCATATGGAATTTTCTGATAGCATCTGTTCCAAATTTTCTACGTTCACTTTGTAGAACATTAAAAATGAGGAATATAGGAACTTGAATCACCTCATTTGGAAGTAAAATGGTCAACTTATGAATTTTTGAAAATTAAATAACCATTTCCACGTGTAATCTTGCATGGGACCTACTGGTGACTTCTACCCGGGATTTTTTACGTTCACTTTGTAGAACATCATGAATGAAGAATAATGGTCTCGGGATCATCTGAATCCGATGTAGAACAGAAAAGATATGAAGCTTTGAAGTTCTAACGATAATTTTTGCATGCAAGCTTGCATGGGACCCACTGGTGACTTCTACCTGGGATTTTTTTTATGTCCACTTTGTAGAACACCATGAATGAAGAATAATGGTCTTGGAATAATCTGAATCCGATGTCGGATGATCAAGATATGATGATTTGAAATTCAAACAATCCGACTTAGGATAATTTGCATGAAGGCCCCTGGGATTATTATTTATAATAATTTCAGAAACCTCCCTCATTTGATATCAGAATTGAGCAATTCTGGTCTCGTTTCGAAGATAATTCTATGACCTATGCATCTATGCAGATAATAGCCCATGACCCTGCTGTGGGGATCAGTGGAGAATCACAAATCTTTGGGTTAAAGTCAGAAACTTGCCATATTGGTTCACTTATGCCGAGGGTGGCAAAAATAGGGTGCTTACAGATGCCCCTCTTTAGCCGAGATTGTTATCAGTTGAAGGCTAAAGATAAAAGAACCACATTTTTAGGGTATGAGTGATATTATTTATTGGACTGCACTTAGGGTAATTCTTCCTAAACTGCCTACGTATTCTAAGGGTGTCCTAGAAATCAAGCCCAGAACGTAGTTCGACTGGCTAGAAGGTTTGTTCTTCTTGGAGAATTGATGACTGTTCTTCTTGTATGAAACTAGACTGTGAATACAAGGCTTATTTGTAGGCTGGGAACCTCTTCTTGCTGAGGTGGAACTCATGATGCAAGGTACGTGCGGGCTTGGACCCGGCTTGATCCATTTGTAGGCTGATAAACCTCTTCTTGTATGGAGCTAGGCTATGAATATAAGGCTCATTTGTAGGCTGGGAACCTCTTCTTGCTGAGGTGGAACTCAATGCAAGGTATGTGCGGGCTTGGACCCCGCTTGATCCATTTGTAGGCTGATAAACCTCTTCTTGTATGGCTGTAAATACAAGGCTGATTGTATGAGCTTGGGCTCGGCTTTGATTTGTCTGGATGGAAGACTTGATGTCTTTCTTTGATTGAGATTTTGGTTTGAGTACCTGCATTTGTCAGAACATTGAGGATTTCATAGAGCATATGGATGATTATGTTGAATCAAGTGTTTCTTTATTGAATCTAAGAGGCATAGTTCATGAAACACACTAGAATTCAAAAAAAATAACCTAAAATGATATTGGTTTCTTGATTGGTGCAACTCTAGGGAGTGTTTAAACATTTCTATTGTTCCATTCATGAGCAATGGTATCAACCAGATCTGATGTCAACTTTATGGGAAGTTCATAATCAGTTACTTCTCTGTTGGTGCTTGCTGGGATATTGAATTGCTGAGGTAACCTTGTTGGAGAATAGAATGAGGTATGAGTCAACCCCATGATCCGGACATGCGAACTATTTTCTGTATTTGTGACAACCCGCTCTTGCTTCCACCAAGTGCATTTCCATCTGATGTCTGCTGTGGTTATTTCTTTGAGGTGGCTAAACCAGTCTTTGTCCATCTGATAAGCCATAGGATCTTCTCTCTTTGCCAATTGAAAAGGGTTGAGGGTCGTCATTTCAGATTCCTCAACTAATCCTAACCTCTCTGTTAACCAGATTTGAAGAAGATATGGTGATCCGCTGAAATTGTTCAACTCAAACTGATCTTGATCAGTTGCCATGAAGTCAAGGCCCTTTAATGTCTCGGCCAATACTGTAGGGATGATATCAAAACCTTGTCTTGCATGCTTGATGATATCTATTATGACGGGAGATTCTGTATCTATGCAACTTCGTAGCAATAGTCGGGCTATGCTACAATATAGGTAAACATGTCTTCCCTGAACTCGTGCTTCTTTCCTTGTTGGACTTGTATGAGCATATGACTTGATCATGCGCTTTATCTGTAGCCATTGATCTTGTACAAAACGGCACATTTCATTCTTATCCCAGTTGAAAAAGTCTTGTATCTCCTGCCTGTAATCTTTTCCTAGATATGGCTTGAAGATCTTCCGCTTAGGTGTGAGCAAAAGGCAAGTTCCAAATTCTTCCACAGTTGGGCATAACTCGAGTTCTCCCATCCTGAAGACATGAACTGTCGGATCCCAGCATTGAGCAGCCGCTTTCAAAAGGTCTGGGCATAATTTTATGGTTGTTAATTGAGGAAGTGCCTCCAATTGATGCTTTCGTAAGAAAGAGCTATCTTCTGCGAACTCAATACGCCAGCTCCAATTTTTCAGTGCCCTGTCCATCTCTGTAATTTTGTCTGATGGATCAATGTATTATTAGCCTCCCGGTTGTGACCTGTAGGAATCCCGACATACAAATAGAGGTTAAAAAATGAATCATTGGAATTACCTTCAATTATTGTTGTTTAGATATATTGAAAATGCCCTTAGAAGGTTACACATGAAATGTATACATATGATTAACTCTGTCTGAGTATAAAGTACTTAAATCTATAGACATGACGAGCTAAAATGGAGGTCCAAAAGGGACTGACAAGAAACTGTCCAGGTGGGTTTGCCGCCTGAAGGAGTTTGTGGTTGTTTATGTAGAATGGGCATATCTTCCCAAGAAGATCCCATTTTATTGGCTTGGGAATGGATGGGCTTATTGGACTCTTGGGACGCCGTCGGATGTAATGAACGACAGATAAGAGTTCCAGCCAGATTTTTTTTTTTTTTTAAAGAGCGTAGAGGCTACACATAATATTTCTTCACTTGATCCAAGTTGGTCAAGTATTGTAACTCGATGCCTTCCATGTTGACTAGTCGAACAGCTTTCCCTGGTAAGATTTCTTTTATCATGAACGGTCCACTCCAACTAGGACGAAACTTGCCCCTAGGGTCCTGGACAGCTGCTCTTTGTTCCTTCAATACCAAGTCCCCTACTGTCAGGTGACGAACACGCACCTTTTTGTTAAAGGTTGCTGCCATTCTTTGTTGGTATTTTCTTACATTATCCACTGCCTTCATTCTTCTTTCATCAACGAAGTTCAGCTCGTCATATCTGGATTGCAACCACTCAGCTTTTGGAATCTTGCATTCCATCAAGACTCTCAGTGATGGCACCTCTATTTCTACTGGGAGGACTGCTTCCATACCATATACTAGTGAATACGGCATTGCCCCAGTAGATGTTATTATGGATGTTCTGTATGCCCAGAGTGCATAAGGTAGTTTGTCCGCCCAATCAACATTAGATTCTGCCATCTTCTGGAGGATAACCTTGACATTTTTATTGGCCGCCTCTATTGCCCCATTTGTTTGTGGATGGTAAGGAGAGGACCGATGCCTTTTGATGTGGAACTTGTCACATAATTCTTGGACTCTCCCTCTGAAGTGTTGTCCTTCATCTGAGATTATATAGACTGAGGCATTCCATGCCGGCATATGATATACTCTTGTAGAAATTTAGGCACTTTGTTTGCTGTGATCTTGGCGTATGACTGTGCCTCTACCCACTTTGTGAAGTAATTGATGGCAACCAAGATGAATTCATGCCCATTCGAAGCTTTAGGGTGAACCTTTTCGATCACATCTATGCCCCAGGTTGAGAAAGGCCATGGAGAGCTAAGAGTATGCAACTCTGCTAGAGGCACGTGTATCAAATTAGCATGGATTTGGCACTTGTGACATTTCCTTACGAACTCTGAACAATCTGCTTCCATTGTGTTCCAATAATATCCCATTCTGAGAATCTTATTTGCAAGCATTCTAGCGTTCATGTGAGGTCCGCATATTCCTTGATGGACCTGCTCGATAACATTTTGCACCATTTCCTCGTCGATACAGACTAACTGCACTCCTTCATGGGATCTTTTGTACAGGATATCTTCACATAGTATGAACTGGGAGGCATATCTCCAAAGAGACTTCCTCTCACCTATTGTAGCTTCCACTGGATACTTTCCTTCTTTGATGAAATCTATGATAAGAGCAAACCATGGCCGGCCATCGACTGTCAATGCATTCACTTCTTCCAAGTGGATTGGCCGTACTCTCTTCTCTATGATTAGTGGTTTGATACATCCCAACGGATCATTTCCAATCATTGAAGCCAAGGTGGCCAATGCATCAGCATACTTATTGGTATCTCTTAGGGAGTAGTCAAATTCAATTTTCTCAAACTTCTGAGCCAGGGTTATTGCACATTGCTGATAAGGTATCAGCTTCTCATCTTTGGTTTTCCAATCCCTTCTGACTTGGTAGATAACAATTGATGAGTCACCATAGACCTTTAATCTGCAGACCCCTATGGCCAAAGCTGCTTTTAGTCCCATGATACATGCTTCGTACTCGCAATGTTGTTTGTGCAAATAAGTCTAATCTGAATGAAAATGGTACAAATGCCCCTTCTGGATCTATGAATAAGACGCCAGCCTCGTATCCCATATGATTTGCGGCTCCATCGAAGAACATTATCCATGTGTCATTCTTCCCCTCTTCTTGAGTGGTGTAGACTTCTTCATCAGGGAATACATCTTCCAAATGTCTGAGGTTATCTTCAATTGGTAGAGCCGACAGATGTTCTGCGATTACGCTCCCTTTGATAGACTTTTGAGTAGTGTATGTGATGTCAAATTCAGACAATAACAATAGCCACCTAGCCAATCTTCCTGTTAAAGCTGGTTTCTCAAATAGATACTTCAGGGGTCCATTCTGGAAATAAGTATGACCTTGTAGGATAACATGTAATGTCTCAATCTCTTTGTTATCCAGACTAGGGCTGTGCATGTCTTCTCCAGCTGTGTATAATTGGCTTCGTATCCCGTGAATTTCTTACTCGATAGTATACGCCTTTTACGTCTTTCCATCCGGATCATGCTTTGGGCTATCATTGATCCCATAGAACCCTCTAGTACCGACAAGTAGAGGAGTAGCGGTCTTCCGTATCGGTGGGGCTAAGACTGGTGGGTGACATTGAGGGTTCCAATCCTTTGGCTGGTCCTTCCTGAGTAGTTTGAAAATCGGTTCACACGTTGCGGTGAGATGTGCAATAAACCGGTTGATGTATTGAAGTCTTCCCAAGAAACCTCTTACTTCCCTTTCTGTTTGAGGAGCTGGCATTTCAGAGATGGCTTTTATCTTGGTTGGGTCAATTCAATTCCTCTTTGGCTGACCATAAAACCTAGCATTTTGCCGACTATAACCCCGAATGCACATTTTTGGGGGTTAAGCCTTAGTTTGTAGTGCTTGATCCTTTCAAAGAACTTCCTTAACGCAGGGATGTGACCTTCTCTGGTGAACGATTTTACAATCATATCATCTACATACACCTCTACCTCCTTATGGATTAGGTCGTGCAAGATTGTAGTAGCCATCCTTTGGTAAGTTGCCCCAAAGATTCTTCAGCCCAAATGGCATCACAAGGTAACAATGAGGTTCCCCGGCCGTTATGAAGGCGGTCTTCTCCTTGTCTTCAGGTGCCACCTTTATCTGATTGTACCCTGAGAACCCATCCATGAAGGACAACAGAGCATGATTTGGAGTGTTATCCACTAGGATGTCTATCTTTGGTAATGGAAAGTCATCTTTGGGGCTGGCCTTATTCAGGTTTCTGTAATCAATGCACACCCTCGCTCTTCCATCTTTTTTAGGTACAATGACCACGTTTGCTAACCACTCTGGATACTTCGTAACCTCAAGGAATCCTGCGTCAAACTGCTTCATGATATCCTCCTTAACCTTAAGGGTCCATTCAGGCCTTAACCGCCTTAGCTTCTGCTTACATGGCCTTACATCTGAGACCAAAGGTATCTTATGCTGTACCACTTCAGGGTCTATGCCGGGCATATCTTCATAGGACCAGGCAAATACTTCTTGGAATTCCATCAGTAATTCCGTCATTTGTTTGGTTTCCTCTTCCGTCAAGGTAGCACCGATCTTTATTTCTCGAGGTTGCTCTACTGAACCAAGGCTGATTATCTTGAAGTCTTCGCCAACAGGTTGAGCTTTCTTCTCCTCCGAGGCTTGGATGGATTGTAATATTTCAGGAAATGGTTCATCATTCTCATCATTTTCAAAGTTAGAGTTAGAAGGAGAAGGAAAGGAAGAAGTAGACGCAGAGTAATTCAAAATGTCATCTTTATTCATATTCAAAAGCAGAGGTACAGAGGAAATGGTTCCAAGTGGTAAGAACTCAAAATTTGAAACGGACTCAATCTTATCTAAAGACCTCAGGACCCTAGGCTCAGACATAGTCATTATATGTGGATTACATGGCAACCCCCTTGGGTAGACAAAATTATCATGACAACTCCAATTGGGGATTATTCCTTTGATGGGTAGGGTGAATTGTTGTACATCGGGACTCCTATCTTGGTCTTCACCGGTGAGTGTCATCACTTGATCATCGTCGAACAGTTTGTTGATGTTGATCACTTCTGTCTCAGATTTTTGCTTCTTGCTCTGCTCTTGGATCTTGACTTGCTTGAGCTCTTCCCAATCAAGGGTACAATCATGGAATATTTCGAACCCGGGTACTTGCTTTTGAAGGTGAGTATTGAACCAAGGTTCTGAAAATCCACAATAGATGTTGTTTTCTCCTCTTTGACAAAATACCCGTTTAGGGTCTTTGAAAACTGGATATCCTGTACATTGTATAACCCCTCAGATATTGCTTGATAGACTGCTTCGTCCGTCCTTTGAGGTCGCCAGTCCCCACTAACTCTATCTGATGCTCTTATTTTGCTGCTACCATACTGACCACTATACTTGTACTTCATCCTCTCGAACTTTCGAAATCCTTCGTCAGCTCTGCTCTGCTTTTGCTTGATTACTTTCAGATCCCCTTTGGTGGGGGTATATCCCAGCCCAAATCTATACTCATTGATCAATAGAGATAAGAAAGTGACACTACCATGTTGGTGGGAACCAAGGCCCATACCTGGAAAGTAGAGCATGTTAAGTAATTAACGAAATGAAAAAGGCAGATGCATACCTGTAGGATCTGGCTCAGTTGTGGCTAAGATGTTGTCAACTTGAAACCCTCCGAGAGAGAAATCCTGCCTTGTATTCCCTTGTAACTCTTCATTACTCTGTCCAGTGGCCAATGTATTCACAACTGCAGAGTCTGCGTGTATTGTCACGAGTTGTACCCTTGTAGATGAATTTAATCTTCCGGTATAAAGCGGATGCCACCGCATTGGCCCGATGGATCCAAGGCCTACCCGAAGCATGCTTGAATGAGGCGAGATATCAATGACTTGGAACTCTGTTTCAAACTCATCCGGTCCTACTTGAATTGGTACTGTGAAGACACCCAATATAGCCCTTCTGGTATTGTCGCACGCCTTGATGGTCATATCCGAAGGTTTCAACTCTGACTCGCTGAAGCCTAGATGCTTGAACGTATGGAAAGGGAATACATTTAAGGCTGACCCATTATCAACCAAAACTTGAAAAATGCTATTGCCCCGGCATCCGATGGTAATATGCAGAGCTTGTATGTGATCCTTACTTCCTTGAGGAAGATCTGCATCTCCAAAAACAATTGCATTAACGGCGTATCTACCCCCTACTAGCATGGCTAGTTCTTCTCCCTCCATTGAAACTGGGACCTGAATGCTTGCCAGAGATTTCAGTACCGCATCCCTGTAGACCTTGGAAGCCATCAGAAGCTCCCAAATGGACACATTGGCTTGGGTCTTTTGTAGTTGTTTCAAGACCGGGTTTGGAGGTTCTGGTTGATTAGCGGGTCCTTTACCTTTCTCTCTTACAGCTTGGGCCGGATCATTTACCATCAGGTGAGATGGTTTGTAGTTCTTCCTTGTTCTGGTTTCTGCTACTTCTTGCTCATCCTCTGGGAATATGAACTCCATCTCAAGGAAACGGTTGTCAACTTGATCTACTTCTCTCTCCTCATCTGAGTGGTAGATGATGAATGGTTCTTCTTCTTCTTCTTCTTGTGCTTGTGCTATAAGGTGTGATGAATCTTCCGGGAAATAGAAATCATATTCTTCTTCTTCTTGTTGATGACTTCCCAACATGTTTATTTCGTCACCAGATGTGACAACCGTATTGCTTACTCCTTCTATGATTGGAGTAAGGTCTGAGGGCTTATCTCCCCATTCTATGAAATTGATGCTGTGGTGAGGGAGGGGATTATTCGTCACTGACACTTGTCGGGGCTGGACCTTAAATTTACTGAAATCCAACAGATCTTGTATGGCATGCCTTAATGTATAGCAATTGTCCGTATCATGCCCATGCTGATTGTGGTACTTACAAAAAAGATCCATACGAAAATTCGCTGGAAGAGGGCTTGGAGGTGGACGAGGGTCGAGCACTGTCAACTTCTTGGCTTGTATTAATTTATCTAGAGCCTTGGACCGGGTCATCCCCAAATCAGTAAACTGCCTTCTTGGTCTTGCTTGCTGTGGTGGGGTGTAATTTGAACTTCCCAAGATCAATGGTTCAGAATTGGTATTAGCTATTTGCTTTACAGATTGATTTCCTGGGTTTCTTGGTGGGTACGCCCTTCTATTTGACACCCCTTCCGACCTTTCGACTTTCCCGGTAATATATCTCCTCGGGTTATGGCGTCCCTCCACTTGTTGCCCCAACAACCACGAGCCCTTCGAATGATAGGATGGCCTGGCCGAAGATGTATGTTTTATATGGCCCGCTTAAACCTCTCATCATTATCTGCACTTGATCTCTTTCAGAGGGTCGATCCCAAAGCTTTGCTGCAACACTTCTGAACCGGGTCAGATAGGCCGTAAACGTCTCTCCTTGTGCTTGAACCATGGTCTCCAATTGCCTACGATGGGTCTCTAACTCCATATTGTAGGAATAGAAACTGATAAATGCTTTGGTGATATCTGACCAAGAATGTATCTGTGATGGTTTCAGATTCATCAACCATCGATGAGCCCCACCCGTGAGTGAGAATTGGAATGCCTGTCCTAACTACTCATCAGTGAATCCTTCGCCTTGCTTCAATAGACCTGTGAAGGATCTTAAGTGGGCCCTGGGATCTCCGGTCCCATCAAATTTCTCGGTGGTCCATTTAAACTTGGGAGGCAGTTTAGTTTCCCCGGAAAGAAGCATAATCCTTCGGCATCAATAATTTGACTTTCTACTCCTTTCATGCCCCTTAGTATTTTTTCCACTTGACTCAATCTGTCACTGTATGGGCCATCTTCTTCCTTCAATTTCTTAGTCACCGGGGTAGCCTGAACGACAGACTGTTTATGGGGAACGACACCTTCCATATCTTCGAAAGCTGGGTTTATGAAAAATTTTGACGCAGCTGCATTAGGGGTACCCGGTCCTTGTGGCGGTGCCATATTTACCCTTTCAGAGGTCAACCTTTGAGCCTGCAATTGTAATTGGATATCCCTTACTGCGGCAGCTATCATTCCCATGGTATCCTCCATCTTTTCCATTCTAGCATCCATAGTGTTCGGGACTTGGTTTGATCCTTCAGCCATTGATTCAGTTGATGTGGTTGAGATGGGACTAACTGGCTTTGGTGTGTACACCCTAGATAATCTCCCAGTAACGAGATCCCTTATCCAAGAGGTAGAAATGGTTGTAGTTTGGGCTGACTCCTTGGCTTGAGTACCGGAAAGGAACCCAAAAGTGATAAATATTAGGACACTAAGATAACGGAAGTGGAAAGGAGTTAAGTACACAATCAAGGATGACTCAACCAAACAAGAGTTAGCTCCCTCATAAGAACGATTGGGTCAACATTATCCAAGTCAATTTAATTGAATTTGATTAAGCCAGGTGTTCAGTCTTGGGACCTCGTGATTCAAATGGATAATCAGTGGTACCAAGGTCTGGCCACTTGGGTTACCTAATTCGATGAAATTGAAATGGATATATTAATCCGTCCTCCTTATTAGGGATGGTTAGCAAAAGTGGTTCATGATTGAAAAAAACTGGTAAATTTCTACTTGATCATAGTATCTATACCGTGACGAAGATTTTCCGATCGTTTTTGAGATTGATGTATCAATATTGAACGATCAACACAATGAGCTTTGTATGATGGAGGGCGTGTACAGACCGGCCACACTAATGTGTATGCAGATATACGTAACCCTCACGCTCCCAACAAGTGAGAGACAAGAATACTCAAGTGTGGATCCAGACATGTTGATAAGTCAAGGACAAAAATGGGCATAACTTCGACGTTTTGGATGTAAATATTATGATCGAGTGGATTTTACCATGTTGGTTCAAAAATGGACCAAAAATAACATACATGTGGCTCAAACTGGGTTAGGACAGAAAAGGCCACCTTGACGAGGATGGGGTAACCTATCACCAAATGCTCGATGAATAATGGGCCCCCATTCCCTTTATATACTATGTTGCAAGGATCCAAGCGACGTGGAGTAGCATAACGCATTCCCAGGCGGACCCAAGAAACGCTCGTTAGAGGCTGCTCAACGGTCGTGGTCTCACAAAGTACAGGCCAAGGCTGTGTGTTTCTCCTAGCGGGTTGCCCCATATACATGGGACCCGGTTCGGCTACTCGCATGAATGTGTGACTGAACCCATTCCCCCCAAAGCAATATTATACAAGCATAAATGTAGTATCCTAAAATCTAGCATCCAATTCACACAAGGAAAGTTTTCATTTAAGAGTTTGACATTTATATCCCCAGTGGAGTCGCCACTGTGAGGACAAAGATGGAAAATCTTTTGGAGTCGCCACCTAGATTTAGGTCTAGGACCTTAGAAATGTGAAATCTCACCCCAAGGTAAGACTTCGATTGACTCATGACCCTTAGATTGAAATTATGGTCCATCAGAGATTAGGTAAGTGTCAGGTTACGGTTATGGGAAGGGGTTAGGCACCCAAACCGCCCGAACAAAATCGGTCTCCTATACCTTTCCTATGCTAGACTCTATTTATTAAATTAAACCAAACCAAGTGGTTTGATTCATTGAACCGAATCTGTATCCATCAGATTGCCTACGTATTATGGATTTATTCCGAAAATCAGGTCCACCATCGTAGTTCAGGTGTGATTAAAGTTTATGGCTGTGATTTATGCTTGTGCATGATTAAGTTTATTTGTTCAAGTTGAAATTTATGCTTGAATGGTTGAGAAATCCTATGGGTTAGGATCTGGATAGTCCATGTGGACTGATAGATAGTCCTAGTGGATCTAAGAATAACCCTATTTGGGTTGGAATGTAGATAATATCCTAGTGGATCTATGGATAGTCCAAGTGGACTAAATGTGTGGATAACCCTATTTGGGTTAAAATATGGGGGATATCCTAGTGGATCTATGGATAGTCTGAGTGGACTAAATTGTGGATCTGAATTTGGGATTCTCCCAAATAGCCTACGTATCCTAGGGTTTGCCCTAGGAATCAGAATCCGCATAGTTCGGGATGGATAACCTGTTCTAGGTTAATGATTGAGAACCTATTCTAGGTTAAGGGTTTAGAACCTATTCTAGGTTTAGGATTTAGAATGGGCAAAATCATCCTAAATTATCCTTTTCATCCTGAATTCTAATTTTGGAAGGTTTGGCAAAGTATTTTTCTTTCTTTATTATGACTTTTATTATTCCCATTATGCCCTTCCCAAGAATGTGGGTGCCTAAATGCACGTCCCCATACCTAATATGTTTGCTAGGTGTATATATATGGCAATTCGACTAGGGTGTTGCATAAATTAAATTATTTCCTAAAATAGAATATTCTAACTAAATATGGCATATAAAATATTTATGGCAAGAAATTAACATGTAGTAAGATTGTTTAAAATCTCTCAAATATGACATGTATTGCAAATAAGGCAATAGCCTAATATGGTAAGATCTAATATGGCAAGATCTAATATGACAAGATCTAAGCATGGCAAGATCTAATATGACAAGATCTAATATGCAAGATCTAATATGGCAAGATCTAATATGGCAAGATCTAAGCATGGCAAGATCTAATATGGCAAGATCTAATATGCAAGATCTAATATGCATCTATATATCAATATGGAAAGTACCAATCATAGAATGCATATATGACATGAATTTTTCAAAAAAAGGAAAGATCTTATATGCTATTTTCTAAGCATAGTAAGACTTAAAAAAATTAAGATTTTGCTAAAATATGATAAAAATTTATCTATTCTACCAAAAATAGCAATACATGGAATGTGGCAAACATGGTATGCACAATCCAAACAAAGCATATGAATGCTCCAAATATAGCTATTTATCCAAATATGGGAGAATTCATTTAAACAATCATTGATGTTATAATGAATGAGACATCAATGAAACTTTTTTTTTTTTGAAAAATTCAAAATTATCAAAACAAACATATGTTCAATGTTCTTTGAAATTGTAATTCTTATGAAGGAGTTTGGGAAGATTAATGACTCAAAACTGTGAAAATTGTGACACAAGGTTCCAGATAATGGACAAAACTATGAACTGTATTCAGATTTGTCACATTATACAAGAATGACCATAAGTAGGTCTTTCAAAACTCAAATCAAGCTCAATATTTTTTCATAGAAATATGACTTAGTATATTATATTTCATATGAAGGATTTGAATCCCAACAGAAACAAAAATAGATCAAAGATATACCCTAAGACCGAACATGTGCACTGGTCAAATCTGTTCCTGATTTTTGACCAGTTGCACCATAAATTCCAAATAAAATTCTATTCTTAATGAAAATTAAATACAGACATATGTCTATGTAGATAACTATCTGATCTAAAATTTCATTAAGAAAAACAAGTTAAAACAGTATATTTTCTTTGTGAAAAAATGACTCTTTTCAATCATGCAAATCAGTACATCATGACAGATTTAAAATCAGAGCACTATGCACTTAAAAATTGATATCAATTCAAGAAAAAATGGAAAAAACTATGGAACCAGTGCCATTTTTTAGGAGACTTTCAACTCTAAAAAATTCATGTTAAGTGAATTTATTGATTATGGCCATAAGGCCTTTGTCTAGAGACTTTCTGGTGGAGGATTGCATTACATCCGAGAAAAATAGCAATGTCAAAGACAAATTTTTTGATATATTTTCCCAATTCCAAATGGAACGAAATTTTTAGGGTAGCCTTCTAACATATCAGAGAGACTCCCATAAAATTTTGGGCCATAAATTTTGGGCTTCAAAATCTTAGAAAAAATACATATGATGTACGTCCTAAGTTTGAACCCTAAATCTGGAATTTTCAGATCAAAAAACCACTTTATGAAATTTGCAAAAACATCAAACATCATTGTATATCATTCAAAAATTCATCATTGAATAGCTTAGACAAATTATCATTCATAAAAAATGTTAGACATAGGCATCCTAACATTAACAAGCATGTAATAGAGCAGTCATGATTGAGATTTCATGAAAATTATCCTTTTTCAAGCAAAATTGGCATTCGGGCATTATAACGACCTCTAAATTTATTTAGAGTACTAACCTTGGGCTCAAATCGAGCGAAACCGTTGATTAAGGGTGATTGGAGGTTGTATCAATCCCCTTTGAATGTGAATCCTCCTTCTCCTTTCTTCTGCTTCTTTCTCTCTTCTCTTTCTCTCTTTTCTTCTTCTTTTTTCTTTCTTTTCTCTTTTCTCTCTCTTTCTTTCTTCCTCTCTCACGTTTTCTCTCTCTCACTCACATTTTTCTCTCCCTCACCCACGTTCTCCTCTCTCTATGGTCTGGAAAAAAATCCCTCCTCTCTCTTCTCTTGCCTATTTATAATTTTTCTCTCATTTTCTAGAAGATCCTTCTTTCCTTTCTTCTTTTTTCTAGAAAATCTTTTTTTTCTTCCTTTTTCTTCTTTCCTTTCTTCTTTTCCTTCCTTTTTCTCTTCTCCTTCTTCATTGCACACGTTCTCTATCTCTCCCTCTTCTAGAAAATCCTCTCCTCCTCTTTCCTTCTTCTCTCTTCCTTCATTTTCTTCTTTTTTTTAGAAAAATCTTTTTTTTTCTTTCCATTTTTTCTTCTTTCCTTTCCTTTCTTCCTTCCCACATTTTTTCTTCTTCCTTTCTTTCCTTTTTCTCATTCTTCTTCTAGAAAACCCCTTCTCTCTTTCCTTTCTCTCCTTCCTTCTTCTAGAAAAATCCTTCTCTCTTTCCTTTCTTTCTTCTTTCCTTTTCTTCTTCATTCTTTTCCTTCCTTTTTGCTTTTCTCCCTCTCTTTTCACGTTTTCTTTCTTAGAAAACATTTCCTTTTTTCTTTTTATTATTTTTCTTTTTCTCTTTTTTTTTCGTTTTTTTTTTCCTTTTTCTTTCCTTCATTTTTTTTCTTTCTTTCTTTCTCCTCTCTCTCTCTTTCACGTTTTCTAGAGAAAACGTGAAGGGGAATCTTTTCCCCCTTTTTTTTTCTTTTTCATTTTTTCTTTTATTTCTCTCTCTTTCCTTTTTTTCTTTCTCCCATTCTCTTTCCTATGGCCTCTCTTTTCTCTCTCTTTCCACGGCCTCACTTTCCTCTCTTTCCTAATATATATATATATATATATATATATATATATATATATATATATATATATATATATATATATATATATATATATATATATATATATATATATATATAAAAGTATACATATAATATCCAAAGATAGATATATATACACATATATATATATATATATATATATATATATATATATATATATATATATGTATAATACATATAATATATCCATAAGATATATATATGTATTATATACAATAATATATTATACATTATACATATATAAAAGAAATGCATGCCTAAGGACCGACATAACTTGGTCCGGATTGGTCCGAAATGGGTCGAGCTAAGTTAGACTAAGCTGGATTAAGCTGGTTTGGACTAAGGTTGACATTTCATAGTCCATTTCTGTCACCCTTCCATATGAAATTTTCTGATAGCATCTGTTCCAAAATTTCTATGTTCACTTTGTAGAACATTAAAAATGAGGAATATAGGAACTTGAATCACCTCATTTGGAAGTAAAATGGTCAACTTATGAATTTTTGAAGATTAAATAATCATTTCCATGTGTAATCTTGCATGGGACCTACTGGTGACTTCTACCCGGAATTTTTTACGTCCACTTTGTAGAACATCATGAATGAAGAATAATGGTCTCGGGATCATCTAAATCCGATGTAGAACGGAAAAGATATGAAGCTTTGAAGTTCTAACGATAATTTTTGCATGCAAGCTTGCATGGGACCCACTGGTGACTTCTACCCCGGATTTTTTTATGTCCACTTTGTAGAACACCATGAATGAAGAATAATGGTCTTGGAATCATCTGAATCCGATGTCGGATGATCAAGATATGATGATTTGAAATTCAAACAATCCGACTTAGGATAATTTGCATGAAGGCCCCTGAGATTATTTTTTATAATAATTTCAGAAACCTCCCTTATATGTATCATCCGACTAAAATGGTCGTATCTTCCTCATTTGTTATCAGAATTGAGCAATTCTGGTCTCGTTTCGAAGATAATTCTATGACCTATGCATCTATGTAGATAATATCCCATGACCCTGCTGTGGAAATCAGTGGAGAATCACAAATCTTTGGGTTAAAGGTCAGAAACCTGCCATATTGGCTCACTTATGCCAAGGGTGGCAAAAATGGGGTGCTTACACCAAGCTAACCAGGAAGGGAGATGAGTTTAATTGGACTGACAAGTGTGAAGAATCTTTCCAAACTCCAAAAACAAGGTTGATATCAGCTTCCATCATGATCGTTCTGGTACTAGGGAAATATTTTACCATATACATTGAAACTTTTGGATTGGATCTAGGATGCGGGTTGATGCAAGGTAAATAAGTGATTGTATATGCTTCAAGAAAACTAAAAAAGCATGAGAAGAGTTACCCTACTCATGACTTGGAAGTAACGGTGATAAATTATGCAATCAAGACTTGGAGACATTATCTAAACGGAGGAGAATTTTAGATTGAATGGGAACACAAGAGCTTTATGTACCTCCTCATCAGAAAGAGTTGAACATGAGGATAAGAAAATGACTGGAATTGCTCAAGGATTAGGACTGTGATATCCAGTATCATCCAGGGAAGGCTAATGTAGTAGCTAAGGCATTAAGCAAAAAGGGAATTACGAAGTCCAAGGAAGGAACTAGTATAGATACTGTCTTATGTTCCACAGCAATAGATTCAGATTTAGAAGTAGAGTAACCTACAATAGAAACTCGTGATGATCCAATAGAGCAAGAACTTATGAATGAACTTATGAAGCAATAATTCGGCTGTGCTTGTGGCATTAATGATCATTTCTAAATTGATGGATGAAGTAAAAGTAGCAATTTTGTGAGATCCGTAAATAAGAACGGTGTAAGCAGATTTAGAAAAAGGAAAACCCAACCCTGAGTTACTTTGGATGTGGAGACGGTACTTAGATACAGAGGTAGATTCTGAATACATGAAGATAAAGACTCGGATATTAAGAAGAGGATAATGATAAGAAACCATTGTACTCAATATTCAGGACATCCTGGAGTACCAATATGTATCATGACCTGAAGAGATGGTACTGGTAAAGAGGAATGATAACAAATGTGGTTTAGATGCATGTTTTAGGAATTGAATTATCAGTAAGTAAAGGCTGAAAGACAAAGACCAACATGGCTACAACAATAACTATCAAAGCCAGTCTGGAAGTGAAACTGCATTACAATGAACTATGTCATTGATTTGCCACAGACTCCCAGAGCGGTTGATGCAGTTTGGGGGATTATTGATCGCCTCATGAAGATAGCTCATTCCATTGCTATATGACCTCGGTATGCTTTGGAGTGGCTAAATAAGCTATATGTGGATAATATTGCCAGATTGAATGGAATGCATGAGAGCTTAGTGTCGGTTAGAGGCTTATGCCTTATTTCAAAGTTTTGGGAGGATCTACAAAAAATAATGGGGACAAAATTGAAGTTTAGTACCGTACTTTACCTCAAACCGACGGACAGTCGGGGCGGATTATACAGATCCTAAGAGATATGCCCAAGTTTGTGAAATTGATTTCAAGGAGCATGAGTTGAGAAGTTAACCGTGAATTGAAGTTGCTACCAAAATACTATGTAAATGTCACCTATAAAGCATGGTAAGGTAGAAATGTCAAATTCCTTTGTTTTGGAATGGAGTTAGTGAATAAAGAGTTTTAAAACCTGACTCTATTGAAGAAACCTGTCGAGTAGCAGACAAGATAAAAAAAGAGAGCCAAGATAGCTCAAGATGTCAGAAGAGACACCAAGACCTTGAGTTCGCCATAAGTGACAATGTGTTCTTGAAGATATCACTTATGCAGAGTTTGAAACGATTAAACAAGAAGGGAATGTTGTATTCTATATAGGTGTTGGATCTTATAGACTTTGGAGAGACAAGTTGCATATCAATTAGCGTTACCTCTGTCCATGTCTAGTGCGCATGATGTATTTTACGTGTCTCTATTGAAGAAGTATATTGGAGTTCCATATTAGAGATAATGACTACGGATCCACTGGTTTAGATAGGAGATTCAACTATTGTAGTGGTACCAGCCTAGTTCACTAGTTGGAAGGTACAACATCTCCAAAGCTGGGATAATTAGTATATGAAGATAACTTGGCGAAGACGATATGCGGAGGAGATTGCATGGGAGGATGAAGATGCAATGCGGAAATAGAATTCCCACCTAAATTTAAATTATGAGGACAAAATTTATTTTAAGGATGGGGGAGTTGTAAGATCCGTACTTTCAAATTTCGAGGATTAAATTTCTTTTAAGGGTAGTGGAGTTGTAAGACCCGCATGCAACGAACCCGGTCTAACCTTACATTTCGTGTCATGACCGGTCTACATATCATGGTCGAACCAAGTGTGTGAAGAAACCCAAGACCCAATATGACATTTTATTCAAAAATAGTTAAAATGAGGGTAGGGTCGCACGCCTAAACAGGCAGGGTCGACCCCCCTGTCCGACCCATGATTTTTGGACTGGGGGTCACAGGGGTCTCGAATTGTCCGACCCCCCCATCGACCCACCCTATCGACCCCCAATTGTCGACAGAACCGGAAATTAGGAAGGAAGTTTCAATTGGAACCTTTCCTAAACTAAATGAGACTTATTTTGGGAGGTTTTACTCTATAAATAGGACGTCCCTAAGCCTCTTTCACTCCTTTTACAACACTAATTGGATTGAGAGAAAGAGAAGAGAAGGAAGAGAAGGAGAAGAGAAGGAGAATTGAAGAAGAAGACCAAGGAGGAGGAAATTCAGAGGAAACTCTGAATCTCAGCAAATCTAAGGTATGAATACATTCTCCATGATTTATTTAAGACCTTAGAATGGTTCATGAAGAGGATACGACTTAGGAGATACCTAAATCATCCATCCATTGGAGGATTTCAATGAAATTCATGGAGGAAATCATGATAGGCAAAGTAAGGAAGAACCCTAGAGTTTTAATCCATAGAAGAAGCATAAAATGGATTGTGGAAGTAAGCCATAGGACCCAAACTTGAAAGAGTAGACTGTAGGATGAAATTCCCGACTCAAACCATGGGGGGTTGCACCTAGGGTTGATGGAACATCGGACCCTAGCATCGACCCCCAGCATTCGGGAAGCCCAGGAAAGGGGTGGTCGCACCCAGGGTCGATGAAACATCAGACCCTGGCATCTACCCTACCCCTAGGGGTCACAGAAAACTGCTACCCGTCCTGCTACCCCCACTTAACAGCAAGCCTAGAATTGTCGGAATGAATTCCAACTAAAATCTATCGACTTGTTAGGTTTCCTATTGATATAAAAGTGATTCTTAAAGCTTGAAGAGGATCTACAATCAAGAAAAGGTGAGGGAACAAGACCTAAACTAATTGGTTAATAATAAATTATTTTTATTTCTTGAGTCCGATGCCATGACTGATTTTATGCGTGTATGCTTATATGTACATTCAACATGTCATCCAATATTTTTATTATTACTGTTCATGCATAATTAAATTTATTGTTTATAAGATGATGACGATGATGATGATAGGAATAGGCATGTGAATGTATGTGTGTGGTTAGTGTGCTTGATGCGAGCGAGTATTAGGGGGGGTGTCATAGGCCGGGCCTCAGCACTCTAGCTCTATCTCTAACTCAAGTCTTGTCCACTGACATCGTCGTATCGCCATTACCTTAGCAGAACTATTACATCGTAGTGTATGAGGGAGGTGATCTCGGACCGTGTAGTCTCTGACTCTGTCGGGGGGCCTTAGTCCTATCTCTATGGACATATTGAGGGATGCTGGGGTGAGGCCTTGGATACACTGTTACATTAGGATTGGTTAGTTGTGAGCCCAGTTTGCAAGCGCTCGCCAGCAAGGGCTTACGTGTTGGTATGGGCAACCGGTACAGCAATAAACGTAACCTTTGCATGTACATTGTCCATGGTTTGTTGCATTGTTTTGTTTTCTCACTGAGCTCAAGTTGGAGAGCTAACCCTCGCGCACGTAATTATTTTAGTTTCTGATGTTGCAGGTACTATGATTGAAGATTATGTCTACACGTCAACATATGAACGGGTGGAGGCTATGAATGAGCAAGCTGTGGAGAACGAACATGGTTCGTTAAGAGAGCGTTTCAACTGTGGATATGTTTAGTGTTTAAACTTCATATTTAGATATTGTAATATGTATTAAGTTATGTTTTGGTTATTTAGAAATAAATGGAATAACAATTATTTATCACGACTAGACCTCAGTTCATTATCTGTAAGACTTCCGTTATTTACTTTATTATCTCTGATTAATGTGGAATGTGTTTTGGTTTATCATATGTGGGATAGTCTATTCGAGATCCTGGTTGAACCGTTGGTTTATTGACGGTTCATCACACCATTTTGGTTAGTCAAAAATTGGGGTGTGGTAGGTAGGGCACCAGGGGAAGTGTCATGCAGTGTTTTATCCAGGCACTTTAGCTCTATCTCTATTCCATGATCGGTGCATGTAGGACAGCGATGGTGTTTGATCCATTGGGTGGCTTCACACACTAATGTATAGAGGTGTGGCGGCCACCTATCCTTTCTATTGCACATTGCAAGCTTATGAACCAGACCAAATATATGAATTGAATGCATGCATATGTTTGTTGCATTGCTTTGTTTGCTTACTATGCCATGATGTGTGCTCGCCCTTTCGACGTCGAATATTTTTAGTTGATGATGCAGGTCCTACCGTAGAAGATTGTATGAATGCTCTGATGTACGGAAATATTACGGCGATGGATGCAGAAGCTATGATGGAGTCGTATGATTTGTCGTGCGAGTGCAACTCATGCGTCTTTGATTAGATTTAATTGTCGAATTATTCAGAACATGTAATTGATTAATTTATTTTATTTTATGTCTTCAATTATTTGAGATAATTGGATACTTTATTTATGATATCACTGTTAGATACTCAGTTTATTAATATTAAAGACTTCTACTATTGTTTATTTACTCTGATTATGGTTGTGGATGTATATGGTTTAAGCAAAGAGACACGGCCTATTCGAGATCCGGGTTGAACCGTTGGATCATAGACGGTTCATCACACCATTCTGGTTGGTGCAGAATTGGGGTGTAACATGTGACCACACCCTCCCTGAAACTTCCCCGAGGGCATGTGGCCGACATGTGTGGTCGCATACCATGCGACCACACCCTCCCTGAAACTTTCCCGAGGGCGTGTGGTCGCTATGTGTGGTTGCATACCATATGACCATACATGCGACCACACCCTCCCTGGAACTTTCCCGAGGGTGTGTGGCTAGTTATGTATGTCTCGTGTGGTCGCATATCATGCGACCACACATGTGACCACACCCTCCCTGGAATTTTCCCGACGGTGTGTGGTTGGTTATGTGTGTCTCATGTGGTCGCATATCATGCGACCACACATGTGATGGTCGACTTTTTCACTCCCAATTCAATTCCTTCATGTTTTGATTCCTTGGCTTATCATCATGATCCTTACTATGATTGTTCTATGTCTTAAAATTCATATTTTACACAATCCATCATCCAAATAGATTCCCTTCATGGATCTCTTAGAATTTATCCATGGTTTGATGATTGGGGACTTACTTTGAAGCACTATCTCCTTAATGATCTATTCTAGTTATTCAACTGATGTGGGGAATGTTTTCATAGCTTAAACTTGTTGAAGATTCAGAGTTCTCTCTGAAATTCCTCTTCTTAGTCTTCCTCTTCAATTCTCCTTCTCTTCCTCCTCTTATCTTTCTCTCTCTTTCAGTTTGACTTCTAAAAGGATGAAAGAGTCTAAGGGACGTCCTATATATAGAAGAAAATCCTCCATATAGAGTCCCACTTACATTAGGAAAGAACCCCCTATGGATTAGGAAGGTTTCTTAATCATGGAGTTAGTCTGACTTCATGTGGTCGAACGTGGGGTCGCAGAACCCATCGACCACACAGCCAAAAACTGTGACCACACATCCCAGACTCCAGTGATTGCATTATTCTGAGGTGTGGTCGACCACACCTGTTTAGGTATGCAACCACATACTCTTAAATAGATGATTTTGGGTTTAGTTTCATACCTAGCCTTGTGGTTTCTTCACGCACTTAGTCCGCTTGGTCTGACCATGATAGAAAGACCTGATACAAGGTGGTAAGACCGGTTAGTATGATACGGTTCTTACAACATCCTCCCCCTGATGCTCCACTCGCATCCAACACACCAACCACACACATACATTCACATGCCTATTCCTAACATCATCACCATCATCATGTTATAAATAAACATAATTAAATATGCATGAACAGTAATAGTAGGAATATTAGATGAGATGTGAGATGCAGATTACGAGCATATTTGCATAGAATCAATCATGGCATTGGACTCAATAAAAATAAAGCAGTTTGTTATTATCCAATTAGTTTAGGTCTTGCTCCCTCACCTTTGATCGATGTTTATTCCTCTCCTTGTTCCTCTTCCAAGTTTTGGAAGTCACATTGAATCTATTAGGAACCTAAACAATTAATGTATGTAAGTTAGGGTTCAAGTTTACCAAGTTACAGTAGTCAAAAACCTTGTTTGGCTCAAAATATACTTGCTGTTATCCTATGGTCGATGCTATGGTTGCAATATATGCCACCATAGGACATACGGTCGATACCCTATGGTCGCATTACATGCGACCGTACCTGCCACCGTATGTTTCATGAATTCTTCCTGAATGACTGTGGTCGACTGTTTTCTCATCCTATGGTCGACCATAGCTGCGATCATACGTAGTCAAGTTAAGTTTTACTTTTCATATGAGTTTTTCCTCATGGATTATCAATGGGATTCATCCTAAAATCATTCTATGGCCTTTGATCAGAGTTTATCCTTATCAGTTATCCCTAATTTATTCTCTCATGGTTTTGCTTATAAATTTCATAACTGAAATCGGTACATTAAATTCAACACATCAATTTGATGGAAAGGAACCTATCCTATCTGATATATCCTACAGAGTCAAGTCCATACCTTAAGCTTGTTGTAGAGAGATAGAACTCTTCTCTGCAAAACCTTCCTCTCAGTCTTCTTCTCCAAATCTCCTTCTTTGTCTTCCTCTCTCTCTTTCTCTTTTAGGTTTAGAGTTTCAATATGGGTTCTAAAAGAGTGAGAGAGGCTAAGGAGCATCCCTTATATAGAGAAAAAACCTCCATATAGAGTTCCACTTTAATTAGGAAAGAGTCCTCCTCAAATTAGGAAAGTTTCCTAAACACAGAGTTGATTCTAGGTTCATACGATCGCATAAACCATCGATCGTAGGGTCGAGAACATCGACCATAGGGTCCTGGATCCGAGGTCATCATTCTTACCATATGGTCGACCATACCTACCCAGGTATACTACCATATGCATACAGTTTTGGGTATTGACTCGATTTTTATACCTAGTTTGTGATCCATCTTCACACGCTTGGTCCACTTGGTCCAGGAATGATGGGAGGACCTGGCACGACATGGTTAGACCAAGTTAGTGGAGAGCAGGTCTTACAACTCCACCACCTTTAACAAAAATTTCGTCCTTGAAATTTATACATACGGATCTCACAACTCCCCCACCCTCAAAGGAAATTTTGTCCTCGAAATTTAGATATACTTTGGAGTTAAATATGTGGGATTACTACTTCCGCATTGCATCTTCCTCTTCCCATGTAATCTTCTCCAAATCTTGTCTTCGATAGGTTACCTTCATATAATAATTATCCCAGCTTTGGAGATGTTGTACCTTCCAACCAGTGAACTAGGTTGGTACCACTTCACTAGTTAAATCTTCTATCTAATCCAGTGGATCCATGGTCAATACCTTTGATATGAATCTCCAACGTACTTCTTCAATAGAGGCAAGTGAAATACATCATGCACACTAGACATGGACATCGATAACGCTAGTTGATATGCAACTTTTCTACTTCTCTCCAAAATTTTTATGAGGTCCAGAACATATATAGGATACAACTTTCCCTTCTTGTCAAATCGTTTCAAACCATACATAAGTGATGTCTTCAAGAACACTTTGTCACTTATGGCGAACTCGAGGTCTTGGTGTCTCTTCTGACAAACTTGAGCTATCTTGGCCCTTTCTTTGATCTTGTCTGCCACTCGACAGATTTCTTCAATAGATTCAGGTCTTACAATTCCTTATTCTTTGACTTCGTTCCAAAACAAAGGAATTCGATATTTCTACCGTACTATGTTTCATATGTGATGTCTATATGGTAACTTAGTAGCAAATTCAATCCACAGTAACTTCTCAACTCAAGCTCCTTGAAATCAATTTCACAAGCTCGGGGCATATCTCTTAGGATCTGTATAGTCCGCTCCAACGATCCGTCAGTTTAGGTAAAATGCGGTACTAAACTTCAACTTCATTTTCATTGTTTTCTGTAAATCCTTCCAAAACTTTGAGATAAAGCAAGAGCCTCTGACCGATACTATGCTCTCAGGCATATCATTCAATCTGGAAATATTATCCACATACAGCTTAGTAAGCCACTCCAAAGCACACCGAGGTCGTATAACAATGGAATGAACTATCTTTATAAGGCGTTGTAATGTAGTTTCACTTTCAGACTGGCTCTAATAGTGGTTGTAGTAAGCCACGTTGGTCTTTGTCTTTCAGCCTTTACTTACTGATAATTCAGTCACGGAAACATGCATCTAGCCATAACTACTTCCATTCCCTTCCACCAAAATAATCTCTTCATGTTTTGGTATATTTTGTTCTTCTAGGATGTACCCAATACTGAATAGAATGGGCTTTTAGCATTATCTTGTATCTATGATCAGCGTTTTTCACTTTCAGGTATGCATAATCATCCTCTGTATCTCAGGACCTTTTTCTCATCCGATGTAAGTCAGGGTTAGGTTTTTTTTTCCTCTAAATCTTCTTGTACCGTTCTTACCTACGGATCTAACAAAATTGCTACTTTTACTTCATCCGTCAATTCAGAGATAATCTTTAATGCCATAAGCAGAGCCAAAGAACTATTGCTCCATAAGTTCATCCATAAGTTCATCCATAAGTTCTTGCTCAATTGGATCATCACGAGTTTCTATTATATGTTACTCTTCTTCCAAATCTGAATATGTTGCTATGGAACACAAGGCAGCTATTGTACTAGGTCCTCCTTTTGGCTTCATTATTCCTTATTGCTCAAAACCTCAGCTACCATATTAGCCTTGCATGGGTGACATTGAATATCGTAGTCTTAGTCCTTCGGGAGTTCCAACCATCTCCTTAGCCTCATGTTCAACTCTTTCTGGGTGAAGAGCTAAGTAAAACTCTCATAATCAGATTTAATCTAAAATCCTTCTCCGTATAGATAATGTCTCCTAGTCTCGATTGCATGAATCACCATCGCTAACTCTAAGTCATGAGTCGGGTAACTCTCTTTATTCTCCTTCAGTTGTCTTGAAGCATATGCAATCCCAGTTTCACCTTGCATTAACTTGCATCCTAGACCCAATCTGAAAGCATCAATGTATAGGGTAAAAGGTTCCCCTCGTGCCAAAATGATCAAGATGGGAGTTAATATCAACCTTGCTTTTAGAGTCTAGAAACATTCTTCACACTTGTCAGTCTAAATAAACTCCTCCCCTTTCCTAGTTAGCTTGGTAAGAGATATTGTTGTCCTAGAGTAGTCCTCTATGAATCGTATATAATAACCAACTAAACCCAAGAAACTTCTGATCTCTGCAATGTTCTTTGGTGTTTCTTACCATACGATTACTTCTATTTAATAGGGTCCACCTTTATTACTTTTGATGATACTACGTGACCCAAAAAGATTACTTAGTTTAACCAAATCTTACATTTCTTGGACATAGCATAAAGCTTCTCCCTTCTCAACTGTTGTGAGGTTGCTCTAAAATTCGTTATAGGACTTTCTTCGTCTTTGGAATAAACCAATATATAGTCTACAAAAACTATGACTGACGTGTCCTATACATCGTGGAATACCCGATTCATAAGTTCTATAAAAGATGTAAGGGCATTGGTTAACAAAATAACATAGCGAGGGACTCATAATGCTCATTCTCGATTTTAAAAACTATCTTCGAAATATTGCTGTCCAAATTCTTCAGCTGATGATATCTTGATCGAAGATCAATCTTAGAAAATACCTTTTCTCCTTGCAACTGTTTAAACAAGTCATCGATCTGAGGTAGTGGATATCGGTTCTTGATCGTGAGCTTGTTCAATTCTCGATAGTCTATACACAGACGAACACTACCATCCTTCTTCTTTATGGGCCACACTAGTGCTTCCCAAGTGGTATACTCGACTGGATTAAACCTTAGTTTAATAACTGTTATAGTTGAGTTTTCAGTTCATTCCACTATGTAGGAGCTATCCTATAGGGTGCCTTAGATATAGGTGCCATCCCTGGTAACAAGTCGATAATGAACTCGGTCGCACGATCAGGTGGCAACCCAAGTAAGTCTCCTACAAACACATCAGAGAGTTTATGCATCATATCAATATCTTCCATCTGTGGTGCCTCTTTAGTGTCGTCTATCACATATATCATATATTCAATTACTTTCTTTTCAAGGCATCTCTTCACCTTTAGTGTAGAGAAAATAAGATTCCGCTTCCCAAGCAATATGCTTCCAATAAAATCAAATTATGTGTAGTCTTTATTATTGAATGACAACTTCTTCTATGCATATAACAGCTTTGTAGAGTGTTGAGACAACCAATCTATCCCCAAGATGACGTCAAAGTTTTGCCATCTCAAGGAGAATTAGATTACATCCAAATTTCGTCCATCCATACGATTCAGACATTGTTTATCACACTCATTAATCACAACATCTAGTCCAAAAGGGCTTGAACTATCAAAATTTGATTTAAAGGTCTTAATGAACACTTCTAATCCCCTTTTATCTCATAGTTTTTCGAAGACTATCATTAATAATCTCATATCCCGAAAAAATCATTAGCTTACATCTCTCTTATCACTGTTGTTCTATCCTGATCTCTCTTTTATATACCTTGAAAAGTACCTTGTGATTGTTACTCACTTCATATCCCAAGTCTACCTATAAGCACTAGGGTATATGCTTATATTCTTATTAATTCCAACAAACTCACTTTTTTCCTTTTACTTAATCATCTCACTCGACATTAGGCATAACTTAGTATTACTTGTGCTAATCCGAATACTATCAATGCCATAATTTTTTTTTTCATCCTTGGATCCACTCTTAGATATGCCTTTAGAAATATTCTTCCTTGTCAAACTTTATACCGATATAGCCATCTTTAATTCTATTCGAGTGCTATCTACTATTTACTAGCTGCTCTTGGAAGTTTTCACTTCTTGCTCATGCACTATTTTACAGACCATGACTCCTATCCATCTATCCAGTATTCTCAAAATAGATTCTCTATTACTTCATCTGAGGTTTCTTGGCTATAGAATCTAATCTGAATTCAATCGTTACCTTAAATAATTCCCTTATTAACTAAGTATCTTTATCAAAGAAGGTCAGAAAATGTAAGAATCAGAATGTTTATCCAAAAGTGATTTACTTTCTTCTTTTGAATTTAGTATGATGACGAACACTTGTTCTATCTAGTGAACTTTGGTTTAAAGGATCAGGAGTAAATCTATGGTAATCGAACCAACAACCAAGGACCGTTAGTTGCAAGGTGGTCCAAATACATAGAAGTAGAGGTTCTACATCTCTTAACCTCATGGTTATAGGTTCTAACAAGTATATCATGCCATTGGTCAAGGCACTAAAAGAGTAAATCTGGAAAAATCTTGGTACATCAATAAATTAGGTATAAATTAGAAAGATGTATGCTCAACTGTGAGGACAATGGAAAATGATGATCCTCCTCGGGATATATAAAAATTCGTATCGATGAAGATCAATTGTATGTTGGAGTCGCCACCCTGATTAAGGTCTAGGACCTCTAAAAATGTAGCCTCACCCTAAGGTAAGACTTCTATTGACTCGTGACCCAATGTATCGGTTCTTTGGTTTGTAAGAGATCAGATAAGTATTCAGGGTACGGTTATGGGAATGTGTTAGGCACCCAAACCGCCCGATCAATATCGACCTCTTAAACTTTCCTTAAACTCTAATTTTGACTATGCTTGGTCAACTGGATGACTAGGGTTCAATGGGGGATGTCCTAAACCAAGTTGCTAAGTTATTTTAACCTAGGGTTCAGCCAATCATGTTTTAAAGCAAATAAATAAGCAATGAGTACAGTACTATACAGTGAACCGAACCAAAGATGGTTCGATCTTGGACTGAATCTGAGACGTATAAGACATCTCAAATTGCCTACGTATTCCAATCCTGGAAATCAAGTCCAAAATGTAGTTCGAAGTGGGTTGTGTGATTAAAGATTATGGAAGTAATTTATGTACGTACTTCAATTAGATTCTTTGTTCAAGTTGAAGTTTATGCTGAATGGATGGTTGATGGGTGGCTTTGTACCATATTTGGGACTCCCAAATTGCCTACGTATTTTAGGGTGTGCTCTAGAAATCAGGTACGACGTAGTTCGAAGTGATTGTGAGAGTCGAATTTGGAATGTGTACCAAATTCCTTCCATTTTTATCGATAGGATCTAAGGATAAGACCTAAATTCCTACCATTTTTATTTGGGATGTGTAGCAAATTCTTTCTATTTTTGTCAATAGGATCTAGGGATGAGACCTAAATTCCTACCATTTTTATTTGGGATGTGTACCAAATTCTTTCTATTTTTGTCAATAGGATCTAGGGATGAGACCTAAATTCCTACCATTTTAATTGTTTCCATTTTTGTCAATAAAATCTAGGGATGAGACCTAAATTCCTACCATTTTTATTGTTTCCATTTTTATCAATAGGATCTAAGGATGAGACCTAAATTCCTACATTTTTATTTTTTCCATTTTTAGGTTTCTAGGGTTTCCTATCCCTTTTCATTGTGATTTTTATTTTTTAGGGTTTCATACCGTAATTATTCTCTTTATTCTAGGGTTTATCTTCCCCTAATTATTCATTCTATTTTTAGGGTTTCACTTTCCCTAATTATTGTTTTCTTTCCATTTTTAGGGTTTCCTATCTTAATTGCTGTATTCTTCCCATTTTTAGGGTTTTCTTCCTTAATTGTTATTTTTTTATTTTTTCTCTTTCCAAGACAAATATGGCAAATGAAAATATTCCAACTATAGCAGTGGTAGTATTCCAAATATAGCAGTGTGCATCTAAACATGGCAGTAAGCATCTAAATATGGCAATAAGCATGTGGCAGACAGATATAACAATAAGCATGTGTAGCAGATAGATATAGCATTGAGCATGTATAGCAGACAGATATAGCAAGCATGTGTGCATCCAAATATAATAGTGAGATGGTGCTAGATCAATGATATTGGTGAGATGCAAAATCAAGGGTTGTGATGAGGTGCAAGATCAATGGTAATGGGGGTCAGATGATGTAGATGATGATCAGAGGATATGGGTGATGATTGGATGGTGTGATGGGCAAATAAAATGGCTATGATGCATGGGGGGTGAACAAATGTAGCGGATGATATATGGATGGAATTGGTCATCACATGATGACGACAATTTAACATCAATGGATGAGATCTATTATCATATGATCAAAAATTAATTTTAAAACCAATGGATGAGATCGCATGATCGAGAAATCTACATTGGCATACCAATGGACCAAATTTAATTAAAATCACATGATCAAGAAATTAACATACCAATGGACCAGATTTAATTAGAATCACACGATTAAGAAATTAATATTCAATGGACCAGATTTAATTAGAATCACACAATCAAGAAATTAACATTCAATGGACCAGATTTAATTAGAATCACACGATCAAGAAATTAACATTCAATGGACTAGATTTATTAGAATCACACGATCAAGAAATTAACATTCAATTGACCAGATTTAATTAGAATCACATGATCGAGAAAATCAGCATCAATATACCAATGGACCAATTTCATGGGAATGATCGAATTAAAATCAATGGACCAATTTTAATCTCATAAAAATTTCAAATCAATGGTCGGACCAATTTCATGAGAATTCCAAGCATATGATGGGAACCAACTTCATAAAATTTTTCGAGTCATAAGGTCGGACCAATTTCATAAAAAAAATTTAAAAAATCCAAGTCATGTTTGGAACAATTTCATCCTATTCAATTCAAAGCATATCGGATCAATCACATGGTAGAATTTAATCTCATTAAAATTCATGCATTGGCTCTCATTGGATCAAGGGTCATACATATATGGGTATGGATCAGATTAGATGATGTATGCATGAGATCAAATTAATGGTTGTGGGTGCATGGGGATCAGATTGATGGTTGTGGATGCATGTGGATCAGATTGATGGTTGTGGATGATTGTTATGTAGATGGCCAATGGATAGGATGGACTTGGTGCCTAAGATGTTAATCAGATGGTGTTATGGGTAAGGGTTTAGATCTGATCCATCTTCACATTCATAAAGAGTCACGAATTTCTATAAGAGAAAACTTAAAGACTCAATCATAAAATAATTTTAGATTTCACATTATGAATCATTATTCACGCACAAACATCGATTTCAAAATTTTAACCACATGCAAACCTCAAATGAATAAACGGATTACATGTTCAAATTATCAATCTTAATGTTAACTGGTTAGGTTTCATACCTATTGATCAACTTTTCCAGAGAAGATATTAAGATGTACGTGCTTGATTGGGTGGCCTTGAATGCAAGTGACTAATGATCGAGGGTTTTCTTCTTCTTCTATCTCTAGATGCCTCGCCTTCTCTCCTTCTCAATCTCACTCTCAATCTCCCCCTTTCACGTCTCTTCCTCTCACTTAATATCAATCTCTCTCTCGCTCTTTCACGTCTCTTCTTCTCTCTTAATCTCCTCTCCTCAATCTCTCTCGGATCCTCCTTTTAGATCTCCCCCTCCTTCTTTCTTTTCTTTCTTTCCTTTTCTTCTATTCTTCTCTTTCTTTCATTTTCTTCTCTTCTTTCCTTTTCTTTTCTTCTTCTCTTTCCTTTTCTTCTCTTCTTCTCTTTCCTTTTCTTCTCTTTCCTTTTCTTCTCTTCTTATCTTTCTTTGGTTTTCTTCTCTTCTTCTCTTTCTTTCCTTTTCTTTCTTTCCTTTTCTTCTCTTCTTCTCTTTCTTTCCTTTTCTTCACTTTTCTTTCTTTCCTTTTCTTCTCTTTTCTTTCTTTCCTTTTCTTCTCTTCTTCTCTTTCTTTCCTTTTCTTCTCTTTTCTTTCTTTCCTTTTCTTTTCTTCTTCTCTTCTTTCATTTTCTTCTCTTCTTCTCTCTCTTTCACGTCCCCTCCTCTCTTTCCTTTCTTTCCTTTTCTTCTCTTCTTCTCTCTCTTTCTCTTATTCTCTCGGATGCTCTCTTTTCTTTCTTTCCTTTTCTTCTCTTCTTCTCTCTCTTTCTCTTATTCTCACGTCCCTTCCTCTCTTTTGTTTTTATTATTATTATTTTTTTATTTTATTTGCTTGCTGATTCCCTCCCTTTATCGGATTCTATCTTCTATATATAATAATATATATTATATACATATATGCACATATATTTAATAACATACATATAGTATACAATATATAATATATAAATACTATGCACATGGATGAACTGATTTGAATCGGGTTGAGACAGGCTTGGGTTGACAGAGTTAAACTGATATGGGTTGAGCTGGGTTGGGCCAAAATTATTTTTCTCTCTCTATTATTTCATAGGCCATTTTCGCTGCCATTCTGCATGAAATTTTTCAACAACCTCTATCCTAAATTTTTCACGTTCATTATGTAGAACGCTAAAAATGAGAAATACTGGAGTTTGAATCACCTCATTTGGAAATAAAATGGCCAACTTATGAATTTTTGAAGTTTAAGCAGGCCAATTATTAATAATTTGGCAAACCATTCTGCATGGGATCCTTCGGAGACTTCTACTAGAAATCCTTTATGTCCACTTTGTAGAGTACTCAAAATGGAACATATTGAAACTGAAATCATCTGATTTGGATATGGTGTGACCAAAATATGTTTCTAAAGATTAAATGACCATTTTCATGTGTAATTTTGCATAGGACCCTTCGGAGACTTCTACCCAAGATTTTCCACGTCCATTTTGTAGAACATCACAAATGAAGAATAATGGCCTTGGAATCATCTGAATCGAACGTAGAATGGCCAAGATATGAAGAAATGAAGGTCTATCGATAATTCTGCATGAAAGCTTGCATGGGCCCACCGATGACTTCTACCCGGGATTTTTCATGACCACTTTGAAGAGGATTGAAAATAAGGAATATTGGTACTTAAACCATATGATTCAGATGTCGGATGATCAAGATATGATGATTTGAAATTCAAACAATCCAACTTACAATAATTTGCTTGAAAGACCCTCAGATTATTTATGATAATTATAGAAACCTCCCTTGTACGTATCATCCGACTAAAATGACCATATCTTTTTCATTTGATATCAAAATTGAGCAATTCTGGTCTCATTTCGAAGATAATTCCATGACCTATGCATCCATGTAGATTACAGCCTGTGACCTTATTATGGGACCCACCGAAAACTACCTCGAGGTCATAGTAAAAAAAAAAACCAAATTTTTGCTCATCTCTCTTCCTTTGTTGTCCACACACCAGTAGGACTTTGTTCAGTTGGAAATGACAAAAATGGGGTGCTTACATCAACATGATTAAACCTTTAACTGTTCATTCAGTTGATATCTCTATTCATGTTATCGATCATGAGAGTAGCTTAGATTGCTATAATCAGGACTAATACTAAATAAACAATATCTATAACTCCAATTGACAGGTTGAATCGATAAGGTATCCTGTCAAGACACAAAAATTTAAAATCAGGTATGTGCATCCTTTATAATCATAAGGATAAGTCAATGATGCACCACATCCTATATACACCTGTCTAGATATATGACCACAATAGATTTGATCCTTTGCTGAAAACGTTTGAGGCTTCATCTTCAAAAAATATTCCTCAACTCTATCGGATCATTTTGCCATGATGCAGCTATCCCATACATCAGTGGCTGATAAGGGTTACCACCTTGATATACTGCTTGTTGTGCACCAAGCTTCTACACTGGGGTATGAATTACTAGGACTTGTTGTATGGTAGGCACTGTGTTATAGCTAATAGGTACTGGAGTTACAGTGTTGCTACCAATTGGTACTGTACATGGTCTGACCCGGAGGTATTGGTGTAGCATTGGCAACTTGGGTAGCACTTCCCATGGTAACTTGCATAGTCGGTCTCATCTGTTGTTGCTCTTGCATTTTGTCAGGCCAAGTTTATTACAACCATAGCCAAGGCACTTGGTAGTCCAGGTAGATTAGCCGGAGTGGCCTGGTTGTTCACCTATGTGACTTGCTCCAATCTAATTATCATTATTTAGTATCTGCTCAGATGAGTTTTCACTACCCGTTCTCAACCCAGATAGTGGTGGGGTCAAGTTGCAACATCTTCTTAATGCTCAGCGGGCAATGTATCAACGCGTGGTGGATCTCACTCTGAGTCTCCACGTCACCCAGGAGTATAGTTTTTTCTTCTTTTATAGTTACTTTGTTTTTGGTGTATAGCCATTGTTCACTTATCTCTATTGGATTCTGCCTGAGATCTTTCCCTTTACTTTGACAGGGATTTTGGCGTTACTAGTCATTTTCCTTCTTCATCTGTCATCATCGAGTTTCACATCTTGTGAGTACCAACTTGGTATTCCAATTTTCTGCTTTATAGATGCTCCCTTCTTGCTACTGTACTATATCCTTTGTATAATTAGACAACTGTCCGACTCATAGATCATACCCTATATTATTTGTTTATCATGATACATTTAGATTTTCTTTTTCTGTCTGTGTATACATATGGTTCCACCTTTTATATGTACATTATTGTCTTGTTTAAGTTCTATCTCAATTAACACAGGTGCTTATGGTGTGTTTGTATTAAAACTTTTAATTTATCTTAACTTAATTCATGGACTCTAATGGAAATATTCCAGTTTGATGGGCAAGGCCTGAAAGCTCTGATACCAAGTTGTCACACCCCAATTCTGGATTAATTAGTGGTGTGATGAACCATCATGAGAATCAACGGTTCAAACCAGGATCTCGTATAGGCTATGCCAACCATGTTAAACCAAAATACATTCCACAATAATAATCAGAGTAAATAAATAAATAGCAGAAGGCTTATTAATAATGAACTGACAGTCTATAGTGATAATTAAATATTTAACAAGTTATCCTCAAGTAACCAAAATATAATTAATACTGATTACAAGTATCACAATACGAAAGTTAACTACTAAGTGTAAACATAGTTGAAATACTAGCTTGATGAGTCATATTCATCCTCCATAGCTTGTACATCCATAGCCACTGCATGTCTACATGTTGGCATATTCATATAATCTTCAACCGTAACACTTGCAACAACAGAAACTAAGAAGAATTGTGTGCACGAGGGTCAGCTCTCCAACTTGAGCTCAATGAGTGAACAAAACAATGCAACAAATATATGCATGCATTCAATTCTTATCTTTGGTCTGGTTTATAAGTTTACAATGTGCTATAAAAAGGTTTGATGGCCCCCGCACCTCTATACACGAGTGTGTGAATCCGCCCAATGGATCAAACACCATTGCCATCCTACATGCACCCGCCATGGAATAGAGAGAGAGCTAAAGTATCCGGATCAAACACCCCCAACACTTCCCCTGATGCCCTACCCATACCAACACGTTAGCCCCTATTGGCGAGGGCTTGCAAACTGGGCTCGTAACTAACCAATTCTAATGCCAAACAGTGTATCTAAGGCCTTACCCCAGCATCCCTCAATACGTCCATAGAGATAGAGCTAAGGTCCGCCGGTAGAGTCAGAGACCACACGGTCTGAGACCACCTCCCCTGATGCCCTATGACATAATAGGTCTGCTAAGGTAATGGTGATATGACGATGTTAGTGGGCAAGACTTGAGTAGAGATAGAGCTAGAGTCTGGTGACGAGGTCAAAGACTACCATGCCACGTCCTCCCCCTGATGCTCTACTCGCATCCAACACACCAACCACACACATATATTCACATGCCTAATCCTAGCATAATCATCATCATCATGTTATAAATAAACAGAATTAAATATGCATGAACAGTAATAGTATGAATATTGGATGATATGTGAGATGCACATTACGAGCATATACGCATATAATCAATCATGGCATTGGACTCAATTAAAATAAAGCAATTTGTAATTATCCAATTAGTTTAGGTCTTGCTCCCTCACCTTTGATCGATGTTTGTTCCTCTCCTTGTTCCTCTCCCAAGCTTTGGAAGTCACTTTGAATCTATTAGGAACCTAAACAATTAATGTATGTAAGTTAGGGTTCAAGTTTACGAAGTTACAGTAGTCAAAAACCTTGTTCGGTCTCAAAATATTCTTGTTGTTATCCTATGGTTGATCATATGGTCGATGCTATGGTCGCAATATATGCCACCGTAAGACATACGGTCTATACCCTATGGTCGCATCGCATGTGACCGTACCTGTGATCGTATGTTTCCTGAATTCTTCCCGAATGGCTGTGGTCGACTCTTTTCTCATCCTGTGGTCGATCATAGCGGTGACCATACGTAGTCAAGTTAATTTTTACTTCTCATTTGAGTTTCTCCTCATGGATCATCAATGGGAATCATCGTAAAATCATTCTATGGCCTTTGATTACAGCTTATCCTTATCAATTATCCTTAACCTATTCTCTCATGGTTTTGCTTAGAAATTTCATAACTTGAATCGTTACATTAAATTCAATACATCAATTTGATGGAAAGGAACCTATCCTATTTGATCTATCCTATAGAGTCAATTACATACCTTAAGCTTGTTGTAGAGAGAGAGAACTCTTCTCTACAAAACCTTCCTTTCAGCCTTCTTTTCCAAATCTCCTTCTCCTTCTCTTCCTCTCTCTCTTTCTCTCTTAGGTTTAGAGTTTCAATATGGGTTCTAAAAGAGTGAGAGAGGCTAAGGAATGTCCCTTATATAGAGAAAAAATCTCCATATAGAGTCCCACTTTAATTAAGAAAGAGTCCTCCTCAAACTAGGAAAGTTTCCTAAACACGAAGTCGGTTCTGGGTTCATACGATCGATCATACGGTCGAATAAACCATCGATCGTAGGGTCAAAAACATTGACCGTAGGGTCCTGGATCCGAGATCTTCATTTTTACCATATGGTCGACCATACCTACCCAGGTATCCGACCATATGCTTACAGTTTTGGGTGTTGAGTGAATTTTTATACCTGGTTTGTGATCCATCTTCACAGCTCTGTCCACTTGATCCAGGAATAATGGGAAGACCTGGCACGACACGGTTAGACCAAGTTAGTGGAGTGTGGGTCTTACAACTTGACCAACCTTGATCAAGTGAAACAATATCATGTCTAGCCTTTGCACTCTTTAAAAAAAAAAAAAAAAAAAAAAAAAAAAAAAAAAACTAGAGAGTGTTGTTGGTTTGTCATTCACGGAAGTTGACAATGAAACTTGACTATTTTAGAGGACTTTACAATAAAATTTGGTTGGATTCTCCAAAGAAGCTACTACATCCCGCCACTTAGGAATGGTTTCATCATCTCGTCATAATTAAAGGAAGAACTTCCTACTTTCTAGCTAAGCTCTTTGATCCATTCATCTATCCAATGGATTTCCCAACAGTCGCATATCGAGCCCATCTTTCACATCTTTTGATATCGACCCTAGTGGGCATGTCAATCTGAAAATAATGATAATGATAAATCTGACTGGAACTCTTATCTGTCGTTCATTACATTCAAAGGCGTCCAAAGATTCCAAAGAGCCCTTCCTTCTCAAGCCCATAAAATGGTATCACTTCAGAGGGATTGACCATTCTACATAAACAACCAAAAGATCCTCCTGATGGGAAACTCATTTGGATAGCTTCTTATCAGCCGAGTTTGGCTTTCATCCTCGCTCACCTGTCTTGGACTTAGAAACTTAGGCCCAGACAAGGTCATGCATATGCACATATTTCATGCACAACTCACTAAGGTTTTCAATGTGTCTAACAATTACAGCGTAAGAAAGTTCTAATGATTTCCCTACTAATTCTTTTATAGGTTGGGATTTTCTACAGGTTAACTTTGGTGAGCACTCTAGTGCTTTTACTTGTCAAACAGCATAGTAAAGATGGATAAAGCCTTAGAGATTGGAGTTGGCGTATGGAATTCACTGAAAATCATTCATTCTGAGAGAAGATTTACTTGGACGTCCTCCTTCAAATGATGACAGTAAAATTGTGCCCAGGATTACTAAAAGCAACTATTCAGTGCTGGGATCCAATAGCTCATGTATTCAGGTTTGGTGAAGCCGAATTGTGCCCTACTATTGAAGAATTCAGAGCATGTTCTCCTTTATCCACCAAAAAGAAAGATGTTTAGACCATCCCCTAAGAGAGATTATAAGCAGAGAATAAGAGACTTCTTTGGCTGGATTGTAGAAGAAGCAAGATTATTCGATCAAGACCAGAGATTGAAATTACAACCCATCATAGATACCTCTGCATGGAAAGAACCTAAAGATGATGAAGCAAAAACATGGAGGAGATGAGTCTATCTATATTGCATCATTGCTCGAACATTATTGTAGATTCAAGAAGCTACAGGATCACCTATCACTATTGATCTCATTGGACATGCATAGCATCAAGGGGATATCATACCTACAGTCTTAGTAAAGACTCTGAGGGGACTGGATCTTGCAGTAAATTTATAAGGCAGGTGTCGTTTAGAGAAGTTCAATGGATCATTATACTTGCTTCAAATCTGGTTAGTTGAAAGGTTGGGTCTGGTAGAGGAACTCGGAGCACCAAGTGTCACACCCCAATTCTACACCAACCAGAATGGTGTGATGAACCGTCAATAAACCAACAGTTCAACCAGGATATCGTATAGGCTATTCCCATTTTATTAAACCAAAACACATTCCACATTAATCAGAGATAATAAAGTAAATAGCAAAAGTCTTACAGATAATGAACTGAGGTCTAATCATGATAAATAATTAATATTCTATTTATTTCCATGTAACCAAAACATAATTTAATACATATTACAAATATCCAAATACGAAAGTTAAACACTAAGCGTATTCATAGTTGAACGCTCGCTTAACTAATCATAATAGTCCTCCACAGCTTGCTCATCATAGTCGCCACCTGTTCATATGTTGGCGTTTTGACAAAATCTTCAACCGTAATACCTGCAACATCAGAAACTAAAAAGAATTTTGTGCACGAGGGTCAGCTCTCCAACTTGAGCTCAGTGAGTAAACAAAACAATGCAACAAAACATATGCATGCTTTCAATTCATATCTTTGGTCTGGTTCATAAGTTTGCAATGTGCTATAGAAAGGTTCGGTGGCTGCCTCACCTCTATACACAGGGTGTGTAAGCCCACCCAACGGATCAAACACCATTATCGTCCACATCCACCCCACCATGGAATAGAGATAATGCTAAAGTGCTTAGGACCACACTGCATCACACTTCCCCTGATGCTTTACCCATACCAACATGTAAGCCCCTGTTGGCAGGGGCTTGCAAACTGCGGTCGCAACTTACCAATCCTAATGTCAAACAGTGTATCCAAGGCCTCACCCCATCATCCCTCAATACGTCCATGGAGATAGAGCGACGGCCCCCCGACAGTGTCAGAGACTACACGGTCCGAGACCACCCCCTGATGCCCTACGACGTAATAGTTCTGCTAAGGTAATGGCGATATGACGATGCTAGTGGACAAGACTTGAGTAGAGATAGGGCTAAAGTGCTTAGGACCGTACTACATCACACTTCCCCTGATGCCCCACTCGCATCAAGTACACCAACCACACACAAACATTCACATGCCTATTCCTAGCATCATCACAATCATCATGTTATAAATAAACTGAATTAAATATGCATGAACAGTAATAATAGAAATTGTAGATGACATGTGATATGCACATTACAATCATACAATCATAGAATCATACATGTTACTGGACTCAATAAATGAAAATAGTTTATTATTAGCCAATTAGTTTAGGTCTTGTTCCCTCACCTTTAATTGCTAGTAGATCCTCGTTCAAGCTTCATAATTCAATTTTAAACCACTGAAAAGGCCTAACAAGTCGATAAATTTTAATTATAATTAATTTTGTTAAATTTAGAGTAGCTGAAATCATAGGGTCGCAGGTAGGGTCGCACCTAGGGTAGCAGTTTCTGCTACCCTAGGGTGTAGGGTCGCAGGTAGGGTCGATTATCCATCGACCCTATGTGCGACCCCACCCTCCCTGGAACTTCCCGAGGGCATGGGGTCGATCCTGTGGTCTTGTAGGGTCGGATATCATTCGACCCTACGTGCGACCACACGTATTCTGAGTCGACCTTTCATTCTAAAGTCCATTCTTTCATGTTTGGATCCTTTGGCCTACTTTCATGGTCCATTCCATGATTGTTCTATGGCTCAAAACTACGAGTTATACACTATTCATAGTCCATAATGATTTCCTCCATGGAATCTCTTGAAACTTGTCCATGGATGGATGATTTGGGTTTCTCCTAATCCTATGTTCTTCATAACTATTCTAGAATCTCTTATTCAGGTAAGGAATTAGGTTCATACCTTTATTCAGAGGTTTCTCTGAGCTTCCTCCTCTTCCTTAGTCTTATTCTTCAAGTTTCTTTCTCTTCTTCTCTTCCTTCTGTTTCTCTTGCTCTCACTTTCAATTAGGGTTTTAAAGGAGTGAAAGAGGTTTAGGGACGTCCTATTTATAGAGAAAAACCCTCCAAAATAAGTCCAATTGAGTTTAGGAAATATCCCCTTGGAATTAGGAAAGTTTCCTAATTTTTGATTCGTGTTGTTTTCCTAGGGTCGGACCTAGGGTCGGATGTACTAAGACCCTACGTTCTTTAAAAAGTGAGACCCCAGGTTGTAGGGTTGCAGGTAGGGTCGGATGTAGACCCATGCGACCCCACGACCAAAAAGTCATGGGTTGGACTTCTGCTACCCTGGGGTCGACCCTACCTACTTAGGCATGTGACCTTACCCTCATTTTGATTATTTTTGAGTTAAATTTCATATTGGGTCTTGGGTTTCTTTACGCATTTGGTCCACTTGACTCGACCATGATATCTAGACTGGTCACTACATGAAATGTAAGGTTAGACCGGGTTCGTGGTGTACGGGTCTTACAACTCCACCACCCTTAAAAGAAATTTCGTCCTCGAAATTTGAAGGTACGGATCTTACAATCCCCCCTCCTTAAAATAAATTTTGTCCTGAAAATTTGAATTTACTTCGTAGTCAATAGGTGGGAATTCTATTTCCGCATTGCATCTTCTTCCTCCCATGTAATCTTCTCCACGTCTTGTCTTCGCCAGGTTACCTTCATATAATAATTATCTCAGCTTTGGAGATATTGTACCTTTTAACCAGTGAACTAGGTTGGTACCACTTCAATGGTTAAATCTTCTATCTAATCCAGTGGATCCATGGTCAATACCTTTGATATAGATCTCCAATGTACTTCTTCAATAGAGACAGGCGAAATATGTCATGCACACTAGACATGGACAGCGATAACGCTAGTTGATATACAACTTTTCTACGTCTCTCTAATTTTTATGAGGTCTAAAACATATATCGGATACATCTTTCCCTTCTCGTTGAATTGTTTTTAATCCATGCATAATTGATATCTTCAAGAACACTTTGTCACTTATGGCGAACTCGAGGTCTTGGTGTCTCTTCTGAGAAACTTGAGCTATTTTTGCCCTTTTCTTTGATCTTATCTGCTACTCGACAAGTTTCTTCAACAGACTCAGGTCTTACAATTCCATATTTACTAACTTCATTCCAAAACAAGAAAAATTTGACATTTCTACCGTACCATGGTTTATAGGTGACATCTACATAGTAGCTTGTTAGCAAATTCAATCCACATATAGCTTAGTTAGCTGCTCCAGAGCATAACGAAGTCGTATAGCAATGGAATGAGATATCTTCCTAAGGCGATCAATAATCACCCAAACTGCCTCAACCGTTCTAGGAGTCAGTGGCAAATCAGTGACATAGTTCATTGTAATACAGTTTCATTTCTAGACTGGCTCTGATGGTTGTTGTAGTAAGCCATGTTGGTCTTTGCCTTTCAGCCTTTACTTGATGATAATTTAGACACTGGAACACGCACTAAGCCACATCTATTATCATTCCTCTTTACCAGTACAATATCTTCAGGTCATGATACATATTGATACTCCAGGATGTCTTGAATATTGAGTACAATGGGCTCTTATCATTATCCTCTTCATGATATCTGAGTCTTTATCTTCAGGTATTCAGAATCTACCTCTGCATCTGAGTACCGTCTCCGCATCCAAAGTAAGTCACGGTTAGCTCTTAGATATAGTTCTAACAAAATTACTACCTTTACTTCGTCTATCAATTCAGAGATGATCTTTAATGTTGTGAACGTAAGCGAAGAACTATTGCTCCATAAGTTCATCCATAAGTTCTCACTCAATTAGATCCTCACGAGTTTCTATTATATGTTACTCTCCTTCCAAATTTGAATCTATTGCTACGAAACATAAGGCAGCATTTATATTGTGTCCTTCCTTGGACTTCATAATTCCCTTTTTCTTTAAGGCCTTAGCTACTACATTAGCCTTGCTCGGGTGACACTCAATATCACAGTCTAAATCCTTGCACAATTCCAACCATTTTCTTATCCTCATGTTCAACTCTTTCTGGTGAAGGGATAAATAAAACTCTTGTGTTCCCATTTAATCTAAATTCTTCTCCGTATAGATAATGTCTCCAGTTTTGATTGCATAATTCATCATCAGTAATTCCATGTCATGAGTAGGGTAATTCTTTTAATGCTCCTTCAGTTTTATTGAAGCATATGCAATCACTTATTTACCTTGCATCAACACACATCCTAAACCCAATCCAGACGCATCAATGTATAAGGTAAATGGTTGTCCTGGGATAAGAATAGTCAAGATGGGAGCAGATATCAACCTTGTATTTAGAGTTTGGAAACATTCTTCACACTTGTCAGTCCAATTAAACTCCTCTCCCTTTCCGGTTAGCTTGGTAAGAGGTTTTGCGATCTTAGAGTGGTCCTCTACAAATCGTTTGTAATAACCAGCTAAACCCAAGAAACTTCTGATCTTCGCAATATTCTTTAGGTGTTTCTCACCATACGATTACTTCTATCTTAATACGGTCCACTTTAATCCCTTTTTATGATGCTATGTGATCTAAGAAGATCACTTCGTTTATTCAAGTCTCATATTTCTTGGACTTGGCATAAAGCTTTTCCCTTCTCAACTGTTGTGAAGCTATTCTAAGATCCGTTGTATGAGTTGCTTCATTCTTGGAATAAACCAAAATATCATCTATGAAAACAACGACCGACTTGTCCAACATGTCATGAAACACCCAGTTCATCGGTTCCATAAAATGTAAGGGCATTGGTTAATCCAAACATCATAATCAGGAACTCACAATGTCCAATCCCGATTCTGAAAACTATCTTCGAGATATCGCTGTCCAAATTATTCAGCTGATGATATCTTAACTAAAGATCAATCTTAGAAAATACCTTTGCTCCTTGCAACTGTTTAAATAAGTCATCGATTTGAGGTAATAATTATCGATTATTGATTGTGAGCTTGTTTAGTTCTCGGTAGTCTATACATAATCTGACACTACCGTCCTTCTTCTTCACGAATTGGTGCTCCCCGTGATGCAATACTTAGCCGATTAGAACCCTTATCTAATAACTCCCGTAGTTGAGTCTCAATCCCTTCAACTACATAGGAACTACTCTATAGGTGTCTTTGACATAAGTATCGTCCTTGGTAACAAGTCGATTACGAACTCGGTCGCATGATCAGATGGTAACCCAGGTAAGTCTCCTGAAAACACATTGGAAATTTATACATCACATCAATATCTTCCATCTGTGGTGGTTCTTTGGTAACGTATACCACATATACCATATATCCAACTTCTTTCTCTTCAAAGCATCTCTTCATCGTTAGCATAGAGAGGATCAGCTTTCACTTCATAGGAAACATGCTTCCAATAATACTAAAATATTTGCCATCTTTATTCTTGAATGATAATCTCTTCTATGCACATAACAACTTTGTAGAGTGTTGAAACAACCAGTCTATTCCTAGGATGACGTCAAAGTCTGCCATCTCAAGTCGATTCAGGTTGCATCCAAATTTTGTCCATCCATATGATTCGAACATTGTTAATAACACTCATCTAATATAACATCTAGTCCAAAGCGCTTGAACTAGCAAAATCTGGTATAAGGTCTTAAGAGCACATCTAGCTCCATTACAATCATATAATCATAGAATCATACATGGTACTGGACTCAATAAACGAAAATAGTTTATTATTAGCCAATTAGTTTAGGTCTTGTTCCCTCACCTTTAATGCTAGTAGATCCTCGTTCAAGCTTCATAATTCACTTTTAAACCACTGAAAAGGCCTAACAAGTCGATAGATTTTAATTAGAATTAATTCTGTTAAATTTAGACTAGCTAAAATCATAGGGTCGCAGGTAGGGTCGCACCTAGGGTAGCAGTTTCTGTGACCCTAGGGTGTAAGGTCGCAGGTAGGGTTGGTTATCCATCGACCCTATGTGCGACCCCACCCTCCCTGGAACTTCTCGAGGGCATGGGGTCGATCCTGTGGTCTTGTAGGGTCGGATATCATTCGACCCTACGTGCAACCACACGTATTCTGAGTCGACCTTTCATTCTAAAGTCCATTCTTTCATGTTTAGATCCTTTGGCTTACTTTCATGGTCCATTCCATGATTGTTCTATGGCTCAAAACTACGAGTTATACACTATTCATAGTCCATAATGATTTCCTCCATGGAATCTCTTGAAACTTGTCCATGGATGGATGATTTGGGTTTCTCCTAATCCTATGTTCTTCATAACTATTCTAGAATCTCTTATTCAGGTAAGGAATTAGGTTCATACCTTTATTCAGAGGTTTCTCTGAGCTTCGTCCTCTTCCTTAGTCTTCTTCTTCAAGTTTCCTTCTCTTTCTCTTGCTCTTACTTTCAATTAGGGTTTTAAAAGAATGAAAGAGGTTTAGGGATGTCCTATTTATAAAGGAAAACCCTCCAAAATAAGTCCCATTGAGTTTAGGAAAGATCCCCTTGGAATTAGGAAAGTTTCCTAATTTCCGATTTGTGCTGTTTTCCTAGGGTCGGACCTAGGGTCGGATGTACTGAGACCCTACGTTTTTTAAAACGTGAGACTCTAGGGTGTAGGGTCGCATAATCCGAGACCCATGCGACCCCATTACCAAAAAGTCATGGGTTGGACTTCTGCTACCCTGGGGTCGACCCTACCTATTTAGGCATGCGACCCTACCCTCATTTTGACTATTTTTGAGTTAAATTTCATATTGGGTCTTGGGTTTCTTCACGTATTTGGTCCACTTTGCTCGACCATGATATCTAAACTGGTCACTACATGAAATGTAAGGTTAGACCGGGTTTGTGGCGTGTGGGTCTTACACCAAGTCTTGACTTTTATCATCTAGTAAAGAGGGCAGATCCTACTGTATATCAAGTTGACACAGATTGACTGTCACGTCTTAAGCAAATGGCCATTTCAAGCATACGATGGAACTGTAGTTGGTCGAATGTAGAGAAAGTTATCACAAACACTCTAGGTAGTGCAATTGTCCAGATTATGGGTTTGACACACACTTCATTTTATTCACCTGCAAGGCCATTTCATCAATATGGGGCATTGAAAGACATCAAGAAGATGGGAACAAGTTTTAAAGCACCTAAAGATTTAAGCCATGATCTGGTCGAGGCTATTGCTAGTGGATGAGATAAGTGGACTCTTCAGAGGATTCTTTAGGTTTATCCAGATGTGTTTGAACACTCATTTAGTATTTTGATCCAGTCATTTCCTTTAAAGCTATGTAATCAGACAAAGTTTATGACCCAGTAAGAACCATTTCAGTTTCTAGTTGTCCTCCCAAATTTCACTTGGAGTATGCATGCTAACAGAGTCATTTGTTTTGAATGTACATGATTTGTGTGATGATGGTTGCTAATCTTGATGTTACTATATTTGCCATGTTATATGCATGAATGTTGAGTGGTTTGATGATCTTACCTCTTTGAATTTTTGCCTCTCATATATTTTTGTCTCTTTAATATGAGAGGCAAAAATGCAGTTCTCTTATCTTTATCCTCAATTGATACAATCTCAACTAAAGAGGGGTATCTGTAAGCATCCCATTTTTGCCATCCCTAGTTGAAAAAAGTCTTACTGGAGAGTAGACATCAAAGTGGGAGAAGTAAGAGAAAGTTTAGAAAATACAAGGGAGGCGAGTGAAACTCTCTCAAAAATGATAGTCGATCAGTCCCGGCATGTTCTCTATAGTGTTTTGAGAATAATTGACATGGTCCCTAGTGTCTAGGAGCCTAGGTGAATACATATGGCAGGTTGGTGAATCCCAATGCAAGGTTTGAATTTTAACTGTGATTTTGAAGAGGTTTTTGGTGGGCGCCACAATAAGGAAATTGTTTCCAACCTGCATGGATGCGTAGGTCTTGAGAATACCTTCAAAATGAGACTAGAATCGTTCAATTCCAATGTCAAATGAAGAAGATATGACAATTTTTAGTCTGAGAATAAGAATAAGGGTATTTTTTGAAGATTAATAATATCTAGTGGCTTGCATGCAAATTATCGTAAGTTTAATTATTTAAACTTCATCTTCTCATATCTCACTCATCTGACTTCTAAAATAAAGTAATTCCAGTGTCATTATTCCTCATTTTCGATGCTCTACAAAGTGGACCTGGAAAATCTAGAGCAGAGGTCTCTGAGGGATCCCATGTGGAGCCACAAGCCGATATGCCCGCTTAAACTTCAATTCATCATAATTTTATTATCTGAGGTCCAAATGAGGTGATTCAAACTCCAGTATTTTCCATTTTTAGTGCTCTACAAAGTGGACATGAAGAATTTGAGACAGAGATATCCGAGGCATCCCATGCAGAGTTGCTAGCCGAATTATCATGAATTGACCTATTTAAACTTCAGAAATTCATAAGTTGACCATTTTACTTCCAAATGAGGTGATTCAAACTCTAATATTTCTCATTTTTAGTGCTCTACAAAGTGGATGTTAAAGATTTGAGACAGAGGTCTCTGAGACATCCCATGCAGAGTTGCTAGTCGAATTATCGTAAATTAGCTATTTAAACTTCAGAAATTGATAAGTTGGCCATTTTACATCCAAATAAGGTGATTCAAGCTCCAGTATTCTTCATTTTCAGTGCCCTAAAGTGAACATAGAAAATTTGGGATAGAGGCTGTCAAAAAATTCCATGCGGAATGATGGCGGAAATGATTTATGAAATAATAGAGAGAGAAAAACCAATCATGGCCCAACCCAGCTCAACCCATATCAGTTTAACTAGTCCAACCCAACTTAGTCCAACCCAAGTTAGTCCAGACCAGTTTGGACCAAATATGTTAAATCCATGTGCATATACATTATAGGTATTTTATATATTATCATATATTATTATAATATGTATACTATTATATTAAAATATGTATATTATATACATTAATAAAGAGGCCGAAAGGTGCAAAGAGTTGGCGGCTAGAATTTGAAAAAAAAGAGCCAAAATAAAAAAAAAAAAGATACCGACTCTAGGAAAAAAATAAGGAAAAAAGAAAAAAGAAAAAAAGGAAGAAAAAAAAGGAAAAGAAAAAAATGGAAAGAGGGGAGAACGTGAGTAGAGAAAAGGAAAAGAAAAAAAAAGGAAAAGAAAAAAGGAAAGAGGGGAGAACGTGAGTGGAGAAAAGGAAAAGAAAAAAAAAAGGAAAGAAGAAAAAAGGAAAGAAAAAAAAAGAGAAAGAAAAGAGAAAATGAAGGAAAAAAGAAAAAAGAAAAAAAAGAAGAAAATCTAAAAGGGCTGGAAATTGAGAGAGAGTCTAAGGATGAAGAGGAGAAGAAGAGGAGAAAATTTTTTTGGAGGAGAGGAGACGAAATTGAGAGAGAAGAGGAAGAATAAGGGAGAGAGAATAAGAGAATGAAGAAGGAAAAGCTAAGAGAAAGGGGACTCTCTGCAAAGAGGTAAGTCCATTTTTTATTGTTATTTTCTAGTACATACCTACAATTCATGCCCCTCACCCATTGTTGTAACCAAAACTTTGGTTTGATATGATTCCATGATGCTAACATGTCGAAAATTGCTTGAATATGTCTTTTTTTTTTATTAATCATGATCAGAGATATTATATTGCGTACATGTTGATGCTGTAACCCCCATGTTTGATATTTTTTATGCATTAGAATATGTTTAAAGTGCTCAATGGAGAAAATTTTGTCATAAAATGATTTTTGAGTATTTTCATATTTTTTTACAAGGTGGATTTCAGATTTGGAAATTCCAGATCTAGAATCTGATTTTGGGACAGGCATCTCTTACAGATTTTTGATGAATTTTGAGCCTAAACTTTTTATGAGAACCTCATACATATGTTAGAAAGTTCTCCTACAAATTTTGACTTGTTTGGAGTTGAGAAAGTTGAGATAAAAAATCCCCAATGATGCTACTATCCTTTTCGGGTACAATGCAAACCCTCATCGAAAATCTCTAAAAATGAAATTTTCGGCCACAATTTGATAATCATTCCTTTAGATAAAGTGATAGCTTTGAAGTCATGAAATATTTGTGTTAGATTTCGATTTTTTGGATTTTGTATGGATTTTATATGATTTTTAAAGTGCACCATGGTTTGTTTTAGGGTCAGTTAGAACACACTAAGTTGCGTGACTGGGATGTGATGTTTGAGCTTCAAGGATCTTTCTGTTTGCATGATATTTTTTTAAGAAGTGTAAGATCTATCAGTTAGTTAAATGACCATATGCTTGAATTCTAGTTTCAATGAGTGGTTGATTTTATATAGAATTTATGGTGCAGTTGGTCAGAATCTGGAACAGATTTGACTAGTGCACATGCCTGCACTTGTGATGCATATTCGACCGATTTTGGTTCCCTATTAGGATTTTCCTTCTTGAGAAAAAATTTAGGTCTCTGAGTCTTCTTTCAGAGGATATATTTTGAGCTTAATTTGAATATGTATGAAGTCCCATATGCATGTTTTGGCAAAGGTCTACTGAATCTATTGATTGCAGTAAAAATCATAAAAATCCATGCATAAGTGTCCTGTAGAAATTTTTTTAGACATCACTTCCTTGAAGGAAAAGGTAGCCACATACGTCTTCCAGGCAATTATGTTAATAGATAATTTTTTTCATTATTGATGAATATCTTATGATTATTTTTCCATGACTGGTTCGAATCTAAAAATCAGTCTAATGAGTTTTTCATAGTCTGACCTTGTAGGCATGATTTAAACCATTAGATTTCTGTCATATTGTGCCTTAGAATAATTTGAGACCATTAGATCTTGATCATGAGCATCTTATTTGAATTTTAACCATTGGATTGACATCATGAGTAATATAAATGAATCTGGACCATTGGATTGTCTTGATGATTGATTTGAATGGGTAAATTATTCTTTTGAGTGATTTAATTGAATTTGAACAGTCGAATTGACCTCATGAATGTTTTAATTGAATCTGAACCACTGAACAAATACGATCTTGATCACATTGATGATGATAGATTATATCAAATGTAGTCGATCAAATATGATCTTGGTCACGTTGTTGATGATCGATGCTTGATCAATGTTTTCACATGCTTGCTATTATATTAATTCACGTGCTTTGTTGCTATATTTGAGATGATATATGTTGTTGTTGCTATATTTAAATGATATCTATTGTTGGTAATAATTTAATTTTTGTAACACCCTAGTCGAACTGCCATATCTGTACACTTAGAAGACATATTAAGTGTGGGGACGTGCGTGTAGGCACCCACATTCACGGGAAGGGTAAGAATGAAAAATGATAAATCTTAATCAAGAATCAGAAAGCCCAGCGTAACAAATGCCAAATTAGGGTTTTAGGTTAAGGGTAGCTTTAGGACGATCCCTAGGCTTAGCTCATTCTCCTCTAGGATACAGAGAACTAGATAGATGTGATGTGAATCAAACCATAGAGCATTTAGGTTCCACACCATGATCTGGAAAGAACATAAACATCAATGGATGAATCCACATTCTGAACTACGAGGATCATGATTCTTAGGGTAGCACCCTAAGATACGTAGGCAGTTTGGAGAGATTCCCAAACACGGTTCCATAACCTCTATTTTAAGTCATACTTGTGGTTCTCTGAGACTGTACGCACCTATCCTGTACCTATGGTTCACTCGAACTATACACTCTTAAGGTTCACTTGAATCGTACATGTGGTTCACTAAAACTGTACATCCTTTAGGTTCACTCGAATATATACTTGTGGTTCATTAGAACTATACATCCTTTAGGTTCACTTGAATCTATACCTATGGTTCACTCGAACTGTACATCCCTTAGGTTCACTCAAATCTGTACCTGTGGTTTACTAAAACTGTACATCCTTTAGATTCTCTCAAACCTGTACCTGTGGTTCACTCGGACTGTACACACTTAGGTCCCAAACCGTACCTTGATCTACTTGGGTTGTACATACTTTAGCCTTCTTTAGTCTTCTTTAGAATATCCCTATCAACCTAAAAACATCGAACTACGTTGTACTTGATTTTCAGGACCTCTGAAATACGTAGGCAACTTGGAGGACCTCTCTAAGTAAGGTACCACATCTTAGAATCCTTAAGTCCTCCATATCATATCCATATCCATATCCATATCCACATCAATATCCATATTCACTTTGATCCACCTTAGGTTATCTCTAGATTCAATCTCAATCATCATCAAGCATAAACTTCAACCTAAACAATTGAATCTAAGAAAGCTTAAGCATAAATCATCCATAAATCTTAATCACAATTCATTCGAACTATGTTATGGACTTGATTTCCAGGATTGGAATACGTAGGAAATTTGAGATGTCTTGGACGTCTCAAATTCAGTCCATCACCGAACCATCTTTGGTTTGGTTTACTGTATATTACTTTTCTTGTTTATTTATTTTTGAGAACATGTTTGGCTGAATCTAGGTTAGAAGAACTTAGCAACTTGGCATAAGATCCCCCGTGAGCCCTAGTCATCATCCATTGACCATGAACAGTTAGAACTATAGAGTCTAAGGAAAGTAGAATCACATAGGAGGTTGATTTTTGGATCGGACAGCTTTGGGTGCCTAACACCTTCCCAAACTGTACCTTGAATGCTTACCCATTCTTTGATAGACCAAAACTAATATATTGGGTCCAATGAGTCAATAGAAGTCTTTTCTTATGATGAGACTATATTTTTATAGGTCCTAGACCTTAATCTAGGTGGCGACTCCAAATCATTTTTTCCGTCCATCGGAAATGGATGGATGAGAAACGTACTTTGTCCTCACAAGTATCACAAAGATCATGGACACGACACTAAAAAGTGTCGGGCCCTCAGGAACGTAATTGAAGACTTGATAAAAAAAAAGGGTCGTGCCAAGTAGTACGTAGGAGAGCCCAAGGGAGAAGATTAGTGAGGAAAAAAATCGTTGAAGATAATAAAGATGTAGATCCAAAGCACTAGAGAAAGGAAAGTGATTCAGAGGACAAGCCTGAATCGCTACCCTTGGGGAAGATCGATGGTACAAGATCTGGTCGTATGGGAACAATTTCAAAAAGACATGGTGAGAATAGCATGTTGGGACAACCACTGAATCGAGGTCGCTCACCAATGTAGAATCAATGTGCGAGTCAAGTCGAAGAAGTGATAAAAGATCTGACAAGGTGCTTCTCGACATTTTATCTGAGTCAGGAGGAAGAGGAGATGAAATCGATCGAATATGAAAATGAAGAGGTAATCGCCGATCTCATAGAAACTTTTAAAAATCTTAGCTTGGAAGATGCACCAGAAAAACAACCAGCTCGGCGCAAAAGCACTAGTCCACCACTCAGGCGCATTGGAAAGCTAGAAAATCAGCACCGTGAACCAAGAAAAGAGGACTAGGACTCTCACGGCATGAGATTGGTTATTCCAGGGCATTACACGAATGCAATAATAGGGGGGCCCGACGCTGGAAACACATCCAAAAGTGGTCAAGCAGCTTTTACTAAGAGTATAAACAGTGCATGTTCGTCAAAACCCTACCTCACAGGGGACATCATTACTTTCTCAGATGAAGATTTAATAGATATCAAGGTCCCCCATGAAGATGCAGTCCTAATCTCGATGGTAATTGACAAGGTCAATGAGGTAGAACGAGTTTTGGTAGACATGGGTAGCTCTACAGATATACATACTACCACGCATTCAAGGTCATGAACCTGGATGAGAAGTGGATGCAGCCAATTATGTCACACCCCAATTCCGCACCAACCAGAATGGTGTGATGAACCGCTAAGTAACCAACGGTTCAACCAGGATCTCGAATAGGTTATCCCCATTTTACCCAAAATTTCTACACATCCATAATCATAATCAGAGTAATACACAATAGCGGAAAATTTATAAATAAATGAATTGAGAACTAAGATGATATCATTAATAAGATAGTAAATTATTCTGTTTCCAACTGAGACATACTTATGTAATTATCAAATACATGTCTTTATAAGTTCAAAGAAACCTATAAAATAACTAATCAAATACACATGAGTCACACTCGCAAGAGGTGTCATGTATATACTCTTCAGCTCCAGCTTCCATTGCGGCTATATTCCCGTACGCAGACGCGTTCATATAATCTTCGACTGTGTAACCTGCATCATCAACTAAAATATTCGACGTCGAGGGGTGAGCACACAACACGGCTCAGTGAGTAGCCAAAACAATGCAACAATACATATGCATGCAAAAATTAATTTATATCTTTGGTCTGGTTTATAGTTTGCAATGCGCAATAGAAAGGTTGGGTGGTCAAAGGTTAACGTTTATTGACACCGCCTCTATACACAGGGTGTGGAATCCCGCCCGAAGGTTAACATTTATCGTCGTCCCCATCCACCCTACCATAACATTATACAACAAAGGTTAACGTTTGTTGCTATATAATGCTATACCAACACGTAAGCCCCTGTTAGCGAGGGCTTGCAAACTGGGCTCTCTACTAACCAATCCTAATGCCAAACAAGGTATCCAAGGCCTCACCCCAAAGATCCCTCAGAATGCCCATAGAGATAGAGCTAAGGCCCCCGGTAGAGTCAGAGACTACAAGGACCGAGACCACCTCCCCTGATACTCTACGACATAATAGTTCTACTAAGGTAATGGCGATACGACGATGCCAATGCACAAGACTTGAGTTAGAGATAGAGCTAAAGTGCTGAGACCCGCCAAAGGTTAACGTTTATTGACGTTCTCATCACACCTCCCCTGATACTCGCTCACATCAAATACATCAACCATAGACATACAAGCACATGCCTATTCCTATCATCATCATCATCATCATCATGTTATAAACAATAAAATAAATATGCATGAACAAATAATAAAAATATTGGATGGCATGCTGTATGCACATTACAAACATATTCGCATAGAATCAAACATAGCATAGGACTCAAGAAATAGAAAACAGGTTGTAAGACCTGTGTCAAACTAACCCGGTCATACCACCTTGAACCAGGTTTACCCATCATGGTCGAGTCAAGTGGACCAAGGGCGTGATGGAGATCGAGATCCCAGGTATAAAATCGACCCAAAAACACTTAATTTTAGGGGAGGCTCGCATACCCAGCCAAGTAGGGTCGGACCTCCCAAAGCAGAATGTCAGACCCTCAGATTTTAAGGGAGGGTCGGACAGCTTAAGACCCTAGGGTCGACGGGATCATCGACCCTCGGTTTCTGACGAATATAGAAATTAGGAAATTTCTATATTTTTCGATTGGGATTCTTTCCAAATCTCAGTGGGACTTATTTAGGATGTTCCTACTCTATTTAAAGGACGTTCCTAAGCCACTTTCACTCCTTTCACAACCCTAATTGAATTGAGAGAAAGAGAGGAGAAGTAAAAGAGGAAGAAGAGAGGCAAGGAAGAGAACCTAGCAAAAAGGAGAAGAGTTACAGAGAAAGATTAATCTTCTCAGGTATGGATACTAATTCTATGAGTTTCTACAGACCTTAGGGTAGTTATTGATGAGAATGTGATCTCGGAGAAACCCAAACCATCCATTCATGGTTAGGTTTTCATGGAAAACCATAGGAGGATGCACGGAAACTATTTAGATGGATTATACATGGTTCTAGACCATGGAATGACTGTTGAATGAATGTAGGAAGCAAGCCATAGGACCCCAAACACGAAGAATGGATTTAAAAGTGGAAATTGGACCAGAGTGCATCGAGGGTCGCACCGAGGGTCGATAGACCATCCAACCCTAGGTGTTTCTGACCATCGACCCTCAGCATTCGGGAAGTTCAGGAAGAGGGGAGGGTCGATAGACCCATCGACCCTAGCATCGACCCTCAGTTGACAGAATGGTTTTTAATTTCAGAATTAATTCTAATTAAATTTTATCGGCTTTGTTATGTCTGCTAGCAATCTAATAACATTGTAACGGTGATTTTAAAGCTTGGGAAATATCTATTAACAAGCTAAGGTGAGGATCCTTAACCCCAAACTAATCGGTTAATAATAAACTGTTTTCTATTTCTTGAGTCCTATGCTATGTTTGATTCTATGTGAATATGTTTGTAATGTGCATACAACATGCCATCCAATATTTCTATTATTTGTTCATGCATATTTATTTTATTATTTATAACATGATGATGATGGTGATGATAGGAATAGGCATGTGCTCGTATGTGTGTGGTTGATGTATTTGATGCGAGCGAGTATCAGGGGAGGTGTGATGAGAACGTCAATAAACGTTAACCTTTGGCGGGTCTCAGCACTTTAGCTCTATCTAACTCAAGTCTTGTGCATTGGCATCGTCGTATTGCCATTACCTTAGCAGAACTATTATGTCGTAGAGTATCAGGGGAGGTGGTCTCGGTCCTTGTAGTCTCTGACTCTACCGGGGGGCCTTAGCTCTATCACTATGGGCATTCTGAGGGATGCTGGGGTGAGGCCTTGGATACACTGTTTGGCATTAGGATTGGTTAGTAGCGAGCCCAGTTTGCAAGCCCTCGCTAACAGGGGCTTACGTATTGGTATAGCATTATATAGCAATAAACGTTAACCTTTGTTGTATAATGTTATGGTAGGGTGGATGGGGACGACGATAAATGTTAACCTTCGGGCGGGCTTCCACACCCTGTGTATAGAGGCGGTGTCAATAAACGTTAACCTTTGACCACCCAACCTTTCTATTGCGCATTGGAAACTATAAACCAGACCAAAGATATAAATTGATTTTTGCATGCATATGTATTGTTGCATTGTTTTGGCTACTCACTGAGACGTGTTGTGTGCTCACCCCTCGACGTCGAATATTTTAGTTGATGATTCAGGTTACACAGTCGAAGATTATATGAACGCGTCTGCGTACAGGAATATAGCAGCAATGGAAGCTGGAGCTGAAGAGTATATACATGACACCTCTAGCGAGTGTGACTCATGTGTATTTGATTAGTTATTTTATAAGTTTCTTTGAACTTATAAAGACATGTATTTGATAATTACATAATTATGTCTCAGTTGGAAACAGAATAATTTACTATCTTATTAATGGTATCATCTTAGTTCTCTGTTCATTTATTTATAAATTTTCCGCTATTGTGTATTACTCTGATTATGATTATGGATGTGTGGAAATTTTGGGTAAAACGGGGATAGCCTATTCGAGATCCTGGTTGAACCGTTGGTTACTTAGCGGTTCATCACACCATTCTGGTTGGTGCGGAATTGGGGTGTGACAGCTTGGTATCAGAGCGTCTCAGGCCTTGCCCGCCGAACTGACACACATTCAAGACCATCGTGAACTGAGATAGGATAAATTAAAAGCTTTAATACAAACAAACCATAAGCACCTGTGTTGATTGAGACCAAATTAACAAGAGAATAATACATCTATTAAAGGGGAAACAAGTTACATACAATGAGAGAGAAAAACAAAAGCACAAACATAACGAAAACAGAGTACAGTCCACAACCCGAACAGTTACTCTGTAGTACAAGACAAGAAAAATAAAAGTACAATCAGGAAGCTGGAGGCGAAGGAGGAGGCGGTGCCTCACGGTCTTTGTCATAGTCCTCAGCATAGACCCTAGTCAACCATGCCACCTGGGTCTGAGTCGCCTGCAGACTAGCTATGAGATCAGCCACCCTCTGATCACTCCAGCGCTGGGCGTCTAGGAGCTCCCCTATCCTCAGCTCCGATGCGCGCTGAGACTCTCTAATCTCGTGAAACATACTCAACACGTCATCAGCTGGTGGGCATGAAGGGCCAGCCCCATGAGAAGGACCGGTCTCCGGTACCGAAGCCGCCCCAGCAGAAGTACCGGCCCTATCCGCCTGTGTGGGTGATGGCGGAGTTATCGCGTCGACATCCATATACATACGATCATCATCATCGACTGGATCTCCCCGAGCCCTAGCAGCAGCCTCAGCATCAGCCATCTCAACCCGAGTGTGAGGACGCACCATCGCGTTCCTCTCCTCATCGCTAATCTCCGCATCTCGTAGCCCCATCTTGTAGATAGCCTCCCAATCTAGAGGCGACGAGAAGGTCTTCTCCTGGATCTTCTCATCTACCAGATCCACCCCCAGACGGGTCAGTAGCACTGTAATCATGCGTCCATAGGGTAGATTACCCCTATGACCGGACAATGTGGCACTAATCATCGTCCGCATGATGATGTAAGGAAGGAAGACCGGCTAACGAGTGTAGATGCAGTAGATCAAGAACTGGGTCAGCTGAGACACCCTCTCATAGTGCCCACTCTGCGGGATCAGATTATGCTGGATAATCTTGCAGAAGACCCGTGGAGCTGGACGCAAGTAGCAAGCTCTCATCTGCTATCTATCGGGATGGAGCAACTGGTTGTCGATCTCTGCCCTCATCTCCATCTCAACAAACTGTGGCTCTCCCGGCGCACAGTACACCAAAGGAGATGTGCACCCCTTTGACGTAACTAGTGATGCGTAACTTCTGACCACGCTCGACACATTGTAATTCCCCACCACCTGGAGATTACAATAGAACTGGCGTACCAAGTCGGGACATGTGCACGCGTCATATGTGATGACAGGGAGCCACCCCATATCCCCGAATGCTCCCTCTACATTGAACAAGGCTAGCTCAGCCAAGTTCACCATGCGACCCCCTCCAACCATCTTATGGGCATAGTCCGCATACTGTGCCTCGGCTTCATTCGAACAGAAGCGAAGTGGATCGCACACTCTAGGTACTTTGGTACGGGCCATAGTATCTACAAAAATAAGAAAAAGAAAGGAAGCAAGGAGTTAATAGGATAAAAATCCGAAAAATTAAAAATGAAGCCCCATTTCTCACCATATAAGTGGGCATGAGAACTTACGTAGGTTAGAATATGTCCTACGACCCACATACAGTAGGAGATTTTAACTGACGAAGCTCAATTTGAAGAAATTCAAGAAAAATCAAAAATTTCGATAAATTAGGGCAAAAAGAGAAAATTTTAAGATTCTCGATAACCAACCAATGAAACTCAAAAATTTTTGAGGGCTTTCGTTCCTCAAGACCCCAATAACAAAAGCCCCCAATAAAAATCGAATTTTTACGGTTGGAAAAAGTTTATGTTGGAAAATACGAGTTAAATGGGCAAAAAAAAAAAAACCTAGAAAAGAAAACCTAAAAACAGGTAATGGTGAGAGGATATACCTGTAGGGATGACGTGGGCATCGAAACCCGGAGTTAAACCGACCAAGAATAGTGGAGTAGCACTGTAGCAACTCAGAGAGTGGGGACGAGTCGAAACGGAGGAGGAATAGTGAGAAATAACCCAGAATCGGATCTTAAAAATCTGATTTTTGGTCCGAGGGTCGGACAATTCGACTAGTACCATCGACCCTCCCATCGACCCTCGGCTCTCGGGAATCCGACAGAAAATCGAGGGTCGGATTGAGGGTCGGACACCCATCGACCCTCGCATCGACCCTCAGCTCTCAGGAAGAACAGGTTATTCCCTGGGTCGAATACCCAGGGTCGGACATACCAGCGACCCTCACCATCGACCCTGTATAGAAAAGACAGTATTTTTTTTATAAAATGAGTTAGAATTGGAATTTCTTATCGGTTAGTGTGCCTACATGAGATATAAATGAATTCAAACCTACCTTGACGATTTTTCAGGCACCACCAATCATCGAAAAGAAATATGTCTGGACGTAGAGTTACCCGACAGACCCGAAATACAGTCCCACCACCACCACCAGTGGAGGAGACTAGTCAAGAGAATAACCATGCACCGGAAAACCCAGAACTAGTAAATCCCACAAATTTTCCACCTCCACCACGGAGCTAGCAACTGTGGTTATGAATCTGGCACAACAGCTACAACAAATGCAACACGCACAAGCTCAAATGCAGGTTGCAATGGGAGTTATGTTTCAAGCCACTCAGGCTACAACCATGTACACTGGGCAAGCTAGTGCAGCACCAGTGGGTAATCACCCAGCTCAACAGACACCTCAACAACCGGCTGCACCAATTCCAGTGCAAGTCCCAGAAGCAGCCCAAGGGAACTATCAGTATCCACCCCCTATGTTTGGGACATACCAAAATCAACTGGATCACTCCCGGCTAGTGGAGAGATTTTTGAAAATGAAACCGAGAGAATTCAACGGCAAGCCGTCTGATCCACTGTGGCCAGCACACTAGATAGACGAAATGGAAAGGAACTTCCTTATGATGACTATCACCGAGGAAGAGAAAGTACTATGCGCCACCTTCATGCTCAAAGGCGACGCACACCATTGGTGGAAATCTACAAAGACGTACTTATTGACCAAGCACGCCCTACTGACATGGGCTATATATAAAGAAGCGTTCTTCGAGAAGTATTTCCCAAGAAGCTTCAGAGATTCAATGGAGAAAGAGTTCTTGTGTCTGTACCAGGGGCCGATGACCGTAGACGCATATCAACAGCGCTACGAAGAACTGTTTTTCTTTGCACCGGCTAGCATGCAAGAAGAAGATACAAAAAACCCGTAGGTTCATCGCGGGACTAAGAGGAAGCATAAGAGAAAACATTCTGGGCTTAGAGAAGAAGATTTACAACGAAGCTGTCCAAATTGCTCGAGTAATTGAATCGAGCCAGAAGGAGAGTTATTTCTCCCAGAACAGAGGCATCAAGAGACCAGCCAGAAACTCCTACAACGGGGGCAATAATAGGACGTATAAACCTTTTCGTCCTCAGAATTTAGCTACTGCACCAAAGTCTACTTCCGCAGCTCAACCACAGCCAAAGCCAAATTCTGAAGCCCTGAAGTGTTATAACTGCAACCAACCAGGGCATATGGCAAGAGAGTGCCCAAAACCCAAGTAGCAGTTACATCAAGGATGGGTATATGCTGTTACATCAGAGGATGCAGCCGCATCGCCCGATGTGGTCACAGGTATGACTGAAACTTTTAAGATTATAATTTCATTGATTGAGCATGTAGGCTAAGTAAAAACGGATCACAGGTATTGTATCTATCAATGGCGTACCAGCCAGAGTACTCTTTGATTCAGGAGCTACTCATTCATTTATATTTGTGTCGTTTGGAAAGAAGACCAATCTTCCCATCAAAACATTAGAATACAAATTACTCATACGGTCACCGATGGGATTAGAAGTGGAATTAAAGAAAGGTTATGGACCATGTCCAGTTCTCATTGGAGAGCAGACCTTGGATGCAACGTTGATACAACTTGAGATGGCAGACTTTGACGTCATCTTGGGAATGGACTGGTTAGCTCGGCATTCTGCAAATCTGTTATGCGCCGAGAAGAAGCTAACGTTCAAAGACAAAGAAGGAGTAGAATTCAGTTTCTCGGGAACCAAACTTCCCCGGAGACGCAAGCTCATACTATCCGCATTAAAGGCTAAGAAGTGCCTTGAAAAGGGAGCCGTCGGATACCTAGTGTCAATGGTCGACCTAACCAAGGAAGCACCACGAATGGAAGACATTGACGTCGTGCGGGATTACCCAGATGTATTTCCGGAGGAACTATCCGGATTACCGCCCGACCGTGTCACGGAGTTTGTAATAGACCTGATACCTGGAGCCGCACCGGTATCAAAAGCACCTTATAGAATGGCTCCTACTGAACTGAAGGAATTAAAAGTGCAATTACAAGAACTGCTGGATAAGGGTTATATTAGACCTAGTATATCTCCATGGGGAGCAACGGTGTTGTTCGTAAAGAAGAAGGATGGTAGCGTTCGATTATGCATAGACTATCGAGAGTTGAATAAACAGACCATCAAGAATCGATATCCACTACCCAGGATCGATGACTTGTTCGATCAGTTACAAGGAGCGAAGGTATTTTCAAAGATCGATCTTCGATAAGGCTATCATCAGCTGAAGATTAAAGAAGGTGACATTCCGAAGACAGCTTTCAAGACAAGATACGGACATTATGAGTTCTTAGTGATGTCCTTCGGATTAACTAATGCACCGGCAACGTTCATGGAACTTATGAACCGAGTTTTCCACGATATGTTGGATACGTCGATTATAGTATTTATGGATGACATATTGGTATATTCTAAGGACAAGGAAACCCATGTCAAGAACCTAAACGCAGCCCTACAGCGTTTAAGGAAAGAGAAGTTATACGCCAAATTTTTGAAGTGTGAGTTTTGGCTAAGTGAAGTCGCATTTCTAGGCCATGTGGTATCCGCAGAAGGAATCAAAGTGGACCCCAGTAAGATCGAGGCTATTGTGAAGTGGGAAGCACCAAAGAGTGTTTCAGAAATTAGAATTTTTCTGGGTCTAGCTGGATATTATCGGAGATTCGTAGAAGACTATTCTCGGATTGCCGTACCTCTCACCAGTTTGACCAAGAAAGGAGAAAAATTTGTATGGACGGATAAGTGTGAAAAGAGTTTTCAAACACTGAAGACCAGATTGATATCCGCCCCAATTTTGACCAATCCCGTTCCAGGACAGACATTTACCTTATACACTGATGCATCGAGATTGGGACTAGGATGTGTGCTTATGCAAGGAGAGCAAGTAATTGCGTATGCCTCGAGACAGTTGAAGGTACATGAGAAAAATTACCCCACTCATGATTTGGAGTTAGCAGCAGTAGTACATGCTGTCAAGATATGGAGACACTACCTATACGGAGAGAAATTTCAGATTCAGTCGGACCATAAAAGTCTTACTTATTTATTTAATCAGAAGGAGTTGAATATGAGACAAAGAAGATGGCTGGAACTATTGAAAGACTATGATTGTGATATCTAGTATCATCCGGGAAAAGTGAACATAGTAGCAGATGCATTGAGCAGAAAAGCAATGTTAAAATCTCAAGGAGAAGCTAGCACAACTGCAGCAATGTGTACTACCGGAATGGTATTCAATCACGGCAACGAGCAGTATGTGATAGATACAACGGATGGATCAGCCAACCAAGGGTTTATTCATCGGTTTTCGAATATGTTCGCGGCATTGAAGATTATACCGGATATAGTGGATGAGGTGAAGACAGCTATCAAAGCAGATCCTTATCTGAGAACGGTACAAGAAGATATTGAGAAAGGTAGGACTAACCCTGAGTTCACCTTGGAAGAAGAAAAAGTATTGAAATACAAAGGGAGAATATGTGTACCAGAAACAGAAAATGTAGACATTAGACACCGACTAATGAAGGAAGCCCACACCACCATCTACTCGATACATCCTGGAAGAACAAAAATGTATCATGATCTAAAGAAACTGTATGGTGGAGGGGAATGAAAGCAGATGTAGCTAAGTTCGTGTCTCAATGCCTAAATTGTCAGAAATTAAAGGCGGAATGACAAAGACCCGCAGGACTGTTACAGCCATTACCGGAACCAGCATGGAAGTGGGACTGCATCACTATGGACTTCGTCACAGGACTACCATTGACTCCTCGAGTAGTTGACGGAGTTTGGGTGATTGTGGACCGTCTGACTAAGACAGCTCGCTTCATACCGATAGGACCCCAGTATATACTGGAAAGATTAGCAAAGTTGTATGTGGGTAATATTGTTCGGTTACATGGTGTTCCAGAAAGCATTGTGTCCGATAGAGATCCACGATTTACTTCCAAATTTTGGGAAGGACTGCAAAAGGCTATGGGTACAACATTGAAGTTCAGTACTGCATTTCACCCACAGACAGACGGACAGTCAGAGCGTACAATCCAGATCCTAGAAGATATGCTACGAGCATGTGTGATTGATCTCAAAGGATCTTGGGACGAAAAGTTACCATTGATCGAGTTCGCCTATAACAACAGCTATCAGGCTACTATACAGATGTCACCTTATGAGGCACTGTATGGTAGAAAGTGTCGAACTCCCTTGTTTTGGAATGAAGTTGGAGAACGCAGTATTGTTGGACCCGAATTTGTGGAAGAGACTTGTCGAGTGGTCGACATCATCAAGGAGAGAGTGAAAACAGCTCAGAACCGTCAGAAGCAATATGCAGATACTCGACGAAGAGATCTAGAGTTCGTCGTAGGTGATAAAGTATTTTTGAAAGTATTTCCTATGAGAGGATTGAAGAGGTTCGGACAGAAAGGAAAATTAAGTCCAAGATATGTCGGGCCATATGAAATTCTAGCTAAGCGTGGAAAAGTAGCTTATCAGTTGGCATTACCACCATCTATGTCAAGTGTGCACGACGTATTTTACATTTCTCTATTGAAGAAGTATGTCAAGGATTCGACGCACGTGTTGACAGTAGATTTGCCAGAATTGATTGATGATTTGACATTCGAAGTAACACCAACAGAAATCACCAGTCGAAAGGTTCAACGTCTACGCAACAGAGATATCTACTATGTTAAGGTCACATGGAAAAGTAGAGACATGGAAGAAGTTACATGGGAAGAAGAGAATGCTATGCGAAAGTAATACCTTCACTTGTTTGATTCAGAAGGTACGTACAATTTCGAGGACGAAATTTTTATAAGTTGGGGGGAGTTGTAAGACCTGTGTCAAACTAACCCGGTCTTACCACCTTGAACCAGGTTTACCCATCATGGTGGAGTCAAGTGGACCAAGGGCGTGATGGAGATCGAGATCCTAGGTATCAAATCGACCCAAAAATACTTAATTTTAGGGGAGGGTCGCATACCCAGCCAAGTAGGGTCGGACCTCCCAAAGCAGAATGTCAGACCCTCAAATTTTAAGGGAGGGTCGGACAGCTTAAGACCCTAGGGTCGACGGGATCATAGACCCTCCCATCGACCCTCGGTTTTTGACGAATATAGAAATTAGGAAATTTCTTTATTTTTTGATTGGGATTCTTTCCAAATCTCAATGGGACTTATTTAGGATGTTCCTAGTCTATTTAAAGGATGTTCCTAAGCCACTTTCACTCCTTTCACAACCCTAATTGAATTGAGAGAAAGAGAGGAGAAGTAAAAGAGGAAGAAGAGAGGCAAGGAAGAGAACCTAGCAAAAAGGAGAAGAGTTACAGAGAAAGATTAATCTTCTCAGGTATGGATACTAATTCTATGAGTTTCTACTAGACCTTAGGGTAGTTATTGATGAGAATGTGATCTCAGAGAAACCCAAACCATCCATCCATGGTTAGGTTTTCATGGAAAACCATAGGAGGATGCACAAAAACTATTTAAATGGATTATACATGGTTCTATACCATGGAATGACTGTTGAATGAATGTAGGAAGCAAGCCATAGGACCCCAAATACGAAGAATGGATTTAAAAGTGGAAATTAGACCAGAGTGCATCGAGGGTCGCACCGAGGGTCGATAGACCATCCGACCCTAGGTGTTTCTGACCATCGACCCTCAGCACTCGGGAAATTCCGGAATTAATTCTAATTAAATTTTATTGGCTTTGTTAGGTCTGCTAGCAATCTAATAACATTGTAACGGTGATTTTAAAGCTTGGAAAATATCTATTAACAAGCTAAGGTGAGGAAGCTTAACCCCAAACTAAACGGTTAATAATAAACTGTTTTCTATTTATTGAGTCCTATGCTATGTTTGATTCTATGCGAATATGTTTGTAATGTGCATACAGCATGCCATCCAATATTTCTATTATTTGTTCATGTATATTTATTTTATTGTTTATAACATGATGATGATGATGATGATAGGAATAGGCATGTGCTTGTATGTGTGTGGTTGATGTATTTGATGCGAGTGAGTATCAGGGGAGGTGTGATGAGAACGTCAATACACATTAACCTTTGGCTGGTCTCAGCACTTTAGCTCTATCTCTAACTCAAGTCTTGTGCATTGGCATCGTCGTATCGCCATTACCTTAGCAGAACTATTATGTCGTAGAGTATCAGGGGAGGTGGTCTCGGTCCTTGTAGTCTCTGACTCTACCGGGGGGCCTTAGCTCTATCTCTATGGGCATTCTGAGGGATGCTGGGGTGAGGCCTTGGATACACTGTTTGGCATTAGGATTGGTTAGAAGCGAGCCCGGTTTGCAAGCCCTCGCTAACAGGGGCTTACGTGTTGGTATAGCATTATATAGCAATAAACGTTAACCTTTGTTGTATAATGTTATGGTAGGGTGGATGGGGACGACGATAAACGTTAACCTTCGGGCGGGCTTCCACACCCTGTGTATAGAGGCGGTGTCAATAAACGTTAACCTTTGACCACCCAACCTTTCTATTGTGCATTCCAAACTATAAACCAGACCAAAGATATAAATTAATTTTTGCATGCATATGTATTGTTGCATTGTTTTGGCTACTCACTGAGCCGTGTTGTGTGCTCACCCCTCGACGTCGAATATTTTAGTTGATGATGCAGGTTACACAGGTGAAGATTATATGAACGCGTCTGCATACGGGAATATAGCAGCAATGGAAGCTGGAGCTGAAGAGTATATACATGACACCTCTTGCGAGTGTGACTCATGTGTATTTGATTAGTTATTTTATAGGTTTCTTTGAACTTATAAAGACATGTATTTGATAATTACATAAGTATGTCTCAGTTGGAAACAGAATAATTTACTATCTTATTAATGGTATCATCTTAGTTCTCAGTTCATTTATTTATAAATATTCCGCTATTGTGTATTACTCTGATTATGATTATGGATGTGTGGAAATTTTGGGTAAAATGAGGATAGCCTATTCGAGATCCTAGTTGAACCGTTGGTTACTTAGCGGTTCATCACACCATTCTGGTTGGTGCAGAATTGGGGTGTGACAACTCGCCTCTATACACAAGGTGTGGAAGCCCGCCTGAAGGTTAACGTTTATCGTCGTCCCCATCCACCCTACCATAACATTATACAACAAAGGTTAACGTTTATTGCTATATAATGCTATACCAACACGTAAGCCCCTGTTAGCGAAGGCTTGCAAACTGGGCTCGCTACTAATCAATCCTAATGCCAAACAGTGTATCCAAGGCCTCTCCCCAGCATCCCTCAGAATGCCCCTAGAGATAGAGCTAAGGCCCCGCGGTAGAGTCAGAGACTACAAGGACCGAGACCACCTCCCCTGATAGTCTACGACATAATAGTTCTGCTAAGGTAATGGCGATACGACGATGCCAATGCACAAGACTTGAGTTAGAGATAGAGCTAAAGTGCTGAGACCAGCCAAAGGTTAATGTGTATTGACGTTCTCATCACACCTCCCCTGATACTCACTCGCATCAAATACATCAACCACACACATACAAGCACATGCCTATTCCTATCATCATCATCATCATCATGTTATAAACAATAAAATAAATATACATGAACAAATAATAGAAATATTGGATGGCATGCTGTATGCACATTACAAACATATTCGCATAGAATCAAATATAGCATAGGACTCAAGAAATAGAAAACAGTTTATTATTAACCGATTAGTTTGGGGTTAAGGTTCCTCACCTTAGCTTGTTAATAGATATTTCCCAAGCTTTAAAATCACCGTTACAATGTTATTAGATTGCTAGCAGACCTAACAAAGCCGATAAAATTTAATTAGAATTAATTCCAGAATTAAAAACCATTCTGTCAACTGAGGGTCGATGCTAGGGTCGATGGGTCTATCGACCCTCCCCTCTTCCTGAACTTCCCGAATGCTGAGGGTCGATGGTCAGAAACACCTAGGGTCGGATGGTCTATCGACCCTTAGTGCGACCCTTGATGCACTCTGGTCCAATTTCCACTTTTAAATCCATTCTTCGTGTTTGGGGTCCTATGGCTTGCTTCCTACATTCATTCAACAATCATTCCATGGTCTAGAACCATGTATAATCCATCTAAATAGTTTTCGTGCATCCTCCTATGGTTTTCCATGAAAACCTAACCATGGATGGATGGTTTGGGTTTCTTCGAGATCACATTCTCATCAATAACTACCCTAAGGTCTGTAGAAACTCATAGAATTAGTATCCATACCTGAGAAGATTAATCTTTCTCTGTAACTCTTCTCCTTTTTGCTAGGTTCTCTTCCTTGCCTCTCTTCTTCCTCTTTTTCTTCTCCTCTCTTTCTCTCAATTCAATTAGGGTTGTGAAAGGAGTGAAAGTGGCTAAGGAACGTCCTTTAAATAGAGTAGGAACATCCTAAATAAGTCCCATTGAGATTTGGAAAGAATCACAATCGAAAAATATAGAAATTTTCTAATTTCTATATTCGTTAGAAACCGAGGGTCGATGGGAGGGTCGATGATCCCGTCGACCCTAGGGTCTTAAGCTGTCCGACCCTCCCTTCAAATCTGAGGGTCTGACATTCTGCTTTGGGAGGTCCGACCATACTTGGCTGGGTATGCGACCCTCCCCTTAAATTAAGTATTTTTGGGTCGATTTTATACCTGGGATCTCGATCTCCATCACGCCCTTGGTCCACTTGACTCGACCATGATGGGTAAACCTGGTTCAAGGTGGTAAGACCGGGTTAGTTTGACACAGGTCTTACAACTCCCCCAACTTATAAAAATTTTGTCCTCGAAATTGTACGTACCTTCTGAATCAAACAAGTGAGGGTATTGCTTTCGCATAGCGTTCTCTTCTTCCCATGTAACTTCTTCCATGTCTCTACTTTTCCATGTGACCTTAACATAGTAGATATCTCTGTTGCGTAGACGTTGAACCTTTTGACTGGTGATTTCTGTTGGTGTTACTTCGAATGTCAAATCATCAGTCAATTCTGGCAAATCTACTGTCAACACGTGCGTCGAATCCTTGACATACTTCTTCAATGGAGAAATGTGAAATATGTCGTGCACACTTGACATAGATGGTGGTAATGCCAACTGATAAGCTACTTTTCCACGCTTATCTAGAATTTCGTATTGCCCGACATATCTTGGACTTAATTTTCCTTTCTGTCCGAACCTCTTCAATCCTCTCATAGACGATACTTTCAAAAATACTTTATCACCTACGGCGAACTCTAGATCTCTTCGTCGAGTATCTGCATATTGCTTTTGACGGTTCTGAGCTATTTTCACTCTCTCCTTGATGATGTCGACCACTCGACAAGTCTCTTCAACAAATTTGGGTCCAACAATATTGCGTTCTCCAACTTCATTCAAAAACAAGGGAGTTTGACACTTTTCACCATACAGTGCCTCATAAGGTGACATCTGTATAGTAGCCTGATAGCTGTTGTTATAGGCGAACTCGATTAATGGAAACTTTTCGCCACATGATCCTTTGAAATCAATCACACATGCTCGTAGCATATCTTCTAGGATCTGGATTGTACGCTCTGACTGTCCGTCTGTCTGTGGGTGGAATGCAGTACTGAACTTCAATGTTGTACCCATAGCCTTTTGCAGTCCTTCCCAAAATTTGGAAGTAAATCGTGGATCTCTATCGGACACAATGCTTTCTGGAACACCATGTAACCGAACAATATTATCCACATACAACTTTGCTAACCTTTCCAGTGTATACTGGGGTCGTATCGGTATGAAGCGAGCTGTCTTAGTCAGACGGTCCACAATCACCCAAACTGCGTCAACTACTCGAGGAGTCAATGGTAGTCCTGTGACGAAGTCCATAGTGATGCAGTCCCACTTCCATGCTGGTTCCGGTAATGGCTGTAACAGTCCTGCGGGTCTTTGTCGTTCTGCCTTTACTTTCTGACAATTTAGGCATTGAGACACGAACTTAGCTACAGCTTCTTTCATTCCCCTCCACCAATACAGTTTCTTTAGATCATGATACATTTTTGTGCTTCCAGGATGTATCGAGTAGATGGTGGTGTGGGCTTCCTTCATCAGTCGGTGTCTAATGTCTACATTTTCTGTTTCTGGTACACATATTCTCCCTTTGTATTTCAATACTTTTTCTTTGTCCAAGGTGAACTCAGGGTTAGTCCTACCTTTCTCAATATCTTCTTGTACCGTTCTCAGATAAGGATCTGCTTTGATAGCTGTCTTCACTTCATCCACTATATCCGGTATAATCTCAATGCCGCGAACATATTCGAAAACTGATGAATAAACCCTTGGTTGGCTGATCCATCCGTTCTATCTATCACATACTGCTCGTTGCCGTGATTGAATACCATTCCGGTAGTACACATTGTTGCAGTTGTGCTAGCTTCTCCTTGAGATTTTATCATTGTTTTTCTGCTCAATGCATCTGCTACTACGTTCGCTTTTCCCGGATGATACTGGATATCACAATCATAGTCTTTCAATAGTTCCAGCCATCTTCTTTGTCTCATATTCAACTCCTTCTGATTAAATAAATAAGTAAAACTTTTATGGTCCGACTTAATCTGAAATTTCTCTCCGTATAGGTAGTGTCTCCATATCTTGACAGCATGTACTACTGTCGCTAACTCCAAATCATGAGTGGGGTAATTTTTCTCATGTACCTTCAACTGTCTCGAGGCATACGCAATTACTTTCTCTCCTTGCATAAGCACACATCCTAGTCCCAATCTCGATGCATCAGTGTATAAGGTAAATGTCTGTCCTGGAATGGGAATGGTCAAAATTGGGGCGGATATCAATCTGATTTTCAGTGTTTAAAAACTCTTTTCACACTTATCCATCCATACAAATTTTTCTCCTTTCTTGGTCAAACTGGTGAGAGGTACAGCAATCCGAGAATAGTCTTCTACGAATCTCCGATAATATCCAGCTAGACCCAGAAAACTTCTAATTTCTGAAACACTCTTTGGTGCTTCCCACTTCACAATAGCCTCGATCTTACTGGGGTCCACTTTGATTCCTTCTTCGGATACCACATGGCCTAGAAAGGCGACTTCACTTAGCCAAAACTCACACTTCAAAAATTTGGCGTATAACTTCTCTTTCCTTAAACGCTGTAGGGCTGCGTTTAGGTTCTTGACATGGGTTTCCTTGTCCTTGGAATATACCAATATGTCATCAATAAATACTATAACCGACGTATCCAACATATCGTGGAAAACTCGGTTCATAAGTTCCATGAACGTTACCGGTGCATTAGTTAATCCGAAGGACATCACTAAGAACTCATAATGTCCGTATCTTGTCCTGAAAGCTGTCTTCGGAATGTCACCTTCTTTAATCTTCAGCTGATGATAGCCTGATCGAAGATCGATCTTTGAAAATACCTTTGCTCCTTGTAACTGATCGAACAAGTCATTGATTCTGGGTAGTGGATATCGATTCTTGATGGTCAGTTTATTCAACTCTCGATAGTCGATGCATAATCGAACGCTACCATCCTTCTTCTTTACGAACAACACTGGTGCTCCCCATGGAGATACTGGGTCTAATATAACCCTTATCCAGCAGTTCTGGTAATTGCACTTTTAATTCCTTCAGTTCAGTAGGAGCCATTCTATAAGGTGCTTTTGATACCGGTGCGGCTCCAGGTATTAGGTCGATTACAAACTCCGTGACACGGTCGGGCAGTAATCTGGGTAGTTCCTCCTGAAATACATCTGGGTAAACCGCACGACGTCAATGTCTTCCATTCGTGGTGCTTCCTTGGTTAGGTCGACCACTGACACTAGGTATCCGACGGCTCCCTTTTCAAGGCACTTCTTAGCCTTTAATGTGGAATGTATGAGCTTGCGTCTCCGGGGAAGTTTGGTTCCCGAGAAACTGAATTCTACTCCTTTGTCTTTGAACGTTAGCTTCTTCTCGGCGCATAACAAATTTGCAGAATGCCGAGCTAACCAGTCCATTCCCAAGATGACGTTAAAGTCTGCCATCTCAAGTTGTATCAAGGTTGCATCCAAGGTCTGCTCTCCAATGAGAACTGGACATGGTCCATGACCTTTCTCTAATTCCACTTCTAATCCCATCGGTGACCGTACGAGTAATTTATAGTCTAATGATTTGATGGGCAGATTGGTCTTCTTTCCAAACGACACAGATTTAAATGAATGAGTAGCTCCTGAATCAAAGAGTACTCTGGCTGGTACGCCATTGATAGGTACAATACCTGTGATACGTTTTTACTTAGTCTACATGCTCAATCAATGAAATTATAATCTTAAAAGTTTCAGTCATACCTGTGACCACATCGGGCGATGCGGCTGCATCCTCTGATGTAACAGCATATACTCGTCCTTGATGTAACTGCTTCTTGGGTTTTGGGCACTCTCTTGCCATATGCCCTGGTTGGTTGCAGTTATAACACTTCGGGGCTTCAAAATTTGACTTTGGCTGTGGTTGAGCTGTGGAAGTAGACTTTGGTGCAGTAGCAAAATTCTGAGGACGAAAAGGTTTATACGTCCTATTATTGCCCCCATTGTAGGAGTTTCTGGCTCGTCTCTTGATGCCTCTGTTCTGGGAGAAATAACTCTCCTTCTGGCTCGATTCAATTACTCGAGCAATTTGGACAGCTTCGTTGTAAATCTTCTTCTCTAAGCCCAGAACGTTTTCTCTTATGCTTCCTCTTAGTCCCGCGACGAACCTACGGGTTTTTGTATCTTCTTCTTGCATGCTAGCCGATGCGAAGAAAAACAGTTCTTCGTAGCGCTGTTGATATGCGTCTACGGTCATCTGCCCCTGTTACAGACTCAAGAACTCTTTCTCCATTGAATCTCTGAAGCTTCTTGGGAAATAGTTTTCGAAGAACGCTTCTTTATATATAGCCCATGTCAGTAGGGCGTGCTTGGTCAATAAGTACGTCTTTGTAGATTTCCACCAATGGTGTGCGTCGCCTTTGTGCATGAAGGTGGCGCATAGTACTTTCTCTTCCACGGTGATAGTCATCATAAGGAAGTTCCTTTCCATTTCGTCTATCCAGTGTGCTGGCCACAGTGGATCAAACGGCTTGCCGTTGAATTCTCTCGGTTTCATTTTCAAAAATCTCGCCACTAGCCGAGAGTGATCCAGTTGACTTTGGTATGTCCCAAACATAGGGGGTGGATACTGATAGTTCCCTTGGGCTGCTTTTGGGGCTTGCACTGGAATTGGTGCAGCCGGTTGTTGAGGTGTCTGTTGAGCTGGGTGATTACCCACTGGTGCTGCACTAGCTTGCCTAGTGTGCATGGTTGCAGCCTGAGTGGCTTGAAACATAACTCCCATTGCAACCTGCATTTGAGCTTGTGCGTGTTGCATTTGTTGTAGCTGTTGTGCCAGATTCATAACCACAGTTGCTAGCTCCGGTGGTGGAGGTGGCAAATTTGTGGGATTTACCGGTTCTGGGTTTTCCAGTGCATGGTTATTCTCTTGACTAGTCTCCTCCACTGGTGGTGGTGATGGGACTGTATTTCGGGTCTGTCGGGTAACTCTACGTCCAGACATATTTCTTTTCAATGATTGGTGGTGCCTGAAAAATCGTCAAGGTAGGTTAGAATTCATTTATATCTCATGTAGGCACACTAATCGATAAGAAATTCCAATTCTAACTCATTTTATAAAAAAAATACTGTATTTTCTATGCAGGGTCGATGGTGAGGGTTGCTGGTATGTCCGACCACGGGTATTCGACCCCCGGGAATAACCTGTTCTTCCCGAGAGCTGAGGGTCGATGCGAGGGTCGATGGGTGTCCGACCCTCAGTCCGACCCTCGATTTTCTGTTAGATTCCCGAGAGCCGAGGGTCGATGGGAGGGTCGATTCGAGGGTCGATGGTACCAGTAGAATTGTCCGACCCTCAGACCAAAAATCAGATTTTTTTAAGATCCGATTCTGGGTTATTTCTCACTATTCCTCCTCCGTTTCGACTCGTCTCCACTCTCTGAGTTGCTACAGTGCTACTCCACTGTTCTTGGTCGGTTTAACTCCGGGTTTCGACGCCCACGTCATCCCTACAGGTATATCCTCTCACCTTTACCTGTTTTTAGGTTTTCTTTTCTAGGTTTTTGCCCATTTAACTCGTATTTTCCAACTTAAACTTTTTCCAAACGTAAAAATTCGATTTTTATTGGGGGCTTTTGTTATTGGGGTCTTGAGGAACGAAAGCCCTCAAAAAATTTTTGAGTTTCATCGGTTGGTTATCGAGAATCTTAAAATTTTCTCTTTTTGCCCTAATTTATCGAAATTTTTGATTTTTCTTGAATTTCTTCAAATTGAGCTTCGTCAGTTAAAATCTCCTACTGTATGTGGGTCGTAGGACATATTCTAACCTACGTAAGTTCTCATGCCCACTTATATGGTGAGAAATGGGGCTTTATTTTAAATTTTTCAGATTTTTATCCTATTAACTCCTTGCTTCCTTTCTTTTTCTTATTTTTGCAGATACTATGGCCCGTACCAAAATACCTAGAGTGCGCGATCCACTTCGCTTCCGTTCGAATGAAGCCGAGGCACAGTATGCGGACTATGCCCGTAAGAAGGTTGAAGGGGGTCGCATGGTGAACTTGGCTGAGCTTGCCTTGTTCAATGTAGAGGGAGCATTCGGTGATATGGGGTGGCTCCCTGTAATCACATACGACGCGTGCACATGTCCCGACTTGGTACGCCAGTTCTATTGTAATCTCCAGGTGGTGGGGAATTACAATGATGTCGAGCGCGGTTAGGAGTTGCGCATCAATAGTTACGTCAAAGGGGTGTACATCTCCTTTGATTATTAGCAGCTGGCCGATCTGTTGGGCATTCCCTTTGATGGCCCCATGGTGTACTGTGCGCCGGGAGAGCCCAGTTTGTTGAGATGGAGATGAGGGCAGAGATCGACAACCATTTGCTCCGTCCCGATAGATGGCAGATGAGAGCTTGCTACTTGCGTCCAGCTCCACGGGTCTTCTGCAAGATTATCCAGCGTAATCTGATCCCGCAGAGTGGGCACTATGAGAGGGTGTCTCAGCTGACCCAGTTCTTGATCTACTGCATCTACACTCGTCAGCCGGTCTGCCTTCCTTACATCATCATGCGGACAATGATTAGTGCCACATTGTCAGGTCATAGGGGTAATCTACCCTATGGACGCATGATTACAGTGCTACTGACCCGTCTGGGGGTGGATCTAGTAGATGAGAAGATCCAGGAGAAGACCTTCTCGTCGCCTCTAGATTGGGAGGCTATCTGCAAGATGGGGCTGCGAGATGCGGAGGTTAGCGATGAGGAGAGGAATGCGATGGTGCGCCCTCACACTCGGGTTGAGATGGCTGATGTTGAGGCTGCTGCTAGCGCTCGGGGAGATCCAGTCGACGATGATGATCGTATGTATATGGATGTCGACACAATACCCCCACCATCACCCACACAGGCGGATAGGGCTGGTACTTCTACTGCGGCGGCTTCGGCACCGGAGACCGGTCCTTCTCATGGGGCTGGTCCTTCACGCCCACCAGCTGATGACGTGCTGAGTATGTTTCACGAGATTAGAGAGGCTCAGCGCGCATCGAATATGAGGATAGGGGAGCTCCTAGACGCCCAGCGCCGGACTGATCAGAGGGTGGCTGATCTCACAGCTAGTTTGCAGGCGACTCAGACCCAGGTGGCATGGTTGACTAGGGTCTATGCCGATGACTATGACAGAGACCGTGAGGCACCGCCTCCTCCTTCGCCTCCAGCTTCCTGATTGTACTTTTATTTTTCTTGTCTTGTACTACAGAGTAACTGTCCGGGTTGTGGACTGTACTCTGTTTTCGTTATGTTTGTGCTTTTGTTTTTCTCTCTCATTGTATGTAACTTGTTTCCCCTTTAATAGATGTATTATTCACTTGTTAATTTGGTCTCAATCAACACAGGTGCTTATGGTTTGTTTGTATTAAAGCTTTTAATGGATCCTATCTCAGTTCACAAGGGTCTTGTATGTATGTTAGTTTTGGCGGGCAAGGCCTGAGAAGCTCTGATACCAAGTTGTCACACCCCAATTCCGCACCAACCAGAATGGTGTGATGAACCGCTAAGTAACCAACAGTTCAACCAGGATCTCGAATAGGCTATCCCCGTTTTACCCCAAATTTCCACACATCCATAATCATAATCAGAGTAATACACAATAGCGGAAAAATTATAAATAAATGAACTGAGAACTAAGATGATATCATTAATAAGATAGTAAATTATTATGCTTCCAACGGATACATACTTATGTAATTATCAAATACATGTCTTTATAAGTTCAAAGAAACCTATAAAATAACTAATCAAATACACATGAGTCACACTCGCAAGAGGTGTCATGTATATACTCTTGAGCTCCAGCTTCCATTGCGGCTATATTCCCGTACGCAGACGCATTCATATAATCTTCGACTGTGTAACCTGCATCATCAACTAAAATATTCAACGTCGAGGGGTGAGCACACAACACGACTCAGTGAGTAACCAAAACAATGCAACAATACATATGCATGCAAAAATCAATTTATATCTTTGGTCTGGTTTATAGTTTGCAATGCGCAATAGAAAGGTTGGGTGGTCAAAGGTTAACGTTTATTGACACCGCCTCTATACACAGGGTGTGGAAGCCCGCCCGAAGGTTAACGTTTATCGTCGTCCCCATCCACCCTACCATAACATTATACAACAAAGGTTAACGTTTATTGCTATATAATGCTATACCAACACGTAAGCCCCTGTTAGCGAGGGCTTGCAAACTGGGCTCGCTACTAACCAATCCTAATGCCAAATAGTGTATCCAAGGCCTCACCCCAGCATCCCTCAGAATGCCCATAGAGATAGAGCTAAGGCCCCCCGGTAGAGTCAGAGACTACAAGGACCGAGACCACCTCCCCTGATACTCTACGACATAATAGTTCTGCTAAGGTAATGGCGATACGACGATGCCAATGCACAAGACTTGAGTTAGAGATAGAGCTAAAGTGCTGAGACCCGCCAAAGGTTAACGTTTATTGTCGTTCACATCACACCTCCCCTGATACTCGCTCGGATCAAATACATCAACCACACACATACGAGCACATGCCTATTCCTATCATCATCATCATCATCATGTTATAAACAATAAAATAAATATGCATGAACAAATAATAAAAATATTGGATGGCATGCTGTATGCACATTACAAACATATTCGCATAGAATCAAACATAGCATAGGACTCAAGAAATAGAAAACAATTTATTATTAACCGATTAGTTTGGGGTTAAGGTTCCTCACCTTAGCTTGTTAATAGATATTTCCCAAGCTTTAAAATCACCGTTACAATGTTATTAGATTGCTAGCAGACCTAACAAAGCCGATAAAATTTAATTAGAATTAATTCCAGAATTAATTCCAGAATTAAAAACCATTCTGTCAACTGAGAGTCGATGCTAGGGTCGATGCTAGGGTCGATGGGCCTATCGACCCTCCCCTCTTCCTGAACTTCCCGAATGCTGGGGGTCGATGGTCGGAAATACCTAGGGTCGGATGGTCTATCGACCCTCGGTGCGACCCTCGATGCAGTCTGGCCCAATTTCCACTTTTAAATCCATTCTTCGTGTTTGGGGTCCTATTGCTTGCTTCCTACATTCATTCAACAATCATTCCATGGTCTAGAACCATGTATAATCCATCTAAATAGTTTCCGTGCATCCTCCTATGGTTTTCCATGAAAACCTAACCATGGATGGATGGTTTGGGTTTCTCCGAGATCACATTCTCATCAATAACTACCCTAAGGTTTGTAGAAACTCATAGAATTAGTATCCATACCTGAGAAGATTAATCTTTCTCTGTAACTCTTCTCCTTTTTGCTAGGTTCTCTTCCTTGCCTCTCTTCTTCCTCTTTTCCTTCTCCTCTCTTTTTCTCAATTCAATTAGGGTTGTGAAAGGAGTGAAAGTGGCTTAGGAACGTCCTTTAAATATACTAGGAACATCCTAAATAAGTCCCATTGAGATTTGAAAAGAATCCCAATCGAAAAATATAGAAATTTCCTAATTTCTATATTCGTCAGAAACCGAGGGTCGATGGGAGGGTCGATGATTCCGTTGACCCTAGGGTCTTAAGCTGTCCGACCCTCCCTTAAAATCTGAGGGTCTGACATTCTGCTTTGGGAGGTCCGACCCTACTTGGCTGGGTATGCGACCCTCCCCTAAAATTAAGTGTTTTTGGGTCGATTTTATGTACCTGGGATCTCGATCTCCATCACGCCCTTGGTCCACTTGACTCGACCATGGTGGGTAAACCTGGTTCAAGGTGGTAAGATCGGGTTAGTTTGACACAGGTCTTACAAATTATATATTCACTGATCATTTTTTTGGGCGACGTAGAAGGTGGGATAGTACTCGAGACCCGAGTAGGAACTAAGCCCAAAAGGAGAACATACCGGGCATCTTACTTGGTGGTGGATGTTCCTTCAAGCCACAATGTGATCTTAGGATGTTTGGGACTCAAGAAGCTGAGAACCTGCACCTTAACTTTTTACCTTGTCATGAAGTTCCCAACTGAGAGTGGCATAAGATTCTATAGAGTTGACCAAAACCTATCACGCAAGTGTTATGAAACTGATCTTAACAACAGCGATGAATTGGCAACGCAATAAATAAAGATCGACGACCTCTGAGACGATTTAACATAAGAACCCGATGGAGGATCTCGATCTAATACCCATATCAGAGGGATAGGAGAAAAATACTTCCAAAGTGGGTCCATTGCAAGGTGAACAGAGTGAAAATCTGATCAAATTCTTCAATGAAAATATGGACGTGTTTGTATGGTCAGCCTCAGATATGCTAGGAATACCAAGAGATCTAATAGAGCATCGACTAACAATCGACCCAAAATTCAAACCAGTTCACCAGAAGAAGTAGAATATTACCCCTGAATGTGAAGCCGTGATTAAGGAGGAGGTAAATAAATTGCTTGCTGCCGGATTCATCAAGGAAGTCAAATACCCTTAATGGGTTTCAAATGTAGTGATGGTAAAAAAATCCAATGGAAAATGGTACATTTGTATCGATTATTCGGACATGAATAAAGCATGCCCTAAAGACTACTACCCTCTTCTTAAGATGGATAGGTTAATCGATGCAACGGCAGACCATGAAATGCTAACTTTCATGGATACCTACTCGGGGTACAATCAGATAAGGATGCATGAACCAGACGAAATCAATACAGGCTTCATCACCAGCAGCAGACTATATTGCTATAAGGCAATGGCATTTGGCCTCAAAAATGCAAGAGCGACCTACCAGAGGTTAGTGAACATGGTTTTCAAAAACCAAATAGGTCAAAACATGGAGGTTTACGATGCATGACTTTTTAGTAAAAAGTAAGGACACTACCTACATAGATGACCTGAGAGAAGCATTCGAGGTCCTTCGCAGCAACCAAATGAGGCTTAATCCCACAAAATGATCATTCAGAGTCGATTCTAGGAAATTTCTTGGAAACATGGTATCCAACAGAAGCATTGAAGCGAACCCAGCCAAAATTGATGCCATCATGCAAATGCAAGCCCCGATAAAACCAAAGCAGGTCCAAGAGTTAACAGGACAAATAACTGCCCAGGGGCGATTCATATCAAGGTTGGTAGACAGGTGTCTACCGTTCTTCAAGTCTTTGAAGGGAAACAAAAATTTTGAGTGGACAGAAGAATGTCAAAAGGCCTTCGATGACTTGAAAACCTTCTTAACTTCACCTCCACTACTAGCATATCTTGAATTCGGTGACCAATTACAAGTCTACCTCCCTATATCAACAGCGACCGTCAGCTCGGTTATGATAAAGGAGGTAGACAAAATTCAAAGTCCAGTGTATTACGTCAGAAAAATATTTCTCGATGCGAAAACCAGATATAGAATGGTCGAGAAACTCGCTCTCGCTTTGGTCACCGCGGTCTGAAAACTCCGACGTTACTTTCAAGCCCGTACAATCCAGGTATTAATGGACAAACTCTTAAAGAAGATTCTAGCACGTCCAGATATCTTTGGACGACTTATGAATTGGGCAATAGAGCTCGGAGAATTCAACATACAATTTCATTCAAAGACGGCGATAAAAGCTCAGGTACTAGCTGACTTCATGATAGAAAATACTAAAGAAGAAAGCACCAATGTAGAAAAAATGATGGCTGAAGAAGACATTTTGCATAAAAAGAAGAAACAGAAGGTCGAACCATCATCGACCTGGACGTTGCACGTAGATGGATCATCGAATGACAAGCACTCGGGGGCCAGCGTGATACTGACAAGCCCTGAGAACTTTGAAGTGCAAGTTGCTCTTCAATTTGACTTCCATGCTACAAACAGCGTAGTAGAATATGAAGTCCTTCTAGCAGGGTTACAATTGGCAAAGTTACTGCTAGTAAAAAGGATAGACATCTACAGTGACTCATAAGTCATAGTCAGGCAAGTCAAGGGTGAGTACGAAGCCAAACAACAACACATGCAGGCATACCTTGAGAAAGCGAGATCACAACTCACTCTATTCGAAGGTTATCAGATAAGTAATGTGGATCATGGAAATAACACCGAAGCAGATGCTCTTCCCGACTTCTTGTAGAAGATCTCTCTGATTTTGACAAGTCAGTGTACATTGAAATACTCAAACAGAAAAGCATCGCTAAGGGACTTGAAATTCAATAGATCGACGGTGAATCAACTTGGATTGATCCCATAAGAACCTACATCAAAACCAGAAAACTACCCGAAGACAGATTATAAAAGCATCAAGTTTAAGCAAGGTTTCGCTAGTATATAGTTATGGACTAAAAACTATATCGTAAGTCTTTCACTCGTCCTTTCCTTCTCTGTCTTACCCCAGCGGAAGCAAATGAAGTGATGTGGGAGGTGCATAAAGGAATCTACAGAAGTCATATAGGCGGCCGTGCTCTATACCAAAGAATACTCCATCAAGGATATTATTGGCCATCCATGCTTGCTGGTTACACCGAGTATGCGATAAAGTGCGAAAAATGCCAGTAGCACTCCACGGTTAGTCATTTGCCTGCAACTGAGCTCTAATCAATAAGCAGCCCTTTACCATTTGCAATGTGGGGGCTGGACATCACGAGACCAATGTCGGGGGCTAAGTCTTCCAAAAGATTCCTCTTGTTAGCTATGGATTACTTTTCCAAATGGGTCGAAGCAAAAGCAGTGGATCAATCAATAAAGATCGGATCGAGACTTTCCTTCGAACAAATGTCATCTACTGATATGGCATCCCCAGAATACTGGTGACCGATAATGGACCACAGTTTGACGGACAATAATTTAAAGCCTTTTGTGAAGGTTTCGAAATCGAACATAGGTTTGCAGTAATATATCATCCTGAAGCAAATAGTCAGGTTGAAGCTATGAATAAAACGATCTCCCATGGGGTAGCAAGCAAGTTAGGAACGGCCAAAGGGAAGTGGGCCGATGAGCTGCGAAGTGTTCTATGGTCTTATCGAATGACCAGCCGAACACCCACAGGAGAGACACCTTTTATTTTGGCATATGGAGTGGAGGCAATCACACCAGCTGAAGTCACTCATCCTACTTTCAAGATCTTTAACTATGACGAGGTCTGGAATGATAAGGAACTAAGAGTCAACTTGGACTTGCTCAAAGAAGTCTGCAATAGTGCTCTTCTGCAGATACTGGCGTACCAGCAAAGGGTAGCCAGGTACTACAACTTGCGTGTCCGAACTAGGCAATTTAAAGTAGGCGATTTGGTGCTTCGCCGCCGATCTGCAGTATCCAAACCTTCCCAGCAAGGCAAACTAATGCCATCATGGGAAGGACTTTATAGAATTACGCATCACGAGGCCATGGACTTGTTACCTCAAAACATTAGAGGGAAAATACATCCAGAAACCCTGGCACTCAAAAAACTAACGAAAATTCTACCAATGATGTAGTAGACATGAGGAAACTTCAATGAAATGTCTTACATCTCAAATTTTTTGTCTTACAATCTCGAAGTAAAATGTTTAGTCATGTCGCAACAAACCCCATAAAACGTAAAGGTCTAACGACTTACAACTAAAGCTACTCAGATTTATGCCACATGCACTATGTGACTAGCTACAATTAGCTTGGGAAGGAACACCCTAAAAAGCATAAAAGCAAAATACAAAAGAACATGAAACTATAACAAAAATAAAAAGTTCCAAAATAATAAACTTCAAAGTCGGTCACAAGAAAAGAAAATGGGAACATAATGCCTGATTAACAAAAAAAAAAAAAAAAAAGAGTTCCCAATTTCTTTTTTGTATTCCAGAATCTGAAGGAGAAGAAGGCACACCCTGGAAGTCTGAAAAATCAAAGTTAGGAATTTTTGCCAGCACAAAATCACAAAGCGCAAAAAATTCCATCGACAGCTTGGTCTTCTCAGCCAAATGCTTTGCCTGCTCACTCTCCAATGTCATCATCCTTTGCCTGTACCTCTATGCCTCCTCTCTCAGTGCACCGATCTGATCTCTAGCTCTCTCTTTCTCACCCTTGCGAGGGCGTCTTTAGCTATCTCCCACCTTAACTCAGCCCTTGAGCACTTGGCCTCCAAAGAATCAACTTTCGCTAAGATGTCACAAAGAAAGTTGGCATGCTGAGAAATAAAAATAGGAGGTTAGCAGAAATAGAAACCATCATCAATAGGAATCGCGATACAAGATAGACTTACCCCCAATAGTACTGAAGATATCCTCTTGTTGGCAGTACCAGAAGTTTACCCAGGTACAAAGTTCGGTGCGGGCATATGAGGAATATTACTGATTAGGGTGCCCGATCAAATACCGCCATGCATAGGGAATCATCAACAACAATACTTAGCGACGGTGATCTCCCTTTGCATTTCGAAGAGGAGGCCCACATTGCTTTCGCCTTCAAACATTGTGAAGCCTTAGTGGCCCTACTGGAACTCAAGGCTTCCTTCGTAAGTTGGATCTCAGGGAAAGAATCAGCTTGAGATTGGAAAACAAATAGATAGTTAACGTAAACAAAAGATCGCTGACAAACAAGGAAAGATCAAAGGTGCAAACATTCTTGACTGAGATGACACATCATCATTCAACTCCATCGAATCATGAGGGTGAAGAGAAGCTTCATCCTCTTCACCACTCTCAGAAAACACTTGATGAGGTTGTGCCATGACGAACGGGTGAAACTCAGGCTTTGCAAATTCAGTATGAAAATACTAGAAATTTTGCACACATTTCTTGGCAAGATTAAAAGGCTCAGAGTCATCATGAGACAACTCAAGCTTCTCATTCAACCTCTTCACCTCATTGTCGTTAAGAAAACTCCAACGGTTACCGACAGGGAGCGGAGAATTGTCTACAAGCCCAATGAAAAAGAAAAGAGCTATGCCAGTTTTGAAGGGATCCTTTCTGGGTACGTAGGATCTTTAAAACTTTTCCCTTGTCTTAAAAAAAACCATCCCTTGGGCGTAGCAAATTCAGGATCAGATTCCTTTTCAACGGTCAAACTATAGATCGTCTGGAACAAATCTATAGAAGGGGTGTGTCCCAGCCGCTAGAAGAACAAAACAATAAAAATCAAGTGGCACCAAGAATTTTGTTGGATTTGCCTAGGAGCAAGTCGATAATATTTTAATATAGAAAACACTTCATCGGGTAGGGGCATACAAAAACCAGAGCCGAACATCTCCCTGAAGACACAGATCTCATGAACACTTTTCGTGTTAGGAGCTTCATCACTCTTAGCTGCCCTACGTGGACTCCCTAGAAACACCAAAGGTTGAGTGACCCGCATAAGAAGTCCTTGATGCATGGAAGAATGATATACCCATAGAATAGTCGCTCCCTCAAAGGGGGTGAAGAATTAATGGAAGGGGAAACTCTCCCAATACGGCCACGCGAAGAAGGTGTATATAAGCAAGGCGAAGAAGACTATAGTTTTAAAAGGAAACCAATCTCAGATTATTTGTCCCAAGAGAATATGTAGACATTGCCAAAAATGGTTCCCTCCGAATTTCAAACGAGTTGAAAATCAAAAGTAATATCAAAAGAAATGGTTAAATCGAATGTCAATCATCACCTTGAAAAAGCAAACTACTTTACACATGGTGTCACCCCGCCAGTTAGGGAGTAATTGTCAAATCAAGAGATGGTGCCACCCCACCAGTTAGAGAGTAATTGTCAAATCAAGAGATGGTGCCACCCCGCCAGCTAGAGAGTAATTGTCAAATCAAGAGAGTAATTGTCAAATCAATGCATCTGGGAACTCATGAGATAAGATTTTCAAATTTAAAAAAAAGAACACCCACGTGGAGAAAATCACTAGCTACAATTAGTGCGTCCCCATAAGAAAAGACAAGTCTTATTTCAAAATAAAAAAAAAAACAAAACAAGGTTACAGACCGACTTCATCAAAACCAGTCACTTGAACTATCATGAAGACAAGTGGGAAGGGGGCATCATATAAGTCAAACAGACCTACTCTTTGTCGTCTGAACAGGAGGTTTTCTAAGATATTCTACATAATCAAGTAAATTCTTCGCTGCTGCTCTAACTTCACATTTAGCTTCAACCCGTTGCCACGACATCGCTTAGTAAATAACATCCAGAGAAGGATGAGGATTATAATAATAACCCTCATGCCTAGGGAAACCCATGAAGTCAGCTAGAACTTCTTCTGCCTTAGTGAGCTTTTCCACAAGTAAGTTCAATCGGTGCTCGGCACTAAGATAAAGACGGCGATCAATGACACCCTCTTTCAAAAGATCGTCTCGATCAACCTTCACTAAGTGAAGTTCTTTGTAACATTCGGCATGTATTCGGCGAGCGGCTTTATACTATCTCTCTGGATTTTTCTACTCGAGATGGTAATTTTCTACACTCAATTTTTTGAGATTCCTCAAGGACAGCCGTGGCAATATCAACCTTGCCCAATGCCATTTCAACCTCGTGAAGCTGATTACAGAGGACTTCAACTCCTGTAAGAACGTCTGAGAGAACATCCGAAAGATCCTATGAGAAAAATCACAATGTCAATCTATGTGCGACATCATCTACAAGATCAGGAAGAACCAAATTTCCATTCAGATTAAGGAGTAAATTACAAAAAGAGAGATCTAAGTAGCGTAAAAAAAAAAAACTAAACTTTCTATCGAGCAACCTCGGTGCTTGTTGCAACATCCATGGGGGAATTTCCCTGACCAAGACAAGGTTGATGGTTCTCAGTTTGGGCATCCTGGGGACCGACTGCATTAAGAATAGGAGCAGGAGGATGAGTCACAGCTAAGGCACGCGGTTCGCATCGAGATTCATTCTCAGAACCCTCGTCCTTGGAACTATCAATGCCATCCTCACCCTCTGAGGAAGATTGGGCCTTATCCACTACAAAAGGATATGCCGAGAAATCAAAGTCGGGAGCCTCCTTCCTAATATACTTGCCCAAATTGTATATCCCTTCCAAAAAGGAAGTTCCACCAATGTCAATGCGCAGAGCTTTCTTCTCAGGTGAAGTCTTGACAAAGGTATCAAGTTCTTCGGAGGCTTTGAACTTGACAATGGCTTGGTTGATCTTCTTCGGAATTCCCATCTCGGTACTTTTAAGCTCATCTCGAAGGCCTTCAACAGTTTTGTCGGCTACCTTTAGTCGCTTATTGTGGTCCAATTTGGCACTCCCTTTTCCTTGAGCAATGCCTTAAATCTGACCACTTCGGATTCTGCATTGCTCTTGTCTAAGGTCGTTGCTTCAAGCTGACTTTCGACGAGCTTTAGCTTTTTGAATAGGCTCTCATTCTCTAGGGAATAATTATGATGAACCTGCTGAGCCTCCTCCAACGCTTTCTCAGTAGACCCAAGCCTCAACTTCATAGACTCCAGCTTACTCACCATGCCAAATTCGTGGACTCGGCAAGAGCAAAATAGTTTACTAGCTAGTGGAAGAAACACAAAATATGAGAAAAAAGAGGACGATGAAATACAAGAAATTCAAATAGTTTGACACATACACAGGCGAGATATTGCTCTCCTGCCTGCTAGAGGGCATCCCCTGACATTTCATCAAAAGCCTACCGGTCCGTGAGATGACACATACCGTCCACTAACTGATGAGCGACATCTTGCTTGGCCATCACATTGTCTGCTCGGTCAATGTTCCACTCTGCCCAGTAGGGGCTCTTGTGATCCTTCTTTTAGTGACGCCTTCTAGAACCCCCTAGAAGGGTGACGGCTGAGGTAGAAAAGGGCTAAGCGGGTTGGTCCTTCCACGAAGAGGGACCATGGATCCATCAGCATGAAGAGAGTTCAGTACTGGCCCTACTATTTCAGCTATTGCCCTTGCAGCAACAGACTTTGAAGATGCCTCCAATGGAGACACGGGAATGTCCCCCAGCAACTCGCCCAGTGAAGATGGTGGGGGGGGATGTCGGTTGATATCCCATCAAATTTTTTTGATCCCTAGGGAGCATTGGTACGAATTACATATACCTCAGAAGGAGGAGCGATTAGAGAAGATGCCTCAGTTTGAATTACAGGCTCGGATCCAGTGACGACCTTGGCCTTCTTCTTGGGCCACATAACACTGCCCTCACCTTCGGACAATTTTTCCTGTTCTGAGGCTTTTTTGCCCTATTACGGGAAGCTTTCTTCTTCTTTTCCATTTTTTTTTGGTGGGACCTTCTCCCTCACCTTACGATGTTATTTCCTGCTCCTGTAACTTCTTCATTGCATGAAGATCAAGAGGGGATTTCTCCACTGCAAAATCATCAGAATAGGGAAGTTAGTGCAAAGAAAAACCGAGATAGAAGTCAGCATTTAAATCAATCACGTTTGGCTCACTTGCACTTTTCCTGGCTAGGAAGAACCCGGGGGGAGTTGTGTCATCGTAGACATCATCCCCTTTTCCAAAGTTGCCGGGGCAAACCAGGAAGGGAAAGTGAGATCCTCATAGTCGATCTGAGTACCCGACTCTACTAAGGTAAGGCTAAACTTGTCCTCATCACCTAAGGTCGAAAGATGGTTTAGATCGTGCACCTCTGGGAAACTCCATACATTCACTAGAGGCATGGGCTTCATATGGTGGTGACCCATGAAAAAGAATTTATGCGACCACGAGGGCACTTATTCCTTTTCCTACTCAAGACGTCGAAGGCCTATGGACACTTGCTAAAAAACTACCAACCCGATTTAGGAATGGCCTTGTCAGATGGATTGGCTTTGTTCAGCATAAAAAGATGCCTGAACAAATCAACGCTCGGCATTCTCTCCAACCTCCAGAAGAAGACGATAAAGGCCAGAATCAAGGACCATGAATTAGCTTGGACTTGGGCCGGGGCCAGACCATAATAGTAAAGGATTTTAATCAAGAGGAATTGGGAGCTTGAACCCTGAACGAAGGAACTTGGTATATATACACAACTCTATTATGTGGGGTTGACAAGCAGGCTCACCTTTTGAAGGGACTCTAGTGTAGTAGTGGTTGTCAATTGGATATTCACCTAAAAACCTATCGAGCTTCCCGTTAGTCATCACACTGGTTATCCCTGCAGCTTCCACTTCAGCGGGTGAAGGAATCACAATATCCCCAAATTCTCTAGGAATAGCTGGGCCTTTCGACATTGGGATTGCAAACGGCAAGGGAGCTCTAGACTCTCTCTTTCTCGGCCAAAAGAGTAAAAATACTAGTAATTGTTCCTCTAGATCCAGGAACAATAGACAAAACATCTGTGGGCAGATTTTTGTCCCCAGCTATGGAGAGCGCTCTGACTACGGAGGCCTTAAGATTGCCGATGCTCCACTCCTTGATGGTGCCAGGGTTGTCGAGAAGTTCCACGTAGTGTACTCCTTTGGAAGCCAACAAATATAGGTTCGTTAGGATCTGAGGGCACCCTCTCCAGAGGATTGAATAGTCTAGACATGGGCAGCACTAAAGACAACTCTAAAAGAAGCACCTGACAAGAAAATAAACGATAGAGAAGAAGAACTTACTGTAGAAAAGCGATGAGATACGATGCTGAAGAAGATGAAGAAGGACTTCCTCTGCTCTAGAAACTCTATCGATCGAAAAGCCAAAAGTGACTAACAACACCTCCGTTGACTTTTTATCGCCCTTCAATGGATTTAAAGAAGGTTTTAGAATCCAAATTCCATCATTATGAAGAAAATTCTCTCTCTTTATTGACATGGAAGATGGGATGCCCTCACTCGATAAACGAACAGGCCTCCCTTTACATCACCATCCATTGCATTTAATGCAATGTTTTAAAAGGTGGAGACAAAAGTGTGCGCTAATGTCACTATAGTATGGATATAGAGACCTTGGCCTAACAAAAATGGCTACCTCAACACGTAGCAGTACGTAGAATCATAGCCTTAAAGACATTCGCTCCATCTATGGTCGTGACATCCTCTCATGAAGATGGTACGTCCACTATAAAGCCACGCGACGATCACAAGTAAGATATCAAATATCTAATCTCATAGTCTCTTGAAGAATTCTTAGGGTATCCATCCTTCTTAGGAATCTGCCGCTTTCTTGTAGACTCCATACTGGTTGCTCTGATACTAACTTGACCGTAGGAGTGGACATTGGACATTTCGTCCGACACCACTAACCCTCTTTCCATCTTGCAGGAATTTTGACACATCAGCAAACCCAGTTTTAGCAGTAACACCCACATTATTATATATATGTTTTTTTGGGTAAGGAATTATTATAAATATGTTTTTTTGGTGGTAAATTTAATCAGTTATAGTTTAATTATTATATATATGTTAAATGTGGATTAATGGAAGAGACGAAAGGCGTCTTGGGATTGGTTTCTGGCGACTGTGTTCGACGGTGCAATATCATCCCTCCGACTATAGTTCCACCTGTTTTTCTTAGGGTTTCCTCATCGTTTTTTGGAGCTTTACATCTACACAGTGTCCGATCTCTCTTTGGATGGTAGGATTTTCAAACCTGAAGAGGCTGACCCCTTATTCAACCTCCAACCACAACCTCCATTTTCATTGTTATTTGAGCAACTTTCAATCTCCGCCTTGTGTGTGTTGTCTCCTCTTGTTATCTCTTTTGCATGTGAGTGTTTCTCCTTCCGCCTTGTGCGTGTCTGTGACCAAGTCACTTCTTTTTTCCTTTTCCATCTTTGCTAGGGTTTTCTAGTGCATAGATCTTCAAACAATTTTTAGTTATTGAGCTCCAAATCTCAGATATGAAGATTTTAAGTTAGAATTGTCGAGGTTTTGGGGGCCGCTCAAAAATTCGATCATTCCATAATCTCCTTCACATGGAATGCCCATATATTTTTTACCTTATAGAGACTTGGATGAACCAAGTTAAAGTTCAGCATCTTATTCGGTGATTAGTTATGACTAATTGCTATGTTGTTGAACCTGAACAATAATCAGGAGGTCTTGCTATTTTGTGGATGAATCAAGTTAGCTTGGAAATTTTATCTACAAATTTCTAGATTATTGATACTTATGTATCCTTTTCTAGAAAAATTTCTTTCTTTCTTATGTGTGTTTATGGGGATCCCATTAAGTCCACAGGACCTCTTGTATGGGACCAACTTAAGCAAATTAGTCTTCATCAGAATGAAAAGTGCGTTGTTATTGGGGATTTTAATTCTTTCCTTTCCTGGAGAGAGAAAATTGGGGGTAATCAGGCTTGTAGCAGGGATTATCAACTCTTTCAACAAGTAACAAATGATTATCATCTTGTTGATCTTCCTTCTCGAGGCCCTCCATTTACCTGGAATAATAAAAGAAGAGCACTCGCATGAGGCATCATGCTCGTCCTCCACTGTCTATGTATCTACAGTAGCTACTTTTCTGTATGTTGGGGCAACCATAAACTCTTCTACAGTGTAACCTGCATTAACATTTGGAAAGAGAATATATATATCTGGGTGAGCTTGCAACTTAGCTCAATAAAGCACAAGACCAATGCAACACACAAAATGCATGAGATAACATTACAATTGGGGTCAGGTATAACTTGCAAAATGCTATGATAAGGTTTAGTGGCCACCTCACCTCCATGCACAAGAGTGTGAGCACACCCAACAGTCAGGCTTCGATCCATACTACTATTGTTGCCCCATATCACTCACTCTGGTATAGAGATGGAGCTAGAGTCTATTGAGCAGGAAGAGCCACCATCCCACGTCCTCCTCTTGATACCCTACACAGCACCAACACCTAAACCCCTGTTGGCAAGGGCTTACAAGTGGGTTCCATTTCTAACCAGTCTTATATATCATCATAGTATCTATGACCCTACCCCAGTACAGTTCCCTATAACATAGAGATAGGGATCGAGTCTGGTGGGCCAGTGGAGCCATAATCCCATGTCCTCCTCCTGATACCCTATTCGCACCAAGCTCGCTAAGGTAGGCAGCGATATAAAAAGGTGTTAGTGTGAGGATATATCTGGGGCTCCACTCCCCTTCATATTCCACACACTAACGAAAACATTTACATGTCTAAACAACCACATTCCTAGCATATAAATTTATATGAACAGATAATGAATTTAAATAACAGATGACATGTGAAATGCATAGGCAGTAATTAACAAATATAGATACAGATACAATTACTGTCTAATAGTTAGTTAGGATTTGGGGTCTTGTCCCTTACTTGACGTGCAATTGCAAGTCTCTTCTATGTTACAGAGTCCACTCACGCCAACTACAAAGCCTATATAACCATCTTTATAGGTTAGAATTAAGTTGTTAGGGTTACAGTTGGTCGGAACCAAGTCTAGCCAAGCAAACGAACTCGAAATAACACACCGGTCTCACATACCGATCTCACTCTAGTGAGGCTGGTATGTGCCTACTGTATATACCCATGACATACCGGTTGGACTATGGTCTAGCCGGAATTACTTGCGGTATGGCATACCGAATGACCAGTTTATCTTGTCGGTATGTCTGGTGGTATGGGTCCGAGAGCCAAATCTCAGACCTCCCTCTCCCATTGATCATCGACTCAATTTCAGGGTTCTTCTTAAACCATTCTAAAGTCAAGACACCTGTTTGGTCACCTAGGTTTAGATTATTTTGTTGCATCCTTCTCATAATCGATCTCGATGAAAACTAGGGTTTTTTAGTTCTAGGGTTTTGGATCAATACACCGTTTCACGGATTTGATCATAACCCAAGCATTAATACAGAGGTAGAGCACTTATCAGTGTTTGTTAAGTGATGGTGCTCTCCTCCAATGTAAAATCCCTTCTCAAATGGCTTCCTTCCTCTCTGCTACTTCTCAGATCTCTTCTAGACGGCTTTAGGGTTTGAGAGTCAATGAAAAAGATCTAATAATAAGAAAGGATGCATATATAGAGTGGGAGACCATTCTACGAAGGTCTCCTATATCCAAAAAATTGCCTAAACTCGAATTAGAGTATGGGACCCACTAGAGTCCGTCCACAGTTGCGCACACATACCGATTGCACAAATAAGATTGGTACTGAGACCAATATGTAAAAACTTAGTTTTTAAGTGTCATTTCTCATACCTAGATGCCGTAGTTCATCACGTGACCTCTCCTTCTTGTCCGCTTATGATTGAGAGATCTGTCACGATGTAAAATCATAGGTTAGACAGGGTTTTCGAAGTACAGGTCTTACAACTCTACCACCCTTAGAAGAAATTTCATCCTCAAAATTTACATATAGGTCTCACAATTCCCCCACCCTTAAAGGAAATTTCATCCTCAAAACTGTATGTACCTTAAGAGTCGAAAAGATAAGGGTATTGTTATCGCATGGCATCCTCCTCCTCCCAGGTGATTTCTTCTACATCCTGACTCTTCCAAACTACCTTGACATAGTGTATAGCACGCCTTCGAAGCTACTGTACTTTCAACTGATGAGCTTGACTGGTACTACCTCAAAGGTCAAGTCTTCTGTCAAATCTGTAGGGTCCATAACTAGAATATGCAAGGGGTCTCTCACATACTTCTTCAGTAGGGATACATGGAATACATTGTGAACACTGGACATCGCTGGTGGCAGTGCAAGTTGATAGGCCACATTGCCACATTGGGACAAAATCTCATATGGTCCCACATATCTATGATACAGTTTCCCTTTCTTCCCGAACTGCTTCAGGCCTTTGACTGGTGATATCTTCAAGAACACCTTATCATCAACAGTGAATTTGAGATCTCGGCGTCTGTTATCAGCATAGTGCTTCTGAATCACTTAAGCTATCTTTACTCTTTCTTTGATCTGATTCACTGTTTTCAAGTTTCCTCAATAAATTCTAGTCCTAAGATCCATCTTTCTCCAATCTCATTCCATAACAATGGTGTCCGATATTTCTTACCATACAAGGCCTCATATGGAGCCATCTGGATCGTAGCTTGGTAGCTGTTGTTGTAGGCAAACTCAATAAGTGAAACCATCTCATCCCAAGCTTCCTTGAAGGCGATAGCACATGCTTGAAGCATGTCTTTTAGTATCTAGATGGTCCTCTGACTAACCATTTGTTTGAGGGTGAAAGGCCGTACTAAACATTAATTTGGTTCCCATAGCCTTCTGCAGTCTGTCCCAGAACTTAGATGTAAAGCATGGATCTCTGTTAGACATTATGCTCTCAGGCATGCCATGAAGCCTGACTATGTTATCCATATACAACTTTGCCAACCTATCCATGGTATATTGTGGTCTGATAGGAATGAAGCGTACTGTCTTGGTGAGGTGATCTACAATTACCCAAACCGCATTCACAAACCTTGGAGTCATAGGCAGGCCAGTGACGAAGTCCATGGTAATACAATCCCATTTCCATGCCGACTCAGGTAATGGCTACAATAAACCTACAGGTCTCTGTCTCTCCACTTTAACTTACTGGCAGTTTAGACATTGGAAGACATATCTCGCATCTACTTTCATACCCCTCCACCAGTACAACCACTTTAAGCCATGATACATCTTAGTGCTTCCAAGATGTATTGAATATGAGGTGGAGTGAGCTTCCAACATAATTCAATTTCTGATTTTGGAATCCTCATTCTCAGGTATGTACAAACGTCTACGATACCTGAGTACCTTGTCTGCTTCCAAGGTGAAATTAGGATTAGTCCTATCTTTTTCCAAATCCTCCTGTACTGTCCTGAGGTATGAGTCTTGTAGAACTGTTGCTTTTACCACCTCTATCAGATTAGGTAAAATCTTCAATGCTATAATATAAGGGTAAACTTGTGTATCAAGCCTTGCTCCATTGGATCGTCTGCCAACTTTAGTAAGAGCTGCTCTTCATTCTCCGTTGAGCCAGAAACTACAGCACAATGCAGCATTTGTACTCGACCCTGCTTCAGGTTTCAACACCCATTTCCTACTTAGAGCATTTGCTACGACATTTGCTTTACCTGGATGATACTGAATGTCACAGTCATAGTCTTTGAATAATTTTAACCACCTCCTATGCCTCATGTTTAGGTCCTTCTGTGTAAAGAGGTATGTCAGGATTTTGTGGTTAGACTTGATCTGAAACTTTTCACCATATAGATAGTGCCTCCAATTCTTGATAGCATGAATGACTACTACCAGTTCTAGGTCATGTGTAGGGTAGTTCTTTTCATACTCCTTCAGTTGTCTTGAGGTGTAGACAATTACCTGCTCTCCTTGCATCGATACGCATCCTAGTCCCACACCCAAGGCATCCATGTATAGTGTGAATGAAAGGCTTGGAGCAGGAATAGTCAATATAGGTGCTGAAACCAGTCTTGACTTCAGTGTCTGGAAGCATTTCTCACATTCTTTTGTCCATATGAACTTTACACTCTTCTTGGTCAATCTAGTGAGTGGAATGGTGATCTTGGAATAGTTTTCCATAAATCTTCCGTAATATCCAACTAAGCCCAGGAAGCTACGAATTTCAATAACTGTCTTCAGTACTTCCCATCCTACTATGGCTTTAATCTTGCTTGGATCCACCTTGATTCTTTCTATAGACACCACGTGATCCAAGAAAGCCACTTCGTCTAGCCAAAATTCACACTTTTGGAACTTTGCATGGAGTTTCTCTCTTCTTAGTCTCTATAATGCCGCTCTCAAGTGCATTACATGCATCTTCTTGTCTTTGGAGTAAACCAAAATATCATCTATGAATACGATAATCGATGTGTCCAACATGTCATGGAACACTCGGTTCATTAGTTCCATAAACGATGCAGGTGCATTGGTTGATCCAAAAGACATCACAAGAAACTCGTAATGCCCATAAATTTTTTTTAAAAAGCTATCTTGGGAATGTCTGCCTCCTTGATCTTGAGTTGATGATACCCAAACCTCAGATCAATCTTTGAAAACATATTTTCACCTTGCAGTTTATCGAATAAGTCATCGATTCTAGGTAATGGGTACATGTTCTTGATGGTGAGCTTGTTTAATTCATGGTAGTCCATACATAGACATACGCTGTAAGACCCGTATCAAACTAACCGGTCTTACCACCTTATACCAGGTCTACTTATCATGGTCGAGCCAAGTGCACCAAGTGCGTGAAGGAAATCACAAGACCAGGTATGAATTTGACCCAAAAACAGTAAATATGAGGGTAAGGTCGTATGTCTAAACAGGTAGGGCCGACCCCACCTCAACAGAAGTCCAACCTATGATTTTCTAGTCTTAGGGTCGCATGACCAGAAAAACGTAGGGCCAACGGATCCTACGACCTTACGTGCGACCCTATGATGACAGACAGAAACCGTAAATTAAGAAACTTTCCTAATTTCAAGGGGTTCTTTCCTAAACTCGATGAGACATTTTTTGGAGGGTTTTCCTCTAGGACGTCCTTTAGCCTTTTTCACTCCTTTTAGAACCCTAATTGAATGTGAGAGAAAGAGAAAGAGAAGGAAGAGAAGAAGAGAAGGAAAATTGAAGAAAAGACTAAGGAAGAGGAGGAACTTTAGAGAAACCTCTGAATCTCAGCCAACTTTAGGTATGAGTCTAATTCCCTTCATAAATTAAGAGCCTAGAATGGAATATGAAGAAGCTAGGATTAGGAGAAACCTAAATCATCTATCCATGGATGAGTTTCAAAGGAATCCATGGAAGTAATCATCATAGGCAATAGAAAGTGTCTAAAAATCATAGTTATGAGCCATAGAACAATCTTAGAATGGACCTACGAGACCACATGATCGATCACATGTCCTCGGAAAGTCCTAGGGAGAGTGTGGTCGCACATAGGGTCGATTGGTAACTGACCCCATGTCCGACCCTACACCCTAGGGTCGATTGGGTAACCGACCCTAGGTGCTACCCTACCTGCGACCCTATGATTTCAGCTAGTCTAAATTTGTTAAAATTAATTCTAATTAAAATCTATCAACTTGTTAGGTCTTCCTAGTAATTTAAAAGTGATTCTTAAAGCTTGAACGAGGATCTACACTCAATCAAAGGTGAGGGAACAAGACCTAAACTAATTGGATAATAAAAAACTATTTTTGCTTATTGAGTCCGATACTATGATTGATTGATTCTATGCATGTATGGGTGTATTGTGCATTTAACATGTCATCCAATATTACTGCTATTACTGTTCATGCATATTTAATTTTGTTTATTTATAACATGATGATGATGATGAAGCTAGGAATAGGCATGTGAATGTTTGTGTGCAGTTAGATATATATATATGGGTGAGCTCACAACTTAGCTTAGTAAAGCACAAGACCAATGCAACATACAAAATGCATGAGATAACATTACAATTGGGTCAGGTATAACGTGCAAAATGCTACGGTAAGGTGTGACGGCCACCGCACCTCCATGCACGAGAGTGTGAGCACACCAAACAATCAGGCTCCGATCCATACTATTGTTGTTGCCCCACATCACTCACTCTGGTATAGAGATAGTGCTAGAGTCTGGCAGACAGGTAGAGACACCATCCCACGTCCTCCCCCTGATATCCTACACCGCACCAACACCTAAACCCCTGTTGGCAATGGCTTACAAGTGGGTTCCATTTTTAACCAGTCCTATATGTCGTCATAGTATCTATGGCCCTACCCTAACACAGCTCCCTATGACATAGAGATAAGGCTCGAGTCTGGTGGGCAGGTGGAGCCACAATCCCACGTCTTCCCCTTGATACCCTATTCCCACCAAGCTCACTAAGGTAAATGATGATACGAAAAGGTGTTAGTATGAGGATATATCCAGGCTTCACTCCCCTTCACATTCCACACACTAACAAAAATATTCACATGTCTAAACAACCACATTCCTAGCATACGAATATGCATGAATAGATAATGAATTTAAATAATAGATGACATGTGAAATGCACAGGCAATAAGCAATAGATACAGATACAGATACAAAGGGTTACTGTTTATTAATTAGTTAGGGTTTGGGGTCCTGTCCCTTACCTGACGTGCGATTGCAAGTCTCCTCTTTGTTATAGAGTCCACTCATGCCATCTACAAGTCCTACATGACCATATTTAGAGGTTAGAATTAAGTTGTTAGGGTTACAGTTGGTCAAAACCAAGTCTAGCCAAGCAAATAGGCTCGAAATAACATACCGGACTCACTATAAATAGTTTATAGTGAGGCCGGTATGTGCCTGCGGTATATACTGCAGGACCATACCGGTTGGACTATGGTCCAGCTGGTATTCCCTGCGGTATGGCATATCGAAAGACCACTTTATCCTATCGGTAAGTCCAGCGGTATGGGTCCGAGAGCCCAATCTCGGACCTCCCTCTCCCGTCGATCATTGACTCAATTTCAGGGTTCTTCCTAAACCATTCTAAGGTCAAGATACCTGCTTGGTCACTTAGGTTTAGATTATTTCATCGCATCCTTCTCATAATGGATTTCGATGAAAACTAGGGTTTTTCAGTTCTACGGTTTTGGATCAATACGCCGTTTCACGGCTTTGATCGATAACCCAAGCATTATTATAGAGGTCAAGCACTTACTAGTGTTTGTCGAGTGACAGTGTTCTCCTTCAACATAGAATCCCTTCTCGAACGGTTTCCTTCCTCTCTACTGCTTCTCAGATCTCTTCCAGACGGCTCTAGGGTTTGAGAGTCAATGGAAAAGATTCAATAAGAAGAAAGGATGCATATATAGAGTGGGAGACCATTTTAGGAATGTCTCCTATGTCCAAAAGATTTTCTAAACTCAGATTCAGACTGTGGGACCCACTGGAGTCCATCCACACTCGCGCACACATACCGGTTGCACATACCGGTCTCACTTAAAGTGAGATCGGTACTAAGACCGGTATGTAAAAACTTAGTTCTTAAGTATCATTTTTCATACCTGGATGCCATGGTTCGTCACCTGGCCTCTCCTTCCAGTCTGGTTATGATTGGGAGACCTATCACGATGTAAAAACATAGGTCAGACCACGTTTTCAGAGTGCGGGTCTTATAGATAGGATATGTTACCTGCGGTGGTTGAGTGCAAAATCCGGTACCTTTGTGAAGTACAATAGGAGTATCAGTAAACAAAGGGTCTAGTGAGGAGGAGGACGATAAGGGAGTAGGTAGTGGTGCCGATGCAGATAATGGAGCAGGTGCTGGGGCCGTGCCTAGGTAGGTGGTGTAGCAGGTGCTGGTGTCAGAGCAGGCCGTGGGTGAAGACTACACTCTTAGAGTGGAGCCAGAGCCAAGGCCAGTGTCGGTGTGCCTACAAGTGAGGAAGCTACATGAGTGAACAATACAAGGTTGAAATTGGTGTGTCGGAGTCGAGAGCTAAATAATATAGTATGTTCTCAAAGAGCATGACATCAACACTAACAAACTATTATTGAGTAAGAGGATCAAAATATCTATACCCTTTCTGAGTGCAAGAGTAGCCAATAAAAACATAGTTGACCCCAAGGGAGGGGGGGACAACTTTTGTAGGCCAGACCGAAGGTCATGTACGAAGCAAGTGCTCCCAAAAGTATGCGGTGGTAAGGAAAATATTGGAGAGGATGGGGAAACTAGAGATGTAGATAACTGATCCTGAAGAACCAAAGAAGGCATTCGATTAATCAGGTTGGAGGTTAAGAATGTATAACCCCAAAAATGGCAAGGCAAGTGCATATGGAAAAGGAGAGAACGAGAAATCTCCAATAAATGATGATTTTTAGGTTCAACAACTCCATTTTGTAGAGGGGTGTTAGAGCAACTGGTTTGGTGAATAATACCATTGGATGCACAAAAAGAAGAAATAATAGTTTCAGTGTATTCAAGAGCATTATCAGACTGAAATATTTTAATGTTAACACCAAGCTGATTCTTGATTTCCAAAAAAAATTATTTAAAAATGGTAAGGAACTTTGAACTATCTTTTAACAAATATAATAACCAAGTAGCACGAGAAGAATCGTCCACAAAAGTATCAAAATAGCTAAAACCAGCATGATTCTTTACTCTAATGGGACCCCAGATGTTAGAGTAAACTAAGGAAATGAGGTAGGAGTAGGACTTTTGGATACATCATGAGATGGGAAGGATGAGCGGTGGTGTTTTCCCAATTGGCATACTTCACACTCGAGTATTAACAGACTTGCTGCTTGGAACCATCTTCTGTAACTTTGAAAGAGACAAATCACCCAGGTGAAAATGTAATTGTAGTAGAGAAAAACTTGTAATAGTAGTGAGTGCAACAGCAGAAGATGGAATGTTATCCTAATAGTACAGCCCGTCCTTCTCATGTCCCTCACCAATCATCGCCTTAGTTTGTAAATCCTGAAATACAAAATAGGTAGGAAAAATGGTGACTGAACAGTTAAGAGCTTTGGCCAAAGTACTAACTGAAAGCAAATTCATGGGCAAATGAGGGACATGAAGACAAAGGATGATACTAAAGTAGGTGACAGGGATACATTACCCCTGCCAAAAATGTGGGTGGTAGAGCCATCAGCCAAATAAACATTGGATTGTTGAGGACAACAGTTAAAAGAGGAAAAGATTGATGTCTTACCAGTCATATGAGAAGAAGCATTAGAGTCAATGATTCAAGGTGTAGAGGCTGTGGATGCAAGTAAAACAGTAATACCTGTATGTGTCAATGTACGAGTGATAGTAGAAGCAGACCCCCGAGTATCTAGCTAATTGAGATGAATAAGCATGCTATGAAAATCTTATTTAGACAAAATGAAAAAGGAAGATGAATCTCTGTCAGCGGGAATGGCGGGTGTATGAGTATCAACATCGGAGCTAGCCGTACTTGCAAGTTGAGAAGGAGACCCAGAACCCCACTAAGGAGGCTTACAATGCTTCACCCAACATCTATCAATCATATGATTTTGCTTGCCACAGTGAGAGCATATAAACATAGGCTGATCAGAAGAGCCATGACCACCATGGCCACGACCACTACTACCATGACCCTCACCACAGCCTCTACTAGAAGTAACTATGGCGGAATTCTCTTTGGTAGATGCGCCATTAGACTTGGAGAAGGTGGGATCGATGATGCGCTGAAAATGACAGAAGGCCTCATTTAAAGTAGGGACTTTATCATCGGTAAGGAGTTGGCTTTTGATAGGTTGCAACTGAAAACTGAGGATAGAGAGGAAGGTAGCCACTTAAAATTTCACACGCTGAGCCTTCAGAGTAGTAAGGTCAATAGTGATCGATTGATGGACATTCATTTCTTTCCAGATACCTTTGAGAGTACTATAAATTCTACAACTGACTTGTTGCCCTGCTTACAATTAAAAAGACGCTCATATAAATCATAAACTCAAGACAAGTTAGTATCTTGAGCAAAACTCTCCTTCAAGTCTGTCCAAACACCTTTGGCAGTGGTGTGGAACATGACATTAGCAGTAATAGAAGACTCCATGTTATTAAATAACCAGACCATAACAGTGGCCTTCTCACGGGTCCAATTAGCATAATTTGTATCTTTAGAATCAGGAGGATCATTTGTTAAGCCAAATTATTTCTGGCAATGAAAGCAGGTAATTGGAGGAACCAGTCAGTTTAATGGAAGTGATTTGGATGTGGACAGAGTCCATAATAGCCTCTGAATCATTCATTATAAAAGATAATTTAGTAAATAATTATAAACTCTCTAATAGTACTCAAGCAAACAGACCCTTAGGACAGAATAGTAAATAAAGCAAGATTAGAAGGGTGAAGGGGAATTCTATAAAGAAGCAGAACTGGCTAATATTTCTTGAGTCAACCAAACTAATCCGTAGGACTAAGTTGGGATTGAAGCAAACAGACCCTTTGGAGTCAATGGCATGTTTGTTATTATGAGGAATAGACCCTTCTTCTCCAACTCACGATGCATGAGAAACATCCAACGGAGATGGAAGTCAAATTTAAAGGTTGAAACTCATTAAAGCATAGCCAAGCTGTGTGAAAATATAAGAGAGTGATTGAAACTCCCTCCCGTTGTGATTGCAACCAATAGCAGGTCAAAAGGAATGGAATTATGAACAAAATACCAGAACTTTTGAATCAGATGTCGATAGGTCACAACAGAACCTTGAGTGCAGCAGGTACTAGCATAAAAGAGAACCGAAGGCTATAGATTTGAAATAACGATCGGTGTCGGCCAGCAGAACCTTGATCGCAATGGAGCTTTGCAATAATGATTGGGATAATCTGTAGCAGAAAGTGTCTTCTCGGTGGCAGAAATATTCTGATCCAGTAATCAGCAACATAAAATGAGATCTCGAACTGATACCATAAGCAAAATCTACTTGTTAGCAAATTGCATAATGTTAAGCAAATCAATCCCCAAGATGGTAGGCTACCATGAAACTGGAATTAGGTATTCCATCCACGGGGACAGCAAGAAATCAAGAACCAAATAAATCCCGGGAGGGGAAGAAAATTACAAATCTGAAGTTAGTCTCAAACAAGTAATGGAGATAGCTACAAATCTGATCAAAGTAGCTCTGATACCATGAAACAATTTAGAACGTACACCGAGACTAAGGGTGTGACATGGGCCGGGCCGGGCCGGTTTCGGTCTGGGCTGAATCGGTGTCGGGTTTTATAAGCCCAGCCCAAAACATGTCCATTAAGAATTCGGGCTGGGTTGGGCTCCGCTAGACACAATAACTAACGGCCTGGTCCGGTGTTAGTTTGTTATCGGGCTGGGCTTATTAAGGTGATTTCGGGCTGGTTCGGTCTGGACCGGGCTTATGAAGCTTATCGGGCCTATTTTATATGTAAGATATATAGCCTATTTTATTATTTTTATCTATAAAATTAGCATCATTCCTTCTATATATATGTAATTCAGTAAATTGTAACAATTAACATACTCTTTTCAACTATAGATTCACATAATCTTTCGGATCAAGAAGTGAACTATAATAGTGTAATATAATCCATCAAAATTTAAAACCATTAAAATTAAAAAACTAGGCCCAGATGGACCTTACCGGTGTTCGGGTTGGGTATTATTGATTTGGGCTAGTTCGGGCTTCTTAATGGGCTGGTCTGGTCTGGTTTCAGTCTAGGCTGAAACGCTGTCGGGCTTTACAAGCCGAGACCGAAACCTATCCATTAAGGTTCGGTCCGGGCTGGGTTCGGGTTATATCGGGCCGGCTCGGTCCGTGCTATCGGGCCGGACCCATTTTTGACACCCTTAACCGAGACCAAGAGGGGAGAGAGAGATAGAGTAATGAATCGTATTTCTCCCCCTCTCCTCATGCTTTGTTCATAAAAGATTAAAAGGCTCACAAAAGGAGTCGACAATACAAGAGTAAGAATCCAAGAAGGACACTTTAAGGGCCTATTTGATAATGCTCTAGATTCTGGATTCTATGGGTTCCAACTCCCAATGAGCCATTTTGGAGTAGGATTGTGTTTGGTATACTCAGTTGGATTCCAACTCCCTAGGATTGAACCGGTTATAACATGACTTTAGAATCCAAATTTTTGGAGTATAAAAAATAAGCTTTTTTTTAATTTTGGAGCAACTTTTTGGGAGAACAAAAAAGGTAAAAAAGCTCTCCTCTTTCATACTCCTCTCTTCTTCACAAAACAAAGGCTTGACTGTTGCCACCACCACGACCTGCCACCACCCACCACCACCACCCACCATCCACCACCACCATCTACTACCACTATCACCACCACTGCCACCACTACCTCTACCACTACCCACCACCCACCACCCACCACCAACCACCACCACCCTCTACCACAACAACCACCACCACCACCATCGCCACCACCACCACTACCCACCACCGCCACCCACCACTACCACCATTAGTTTTCTATACTTCAATTGGCGGGATAGTGTGTTTATCAAACATTTTTTTGTTCCAAAGATGTTCTAGAATCCATTCTAGTACTGTGTTATCAAACATGTTTCTACTCCCAAATAATCATGGAGTAGCCTGGAGTAAAATTTTTACTCCGAACTAGAAGTAAGGAATTCGGAGTAGAAGTATTATTAAACAGGGCCTAATTCTGATCTAAAAAAAGTTAGACCAAACAACACTAACTAGGTGACACCTAGACTACAGAAACAAAACCAGTGAAACTCTACTTCTCAGTACAAGAATTTCCGTACTGGTTACTTAATTCCAAGTGGTTGAGTTTGGTGTATTTTTTAGTTGGTTTAACTATGGTTGGGATATTACTAACCAGAACCACCTATACTGATGAAGGTCCAGGTATACAATTCAATGATATTGGAGTAGATTTACTTTAATGGATTGTACTCCCAGGAATTGTGGATTGCAGTTCATAAATTGAAATTACTATTTCTTCTTGGCACGTGTATGCCATAATGAATTACATGACATAACAATTAACTAAAACCTGAGACGATGTCTTTAAAAATTGAAATTTCATCATTTCATGAATACCGTACATATTGATGCACTTTGTATTTGCATTATTTGAGAAGGTAATCAAGAGTAGGTCCTATGTGTGTGTGCGTGTGTATGTGTGTGTGTGTGTTTGAAAGAGAGAGAGAGTATAAGATCCGTATCAAACTAACCGGTCTTACCACCTTGTATCAGGTTGCCTGTCATGGTCGAGTCAAGTGGACCAAGTGCATGAAGAAATCACAAGACCAGGTATGAAGCCTAACCCAAAAATAAAAAATGTGAGGGTAGGGTCGCATGCCTAAATAGGTAGGGTCGACCCCACCTCAACAGAAGTCCAACCTATGACTTTTTAGTCGTAGGGTCGCATGACTAAGAAGGTGTAGGGTCGACGGATCCTGCGACCCTACGTCCAACCCTACGATGATAGACAAAAATCAGAAATTAAAAAACTTTCCAAATTCCAAGGGGATCTTTCCTAAACTCATTGGGACTTATTATGGAGGGTTTTCTTCTATAAATAGGACGTCCCTTAGCCTCTTTCACACCTTTAGAACCCTAATTGAGAGTGAGAGAAAGAGAAAGAGAAGGAAGAGAAGAAGGGAAGAAACTTGAAGAAAAGACTAAGGAAGAGGAGGAAGTTCAGAGAAACCTTTGAATTAAGGTATGAACCTAATTCCTTACCTGAATAGGAAAGTATAGAATTTTTATAAAGAACATAGGATTAGGAGAAACCCAAATCGTCCATCTATGGACAAGTTCTAAGAGATTCCATAGAGGAAATAATTATGGACTATGAATAGTGTATAACTTGTAGTTTTGAGCCATAGAATAATCATAGAATGGACCATAAAAGTAAGCCAAAGGATCCAAACATGAAAGAATGGACTTTAGAATGAAAGGTCGACCCAGAATATGTGTGGTCTCATGTAGGGTCGAATGATATCAGACCCTACGAGACCACATGATCGATCACATGCCCTCGGGAAGTCCCAGAGAGGGTGTGGTCGCACGTAGGGTCGAATGATATCCGACCCCACGTCCGACCCTACATCCTAGGGTCACAGAAACTGCTACCCTAGGTGCTACCCTACCTGCGACCCTCCTATTTTAGTTAGTCTAAATCTATTGGAATAAATTCTAATTAAAATCAATCGACTTGTTAGGTCTTCCTAGTGATTTAAAAGTGATTCATAAAGCTTGAACGAGGATTTACGCTCAATCAAAGGTAAGGAAACAAGACCTAAACTAATTGATTAATAATAAATTGTTTTTGTTTATTGAGTCCAACACCATGAATGATTCTATGCTTGTATGCTTGTAATGCGCATATCACATGTCATCCACTATTCTTATTATTACTGTTCATGCATATTTAATTCAGTTTATTTATAACATGATGATGATGATGCTAGGAATAGGCAAGTGAATGTATGTGTGTGGTTAGTGTAATTGATGCGAGTGGAGCATCAGGGGGAGGACGTGACACTGTGGTTCATCCTGGTCACCAGACTCTAGCTTTATCTCTACTCAAGTCTTGTCCACTAACATCGTCGTATCGCCATTACCTTAGCAGAACTATTACGTCGTAGGGCATCAGAGGAGGTGGTCTTGGACCGTGTAGTCTGACTCTGTCAGGGGGCCTTAGCTCTATCTCTATGGACGTATTGAGGGATGCTGGGGTGAGGCCTTGGATACACTGTTTGAAAATATGATTGGTTAGTTGTGAGCCCAGTTTGCAAGCCCTTGTCAACAAGGGCTTACGTGTTGGTATGGGTAAAGCATCAAGGGAAGTGTGATGCGGTGCAGTCCTAAGCACTTTAACTCTATCTCTATTCCATGGTGGGTGCATGTGGGGGTGGCAATTGTGTTTGAATCATTGGGCGGTTCCACACATTCATTTATAGAGGTGCGGCGGCCACCTAACCTTTTTATAGCACATTGCAAACTTACGAACCAGACCAAAGATAAGAATTGAATGCATGCATATGTTTGTTGCGTTCTTTTGTTTGCTCACTGAGCCATGATGTGTGCTCACTCTTTTTGAATTTGAATATTTTTAGTTGATGATGCAGGTACGACGGTGGAAGATTATATGAATGTTCCAACATACGGGCATGTGGCGGCAATGGAGGCAGAAGTGATGATGAAGTTGCATGATTCATCATGCGAGTGCAACTCCTGTGTTTTTTATTAGATTTTGTTTAAGTTATACAGAAAATGTAATTGATTTAATTATTTTAATTTATGTCTTAGTCCTTTTGGAGATAATTGGATAATTTATTTACTTTATCACAGTTAGACTCTCAGTTCATTTAATATATAAGACTTTCGCTATTGTTTATTTACTCTGATTATGGTTGTGGACGTGTATAGTTTAAGCAAACGGGCATAGCCTATTCGAGATCCTAGTTGAACTGTTGGTTTATTAGCGGTTCATCACACCATTCTGAATAGTGTGGAATTGGGGTGTGACAACTTGGTATCAGAGCTCTCAGGCCTTGTCTATTATACCAGTATACTTCCATAAAAGTTCGTGAACTGAGTTAGGATAAAATTTAAAAGCTGTAATAATAACACACCATAAGTACCTGTGTTGTATGAGACAAAATTAAGAAAGAAAATAATGCATATATAAAAGGAGAAACAAGTTTCATATACACTCGAGTAAAAAGCAACGTATATATATACAAATATCCAAATCAGAGTACGGTCCACAATCCGGACAGTTACTCTGTAGTACAAGGAAAAATGAAAGAAAAGGTACATCATGGAGCTGGAGGTGCTGGAGGAGGAGGTGCCTCGCGATCTCTGTCATAGTCCTCAGCATACACTCTAGTCAACCAGGCTACCTGTGTTACACCCCAATTCTCAACCAACCAGAATGGTGTGATGAACCGTCAATAAACCAACGGTTCAACCAAGATCTCGAATAGGCTATCCCCACCAAGTTAAACTAAAACACATTCCACATTAATCAGAGATAATAAAGTAAATAGCGAAAGTCTTACAGATAATGAACTGAGGTCTAGTCATGATAAATAATTAATATTCTATTTATCTCCAAGTAACCAAAACATAATTTAATACATATTACAACTATCCAAATACGAAAGCTAAACACTAAGCGTATCCACAGTTGAAACACTCGCTTAATGAATCACAATAGTCCTCCCTAGCTTGCTCATCATAGCCACCACCCGTTTATATGTTGGTGTGTTGACATAATCTTCAATCGTAATACTTGCAACATCAGAAACTAAAAAGAATTGCACGCATGAGGGTCAGCTCTCCGACTTGAGCTCAGTGAGTAAACAAAACAATGCAACAAACATATGTATGCATTCACTTCATATTTTTGGTCTGGTTCATAAGTTTGCAATGTGCAATAGAAAGGATAGGTGGCCACCGCACCTCTATACACGAATGTGTGGAACCGCCCAATGGATCAAACACCATTGCCGCCCCCACATGCACCCACCATGGAATAGGGATAGAGCTAAAGTGCTTAGGACCGCACCGCATCACACTTACCCTGATGCCCTACCCATACCAATACGTAAGCCCCTGCAGGCAAGGGCTTGCAAACTGGGCTCGCAACTAATCAATCCTAATGTCAAACAGTGTATCCAAGGCCTCACCCCAGCATCCCTCAATACGTCCATAGAGATAGAGCTGAGGCCCCCCGGCAGAGTCAGAGACTACACGGTCCGAGACCACCTCCCCTAATGCCCTACGACGTAATAGTTCTACTAAGGTAATGGTGATACGATGATGTTAGGGGATAAGACGTGAGTAGAGATAGAGCTAGAGTCTAGTGACCAGGCTGACCCATAGTGTCACATTCTCCCCCTGATGCCCCACTCGCATCAAGTACACTAACCACACACAAACATTTACATGCCTATTCCTAGCATCATCATCAACATCATATTATAAATAAATAAAAATTAAATATGCATGAATAGTAATAACAAGAATAGTGGATGACATGTGATATGCACATTACAATCATACAAACATATAATCATTCATGGTATTGGACTCAATAAACAAAAATAGTTTATTATTAGCCAATTAGTTTAGGTCTTGTTCCCTCACCTTTGTTTGCTAGTAGATCCTCGCTCAAGCTTTATAATTCACTTTTAAATCACTGGAAAGACCTAACAAGTCGATAAATTTTAATTAGAATTAATCCCCATATGTTTAGAATAACAGTAGCTGAGGGGTCGCAGGTAGGGTAGCACCTAGGGTAGCAGTTTCTGCGACCACAGGGGTAAGGTCACACCTAGGGTAGCAGTTTCTACGACCCCAGGTTGTATGGCCGCAGGTGGGGTTGGATACCATTCGACCCTACGTGCGACCACACCTTCCTTGGGACTTCCCGAGGGCATGTGGTCAATCATGTGGTCTTATAGGGTCGGATATCATTCGACCCCACGGGCGACCACACGTATTCTGGGTCGACCTTTCATTCTAAAGTCCATTCTTTCATGTTTTGATCCTTTGGCTTACTTTCATGGTCCATTTTAAGATTGTTCTATGGCTTAAAACTCCAAGTTATACACTATTCATTGTCCATAACAATTTCCTCCATAGAATGTCTTGGAACTTGTCCATGGATGGATGATTTGGGTTTCTCCTAATCCTATGTTCTTCATAACTATTCTAGGATCTCTTATTCAGGTAAGGAATTAGGTTCATACCTTTATTCAAGGGTTTCTCTGAAGTTTCCTTTTCTTCCTCGGTCTTCTTCTTCAAGTTTCCTTCTCTTCTTTTCTTCCTTCTCTTTTCTCTCTCTCACATTCATTTACGGTTGTAAAGGAGTGAAAGAGGCTAGGGGACATCCTATTTATAGAGGAAAACCCTCCATAATAAGTCCCAATGAGTTTAGGAAAGATCCCCTTGGAATTAGGAAGGTTTCCTAATTTCTAGTTCCTGCTGTTTTCGTGGGGCCAGACGTAGGGTCAGACATATTGCGACCCTATGTTTTTAAAACGTGCGACCCCTCGACCAAAAAGTCATGGGTTGGACTCTTTTGAGGTGGGGTCGGTCACACCTTTTAGGCATGCAGCCATACACTCATATTTGACTATTTTTGAGTTATATTTCGTACTTGGTCTTGTGGTTTCTTCACGAACTGGGTTCACTTGGCTCGACCATGATAGGTAGACCTGATACAAGGTGGTAAGACCGGTTAGTTAGATACAGGTCATACAACCTGAGTCTGGGTCGTTTGGAAACTAGCTGTCAACTCGGCCATCCGCTGATCAGACGCACGCTGAGCATCTAAGAGCTCATCTACTCTCCCATCAGTAGCATGCTGGGCATCTAGAAGCTCGCCTACTCTCCCATCAGTCATGCGCTGAGCATATAGAAGCTCTCCCACTCTCAGATCAGTTACATGCTGAGCCTCTCTAATCTCGCGCAGTAGCCCCATCATATCATCAGAGGGTGGGCGTGAAGGACCAGCCATGTGTAAAGGAGCGTAAATGGACCAGCTCTAGTAGAATGTAGAGGTGATGGAGGAGGTATGGAGTCTACATCCATGTACATACGATCCTCATCCTTAGCATCACCCCCATGGACCCTTGCTCCAACTGCTGTTGCTGCCGCCGCGGCGTCTGCTACTTCTACTCGAGTACGAGGACACACCAGAGCGTTCCTCTCATCATCACTGACCTGAGCATCCCACATACCCATCTTACAGATGGCCTCCCAGTCAAGATCTGATGAGAAGGTCTTCTCCTAAATCCTCTCATCTACTAAGTCAACGTGTAAGCGGGTGAGCAGTGTAGTGATCAGACGTCCGTAGGATAGGTTGCCCAACTGACCAGGCAGCGTAGCGCGGATCATCGTCCGGATAATGATATAAGGAAGGCAGACAGGCTGCCTAGTGCAAATACAGTAGAGGACATACTGAGTCACCTGGGAGATCCTCTCATAATGTCTACTCTGGGGTATCAGGTTGTGCTGGATAATCTTGTAGTACACCCGAGGCTCTGGACGTAGGTTGATCACCTTCATCTCCCAGCGATCATCTCTGATGAGCTGACTATCAATCTTAGCATGCATCTCCAAGGATAGGAACTGGGGCTCCTTGGGAGCACAGTACACCAAAAGGCCGTCATTTGATATGCCCAAAAAATCAGCCAACAACTGGCAGTTAAAAGAAACCTCCACCCCCTTGACGTAGCTAGTGATCCACCCCCTTGACGTAGCTAGTGATCCTGAGCTCCCTACCCCACTCTGTGCCATTGCGATCCCCCACTACCTGGAGATTGCAATAGAACTGTCTCACCAAATCAGGACGGGTACAAGCCTTATAGGTGATCACAGGAAGCCAGCCCATGTCACCAAATGCCCCCTCCACGTTGAATAAGGCTAGACTAACCAAGTTCACACAGCGACCCCCCCTCTACTTTCTTACGCTCATAGCGAGCATACTGAGCTTCGGCCTCATTGGAGAGGAAATGAATTGGGTCATGAGCCCTAGGAACCTTGGTACGAGCCATACTATCTATCAAGACATAGAAAAACAAATAAGATATTAGTAATGGTGAAAAACTCAAAATTTCGGCATTATAACGGCATGATTTGGTCAAAAGCCTCACTTTTCACCCAAACAACTGGGCAGGAGGACTTACATAGGTTCCAAACCATCTTGCAAAGCTCATACAGTTGGAAATTTAATCTAGAAAGATCGAATTTGAAGAAATTTCAATAAATTCAAAAAATCTCAAAAATTAGGTTAAAAATGGAAAATTTCAAGTTTCTCGATAACCATCCGATGAAACTCAAATATTTTTGAGGGCTTTCATCCATTGGGTGACCAATAGCAAAAGCCCCCAATAAAATTTAAATTTTTACTATTGGAAAATTTTTAATTTGAAGAAAACGATGTAATGGGCGAAAAACCTAGTTTGGAAAGCTTAAAAATGTGAAACAGTACAGAGCTTACCTGAAGAGAAGGAGCGGAAGTCACGAACGGAAGGAATGATCACCAAACACTAGGGGTCGATACTGTAGCAACTTAGGGAAATGAATTGAGTTGGAAGATAAGAGAAGTAATGGGAAATGAATCCAAAATCGGGTTTAAAAACCTAATTTTTGATCGTAGGGTCGCAGAATTTGACCAAAATGTGCGACCCTACGTCAGACCCTACCATCGACCCTAGGCTCTCGGTGATCTAACAGAGAACCATGGGTTGGACCTAGGGTCGGACATATACCGACCCTACCATCGACCCTAGGCTCTTAGTAAGCTGACAGGGTTTATTAGGGTCGCATAAGGACCGACCCTACCATTGACCCTACGATGGAAAATACAGTATTTTGTCAGAATGATCTAAAAAATTTGAAATTTATATTGATTAGTTGGATTTTTGACTTGAGAACAATTTATATAGATTGCCTCACATGTGCCATGATTGTTTTCAGACACTACGACCACTAGAACAGGAAATGGCTGGGCAAAGGGTGACCAGACGAGGCCGTAACCCAATTCTACCACCACCACCTGTAGAGGAAGACAGCCATGTAAATCATGAAGCACAGGAGAATCTGAATATGGCACCGCCAGTGGCTAGTGGCCAGACAAATCCTACAAACTTGCCAGCCCCACCTACAGATCTGGCTACAGCGGTAATGAACTTAACTCAACAACTGCAGCAAATACAGCAGGTGCAATCCAATATGCAAGCTGTTATAGGAATGGCTTTTCCAGCTGCACATACGACACCTATGCCAGCAGGACAAGCTAGCACAGTACTAGGGGGAAGAAACACGGTACCCCACGTACCTCAAACACCAGTCATGCCGGCTCAAGTATAGAATCCTGAGGTAGCTCAAGGCAGTTACCAGTACCAACCACCTATGTATGGGGCCTATGCTCCGTATCAGCTGGACCACTCCCGACTGATCGAGCATTTTCTGAAGATGAAGCCCAAAGAATATAATGGTAAGCCGGTAGATCCCTTATGGCCAGCACACTGGATTGATGAAATGGAAAGAAATTTTATGATGATGACAGTGAATGGGGAGGAGAAAGTGTTGTGTGCAACCTTCATGCCGAAAGGCGATGCACACCACTGGTGGAAGTCCACACGGACTTATCTGTTAACAAAGCACGTCCAATTGACCTGGGTTACATATAAAGAGGCATTCTTTGAGAAGTATTTCCCTAGAAGTTTCAGAGATTCTATGGAGAGAGAGTTCCTGAGTCTATATTAGGGCCAGATGACTGTGGATGCATACCAATAGCGTTACGAAGAGCTGTTTTTCTTCGCACCCGCCAGCATGCAGGAGGAAAACACAAAGACCCAAAGGTTCGTCATGGGACTCAGGGGAAGCATCCATGAGCATGTTCTGGAATTGGAAAAGAAGGTTTACAACGAAGCCATACAAATTGCTCAAGTAATAGAGTCGAGCCAGAAGGAGAGCTACTTTGCTCAAAACTGGGGTATTAAAAGGCCAAACGGAAATTCATACAACGGAGAGAATATAAAGACATTTAAACCCTTCCGTACTCAAGGCTTCAATGCTACAACCAAGACTACTCCAGCAACTCAACCACAACAAAAGCAAAACAATGAAGGAGTAAAATGCTTTAACTGTAACCAAGTAGGACATTATTCAAGAGAGTGTCCTACATCCAAAAAGTAGCTACATCAAGGAAAGGTCTATGCCGTTACATCTGAGGATGCTGCCGCATCGCTTGATGTGGTCACAGGTATGACTTGAACCTTTCATTTTGTGTTACATTGTATGAGCATGTAAACTAAAACTAAAATAAATCACAGGTATTGTACCTATTAATGGCATACCCGCTAGAGTACTCTTTGATTCTGGAGCTACTCATTCTTTTATATTTGTGTCATTTGGAAAGAAGCTGAATCTACCCCTCAAATCTTTAGACTAGAAACTACTTGTACGATCACCGATGGGATTAGAAGTGGAATTAGAAAAAGGTTATGGACCATGTCCAGTTCTTATTGACGAGAAGACTTTGGATGCAACCTTGATTCAACTTGAGATGGCAGACTTTGACGTCATCTTGGGAATGGACTGGTTAGCTCGGCGTTCTACAAACCTATTATGTGTAGAAAAGAAGCTGACATTTAAAGACAAGGAAGGAGTAGAGTTTAGTTTTACGGGAACCAAACTTCCCCATAAACGAAAACTCATCCTCCCTGCATTAAAGGCTAGGAAATGCCTCGAGAAAGGAGGAGTTGGGTATCTAGTATCAGTGGTCGACCTCATTAAGGAAGCACCATAAATGGAGAATATTGATGTTGTGCGTGACTTTTTTGGATGTATTTCCTGAAGAACTACCAAGACTACTACCCGACCGAGCGATAGAGTTCGTTATAGATCTGATACCCAGAGCCGCACCAGTATCTAAAACACCCTATCGAATGGCTCCTACTGAATTGAAGGAATTAAAGGTACAGTTACAAGAATTACTGGACAAGAGTTATATCAGACCTAGCATATCACCATGGGGAGCGCCAGTATTATTTGTAAAGAAGAAGGACGGTAGCGTTCGACTGTGTATAGACTACCAGAAATTGAATAAGCTGACCCTCAAGAATCGATATCCATTGCCTCGGATCAATGACTTGTTTGATCAGTTGCAAGGTGCAAAGGTGTTCTCCAAGATCGATCTTCGGTCAGGATACCATTAGTTGAAGATTAAGGATGGTGATATTCCAAAAACAGCATTCAGAACAAGATATGGACATTATGAATTTTTAGTCATGTCTTTTGGATTGACTAATGTGCCCGCAAATTTTATAGAACTCATGAATCGGGTATTCCATGATATGTTGGATACGTCGATCATTGTGTTTATTGATGATATATTGGTCTATTTCAAGAACAAAGAAACTCATGTCATGAATTTAAGAGCCGGTCTGCAGCGATTAAGGAAAGAGAAGCTTTACGCCAAATTTACAAAGTGTGAGCTTTGGTTAAATGAGGTCGCTTTCTTAGGCCATGTTGTATCCACTGAAGGAATTAAAGTGGATCCCAGCAAGATTGAAGCCATTGTAAAGTGGGAAGCACCAAAGAGCATTGCAAAAATTAAAAGTTTCCCAGGTCTAGCTGGGTATTATCAACGATTCGTGGAAGACTATTCCAGAATTTCCATACCTCTCACCAGTTTGACTAAGAAAGGAAAAAAGTTTATTTGGACTCATAAATGTAAGAAAAGTTTCCAAACATTGAAGGTTAGATTGATATCTGCTCCGATCTTGACTATTCCTATTCCAGGACAGCCATTTATCTTGTACACTGATGCGTCTGGGTTGGGTTTAGGATGTGTACTTATGCAGGGAGAACAAGTAATTGCGTATGCCTCAGGACAACGGAAGACACATGAGAAGAACTATTCCACTCATGACTTAGAATTAGCGACAGTAGTACATGCTGTCAAGATATGGAGACATTATTTGTATGGAGAGAAATTTCATATTAAATCAGATCATAAGAGTCTCACTTATCTTTTTAATCAGATAGAGTTGAACATGAGACAAAGAAGATGGCTGAAATTATTGAAGGACTATGATTGCGATATCTAGTATCATCCAGGAAAGACTAATGTAGTTGCTGATGCGGTAAGGAAAAAAGCAATGATAAAATCTCAAGGAGAGGTTAACAAGACTGCAGCAATGTGTACTACAAAAAAAGTGTTCAATTACGGTAATGAGCAGTTCGTAATAAATGCATCGGGTGAATCAACCAACCAAGGGTTTATTCATCGGTTTTCAAATATGTTAGCAACGTTGAAGATTGTACCTGATATAGTTGATGATGTGAAAGCAGCTACTAAATCAGACCCTTATCTGAGAACAGTACAAGAAGACATCGAAAAAGGTAGGACTATTCCTGAGTTCACCTTGGACGATGAAAAGGTACTGAAGTATAAAGGAAGACTATGTGTTCCTGAAACAGAAATTTTTGACATTAGACACCGGCTAATGAAGGAAGCTCACACCACCGCCTATTTGGTACATCCTAGAAGTACAAAGATGTATCATGATTTGAAGAAATTATATTGGTAGAGAGGAATGAAAGCAGATATAGCTAAATTCATGTCTCAATGCCTAAATTGTCAGACGGTGAAGGCTGAACAACAAAGACCTACAGGATTATTGCACCCGCTACCAGAACCAGCATGAAAATGGGACTGCATCACTATGGACTTCGTCACCGGGTTACCATTGACTCCTCGAGTAGACGCGGTCTGGGTGATTGTAGATCGTCTGACTAAGACAGCTCGTTTTATAGCTATACGACCACAGTATACCTTGGAGAGGTTAGCCATGCTATATGTGGATAACATTGTCAGATTACATGGTGTACCTGAAAGCATTGTATCCGATAGAGACCCACGCTTTACTTCAAAGTCTTGGAAAGGAATGCAAAAGGCTATGGGTACAATGTTAAAGTCAGTACTGCATTCCATCCTCAGACAGATGGACAGTTGGAGCATACCATTCAGATTTTAGAAGACTTTTTTCGAGCCTGTGTAATTGATTTTAAAGGATCATGGGATGAGAAACTACCATTGATTGAGTTCGCCTATAACAACAGTTATCAGGCTACTATACAGATGTCACCCTATGAAGCACTGTATGGTAGAAAGTGTTGAACTCCTCTGTTTTGGAATGAAGTTGAAGAACGTAGCATCGTTGGACCAGAATTTGTTGAAGAGACTTATCGAGTCATCGACATCATCAAGGAAAGATTCAGAACAGCTCAGAATCGTCAGAAACACTACGCAGATACTCGATGCCGAGACCTTGAATTTGTCGTAGGTGATAAGGTATTCTTAAAAGTATCACCTATGTGAGGTTTAGAACGATTCGGACAGAAAGGGAAGCCAAGTCCGAGATATGTCGGGTCATATGAGATTTTAGCTAAACGTGGAAAAGTAGCTTATCAGTTAGCACTACTCCCATCTATGTCAAGTGTGCATCATGTATTTCATATCTCAGTATTAAAGAAGTACGTCAGAGATCCAACGCACGTTTTGACAGTGGATCCAATAGATCTAACTGATGATTTGACATTCGAAGTAGCACCAACTGAAATCACTAGTCGAAAGGTTCAACGTCTATGCAACCATGATATCTACTATGTTAAGGTCACCTGGAGAAGCCGAGATATAGAAGAGATCACATGGGAAGAAGAGAATGCTATGCGAAAGCAATATCCTCATCTTTTCGACTCGGAAGGTATATACAAATTTCAAGGACAAAATTTTTAATAAGAGGGGGGAGTTGTAAGACCCATATTGAACTAACCGGTCTTACCACCTTGATTCAGGTCAACCTATCATGGTCGAGTCAAGTAGACCAAGTGCATGAAGAAATCACAAGACCAGGTATGAAGTCTAACCCAAAAATAGTAAATGTGAGGGTAGGGTCGCATGCCTAAACAGGTAGGGTCGACCCCACCTCAACAGAAGTCCAACCCATGACTTTCTAGTCGTAGGGTCGCATGACTAAGAAGGTGTAGGGTCGACGGAACCTGCGACCCTACGTCCGACCCTACGATGACAGACAGAAACCAGAAATTAGAAAACTTTCTTAATTCCAAGGGGATCTTTCCTAAACTTATTGGGTCTTATTATGGAGGGTTGTTTTCTATAAATAGGATGTCCCTTAGCCTCTTTCACTCCTTTAGAACCCTAATTGAGAGTGAGAGAAAGAGAAAGAGAAGGAAGAGAAGAAGAGAAGGAACTTGAAGAAAAGACTAAGGAAGAGGAGGAAGTTCAGAGAAACCTCTAAATTAAGGTATGAACCTAATTCCTTACCTGAATAGGAGAGTCTAGAATGGTTATAAAGAACATTCGTGTGGTCGCACGTTGGTTCGAATGATATCCGACCCTACGAAACCACAAGATCGACCACATGCCCTCGAGAAGCCCCAGGGAGGGTGTGGTCGCACTTAGGGTCGAATGGTATCCAACCCCACGTCTGACCCTACACCCTAGGACCGCAGAAACTGCTACCCTAGGTGTTACCCTACCTGCGATCCTACGATTTCAGTTAGTCTAAATCTATTGAAATAAATTCTAATTAAAATCTATTGAAATAAATTCTAATTAAAATCTATCGACTTGTTAGGTCTTTCTAGTGATTTAAAAGTGATTCATAAAGCTTGAATGAGGATCTACGCTCAATCAAAGGTGAGGGAACAAGACCTAAACTAATTGGTTAATAATAAATTATTTTCGTTTATTGAGTCCAACACCATGAATGATTCTATGCTTGTATGCTTGTAATGCGCATATCACATGTCATCCACTATTCTTGTTATTATTGTTCATGCATATTTAATTCAGTTTATTTATAACATGATGATGATGATGATACTAGGAATAGGCATGTGAATGTATGTGTGTGGTTAGTGTACTTGATGCGAGTGGAGCATCAGGGTTAAGACGTGACACTGTGGTTCATCCTAGTCACCAGACTCTAGCTCTATCTCTACTCAAGTCTTGTCCACAAACATCGTCGTATCGCCATTACCTTAGCAGAACTATTACGTCATAGGGCATCAGGGGAGGTGGTCTTGGACCGTGAAGTCTCTGAATCTGTCGGGGGGCCTTAGCTCTATCTCTATGGACGTATTGAGGGATGCTGGGGGTGAGGCCTTGGATACACTATTTGACATTAGGATTGATTAGTTGCGAGCCCAGTTTGCAAGCCCTTGCCAACAGGGCCTTACATGTTGGTATAGGTAGAGCATCAGGGGAAGTGTGATGCGGTGCAGTCCTATGCACTTTAGCTCTATCTCTATTCCATGGTGGGTGCATGTAGGGGCGACAATGGTGTTTGATCCATTGGGCAGTTCCACACATTCGTGTATAGAGATGCGGCGGCCACCTATCCTTTCTATAGCACATTGTAAACTTATGAACCCGGCCAAAGATCTGAATTGAATGCATGCATATGTTTATTGCATTGTTTTGTTTGCTTACTGAGCCGTGATGTGTGCTCACCCATTTCGAATTCAAATATTTTTAGTTGATTATGCAGGTACGACGGTGGAAGATTATATGAATGCTCCAACATACGGGCATGTTGCGGCAATGAAGGTAGAAGTGATGATGGAGTCGCATGATTCATCATGCGAGTGCAACTCCTGTGTTTTTTATTAGATTTTGTTTAAGTTATACAGACAATGTAATTGATTTAATTATTTTAATTTATGTCTTAGTCCTTTTGGAGATAATTGGATAATTTATTTACTTTATCACAGTTAGACTCTCAGTTCATTTAATATATAAGACTTCCGCTATTGTTTATTTACTCTGATTATGGTTGTGGATGTGTATGGTTTAAGCAAACGGATACAGCCTATTAGAGATCCTGGTTGAACCATTGGTTTATTAGCGGTTCATCACACCATTCTGAATAGTGCAGAATTGGGGTGTGACAGAGAGTTTTTTTAATTAGTGTTAATATTTCGTGCTTATTATTTATCTTAATTCCAATACCTATTGGTGCAAGGCTAGGGTCTAACAATCAATTTAGAGCCTAGCCTTACAAATAGGATCTTTTTCAAACCAGCCCTAATGATAGGGTTCCAAGGATAACAAATCGAAATCACATACACTTTAAAACAGTGATTTTTGAATATGAAAAGTATGAACCAGGACTGAAAACTTTTCTGATCCGGTTGAACCAGTCGATCCGGCCATTGGATGGCTACGAAATTCTGGTCGAATGGAGAGTCACAATGAAGGAGAAAATCTCAATTGGAGATTGACCATAGAAAGTTATGGTACTTTCAAAATTTTGTAGAAAGTGGAACTCCTGAATAGAAGCCGCAAGTCAGAATCTAGTGCTTGAAGTTGATGGAGAACAAAGGTAGTCTTAGTGTCAACTTGATATCTCTTGAGGCATAACCAGCACTACTCGATACCCCTTTTATTAGTTGCGGCAGCAAGAGGATATGAGTGGTTCCATAAAACAGTGAGATAAATAGCATTGAGTATCAATGGAGAGATAGAGAGAGAGAGAGATGGGAGAAAGTAGTGATATTGATGGGGAGATTAAGGGGAAGAGAAGGGGAGATGCAAATCAATAAGAGGGAAGGAGGATGGGGTTTTGTGGCTGAGTCTCACAGCCTAGAGACCCAGCTTGGAACTTGCAAGCAAAGTCTTCAACTTTCCAAAACATCTTTCTTCTTCTCTTCTACAAATAGGTAAGTAAGACTGTTCAATCCTTCCTTGTTGGCACTAGCAAAGGAGGAAAGTCCAATCTTGCTTTTGGAAACTTTACAAAAGAGGACACAATATTCTATTGCCTAATACAAACTTTCCTAAACTGAAAATAGAAACTTATCAAAATAGAAAGATTGAATTAGGAAGGTAGCTAACAATAGTATTAGCTAACTTTAGGAAGGACAAATAAATAGAAACTATATATATAAAAGTGTACATTTAATAAACTATATAAATAGAAGTTGTGTAGCTATTCTAGGACAGCTAGGACAGCCGTCCCATTGCTGGCCAGCCTAGCCGATAGCTGTCCTAGCAGCAGATGGCTTAGCTGCTCGGCTTGGCTGGTTTGGCTTGGTGGCTTGGCTCGGTAGCTGCTTGGCTCTTCTATGATAGACTTGTACTGCATTACATATTCAGCTAATTCGATCGGTGTTGAATTTCTGAATAATAATATGGCTTGTCCTGAGAGACAGAGGTCAGCTTTATCATATAGGCAAAATAGTACAAGGGAATAAAAGAAAGAAATAAACAACTCTAGACAATTATACCTATGGACATAAACCGGTATACTATGAACCCATATTACAACATTGCCCCTCAAGGTGGACCATAGATGTCAACCATGCCCAACTTGGACATAATAAGATGAAAAATTTTGCCAGGAAGTCCCTTGGTAAAAGCATCTGCCCACTGGTCTTCAAACTTGACAAACGGAATAAAAATGAGATCTTGTCCCAACTTCTCCTTGATAAAGTGACGATCTATCTCAACATTCTTTGTTCTATCATGCTGAACCAGATTATGGGCAATGCTAATGGCAGATTTGTTATCACAAAAGAGCTGCATAGAGAGTTAAATAGGAATACACAAGTCTTTAAGGAGATCTTTAAGCCAAAGAAGCTCACAAATGCCATGGGCCATAGCTATAAATTCAGCATTTGCATTGAAATGAGCAACACGACCTGTTTCTTGCTTTGCTAGGTAACCAGATTTCCATCCACCAGAGTACAATAGCTAGAAGTAGAATGTCTTTCATTAGAGGAACCAGTACAATCAACAACAGTGTAGGCCTCAATATATATATGCTTATGAGGAGACAGAAGGACACCTCGATTGGGAGCAGATCAAATAACGCAGGATCCAAAACATAGTGTCTAGGTGGCTAGAGAAGGGGTCATGCATATATTGACTAACCATGCTGACCACAAAGGCAATATCTATTCTAGTATGAGAAAGATAAATCAAACAGCCAATTAACCTCAGATAACCTCCTTATCAAATAGCTTTACCAACCTTTTATGAGAGACAGGAATTGGCTGCAAGAGGATTGTCAGTTGGCTTGCACTTGAGCATCATGGTGTCAAACAATAAGTCAAGTGTATACTTCCATTGAATGAGGAAGATACCGTGATCAGGTCGAGCTACCTTAATAGCTAAAAAATATCATAATGGACAAAGGTCTATAATTTCAAATTTAGTGCCCAAAAAGGTTCAATCGAGTGATTTCTGCAACATCACTCCCTGTAACTACGACATCATCGACATACATGATGAGAACAGTAAACTCACCGACCTTCTTAATGAACAGAGTGTGATCAGCATTACTCTGATTGTAACCTACATATATCATGGCTCTATGGAAGCATACAAACCAAGTTTGAGGAGATTATTTCAGTTCACAAGGCTCGTTTCAATTTGCAGACCTTACCGGATGTTTAAAGTCTTGAAAAACTAGGGGGGCATCCATGTACACCTCTTCTTCTATCTCCTGATGGAGAAAAGGATTTCTTACATCTAATTGATGTAATTCCTAGCCGATATTGACTGCACAAGAGAAAAGGATGCGAACAATATTCAACTTGGCTATAGGAGCAAAATTTTCTTGATAGTATATGCCGAATGTCTGAGTATAGCCCTTGGTGACTAATCTCGCCTTGTATCTATTAACTATACCATCAATTTTCTACTTCATGATAAAAACCCATTTGTAGCCTATTGATTTCTTCCCTAGAGGAAGAGTGACAAGATATCAAGTCAAGAGTATACATCTCTTCCATCGTTGTAGCCTTCCATTTAGGATCAACAAAAGCTTCCTGCTAGTGTATAGGAATGGAAATAGAGGAAACAAATGCACGAAAAGAAGGTGTTATATTTATAAGAAACACAATTAGATTTAGGGTGCTGGGTACAAGATCTAACACCCTTTCGGAAAGCAATAGGTAAATCAAATAGTAGGAAATGAAGGAGGCTCACCAGATAGAGGAGGAGTAATACTCGGATCAGGAGGTGACGATTGGGGTGGTGCAGTGGTAGTGGTGTTGCTATGTTGCTGCCGTTTGAACTTGGATCCAAGGTTCAAGATACCAGTTTCAAGGCCTCGATCAGCCTCGAAACCAAGTTGTCTTGGGTTTCGATCGAAACTTGATCAAAACCTGGGCTTTTCTCGAAAAACCTTAAAACCATGGTTTTGAGGCCCAGAACTATTTTTTTTACCTAGTTTTTCTTTTGTGTAGCCTATTTCAACCTTTTTATACCTATTTCACATGTTAATTTAAAAAAAAAAGACATCCAAAATAATAAAATATGGTGTGGACCCAAGTTTGCTAGTGTATGCTAAGTCCTGGGTTTGTGTCTAGAGTTATGTAAGTCGTACTTATTTATGACTAATATCATTTAAGTTAATATATTATTCATAAATAAGCAAACAACCCCCTATTTGAATCAAATAAAATAATCTAAAATTCAAATTCCAATAGTATAAGTAGTCAATTTTCTAGTTCGAGAACAAAAATTGGATTTTTAGGTGCGGGGGAGATTTTCAACTTCCAAATGCTAGTTACCTAAATCTAAAAATTTCATAAATTTTATTATAGTAAAGCATCACTAAAAATCAAGAGTGTGCCAAAATAATCTCTTGCTTTGATGTCCAAAAAATTATTTTCATCTAGGGTGACTATAAACAATATTCGTGTAGTCCTAACAAGGTTTGATCAGAGCGTAATTCCTTCAATATAATTCAGATTTAAGCAATCTCAGATTTTTTGTAAAGCTAGCATAATTAGCTTTCAATATAAAATTTATGGAATTTTTAGATTTGGAATAAAGTTTAGCATTTGGAAGTTGAAAATCACCCGTGCATCGAAATCCACTTTTGTTCTTGAACTGGAAGGTTAACTTTTTATTCATTTGGAATTTAAATTTTTGACTATTTTTATTGGATTCCAATTTGGGGGGGGGGGTATTTGTTTATTTATAAATAATATCTTAAGTATATAAAATCAATTACTTAAATGATATTAGTCATAAATAAGTATTGCCTAATAAACGTTGTTCTTCTGTAGCCTAATAGTGTTGTTCCTGTGTACTGTTCCTACCATTGGATTGAAAATCTGGTCAAGTTTGCATCGAAACCTGTCGAAATAGATAAGTTTCGATCGAAGCCCAGACTTTTATAAGGCTACGTGGACCAAAACCAAGTCGAAACCAGGTTTCGATTGAAACTTGGTATTTTTTAGTACTGACCTAAGGTTTCATCTCAACCTTGGCTGAAACCAAGTTGTGCCGGTCGAAATCACTGGTTTTGATTGGCACATTGAACCATGCTTGGATCGAATAAACACCTTTAGAGGAGGAACCAAGGTATGAGGAACAATAGGATACGAACTCTCCATATCAGAAACAATGGGATCCGAATTCTCCATATCAATATCTTCATTTGGAGACACAGGTGTAAGTTTAACAACTGGGATAGCAGCCATGGATAGTGGCTTAGGTAGTATCTCAATAGGAGAACCAAGCACATCTTCTCCAGAATCGGTCTCCGCCTAAAGAGTTGCAGGAGCAGGAAAAAGAGTTGCAGGATTAGGAAAAAAGGCCTCCGTCTCATGGAAGATCACATCCATAGAGACGTACATCCAGCAAGAGGACAGATGGTAACATTTGTACCCCTTTTAGGTCGTAGAGTAAACGAGAAAAATACACCAGAAGCAACGGGGGTCAAGCTTGCTATGCTGCTGCTGGTAATGGTCAAAACACATACAACCAAATACCTCCAGAGGAACAACAAATGTCAAAGTGCTAAAGAGCATCTCTAGCAGACAGCGAGAGTCAAGAACACATGAGGGCATCCTATTAATGAGATAGGTAGCTGTAAGAACTGCCTCACTTCTGAAGGAGGCAGGAACATGCATCTGAAACATCAAGGACTGAGCAACATTTAGCAGATGCTGATTCTTGCATTCAACCATGGTGTTTTGAGCTGGGGTGTCAACACAACTGGTTTGATAAATAATGCTATGCTCAGCAAGATAGGACATAAAAGAGCCATCGACATACTCCTTCCCATTATTAGTATGTAGGTGGTGACCTTCGCTTCATACTGGGTTTGAATCATCCGATGAAAGAGTAAAGCAGCGAAACACCTCGTTCTTGTGGCACAACAAATAAATCCATGTGAAACGAGTGTGGCAATCAATGAATGGTACAAATCATTTATATCTACTCACAGAGGCATACTGAGAAGGACCCCAAACATTAAAATGTATTAAATGAAAAGGAGTTACATTGCATTTATTAGAGGAATGATAAACAGAATGAATTTGCTTTGCAAAAATGCAAGCATCACAAAAAAAAACTCATTGGAATTACATAGCTCAATAATTCAGGAAAAAGATTAACTAAATTCCTAACAGATGGATGACCCAAACGGTGATGCCACATATGTTGAGCGGTTAGTGTAACCGTGGACGATGAAGACTACTAATTGAGAGAAGATGTCAGACCCGCACTCCACTAACTTGGTCTAACCGTGTCGTGCCAGGTCTTCCCATCATTCTTGGACCAAGTGGACCGAGCGTGTGAAGATGGATCACAAACCAGGTATAAAAATTGACTCAACACCCAAAACTATATGCATATGGTCGATACCTGGGTAGGTATGGTCGACCATATGGTAAGAATAAAGAGCTCGGATCCAGGACCCTACGGTCGATTTTTTTGACCCTACGGTCAACGTTTATGCTACTGTATGATCGACCGTATGAACCCAGAACTGACTCTGTGTCTAGGAAACTTTTCTAATTTGAGGAGGATTCTTTTCTAATTAAAGTAGGACTCTATATGGAGGTTTTTCCTCTATATAAAGGATGTCCCTCAGCTCTTTTTCACTCTTTTAGAACATTAGTAAACCCTAGAGAAAGAGAAGGAAAGAGAAGGAAGAGAAGGAGAAGAAGAAAAAGCTAAGGAGAGGAATTTGCTGAGAAGAGATTGGCTCTTTATCATAGGCAAAGGTATGAACCTAATCTCTGGAGCTGTAAACTTTAAGGAATAAAACTTCTATGGAAGATAGGCAATATCAACCTATTATGATTTATGTGATTTCCTTGAGAAAATCCCAAGGAGAACCATGAGGAGAGAGTTTGATGATTAGGGTTAATAAGAAACTACTAATCATGGCCATAAGATGACCTTAAAATAAATCTAATTGAAGAGTAGAGGATTTGACCCAGGAAGAACTCGAATTGCATGTAGTCTGTGACCAAAAATCTCAAGGTTGCAGCTACGATCCACCATAGCATGACCATCATGACCAGAGGATCGACCATAGGCATTCGGGAAGATCCAGAAACAATATGATCGCAACTACGGTTGCACCATATGAGACCGTAGGGGATCAATCGTAGGCAGTAAGATCGATATAGTATGAGACCAAAGGACCAATCAGATACCTATCAGTGCTCTGTTTCGATTTCTTACTACTGTAACATGTTATATATGAACCCTAACTTAAATTCATATAACTTTTAGGTTGTTAGATTGATTGAAAGAGAATTTCAAGACTTGGAAGGAGATCGAGTATTGCTAAAAGGTGAGGGGACAAGACCTAAGCTAATTGGATAATAACAAATTGTTTCTTTTATTGAGTCCAATGCAATGATTAATTCTATGCTTGTATGCTTTTAATATACATCTCACATGTCATCCAATATTTCTGCTATTACTGTTCATGCATATTTAATTCTGTTTATTTATAACATGATGATGATGATGATGCTAGGAATAGGCATGTGATGTATGTGTGTGGTTGGTGTCTTGGATATGAGTAGAGTATGGGGGAGAGGACATGGCATGGTGGTCTTTGACCTCGTCACCAAACTCTAGCTCTATCTCTACTCAAGTCTTACTTACTAACATCGTCGTATCGCTATTACCTTAGCAAAACTATTACGTCGTAGGGCATCAGGGGAGGTGGTCTCTGACTCTGCCGGGGGGCCTTAGCTCTATTTCTATGGATGTATTGAGGGATGCTAGGGTGAGGCCTTGGATACACTGTTTGACATTAGGATTGATTAATTGCGAGTGCGGTTTGCAAACCTCGCAAATAGGGGCTTACGTGTTGGTATGGGTAAGGCACCAGTGGAAGTGTTGGTGGTGTTTGATCTGGACACTTTAGCTCTATCTCTATTCCATGGTGGGTGCATGTGGGATAGAAATGGTGTTTGATCCATTGGGCAGATTCACATACTCGTGTATAGAGGTGTGGGGGCCACCAAACCTTTCTATAGCACATTGCAAACTTATAAACCAGACCAAAGATATGAATTGAATGCATGCATAAGTTTGTTGCATTGTTTTGTTCACTCACTGAGCTCAAGTTGGAGATCTGACCCTCGCGTGCGTAATTTATTTTAGTTTCTGATGTTGCAGGTGTTATGGTTGAAGATTACATGAATACGCCAACGTGTGGACATGCAGCGGCTATGGATGTGCAAGCTGTGGAGGCCGAATATGGCTCGTCAAGCTAGTGTTTCAACTATGTTTACGCTTAGTGGTTAACTTTCGTATTGTGATACTTGTAAGCAGTATTAATTATGTTTTGGTTATTTGAAGATAACTTATTAAATATTTAATTATCACTGTAGACTCTCAGTTCATTATTAATAAGACTTTCGCTATTTATTTATTTACTCTGATTATTATTGTGGAATGTGTATTTGATTTGGATTATTGGCATAGTCTTGCAAGATCCTGGTTTGAACCATTGGTTCTCATGATGGTTCATCACGCCATTGGTCAGTCCAGAATTGGGGTGTGACAGAAGATTAGTGGAAAAATTGGGAATGTGTAAGACAGATTAAAGAGAATGCAAGGAGAGCATTTGATGGAACCCTTCCCAGCAATAGAGGAGTGGGAACCATCTGCAGCTCAAACTTTACCTTTATCAGAACTTGGGAAATAATCAATAGAGGAATGGGAAGAACTAGTCATATGATTAGTGGCCCCTGAGTCAATGATCCAAGTGTTGGATGCAGCAGAAGCACAGAGACCACTAATGGGAATACTTGAATTTGCAAAGTTTGAAGTAGAGGACCCTGGCAAAGAAGCGGTGGCAGATGCAGACGGAGAAGGGCTCGACTGAGATACAAGGCGACGAAGTTGGCTCATCACATCATCATGGGGAAGAAAAGTCCCAAGAGGAGCAATATTAGCAATCTCTGTTTGATAAGCTTGAGCGGAACTAATACCATGACCTCAACCATGTCCCGTGCCATTAGTAAGCCGACCATGGAGCTTCCAACAATATTCCTTAGTGTGACGTTCCTTACCACCGAACTCATACTTAATTTGTCACACCCCAAAACTGGACTAACCAGTGGTGTGATGAACCGTCAAGAAAACCAACGGTTCAACTAGGATCTCGTATAGGCCGTTCCCATCCGATTAAACCAGATACATTCCATAAGCATAATCAGAGTAAATAAACAAGAGCGGAAGTCTTTAATACTAATGAACTGAGTATTTAACAATAATAGCATAATTAATTATCCAATTATCTCCAAAGTAACTCAAAACATAAAAATAAAATAAAGTAATCAATTACATGTTCCGATCTCCAATCAACTAAACTAATAAAAAATACATGAATTGCACTCGCACGACGGATCATGCGCCTCTTCCATAGCTTCCTCGTCTATCGCCGCTATGTTTTCATACATCGGAGTGTTCATGTAATCTTCAACGGTAGGACCTGCATCAACAACTAAAAATATTTGACATCGAAAGGGTGAGCACACATCACGGCTCACTGAGCAACTAAAACAATGCAATAAACATATGCATGCATTCAGTCCATATCTTTGGTCTGGTTTTTAAGTTTGCAATATGCTATAAAAAGGATTGGCGGCCACCGCACCTCTATACACGAGTATGTGAATCCGCCTAATGGATCAAATACCATTGCCGTCCCACATGCACCCACCATGGAATAGAGATAGAGCTAAAGTGTCCGGATCAAACACTGCTAACACTTTCCCTGATTCCCTACCCATACCAACACGTAAGACCTTATTGCCGAGGGCTTGTAAACAGGGTGGCAACTAACCAATCCTAATGTTATCCAGTGTATCTAAGGCCTCATCCTAGCATCCCTCAATAAGTCCATAGAGAAAGAGCTAAGCCCCCCCGACAGAGTCGAAGACTATACGGTCGGAGACCACCTCCCCTGATGCCCTAATAGTTCTGCTAAGGTAATGGCGATACGATGATGTCAGTGAACAAGACTTAAGTAGAGATAGAGCTAGAGTCTGGTGACCAGGATGAACCATAATGTCACGGTTTCCCCCTGATGCTCCACTTGCATAAAGTACATTAACCACACACACATAATCACTTGTTTATTCCGAGCAACATCATCATCATCATATTATAAATAGACAGAAATAAATATGCATGAGCAGTAATAAAAGAAATATTGGATGACATGTGAGATGCACATTAAAAGCATACAAACATAGAATCAATCATGGCATTGGACTCAATAAAAGTAAAACAGTTTATTATTAGCCAGTTAGTTTAGGTTCTGTTCCCTCACCTGCTAGAAATGTTCAATCTTCTCCAAGCTTCTTAACTCACTCTTGAACCTCTTGAAAACCTAAGAAATTTATAAGTTCTAAGTTAGGGTTCAAGCTCATCAATTTACAGTAGTCAATGGTCTATACTAGCATCAAACAAACCTCCAGATGCTGAGTGGTCGCAGGTGTGACTACACTTGTGGTCTCAGTTTCTACGACCACAGGGTGTGGGGTAGATACATGTGGTCACATATCATGCGACCACACACATGTGACCACATCCTCCCTGAAAACTTCCCGATGGTGTGTGGTCAGACATATGTGCCTCGTATGGTCAATCAAACTGCAACCACACGAGTTTTTTGTCCTCTTTTACTTTCAGCCACATCCTTTCATAACTTGATTCCATGGCTAACATTATGATCCTTTCTATGATTGTTCTATGGCTTAAAATTCACACTTTTACATAGTCCTTCACCTTAATCCGTTCTTTATGGATCTCCTTAGAGTTTTATTCATGGTCTTAGGATTGAGATCTTACTTTGACTCAATATCTCCTCCATAATCTATTTTAGGCATTTAATTAATGTAGGGAATGATTCCAAACCTTAAACTTGTTGGAGAATCAGAACTTTCTCTGCAATTCCTTGTCCTAGTGTTCCTCTTCAATTCTCCTTCTCTTTCCACTCTTCTCTTTCTCTCTCTTTCAGTTTGGGTTCTAAAAGAATGAAAGAGACTAAGGAACGTCTTTTATATAGAGAAAAACATCCATATAAAGTCACACTTTGATTAGGAAGGAACCCCCCTCAAATAAGGAAGGTTTCCTAATTAGGGAGTCAGTTATACCAACAGGTGGTCGCACATGGGGTTACAGAATCAATTGACCACACGTCTTAAATCTGCAACCACATGTCCCAGACTCAAGTGGTCTAAATATTCTGAGGTGTGGTTGACCACACCTGTTTAGGTATGCGACTACACATCTCAATTAGATGATTTTTTGTTCGAATTATATACCTAGCCTTGTGGTTTCTTCACGCACTTGGTCTGCTTGGTTTGACCATGATAGGAAGACCTAATACAAGGTGGTAAGACCAGATTAGTAAGGTACGGGTCTTACATAATTGGTTTTTTATTTGAACTAGGGAGAGTACCAGGATAAATGGGTTGCTAGATTCAGAGGAGCCCGAACTATAAAATAGAGCAGAGTGATCAGGCAGAGCAGGTTGTAACATTGCAGTTCGCCTACTGTCCTAGGTTTGGATCATAGCGTACGCTTGCTCTAAAGAAGGAAAATGATCACAACTCAAAACATGGACACATATCTGATTAAACTCCACATTGAGGCCAACCAAAATAACATACACGAGACTCGTCCTCCTGCTTGGTAAATTTCGTAGCATCAGTGGGACAAGAGGCAGAAAAGGCTTCATAATAGTCAAACTCTTGCCACATACCTCTCAGCTTAGAATAATATTGGGACAATGATAGCTCCCTCTGCTTACTATCATGAATCTTTTTTTGAAGTTTGTAAACTTGAGCATCATTCCCAACCTATGAGTGGGTATCTTTTACAGCCTTCCAAATGTTGGCAGTCGAATCTAGCAATAAATAGCCCCGAGCAATATTCGGATCCATAGAGCTGATGAGATACGACAACACCAGATAGTTGTCAGAACTCCATTTACTTTGATTTGCACCATCAATAGTAGGATTCTTAGCATCCTCAGTAAGGTACCCTGCAAAACCACGAGAAGCTATAGAATGGAAGCAGGAACAAGACCACATTAAATAATTTTTTCTATCCAATTTAATGGAACAAACAGGGAACATAGGTAGCCAAAGAAGCTGTGATTGCTAGAGCCCTTGGGAACAGTCAATGTAGTCATCACATCAAACATTGTTGAGGATTAGAGAGCAAGAAAAATATTTATCAAAATAGAGAATAGCCGATACAACATAGTTGTCAAGGCGATAAGGCGATCTCGAATTTTATAGGAGTGTAACTCCTTTAATATAGATCGAATTCAAGCAATCTTAAATTCGTTGTAAAGCTAGCATATTCAGCTTTCTAACAAATCAAAGATTACTAAAATCCAAGTTATAATGAAGGAGTTACACTCTGGTCAAACCTTGTTCGAAGTACACTAATGCTGTTTAAAGTCGTTTGAATGTAAATTTTTTTTTGAACATCAAAGCAAAATATTATTTTGGAGCGCTCTTGGTTTTTAGTGATGCTTCACTATAATAAGATTTATGAAATTTTTATATTTGGAAAAAAACTAGCATTTGGAACTTGAAAATCGCCCCCGCACCCAAAAATATGGTTTTTGTTCTGGAACTGGAGGGTTGACTTTTTATCTTTCTGTAATTTGAATTTTTGACTATTTTTATTGGATTCAAATGGGGGCGGGGGGATTTTCTTACTTATGAATAATGTCTTAAGTTCATTTACTTAAATGATATTCGTCATAAATAAGTACTGCCTAATAAATGTTGTTCCTATTTAACCTAATCAATCTTCTGAAGAACATTCAAAATGACACAATGAAAACAAAGCGGTCGCCCAGCCACTTTGGGCATCCAAGGCACCCTAGGTGATGCTCAGAGTACCTGGGCGACCGCCTTTCTCACAGGAACAAGGCGCCCAAGTGCCCAGGCCCCAAAAAAAGCCTAGACGTAGCCTAGGCGTCGCCTTAACAACAATACGATCCAGGCTAATCACACATATAGTTGTCAAGGCGTCGCCTATAGACTAGGCGAGTCAGATAAGGCTAGGTGGTTGGTCACCTTATTGTATCACGCCTTATTTTATTTGATTATTTAGTTTTTTAATTAATGTTATTTGTAGCATTTTTATTAAATGTATAAAGTACATATATATACACCATAATGCATGGAATCATGCTTATGTATTAAAAACAATAAAAAATGATGCGATAGCCCTCTCCTTTTTGTATAAATCCTCTTATTAAGATGCACCCTTACAACGCTTTGGAACGCCCTGGGTACGCCTTGGGTATTCCTTAGGTACGCCTAGGCTCCTAGGCAATTCTCCAACGCCTTGGGTCGCCTTGGTGCCTTGACAACTATGATGAAACATTTGCAGGAACCAATTGATCTTGGGAGTAGTGTGTGGAATAGAGATCGCAAGACACAAAGGGAGAAAAATTAATAGCGCTCGGTGGAAACCATGACCACTGAGGGACAACCGGGTGGCAGCGCTAAGAGGGAGACAATACTAGAAAAGAGGGGCGGTGGTGGTTGAATGACCAAGAGGCGAGAGTGAGAGAAGAAGTGTGGTGGTGGTGTTAACTGGAGGCGACGACAATGCTAGGGTTCAGAAGTCAAGGAGGATCCTTGCTCTGATACCATGTTGAATTTCAGAATTAATGATATGACTTGTTTTGAGAGACAGAGGTCAGCTTTATTAAATAGGCAAAAAAGTACAAGGGAATAAAAGAAAGAAATAAACAACCCTAGAAAATTATATCCTTGGACACAAACGGCCAATATGAAACCATATTACAATAGTTGGTTTTATGAAGTATCACAATAACTCTAATTGTTTTCCCATACAACTATCAGCTGACCAGCTTTTGAAATATGTTAGGTTTTATTTTTTTATTTTTTTTTTATTTTTTTTGCTTAACTCTTAAGATATGAAATGGCATGGGATCTAGATGTTATTGGTCGTTCTATTAAAGAAAATTGGCTGATGTTGGGTCAAGTTTAAAAAGTTTGGAAAGTATGTATGTTGGGGGATGTTCTAATGATGAGGATCACAACCCAAAATCTGATACCAATCCTTTGGGCCATAGCTATTCCTGGCTTCCCATTGGCTTTATTTTGCCTTCTATATTCAAATCTAGATTCATGACCAATTGCATAATTGCATTTGTTCCTTTTTGGCTGTTATATGGGGAGGTCATATATTTCTTAAACTCTTGCAGAGTAATCTATCCTATGCATCTTGTTCCGAAGTTTAAAATCTTACTGGATGTTATTTCCTTCTGTTCTGTATTAGATTTTGATATTTTATATTGGTGTATTCATTATCTTTGAATATCATAAGATCAATGAGAGTCTGTCAGTTCCTGCTGAAAATCATAGAGATTTTGAACTTATTTCACATCTAAAATACACTGTGTAGGAGTTCTTTATAGAGATGTAGGCAACATATCTCGGGCTATTGAAGCATATGAACAATTCCTTAAGATAGATCTTGATTCTCGTAATGCTGGGAAGGTATTGTGGGAACTACTACCAATTTGCAAATTCTAGGTTATATACTTGGGTAAAATGTCACCCACTTTACCTCTTTTTTTTGTAGGGTGATGTGGTTCATTGCTTTAGTTTTTGTGGTCTGTTACATGCATAATTACTATGTTTTACTTTCTTTTGTAAGTTGTTGGCATGGTTGCTGCTTTAAGAAAAAAGTGGCAGTCTTCTTTTAAGTTTAAACTTATTGATGGAGTTAATGGAGAAAACAATGACAGTGCTCTTTCATTTGAGAGAGTAATTCAGAATTAATAGAAACCAGTAGGAGATTAACTTGCAATAAGATTACAGATAAGGAATAAGAACCAGATTAGGTGAAATTCAATAGCTCAATCAGAATGGATAAAATTCTGGTAGAGTAGTTTAATCAGGCAGTAGAATGTCTCAACAAAGTTTGAGAGAACTCTGATGGCTGGATTTTAAGGTATTGAAGAATCCCACTCTAGGTAGAAACCTAAATCCTAGACCATAGTCGTCAAGGCTCCAAGGTGGCCCAAGGCGCTGGAGTGGTTCTTGGGCACCTAGGGGCTAGGGGTACGTGAGGTATACCCAAGGCATTCTGAAGGTGTTGCAAGGGTACATCTTAATAAGAGGATTTATACAAAAAAGAGAGGATTAGAGCATCAATTTTTATTTTTTTAATACATATGCATGATTCCATGCATTATGGTGTATATATGTACTTTATACATACAATGAAAATGCTACAAATGGAATTAATTAAAAAATAAATAAATAAATAAAACAAGGGGTAATACAATAAGGTGATCTACTGCCCAAGAGTTGAAAAACAGCTTGGACTCCTAGGCGACGCGTTGACAACTATGACCTAGACAAATAGAAAGGTCAAAATCGATAACAAGGATTTTTGGACAAAAACGAATTTGAATAAGGCAATAATCAGTGATTAAGTAAAACAGAAATTCAAGAAAGCGGAACCAGAAATCTCAGATTCAGAAACCAGAATTTTAGAAAGTGGACTATCAGTAGGATTCTGGAAAATTGATTTCAGTGTTCTAGGTTTAAAACAGAACTGAATTACAACTAGAAATAAGAATTCAAAAAAGAAAACAGAAGTTAAATAGAACAGAGACCTACCTAGCAGAAAGATATAAAGTAGAATAAATAAAGATAGAAAATTGGATTGCATGGGGTGATGCAAATGCAGTTAAATGGCTGCACTGGTTCAGCCTAACCCCAAAAATGAAGCTGCGAAGAACCAGAATCAAACCACCTGGTTTTTTTGTCTAACAAGGGTGGGTAGTTAGGAATTTATTTGTTATTGGGTTATTTTTTGTAGTTTGAAGTTTATTTATTTATTTTATTTTAGTTAGCCAACTATACGAGTTAGGAGTTGTGTTGAGTTTGCTTCAAACTCTACTTCAGTCAGAGTTTGAATATGTTTTAAGTTTCTGTTCGAAGTTTTTAAATATGATTGTATCCATTAATTATTCAGTTTTGGAATTGAATGAATGGTTTTTTTTTGAGATCGTGTGCTGCTATTGCATGTTCTGATAGCCGATGGCCTTCCTACGCTAGTACTCTCTTCTCTCTCACCCCTGTTCAGTTCAACTCAGAGTCTCATCACAGGTCTGTCTTTCTCCTTGAAGCTTCTTCTTTTTGTTTCAGTTCTTAAGAACACTGTTCATCGTGCACTGTCTCTGGGCAATAATAACCGCCCCATAATTTGATTTTGATCTCCCTCATACCTGAATCTTCCATAGCGAGAATTTGCGTGAACGTTCCTCTATTAAAAGTGATTCAAACTTTGAAGTTTTCCCTTCTGCCAAGTTACAGAACTAGCAATTACATCTGGTTTCTGCAATATTGCCAATTCCAGTTTCTGTAGATTTTTATTTTTCAGTTATCTTAATTGGGTGACTGTTTGTTGGGTTTTAGAGGGTGTGGACTGTAGATTAGCAGCCTAGATCTGAGTCTTCTCCCTGGTTAGAGTCCGCAAGAGTGAGAACTCTCATCTGAAAGAGTGAAGAGTTTCTGCTGATTTGCTTTATTGTGAGATTGAAGGTTACTCAAAGTGGAAATTACAACTGAATCCTGATTTTCTTATATTTTCTTAGAACTCCTTCCTTCTTTTTTTGGGGGGGGTTCTTTTCCCATAATTTGTTATAATTCCAGCAGCAACCTTCCCACAAAGTTAATACTCATTCTATCCCTGCTCTTTTACTTTTCCTTTTTCTAGGGTTCTAAAATTGTATTTAATTACAAAATTGCCATTTTCTTTTTGGTTGGGTTATTTATCATTTTTGTAGGCCCACAATGACCCAAATTTAAGGTTTTGTAACCTGGGTTTGCATTAATTGGTATTAAAGCCAAAAAAAATTTCTTCTTCCATTTCCTAACCATGATAAGAGCCTTTCATATCACCGACCTACACATGCTATATGGGGAACTCGTTGAGAATTAATAGAAGATTGATGCCAAGTTTGATTAGTACATGGCATAGTCCAAGTCCATATTTCAAGAGCATTTGACAACCATAGCTGTAAGACCCATATCGAACTAACCGATCTTACCACCTTGTACCAGGTCAACCTATCATGGTCGAGCAAAGTGGACCAACTGCGTGAAGAAACCACAAGACCAGTTATGAAATTTAACTCAAAACAGTAAAAAATGAGTGTGTGGTCGCATCCCTAAACAGGTATGTTCGACCCCACCACAAAAGAGTCCAACCCATGACTTTTTAGTCGTGGGGTCGCATGACTAAAAAAACGTAGGGCGACGGATTCTGCGACCCTACATCCGACCCTACGATAACAGTCAGAAATCAGAAATTAGGAAACCTTCCTAATTCAAAGGGGGTCTTTCCTAAACTCATTGGGACTTATTATGGAGGGTTTTCCTCTATAAATAGGACATCCCTTAACCTCTTTCACTCCTTTAGAACCCTAATTGAAAGTGAGAGAAAGAAAAGAGAAGGAAGAGAAGGAAACTTAAAGAAGAAGACTAAGGAAGAAGAAGTTCAGAGAAACATCTAAATCTTAGCAAATCCAAGGTATGAACCTAAATCCCTACATGAATTGGGAGTCTAGAATAGTTTATGAAGAACATAGGATTAGGAGAAACCCAAATCATCCATCCATGGACAAATTCCAAGAGATTCCATAGAAGAGATTGTTATGGATAATGAATGGTGTATAAATTGTAGTTATGAGCCATAGAACAATCATATGATGGACCATGATAGTAAGCTAAAGGATTCAAACATAAAGGAATGGACATTAGAATGAAAGGTTGACTCAGAACATGTGTGGTCGCATGTAGGGTCGAATGGTATCTGACCCCACCTACGACCCTACACCCTGGGGTCACAGAAACTGCTACCCTAGGTGCTACCCTACCCTATGACCCTACCCCTGTGGTCGCAGAAACTGCTACCCCAGGTGCTACCCCACCTGCGACCCTACAATTTCTTTTAATTTAAATATATTGGAATTAATTCTAATTAAAATCTATCGACTTGTTAGGTCTTTTCAGTGGTTTAAAAGTGAATTATAAAGCTTGAACGAGGATCTACTAGCAATCAAAGGTGAGGGAACAAGACCTAAACTAATTGGTTAATAGTAAACTGTTTTTGTTTATTGAGTCCAATACCATGAATGATTCTATGTTTGTATAATTATAATGTGCATATCACATGTCATCCACTATTCCTGTTATTACTGTTCATGCATATTTAATTTTGTTTATTTATAACATGATGATGATGATGATGCTAGGAATAGGCATGTGAATGTATGTATGTGGTTAGTGTAGTTGATGTGAGTGGAGCATCAGGGGGAGGACGTGAGACACTGTGGTTCATCCTGGTCACCAGACTCTAGCTCTATCTCTACTCAAGTCTTGTCCACTAACATCGTCGTATCGCCATTACCTTAGTAAACTATTACGTCGTAGGGCATCAGGGGAGGGGGTCTCGGACCGTGTAGTCTCTGACTCTGTCGGGGGGCCTTACCTCTATCTCTATGGACGTATTGAGGGATGCTGGGGTGAGGCCTTGGATACATTATATTGACATTAGGATTGGTTAGTTGCGAGCCTAGTTTGCAAGCCCTCGCTAATAGGGGCTTACGTGTTGGTATGGGTAGGGCATCAGGGGAAGTGTGATGTGGTGCGGTCCTAAGCACTTTAGCTCTATCCCTATTCCATGGTGGGTGCATGTGGGATGGCAATGGTGTTTGATCTATTGGGAAGCTTCACACACTCGTGTATAGAGGTGTGGAGGCCACCTATTCTTTCTATTACACATTGCAAACTTATGAACCAGACCAAAGATATGAATTGAATGCATGCATATGTTTGTTGCATTGTTTTGTTTGCTCACTGAGCCGTGATGTGTGCTCACCCTTTCGACGTCGAATATTTTTAATTGATGATGCAGGTACCATCGTAGAAGATTATATGAATGCTCCGACGTATGGACATGCGGCGGCGATGGATGCAGAAGTTATGATGGAGTCGCATGATTCGTCATGCGAGTGCAACTCATGCGTCTTCGATTAGATTTTTATTTGAATTATTAAGGAAATGTAAATGATTATTTTATTTTACTTTATGTCTTAGTCTTTTTAAAGATAATTAGATAATTTATTTATGTTATCATCTTTAGACACTCAGTTCATTTAATATTAAAGAGTTCCGCTATCGTGTATTTATTCTGAGTTTATTTATGGATGTGTGTGTTTTAAGCAAACGGACACAGCGTATTCGAGATCATGGTTGAACCGTTTGTTTATTGACGGTTCATCACACCATTCTGTTTGGTACAGAATTGGGGTGTGACAACTTGGTATTAGAGCTCTCAGGCCCTGTCTATTAAACCAGTATACTTCCACAAAAATTCGTGAACCGGATTAGGATATAAATTAAAAGCTGTAATAATAACACACCATAAGCACCTGTGTTGTTTGAGACAAAATTAAGAAAGAGAATAATGCATATATAAAAGGAGAAACAAGTTTCATATACACTCGACTAAAAGCAACGTATATATACATATCCAAATCAGAGTACGGTCCACAATCCGGACAGTTACTCTGTAGTACAAGGAAAAACAAAATAAAATACACATCATGGAACTAGAGGTGCTGGAGGAGGAGGTGCCTCGCGATCCCTATCGTAATCCTTAGCATACACTCTAGTCAACCAGGCTACCTGAGTCTGGGTTGTCTGGAGACTAGCTGTCAACTCAGCCATCCGCTGATTAGACGCGCGCTGAGCATCTAGAAGCTCTCCTACTCTCCCATCAGTCGCGCACTGAGAATCTAGAAGCTCTCCTACTCTCTAATCAGTCACGCGCTGAGCCTCTCTAATCTCATGCAGTAGCCCCATCATATCATCAGATGGTGGGTGTGAAGGACCAGTAGAGTGTGAATGAACCAGAGATGGGCCAGCTCTAGTAGAATGTAGTGGTGATGGAGGAGGTATGGCGCTTACATCCATATACATACGATCATCATCCTCAGCATCACCCCCATGGACCCCTGCTGCTGCTGCTCCTGCAGCCTAGCGTCTGCTATCTCTACCCGGGTACGAGGAAGCACCAGAGCGTTCCTCTCATCATCACTGACCTGAGCAACTAGCATACCCATCCTGTAGATGGCCTCCCAGTCAAGGTTAGAAGAGAAAGTATCCTCATGAATCCTCTCATCTAATAAGTCGACGTGTAAGCGTGTGAGCAGAGTAGTGATCAAGCATCCGTAGGGCAGGTTGCTTATCTGACCAGGCAGCGTAGCACGGATCATCGTCCGGATAATAATATAAGGAAGGCAGACAGGCTGCCTAGTGCATATGCAGCATAGGACATACTGGGTCAGCTGAGAAATCCTATCGTAGTGGCCACTCTGAGGGATCAGGTTGAGCTGGATGATCTTGCAGTACACCCGAGGCTCTGGCCGTAGGTTGATCGCTTTTATCTCCCAGCGATCAGCTCTAAGGAGTTGACTATCAATCTCAGCACGCATCGCCATGGATAGGGACTGGGGTTCCTTAGGAGCACAGTACACCAAAGGGCCATCATTTGATATGCCCAGGAGATCAGCCAACTGTTGGTAGTTAAATGAAACTTCCACCCCTTTTACATAGCTGGTGATCCTGAGCTCCCTACCCCTCTCTGTATCATTGTGATCCCCAACTACTAGAGGTTGCAATAGAACTGCTTCACCAAAGCAGGACAGGTACAAGCCTCATATGTGATCACGGGAAGCCAACCCATGTCACCAAAGGCACCCTCTACGTTAAACAAGGCTAGGCTAGCCAAGATTACACAGCGACCCCCTTCTACTTTCTTACGCTCATAGCGAGCATACTGAGCCTCTGCCTCGTTGGAGCAAAAACGAACGAGATCATGAGCTCTAGGAACCTTAGTACTATCCATGCTATTTGCAAAGACATAGAAAAAATAAACAAGATATTAGATATGGTGAAAAATTCAAAATTTTGGCATTATAACGGCATGATTTGGCCAAAAGCCTCACTTTTCACCCAAACAGCTGGGCAGGAGGACTTACATAGGTTCCAAACCATCCTGCAAAGCTCATACAGTTGGGAATTTAATCTAAAAGATCGAATTTGAAGAAATTTTGACAAATTGGAAAAATCCCAAAAATTAGGTCAAAATGGAAAATTTCAAGTTTCTCGATTATAAACCGATGAAACTCAAATATTTTTGAGGGCTTTCATCTATTGGGTAGCCAATAGTAAAAGCCCCCAATAAAAATCAAATTTTTATGGTTAGAAAAATTTTAATTTGAAGAAAACGATATAAATAGAGAAAAACCTAGTTTTGAAAGCTTAAAAAGGAGAAACAGTAGAGAGCATACCTGAAGGAAAGGGACGAAAGTCGTGAACGGAAGAAATAATCACCAAACACTAGGGGTCGATACTGTAGCAACTCAAGGGAAGCGAGTTGAGTTGGAAGAAAGAAGAAAGAGTAGGAAATGAATCCAAAATCAGGTTTAAAAACCTAATTTTGGGTCGTGGGGTCACAAAATTCGACAAAATGTGCGACCCTATGACCGACCCTACCATCGACCCTAGGATCTCGGTGATCTGATAGACATTGGGTGGTTGGACCTAGGGTCGGACATATATTGACCCTACGATCGACCCTAGGCTCTCGGTGAGCTGACAAGGTTTTTGGGGTCGCATACCCTAGGGTCGAATATAGAGCAACCCTACCATCGACCCTACGATGAAAAATATAGTATTTTGTCTGAATGACTTAGAAATTGGAATTTTACATTGATTAGTTGGATTTTGACTTGGGAACGACTTATATTGATTGCCTCACATGTTCTATGATTTTTTTTCAGACACAACCACCACCAGAACAGAAAATGGCTGGGCGAAGACTGACCAGACGAGGGCGTAACCCAATTCCACCACAACCACCTGTAGAGGAAACTAGCCATGAAATTCCTGAAGAACAAGAGAATCAGAATATGACAACACTAGGGGCTAATGGCCAGGCAAATCCTACAAACTTGTCAGCTCCACCTACAGATTTGGCTACAGCCATAATGAACCTGGCACAACAGCTGCAGCAAATACAGCAAGTGCAAGCCAATATGCAAGCTGCTATAGGAATGATTTTTCCAATTGCACATACGACACCTATGCTAGTCAGACAAGCTAGCACAGTACCAGGGGGAAGCAACACGGTGCCCCAAGCACCTCAAATGCCAGTGGTACAAGCTCCAATATAGAATCCTGAGGTAGCTCAAGGCAGTTACCAGTATCAACCACCTATGTACAGGGCCTATGCTCAGTATCAATTGGACCACTCTCGACTGATCGAGCTGTGAGGACAAAGATGGAAATCTTTAGAAGTCGCCACCTAGATTTATGTCAAGGACCTTAGAAATGTGAAATCTCACCCCAAGGTAAACTTCGATTGACTCATGACCCTTAGATTGGATTTCTGGTCCATCAGATATTGGGTAAGCGTCATGTTACGGTTATGGGAAGGGGTTAGGCACCCAAACCGCACGATCGAAATTGGTCTCCTATACCTTTCCTATGCTAGACTCTATTTATTAAATTAAACCAAACCAAGTGGTTTGATATCGTTGAACCGAATCTGTATCCATCAGATTGCCTACGTATCACGGAATTATTTCAAAAATCAGGTTCACCATCGTAGTTCAGGTGTGATTAAAGTTTATGAATGTGACTTATGTTTGTGCATGATTAAGTTCTTTGTTCAAGTTGAAGTTTATGCTTGAAAGGTTGAGAGATCCTATGGGTTAGGATCTGGATAGTCCATGTGGACTGATAGATAGTCCTAGTTGATATAAGAATAACCCTATTTGGGTTGGAATGTGGATAACCCTATCTGGGTTGAAATGTGGATAACCCTATGTGGGTTAAAATGTGGATAAATATCATAGTGGATCTATGGATAGTCCAAGTGGACTAAGGTTTGGATCTAAATTTGGGTTTCTCCCAAATGGCCTACGTATCCTAGGGTTTGACCTAGGAATCAGAATCCGCATAGTTCGGGACTCTAGGTTGAAATGGTTGAGTATCCTAGTGGATCTATGGATAGTCCGAGTGGACTAAGGTATGGATCCAAATTTGGGTTTCTCCCAAATAGCCTACGTATCCTAGGGTTTGCCCTAGGAATCAGAATCCACGTAGTTCGAAATATTAGTTGTTCTAGGTTAAAAAGTGAGAACCTGTTCTAGGTTTGGGATTGAGAACCTATTCTAGGTTAGGGTTTAGAACCTATTCTAGGTTTAGGGTTTACCGAGGGGCAAAATCATCCTAAATTACCCTTTTCATCCTGAATTCTAATTTTGAAAAGTTTGGCAAGGCATTCTCTTTCTTTATTATGATTTTTATCATTCTCATTATGCCCTTCCCAAGAATGTAGGTGCCTAAATGCACGTCCCCACACCTAGATTGTCTTCTAGAAGTGTGCATATATGACAGTTCGACTAGGGTGTTGCATAAATTAAATTATTGTCCAAAATAGAATATTCTATCTAAATGTGGCATATAAAATATTTATGGCAAGAAATTCACAAATAGCAAGATTGTGAAAATTTCCCTAATATGGCACGCACTGCAAATAAGGCAAGAGCCTATATGGCATGATATAGTATGCTATCTTCTAAGCATGGCAAGACCCTAATTGCCATTTTCTTTCCATATTTAGGGTTTTCTACCCTAATTGCTATTTTCTTTCCATTTTAGGGTTTTCTACCCTAATTGCTGCATTCTTTCATTTTTTTAAGGTTTCCAACCCTAATTGTTATTTTCTTTCCATTTTTTAGGGTTTTCTACCCTAATTGTTATTTTCATTCCATTTTTTAGGGTTTTCTACCCTAATTGTTATTTTCTTTCCATTTTAGGGTTTTCTACCCTAATTGTTACTTTCTTTCCATTTTAGGGTTTTCTACCCTGATTGCTATTTTCCTTCCATTTTGGGGTTTTCTACCCTATATATATTTTTTAATTTTTAGGGTTTTCTACCCTGATTGCTATTCTTTCCATTTTTTAGAGTTTTCTACCCTAATTGTTATTTTTCAATTTATCTCTTTCCAAGACTAATATGATGAATGAAAACATTCCAACTATAGCAGTGGTAGTAATCCAAACATATCAGTAAGCATCCAAACATGGCAGTAATCATCTAAATATGACAGTAAGCATGTGGCAGACAAATATGGCAATAAGCATGTGTAGCATTCCAAAATAGCAAGAATCATGCAAGCATCAAGATGGTGGACATATTAACATGGAATCCAATGGTTCAGATTTAATGTCATCACATAATCAGAAATCAATTGATCATCTAATGGATCAAATTTATCAATCAATGGCTCAAGATCAAAGGCCATAATTAAATCATGTGAAAATAACTTAACATCAAATGACCATATACAAATTTACATTAAAAAGTTTCAAATCAATGGTCACAATTAATCACATCAAACTCCCAAGATCAGATCCAGATAAGATGGCCATAATTTAATCATCCAAAATCCATATCAATGGTCCATATTTAATCACCTTAAATTTCAAACCAATGGGATCAATTTCGTAATGTTCTAAGCATTTCAGATCAATTTTGATCACATGAAATTCCTACATGTAATTGATCCAATTAATTTCAAATTCCCAAGATCAGATCCAGATCAGATGACCATAATTTAATCATCCAAAATCCATATCAATGGTCCATATTTAATCACCTTAAATTTCAAACCAATGGGACCAATTTCATAAAATTCTAAGCATTTTCAGATCAATTTTGATCATATGAAATTCCTACATGTAATTGATCCAATTAATCACATCAAATTCCCATGATCAGATCCAGATTAGATGGCCATAATTTAATCATCCAAAATCCATATCAATGGTCCATATTTAATTACCTTAATATCCAAAATCAATGGCCCAAAAATTTCACTTAAAATTCCAAGATCAAGGGTCCATATTTATTCCACATCAAAATCCCAAGTTCAATGGTTCATAGAAATTTCAGTCATGGCTAAAATGATGATCAAGTTAATCACATAAAACTTCAAGCATATGATGGACCAATTTCATAAAAACTCCAAACAAGTGGATGGACCCATTATCACCACAGATATTTCATGATCAAAACTATTATCATCATATAAAATTTCATGATCAAATGACTGAAATTCAAGCACATAAAAAATCCATGTAGTGGATCAAATTAAATTCATGCCGGTGACTAAAATTTAATTAAGATACATACAATGGCTTACATGGGATCAAGGGTTGTGATGGAATCATGGGCAAGACTGGTTTGTGCAGTGGAACTGGGTGATAGGAGAGATGAGGTGTTCAGTTGCCAGTGGGATGCATGCAATGTGGATCAGGTAAGATTGGTTTATGGTTGGGGTTTGTTTTGGGTATGATAAGGTGAGGTGCAGGGATTCGGAGTAATAGTGAGTGGAGCAGGTCGGTGGTATGGTATTGGTAAAAGAGTGTTGCAGATATTGTTAAGGTGGAAGGAAACTTGGTGGAGTGATGATCAGGTCTGAAACAGGTTAGGGGTTTGAGGTTGTAGAGATGAGATTGATGATCATATCTGTTGATCATATGGAAGATGAAACACGGGGTTCTGGGGTTTGGTACTGGAGACCGTGAGATGGCTTATTGATTGCTGGCCGGTGTGTCTCGATTATAGGTGCATGTGGCAGATCGTTGGTTGAAGATAGGTATATGCATGTGGGGGTTGATGGGGATCTGTGGTATGGTGCTCGGTTGAGGGTTTAGGGGAGCAGGTTTTGGTGATAGTTGAGTGTCAGCAAGGAACATCAATGGAGTTAAAAGTAGGAGGTTGCGATGCTTACCTCAGGTATGACCTCCTTCTTCTTCTTCTTCATCTTTTTCTTTCTCTCTATTCTCCTTCTCGTTGCTCGATCTGATCTCCTCAGCTTTCTTTTGCTTCTTCTGATTCTCTCTCTCGATCAGTCCCCCCCTTTCTCCCCCATTTTGTTTTTTTTCTCTCTTTCTTTTATTCTCCCACTCCCTCTCTCTCTATCTTCTCGTTTCTCCCATACTCTTCCCTTTTTTTTCTATTTTTTTATTCTCCCTCACTCACCGCTCTCTCTCCCTTTCTCGATTTCCCTTTCGGTTCCCCCCCCCACTTTTCTGATTTTTTTCTTTATTAATTCTTTCTCTCTCTCTCTCTCTCCCCTTCTCTCTCTCTCCTCCCTCTCTCTCCACTTCTTTCCGTTTCTTATTCTTTTTTCCTTTTCTTATTTTATTTTTTTTCTTCTCCTTTCTCATTCCCTCCGGATTCTCCTCCACTTTCTCTTTTTTTTTATTATTATTTTTTTATCTCCTTCCTTCCACTTCCCAGATCTCCTCCTTCTTTCCTTTCTTTATAATTTTTTTTCTTCCATATCTTCTCCCCGCTTCTTTCTCTTGGGTCTCCTCCTTTCTCCTCAATCTTCTCAATTTTCTCCTCTTTCTTTTTCTATTTTTTTCTTATTATATTTCTTCTTTCCTTTTTCAACTTCTCTTCTCGATCCTTCTAATTGAGTCCTCAAATTCTCCAGATTCTCTCTATCACTCTCATTCTTCTCTCAACTCAATCTTTCCTTCTTCTTTCCATTTTTTAGATTTTATTCGGATCCTACTTTTTTTTATATAAAACATATAAGTATATAATATATTAATATATTTATATATATAATATAATATACATATAAGACATATGTATAGATTATATGATATATTATAATATATTATATATTATATATGCATATAAATAATATATAAAAGAAATACATGCATAAGCGTCCACATGAATTGGTCCGGATTGACAAGGATTAACTGGATTGGGCCAAACTGGCTTGGGTTGAGCTGAGTTGACTGGAATTAAATGAGTTTTCTCTCTCTATCATTTCATGGGCCATTTCCACTGTCATCTCGCACGGAATTTTCCGATAGCCATTATTCTAAATTTTCTACGTTCATTTTGTAGAACATTAAAAATGAAGAATATTAGAGCTTAAATCACCTTATTTGGAAATAAAATGGCCAACATATGAATTTCTGAAGTTTAAGCAGACCAATTATCGATAATTTGGTTGACCATTCTGCATGGGATCCTTCGGAGACTTCAATTGGAAATCCTTTATGTCCACTTTGTAGAGTACTAAAAATGGAACATAATGAAACTGAAATCACCTAATTTGAACATGGGATGACCAAAATATGAATTTTCAAAGGTTAAATGACCGTTACCATGGGTAATTTTGCATGGGACCCTTCGGAGACTTCTACCCAGGATTTTTCACGTCTACTTTGTAGAACATCATGAATGAAGAATAATGGTCCTAGGATCATTTGAATCCGATGTCGGATGATCAAGATATGATGATTTGAAATTCAAACAATCCGACTTAGGATAATTTGCATGAAGGCCCCTGGGATTATTATTTATAATAATTTCAGAAACCTCCCTTATATGTATCATCCGACTAAAATGGTTATATCTTCCTCATTTGATATCAGAATTGAGCAATTCTGGTCTCGTTTCGAAGATAATTCTATGACCTATGCATCCATGCAGATAATAGCCCATGACCCTGCTGTGGGGATCAGTAGAGAATCACAAATCTTTGGGTTAAAGGTCAGAAACCTGCCATATTGGTTCACTTATGCTGAGGGTGGCAAAAATGGGGTGCTTACACGAGCGCTTTCTGAAAATGAAGCCGAAAGAGTATAATGGTAAGCTAGCAGATCCTTTGTGGCAAGCACACTGGATCGATGGAATGAAAAGAAATTTCATGATGATGACGGTTAATGAGGAGGAGAAAGTACTGTGTGCAATATTTATGCTGAAAGACGATGCACACCACTGGTGAAAGTCCACCCGGACTTATCTGTTAACCAAGCACGCCCAATTGACCTGGGCTATCTATAAAGAGGCATTCTTTGAGAAGTACTTTCCCAAAAGTTTCAGAGATGCTATGGAGAGAGAGTTCCTGAGTTTATATCAGGGACAGATGACTGTGGATGCATACCAACAACGTTATGAAGAGCTGTTTTTCTTTACACCCACTAGCATGCAAGAGGAAAATACTAAGACCCGAAGGTTCGTCATGGGACTTAGGGGAAGCATTCGTGAGCATGTTCTGGGACTGGAAAAGAAAGTTTACAATGAATCCGTACAGATTGATCGAGTGATAGAGTCGAGCCAGAAGAAGAGCTATTTTGCTCATAATAGAGATATCAAGAGGCCAAATGGGAATTCTTATAATGGAGGGAACACAAGGACATTCAAACCCTTCCGTACTCAAGGTTTTAATGCTGTAGCCAAGACTACTCCAGTAGCCCAACAGCAACAAAAGCAAAATAATAAAGGAGTAAAATGCTTTAACTGTAATCAAATAGGACATTATTCAAGGGAGTGTCCTAAGCCCAGGAAGCAACTACAGCAAGGTAAGGTTTATGCAGTTACATCTGAGGATACTGCCGCATCGCCTGATGTGGTCACAGGTATGACCTAAACCTTTCATTTTGAATTACCTTGTGTGAGCATGTAGACTAAATTAAAACAAATCACAGGTATCGTACCTATTAATGACATACCCGCTAGAGTACTCTTTGATTCTGGAACTACTCATTCTTTTATATCTGTGTCATTTGGAAAGAAGCTAAATCTACCCCTCAGATCCTTAGACTATAAACTGCAGATACGATCTCCTATGGGATTATAAGTGGAATTAGAAAAAGGTTATGGACCATGTCTAGTTCTTATCGGCGAGAAGATTTTGGATGCAACCCTGATCCAACTCAAAATGGCAGACTTTGATGTTATCTTAGGAATGGATTGGTTAGCTTGGCATTCTGCAAACCTATTATGTGCAGAAAAGAAGATGACATTTAAAGACAAGGAAGGAGTAGAGTTTAGTTTTGGTGGAACCAAACTTCCCCGTAAACGAAAACTCATCCTCTCTGCATTAAAGGCTAGAAAATGCCTCGAGAAAGGAGGAGTTGGGTATCTAGTATCCGTGGTTGACCTCACCAAGGAAGCACCACAAATAGAGGATATTGATGTTGTGCGTGACTTTCCAGATGTATTTCCTGAGGAACTACCAGGACTACCACCCGATCAAGCTACAGAGTTTGTTATAGATCTGATACCCGGAGCCGTGCCAGTATCTAAAGCACCCTATCGAATGGCTCCTACTGAACTGTGGTACAGTTACAAGAATTATTGGACAAAGGTTATATCAGACCTAGCATATCACCATGGGGAGCCCCAGTATTGTTTGTAAAGAAGAAGGACGGTAGTGTTCGACTGTGTATAAACTACTGGGAATTGAATAAGCTGACAATCAAGAATCGATACCCATTGCCTCGGATCGATGACTTGTTTGATCAGTTGCAAGGTGCCAAGGTGTTCTTAGAGATCGAGCTTCGGTCAGGATACCATCAGTTGAAGATTAAGGACGATGATATTCCAAAGACAGCATTCAGAACAAGATATGAACATTATGAATTTTTAGTCATGTCTTTTGGATTGACTAACGCACCCGTAACTTTTATGGAACTCATGAATCGAATATTCCATGACATGTTGGATACGTCGATCATTGTGTTTATTAGTGATATATTGGTCTACTCCAAGGATAAGGAAACTCATGTCATGAATCTAAGAGCCGCTCTGCAGCGACTAAGGAAAGAGAAGCTTTACGCCAAATTTACAAAGTGTGAGTTTTGGCTAAATGAGGTCGCTTGCTTAGGCCATGTTGTATCCGCTGAAGGAATTAAAGTGGAACCTAGCAAGATTGAAGCCATTGTGTAGTGGAAAGCACCAAATAGTGTTCCATTCGTGGAAGACTATTCTAGAATTGCAGTACCTCTCACCAGTTTGACCAAGAAAGGAGAAAAGTTTGTTTGGACCGACAAATGTGAGAATAGTTTCCAAACATTGAAAGCTAGATTGATATCTACTCCCATCTTAACTATTCCTATTCCAGGACAACCATTTACCTTGTACACTGATGCGTCTGGATTGGATTTAGGATGTGTACTTATGCAAGGAGAACAAGTAGTTGCAGATGCTTCAAGACAACTGAAAACACATAAGAAGAATTATCCTACTCATGACTTGGAATTAGCGGCAGTAGTACATGGTGTCAAAATATGGAGACATTATTTGTACGAAGAGATATTTTAGATTAAATCAGATCATAAGAGTCTCACTTATCTTTTTAATCAGAAGGAGTTGAACATGAGACAAAGAAGATGGCTGGAATTATTGAAGGATTATGATTGTGATATCCAGTATTATCCATGAAAGGCTAATGTAGTTGCTGATGCACTATGCAGGAAAGCGATGATAAAATTTCAAGGTAAGGTTAACACGACTACGACAATGTGTGTTACAGGAAAAGTATTCAATCATGGTAATGAGAAGTTCGTGATAGATGCACCGGGTGGATCAACCAACCAAGGGTTTATTCATCGGTTTTTAAATATGTTTGCAACATTGAAGATTGTATCTGATATAATTGATAAAGTGAAAGCTGCTATTAAGTCAAGCCCTTATCTAAGAACGGTACAAGAAGACATCAAAAAAGGTAGGACTATTCCTGAGTTCACCTTGGACAATAAAAAGGTACTGAAGTACAAATGAAGAGTATATGTTCTTGAAACGGAAAACTTGGACATTAGACACAGACTAATGAAGGAAGCTCACACCACCGCTTATTCGGTACATCCTGGAAGTACAAAGATGTATCATGATTTGAAGAAATTATATTGCTAGAGAGGAATGAAAGCAGATGTAGCTAAATTTGTGTCTCTATGCCTAAATTGTTAAAGGGTAAAGGCTGAACGACAAAGACCTGTAAGATTATTGCAGCCGCTTCTAGAACCAACATGGAAATGGGACTGCATCACTATGGACTTCGTCATCGGGTTACCATTGACTCCTCGAGTAGTTGACGCGGTCTGGGTGATCGTAGTTCGTCTGACTAAAATAGCTCGCTTTATTGCTATACGACCACAGTATACCGTGGAAAGGTTAGCCAAGCTATATGTGGATAACATTGTCAGATTACAGGGTGTACCTGAAAGCATCGTGTTCGATAGAGTCCCATGCTTTACTTCAAAGTTTTGGAAAGGATTGCAAAAGGCTATGGGTACAACGTTGAAATTCAGTACTGCATTCTATCCTCAGACAGACGGGCAGTCGGAGCGTACCATTCAGATTTTAGAAGACATGCTTCGAGCCTGTGTTATTGATTTTAAAGGATCATGGGATGAGAAACTACCATTGATCGAGTTCACCTATAACAACAGCTATCACGCTACTATACAGATGCCACCCTATGAAACACTGTATGGTAGGAAGTGTCAAACTCCTTTGTTTTGGAATGAAGTTGGAGAATGGAGCGTCGTTGGACCAGAGTTCGTTGAAGAGACTTGTCGAGTAGTCGACATTATCAAGGAAAGAGTTAGAACAGCTCAGAATCATCAGAAACAGTATGCAAATACTTGACGTTGAGACCTTGAATTCGTCGTAGGTGATAAGGTATTCTTGAAAGTATCACCTATGCGAGGTTTAAAACGATTCGGACAGAAAGGGAAGCTAAGTCCGAGATATGTCGGGCCATATGAGATTCTAGCTAAACGTGGAAAGGTGGCTTATTAGATAGCACTATCCCCATCTATGTCAAGTGTGCATGATGTATTTCATATCTCATTACTGAAGAAGTACGTCAGAGACCCAACACACGTTTTGACAGTGGGTCCACTAGATCTAATTGATGAGTTGACATTCGAAGTAGCACCAACTAAAATCACTAGTCGAAAGGTTCAACGTCTATGCAACCACGACATATACTATGTTAAGGTCACCTCGAGGAGCCGAGATATAAAAGAGATCATAGGGGAAGAAGAAAATGCTATGCGAAAGCAATATCCTCACCTTTTCAACACCGAAGGTATGAGTAAATTTCGAAGATGAAATTTCTAATAAGAGGGGGGGGGGGGAGTTGTTAGACCCATATCGAACTAACCTGTCTTACCACCTTGTATCAGGTCTACCTATCATGGTCGAGCCAAGTGGACCAAGTGCATAAAGAAACCACAAGACCAGGTATGAAATTTAACTCAAAACAGTCAATAATGAGTGTGTGGTCGCATGCTTAAACAGATATATTCGACCCCACCACAAAAGAGTCCAACACATGAATTTTTAGTCGTGGGGTTGCATGACTACAAAAATGTAGGGTCGACGGATTCTGCGATCCTACATCCGACCCTACGATAACAGTCATAAATCGAAAATTAGAAAACCTTCCTAATTCAAAGGGGGTCTTTTCTAAACTCATTGGGACTTATTATAGAGTATTTTCCTTTATAAATAGGACGTCCCTTAGCCTCTTTCACTCCTTTAGAACCTTAATTGAAAGTGAGAGAAAGAGAAGAGAAGGAAGTGAAGGAAACTTGAAGAAGAAGACTAAGGAAGAAGAAGTTCAGAGAAACATCTGAATCTTAGCAAATCCAAGGTATGAACCTAAATACCTACATGAATTGGGAGCCTAGAATAGTTTATGAAGAACATAGGATCAGGAGAAACCCAAATCATCCATCTATGGACAAATTCCAAGAGATTCCATGGAAGAGATTGTTATGAAAAATGAATGGTGAATAAATTGTAGTTATGAGCCATAGAACAATCATAGGATGGACCATGATAGTAAGCTAAAGGATTCAAACATGAAGGAATGGACTTTAAAATGAAAGGTTGACTCAGAACACATGTAGTCGCACGTAGGGTCGAATGATATCCGACCCTACGAGACCACATGATCGACCACATGCCCTCAGGAAGTCCCAGGGAGGGTGTGGTTGCACGTAGGGTCAAATGGTAACAAACCCCACCTGCGACCCGACACCCTGGGGTCACAGAAACTGCTACCCTAGGTGATACCCTACCCTGCGACCCTACCCCTGTGGTCGCAGAAATTGCTACCCTAGGTGCTACCCCACTTGCAACCCTATAGTTTCTGTTAGTTTAAACATATTGGAATTAATTTTAATTAAAATCTATTGACTTGTTAGGTCTTTTCAGTGGTTTAGAAGTGAATTATAAAGCTTGAAAGAGGATCTACTAGCAATCAAAGGTGAGGGAACAAGACCTAAACTAATTGGCTAATAATAAACTATTTTTGTTTATTGAGTCCAATACCATGAATGATTCTATGTTTGTATGATTGTAATGTGCATATCACATGTCATCCACTATTCCTGTTATTACTGTTCATGGATATTTAATTCCGTTTGTTTATAACATGATGATGATGATGATGCTAGGATAGTCATGTGAATGTATGTGTGTGGTTAGTGTACTTGATGCGAGTGGAGCATCAGGGGGAGGACTTGACATTGTGATTCATCCTTGTCACCAGACTCTAGCTCTATCTCTACTCAAGTCTTGTCCACTAACATTGTCGTATCCCCATTACCTTAGCAGAACTATTACGTCGTAGGGCATCAGGGGAGGTGGTCTCGGACCGTGTAGTCTTTGACTCTGTAGGGGGGCCTTAGCTCTATCTCTATGGACGTATTGAGGGATGCTGGGGTGTGGCCTTGGATACACTATTTGACATTAGGATTGATTAGTAGCGAGCCCAGTTTGCAAGCCCTCGCCAATAGGGGCTTACGTGTTGGTACGGGTAGGGCATCAGGGGAAGTGTCATGCGGTGCGGTCCTAAGCACTTTAGCTCTATCCCTATTCCATGGTGGGTGCTTATGGGACGACAATGATGTTTGATCCATTGGGCGGCTTCACACACTCATGTATAGAGGTGCGGTGGCCACCTATCCTTTCTATTGCACATTGCAAACTTATGAACCAGACAAAAGATATGAATTGAATGCATGCATATGTTTGTTGCATTGTTTTTGTTTGCTCACTGAGTCGTGATGTGTGCTCACCCTTTTGACGTCGAATATTTTTAGTTGTTGATGCAGGCCACCGTAGAAGATTATATGAATGCTCCGATGTATGGACATGTGGCGGCGATGGATGCAGAAGTTATGATGGAGTCGCATGATTCGTCTTGCGAGTGCAACTCATGCATCTTCGATTATATTTTTATTTAAATTATTAAGGAAATATAAATGATTATTTTATTTTACTTTATGTCTTAGTCTTTTTGAAGATAATTGGATAATTTATTTATGTTGTCATCTTTAGACTCTCAGTTCATTTAATATTAAAGACTTCCACTATCATGTATTTATTCTGATTTTAGTTGTAGATGTGTATGGTTTAAGCAAACGGACACAGCCTATTCGAGATCCTGATTAAACCGTTGGTTTATTGATGGTTCATCACACCATTCTGGTTGGTACAGAATTGGGGTGTGACAATAGCAGCTTTCACTTTTAAAGTGGATTTAATCATGGAGAGACTAAATATCCATAGAAGACCAAGCAAGATAGTCTACAATAGGCCCCTAGTTTGGAACTCTTCAGCTTACAACTATGTCTTCAAGACCATTGTCGAAGCCAGTTATTCCATAGGATGTTACATGGCAGTTCTCAGACTAGGATTATGGTATCAAGGTCGAGGTTCTCTAGTTTGATGGCGAGAAGGGCCCCAAAATTAATCTTTACTCGTTAACCAAGATTGAGAGGATTTTTACGTATCCTCTCCGGATGATAAGAAGTGCGACTCATTCTCACTAAATTCACAGGATATGCATGCTCGTGATGGAATGATGTTCTACAGTGGATGTTTATTAAAAGATTTGAACTAATCACAATTTGGAGGTCATGACGCAAATATTGAATGAGAAATTTTTTCCTCCTAATTATGAGAAGGTGCTAGCTTATTTTACAAGATCGTCAATTATCACCAAGATAGTTAGGATTTGGATACCTACATCTTGCAGTTCCACAAATTGCCTTTGAGATGCAGAGTTTAGGTGAGATTAACAACTGTTATTGAAGTACATCAATGGGCTAAATACAGAGGTCCATTTAAGTCTCACTAACTAAGATTTCAAATCAATTGATTGGTGGCTACATATGCAAGACAGCAGAAGAAAAGTACAGCTACTTGAAAGAAGTTCTCAAGGCTTCTTCAGCTTACGGGCCTACACCCGAAACTAAAGAAAGGAAAGTTGAGCCCCATAAGGCTGAATAAAATAAGCAAGAAACTTCCAAGAGTAATGAGTGGCTGAAAAACGTTGTATTGTAATTGTGGCGAGACAGGTTACTTTAGCAACAAGTGTTGTAATAAGACCCATGGTCTGATTATGGGTGAGAAGCTGTTAAAAATAAGGGGAAGGATAACATGTCAGTTTACAACTCATATCTTCCTAATCTAGCTGATGACAATGATTCTGGTAATGATGATGAGGTTGAAGCCAATTCAGCTAATCTTACTTCTCCAATGGACTAGTAGAGAAGGCTCCCTTTTCTGAGAGAAGGGTGCTTTTTACTACATGGTAAGGATTTGAGGACAGTTATACAATTGTCGATATAATAGCAGAAGCCAACCTCATCTCTATAGACTTAGTTCGAGCACCTAACCTCCTAAGAAAGAAATTTTTCCAAAAAAAGTTTATGTGTGAGATTTTGGGCCAAATGATAAAGAAGAGGCCGATATAGTTGTACAAGTTCATCTATAGTGGGTCACTTCACTATCAGGTTCCTTGCTTGGTTAGCCCTTGTAAAAATTTACAAAGAAGTAACCAGCAAGTTCACAAACCAGAAAAAATATAGAGAAGAGAATTGAGAAGGAGAAGAAAAGGGAGAGAGAAAGAGAGAGAGTGTAAGACCCACACTCCACTAACCCGGTTTAACTGTGTCGTGCCAGGTCTTCCCATTGTTCCTGGACCAAGTGGACCGAGCATGTGAAAATGGATCACAAACTAGGTATAAAGTCGACTCAACACCCAAAACTGTATTCATATGGTCGGATACCTGGATAGGTATGGTCAACCATATGGTAAGAATGAAGATCACGGATCCAGGACCCTACGGTCAATGATTTTTACCCTACGGTCAATGGATTCTGCAATCGTAGTCATCGACCGTGAGACCCTAGATCAGACACTGAGTTTTTGGAAACTTTCCTAAACTAAGGGATTTCTTTCCTAATTGAAAGAGGACTCTATATGGAGAATTTTTCTCTATATAAATGATGTCCCTCAGTCTTTTTCACTCTTTTAGAACATTAGTAAACCCTAAAGAGAGAGAAAAGAAGAGAAGTAAGAGAAGGAGAAGAAGAAAAGGCAAAAGAGAGCAATTTGCTGAAAAGAGATTGGCTCTCTATCACAGGCAAAGGTCTGAACCGAATCTCTAGAGATGTAAACTCTATGGAATAAGACTTCTATGGAGGATAGAAGATATCAACCTATTATGATCTATGTGATTCCTTGAGAAAATCCCAAAGATAACAATGAGGGATGAGTTTTATGATTAGGGTTGATAAAAAAACTAATAATGATGGTCATAGGATGACCTTAGGATAAATCCAATTGAAGAGCAGAGGATTTGACCCAGGAAGAACTCAAATTACCTGTAGTCTGTGACCAAAAATCTCAAGGTCGCAGCTACAGTCGACCATAGCATGACCAGCCTGATCAGAGGATCGACCATAGGCATTCGAAAAGATTCAGGAATTATATGGTCGCAACTACGGTCGCACCATATGCGACCGCAGGGGATCAATCGTATGCAGTAAGGTCGATACAGTTTGAGACCATAGGACCAATCAGACACCTATCAGTGCTCTATTTTGATTTCCTACTACTGTAACTGTCACACCCTAATTCTGTACTATTCAAAATGGGGTGATGAACCTCCAATAAACCAACGGTTCAACCAGGATCTCGAATAGGCTGTGTCCGTTTGCTTAAACCATACACATCCACAACCATAATCAGAGTAAATAAACTATAACGGAAGTCTTTAATATTAAATGAACTGAGAGTCTAGCGGTAATAAAGTAAATAAATTATCCAATTATCTCCAAATAACAAATACATAAAATAAAATAATTTAATCAATTACATCGTCTGAATAATTCAAAGAAAAACTAATCGAAGACGCATGCGTTGCACTCGCATGACAAATCATGCGACTCCATTATAACTTTTGCATCCATCGCCGCAACATGCCCGTACATCGGAGCATTCATATAGTCTTCTACTGTGGTACCTGCATCATCAACTAAAAATATTCGACGTCGAAAGGGTGAGCACACATCATGGCTCAGTGAGCAAACAAAACAATGCAACAAACATATGCATGCATTCAATTTATATCTTTGGTCTGGTTCATAAGTTTGCAATGTGCAATAAAAAGGATAGGTGGCCGCCGCATCTCTATACACGAGTGTGTGAAGCTGCCCAATGGATCAAACACCATTGCCATCCCACATGCACCCACCATGGAATAGGGATAGAGCTAAAGTTCTTAGGACCACACCGCATCACACTTCCCATGATGCCCTATCCATACCAACACGTAAGCCCCTATTGGTGAGGGCTTACAAAATGGGCTCGCAACTAACCAATCCAAATGTCAAATAGTGAATCCAAGGCATCACCCCAGCATCCCTCAATATGTCCATAGAGATAGAGCTAAGGCCCCCCGGCATAGTCAGAGTACACGGTCCGAGACCACCTCCCCTGATGCCCTACGACGTAATAGTTCTACTATGGTAATGGCGATACGACGATATTAGTGGAGAAGACTTGAGTAGAGATAGAGCTAGAGTCTGGTGACCAGGATGAACCATAGTGTCACGTCTTCCCCCTGATGCTCCACTCGCATCAAGTACACTAGCCACACACATACATTCACATGCCTGTTCTTAGCATTATCATCATCATCATGTTATAAATCAACTGAATTAAATATGCATGAACAGTAATAACAGGAATATTGGATGACATGTGAAATGCACAAAACATGCATAGAAGCATACAATCATTCATGGCATTGGACTCAATGAATTAAAACACTTTATTATTAGCCAATTAGTTTAGGTCTTGTTCCCTCACCTTTGATTGCTAGTAGATCTTCGTTCAAGCTTTATAATCATTTTTAAATCACAAGAAAAATCTAACAAGTCGATAGATTTTAATTATAATTAATTCTAATATATTTAGACTAACAGAAACTGAGGGGTCGTAGGTGGGGTAGCACCTGGGGTCTCAGTTCTGCGACTATAGGGTGTAGGGTCGTAGGGTAGGGTAGCACCTGGGGTCTCAGTTTCTGCGACTTCAGGGTATAGGGTCGTAGGTGGGGTCTAACATACTTCAACCCTACATACGACCACACCCTTCCTGGAACTTCCCGAGGGCTTGTGGTCGATCATGTGGTCTCGTAGGGTCGGATATTATGCGACCCTACATGCTACCACACGTATTATGGTCGACCTTTCACTCTTAAGTCCATTCCTTCATGTTGGAATCCTTTGCCTTACCATCATGGTCCTTCCTATGATTGTTCTACGGCTCAAAACTACAATTTTTACATACTATCCATTGCCCATAATGATTTCCTCCATAGATTCCTTTTGAACTTTGTCCATGGATGGATGATTTTGGTTTCTCCTAACCCTATGTTCTTCATAAACTATTCTAGGCTCCCAATTCATGTAGAGATTTAGGTTCATACCTTATTTTTACTGAGATTCAGAGGTTTCTCTGAACTTCCTCTCTTCCTTGGCCTTCTTCTTTAATTCTCCTTCTCTTCCTTCTCTTCTCTCTCTCTCACTTTCAATTGGAGTTCTAAAAGAATGAAATAGGCTAAGCGATGTCCTATTTATAGAGGAAAACCCTCCAAATATGCCCTAATGAGTTTAGAAATGAACCCCCTTTGGATTAGGAAGGTTTCCTAATTTTTGGTTTTTGACTGTTTTCGTAGGGTCGGATGTAGGGTTGCAGAATCTGTCGACCCTACGTTTTTTAAAACATGCGACCCCACGACCAAAAAGTCATGGGTTGGACTCTTTTGAGGTGGGGTCGGTCACACCCGTTTAGGCATGCGACCCTACCCTCATATTTGACTATTTTTGAGTTAGACTTCATACCTGGTCTTGTGGTTTCTTCACGCACTTAGTCCACTTGGCTCGACCAGGATAGGTAGACCTGGTACAAGGTGGTAAGACTGGTTATTTCGATACGGGTGTTACAGTAACATGTTATATATGAAGCCTAACTTAAATTCATATAACTTTTAGGTTGTTAAATTAATTGAAAGAGAATTACAAAGCTTGGAAGGAGATCGAGTATTGCTAACAGGTGAGGGAACAAGACCTAAACTAATTGGATAATAAAAATATACTTTATTTTTATTGAATCCAATGCCATGATTGATTCTACGCGTGTATGCTCATAATGTGCATCTCACATGTCATCCAATATTCCTGCTATTACTGCTCATGCATATTTAATTCTATTTATTTATAACATGATGATGATGATGATGATGCTAGGAATAGGCATGTGATTGTATGTGTGTGATTGGTGTATTGGATGCGAGTAGAGCATCAAGGGGAGGAAGTGGCATCGTGGTCTCTGACCTCATCACCAGACTCTAGACCTATCTCTACTCAAGTCTTGCCCACTAACATCGTCGTATCGCCATTACCTTAGCAGAACTGTTACGTCGTAGGGCATCAGGGGAGGTGGTCTCGGACCATGTAGTCTCTGACTCTGTCGGGTTGCCTTAGCTCTATCTCTATGGACGTATTGAGGGATGCTGAAGTGAGGCTTTGGATACACTATTTGGCATTAGGATTGGTTAGTTGCAAGCCCAGTTTGCATGCCCTAGTCAGCAGAGGCTTACGTGTTAGTATGGGTAGGGCATCAGGGGATGTGTTGGCTTTGTATGATCCAGACACTTTAGCTCTATCTCTATTCTATGGTGGGTGCATGTGGGATGGGAATGGTGTTTGGTCCATTGGGAAGATTCACACACTCGTGTATAGAGGTGCGGGGGCCACCAAACCTTTCTATAGCATATTGTAAACTTAAAAATCAGACCAAAGATGTGAATTGAATGCATGCATATGTTTATCGCATTATTTTGTTTGCTCACTAAGCCATGTTGTGTGCTCACCCTTTCGACGTCGAATATTTTTAGTTGATGATGCAGGACCTACTGTTGAAGATTATATGAATGCATCGATGTATGGACATGTAGCAGTGATGGATGGGGAATTAACAGAGGAGACGCATGATTCTTCATGCGAGTGCAACCACTGTGTTTATGATTAGTTTAGCTATGTTTGACTATTGGAACATGTAATGGATTAATTATTTTTATGTCTTGAGTTTTGAAGATAATCTGATTAATTATTTATTATCATTGTTAGACACTCAGTTCATTATTTGTAAGACTTTCGCTTATTTGTTTATTACCTCTGATTATTACTATGGAATGTGTGTGGTTTGATATGGTGGGTATGACCTATGTGAGATCCTAGTTGAACTGTTGGTTCTTTGATGGTTCATCACACTATTCTGGTTAGACCAGAATTGGGGTGTGACACAAAGAGAGAGAGAGAGAGAGAGAGATTTAGTGGGTACCAAAGAGCTGGACACTAGAATCGATATTAGCTCTCTCTCACACACATATATTTATAGATATGAAGAGGAAAATACACAAGGAAACTATCCATGAAAGGAATAGACACATAAAGGAAACAAATAAGAACATAAAAGGAAATAAATCAAGTCCAAAGATGGACCAAACAAGCGAACCAACACTATTGACCGCCAACGATATTGGTAAGGGCCAAACACATATTGTAACACCCTCCCTCAAGCTGGAATGTACAAGTCACCCATTCCAAGCTTGTAACTGTATAATTGATACGCTGGTCCAAATAAAGGTTTTTTGAGAATGTCAGCAAGCTGATTTGAAGAAGATACAAAGGGAGTGACTACGAATTTCTTCATAATAGCATCTCAAACAAAATGGCAATCCACCTCTATATGCTTGGTACATTCATGACAATCAAGCTGCTATCTATATTGCTTGTAATCCAATGTTTCAATGTACCAAGCATATAGAGGTGCCGTAGCACGATATATTCAGCTTTAGCGCAAAGGATTTCTCAAACATAAAAACTCTACAGTAGTCTGTGCCATAGCACGATATATTCAGCTTTAGCGCTCAACTTGGATATAGTAGTTTGCTTCTTAATCCACCATGTAACAAGATTTCCACCAATAAAAGTACAATATCCAGTAGTTGAACGTCTGTCAACATTGGCTCTTTCCCAATCAGCATCAGAATAACCTACAATGTCAAGGTGATGATGTTGATGGTAAATAAGACCATTACCTGGAGCTTTCTTCAGATAACACAATAATAACAGGCAACTTCCCAATGTGCGACTTTGGGAGCTTGCATAAATTGACTCACCACTCCAACAACAAAGGAGAGGTCAGGCAAAGTGACAGTAAGATAGATTAGCTTCCCAACTAAACGTCTATATTGATAAACATCAGAAAACTCAGGACTGTCACACTATTCAAGTTTCTTATGTGGGTCCATAGGAGGATCAGTAGGCTTCGCTCCAAGTAAGCCAATTTTATAAAGGAGATCAAGTACATATTTTCGTTGAGAAAGACTTATGCTTTTATGGCTACGTACTACTTCAATCCTCAAGAAATAATGAAGAAGCCCTAGGTCTTTCATCTGAAATTTAGCATTCAAATATGACTTGATTTCAACAATACCAGACTTCTCATTTTCTGTAATAAGAATATCATCAACATAAATAGCAATAATGGTGACATTTGAGTTACGACGTCTGACAAAGATAGAGTGATCAAAGTAACATGCTGTGAAGCTAAAATATATAACAATAGTGCTAAATTTGTCAAACCAAGCATGAGGAGACTGTTAAAGGCCATAGATAGCCTTAAGTAACTTGCACACCTTACTTGAGTTCCCTCCTGGAGCAACATACCCTGGAGGTTCCTCCATGTAAACTTTCTCATGTAGATCACCATATTAGAAGGCATTCATGACATCCATTTGATAAAAAGGCCAATCAAGGTTGACAGCCAAAGAAATAAGTACACAAACCAAATTTAGACAAGCCACAGGAGAAAATGTCTCAAAATAATAAAGCCCAAAAGTTTGAGTGAATCCTTTTACCATAAGTCTAGCCTTCAGTCTATTCACTGTACCATCTAAGTTATGTTTTACTGTATACACCCATCGACATCGAACCACTATGTGATCAGATGGGAGATCAACTAATGTCCAAGTTTTTCTCTCCATAAGAACACCCATCTCAACATCCATTGCTGATTTCAAACCAGGATGGGATAAGGCTTGAGTAAAGGAAGAGGTAACAATGATAATAGAAAGGGAATGCACCAAATTTTGGTGACAAGGGGGAAGGTGAGCAATTAAAACAAAATGCTCAATAGGGTAAGGAAAGGTGGGATTCTGAGTGCAAGTACGAGTACCTTTTTGAAAAGCAATAGGGAGATTGTAAGACCCGTATGCCACGAACCCTGTCTAACCTTATGTTCTCATGTTGTGACCGGTTTTCCCATAATAACCTGCTTAAGTGAACCAATTACATGAAGATACCACAAGATAAGATAAGCAACAAGTCAAAGTTAATTGGTGTGGTTGACTGGTTAAGTTGTGTGGAAGCAACCAGTAAAAAACTAAAAATAAAAAAAATTTAGATCTGTGGTGGCAGTTTTGAGGGGTGTGGTCGACCACACATGACCACAAGACGTGTGGCCACATATTTTGGACGTGTGGTCGACGGATTCTCCGACCACATGATTCTGAACCGACTCAGATTTTTGGAAATGTTTTAAAACTCAAGGGAGCTCTTTCCTAATTAAAGTGGGACTCTATATGGAGGTTTTTCTCTATATAAAGGATGTCCTTAGCCTCTCTCACTCATTTAGAACCCAAATTGAAACTCTAAACCTAAGAGAGAAAGAGAAAAGAAGAGAAGAAGAAGAAGTGAAGCAGAGGAAAGCTTGAGGAAGGTGTTACAGAGAAGAATTTCATCTCTGCAGCAAGCTTAAGGTATGGACTTGACTCTATAGGGTAGATCAGATAGAATAGGTCCTTTTCAAGTTGATGTGTGGAACCTAATACAATGATTCAGTTATAGGTTTTCCATGGAAAACCATAGACAATAGGTTAGGGATAATGGATAAGGGAAACATTATGATTAGAGGTCATAGAATGATCTTAGGGTGAATCCCATTGATGAGCCATGAGGAAGAACTCGTATGAGAAGTAAAATCAACCAAAACTTTGTATGGTCACAGCTATGGTAGACTACAGGGTGATCGGAGGCTCGACCCGAACTATTTGAGAAGTTTCAGGAAAGGTGTGGTTGCATGGTGTGGTGGCATAAAATGCAACCACAGGGGTCAACCATACAGTGTGTTGTCGCATATATTGCAACCATAGGTTCGACCACACGTGCGACCACATAATAACCACAAGTGTATTTTGATACCAAACAAGGTTTTTGACTACTGTAACTTGGTAAACTAAAATCCTAAATTAAATACATTAATTGTTTAGGTTCCCAAAAGATTCAAAGTGACTTCTAAAGCTTGGAAGAGGAACAAACATCGATCAAAAGTGAGGGAAAAAGACCTAAACTAATTGGATAATAATAATCTATTTATTTATTGAGTCCAATGTCATGAGTGATTCTACGCTTGTATATTTGTAATGTGCATCTCAAATGTCATCCAATATTATTGTTATATTCTGTTCATGTATATTTATTTCTGCCTATTTATAACATGATGATGATGATGATGCTAGGAATAGACATGTGATTGTGTGTGTGTGATTAGTGAGTTGGATGCGAGTGGAGCATCAGGGAGAGGATGTGGCATTGTGGTCAGCCTGGTGATCAGACTCTAGCTCTATCTCTACTCATGTCTTGCCCACTGACATCGTCGTATAGCCATTACCTTAGCAGAACTATTACGTCGTAGGGAATCAGGGGAGGAGGTCTCAGACCATGTAGTCTTTGACTCTGCTAGGGGGCCTTAGCTCTATCTCTATTGACGTATTAAGGGATGCTAGAGTGAGGCCTTGGATACACTGGATGATATTAGGATTGGTTAGTTGCGAGCCTAATTTACAAGCCCTCGCCAATAGGGGCTTACATGTTGGTATGGGTAAGGCATCAGGGGAAGTATTGGCGGTGTGTAATTCGAACACTTTAGCTCTATCACTATTCCACGGTGGGTGCATGTGGGACGGCAATGCTGTTTGATTCATTGGACAGATTCACATACTCGTGTATAGAGGTGCGGGGGCCTCCAAACTTTTCTATAGCACATTGCAAACTTAAAACTAGACCAAAGATATGAATTGAATGCATGCATATGTTTGTTGCAATCTTTTGTTCACTCGCTGAGCTCAAGTTGGAGAGATGACCCTCGCGTGCGTAATTCTTTTTAATTTCTGATGTTACAGGTGTTACTGTCGAAGATTATAACGATACGCCAATGTATGGATAAGTGACGGCTATGGATATGCAAGCTGTAGAAGACGAATAAGACTCGTCAAGTGAGTGTTTCAACTATGATTACGCTAAGTGGTTAATTTTTATATTTTGATACTTGTAATATGTATTAAATATATTTTAGGTACTTGGAGATAACCTGTTAAATATCTATTTACCATGTTAGACCACAATTCATTATTAATAAGACTTTCGTTATTTTTTTAATCTCTGATTATTATTGTGGAATGTGTATTTGGTTTAGATTATTGACATGGTCTTGCGAGATCCTGGTTTGAATCGTTGGTTCTCATGATAGTTCATCACACCATTGGTTAGTCCATAATTGGGGTGTGACAGTTTGGTATCAAAGCACTAAGGCTTTGCTAATCAAACCTGAATACATTCACAATTATGTCTATAAACTGAGTTAGGATAAATTTAAATACTTTAATACAAACACACCACAAGCACCTGTGTTGGTTGAGACAGAACTTAAACAAGACAATAATGTACATATAAAAGGTAGAATCATATGTTTATATAGACATAAAAAAAAGAAAATCTAAATATATCCTTATAAACAAATAACATAGGGTACGGTCTGTAAGTCGGGCAATTGCTTTAATATACAAAAGAAATAGTACGATAGTAAGAAGGGATCATCTGTAAGTAAAAAATTAGAATACCAAGTTGACACTCAAATGATGAGGAACTCGATGTATGATAAAGGAAGAAGAAAAATGACTTGTAACATCTAAATCCTTGCAAAGGTAAAGAAAAAGATCTTAGGCCTAATCCAACAGAGAATGGAGAATAATGGCCATACAACAAAAATAATTGTAACTATAAAAGAAGATATAGCTATACTATTGGGTGATGTGGAGACTCGAAGTGAAATCTATCACACATTGATCCATCGCCCGCAAAGCATTAAAAAGAGGTCGCAACCCGACGCCACCACTATTTGGGTCGAGAATGGCTAATGAGAACCTATCTAAGCAGATGTCAAATAATCATAGTTGGTGGCATAAAATGCAACCACATGGGTCAACCACACAGTGTGTAGTCGCATATATTGCGACCACAGGTTCGACCACACGTGCGACCACACGATAACCGCAAGTGTATTTTGTTACCAAACAAGGTTTTTGACTACTGTAACATGGTAAACTAGAATCCTAACTTAAATACATTAATTGTTTAGGTTCCCAAAATATTAAAAGTGACTTCTAAAGCTTGGAAGAGGAACAAACATCAATCAAAAGTGAGGGAACAAGACCTAAACTAATTGGATAATAATAAACTACTATTTATTGAGTCCAATGTCATGAGTGATTCTATGGTTGTATGTTTGTAATGTGCATCTCAAATGTCATCCAATATTATTGTTATATTCTGTTCATGTATATTTATTTCTGCCTATTTATAACATGATGATGATGATGATGCTAGGAATAGGCATGTGATTGTGTGTGTGTGGTTAGTGTGTTGGATGCGAGTAGAGCATCAGGGGGAGGATGTGGCATTGTGGTCAGCCTGGTCATCAGACTCAAGCTCTATCGCTAATCAAGTCTTGCCCACTGACATCGTCGTATAGCCATTACCTTAGCAGAACTATTACGTCGTAGGGCATCGGGGGAGGTGGTCTCAGACCGTGTAGTCTTTGACTTTGCTAGGGGGGCCTTAGCTCTATCTCTATTGATGTATTAAGGGATGCTAGAGTGAGGCCTTGGATACAATGGATGACATTAGGATTGGTTAGTTGCGAGCCTAATTTGTAAGCCCTCGCCAATAGGGGCTTACGTGTTGGTATGGGTAAGGCGTCAGGGGAAGAATTGGCGGTGTGTGATTCGAATACTTTAGCTCTATCTCTATTCCATGGTGGGTGCATGTGGGATGGCAATGGTGTTTGATCCATTGAACAGATTCACATGCTCATGTATAGAGGTGCGGGGGCCTCCAAACTTTTGTATAGCACATTGCAAACATAGAACCAGACCAAAGATATGAATTGAATGCATGCATATGTTTGTTGCAATGTTTTGTTCACTCGTTGATCTCAAGTAGGAGAGCTGACCCTCGCGTGTGTAATTCTTTTTAATTTCTGATGTTGCAAGTGTTACTGTCGAAGATTATATCGATGTGCCAATGTATGGATAAGTGACGGCTATGGATGTGCAAGCTGTAAATGACGAATAACACTCGTCAAGCGAGTGTTTCAACTATGATTACGCTACGTGGTTAATTTTTATATTTTGATACTTGTAATATGTAATAAATATATTTTGGGTACTTGGAGATAACCTGTTAAATTTCTATTTATCATGTTAGACCTCAATTCATTATTAATAAAACTTTCGCTATTTTTTAAATTACTCTGATTATTATTGTGGAATGTGTATTTGGTTTAGATTATTAACATGGTCTTGCGAGATCCGGGTTCGAATCGTTGGTTCTCATGATAGTTCATCACACCACTGGTTAGCCCATAATTGGGGTGTGAAAGTTTGGTATCAAAGCACTAAGGATTTGCTAATCAAACCTGAATACATTCACAATTGTGTCTATGAACTGAGTTAGGATAAATTTAAAAACTTTAATACAAACACACCATAAGCACCTGTGTTGGTTGAGACAGAACTTAAACATGACAATAACGTACATATAAAAGGTGGAATCATATGTATATATAGACATAAAAAAAAAGAAAATCTAAATATATATCCTTATAAACAAATAACATAGGGTACGGTCTGTAAATCGGGCAATTGCATTAATATACAAAAGAAATAGTACGATAGTAAGAAGGGATCATCTGTCAGTAAAAAATTGGAATACCGAGTTGACACTCAAATGATGTGGAACTCGATGTATGATAAAGGAAGAAGAAAAATGACTTGTAACATCTAAATCCTTGCAAAGGTAAAGAAAAAGATCTCAGGCCTAATCCAACAGAGATAGGAGAATAATGGTCATACACCAATAATAATTGTAACTATAAAAGAAGATACAACTATACTCTTGGGTGATGTGGAGACTCGAAGTGAGATCTGTCACACATTGATCCATCGCCCGCTGAGCATTAAAAATAGGTCGCAACCCGGCGCCACCGCTATCTGGGTCGAGAATGGGTAATGAGAACCTATCTAAGCAGATGTCAAATAATCATAATTGGTGGCATAAAATGCAACCACAGGGGTCAACCCCACATTGTGTAGTCGCATATATTGCGACCATAGGTTCGACCACACGTGCGACCACACGATAACCGCAAGTGTATTTTGATACCAAACAAGGTTTTTGACTACTGTAACTTGGTAAACTAGAATCCTAACTTAAATACTTAATTCTTTAGGTTCCCAAAAGATTCAAAGTGACTTCTAAAGATTGGAAGAGGAACAAACATTGATCAAAAGTGAGGGAACAAGACCTAAACTAATTGGATAATAATAAACTATTTATTTATTGAGTCCAATGTCATGAGTGATTTTATGCTAGTATGTTTGTAATGTGCATCTCAAATTTCATCTAATATTATTGTTATATTCTGTTCATGTATATTTATTTCTGCCTATTTATAACATGATGATGATGATGATGCTTGGAATAGGCATGTGATTGTGTGTGTGTGGTAAGTGTGTTGGATGCGAGTGGAGCATCAGGGGGAGGATGTGGCATTGTGGTCAACCTAGTCATCAGACTCTAGCTCTATCTCTACTCAAGTCTTGCCCACTAACATCGTCGTATAGCCATTACCTTAGTAGAACTATTACGTCGTAGGGCATCAGGGGAGGTGGTCTCAGACCGTGTAGTCTTTGACTCAGCTAGGGGCCTTAGCTCTATCTCTATTGACGTATTAAGGGAGGCTATAGTGAGGCCATGGATACACTGGATGACATTAGGATTGGTTAGTTGCGAGCCTAATTTGCTAGCCTTCGCCAATAGGGGCTTACGTGTTGGTATGGGTAAGGCATCAAGGGAAGTATTGGCGGTGTGTGATTCGAACATTTTAGCTCTATCTCTATTCCATGGTGGGTGCATGTGGGATGACAATGGTGTTTGATCCATTGGACAGATTCACATACTCGTGTATTGAGGTGCGGGGGCCACCAAACTTTTCTATAGCACATTACAAACTTAAAACCAGACCAAAGATATGAATTGAATGCATGCATATGTTTGTTGCAATGTTTTGTTCCCTCGCTGAGCTCAAGTTGGAGAGCTGACCCTCGCGTGTGTAATTCTTTTTAATTTCTGATGTTGCAGGTGTTACTATCGCAGATTATATTGATGTGCCAATGTATGGATAAGTGGCGGCTATGGATATGCAAGCTGTAGAAGACGAATAAGACTCATCAAGCAAGTGTTTTAACTATGATTACACTAAGTGGTTAATTTTTATATTTTGATACTTGTAATATGTATTAAATATATTTTGGGTACTTGGAGATAACCTGTTAAATATCTATTTATCATGTTAGACCTCAATTCATTATTAATAAGACTTTCATTATTTTTTTAATTACTCTGATTATTATTGTGGAATGTGTATTTGGTTTAGATTATTGACATGTTCTTGCGAGATCCTGGTTCGAATCGTTGGTTTTCATGATAGTTCATCACACCACTGGTTGGCCCATAATTGGGGTGTGATAGTTTTGTATCAAAGCACTAAGACTTTGCTAATAAAACCTGAATACATGCACAATTGTGTCTATGAACTGAGTTTGGATAAATTTAAAAACTTTAATACAAACACACCATAAGCACATGTGTTGGTTGAGACAAAACTTAAACAAGACAATAATACACATATAAAAGGTGAAATCATATGTATATATATAGACATAAAAAATCTAAATATATCCTGATAAACAAATAACATAGGGTACGGTCTGTAAGTCGGGCAGTTGCTTTAATATACAAAAGAAATAGTACGATAGTAAGAAGGGATCATCTGTAAGTAAAAAATTAGAATACCGAGTTGACACTCAAATGATGTGGAACTCGATGAATGATAAAGGAAGAAGAAAAATGACTTGTAACATCTAAATCCTTACAAAGGTAAAGAAAAAGATCTCAGGTCTCATCCAACAGAGATAGGAGAATATTGGCCATATACCAAAAATAATTGTAACTATAAAAGAAGATACAGCTATACTCTTGGGTGATGTGGATACTCGAAGTGAGATTTGTCACACATTGATCCATCGCCCGCTGAGCATTAACAAGAGGTCGCAACCCTACTCCACCACTATCTGGGTCGAGAATGGGTAATGAGAACCTATCTAAGCAGATGTCAAATAAACATAGTTGGTGGCATAAAATGCAACCACAGGGGTCAACCACGCAGTGTGTAGTCGCATATATTTCAACCACAGGTTCGACCACACATGCGACCACACAATAACGGCAAGTGTATTTTGATACCAAACAAGGTTTTTGACTACTGTAACTTGGTAAACTAGAATCCTAACTTAAATACATTAATTATTTAGGTTCCCAAAAGATTCAAAGTGACTTCTAAAGCCTAGAAAAAGAACAAACATCGATCAAAAGTGAGAGAACAAGACCTAAACTAATTGTATTTATTGAGTCCAATGTCATGAGTGATTCTATGCTTGTATGTTTGTAATGTGCATCTCAAATGTTCTCCAATATTATTGTTATATTCTATTCATGTATATTTATTTCTGTCTATTTATAACATGATGATGATGATGATGCTAGGAATAGGCATGTGATTGTTTGTGTGTGGTTTGTGTATTGGATGCGAGTGGAGCATCAGGGGGAGGATGTGGCATTGTAGTCAGCCTGGTCATCAGACTCTAGCTCTATCTCTACTCAAGTCTTGCCCACCGACATCGTCGTATAGCATTACCTTAGCAGAACTATTACGTCGTAGGGCATCAGGGGAGGTGGTCTCAGACCGTGTAGTCTTTGACTCTGCTAGGGGGCCTTAGCTCTATCTCTATTGACATATTAAGGGATGCTAGAGTGAGGCCTTGGATACACTAGATGACATTAGGATTGGTTAGCTGCGAGCCTAATTTGCAAGCCCTCGCCAATAGGGGCTTACGTGTTGGTATGGGTAAGGCATCAGGGGAAGTATTGGCGGTGTGCAATTCGAACACTTTAGCTCTATCTTTATTCCATGGTGGGTGCATGTGGGACGACAATGGTGTTTGAGCCATTGGACAAATTTACATACTCGTGTATAGAGGTGCGGGGGCCACCAAACTTTTCTATAGCACATTGCAAACTTAAAACCAGACCAAAGATATGAATTGAATGCATGCATATGTTTGTTGCAATGTTTTGTTCACTCGCTGAGCTCAAGTTGGAGAGCTGACCCTCGCGTGCGTAATTCTTTTTAATTTTTGATGTTGCAGGTGTTACTGTCGAAGATTATATTGATTCGCCAATGTATGGATAAGTGGCGACTATGGATATGCAGGCTGTAGAAGATGAATAAGACTAGTCAAGCGAGTGTTTCAACTATGATTACGCTAAGTGGTTAATTTTTATATTTTGATACTTGTAATATGTATTAAATATATTTTGGGTACTTGGAGATAACCTGTTAAATATCTATTTATCATGTTAGACCTCAATTCATTATTAATATGACTTTCGCTATTTTTTAAATTACTCTGATTATTATTGTGGAATGTGTATTTGGTTTAGATTATTGACATGGTTTTGCGAGATCCTGGTTTGAATCGTTGGTTCTCATGATAGTTCATCACACCACTGGTTAGTCCATAATTGGGGTGTGACAGTTTGGTATCAAAGCACTAAGGCTTTGCTAATCAAACCTGAATACATTCACAATTGTGTCTATGAACTGAGTTAGGATAAATTTAAAAACTTTAATACAAACACACCATAAGCACCTGTGTTGGTTGAGACATAACTTAAACAAGACAATAATGTACATATAAAAGGTGGAATCATATGTATATATAGACATAAAAAAAAATCTAAAATATATCCTTATAAACAAATAACATAGGGTACACTCTATAAGTCGGGTAGTTGCTTTAATAAACAAAAGAAATAGTACGATAGTAAGAAGAGATCATCTATAAGTAAAAAATTGAAATACCGAGTTGACACTCAAATGATGTGGAACTCGATGTATGATAAAGGAAGAAGAAAAATGACTTATAACATCTAAATCTTGCAAAGGTAAGGAAAAAGATCTCAGGCCTAATCCAATAGAGATAGGAGAATAATGGCCATACACCAAAATAATTGTAACTATAAAAGAAGATACAGCTATACTCTTGGGTGATGTGGAGACTCGAAATGAGATCTGTCACACATTGATCCTTCGCCTGCTGAGCATTTAAAAGAGGTCACAACCCGACGCCACCACTATCTGGGTTGAGAATGGGTAATGAGAACCTATCTAAGCAGATGTCAAATAATGATAATCAGACTGCAGCAAGTCAAAGGGGTGAACAAGCATGCACTCCAGCCAATCTACCTAGTCGACGAAATGCCTTAGCCACGTTGTAATAAATTTGGCCTGGTAAAATGCAAAAGCAACAACAGATGATACCGGCTATGAAAGTTACCATGGGAATCGCTATCGAAGTTGCCAATGCTACACCAACACCTTCTAGTCAGACCTTGTACGGTATCAATTAGTAACAACACTGTATATCTACCACCAGTTAGCCATAACATAGTGCCTACCATACAGTATATCCCAATAATGAACACCCCAGTGTAGAAGCTTGGTATACGAAAAATAGTGTATCAAGGTGGTTATCATTATCAGCCACCGATGTCTGGGATAGTTGCACCATGATAGAATGATCCGACAAGGGTTGAGAAATATTTTCTGAAGATGAAGCCTCGAACATTTTCAGCAAGGGATCAAATCTATTGTGACCATATAACTAGACATGTGTATATAGGATGTGGTGCATCGTTGACTTACTCTTATGATTATAGAGGATGCAGATACCTGATTTTAAATTCTTGCACTTTGACCGGATACCTTCTCGATTCAACCTGTCAATTGGGGTTATAGATATTATTTCCTTAGAATTAGTCCTGATTATACCAATCTAAGTTACTCTCATGATCGACAACATGAATACAGATGTCAACTAAATGAATAATTAAAGGTTTAATTATTCCAAATGTACATCTTTTTTATTTACACCTAATTTATTGATGTACCAAAACTTTCTCCAGATTTACTCTTGTAGTACCTTGATCAATGGCATTATATACTCGATAGAACCTGTAACCATGAGGCTAAAAGATGTAGAACCTCTATTTTCATGTATTCGAACCACCTTGCAACCTAACGGTCCTTGGTTGTTGGTTTGATTATCATAGATTTACTCCTGATCCTTTAAATCTAATTTCACTAGATAAAACAAGTGTTCCTCATCATATTGTATTCGAAAGAAAGAAATAAATCGCTTTTGGATAAACATTTTGAGTTTTACATATTCTGACCTCCATTGATAAGAAGCTTGATTAATAAGGAAAATTATGAAAGATGATTGGATTCAGATAAATATCTATAGCCAAGAAACCTCAGATGAAGTAATGGATAATCTACTTTGAGATTGTTGGATATATGGATTTGAGTCATGATCTTTAAAAGAGTGCATAAGCCGAAAGTACTACCAAGAGTAACCAGTACAGAGTAGATAGCACTCAAACAGAGCTAAAGATGACTATATTGGTATGAATTTTAACAAGGCAGAAGATTCTAAAAGCATATCTAAGAGTGGATACAAGGATGAAATAAAAAATGGTGGTATTATTAGTACTCGATTTAGTACAATGATTATTGAGTTATTCCCCAATGTCGAGTATGACGATTAAGTAAAAACCAAGTGAATTTGGTAAAATTAATGAAATTATAAGCATATACCCTAACGCTTATAAGTAGATTTGGGATATGTAGTGAGTAAACAATCAAAAGATACTTTTCAGGATATATGGAAGAGAGATCAGAGTAAAACAGCAGTGATAAGAGAGATGTAAGCTACTGAGTGTAATATGAGATTGTTGATGATAGTCTTTGAAAAACCATAACAGATGAAGGAGCTAGATGTGCTCTTAAGACCTTTATACCAAATTTTACTAGTTCTAGCCCGTTTGGACTAGATGTTGTATTAGGTGAGTGTTATGAACAATATCCGAATCATATGGATGGACGAAATTTGGATGCAACCTAATTCGGCTTGAGATGGCAGACATTGATGGCATCTTGAGGATAAATTGGTAGTATCAACACTCTAAAAAGTTGTTATGTGTATAGAAGAGGTTATCATTTAAGAATAAATATCGCACATAATTTGGTTTTATTGGAAGCATATTGCTTAGAAAGTGGAAGCTCATCTTCCCTGCACTTAAGGCGAAGAGATGTCTTGAAAAGAAAGGAGTTGGATATATGCTATATGTGGTAAATGCTACTAAAGAAGAACCATAGATAGAAGATATTGATGTGATGCATAAATTCGTTGATGTGTTTCTAGGAGACTTACCCGAGTTGCCACTTGATGGTGTAACCGAGTTCGTTATCGACTTGTTACTAGGGTTGGCATCGGTGTCAAAGGTACCCTATAGAGTCACTCTTATAGAGTTGAAGGAACTGAAGACTCAAATACAAGAGTTATTAGACATAGGTTCTAATCGGCTAAGTAATGCATCACATGGAGTGCCAATGCAATTCATGAAGAAGAAGAACAATAGTGTTTGGCTATGTACCGACTACCAGGAATTGAACAAGCTCACCATAAAGAATTGATATCCATTGCCATGGATTGATGACTTGTTCGATCAATTTCAAGGTGCAAAAGTATTTTCTAAGATTGATCTCTAGTCAAGATATCATCAATCGAAGAATTTGGACAGCGATATTCCAAAGATAGCTTTTAAAACCAGGTACGAACATTACGAGTTCCTGGTCATGTCTTTTGGTTTGACTAATGCACATGCATATTTTATGAAACTTATGGACCAGGTATTCCATGACGTGTTGGACACTTTGGTCGTAGCTTTTAAACATGATATTTGGTCTATTCCAAGAATGAAGCAACTCATACAATGGACCTTAGAGTAGCCTTACAACGGCTGACGAGGGAGAAGCTGTATGCCAAATTTAATAAATATGAGTTATGGTTTATTGAAGTATAATTCTTAGGTCACATAGTATCCTCAGAAGGAATAAAGGTGGACCCCATCTAGATAGAAGCTATTGTGGGGTGAGAAGTGCCTAAGAACATTACAAAGATTAGAAGTTCTTTGGGTTTAGCTAGTTATTACAGACGATTGGTGGAGGACCACTCTAAGATCGCAATACCTCTTACCAAGCTAACCAAGAAAGGAGAGGATTTTATTTGGACTAACAAGTGTGAAGAATGTTTCTAGACTCTAAAAGCAAGGTTGATATCAGCTCCCATCTTGATCGTTCCGGCATCAGGGAAACCTTTTACCCTACACACTGATTCTTCCGGATTGGGTCTAGGATGTGCGTTGATGCAAGATGAATAAGCGATTGCATATGCTTCAAGACAACTGAAGGAGCATGAGAAGAGTTACCCTACTCATGACTTGGAGTTAGTGGTTGTGAATCATGTAATTGAGACATAGAAACATTATCTATACAGAGAAAATTTTAGATTAAATCAGATTACAAGAGTTTTATTTATCTCCTCATCCAGAAAGAGTTGGAGATGAGGCTAAAGAGATGGTTGAAACACCTGAAGGATTAAAACTATGATATTCGGTATCACCCAGGCAACGCTAATGTAGTAGCTGACACTTCGAGCAAAAAGGGGAATTATGAAGTTTGAGGAAGGATCCAGCATAAATGCTGCCTTGTATTTCACAACAAGGGTTTTAGATGTAGAGAAAAAGCAACATATAGTAGAAACTTGTGATGAACTAATTGAGAGAGAACTTATGGATGAACTTATGGAGCAATAGTTCCATGCTTGCGTTCGCAGCATTAAAGATCATCTCTGATTTGGTGGACGAAGTAAAAACAGCAATTTTTTTAAACTCGTATTTAAGAACGGTGCAAGAAGATTTAAAGAAAGAAAAACCTAACCTTGACCTACTTGGATGAGGAAAAGGTACTTGGATATAAAGGAAGATTCTAAATACCTGAAGGTAAAGACTTTGACATCATGAGTAGGATAATGGTAGGAGCCCATTGTACTCTATATTCAGGACATCCTGGAGTACCAATATGTATCATGACCTGAAAAGATTGTACTGCTAAAGAGGATGATAACAGATGTAGCTTAGTGCGTGTTCCAGTGTTTAAACTATTAGTAAGTAAAGGCTGAAAGACAAAAATCAGTAGGCTTACTACAACCACTATCGGAGCTAGATTAGAAGTGGAATTTCATTACAATAGACTATGTCACCGGTTTACCACTAACTCCCAGATCAGTTGACATAGTTTGGGTGATTGTTGATCGCCTCATAAAGACAGCTCATTTCATTGCTATACGACCTTGGTATGCTTTGGAGCGACTAGCTAAGCTATATGTGGATAGTATTTCCAGATTGAATGTTACGCTTAAGGGCATAGTATTAGATAGAGGCTTATGCTTTACCTCAAAGTTTTGGGAGGGACTACAAAACGCAATGGGAACAAAGTTGAAGATAAGTACTGCATTTCACCCTCAAACGGACGGACAGTTGGAGCCGACTATATAGATCCTAGGAAGTATTCTCCGAGCCTGTAAATTTTTTTTTAAAGGAGCTTGAGTTGAGAAGTTGCCATTGATTAATTTTACTAACAAGCTACCATATAGACGTCACCTATGAAGCATGGTATAGTAGAAATGTCAAAATCCTCTATTTTGGAATAAAGTAGGAGAACGAGGAATTAAAAGACTTGAGTCTGTTGAAAAAACCTATTAAGTGGCAAACAAGATCAAAAGGAAAGGGCTAAAATAGCTCAAGGTTGTCAAAAGACACCAAGACCTCGAGTTCACCGTAAGTGACAATATTCTTGATGATATCACTTATGCGTGGTTTAAAACGGTGTGGTAAGAAGGGAAAGTTATGTTTTATATATGTTTTGGACCATATAAAATTTTAGAGAGACAAGAAAAAGTTGAATATCAACTAGCGTTATCGCCATCCATGTCTAGTGTGCACGACGTATTTTGCGTGTCTCTATTGAAAAAGTACGTTAGAGATCCATCACGAGCATTAACCACGGATCCACCAGATTTGATAGAACACTTAACTTTTGAAGTGGTACCAGCCTAAATCTCCAGTTAAAAGGTACAACATCTTTGGAGCTGGAATATTGACTATGTAAAAGTAATCTGGCGAAGCTAAGATGTCAAAAAGATTACATGGGAAGAAGAAGATGTAATGCAGAAGCAGTATTCCCACCCATTCGACTCCAAAGTACATTATTTCCACCCATTCGACTCCAAAGTACATTCAAAATTTGAGGACGAAATTTTTTTAAGGATGGACGAGTTGTAAGACCCATACGTGAAAATTTTGAAGATGATTTTTTTTTTATGGGTGGTGGAGTTGTAAGATCCGCACGCCACAAATCCGGTCTAACCTTACGTTTTTATGTTGTGACCGGTCTTCCCATAATAATCGGCTCAAGTGAACCAATTGTATGAAGAAACGACAAGATAAGATAAGCAATAAATTTAGTTGGTGTGATTGACTAGTTAAGTTGTGTGGAAGCAACCAGTTAAAAACTAAAAACCAATAAATTTTGGACTTGTGGTGGTAGTTTTGAGTAGTATGGTCGACCACACATGAGACCACACGACGTGTGGTCGCATATTTTGGACGTATGGTCGATGGATTCTGCGACCACACGTGTGACCACACGATGCTGAACTGACTCTGAGTTTTGGAAATTTTCAAAAACTTAAGGGATCTCTTTCTTAATTAAAGTGGGACTCTATATGGAGGTTTTTCTCTATATAAAGGACGTCCCATAGCCTCTCTTACTCTTTTAGAACCTAAATTGAAACTTTAAACCTAAGAGAGAGCATAGAAGAATTCAATCTCTACAGCAAGCTTAAGGTATGGACTTGACTCTATAGGATAGGTCATATAGAATAGGTTCTTTTCATGTTGATGTGTGGAACCTAATACAATGATTCGGTTATAGGTTTTCCATGGGAAACCATTGAGAATAGGTTAGGGATAATGGATGAGGGAAAAACAATGATTAGAGGTCATGGAACGATCTTAGGGTGAATCCCATTAATGAGCCATCAGGAAGAACTCGTATGATAAGTAAAATCAACCAAAACTTCGTATGGTCGCAGCTATGGTCGACCACAGGGTGACCAGAGGATCGACCATAGCTATTTGGGAAGTTTTCAGGAAAGGTGTGGTCACATAAAATGCGACCACAGGGGTCGACCACACAATGTGTAGTCACATACATTGCAACCATTGGTTCGACCACACGTGCGACTACACGATAACAGCAAGTGTATTTTGAGACCAAACAAGGTTTTTGACTACTGTAACTTGGTAAACTAGAACCCTAACTTAAATACATTAATTGTTTAGGTTCCCAATAGATTCAAAGTGACTTCTAAAGCTTGGAAGAGGAACAAACATACTCGTGTATAGAGGTGTGGGGGCCTCTAAATTTTTCTATAGCACATTGCAAACTTAAAAACCAGACCAAAGATATGAATTAAATGCATGCATATGTTTACTGCATTGTTTTGTTCACTCACTGAACTCAAGTTGGAGAGCTGACCCTCGCGTGCATAATTCTTTTTAATTTCTGATGTTGCAGGTGTTACAGTCGAAGATTATATCGATGAGCCAACATATGGATAAGTGGCGGCTATGGATATGCAAGCTGTAGAGGACGAATAAGACTCATCAAGCGAGTGTTTCAACTTTGATTATGCTTAGTGGTTAATTTTTGTATTTTGAAACTTGTAATATGTATTAAATATATTTTGGGTACTTGGAGATAACCTGTTAAATATCTATTTATCAAGTTAGACCTCAGTTCATTATTAATAAGACTTTCGCTATTTATTTATTTCTTTAATTATTATTGTGGAGTGTGTATTTGGTTTGGATTATTGACATGGTCTTGCGAGATCATGGTTTGAACCGTTGGTTCTCATGACGGTTCATCTGGTTAGTCCGGAATTGGGGTGTGACAAAGATCATCAGAGACCTCAGGAACTGGAGACATAGTTGGAGGCGTTGAGACAGATGGAGTTGTACCAGGAGGAGCCACTGGATGACGTCTCTTATAAACCTATAGGGGGGTTGGTCCAATGGCATGGAATGAGTAAATGACGATGCAGTTTCAGTGGAGTGGATAGATGGTAAAGGAATAGTAGGAACATAAATGGTAGGAGAAGGGGATAGCATGGCAACCAGATAATATGGTTTGCCCTCAAAGAAAGTAACATCATGACTAACATAATGTCTTTTAGTAGTAGGATCATAACAACGATACATACCCCTTTTGAGTACGAGAATAACCAATAAAAATGCATTTAACAGAATGAGGGAAAAGCTTCCCTAGTGTTGGATGCATGATATGGACAAAGTAGATACTACCAAAGACACATGGGAAGACTTAAACAAGGATGCATCAGGATAAAGAAGACGAAAGGGAAATTTATCATGAAGGATAGAAGACGGCATCCGATTTATAAGATAACAAGCAATTAAAACCGCATCATACTAATAGGAACTAGGGACATTCATATGAAACAATAGAGATCTGACAATGCCCAAGAGATGTTTATTTTTACATTCTGCAACCCCATTCTGTTGAAGGGTATAAACACAACTAGTCTGATGAATGATACCATTCTCTAGACAGAAATCAGCAATAGTAGATTGGATATACTCAAGAGCATTATCAGTACATAGCACTTTAATGGACACGCCAAAATGATTTAAAATTTCTTTATTGAACCCACGAAAAATGGAACGAAATTCAGAACGATCTTTGATTAAATAAAGCCAGGTCATCTTGGAAAAGTCATCGATAAAGGTTACAAAATAAGTAAGGCCTAACCTATTGGGAGTCTTACAAGGACCCCAAATATCAAAATAAACAAAGGAAAAAGGGGTAGAAATCCTAAGAGAAGTACTAGTAGGGAAAGGGGTATGAATTCATAGGCCTCACACTGTAGAGAGGGGAGAGACTTACAATTAGGGATAAGTACTTTCATTTTAAACAGAGATAAATGACCAAGCCGGTTGTGCCATTGAAAAGGGGTAGTAGTGGATGTAGTTGCAACAGTAGGTAAAAGTTCAGTGGGCTTCAAATAGTATAGACCAGCATGCTCACGTCCTCCACCAATCATTCCCTTGGTCCTGAGATCCTGAAAAGTACAATAAGAAGGAAAAAATATAGCCACACAATTAAGAGACTTAATTAGTTGACTAATAGATAAAAGACTAAGAGGGAGATTAGGAACATGTAATACGAAGGGTAAGGACATAGAGGGGGTAAGGGATATAGCACCATGCTGAGAGGCAGTAGTGGAGGAGCCATCAGCAAGGTGAATAGTAACAGGGCTAATGGTATCATTAAGGGATAGAAGGTAGAAGTATCACCAGTCATGTGGCACGTAGCTCCAGAATCAAGGATCCAAGGAGAGGTATGGGTTAGAAGGGCAGAGTTACTTGTATGGGCTAAGGTAGCAGCATGGTTTAAAATCATGGGTTTCGAAGAGTCTCGGCCTCCTCCGAAATCTAGATCTCCCCGAGACACTGCGTTTTATCCGAGACAGCTTAAAAAGGCTGTCTCGGTGGCCAAAATATATTTTTTAGGTCTCCAACTTCAGGGGAATCTCATTTTTACATACATAAACACATTTAGAGCATAAAATTGTAAAAAAATGACTCTTTGTGGTTGTTTAGGTTTACACCCATGTTTTGGCAGTCAACACTGAAGTCTGTTGTAAACTTAGGCTAATATTAACTATTATATCAAATATAACAAATGAGAGAATAACATAATGCATTAGGGGTAAGAGAAACAAAATAATACTTCATTATAAATCATTACATCATACTTTAAATGTTCAATACTAAATGATCCCATAGTCCCCATTTTCCCATAGTCCACAATTTCACAATCCTCATATAGATACAATGTCTAGTAATACGTAGAGTATCGTGGATGATCCATCCTACTATCATCATACCTCTGGGAAAGTTGTCAACACAAACTGTCCTCCAACTGAGCAACATAATCTTTCCACGACATTCTTGATGCAAAGTCGTTCTGGTAGTCTTGCACATGGTTCATAAATATAACATCAGTAGTTGCCCAAAGGATACCTATCTTTGGAAAGAATGGAAAAACTTCAAAAGTAGTACTCTGCTGCGTAGACTCTTACGGAAGTACTGATGGAATGGAATAAAAGTTGGTTGATCCACTCTGACTCTGTGACTATGCTCTTGCATTTGAATGATCGTCGAAGGAAGAACCATATCCAGTCGCAGTGGGATAGGGATGAAGTTGATATCAACATAATCACATAAGGTGTATGTTGAACTAGTGCTATATCCAGGAACATTCCACTGCTCCTGTCCACTATAGTAACTACTATTCTCCTCCACACTTAACCCTCGTAAGCCACTAGAGAGGCTATCAACGATGACGTCTATCATGCTACTACAATCAGCATCTTCATCATGTTGAGATTGGGAATGATGCCGAGGCCTATGCGAATACGAACTTGGTCTACGTGATGAGGATGGCACACGTGTACCATGATCATCATCCTATGTTGTATGAGTGTACTGGATCTCCCTAGTGTATTTAACTGGTGATGCTTGTGGCTCTGGATCAGCCCCAATATTGACAATAGTGGCTCAACCTCTCCACGCGTACCCCCATGATTACTATCACTAGCTCCACTATCACTCTAACTCCACTCAGGATCATCTGTGTCAGTGTCAGCAGGAGGGTCAAATGGCACGGGTGACCGTGTATAGACGTAACCCTCTTTCGAGGCTAGAAACTTGTCGACATCAGTACCCAAATGGCTGGCCAAATGGGGGTCAAGCATCCCCCTGGGCTCGTCCATCATTGGTACTCCTCTGTCCCACACCCACTCCACTAATGGATCTTCCTCTTTAGAGTCAAGCTGGAAAATGTTGGCGAGCTCGAGCGGGGTATCATCCTCCTTATCATGGAACATGTTTTACACCCTCAGCCTCATGTTGTAATGCACAAAGACCAAGTCATTCGGCCATTGCAAGCTAAGTCGATTCCACCTCTTTAAATGAATAAGGTTAAAAGTACTCCAGTTTTGCTCACAGCCAGATGTAGAGCATGTCTGAGCTAACACTCTACTTGTTATTTTCTTCAGAGCAGGTGCATCTTTACCATACAATACCCACCATTCAGCTACATAAGAACGATAACATATTTTAATTTCGTATGTCATTTAAACATAATACGTAAAACATAAGATAATTTAATTTCGTATGTCATTTAAATGTAATACATACACGGATCACTTTTGTCATGTCCAGCCACTGCAGCGGGGAACCCAAAACTCCCAGGGCTTCCCTAAAGGTTTTAATCTACACACAATCAAAAACTTAATTATTTACAATTACAGTATATAGTTTTGCCATATTTTCAGTAATTAAAGCATATAACTCACCTCTAGGTTTGCCAATGCTTGTGCTTGGAGATCTAGCTCCAACTTTGCAACCACTAGCTTAACTACCTTAATGAGTTCTATGTTCGTCCCAAGTACATGCGTATACTGGTACTTGGGTTTCAAATAGTATGCTGAAATATTTAACAGTGGATACGTGGTTAAAGCAAATAAAAATTATATTTGTACATAAGTAACACTAAAGTAAATACATCATCAAATTTACTCACTAGTCTTATCCAATGGATGCATGAGTTGGCTCTCCCATCGGTCATTGATGATCTTTATGTAATTCTACTAGCCACGTGGTATCAAAGCTTTAACACATACTTTCAATATGTCCACAGCAGCATAAGGAAGTGGCATGGTAGGTTTTCGCTCAGTATCTACTAATCTCAACACCTATACTACAGGATGCAACACCCTGACTACCACATTCATGTTTTGCCAAAATTTGTCTAAAGTGATGGTACTCTATGCTTCCACTCCCTAGGGGATAGCTGACTATCTCCATGAAAGCCAATCCTCAGATGCAAACATCGATCTGAGTCTAGCCATCTTCGCCTCAAAGCTCTTTAATGCTATGAAGTTTGTAGCAAATCTGATGATGCTTGGTCTGATCAAGTCCCCTTCACATCTCTCCTTGAGCATGTTCACGGAATAACCATAGTTGTAGATGAAAGTGGTTACTTGTCTTGCTTTCTCAACCACTTTCTTCACTTTACCTATCTTGCCCATGTCCTTCAACATCAAATCAATACAATGGGCAGCACATGAGAAGAGATTGTAGCATTGTTAATTAACATCTCCCCTACCTTCTTAAAATTGTTACTATTGTTCGTCACAATCTGGACAATATTCTGAGCTCCCACCTCAGCCACCACCTATTGCAACAGCCCATAAATATAGTCAGCATCTTTTACTTCAGCTGATGCGTCAACAGACCTAAGGAACATCGTCCTCCCAACATAATAAACCATGAAGTCGATGATAGATTTTCTAGTAGGACCAGTCCAACCATCACATATAATGGTTACTCCTAAATCTTTCTAATTCTTCTTCTGACCTAGAATACAGTCTTGTAATTCCTTCTTATGTTGAGGCAAATAATGAGTTATTAGCTCATATTGATTTGGCCCTCTAATCCCTGTACCTGCCTCAACATCTGTATTTAGCATTCTCTAAAAGAAAGGGCATGTGGTGGCGTTTGCTGGGATGCCATGATAAAATGACCACTTAGAGTAAGAATACCATACTGACTCCCTATTCTTTCCCCCAAACATTGCCTTTATTTTTTTCTGCTTGCTACCTTGCTTCGTAAAGACTCCAGGATCTTGCTCTAGAACTTGAACATAGTCATCCTGTCCCCGTGGCTGAGGCACAGGTTCATCCCTTCTACTTCGTGATCTAGAAAACCAAGAAACCAATCCCTTTGCTCCATCTCAGTGGCTCAGGCTTAGGAAATCCGCTACCATTGCCACCTGCTCCAGATGTACCTGCACCTATCCGTCTCCTTTTGGCATCTGATCTAAAGATTTCTTTACTATCCAGTGTCATATGGCACATCAGTCTTGCCTTTGCCTCTATCATATTCTCTACATCCCATCCCTTAACCTCATGTTCCTCACTGGATTCTGGTATGGTGCCTAGAACTACCTCCTCAAACTGTTATTTTTTTTCTTTCCGTTGCTGCCCTCCTCTGCCTCCCTCCCCTGAACTGTTCACCTATGGACCTGGATATCTCCATAGGACACTGCAAGAATTTGGAAATATCTTTGCCCAATCCACTCAAGTGTTGCTTCAGTCTTGGGATGCTGCCAAACTGAAGCTTCTTCCCATAAAAATTATACTGGGTCTTCTTTCAATTACCCTAAAGGGCAGTCCCATACTGCCATGCAGGGTCAATACGAGAACTGGCATCCTCGCCTCCATTGCCTACCCCAAAACTTGGTCTAGACATAATTTTTAAGAACTGTTTCATAAAAAACAAAAACTTCATTAACCTTAAAAACATGAACACAGGAGAAATTACATTTTAAAAATTTTCTCATATTTTAAATGCGATCAGAATAATTTTCCTTATTTTTCCCTATTTTATAGCATTTTTTAACCATTTTTAAATTAATTTTTAATTGCTAGAAATTATTTTTTAATATAAATAATTAAAAAAAACATACAACAACCGAAATCAAAGCCTAAAATCATAGGACAGTAGATCAGCCAATGGTGATTAACATATAAATAGGTCATCATCATCAAATGAGTAATAATAATAAATATTTTAATTTTTAATTACTATAAATTTATTTTTAAATGCAAATAATTGAAAAAAATACCAACAACAATCGAAATTGAGATCTGAAAACCATAGGACAGGAGATCGGCCAATGGTGATTAACATATTAATAGGCCATCATCATCAAATAAGTATAAATAATAATAATTTTAATATTTAATTGTTGGAAATTTATTTTTAAATACAAATAATTGAAAAAAACCTACAATAACCAAAATCGATATCTGAAACCGTGAGCTTGTAAATCGGGCTAATGTATCTAACATATAAAAACTTCTTCACATTCTACAAATTTTTTTTTCTCCCTCATAGTCTCATGTAAAAATCTCATTTTTCAGCATAAAACTTACCTTCAACAGTTGATACGAAGCTCCCATAGCAATCCCCGTAGTCCGAAGCACCACCCGCAGCAAGTTGGAAGCCAAATAATGAAAAAATGAGAAAATTTTAATAAACCAAAAAAGAAGAGGAAACACCAGTTCTTGGTCAAGTTTTCGACCGGTGAGTTTTCTCTTTTATAAAAAAAAAAAGCAAAAAACAATTTATTGCAATTTCTAGCCAAAAAATTGTGATAAATTGCGAGAAATAGCGAGAAGTCTCGAGATTTACCAAGATCTCATAGATCTCAATGAGATCTCGGGTTAAGATCTCGGCGATGATATGCATCTGTCAAGGCGAAAAGGGTTATCGACCCTGTTTTTGTCTCGGCTATTGTTAAGAAGGGCGAGATTGGCGAGATCTTGCTGAGATTTTATTCCATGGGTAGCAGTGGATGTGGAGCCAGATGCCTCAAATTGTTTAACCCTACGAAGTAGGGCCTCGTAGTATGCAGAGGGAACTGTGGGTGTGGGTGGAGGAATAGGGGCAGTAGCAGGAAATGCATCATGGATGGCAGCAATGTTAACCAAATTGTCTACCCATTCTGGACGTCCAAACTTTTCCCAATAGGTTTCAGTAGTGTGATTGGGCTTCTGACAATGAGTGCAAAAATAAGCAAACTTATCAACAGGTGGTCTTCCAGAACCATGACCACGACCACCACAACCACGACCACGGGTGGTACCACAGCCTCTTAGGGAAGAACCCCGTCCATGGCCAGCAATAAGGCAAAAGTATCTTTAGGAGAAGAGTCAGTTTGGGGTACAAGACGTTGGAGACGAAAGAAAGTCTCACTCAAGGTAGGTATGGATGCTCCAGCAAAGAGCTGACTCTTCACAGCTTGATACTCAGGAAACAGGCCAGCTAAGAATTTGGCTACATAGAACTTAGACTGTTGGACTTTAAGTTTGGTAAAAGGTTGCCCAACTTGACTCCTCAATGAAACCTTTAAAACCTCCATAATAATCAATCAGGGATTTATCACCAATGGAAAATATATACATTCTTTCATATAGGTCATAAATATGAGACACGTTCTTATCCTGTCCATAGGTAGGTAAGATAGATGGTTCAATGCTATTCCATAATCAAGTTTGAACAAGAGATTTATCATGCTACCAAGCATCATAAAGCTTAATTGACTCTTGATCTGTGTCATTAATTGTAGGAGCCTCTTCAAGCACCAGTTTAAGTTTACCTTACATCGGATGTAGGCTTTAATAGCTTGAGCCCATAGTAGGTAGTTTGGAAACCCCCCGTCAACTTAATAGAAATAATTTGAGTCTCTAAAGACTTGGATTCAGTCATCTTTAACATAAATAATCAAGAACAATATGAAAAAAAAATCTCAATTCCGCCAACCGAGTGGCCAAGGAATAAAGGCTCAAGATAAAAAACAAGGTTGGTGGAGGTAGTGGGGTAAGGAACCTCTTGACGATTAATGGCTTAGAGATCGGTTGTATTAGAAATCAATTTTGAAGAACAACACCATTACCACCGAAGCTATTGGTTGTTATTCCACTAGATGATTCGATAGCTAGGATCTCTTAACACCAAACAATGATTAGGATTTGTGATATGATGATGATTTTTTTTTTGTTATATATCGGTTCAGCCAACCGATTGGCAAAAAAAAAAAAAGAGGCTCAAAGTATGGAGGGGGCGATAGTAATAATAGTAGGGTAGCACAAAAAAAATTCTATAATTCTCAACACATGAGCACAAGATGATCGAGCAGTTTAATCAACCAACATTAGTAGCATAGATGAACTAAAAAGAAAAATCGATCATCCAGTAGTAATAAAGAAGAAGTAGTAGAAGAAAGAGCAAAACTATCAAAGGCCTATCAAAATAATTTTGAATGATAGCCAAGAACTAGTGCTCTGATACCATGTAATAATTCACAAAGAAGTAACCAGCGAGTTCACAAACCAGAAAAAATATAGAGAAGAGAATTGAGAAGAAGAAGAAAATAGAGAGTGAGAGAGAGAGAGAGAGAAAGAGAGAGAGAGAGAGAGAGGGAGAGAGAGAGATTTAGTGGACAGCAAAGAGCTGGACAATAGAATCGATACTAGCTCTCTCACACACACATATATTTATAGATATGAAGAGGAAAATACACAAGGAAACTGTCCATGAGAGGAATAGACACATAAAGGAAACAAATAAGAACATAAAAGGAAACAAATCAAGTCCAAAGATGGACCAAACAGGCCAGCCGATATCATTTGGCGCTATTGACCGCCAGCGATATCGGTAAGGGCCAAACACATATCGTAACAGCCCTTTAGCAAACTGTGGCATTCTCCTAGGGTGACTATGGCAACGACAAACTAATATCTTTTATAGTGGTGCACGGAGCACCATCAGGGTAAAACAAACATACTTGATGTTGCCTCATCCATTAATAGTCATGCCTCGATGGCAATAAATTCCTCCTCGGATATGAGCCAGTCCATCCTCCCCTCTTATGGAGTTACAAACCGACCATTTTCCCTGAGATATGTGCCACCTCAGCAACAAGTTCACTATAAGGGTATTTCGGGTTCGCGGCCTAATTAGGCCGAGGTGAGTTCTTTAAAGAGTGGGAGAGTTGATGCTGATGTAGTTGCATGGTTGGACGGGTTTGACCTAACCTGGAAACCAAGGCCACGAAGAACCAAAAAAGCATCTGGGTTCTGGTCTAACAATGGTAGTTAGGTATTTATTTGTTTCTTTAGGTTATTTTTTATTTATTTATTTTATATAATTTGAAGTTTATTTATATATTTTATTTTAGTTAGCCAACGATAGGAGTTAGAAGTCAGGTTGAGTTTGATTTAAACATTACTTTAGTCATAGAGTTTGAATATGTTGTTTTAAGTTTATGTTCGAAAGTCTTTAAATATGCTTGTATGCATCAATTATTCAGTTTGGAATTGAAGGAATAGTTTTTTTCCTGAGACCATGTGCTACTGTTGCACAAGTATTAATATCCAATTGCCTTCCTACTCTCTCCTCACTCACTCTTCCTGGTCGTGTCAAGTCAAAGTCTCATCCCATGTCTGTCTTCCTCCTTTAAGCTTATTCTTATTGCATTTTCTTCTTTCTGTAGCAGTTCTTTAGAGAACTATGCAATTGTGCACTGTTTCCGGGCAAAATTAAGAGCCCATAATTGTTTACTTTGATCTCCCTCATAGCTGGATCTTCCTTCCTGAGACTTTTCCTGAAGGTTCCTTACTTGGAAGCGATTCAAATTCTGAAGTTTCATACCCGAAAGTCCCCTCTACGTAAGTTACAAACCAGCAATTACATTCGTCGCCAAGTCCAGTTTCTGTAATTTTTTTTTTATTAATTTTCAGATAGTTTAATTGGGTGACTGTTGGTCGGGCTTCATAAGGGTGTGGATTTGCATCCTAGATCTGAATCTTCTCCTTGGTTATAGTTCACATGAGTGAGAACTCTCTATCTGAAAGAGAAAAGAGCTTTTGCTGATTTGCTTTGCCCAAAGATTGAAGGTGACTCAAGTTTGGAAAATACTACTGAGGGCTAGTTTTCTTAACTTAGGCCCATTCCTCCCCCTTTAGTTATAATAAATAATATAAGTAATGGGCCTACTAATCAGGGCTAATCAGGCCCATTACCAATTTTATTGTGTTTGTAGTGGGCCTAATTATAAAGGCCCATTACCAGTTGTGTCTTAAGTAGACTAGGAATTGGTCTTGTTCACTAGGTCTTCCTACCTAGTTGGATTGTAACTAGGAGAGAGTCCTAGATCCTGTTTTTGCTCCCTTTCTAATTTTATTAACACACACTCTCTCTTAAACACACACACACACACACACACACACACACACACACGCTCTCTCTCTCTCTCTCTCTCTCTTTCTCTGTCTCTCTCTCTCTCTCACACATACTCTCTCTCTCTCTCTCTGTCATGGTTCTGTGCTTTGGTAGCCTTTCTTTTCTATTTTGTCACATGCTTAAAACTCTTCCATCATGAAATTTTGTTTTGCTCTTTTCCCATACTTCGTTATAGTTCCATATACATACAAATTTCAAGGCAGACTTTGACTCAAAAAATGATAGACTAAATTCAATCCTAACCCAAAAGGGAAAGAAATCAAAACATATCTTAACTCTTCCAATTAACCAGCTAAAGAAGAGTCCTAATATGACCAAACAAATTTAAATAATAAATAAAAGTTAACCAACTAGGACTGAAATTATATAACCTAATGCATCCTGACTAAAACAATAAAGTAAAGGAAATAACAACTAGATATGAATAGTAAACGTGAACAACAGCCACAGGCTGTCATGACTGCTTGCCTGTGACACTGCCAAACTATTTCTTACTCTAGCTGTGAGAGTTGTGATGTTGCAAAAGCAATTTTCTTCTCTTTCCTCTGCTGGTACATCTGAATGTCTGTATCAGAGTACTTGGAGCTAAGTTATCTGAGGAAATGATTTAAAATAGAACATGTGTTGGTAACAGGCCAACTAAACAGCAAAAAATGTTTTTGCATTATGCATTTGAAGGGAAAAAAAATGACTGCATTCTGAAGGAGGGATATGCTATGTTCCAATCAAAAAGATTTATTTAGAGAATATAGATGACATCAAACAGATGTTCATGGATTACTTGAAACATTTTTAGGCAGCTTTAAAGAGTTGGCTATAGTATACCCTAACTCCTTGGTTGTGCTAACCATTGATTCATACTCCTTGCATGTTGGAGCATCTATGTGACAAACATCACAGTTTACAGCATACATTGCATATGGCTTATGCATAAATGGCATAAATTGGAGGCTCAACTCTCCTAATTACTGACAGAAATTAGGAAACTAAATTAAATCATATCTTTGACATTTTCTTCTCTAAATCAGCTCTTAATTACTGACAGAAATTAGAAAACTAAATAAGGAAACTAAATTAAATCATATCATTGACATTCTCAACACTCCCCCTCAAGTTGGTTTGTAGATATCTTCCATTGCCAGCTTGCCAATCAAATTGTCGAACTACTTCTTTGGTAATCCTTTAGTGAGTATATATACAACCTGCTCTGCAGTTGGAACATATGGCATACAGATTAATCCCTTTTCAATTTTTTCTTGGATGAAGTGTTTATCCACCTCCACATGCTTTGTTATATCATGAAGAACTAGATTGTGAGCAATTGAAATTGAGGCCATATTGTCACAATATACCATCATTGGTGAAGGATTTGAAATTTTCAACTCTTCTAATAATCTCTTAATTCATGGTACTTCACATATTCCATGTGCAACTGATCTAAACTCTGCTTCTGTACTGCTTCTAGCAACTACACTTTGTTTCTTCCTTCACCAAGTTAGTAAGTTCCCTCTAATAAATGTACAATAACCAGAGGTTGATTTTCAATCTATAGTATTTTTTGCCCAGTCAGCATCAGTATAAACTTCAACTTATAGATCATCCTATTTATTGTATAGCAGTCCTCTTCTAGGAGTCCCTTTTAGATATCTCAAAATTCTATATACAACCTCAAAATGCTCTTGTCCAGCTGAATGCATGAACTAACTCACAACACCAACTGCAAAGGATATATGTAAGACCCGCACTCCACTAACCCTGTTTAATCGTGTCGTGTTAGGTCTTCCCATCATTGTGAGCTCGAGTGGACCAACCATGTGAAGGTAGACCACAAAATCAAGTATGAGAATCAAGTTAAAAACACTAAAAGTATGCGTATGGCTGAATACCTGGGTAGGTATGGTCGACCATACGGTAAGAAATAAGGATCACAGACCAATGACCCTATAGTCGATGTTTTCGACCCTACGGTTGACGGGTTCTGCGACCGTATGTTTGACTGTAGGACCCCAAATCAGACTCCGAATTTGAAAACTTTCCTAATTTGAGGAGGATCTCTTTCTTATTATTAGAGAACTCTATATGGAGAGTTTTTCTCTATATAAAGGACGTCCCTCAACCTTTTTTACTTTTTTAGAACATTAGTAAACCCTAGAGGAAGAGAAGGAAGAGAAGGAAAAGGAGAAAAGGATAAAGAGAAGGTGTTGCTGAGAAGATTTTAATTCTCTACCGTAGGCAAAGGTATGAACCTAATCTCTGAAGATGTAAATTCTATGAAATAAAGTTTCTATGGAGGATTGGAGATGACAACCTATTATAATCCATGTGATTCCTTGAGTAAATCCCAAGGATAACCATGAGGGATGAGTTTGGTGATAACGCTTGATGAGAAACTACTAATGATGGCCATAAGATGACCTTAGTATGAACCCAAGAGAAAATCCAAGGAGTTAACCCAAGAAGAACTCAGAATTGAATGTAGCTTGTGACCAGAAATCATAAGGTCACAGCTATGGTCGATCATGGCATTACTATAGCATGATCAAAGTATCGACTATAGGCATTCGAGAAGAATTCATAAACCATAAGGTGGCAGGGTATAGTCGCATATAGTGTGACTGTAGGGTATCGACCATACGTAGTAAGGTTGACACAGCATGCGACCATAGGGCCTACCAAATACCTATCAGTGATCTGTTTTGATTTTTGACTACTGTAATACATTACACATGAATCCTAACTTAAATTTATACAACTTTTAGGTCATTAAATTAATTCAAAGAGAATTACAAGGCTTGGAAGGAGATCAAGTTTTGCTAACAGGTGACGAAACAAGACCTAAGTTAATTGGATAATAATAAACTGTTATTTTATTGTGTCCAATGCCATGATTGATTCTATGCTTGTATGCTTGTAATGTATATCTCACATGTCAACCAATATTGCTGTTATTACTAGTCATGTATATTTACTTTTGTCTATTTGCTACCATGTTGATTGGTGATGCTAGGAATAGGCATGTGACTGTATGTGTGTGGTTAGTGTGTTGGATGCAAGCAGAGAATCAGGGGGAAGACATGGCATTGTGGTCTTTGACCTGGTCACCAGACTCTAGCTCTATCTCTACTCAAGCCTTGCCCACTGACATCATCATATCGCCATTACCTTCGTGGAACTATTACATCGTAGGGCATTAGGGAAGGTGGTCTCGGACCGTGTGATCTTTGACTCTGCCTGGGGGCCTTAGCTCTGTCTCTATGGATGTATTAAGGGATGCTGGGGTGAGGCCTTGGATACACTGGATGACATTTAAGATTGGTTAGTTGCAAGCCCAGTTTGCAAGCCCTTGCCAATAGGGGCTTACATGTTGATATGGGTAGGGCATTAAGGGAAGTGTTGGCGGTGTTTGATTCGGACACTTTAGCTCTATCTCTATTCCATGGTGGGTGCATGTGGGATGACAATGGTGTTTGATCCATTGGGTGGATTTACACACTAGTGTAAAGTGGTGCGATGGCCTCCAATCCTTTCTACAGTATATTGCAAACTTAAAAACCAGACCAAAGATATGAATTAAATACATGCATATGATTGTTGCATTATTTTGTTTGCTCACTGAGCCATGATGTGTGCTCACCCCTTTGACGTCGAATATTTTTAGTTGATGATGCAGGTCCTACTATTGAAGATTATGTGAATGCGCCGACGTATGGACACATAGCGGCTATGGACGTAGAAGCTGTTGAAGATGCACATGATCCTTCATGCGAGTGCAATTAATGCATCTTTGATTAGTTTAGTTATATTTTGGTTAACGGACATGTAATTGATTATTTTATTTTATGTCTTAAGTTACTTGGAGATAACTAGATTAAATATTTATTTAGCACTGTTAGATACTCAGTTCATTAATTATAAAGACTTTCGCTTATTTGTTTATTATCTCTGATTATTACTGTGGAATGTGTGTATGGTTGATATGGTGGGTACTACCTAACGGAGATTCTGATTGAACCGTTGGTTTATTGACGGTTCATCACACTATTCTAGTTAGTCCAGAATTGGGGTGTGACAATATATCTGGATGAGTGTGAGACAAATAGATTAGCCTTCCAACAAGTCTTTGTTATTGCTCCCTGTTTTTTACTTCTTTAGGCTTGGCAGGTTGAAGCTTTATTTATGGCTCGATCGAAGTTTTAGTTGCCTTGCATCTAAGTAAACTTGTTTCACTAAGTAAATCAAGAACATATTTACGTTGGTTAACAAATATTCCCTCTTTTGATCTAGCAAACTCCATCCCAAGGAAATACTTTAAAGGGCCTAGGTCCTTGATTTCAAAAAACATAGCAAGTCTCCTCTTCAGATTCTCAAGCTATGCGTTGTCATCACTTGTTAGAATAATATCATCCACATAAACATTTGAGTATAGATATCTTCCCATATGTAGTGTGTTTGTAAAACATGGTATGATCTGCCTGACTTTGACTATAGCCAAGACTTTTGATTGTTTTCTGAAAACGTTGAAACCATGCCCTAGGTGACTTCTAAAGGCCATAAAATGAATTCCTTAGCCTGCAAACTTTTTTACTATCAAGATTCTCTTTGAAACTAAGTGGTAGACTCATAAAAACTTCTTCCTCTAAATCTCTATTTAAAAACGCATTCTTCACATCCAATTGATGTAATGGCCAATTGAAGTTCACGGCTACAGATAGTAAGACTTGGATTGAGTTTATATTTGATACTGGGGCTTCTTGATAATCAATTCCATACGTTTGTGTGAAACCCCTAGCTACAAGTCTTGTGCCTTATACCTCTCAACACTACCATCAGCATTGCATTTAATGGTAAACACCCATTTACATCTACAACCTTCTTCTCATTTGATAGATCTACTATCTACCAAGTACCATTTTTGTTTAGAGCATTCATCTCTTCCATAACTGCTAACTTCCAATCCAGATGATCTAGGGCCTCCTTAATGTTTCTAGGTACAAACAGGTTAGATATCCTATAGGTATAGGCTTTATGAGTTTGGGACAATTTTTTGTAAGATAGGTATTTAGCAATGGGATGTTGGGTACATGTTCTTGTCCCTTTCCTAATAGCTATGGGAACATTAAGATTAGAAAGATCAGGTATTCAATGATCGCTAAGAGATAAAGTTGAAGTGGGGTTACCTTGGGTTTCCAGAATATCATTGCTCAGAAGTTTCGACTAAACCAATGCTTGGATAGATGAGTCTTTGTCACCTTTTATGGTTCCTCGCCTAGTATAAACCTGAAGCTCAGAGTTTAATTTATTTTGTTGTGGTATTTCTCCTTCTGTTTGTGAGAGATCAATACTAGGTCAACTTTCTTGATTTAGTGTGTCCTGCATATGTGGAGATGCTTTTTACAAATTCATTGATGGATGGGAAATTTGTAAGATTGTGTATGGCATAGGATCAGTAGAAACTTGCCAAAAATTGTCTTCCCCTGTATGTCTCTCCCCCTAAAGAGAATTTTTGGAAAAATAGGGCTATGTCTCTAAAAAGGTTATGCCCATACTCGTAAAATATTTTTTGGTGAGTGGATTATAAGACTTGTACCCCTTTTGATTTGGTGAAAAACTAACAAAAACACATTTCTCAACCCAAGGAACCAGTTTAGACCGAAAACTGGCCAGGAATATGAACAAATATAGTGCACCCAAAAATCTTGATACGTAAGTCACCATGCATTCTAGAGGTAGGAAACAGGTTTTTTAAACATTCTAAAGGTGGCATATATTACAAGACTCGAGAAGGCATCATATTAATCAAATAAGAAGCTGTCAACGCTGCATCCCCCCACAAATATTTAGGAACATTCAAGGAAATACATTATTGATTGTGCTACCTCAAGTAAATGCTTATTTTTCATTTCAGCAATACCATTCTGTTGAGGGGTATCACAACAAATAGATTGATGCATAATACCTTTTTCTTTGAAAAAAAAAACCCCAAACATTTATTTAAAAATTTTGTTCCATTATCAGAACAAAAAATATTGATTTTTGTTTGAAATTGATTTTCAATAATACTATAAATTTTTTGAAACAATTTGCCCACATCAGATTTTTCATGCATTAGATACAACGAACATAATCATGTATTATCATCAATGAAAATCCCAAAACAGTTTTTGCCAGATACAATTGTAATTTTGGAAGGACCCCAAACATTACTATGAATGAGATGAAATGGTGTTGATGCACGATAAGGTTTAGATTTATAAGTAGTCCGATAACTTTTAGCATGCACACAACTTTCACACTTAAAAGAAGAACAATCCACATTTTTAAATAAAGTAGGAAATAAATGTTTCAAATATTGAAAACTAGGATGACCTAATCTAAGATGCCAAAGTTGAATTTCTTCATGAACAGAATTTGAAGTGATACCACAAAGTCCTTGAGCTTTTTTATTACTTGAGAGGGTACCACTAAAGTAGTCAAGACCATCCATCATCTTAGTACTGCCAATCGTCCTCCCAGAGATTTGGTCCTGGAAAACACAATTAGATTCAAAGAAAACAACACAATAATTAGAATCTTTGGAAAGTTACTTACTGACAAAAGATTGCAGGTTAATTTAGGGACATGAAGGACAGATTTAAGGTTTATTTGATCAGAAAGTTTTATTAGACCTTTTCCTGCAATTGGTGAAAAACTTCCCTCAGCAATTCTATTTTTTTTGTGACCAGAACAAGGTCTATAGGTACTAAATAGATCAGCCAAGCTAGTCATATGGTCTGACGCACCTGAATCTATGATCCAAGGGGCTGAATTCAAAGAACAGGAGAATGCATTAAGATTTCTACCTAATTGTTCAACTGAAACACTAGGAATACAAATGATGAATTAGACGTTAGCAGTTTACGAAGATGAAAAAAATGCTGGCCATGGATTTATGGGAAGAATGAGATTGAGAATTGTCCATGGATTTATGAAAAAAAAAAGAGATTGAAAAGGAAAGGGGGGAAGAAAATCTAATGGGGAGAGAGAAGAGAGAGTCCAAGGAGAGAGACCGAATAAGAGAGGGAGAGAGTCCGAACAAAGAAAAAGAGAGGACAGTAGCAAAAAAAAAAAAAAGAGGAGAAAAGGAGAGGAAGCCGAGAGAGAAAGGAGAAAAAGGAAAGATTGAAAGAAGATGGAAAGAAGAAAAAAGGAAGGTGGGAGATGTAGAGATTGAGAGAAGATGGAAAGAAGAAAAAGGATGGTAGGAGACGTAGAGATTGAGAGAAAAGATGGAAAAAAAAATTCAGAAAGATTGGGAAGGGAGAATATGGAAAAGGAATGAAGAAAGGATCTTTAGAAGATAGAGATTCGGGGGATTGGGGAAAAAAAGGAAAAAGAGATTGAGAGAGACCCAATAAGAGAGGGAGAGAGTCCGTAGAAGAATAAAAAAGGGACGGTAGCAAGAAAAAAAAAAGGAGAAAGGAGAGGAAGCATAGAGAGAAAGGAGAAAAAGGAGAGATCGAGAAAGAGGAAGGAAAGAAGGGAAAGAAAAAAAAAAGAAAAGGAAAAGAAGAAGAAGAAGAGGAAGGAAAAGAAGGTGGAGAGTTAGAGAAGAAAGTAGTAGAGAAGAGGATAAAGAAGAAAAGAAAAGGAGGAGGATTCACCATCAGAAATTTTAGCACGATCTCCAATAAATCCTACATCAAAGGTTTCGTTCCATTTGAACACAAGGTTGGTACCCTACAACAAATTTAGTGGTCTTTTATAAGGTTTGAATGTTGATTTTGCTTAAAGAGGCTCATTTTCATCAAATCTCAATCGGGAATGCCCTATTATATGCATGTTGATGTTAGGATGCTCATGTCTAATATTTTTTATGTATGATAATTTTTTTAAATTGCTCGATGATGAAGATTTGAATGCCATATGATGATTTTGATGTTTTTGATAATTTCTACAAAGTGGATTTCTGATCTAAAAATTTCAGATTTAGAATCCAAATTTGGGACATGCAACTCATGTGGTTTTGTTTAAAACTTGAAGCCCAAATTTTTATGGGATTCTCTCTGATATGACAGAAGACTCCCTAAAAATTTTGTTTCATTTGAAATTGGAAAAGTTCATCAAAACGAATTCTCCATTGGCGTTGCTGCCCTACTCGGGTATAGTGCAAACCCCTATTAGAAAGTCTCTAGAAATGGGTCTTATGCCTATAATCAGAAAACAAATTCCAACAAAAATTTTAGATTTGGAAGTATTATAAAATGTGGCATTAGTTTCGGATTTTTTTAATTTTTTATTGAATTGATATGATTTTTGAAGTGCATAGTGCTCTATTTTTGAATCAATTAGGATATACTGATTGGCATGCCTGAAAAGTATTTTTTTCCACAACGACAATGTTCTGTTTGCACTTGTTTTCTTAATGAAATTTTAGATCTATCAATTATCTACATGGGCATATATTTTGATTTAATTTTCATTAAGTGTTTGATTTTATATAGAATTTATGGTGCAACTGGTCAAAAATATGGAATAAACTTGACCAGTGCGCATATCCGTACTTGTGGCATTCATTTGACCTGGTTTCGTCCCCTGTTGGGATTAGATGCTTTGAGACAAAAGTTATATTTCTAAATCTCCTTTCTAAGCGTATGTTTTGAGGTTAATTCTGATATATTTAGGTCTCCATATGCCCATTGTGGTACAGGGTGACAGAATCTGTCACCATGCATATGCACTGAATTGTGTAATAATTTTTACCCATATGCGCTCTCTGTTGGGACTCGACCCCTTCAGATGAAATGTAGCATGTCAAGTCAAATTTCTGTGAAAAAACAATGGCATAATTTGAGTCACAGAGGACCTACTTATTGCCATTTTGGTATAATATGATAAAATTTGAAATCAGTACCTAGTTTGTGTAATACTTGACACTTTGTGTTGTAATTTTGACCAATTTTGAGTCATTGTTTATTTCGAATATCTTCATGAAAAGTTACAGTATTTTCAAAGAAATTCTTGAGCATATGTTTTGATAATTTTGGTTTTTTTAGAAAGGTTTCATCGATATTTCATTCACTGTAATTAATATGCAATTGGTTGCTTGAGTGATTTGGTGAATTCTGTCATGTTTGATTGCACACTTGCTACATTTAGAGTATCCACATGCCACATTTGGATAAATTGCCACATTTAGAGTGCTTACAAGCTTTGTTTGGATTGCTCACATACCATGTTTGCCATATCGAGGTGTTGCAGTATTTGGTAGAATAAATAAATTTTTTTATCATATTTAGTAATATCTTGATAATTTCCATATTTAGACATGCCATGTTTAGACTTTCCATGCTTAGACTATAGCATTGTAAGTTTTACCATGTTTAAATAAATCTTTATGGTATCATATGCCATGTTAGGGAGATTTTCATAATCTTGCTATATATTATGTTAGTTACCATAAACATCATACATGCCATGCTTAGATAGAATATTCTATTTTTGGAAATAACTTCATTCTTTGCAACACCCTAGTTGAACTGCCAAATATGCACACTTCTAGAAGAAAATCTAGGCATGGGGACGTGCATTTAGGCACCCACATTTTTGGGAAAGGTATAATGGAAAATAATAAAAGTCTTAACAAAGAAAGAGAATGCCAAGCCAAACCTTCCAAAATTAGAGCTTAGGATGAAAGGGTAGTTCAGGACGATCCTTGCCCTTCAGCATACTTTAACCTAGAACAGGTTGCTCCTTAAACCTAGAACAAGTTCCAAATCCTTAACTTAGAACAGGTTTTTTCTCTACATATTCGAACTACGTAGATTCTAATTCCTTGGGCAAACCCTAGGATACGTAGGACATTTGGAAAATTTCCAAATTTTGATCCAAACCTTAGTCCACTCGGACTATCCATAGATCCAGTAGGATACCCATCCACATTTTGACCCAGAAAGGGTTATCCACATTTCGACCCAGAAAGGGTTATCCACATTTTGACCCAGAAAGGGTTATCCATATTTCGACCCAAATAGGGTCATCCACATTCAGTCCCAGAAAAGGTTATCCAGATCTCAAATCAATCTAAATTCAGATCCATGGTCCACCTGGACTATCTACCCACCTACTAAGAATACCTAGTTTAACCCGCATGGAGTACTCATTCTTAGATCCACTAGGACTACCTATCAGTCCACATGGACTATCCAAATCCTATCCCATAGGGTTTTTCATCCTTTCAAGCATAAACTTCAACTTAAACAATGAACTTAATCATGCACAAGCATAAATCACAGTCATAAATTTTAATCACACCTGAACTACGATGGTGAACCTGATTTTCGAAAGAAGTCCGAGATACGTAGACAATATGGTGGATCCAGATTTGGTTCAAGAATATCAAACCACTTGGTTTGGTTCGATTTAATAGATAGAGACTAGTATAGGAAACGTACTGGAGACCGATTTCGATCGGGCAGTTTGGGTGCCTAATCCCTTCCCATAACCGTAACCTAACGCTTACCCAATCTCTAATGGACCGAAAAAATCTAATCTAAGGGTCATGAGTCAATTGAAGTCTTACCTTGGGGTGAGATTACACATTTCTGAGGTCCTAGACCTTAATCTAGGTGGTGACTCCCAATCCATCCATCATTGTCCTTACAGTGGTGACTCCACTGGGGATATAAACGTTAGACTCCTAAATGAAAACTTTTCTTGTGTGAATTGGATGCTAGCTCTTAGGATACTATATTTATGCTTGTATAATATTGTTTTGGGGGGAATGGGTTCAGTCACACATTCGTGCGAGTAGCCGAATCGGGTCCCATGCATATGGGGCAGCCCGCTAGGCAAAACACACAACCTTGGCCTGTACTTTGTGAGATCACGATCGGCGAGCAGCCTCTAATGAGCGTTTCTTGGGTCCACCTGGGAATGCGTTATGCTACTCCACGTCGCTTGATTCTTGCAACATAGTATATAAAGGGATTGGTGGCCCATTATTCATTGTGCATTTGGTGATAGGTTACCCCGTCCTTGTCAAGGTGGTCTTTTCTATCCTAACCCAGATTGTAGCCCAATGTTTGTTATTTCTGGTTCATCCCTGAACTGACCCGATAAAATCTACTTAACCATGACATCCATGTTCGAGACGTTGAAATTCTGCTCGTTTTTGTCCTCCATTAGTCAACATGTTAGAATCCTACATGATGAGCATCTTGAACTCTCACCCATTGGGAGCTTGAGGTATGTATACACCTGTTCCATGTCATAGTCGATGGTCACTATACACCCTCCATTAAGTAAGCTCGATGTGTCGAACCTCTCAATGTTAACACATTGATTTCAAAAAATGAGCAGAAAATCCTTGTTAAGACATAGATACCATGGTCAAGAAGAAATTTACTAGTTTGTTCCTCCATGAACCACTTTTGCTAATCATCCCTAATAAGGATAACGGATTAATAAATCCATTTCAATTTCATTGAATTTGGTAACCTAAGTGGCCAGACCTTGGTACCACTGATTATCCATTTTTAGAATCACGAGGTCCCAAGACCGAACACATGGCTTAACCAAATTCAACTAAATTGACTTGGATAATGTTTATCCGATCGCCCTTATGAAGGAGCTAAACTTTTGTTTGGTTGAGTCATCCTTAATTGTGCATATGACTTCTTCCCACTCCCGTCATCCCAGAGTCCTAATATTTATCACTTTCGGGTTCTTTTCTAGTACCAATCAAGGAGTCAGCCTAAACCACAACCATTTCTACCTCATGGATAAGGGATCCCATCACTTGGAGGTTGTCTAATGTGTAGACACCAGAGCCAATTTGTCCCACCTCAACCACATCAACTGAATCAATGGCTGACGGATCAAACCAAGTCTCGATTACTATTGATGCTAGGATGGAAAAGATAGAGGAGACCATAGGGGTGATAGCTGTCGCAATAAGGGACATACAATTGCAACTACAAGCTCAAGGGTCGACCTCTGAAAGGATGAATATGGCACCCCCACAAGGATCGGGTACCCCTAACCAAGCTGTGTCAAAATTCTTCACAAACCTGGCATTTAAAGATATGGAGGGTGTCATGCCCCAGAAACAATCAATCATTCAAGCGACCCCTGTAACCAAGAAATTGAAGGAAGAAGACAGCCCATATGCCGATAGGCTGAGTCAAGTAGAAAAAATATTGAGGGGCATGAAAGGAGTAGAAAGTCAAATCATTGATTCTGAAGTATTATGCTTCTTTTCAAAAACTAAGTTGTCTCCCAAGTTTAAATGGACCACTGAGAAATTTGAAGGGACAGGCGACCCCAGGACCCACTTAAGATCATTCACAAGCTTATTGAAGCAAGGCGAAGGGTTTACTGATGAGAAGTTAGGACAAGCATTCCAATTCTCACTCACGGGCGGGGCTCATCGATGGTTGATGAATTTGAACCCAACACAAATACATTCATGGTCAGACATCACCAAGGCATTTATCAGTTTCTATTCCTACAACACAGAGATAGAGACCCACCGTAGGCAATTGGAAACCGTGGTCCAAGCACTGGGAGAGACATTCACGACCTATTTAACTCGGTTTAGAAGTGTAGCAGCAAAGCTTTGGGATCGACCTTCTGAGAGGGATCAGATGCAGATAATGAAGAGAGGCTTAAGTGGACCATATAAGACATACATCTTCGGCCAGGCCATCTTATCATTTGAATGGCTCGTTGTTGCAGGACAACAAGTAAAGGACGCCATAACTCGGGGAGATATATTACCAAGAAAAACAGAAAGGTCGGAAGTCGCTTTAAATAGAAAGGCATACCTACCAAGAAATTCAGGGAATCAATCAGTAAAGCAAGTAGCTAATACCAATTCTAAGCCATTGATCTTGGGAAGTTCGAGTTATACCCCACCACCGTAAGCAAGACCAAGGAGACAGTTCATAGATTTGGGGATGACCCAATCCAAAGCTCTAGACAAATTAATACAAGCTAAGAAATTGACAGTGCTTGACCCTCGTCCACCTCTAAGTCCTCTTCCACCAAATTTTAGTATGGACCTGTTCTGTAAGTACCACAATCAACATGGGAACGACACAGACAATTGCTACAGATTAAAGCATGCCATACAGGATCAATTGGATTCTGGTAAATTTAAGGTCCAGCCCAGGCAAGTATCAGTGGAAAATAATCCCCTCCCTCACCACAGTGTCAATTTCATAGAATGGGAAGACGAGCCCTAGACCTTATTCCCATCATAGAAATACCCGAAGGAGTAAGCAGTATGGTTGTCACATCTGGTGACGAAGTAAACATGTTGGGTAGCCATCAAGAAGAAGAAGAAGAGTATGATTTTTATTTCCCTGAAGATTCCTTATACCCAATAGCAAAAGCACCGCAGGAAGAAGAAGAAGAACCATTCATCATCTACCTCTCAGATGAGGAAGTAGAGATAAATCGAGTTACCAACCATTTTCTTGAGATGGAGTTCACATTCTGAGAAGATGAGCAAGAAATAGCAGAAACCAGAATAGGAAAGAACTATAAACCATCTCACCTGATGGTAAATGATCCGGCTCAACCTGTGAAAGAGAAAGGTAAAGGACCCGACAACCAACTAGAACCTCCAAATCCTGTATTGAAACAATTACAAAAGACACAAGCCAACGTGTCCATTTGGGAGCTTTTGATGGCTTCCAAGGTCCACAGGGATACAGTACTAAGATCACTAGCAAGCATTCAGATCCCAGTTTCAATGGATGGAGAAGAACTAGCTATGCTAGTAAGAGGCAGATATGCTGTTAATGTAATTGTCTTTGGAGATGCTGATCTCCCTCGAGGAGGTAAGGATCATATACAGGCTCTACACATTACCATCGGATGTCGAGGCAAGAGCATTTTCCAAGTCCTGGTTGATAATGGGTCAGCTTTGGATGTATTCCCTTTTCATACCTTCAAGCATCTAGGCTTCAGCAAATCAGAATTGAAACCTTCAGATATGACCATCAAAGCATATGACAATACCAGAAGGGTTGTATTGGGTGTCTTCACAGTGCCAATTCAGGTAGGACCAGCTGAATTTGAAATGGAGTTCTAAGTCATTGACATTTCTTCCTCATTCAGCATGCTTCTAGGTAGGCCTTGGATCTATCAAGCCGATGCAGTGGCATCTACCTTGTATCAGAAAGTTAAATTCATCCACAAGGGTACTACTGTGACAATACACGCAGACTCTGCAGCCGTGAACACATTGGCCACTGGACAGAATGGTAAAGAGTCACAAGGGAATACTAAGCAAAACTTCTCTCTCGGAGGGTTCCAGGTCGACAACATCCTAACCACAACTAAGCCAGATCCTACAGGTACGCATCTGCCCTTTTCATTTTATCAATTACTTAACATGCTCTACTTTCCAAGTATGGGACTTGGTTCCCACCAACACGGTGATGTCACTTTCTTATCTCTATTGGTCAATGAGTATAGATTTGGACTGGGGTATACCCCCACTGAAGTGGATCTAAAAGTGATTAAGCAAAAGCAGAGGGGAGCTGACGAAAGATTTTGGAAGCTCGAGAGGATGAAATACAAGCATAGTAGTCAGTATGGTAGCAGCACAATAAGAGCATCAAACAAAGCAAGTAGGGATTGGCGACCCCAAAGGACATAGGAAACAGTCTGTCAAGCAATATCTGAGGGGTTGTACAATGTGCAGAACATCCAGTTTTCAAAGACCCTCAATGAGTATTTTGTTAAAGAAGGAGATGATAACATCTATTGTGGATTTTCGGAACCTTGGTTCAATGCCCACCTTCAAAAGCAAGTACTTCATGATTGTACTTTTGACTAGGAAGAGCTTAAGGAAGTCAAGATCCAAGAGCAGAGCAAGGAGCAGAAATCTGAGACAGAGATGATCGACATTAGCAACTTGTTCGATAACGATCAAGTGATGACGCTCACTGGTAAAGATCAAGATTGGAGTCTCGATGTTCAACAATTCACCTTCCCCGTCAGCAAAATAATCCCAAATTGGAGTTGTTATGATAATTTTGTTTACTCAAAGGGGTTGCCATGTGATCCACATATTATGGCCATGTCTGAGCCTAGGGTCCTTAAGTCTTTAGATAAGATTGAGTCCTTTTCAAGCTTTGAGTTTGTTCCACTAGGAACCTTTTCCTCTGTACCTCTGCTTTTGAACATAAATAAAGATGATGTTTTGAATTACACTGCGTCTACTTCTTCTTTTCCTTCCCTTTCTAACTCTAACTTTGAAAATGATGAGAATGATGAACCATCTCCTGAGATATTACAATCCATCCAAGCCTCAGAGGAGAAGAAGGCTCAACCTGTCAGCGAAGACTTCAAAATAATTAACCTCGGCTCAGCAGAGCAACCTCGAGAGATAAAGATCGGTGCTACCTTGACAGAAGAAGAAGCCAAACAAATGATAGAATTACTGATGGAGTTCCAAGAAGTGTTTGCCTGGTCCTATGAGGATATGCCCGGCATAGACCTTGAAGTTGTACAGTATAAGATACCTTTGGTCTCAGATGCAAGGCCATATAAGTAGAAGCTGAGGCGGTTAAGGCCTGAATGGACCCTCAAGGTTAAAGAAGAAATCATGAAGCAGTTTGACGCAAGATTCCTAGAGGTCACAAAGTACCCAGAGTGGCTAGCAAATCTGGTCATCCTACCTAAAAAGGAAGACTGAGGGTGTGCATCGATTATGGAAACTTGAATAAGGCTAGCCCCAAAGATGACTTTACATTACCAAAGATAGACATCTTAGTGGATAACACTATGAATCATGCTCTTTTGTTCTTCATGGATGGATTCTCAGGGTATAATCAGATAAAGATGGTACCTAAAGACAAGGAGAAAACCGCCTTCATAACAAACTGGGGTACCTATTGTTATATTGTGATGCCATTTGGATTGAAGAATGCTGGGGCAACTTATCAAAGAATGGCCACTACAATCTTGCATGACCTGATCCATAAGGAGGTAAAGGTGTATGTAGATGATATGATTGTAAAGTCATTCACCAGATAAGGTCACATCCCAGCACTAAGGAAGTTCTTCGAGAGGATCAAGCAATATAAACTAAGGCTCAACCCCCAAAAATGTGCATTTGGGGTAATAGCAAGAAAAATGCTAGGCTTTATGGTCAGCCAAAGAAGAATCAAAATTGATCTAGCCAAGATGAAAGCCATCTCTGAAATGCCATCTCCTCAAACTGAAAAGGAAGTAAGAGGTTTCTTGGGAAGACTTCAATACATCAACCGGTTTATTGCACATCTCACTGCAACATGCGAACCAATTTTCATGCTACTCCAAAAAGACCAGCCAAAAGATTGGAACCCTCAATGTCAGATGGCTTTCGACAAAATCAAGACCTGTTTGTTGAACCCACCAGTCTTAGCCCCAACAGTACCGGGGAGACCACTACTCCTTTACTTGTCAATACTAGAAGATTCTATGGGATCAATGATAGCCCAACATGACACAGATGGAAAGACAGAAAAAACAGTATACTACTTGAGAAGGAAATTCACAGGCTACGAAGCCAACTATACACAGCTAGAGAAGACATGCACAACCCTGGTCTGGATAACAAAGAGACTGAGGCATTATATGTTATCTTACAAGGTCATACTCATTTCCAGAATGGACTCCCTAAAGTATCTATTCGAGAAACCAGCTTTGACAGGAAGGTTGGCTAGGTGGCTATTGTTGTTGTACGAATTCGACATCACATACACTATGCAAAAGTCTATTAAGGGGAGCATAATTACAGAACATCTATCAGCTCTACCGGTTGAAGGTAACCTCAGAGATCTGGAAGATGTATTCCCAGATGAAGAAGTCCACACAACTCAAGAGGAGGGGAAGAACGACACATGGATAATGTTCTTCGATGGAGCAGCAAATCATATGGGATACGGGGCCAGCGTCTTATTCATAGAGCCAGAAAGGGCATTTGTGCCATTTTCATTTAGATTAGACTTTGATTGCACAAACAACATTGCAGAATATGAAGCATGTATCATGGAACTGAAAGCAGCCTTGGCCATTGGGGTCTGCAGATTAAAGGTCTATGGTGACTCATCGATTGTTATCTACCAAGTCAGAAGAGACTGGAAAACCAAAGATGAGAAGCTGGTACCTTACCAACAAATGTGCAATAACCTTGGCTCGAAAGTTCATGCAAATTGAATTTGACTACTCCCCAAGGGATACCAATAAGTATGCCGATGCATTGGCCACCTTGGCTTCAATGATTGGAAATGATCCTTTGGGACGTATCAAACCCCTAATCAAAGAGAAAAGAGTACGACTAGTCCACTTGGATGAAGTGAATGCACTGATAGTCGATGGCCGACCATGGTTTTCTCCCATCATAGATTTCATTAAGGAGGTAAAGTAATCAGTGAAAGCCACAACAGGTGAGAAGAAATCTCTTAGGCGATATACCTCTCAGTTCATACTATGCAAAGATATCCTATACAGAAGATCCCATGAAGGAGTACAGCTAGTCTGTGTAGACAAGGAACAGACGCAAAACATCATCGAACAAGTCCATCAAGGAATATGTGGACCTCACATAAATGCTAGAATGCTTGCAAAGAAGATCCACAAAATGGGATATTACTGGAACACAATGGAAGGAGACTGTGCAGATTTTGTAAGGAAATGTCACAAGTGCCAAATCCACGCTAATTTGATACATCTGCCTCCAGTAGAGTTGCATACTCTTAGTTTTCCATGGCCTTTCTCAACCTGGGGCATAGATGTGATTGGAAAGATTCATCCTAAAGCCTCAAATGGGCATGAATTCATCTTGGTTGCCATTGATTTTTTCACAAAGTGGGTAGAGGCACAGTCATATGCCAAGCTCACAGCAAACAATGTGGCTAAATTTCTACAAGAGTACATCATATGCTGACATGGGATGCCACATTCTATAATCTCAGATCAAGGACAACACTTCAGAGGGAGAGTCCAAGAATTATGTGACAAGTTCCATATCAAAAGGCACCGGTCTTCTCCTTATCATCCATAGACAAATGGGGTAGTAGAGGCGGCCAATAAAAATTTCAAGGTTATCCTCTAGAAGATGGTAGAGACTAATGTTGATTGGGCAGACAAACTACCTTATGCACTCTAGGCATACAGAACATCCATAAGAACATCCACTGGGGCAACGCCTTATTCACTAGTATATGGTATGGAAGCAGTCCTCCCAGTAGAAATAGAGGTGCCATCAATGAGAGTCTTGATATAATGTAAGATTCCAGAAGCTAAATGGCTACAATCCAAATATGATGAATTGAACTTCATTGAAGACAGAAGAATGAAGGCAGTCGATAATGCAAAAAAATACCAACAAAGAATGGCAGCAAAAAGGTGCATGTTCACCACTTAATAGACGGGGACCTAGTATTGAAGGAGCAAAGAGCACCTGTCCATGACCCTAGGGGTAAATTTCATCCTAATTGGAGTGGACCATTCATGGTAAAGGAAATCTTACCAAGAAAAGCTGTTCGACTGGTCAACATGGAGGGCATTGAGTTACAATACTTGACTATTATGTGTAGCCACTACCCACCAAAAAGAAAAAAAAAAGAGGGTCTAAAAGGCCTCTCTCTCACCTGTTGACACCAACAATGGGCATCAATCATTTGAAGAACTTACCGACATGGTTGACTAGATTCTCCAATGGGGTACAACAAAATTTCACCCAGGGATGGTTCATCCTATCATCATAATCAAAGAAAGAATTTCATATTTTTTTGGCTAAACTCTTTCATCCGTCCATCTATCCGATGGATTTCCCAAGAGTTACACATAAAAGCCCATCTTTCATATCATTTGATATAAACTCTCATGAATATATCAATCTGATAAATTATAAAATAAAAATCTGGCTGGAACTCTTATCTGTCATTCATTACATCCGACGGCGTCCAAGATTCCAATAGGCCCTTCCTTTCTCAAACTGATAAATGGGGTCTTCTTGGTAAGATAAGCCCATTCTACATAAATAACCACAAACTCCTCCAGGTGGCAAGACCTACCTGGACAGTTTCTTGTCAGTCCCATTTGGACCTCCACTTTTGCTCATCATGTCTATAGATTTAAGTACTTAAAACCCAGACAGAGTCATGTATATGTATACATTTCATGTGTAATCTACTAAGGGCATTTCAATATATCTAAACAACTACAATTTAAGATAATTCCAATGATTCATTATTTAACCTCTATTTGTATGTCGGGATTCCTATAGGTCATACCCGGAAGGCTGACAATCCATCGATTTGTCGAACAGAATTACAGAGATGGATAAGACATTGAAAAACTAGAGCTGGCGTGTTGAGTTCACAGAAGATAGCTCTTTCCTATGAAAGCATCAACTGGATGCACTTCCTTAGTTGACAATGATAAAATTATGCTCAGATCTCTTGAAAGCAGTCGCTCGATGCTGGGATCCAATAGTTCATGTCTTCAAGATGGGACAAGTCGAGTTATGCCCAACTGTAGAAGAATTTAGAGCTTGCCTCCTGCACACACCTAAGTGGAAGATCTTCAAACCATCTCCAGGAAAAGATTACAAGAAAGAGATACAATATTTTTTCAGCTGGGACAGGAAAGAAATGTGTCATTTTGTACAGGATCAACAACTATAGATAAAGCGCATGATCAAATCATATGCTCATACAAGTCCCAGAGGGAAAGAAGCACAGGATCAGAGAAGACATGTTTACCTCTATTGTGGCATAGCCCTGCTATTGCTATGAAGTTGCACATATACAAAATCTCCAATCATAATAGATCTCATCAAATATGCGAGACAAGGATTTGACATCATCCCTACAGTTTTGGCTGAGACATTAAAGGGCCTTGACTTCATGACAACTCATCAAGATCAGTTTGAACTAGACAATTTTAGCGGGTCACCATACCTACTTCAAATTTGGTTAACAGAGAGGTTAGGATTGGTTGAGGAATCTGAAGCAACGACCCTTATCCCCTACCAATTTGCAAAAAGAGTAGATCCTATGGCCTATCAGATGGACATAGATTGGTTCAATCGCCTCAAAGAAATAACCACAATAGATATCAGATGGAAATGTACTTGGTGGAAGCAAGAGCGGGTTGTTACAAATACAGAGAATAGTTTACATGTCCAATTCATGGGGTTGACTCATACTTCATTCTATTCCCCAACAAAGCTACCTCAGCAATTCAATATCCCAACAAGCACAGCAGAGAAGTGACTGATTGTGAACCTCTTAGAAAGTTGACATTAGATCTGGTTGATACCATTGCTCGTGAATGGAACAATTGAAAAGTTCAAACACTCCCTAGAGTTGCACCAATAAAAAAAACCAATAGCATTTTATGGTTTTGAATTCCAGTGTGTTTCATGAACTATGTCTCTTTAAATTCAATAAAAAAACATTTGTTCCCCCACTCCATTCAAAATGTTCATTCTAACAAGATTTTTATTATAATATGCTCTATGAAATTTTCAATGTTCTGACAAGTGCAGGTACTCAACCCAAAATGGAAAATCTAAAGAGCCTCAGTTCAGTTAAAAGAAAAGACAATAATTCCTCCATCTAGACAAATTAAAGCCGTTCCTAAGCTCGTGCAACCAGCCTTGTATTCACAGCCTAGCTTCATACAAGAAGAGGTTTATCAGCCTACAAATGGATCAAGTCGGGTTCAAGTCTGTGCATACCTTGCATCATGAGTCTCACCTCAGCAAGAAGAGGTTCCCAGCCAACAAACCAGTCTTGTATTCACAGCCTAGCTTCATACAAGAAGAGGTTTATCAGCCTACAAATGGATCATGTCGGGTTCAAGTCTGCGCATACGTTGCATCATGAGTCTCACCTCAGCAAGAAGAGGTTCCCAACCTACAAATGAGCCTTGTACTCACAGCCTAGCTTCGTACATGCAGAGGTTTATCAGCCTACAAATGGATCAAGTCGGGTTCAAGTCCGGACGTACCTTGCATCATGAGTCCCACCTCAACAAGAAGAGGTTCCCAACCTACAAATGAGCCTTGTATTCACAGCCTAGCTTCATACAAGAAGAACAATCACCAATTTTCCAAGAAGAGCAAACCTTCTTTCCAATCGAATTACATTCTGGGTTTTATTTCTAGGATACCCTTAGAATATGTAGGCAGTTTAGGACAAATTACCCTAAGTGTAGCCCAATAAGCAATCTCACTCATATAAAAAATATGGTTCTTTTGTCTTTAGCCTTCAATTGGTAACAATCTCGGATAAAGAGGGGCATTTGTAAGCACCCCATTTTTGCCATCCCTAGCATAAGTGAATCCATATGACAAGTTTTTGGCTTTTAATTCAAGGGTTTGTGATTCTTTAATGAACCCCACAGCAGGGTCATGGACTATTACCTACTTGAATGTATAGGTCATGAAATTATCTTCAAATTGAGACCGGAATCACCCAATTCTGACATCAAACAAGGAAGGTATCACAGTTGTAGTTGGTTTGAAAGTGCAGGGGCGTTTATGCAATTATCATAGAATGCATGCATAAATTATCATTGAACTTCAAATCATCATATCTTGATCATCTGATATCTGAATCATATGACTTAAGTACCAATATTCCTTATTTTTAGTCCTTTCATGCAGAATTATCAATATAACTTCAATTCTTCATATCTTTGCCGTTCTACGTCTGATTCAGATGATTCAATGGCCATTATTCTTCATTTTGGGTGTTCTGCAAAGTGGACGTGAAAAATTTGGTACAAAAATCTTCGAAGGGTCCCATGCAAAATTACATGTTGAAATGGTCATTTAATCTTTAAAAATTTATATTTTGGTCACCCCACATCCAAATCAGTTGATTTCAATTTCAATATGTTCCATTTTTAGTGCTCTACAAAGTTGACATAAAGGATTTTAGGCAGAGGTCTCCAAGGATCCCATGCAGAGTGGTTAGTCGAATTATCGTAAATTGGCCTATTTAAACTTTAGAAATTCATAAGTTGGCCATTTTACTTCCAAATGAGGTGATTCAAGCTCCAGTATTTCTCATTTTTAGTGTTCTACAAAGTGAACATAGAAAATTTGGGGTAAAGACTGTAAAAAAATTCCATGTGGAATGGCGGCAAAAATGGCCTATGAAATGATAGAGAGAGTAAATCCAGCTCCACCCACACTGGACCAGAATAGGCTAGACCAACCAGCCCAATCTGTCCCAGCTCAAACCAATCCAAACCAAATCAGTTCAGTCCATGTACATGTACTTTATGTACATTTTTGTATATATATTATATATAATATATTATGTATTATATGTTATACATTGTATACAATATATATATGTACGGTTATGGCATGGACTTGGTTATAGAAAAGATAGAAAAAAATGCTGGCCATGGATTTATGGAAAGAATGAGATTGAGAATTGACCATGGATTTATGAAAAAAAAAAAGAGATTGAAAAGGAAAGAAGGGAAGAAAATCTAATGGGGAGAGAGAAGAGAGGATCCGAGGAGAGAGACCGAATAAGAGAGGGAGAGAGTCCGAACAAAGAAAGAGAGAGGACGGTAGCAAAAAAAAAAGAAAAAAAAGAGGAGAAAAGGAGTGGAAGCCGAGAGAGAAAAGAGAAAAAGGAAAGATTGAGAGAAGATGGAAAAAAGAAAAAAGGAAGGTGGGAGACGCATAGATTGAGAGAAAAGATGAAAAGAAAAAAAAAATTTAGAAAGATTGGGAAGGGAGAATCTGAAAAGGAATGAAGAAAGGATCTCTAGAAGATGGAGATTCGGGGGGATTGGAAAAAAAATGGAAAAAGAGATTGAGAGAAACAGAATAAGAGAGGGAGAGAGTCCGAACAAGAAAAAAAAAAGGGACGGTAGCAAGAAAAAAAAAAGGAGAAAGGAGAGGAAGCCGAGAGAGAAAGGAGAAAAAGGAGAGATCGAGAAATAGGAAGGAAAGAAGGGAAAGAAAAAAAAGAGAAAAGGAAAAGAAGAAGAAGAAGAAGAAGGAGAAGAAGGCAGAGAGTTAGAGAAGAAAGGGACAAAGAAGAGGAGAAAGAAGAAAAGTAAAGGAGGAGGATTCACCTTCAGAAATTTTAGCATGATCATTAAGAAATCCTATATCAAAGGTTTCACTACATTTGAGCACAAGGTTGGTACCCCAAAACAAATTTAGTAGTGTTTTATAAAGTTTGAATGTTGATTTTGCTTAAAGAGGCTCATTTTCATCAAATCTCGATTGGGAATGCCCTATTGCATGCATGTTGATGTTAGGATGCTCATGTCTAATATTTTTTATGTATGAAATTTTTTTTTAAATTTCTCGTTGATGAAGATTTGAATACCATATGATGATGTTGATGTTTTTGATAATTTCTACAAAGTAGATTTATGATATGAAAATTCCAGATTTAGAATCCAAATTTGGGACATGCATCTCATGTGATTTTGTTTAAAATTTGAAATCAAATTTTTATGAGATTCTCTCTGATATGCCAGAAGACTTCCCTAGAAATATCGTTTCATTTGAAATTGGGAATGTTCATCAAAACAAAATTCTCCATTGGCGCTGCTACCCTACTCGGGTATAGTGCAAACCCTATCAGAAAGTATCTAGAAAAGGGGTCTTATGGCTATAATCAAAAAACAACTTCCTACAAAAATTTTAGATTTGGAAGTCTTCTAAAATGTGGCACTAGTTTCGAATTTTTTCAATTTTTCATTGAATTGATATGATTTTTGAAGTGCATAGTGCTCTGTTTTTTAATCAATTAGGATATACTGATTGGCATGACTGAAAAGTATTTTTTTTCACAATGAGAATGTTCTGTTTGCACTTGTTTTCTTAATAAAATTTTAGATCTGTCAATTATCTACATGGACATATATTTTGATTTAATTTTCATTAAGTGTTTGATTTTATACAGAATTTATGGTGCAACTGGTCACAAATCTAGAATAAACTTGACCAGTGCATATATCCGTACTTGTGGCATTCATTTGACTTGGTTTCGTCCCCTGTTGGGATTAGATGCTTTGAAACAAAAGTTAGATTTCTAAATCTTCTTTCTAAGAGTATGTTTTGAGGCTAATTCTGATATATTTAGGTCTCCATATGGCCATTGTGGTACAGAGTGACAGAATCTGTCACCATGCATCTCCACTGAATTGTGCAATATTTTTTACCCATATGTGGTCTCTGTTGGGACTCGACCCCTTCAGATGAAATGTAGCGTGTCAAGTCAAATTTCTGTGAAAAAAAAGGCATAATTTGAGTTAGAGAGGACCTACTTATGGCCATTTTGGTATAATATGACAGAATTTGAAATCAGTTCATAGTTTGTGCAATACTTGACACTTTGTGTGGCAATTTTGACTATTTTTGAGTCATTGTTTATTTTGAATGTCTTCATAAAAAGTTATAGTATTTTCAAATAACTTCTTGAGCATATGTTTTGATAATTTTGGTTTTTTTAGAAAGATTTCATCGATGTCTCATTCACTGTAATTAATATGCAATTGGTTGCTTGAGTGATTTGGTGAATTCTATCATGTTTGATTGCACACTTGCTACATTTAGAGTATCCACATGCCACATTTGGATAAATTACCACATTTAGAGTGCTTACATGCTTTATTTGGATTGCTCACATACCATGTTTGTCATATCCATGTATTACAGTATTTGGTAGAATAAATAGATTTTTTTACCATATTTAGTAATATCCTGATAATTGCCATATTTAGACATGCCATGTTTAGACTTGCCATGTAAGAATATAGCATAGTAAGTTTTACCATGTTTAAATAAATTTTTATGGTATTATATGCCATGTTAGGGAGATTTTCATAATCTTGCTATATATTATGTTAGTTACCATAAACATCATACATGCCATAGATAAAATATTCTATTTTTAGAAATAGCTTTATTCTTTGCAACACCCTAGTTGAACTGCCATATATGCACACTTCTAGAAGACAATCTAGGCATGGGGACGTGCATTTAGGCAGCCACATTCTTGGGAAGGGTATAATGGAAAATAATAAAAGTCTTAACAAAGAAAGAGAATGCCTTGCCAAACCTTCTTAAATTAGAGCTTAGGATGAAGGGTAGTTCGGGAAGATCCCTGCCCCTCAGCATACTTTGACCTAGAACAGGTTGCTCCTTAAACCTAGAACAAGTTCCAAATCTTTAACTTAAAATAGGTTATTTCACCACATATTCGAACTACGCAGATTCTGATTCCTAGGGCAAACCCTAGGATACGTAGGACATTTGGAAAAATCCCAAATTCAGATACAAACTTTTGTCCACTCGGACTATCCATAGATCCACTTGGATGTCCATCCGCATTTCGACCCATAATGGGTTATCCACATTTCAACCTAGAAAGGGTTATCCATATTTCGACCCAGATAAGGTCATCCACATTTAGTCCCAGAAAGGGTTATCCAGATCTCAATCAATCTAAATTCAGATCCATGGTCCACTTGGACTGTCCACTCACCTACTAGGAATACCTAGTTCAACCCGCATGGAGTACCCATTCTTAGATCCACTAAGACTATCTATCAGTCCGCATGGACTATCCAAATCCTAACCGATAGGGTTTTTCATCCTTTCAAGTATAAAATTCAACTTGAACAATGAACTTAATCATGCACAAGCATAAATCACAGTCATAAACATTAATCACACCTGAACTACGATGGTGAACCTAATTTTTGGAAGAAGTCCGAGATACATAGGCAATCTGGTGGATCTAGATTCGGTTCAAGAATATCAAACCACTTGGTTTGGTTCGGTTTAATAGATAGAGTCTAGCATAGAAAAGGTATAGGAGACCAATTTCGATCGAGCGGTTTGGGTGCCTAACCCCTTCCCATAACTGTAACCTAACCTTACCCAATCTCTGATGGACCAAAAAAATCCAATCTAAGGGTCATGAGTCAATTGAAGTCTTACCTTGGGGTGAGATTACACATTTCTGAGGTCCTAGACCTTAATCTAGGTGGCGACTCCCAAATCCATCCATCTTTGTCCTCACAAAAGGTCTTTGAGAATTTATAATGCCATCTAGCTTACTGTTACAAGGGTGCGCTAGAGTTTTACTTGGCTCATCAGGTTGAGTTAATTTTTGTCATCTTTCAAACTCTTCTTCTTCATACTCAGTCACTTTTGCTTTTAACAGAATAAATTCCTTCTCAAGCTCTTCAAATTTAATCGTCATAGGGGCTTGTATTTGAAGTTGAGCTCTCAAACCTACATTCTCAGTCATTACTTTAGAGTGATCTGTAGATACCTGTCCAAGCTGAGTTTTGATATTGTCAATAATTTTCTTGTACTCATCATCTTGTACTCTCAGTTTTTGAATCAACTGTTTTTACTTTTTAACTTCTTTTGAGACAAATTTATTGTTCTTTCGTTCCTTATTAAGTTCCTTCATAACTGGTAGAAACTTTGCCTCAAAAATTATTTCACCTTCTTCGTCATTGCTTGAGCTTGATTTTTCATTTTCATCTTCTTCAATACTGTTTGAGGTAAATTCTTTATTTTTTTTCTCTTCCCATTCTTCAAGGAAAACCATGAACAAAGCCTCACGAGGCTCACCCTCTGAAATATTATCTGAGTCATCATCTGAAGTGTCACTATTCCTCTTGGAAATAAAGCCTTTTCTTTTAGGCTTGTTCTTCTTAAAGCTCTTGGCATTGTAACTATCATTGCTGTCATCTTCATCATCACTATCAAATTTATTCCTCTTTGGACATTTTGCAGCAAAGTGTCCAACCTTACCACAATTAAAGCACTTGAATGGGAGTTTGTTCTTGTACCTTCCTGTCCTTTTCTTAAGTTTTCTAGTGAAGTGTGTTGTAGCCTCATCTTCACTATCTTCCTCATCTGGTTTTTTAGAAATCTTCAGCTTCTTCATGGCCTTGAAGGCTACTTGTTTATCAACATAGGTTTCTGGATCAACTCTCATCTCAAAAGCTATCAAGGCTCCATGAATCTCATCAATAGTGACCTGTTCTAAATCCTTGGTCTCCTCAAGAGCTGATACTTTTGACTCAAATTTGGGAGTAAGAGACCTTAATATTTTTGGACAGACAATATGACCTTTTAGGTCCTTACTAAGCCCTCTAATAAAGTTAACCACTTCATTAACCCTGTTCATGTACTGGTCAATGGTCTCATCCTCATTCATCTTCAGGTTCTCAAACTGACCTTTGAATGTTTACAGCTTGACAGTCTAGATCTTCTTATCTCCTTCATATATGTTAATCAATATATCCTAGACCTCCTATATTGTCTTGCAGTCCATGACTTTAGCAAATTCACTATTTGTCAGTCCCCCTTAAATAGCATTTAAAGCCTTTCTATTGTTTTTAAAATTTTTCTTGTCTACTGCAGTGGAAGCATTCGTGTCATGAGGAGTGTAGCCATTCTCAATTGAAGCCCATACATCAAATCCAAGAGACCCTGTATAGATCTCCATTCTTTTATTCCAAAATACAAAATTTGTCCCATCAAACAATGGGGGTTTGTAAGAACCTTCCCTTGGTGCCATGATAGTACTCTGATCTCTCAGTTGCTGATTAAGCAGTTACTAAGCCTGGTGCTTTGATATCAATTGATGAACATAATATGACACTGAGAGGGGGGATGAATCATTGTCTAAAAATTCTCCCTAATTATTTTACTGCTGCCCAGAGCTGATAGAGATATATTCTTTTACATACACACAAGCGTACGTAAATCTACCTCGCTACCACTTAGTGGCCAGGTCTAACAGATTTGCACACCCACCCTGCAAGCCATTCCACGCACTCCAAAATATATCAGAAAGATAAAACAATGAACACAGGGATATTACGAGGTTCATCAACACAGTATGTGATGGCTAGTCCACGAAGTAATGCCCAACGGGCTCCATATTTACTCAACACTCAACTTTTAGTCTCTAACAAGACAAGGATATTAACCCAAGGTTTTCCTAGTATAAAACTGAGAGGGCGTAACAATGCCAAGATTCAGGCAACAACAGCCAGTGTTCAGCACCCACTGCACACACCACGCTTAGCTCACACCCACAAGAAGCAAATAACAATTTTTTAGGCTTATAATTATGCCTTATAATTTTTCCCCCACTAGCTAGGTATTCAACAACTTTCACCTATGCTAGCATACAATATATTGAAAGCATAAATAGATAAGGAATTGAAAAATCTCACAAACAATGCTTTCGAATGGCCAACAATATCTCTAAAGCTTCACACTGCTCTCAGGTACTCTCCAACAGTTTTCAATGATGATAGAGATCGATTTACAAAGCACACCTCATCCATAGGATTTCAATCTCTTCCATACAACCCATAATCACCAAGAATATAAAAATAAAAGCTCTACTGACCTCTCAAAGGGATTCAGCCATTGATGCATAGAGAAGAGGTAGTTCGTGATTAATCACTCCCACAGGGCATGAAACCCTAGAAATCCTTCTATCTGCCTTCAAAATGTTCTTTTCAAATTTTCTCAGTGTTTTTATGACTCCCAACAACTCCCAATGTATAGAAGATCCGAAAATATGGAAATTGCAACTTGAATGGACCGATTTGGAGCTCGGATGGCCAAGTTATGGCAGTTTGAAGTTCGACCAGTTAGAAATAAGAAAATAGAATCTTCTGGAGCAATTTTGTGTGCCTGCGCAACACTGGATCGCCGTCCGCTATATGCATTGTCGAGCGTTGATTGTCAGAGATGGAATCTATGCTTTTAGCCAACGGATAACTTTAAAAAGGTGGGATCGCCCATTGTCTGTCGGATTGTCTCATTCCGGTCAGCAAAAGTCAAAAAGCCTCGAGACCATCCGATCTGGATCTGCTCTGCTGCGCACCATTCGCGCACTTCACCAAATCAAAGGCGGACCTTCATGAAACATGAACCACTGTCATAACTTGCATTTGGCCTATCAGATTGCACGCAATGACATCTAGACGCGATCTCGGTGCCACATAGTAGCCCACCATTTTCAGATCCATTCGATCTGGATCTTGACGACGTGGCTTATTATTAGCCGTCCAATCGGTTTCTTTATCAAATAATGATAATTACCGTGCTGTCCTTTAACTTTCAATAGTTGCAAAAAGGCCTTCTAACTTTTATACAATATTATTGTTTTCCCTGTATCACATTCACTCACTGAGAACTCCAATTTTTGCCATTTTTCGAGCGATTTGACAAGAATGGCGATATCTCCCTCATCCGAAGTCAGAATTGAGCGATTCAAGTTGTGTTGGAAAGCTAACTCGATGATCTTTATCTTTCCAATATTGGATCTCCATGAACCTACTATAGGACCCACTAAAAATAGGCCCAAAGTTAAAACTCTATGAAACCTTAGAATTCACTCTATGAAACCTTGGAATTTGAACCTGAAACTTTGTGTGCATGCATGCCAAGTGTCGTGGGCTACTGTGTTGGCATGTCACCTTGCCACCACACCTGTGGGTCTCACAGAATCACTGCTACGTCAATAGAAACACTGCTACATCACCAGAAATACTGTCAGATCATGCAGACACTCTCTCTCATCAAACTCAGTGTAAAATCACATTCAACTCGGTGCAAGTAATCTGAAACACATGTAGAACACTATAGAATACACATAAGAGGTTACTCCATCTTTGCCACTGCACTGACATTCTCTCTCCTTATTCCTCTAACTGAATGCTCACAAACACTGTCACATCAGCCAAGTTGCCAACAATGACAACATAAATTCTAACACTCATATATCACAATGGATAAGACTAAAAGTGGCAATGGATTTTGAGGTATTGGTGGGGAAGGGTATGCGACATTGTTTAGATATATTACAAACATCACAAACGTAGTTGATGGATTCATAATTTTATATATTTATTTCCCTTATATTTAGTCTATTTAACATATTATATCTTATGGTACTCATTTGTGATGATTCCTTATATATAAGACATTGATGAAAAATATAGGTAATTTACGTTTAAAATAAAAAAAAATCTGATATTTTCAATAATGACCTTCTGAATTTCATGCAGGTTTTCAATGTGGAAAGAATTCTAGAAATCAAATGTGATCTAAAAATCTGATCTGGAAAGCTGATTTGAATTCAGACCAGAAAAGGAAGATTACCACACTTAGAAGGTTTACTATTGAAAGGATTTGATTGATTGTCATAAATCTTGAGGAGAATATATACCTCTATGGAATATTACAAAGATTGGCAGGTCTAGGGGTGGCATTTGGTTAATAATGGAATGATTTTCTATTTAATATAGGCAAGAGGATTTTGTTTAAGCTTTATTTTCATGTAATAAGGTTGTCAATTCTAGACATACCAGTTTTAGTCTTCTCTACTCTGGCTATTTAAGCAATGTAAAGGCTACGTAATAGAGCATCCAAGAATTATCGAGAAGATAGTTTTATTTCTTTTGTCTTTCTTTTCTATCATGTCTAGCTAAGTTTTTTAGTCGATTCAAGGGGAATTCAATCCGGTTAGTAAAATTGTGAGACTCTGTTCTTAATTTTAATTATTTTTCTATTCAAATATCTATGTTTCTTGGTTTTTCATGTTAATGGTTGCATGATTCAATTTATTAAGAGGCCTATTAATTGATTGAGTTATGTGGTTTATTGCTAACCTGAATCCATAATCCGTAATTGTTATGGTGTTCAGAAAAAATAGCAATTGAGCAGAATAATTATGATCCAAGTTTTTGTTACTTGCTTAAAGGAAACATAGAATGAATTAAATAATCTGACGCTTGTTAGATTTTTGTTCATCTTTAACTCCCTCTGAGAGTGTAATGCTATCAGTAAATTCATGAGGATTGCTTAATACCAATTGGTTTATTAATAAGAATTAAATTATGTGCTGGGTTCAAATTAATGAAATTAGGGAAGGTAAAGATTGTCTAGCTTTTTCATAATCCTTGGTTAAATATTTGAATAGAGTAATTTATTTTTGGTTGCGCTAGACACGCATAAAAAATTTGGTGCCATTGTCGGGGACTAATTTAATCAGATTGTGATTATTTTCATTCTATTTTATTTTTTTTAGTCACTTGTGTTCTTACCTTTGTGTGAAGTTTTTTTTTTTCTATTTCAGGTGTCCATAGTTTTTCCGACAAGTACTGCTTGCGCATGAAATTCAGGACAACATAGGGGTGCTACAAGAAGCTTATTTCGAAGAACATTAATAAAAAAACTTGATTTAATAATTTTAATTTTACTTGGTTTTCGTGCACTTTGTATTGTCGGTTAGAATTTTTCTTTGGGACTTTTTTTTAATTAGTTTTTATTGTATGGGTATCTTGGTTAATGACTCGATCTTCTAACTCTGGTAAATTGATATTTGATCCAGAACCCGAAATAACTTTACACCGATTAAGGAAAGAAGCTAAGAAAATCCTGACAGGATAGGTTTCAACATCACAAGGATCAATTGTTTCTAATATAGTTGCTAGTGAGCTGCTAGTAGAGGAAGCCATGGCTGAAAACAGGACTTTGAAAGAGCTGGCTGCTCCTAATCTAAACCAGCAACCTTTGTGTATTGAATTTCCAAATCTAGAAGCGGCATTTGAATTAAAATCGGGATTAATCCATTTATTACCCAAATTTTGTGGGCTTGCAGGAGAAGATTTTTATAATCATTTGAAGGAATTTCACGTGGTATGCTCTAGCATGAAACCGCAGGGTATTACAGAGGCACAGATGAAGCTACGCACTTTTCCATTCTCTTTAGATGAATATTCTAAAGATTGGTTGTACTACCTTCCCTCTGGTACAATCAATTCATGGAATGAGATGAAATGCCAATTTTTAGAGAAATATTTTCCTGCATCCAAAGCGACAAATATAACGAAAGAGATATGTGGAATTCGGCAACACCATGAAGAAACATTATATGAGTATTGGGAACGCTTCAAGAAGCTTTGTGCAAGCTGCCCATACCATCAAATTAGTGACCAGCTTCTGACTCAATATTTCTATGAAGGATTGTTACCAGTGGAGAGGAGTATGGTGGATGCCGCTAGTGGAGGAGCTTTAGTTGATAAAACTTTAAAAGCCGTGAAAAGGTTAATTTCTAATATGGTAGCAAATTCACAGTAATTTAGTACAAGGATAGAGCAAACATCGAAGAAAGTTAATGAGGTAAGTATATCAAACCTTGAACGTCAGATTTCTGATCTAACTTCTTTGGTGAGACAAATGGCTGTAGGAAATTTACAAACAGTTAAAGCATGTGGTATTTGCTCAGCCACCAGTCATGCTACGGATATGTGTCCCACACTTCAAAAAGATACATCAGTCCAACAAACAAATGCCATGGGAGGATTTCAAAGGCAATCTCAGCAAAAGTATGATCCATACTCAAATTCATACAACCCTGGATAGAGAGATCACCCAAATTTGAGTTATGGGAATCAAGTTTCCCAGAATTGTTACCAACCCCCATTCCAAAATAGGTAGCAAACAAATCAGAGTATGTCACTTGATGAGATTGTTAAGGCACTGGCTAGCAATACACAACAGTTTCAACATGAGACAAGAAACAACATTCAGAATATAGAGAAGCAGATTGGTCAACTTACAACATCAGTAAGCAAACTTGAAGCTCAAGGATCTGGAAAATTACCATCTAAACCATCATAAACCCATGTGAGAATGCAAGCGCCATTACGTTACAGAATGGAAGAGAACTTGAGCCCTTCATTGCTAAATCTATAGATTCAGCCAAGACAGTTCAAAAAGAAACAAAAGCCAACAGCAATGATTTTTCCAAGGTAAAATCTCAATCAGTTGTGCATAATTATACTAATTTTGTTCCTCTCCCTTTTCCTAGCAGGCTGTCTAAATCAAAAAAGGAAGAACAAGAGAAAGAAATTCTTGAGACTTTTCGAAAGGTAGAAATAGACATACCTCTACTTGATGCAATTAAGCAAGTCCCAAGGTATGTAAAATTTCTCAAAGAGTTGTACACTTCAAAGAAAAAGTTAAGGGTAATGAGAAAATTAGTGTAGGGGAGAACGTATTAGCAGTTATTCAGCGTAAGTTACCCCCAAAATGCAAGGATCCAGGTATGTTTACGATTCCATGTGTGTTTGGTAATACTAAGTTTGAACGTGCCCTGTTAGACTTAGGTGCATCCATAAATGTCATGCCGTACTCAATTTATACATCTTTTAATTTGGGTCCTTTGAATAAAACGGGTGTAATTATCCAATTAGCTGATCGTTCTAACGCATATCCTGAGGGAGTAATTGAGGATGTTTTGGTATAGGTAAATGAGTTAATTTTTCCTGTTGATTTTTATATTTTAAATATGGAAGACATTAATTCCCCAAATCCTACCCCAATACTGTTAGGAAGATCTTTCCTCAAAACCACTAAAACAAAGATTGATGTCCATGATGGTACCCTTACCATGGAGTTCGATGGAGAAATTATCAAATTTAATATATTTGAGGCTATGAGGTATCCTTACTCTGATGTTCAATCTATATTTTCTATTGATATAGTTGATGTGTTTGTACGGGAGGTTTTTGAACTGAGCTATAATGATGAGCTGGACATGGTACTTATTCAAGGATTGAGAAAGACTGACACAACAATGCATCTGAGTCCTGAGATTGAAGAAATGATTACGGCATTATAGTCATTACCTCCATTTACTAAAGAATATGAAGTTAAGAAATTGGATTTAATAGCATCTCATGACAAACTGTTACCTTCTGTTGTGCAGGCACCAATCTTGGAGCTAAAACCTCTTCTTAACTACCTTAAGTATGCTTATCTAGGAGATGATGAGTTATTACCTGTTATCATTGCAAAGAACTTGACAAGTGTGCTAAGAGAGGCTTTTGAGAGTGCTACAGGACAACAAAACAGCAATCGGTTGGACTATAGCTGACATAAAGGGCATAAGTCCATCAATGTGCATGCATTGAATCTTATTGGAAGATGGTGCTAAACGAAACCAAGAAGCTCAAAGGAGACTAAACCCTTAGATGATGGAGGTAGTGAAGAAGGATATTCTAAAGTTATTGGATGAAGAAATCATTTACCCAATTTCAGATAGCAAATGGGTAAGTCCAATCCAAGTTGTGCCGAAAAAGTCTGAAGTGACAGTGGTCAAGAACCAAGACAATGAATTTGTTCCAACAAGGGTCGTAAATGGATGGAGGATGTGAATAGACTACCACAAGCTAAACATAATGACAAGGAAGGATCATTTTTCTCTACCATTTATTGATCAGGTGTTTGAGCGATTAGTAGGTAAGTCTTTTTATTGTTTCCTTGATGGGTATTTGGGTTTTAATCAAATTGTGATTGCATCAGAGGATCAGGAAAAAACATTATTTACATGCCCATTTGGGACTTTTGCTTTTAGGAGAATGTCTTTTGGGCTTTGTAATGCACCAGGTACATTTCAGAGATGCATGATGATCATATTTTTAGATTTAATAGAAAATTACATTGAAGTTTTCATGGATGATTTTACGATATATGGTAATTCATTTGATGCTTGTTTGGATAATCTATCTCGGGTGCTTGAACGTTGCATTGAAACAGACCTTGTTCTGAATTTTGAAAAATGTCATTTCATGGTAGAACAAGGAATAGTTTTAAGACTTGTAGTTTCAAGTAAGGGTATTGAGGTCGATAAGGCAAAAATTGATTTAATTGTAAACTTACCCTACCCCACAAGTGTGTGGGAAGTGCGTTCATTTCTTGGCCATGTAGGTTTTTATCGCAGATTCATTAAGGACTTCTCAAAGATTTCCTTACCATTGTCCAAACTATTGCAAAAAGAGGTGTCCTTTGAGTTTGGTCAAGAGTGCAAGGTAGCTTTCGACAAGCTAAAATCTGTATTCACTACGACTCCCATATCCAACCCCCTGATTGGAGTTTGCCATTTGAGATAATGTGTGATGTGAGCAATTAAGCGGTTGGAGCAGTCTTAGGACAACGTGTTGGCAAGCAAGCTTATGTGATTTATTATGCATCCCGGACACTCAATGCGGCTCAGTGCAATTATTCTACGACCTAAAAAGAGCTTTTAGCTATAGTGTTTGCATTAGATAAATTTTTGATCTTATTTACTTGGGTCTAAAGTGATTGTATTTTCTGACCATGCAGCATTGAAGTATCTATTGACGAAGAAGGAGTCGATGCCTAGATTGATCAGGTGGATTCTTCTGTTGCAAGAGTTTGATCTTGAGATCAAAGACAAAAAAGGAGCTGAAAATCTAGTAGCAGATCACTTGAGTCAGTTGGCAAGAGAAGAGAATCACGAGCCCTTAAACGAATTCTTTTTCGATGAGCATTTATTCACTTTACAAAGTATGGTTCCATGGTATGCTGATCTGGTAAATTATTTAGTTGGTAGGGTCATATCTAATGAAATAAGTAGAGCAAAAAAGGACAAACTTAAAAGCGAAGAAAAATACTATGTATGGGATGATCCATACTTGTGGAGATATTGTTCGGATCAAATTATTAGGAGATGTGTGCCTAATTCTGAAATTTAGTCTGTCCTTACTTTTTGTCATGCTTAGGCTTGTGGAGGTCATTTCGAACCCAAAAGAACAGCTAAAAAAGTGTTAGATGGTGGTTTTTATTGGCCTACATTATTTCATGATGCTTATGTCATTTGTAAGACATATGAACAGTGCCAAAAGACAAGAAGTTTAACCCATAGGAATGAGATGATATAAATCCCAATACTTAAATGTGAACTTTTTGATGTGTGGGGTATTGATTTTATGAGTCCATTTCCTTCGTCTTTTGGTTTTGTTTACATATTGCTTGCAGTTGATTATATTTCGAAATGGGTAGAAGCAATCGCCACCAAAACTAATGATTCCAAGGTTGTTATAAGTTTTATCAGGTCTAACACCTTTAGCAGGTTCAGGATACCAAGAGCACTGATTAGTGATCAAGGAACTTATTTCTGCAATAGGCCACTGGAGGCGTTGCTAAAGAAGTATGGTGTTTTTCATAAAACATCTACACCCTACCACCCTCAAACAAATGGACAAGCTGAAGTATCCAATAGAGAAGTCAAATCTATTTTGGAGAAGACTGTGAAACCAAACAGAAAGGATTGGAGCCTTCGACTTGATGATGCATTATGGGCTTACCGAACAGCATACAAGACGCCTATTGGGATGTCCCCTTATCAGTTAATATTTGGTAAGTCATGTCACCTTCATGTAGAATTAGAGCACAAGGCTTATTGGGCAGTCAAGAGTTGCAACATGGAGATGGACAATGATGGTATGCATAGGAAATTGCAATTGCAAGAATTGGAGGAGATACGACTTAAGGCTTACGAGAATTCCAACATATACAAGGACAAGACTAAGGCTTTTCATGACAAGAGGATTATGAGGAAGTAATTTGTAATTGGACAGAAAGTCTTGCTTTACAATTCGAGACTTAAATTGATGCCTGGTAAGTTACGTTCTCGTTGGATTGGACCTTTTGAAGTTACTAATGTGTTTCCTTATGGTATAGTTGAAGTTCGAAGTTTCAAAATTAACAAGGTTTTCAAGGTTAATGGGCATCGACTCAAGACATTCTATGAAGGCTTTAATGAGCATATTATAGACGAAGTACAACTAGGGGATCCCGTTTATTTTGATTGAGGAGTACTGAGTCGAGCTAACGATGTTAAACACAAGCGCTGCTTGGGAGGCAACCTAAGAAATCGGATTTGTTTTTCTTATCATTTTTAATTACTTTTTTTTTACATCTTTCCATTATATTTTTAACTTCCATTGGGGACAATGTCAGATTTAAGTGTAGGGGGAGGAATTAGGATTTCTCTTTTGTTTTATTTTTATTTTTATTTTTTAGGTTTTGTTTTTAATTTTCGTATGATGTGTTATAGAAAAAAAAAATTTCAAAAGTTGTATTCCAAAAAAAAAAAAAAAATCAAATAGCAAAGCATAGTTCTCAAATGAAAAGAAAAAGAATGAAAGAAAAAGAAACTGGAGTTTGGGATGTTTTGTTGAAGAGCTTTATCTATGAGCCCTTATCATTTTGATTGCTCAATTTTTTTTGTCTTAATGCTCTATTAGTTTCTTGGGTTTTAACGTCAGTACATTTTTCTTATCCGTACCTTGAACCATAGCCCCATTACAATCTTGATAAAGACCTTTTGATTCATGTATGCGTGTATTCTAAGTAATGGAGATTTTGGTGAATAAGCAAGCCCATGGTAGTGCATCTTCATAGGAAGATCTTGAGTGAAATAGTTAAACCTTGAATTCTTGAGTCAGTAGAGAGAATCCCAAGAGAAAATCTACTAAACATTAGCATGTTCCCTTTTGAATAAGACTGATATGTTAGATATTGCTCATATTTACTAAGTGACCTTTGACTATGACATATATTGTTCTCTTGATCTCTTGAATTAGTTTCTGATTCATGGTACACATATTCTTCGAATGCTGTGGGATGAAAGTGAAAAAAAGAATTTAGTATTTTAGTTTATCCAAGGACGTGCAAGAGCTAAGTATGGGGGAATTTGATGGATTTATAATTTTATATATTTATTTTCCTTATATTTAGTCTATTTAACATATTATATCTCTTATGGTACTCATTTGTGATGATTCCTTATATATATAAGACATTGGTGGAAAATATTGGTAATTTATGTTTAAAATAAAAAAATTCTGATATGTTCAATAATGACCTTCTGAATTTAATGCAGGTTTTTAATGTGGAAAAAATTCTAGAAATTAAACGTGATCTAAAAATCTGATCTGGAAAGTTGATTTGAATTCAAACCAAAAAAGGAAGATTACCACACATAGAAGGTTTACTATTGAAAGGATTTGATTGATTATCATAAATCTTGAGGAGAATATATACCTCTGTAGAATATTACAAAGATTGGCAGGTCTAGGGGTGGCATTTGGTTAATAATGGAATGATTTTCTATTTATTATAGGGAAGAGGATTTTGTTTAATCTTTATTTTCATTTAGTAAGGTTGTCATTCTAGACATACCAGTTTTAGTCTTCTCTACTCTGACTATTTAAGCAATGTAAAGGCTACGTAATATAGCCTCCAAGAATTATTGAGAAGATAGTTTTATTTCTTTTGTCTTTCTTTTCTATCATGTCTAGCTAAGTTCTTTAGTCGATTCATGGGGAATTCAATCCGGTTAGTAAAATTATGAGACTCTGTTCTTAATTTTAATTATTTTTCTATTCAAATATCTGTGTTTCTTGGTTTTTTAAGTTAATGGTTGCATGATTCAGTTTATTAAGAGGCCTATTAATTGATTGAGTTATGTGGTTTATTGCTAACCTGAATCCATAATCAGTAATTGTTATGGTGTTCAGGAAAAGTAGCAATTGAGTAGAATAATTATGATCCAAGTTTTTGTTACTTGCTTAAAGGACACATAGAATGAATTAAATAATCTAACATTTGTTAGATTGTTGTTCATCTTTAACTCCTTCCGAGAGTATAATGCTATCAGTAAATTCATGAGGATTGCTTAATATCAATTGGTTTATTGATAATAATTAAATTATGTACTAGGTTCAAATTAATGAAATTAAAGAAGGTAAGGATTGTCTGGCTTTTTGATAATCCCTGGTTAAATATTTAAATAGAGAATAATATATATATATATATATATATATATATATATATGAGGTCAGTGATCAATTTGCAGCTGTGAGTAAATTTCCTTGAATTGACATCATCTTCCATTGAATTTTTGTTACTTAATTTTGTTGTCAATTAAATTGCAAGAGAAATCCCCCCCCCCCATTTTCTTGGTAAGTAGGCAATTTGATTAACTAGTCTCTGTGGATCGACCTTTACTTATCATTACTATTCAGTGTAGGTAGAGTAATTTATTTTTGATTGCGCTCAACATGCATCAGTAGTTAAAAGGAAAATAGACAAATGGTAAAGTAGAAAAGGGAAAGGATGGCCTAACCACATCTGCCAGGTATCTGTGGAGACTAAGGTTGTGTTGTAGAGGCTGCAGTTAATGGTGCATCAAAGTAGTAAAGACCATCATGCATTCTCCCCACCTTAGTCACTCTCCTTGTTGCTAGGTCTTGAAAGATGCAGAAGGTAGGAAAAAATATGACAATTAATTTTAGAGCAACAGTTATTCAACTAATAGATAATAAGTTGAAAGAAAAAGAGGGTACACACAAGACTTTTATCAAGAGATATGGAAGTTGATGGGCTACGAGAGCCACTATGAATTACTGGGAGATTAGTCCCATTCGGAAAACACACAGGGCTGCTATAGGTTAGGTGGGATGGAAATCATGGATGGCTCAATGGAAGAACAGAAATGATGGGATGCACCTGAGTCGACTAGGGAAGAGGAAGGAGAAGAAAAGGAGAAACAAGACTTCATACTTGGGAAAATGTAGATGACTGAGTTTCAGAATTAAGGAATAAGAGTAATTGGTGGTACTAATCCTGCTTTAATGGCGGCAATGGAGGAGGCATTGCTGGAGGGAGGCATAATAATAGATTTAACAGGGATCGGTTCAGTCGAAGCAACATGAAATGAGTTTGCTTCTGGGGAACAGGTCGCCAATTGTACCCCTCCAGATATCCATTTACTACAAAGCAAGTTTCCCGAGTGTGGCCGAGTTTATCACAATGAGAACAATGAGTCTTACATCGGGATTCGTTACCATAGGATGTTTTCGAACAGTTTTCAGATCAAAAACTAGTGCCATGGGAATCTATATTAGACTGTTGCCAGTGCTGATTATCATAAGATGTGTTAGAAGAATAATTCTGGTATCCCTAAGAAACTGAAAATGTTGCTGTATCAGTAGTGTGAAGAAGGGGAATCCTTTATGTCTTTCTTCTTGCAGAACTAAGGAATATGCTTTACCATTGTTTGGCAAAGGTTCCATTGTCAAGGTTTATGTACGAACTGTTGTAAAGGAGTCATTTAATCCCATCCAAGAACCAACATACCTTCTCTGTTTGGAGGTGATCTTGAAAAGCTTTGAATGAGCCACAAGTGCAGGGAGGAATTTTGAGGTAAGTACCTAATTCATTCCGTAGAACCTTCATTGTTGAGAAATAGCCAAAGAGTAACAATCGACTGTAAGCACCCCATTTTTGCTACCCTCAGCATAAGTTAACCCATATGGCAGGTTTTCGACTTTTAACCCAAAGGTTTATGATTCTTTAATGAACCCCACAGCAGGGTCATAGGATATTACCTACTTGGATTATAGGTCATGAAATTATCTTCAAAATGAGACCGGAATCATCAAATTCTGACATCAAACAAGGAAGATATCACAGTTTGAAAGTGTAAGGGCATTTACGTAATAATCGTAAGATGCATGCATTATCATTTAAACTTTAAATCATCATATCTTGGTCATTTGATATCGAAATCAGATGATTCAAATTCCAATATTCATCATTTTTAGTCCTCTTCAAAGTAGACGTGAAAAATCCCAGGTAGAGATCACCAGTGGGTCCCATGCAAACTATCATACAAAATTATCGATAAAACTTCAAGGCTTCATATCTTTGCCATTCTACGTCAGATTTAGATGATTCAAAGGCCATTATTCTTCATTTGTAATGTTCTACAAAGTAGACGTGAAAAATTTAGTACAGAAGTCTTTGAAGGGTCCCATGCAAAATTATACATGGAAATGGTCAATAAATCTTTGAAAATTCATATTTTGGTCATCCCACATCCAAATCAAGTGATTTCAGTTTCAATATGTTCCATTTTAGTACTCTACAAAGTGGAAGTAAAGGATTTCTAGTAGAAGTCTCCGAAAGATCCCATGCAGAATGGTTAGCCAAATTATCGATAATTGGCCTGCTGAAACTTTAGAATTCATAAGTTAACCATTTTATTACCAAATGAGGTGATTCAGGTTCCAATATTCCTCATTTTTAGTGTTCTACAAAGTGAACGTAGAAAATTTGGAATAGAGGCTATTAAAAAATCCCATGTGGAATGGTGGCAGAAATGGACTACAAAATGATAGAAAAAAGTCAAAGTTGGTCCAAACCAGTTCAACCCAACTTAGTCTAACTTAGTCTAACTCATTCCGGCCCAGCTCAGACCAATCTGGAACAAGTCATGTCGGCCCATATAAATGTAATTCTTTTATATATATATATATATATATATATATATATATATATATATATATATATATATATATATATATAATATTTATATAATGTGTAATATATTATCATACATAATATAGGAAAAAAAGGAAAAAAAAAAGGAAAAGAGAAGGGTTTCTAGAAGGAGCCATAGAAAAGGAAGGAAGGGGAGTAGGGTTTTTGTAAGACCCGTATCAAACTAAACCGGTCTTACCACCTTGAACCAGGTCTACCCATCATGGTCGAGCCAAATGGATCAAGTGTGTGAGGGAGATCGCGATCCCAGGTATTAAACTGACCCAAAAACACTAAAATAAGGGGGAGGGTCACATACCCAGCAAGGCAGGGTCGGACCCCCCCAGTATAAAAGTCATACCCTGAGCTTTTAATCGGGGGTCAGACATTTTAGAACCAGGGGTCGACGGGATCTCCGACCCCCTCATCGACCCCTAGTCTACCAACAGAAACGGTGAATTAGGAACTTTCCAAATTTCAATGGGATTCTTTCCTAATCTCAGTGGGACTTATTTTGGGAGTTTCTACTCTATAAATAGGACGTCCCTAAGCCTCTTTCACTCTTTTAGAACCCTAATTGGATTGAGAGAAAGAGAAGAGAAGGAGAAGAGAAAGAGAAGAGAAAGAAAGTGGAGAAGAGGATCAAAGAGGAGGCTTCAGAGAAACTAGCCTAATTCTCAGGTATGGATACTATCTCCATGTAATTCTACAGACCTTGGAATAGATACTGAAGAGGGAATGATCTAGGAGAAATCCAAATCATCCATCCATGGTTAGGTTTTCATGGAAAATCATGGGGGAGATCATAAAAACCATATAGGTGAATGAACTATAATTGTAGACCATAGAACATGGAATGGTTGTAGAAGTAAGCCATAGGACCCCAAACACAAAGGAATGGACTGTAGGATGAAAATTTAACTAAACCCACAGGGGGTCGCACGGGGGGGAATGGCCAATCGACCCTACCAGACCCTAACAATCGACCCCCAGTGTTCGAGAAGTCTAGAATCTGGGTGGTAGCACCCAGGGTCGATGGAACCTCCGACCCTGGCATCGACCCCCAGTTAACAGCATAGTTTTTAAAATCAGAATTAATTCTAATTAAATTCTATCGACTTGATTAGTTCTTCTAGTGATATAATATTGATATTTAGTTGAATCTTAAAGCTTGAAAGAGGATCTACGATCAAGAAAATGTGAGGGAACAAGACCTAAACTAATTGGTTAATAATAAACTATTTTATTCTTGAGTCCAATGCCATGATTGATTTTATGCATGTATGCTTGTTATGTGCATTCAACATGTCATCCAATATTTTTATTATTACTGTTCATGCATATTTAAATTATTGTTTATAACATGATGATGATGTTGATGATAGGAATAGGCATGTGAATGTATGTGTGCGATTGGTGTGCTTGATGCGAGCGAGTATCAGGGGGGTGTAATAGGCCGGGCCTCAGCACTCTAGCTCTATCTCTAACTCAAGTCTTGTCCACTGACATCGTCTTATCGCCATTACCTTAGCAGAACTATTACGTCATAGGGTATGAGGGGTGGTGGTCTCGGACCATGTAGTCTCTGCCTCTGCCGGAGGGCCTTAGCCCTATCTCTATGGACGTATTGAGGGATGCTAGGGTGAGGCCTTGGATACACTGATTGGCATTAGGATTGGTTAGTTGTGAGCCCAGTTTGCGAGCCCTCGCCAACAGGGGCTTACGTGTTGGTATGGGCAACTGGTACAGAAATGAACGTGACCTTTGCCTGTACATTGTCCATGGTAGGTTCATGTGGGACGACAATAAATGTCACCTTTGGGCGGCTTCACACACTCATGTATAGAGGTGCGATGACCACCTATCCTTTCTATAGCACATTGCAAACTCATTTATCCGACCAAAGATTTGAATTTAATGCATGCATATGTTTGTTACATTGTTTTGTTTGCTCACTGAGCCATGATGTGTGCTCACCCTCTCGACGTCAAATATTTTTAGTTGATAATGCAGGTACCACTGTCAAAGATTATATGAGTGATCCGGTGTGCACGCGTGTTGCTACAATAGAAGCTGAAGACTTAGTCGATACGCATGACTCCTCATGCGAGTGCAACTCATGCGCATTCGATTAGATTTTTTATTTGAATTTATTGAGAAAATATAATTGATATTTTATTTACTTATGTCTCAGTTAATACAACATAATTTGATACTTTATTTATGATTATCACATTAGATTCCTCAGTTCATTTACTATAAGACTTTTGCTATTGTGTATTTATTCTGATTAAGGTTGTAGATGTGTGTGATTTTTATTTTTAATGGACACAATCTATTAGAGATCCTGGTTGAACCTTTGGTTTATTAGCGGTTCCTCACACCATTCTGAATGGTGTAGGATTGGGGTGTGACAACTTGGTATCAGAGCATCTCAGGCCCTGTCTGTGAAACCGTATACTTCCACAAAAGGTCGTGAACTGAGATAGGATAAAAATTTAAAAGATGTAATAATAACACACCATAAGCATCTGTGTTGTTTGAGACCAAACTAAAAGAGAATAATGCATATATTAAATGAGAAACAATTTTTTTTATATACATCCAAAGGAAGAACAAACATTTATAAATATATGATTAAGACAGAGTACAGTCCACAGTCCGGACAGTTACTCTGAAGTACAAAAAGAAAGATAAAAGAAATGCATCAAGAAGCTGGAGGTGATGGGGGAGGCGGTGCCTCATGGTCTCTATCATAGTCCTCAGCGTAGAATCTAGTCAACCAAGCTATCTGAGTCTAGGTCGTCTAGAGACTAGCTGTGAGATCAGCCACCCACTGGTCAGTCATACGCTGAGCATCCCTAAGCTCTCCCACCTGCTGATCTGATATGTGCTGAGCAGCTAGAAGCTCTCCCACCCGCTGGTCCGACATGCACTGAGCAACCAGAAGCTCCCCCACTCGCTGATCGGATGAGCACTGAGCCTCTAGAAGCTCTCCCATCCTTAAGTCAGACATATGCTGAGCCTCTCGAATCTCGTGCAAGATCCCCATCATGTCACCAGAAGGAGCATACAAAGGACCAGCCGCATGCGAAGGACCAGCTAAAGAAGACGGACCAGCTCCTGAAGTATGAGTAGGTGATGGAGGAGGTATGGCATCTACATCCTTGTATAGCCAATTTTCATCATCCCCAGGAACCCTTGCTTCAGCGGCTGCTGCTGCTGCCTCAGCGTCAACCATCTACACTCGAGTGCGAGGGCGCACCATCGTGTTCCTCTCCTCATCGCTGACCTGGGCATCCCGCATGCCCATCTTGCAAATAGCCTCCCAATTCAGAAGCGATGAGAAGGACTTCTCCTGAATCTTCTCATCCAACAACTCAATCCCCAGGCGGGTAAGCAAGGTAGTGATCATGCGTCCATAAGGAAGGTTGCCAGTGTGACTGGGCAACGTGGCACTGATCATCGTCCGCATGATGATATATGGAAGGCAGACGGGCTGCCTAGTGCATATGCAGTACAATAGATACTGGGTCAACCGGGAGACCCTCTCGTAATGACAACTTTGCGGTATCAGATTATGCTGAATGATCTTGTAGTATACCCGTGGATCTGAACGCAGATAACTCGCTTTCATCTCCTAGCAATCCGGTCTAATGAGTTGACGGTCTATCTCAGCCCTCATCTGTAATGAAAAGAACTGGGGCTCTCCAGGAGCATAGAACACCAAGGGGCCATCATAGGAAATGCCCAACAAGTCGGTCAGCTGTCGATAATCGAATGAAACATGAACCCCCTTGACGTAGCTGGTGATCCGAAGCTCACCACCTCTCTCAACATCGTTGTAATCCCCCACCACTTGGAGATTACAATAAAATTGGCGTACCAAGTCAGGATGGGAATGCGTCACAGGTGATGATCGGGAGCCATCCCATATCACCAAAGGCCCCCTCCACATTGAACAAGGCCAAGCTAGCCAAGTCCACTTTGCGGCCTCCCTCTACTTTCTTGCGAGCGTAGTGGGCATACTGCATCTCGACTTCATTGGAACGGAAGCGAAGATGGTCGCAAACCCTAGGTACCTTGGTACGAGCCATAGTATCTGCAAATAACGAAGAAAATCAAATAATGGCTTAGTGGAGATGAAAAACCCAAAATTTTGACATAATAACAACGTAAATTTGTCAAAAGCCTCACTTTTCACCCATATACATGGGCAGGAGGACTTACATAGATCCTAACCTATGTTGTGAGACTCATACAGTCGGAAATTTTAGCTAATAAGATTGAATTGGAAGAAATTTCAAGAAATTTGAAATCTCGACAAAATTAGGGCAAAAAGAGTAAATTTAGAGTTTCTCGATAACCAACCAATGAAACTCAAATATTTTTGAGGGCTTTTGTTCCTCGAGTCACCAATAACAAAAGCCCTCAATAAAAATCAAATTTTTACGGCTGGAAAAAGTTTAATTTGAAAAATACTAGATATGCAAGCAAAAACCTAGGTAAAGAAACCTAAAAACATGAAAAGGTAGAAGACATACCTGTAGCGGAGGTGTAGACGACGAAACAAAGGGTGCGAACCACCAACGGACCGGAGTTGTCACTGTAGCAACTCAGAGGGACGAGTCGAGTCGAAGCGGAGAAGAAAGAATGGGAAATGGACTTTGAATCGGAACTTAAAAATCTGATTTTTAGTCCGGGGGACGGAAAATTCGTTTAAAACAATCAACCCACCCATCGACCCCCGCATCGACCCCCGGCTCTCGAGAATCTGACAGAGAACCAGGGGTCGCACCCTGGGTCGGACATCCTCCGACCCCCCCATCGACCCCCGGCTCTCGGGAAGAATTGTTGATTTCCTAGGGTCGCATATTGAGGGTCGAACACCCATCGACCCTGTAGTGAAAACACAGCATTTTCGACAGAATGATCTGAAAAAAAATTTGAAATTTGTAATTGTTATTGGTTTTAAAATATGAGAATGAAGTATTTAATGATTGTCTCTCGTGTTCAATGATTTTCAGGAAATCCCACTGTCAGATTAATTAATGGTAGGACGCAGAGTAACCAGACAGAGTCGTAACTCTATTCCACCACCACCTGTCGGGGAGAATAGCCAGACATACCTGGAAACACAGAGGAACATGAACACGGCACCATCTATCATAAATTGGCAGACAAATCCTACAAATCTGCCAGCTCCACCTACAGACTTGGCCACAGTCGTAATGAACTTGGCCCAACAGCTGCAGCAAATGCAACAGGCACAATCCACTATACAAGTTGCCATAGGCATAACTCCAGCTACATAGACACCTCCAATGCCAGCAGGACAGGAAAGCACACCACAAGGGGGAAGTAACATAGTACCCCACGCTCCTCAGACTCCTATCATGCAGGCTCAAGTACAAAATCCTGAGATAGCTCCAGGTGGATATCAATACCAACCACCAATGTATGGAGCATATGTTCTGCAGCCACTAGACCACTCCAGACTGGTGCAGCATTTTCTGAAACTAAAGCCCAGAGAATTTAATGGCAAGCCAGCAGATCCTTTATGGCAGGCACACTGGGTTGATGAAATGGAAAGAAATTTTATGATGATGACACTAAATGAAGAAGAAAAAGTATTGTGTGCCACCTTTATGCTGAAAGGAGATGCACACCATTGGTGGAGGTCTACCAGGACTTATTTATTTACAAAGCATGCCCAACTGACTTGGGATATTTATAAGGAGGCGTTCTTTGAAAAGTACTTTCCGAGTTGTTTCAGAGATTCTATGGAAAGAGAGTTCCTGAGTTTATATCAGGGGTAGATGACCGTGGATGCATATCAACAATGTTATGAAGAGCTGTTCTTCTTTGCACCCACTAGTATGCAGGAGGAAAACACCAAGACCCAAAGGTTCGTCATGGGACTTAGGGGAAGCATCTGCGAGCATGTTCTGGGACATGAAAATAAAATCTATAATGAAGCGGCACAAATTGCTTGAGTTATAGAATCGAGCCAGAAGGAGAGTTATTTCATGCAAGACAGAGGTATAAAAAGGCCAGCTAGAAATTCTTATAACGGAGGGAATAACAAGACATTCAAACCCTTCCGTGCTCAAGGCTTGACCGCTGCAACCAAGACTACTCCAGCAGCTCAACAACAACAAAAGCCAATTACTGAAGGGATAAAATGTTTTAACTGCAACCATGCGGGACATATGGCAAGGGAATGTCCTAAACCTAAGAAGCAGCTACATCAAGGACGAGTTTACGCGGTTACATCTGAGGATGTTGTCGCATCCCCTGATGTGGTCACAAGTATGACTTAAATTTTTAGTTAGTTGTATTACATTGTATGAGTATGTAGACTAAACCAAAACAAATCACAGGTATCGTACCTATTAATTGCATTCCCACCAGAGTACTCTTTGATTCAGGAGCTACTCATTCCTTTATATCTGTGACATTTGGAAAGAAGTTAAATCTACCCCTGAAATCCTTAGACTGCAAACTACTTGTGCGATCACCTATGGGATTAGAAGTGGAGTTAGAAAAAGGTTATGGACCATGTCCAGTTCTTATTGATGAAAAAACCTTGGATGCAACCTTGATCCAACTTGAGATGGCAAACTTTGACGTCATCTTGGGAATGGACTGGTTAGTTCGGCATTCTGCAAACTTATTGTGTGCCGAAAAGAAGCTGACATTTAAAGACAAGGAAGGAGTAGAGTTCAGTTTTTTGAGAACCAAACTTCCCCGTAAACGAAAGCTCATACTCTTTGCGCTAAAGGCTAAGAAGTGCCTTGAGAAAGGAGCAGTCAGGTATTTAGTATCTGTGGTCGACCTTACCAAGGAAGCACCACGAATGGAAGATATTGATGTCTTGTGTGACTTTCCAGACATATTTCCTGAAGAACGACAAGGATTACCACCCGATCGAGTTACAGAGTTTGTTATAGATCTTATACCTGGAGCTGCACCAGTATCGAAAGCACATTATCGAATGGCTCCTACCGAACTGAAGGAATTGAATGTACAATTACAAGAACTACTGGACAAGGGTTACATTCGCCCTAGTATATCACCATGGGGAGCTCCAATATTATTTGTGAAGAAGAAGGACGGTAGCATTCGCTTGTGTATAGACTATCGAGAATTGAATAAACTGACAATCAAGAATCGGTATCCCTTGCCTCGGATCGATGACCTATTCGATCAGTTGCAAGGTGCCAAAGTGTTCTCCAAGATCGATCTTCGGTCAGGCTACCATCAGTTGAAGATTAAGGATGGAGATATTCCCAAGACAGCATTCAGGACCAGATATGGACATTATGAATTCTTGGTCATGTCTTTTGGATTGACAAACGCACCAGCAACTTTTATGGAACTTATGAATCGGGTATTCCACGAAATGTTGGATACATCGGTTATTGTATTCATTGATAATATATTGGTCTACTCCAAAGACGAGGAAACTCATATTAAGAACCTAAACGCCGCTCTGCAGCGATTACGGAAAGAGAAGCTCTACGTCAAATTTTCAAAGTGTGAGTTTTGGCTAAAGGAAGTCGCATTTCTAGGCCATGTAGTATCCACTGAAGGAATTAAAGTGGATCCCAGCAAAATCGAGGCTATTGTAAAGTGGGAAGCACCGAAGAGCGTTGCAGAAATTAAAAGTTTCTTGGGTCTAGCTGGTTATTATCGACAATTTGTGGAAGACTATTCCTGAATTGCCGTTCCTCTTACCAGTTTGACTAAGAAGGGCGAGAAGTTCGTTTGGACGGATAAATGTGAGAAGAGTTTCCAAACCTTGAAGGATAGATCAATATGAGCTCCAATCTTAACCATCTCGATTCCAGGACAACCATTTATCTTGTACACCGATGTGTCAGGATTGGGATTAGGATGCGTACTTATGCAAGGAGAACAAGTAATTGCTTATGCCTCAAGACAACTGAAGACACATGAGAAGAACTATCCCACTCATGATCTGGAACTAGCGGCAGTAGTACATGCTGTCAAAATATGGAGACATTATCTGTATGGGGAGAAGTTTCAGATTAAATCAGACCATAAAAGTCTTACTTATCTATTTAATCAGAAGGAGCTGAATATGAGACAAAGAAGATGACTGGAACTATTGAAAAACTATGACTGTGATATCCAGTATCATTCGGGAAAAGCTAATGTAGTAGCCGATGCGTTGAGTAGAAAGGCAATGATAAAATATCAGGGGGAGGTTAGCACAACTGCTGCAATGTGTACTACCAGAAAGGTATTCAAGCACGGTAATGAGCAGTTTGTGATAGATGCACCAAGTGGATCAGCCAACCAAGGGTTTATTCATCGGTTTTCAAACATGTTAGCCGCATTGAAGATTATACCGGATATAATTGATGAAGTAAAGACAGCTATCAAATCGGACCCTTACCTAAGAACGGTACAAGAGGACATTGAAAAAGGTAGGACTAACCCTGAGTTCACCTTGGACGAAGAAAAGGTACTGAAGTACAAAGGAAGAATATGTGTACCCGAAATAGAAAACTTGGACATTAGACACCGATTGATGAAGGAAGTCCATACCACCATCTATTCGATACATCCTGGAAGTACAAAAATGTATCATGACCTAAAGAAATTATATTGGTAGAGAGGAATGAAAGCAGATGTAGCTAAGTTCGTGTCTCAATGCCTAAATTGTCAGAAAGTAAAGGCTGAACGACAAAGACCGGCAGGACTGTTACAGCCGTTACCGAAACCAGCATGAAAATGGGACTGCATCACTATGGACTTCGTCACAGGATTACCATTGACTCCTCGAGTAGTTGACGTAGTTTGGGTGATTGTAGACCGCCTGACTAAAATAGCTTGCTTTATACCTATATGACCTCAGTATACACTGGAGAGGTTAGCTAAGCTGTATGTGGATAACATTGTGCGATTACATGGTGTACCTAAAAGCATTGTGTCCGGTAGAGATCCACGATTTACTTCAAAGTTTTGAAAAGGATTACAAAAGGCTATGGGTACAACATTGAAGTTTAGTACCGCATTCCATCAGCAGACAGACGGACAGTCAGAGCGTACAATTCAGATTCTTAAAGATATGCTTCGAGCATGTGTAATTGATTTTAAAGGATCATGGGATGAAAATTTACCACTGATTGAGTTCGCTTATAACAATAGCTATCAAGCTACTATACAGATGTCACCCTATGAAGCACTGTATGGCCGAAAGTGTCGAACTCCTTTGTTTTGGAACGAAGTTGGGGAACGTAGTATTGTTGGACCAGGAATTTATTGAAGAGACTTGTCAAGTGGTCAACATTATCAAGGAAAGAGTGAGAATAGCTCAGAATCGTCAGAAGCAATATGCAGATACCCGACGCCGAGACTTTGAATTCGTCGTGGGTGATAAAGTATTCTTAAAAGTATCTCCGATGCGAGGATTGAAACAGTTCAGACAGAAAGGGAAACTAAGTCCAAGATATGTCGGGCCATATGAGATTCTAACTAAGTGTGGAAAAGTGGCGTTCCAGTTAGCACTACCACCATCAATGTCAAGTGTGCATGACGTATTTCATAATTTCTTATTGAAGAAGTATGTCAAGGATCCAACGCACGTTCTGACAGTAGATTTACCTGATTTGGCTGATGATTTGACATTTGAAGTAACACCAACTGAAATCACTAGTCGAAAGGTTCAACGACTACGCAACCATGATATCTATTATGTTAAGATCACCTGGAGAAGTAGACATATGGAAGAAATTACATGGGAAGAAGAGAATGCTATGCTAAAGCAATACCCTCATCTGTTCGACTCGGAACGTATGTACAATTTCGAGGACAAAATTTTTATAAGTAGGGGGGAGTGGTAAGACCCGTATCAAACTAACTCGGTCTTACCACCTTGAACCAGGTCTACCCATCATGGTCGAGCCAAATAGATCAAGTACGTGAGTGAGATCGCGATCCCATGTACTAAACTTTCCCAAAAACACTAAAATAAGGGGGAGGGTCGCATACCCATCAAGGCAGGGTTGGACCCCCCAGTATAAAAGTCAGACCCTAAGTTTTTAACCGGGGGTCGGACCTTTTAGAACCAGGGGTCGACGGGATCTCCGACCCCCTCATCGACCCCCAGTCTGCCAACAAAAACCGTGAATTAGGAACTTTCCAAATTTAAATGGGATTCTTTCCTAATCTCAATGGGACTTATTTTGGGAGTTTTTACTCTATAAATAGGACGTCCCTAAGCCTCTTTCACTCCTTTTAGAACCCTAATTGGATTGAGAAAAAGAGAAGAGAAGGAGAAGAGAAAGAGAAGAGAAGGAAAGTGGAGAAGAGGATCAAATAGGAGGCTTCAGAGAAACCAGCCTAATTTTCAGGTATGGATACTATAGAATTAGATAGTGATGAGGGAATGATCTAGGAGAAACCCAAATCATCCATCTATGGTTAGGTTTTCATGGAAAATCATGGGGGAGATCATTAAAACCATATAGGAGAATGAACTACGGTTCTAGACCATAGAACATGTGTGGAATGGTTGTAGAAGCAAGCCATAGGACCCCAAACACGAAGGAATGGACTTTAGGATGAAAATTTGACTAAACCCACAGGGGGTCGCACGGGGGTTGATGGCCAATCGACCCTATCAGACCCTAACAATCGACCCCCAGTGTTCGGGAAGTCCAAAATCTGGGTGGTAACACCCAGGGTCGACGGAACTTCCGACCCTAGCTTCGACCCTCAGTTAACAGCATGCGTTTTAAAATCAGAATTAATTCTAATTAAATTCTATCGACTTGATTAGGTCTTCTAGTGATATAATATTGATATTTAGTTAATTCTAAAAGCTTGAAAGAGGATCTACAATCAAGCAAAGGTGAGGGAACAAGACCTAAACTAATTGGTTAAAAATAAACTATTTTATTCTTGAGTCCAATGCCATGATTGATTCTATGTGTGTATGCTTGTTATGTGCATTCAACATGTCATCCAATATTTCTATTATTACTGTTCATGCATATTTAAATTATTGTTTATAACATGATGATGATGATGATGATGATAGGAATAGGCATGTGAATGTATGTGTGTGGTTGGTGTGCTTGATGCGAGCGAGTATCAGGGGGGTGTCATAGGCCGGGCCTCAGCACTATAGCTCTATCTCTAACTCAAGTCTTGTCCACTAACATCGTCGTATCGCCATTACCTTAGCGGAACTATTATGTCGTAGGGTATGAGGGGAGGTGGTCTCGGACCGTGTAGTCTCTAACTCTGCCAGGGGGCCTTAGCCCTATCTCTATGGACGTATTGAGGGATGTTGGGGTGAGGCCTTGGATACATACACTGATTGGCATTAGGATTGGTTAGTTGCGAGCCCAGTTTGGGAGCCCTTGCCAGTAGGGGCTTACGTGTTGGTATGGGCAACTGGTACAGCAATAAACGTGACCTTTGCATGTACATTGTCCATGGTGGGTGCATGTGGGACGACAATAAACGTTACCTTTGGGCGGCTTCACACACTCATGTATAGAAGTGCGGCGGCCACCTATCCTTTCTATAGCACATTGCAAACTTATTTACCAGACCAAAGATATGAATTTAATGCATGCATATGTTTGTTGCATTGTTTTGTTTGCTCACTGAGCCATGATGTGTGCTCACCCTCTCGACGTCGAATATTTTTTGTTGATGATGCAGGTACCACTGTCAAAGATTATATGAGTGCTCCGGTGTACGAGCGTGTTGCTGCAATAGAAGCTGAAGACTTAGTTGATACGCATGACTCCTCATACGAGTGCAACTCATGCATATTCGATTAGATTTTTCATTTGAATTTATTGAGGAAATGTAATTGATATTTTATTTACTTATGACTCAGTTGATACAACATAATTTGATACTTTATTTATGATTATCACAATTAGATTCCTCAGTTCATTTACTATAAGACTTCCGCTATTGTGTATTTATTCTGATTAAGGTTGTGGATGTGTGTGGTTTTTATTTTTAATGGACACAGCCTATTAGAGATCCTGGTTAAACCGTTGGTTTATTAGCGGTTCATCACACCGTTCTAAATGGTGCAGGATTGGGGTGTGACAGTTTTTTTCTAAAACGTGAAAAGAGAAGAGAAGAAGGAAAAAAGAAGAAGAAAAGGAAAGAGAGTGAGAGAGACGTGAGAGAGAGAGAGAGAAAGAGTTTCCTTTTTTTTTTTTTGGGAAATTGGGAAAGAAAAAGGAGAGATTAAGAGAGAGGGAGAGATTGAGTGAAGAAGAAGGAAAAAAGAGGAAGAAAAGGAAAGAGAGTGAGAGAGACGTGTGTGAGAGAGAGAGAGAGTTTCCTTTTTTTTTGTTTTGGGAAATTGGGAAAGAAAAAGGAGAGATTGAGAGAGAAGGAGAGATTGAGTGAAGAAGAAGGAAAAAAGAGGAAGAAAAAAGGGATAAGGAGAGACTCGAAGAGGAGAGGAAGATGGAAAAGCAGAAGCAGAAGATTAAGAAGAAGAAGATCAAAAGAAGGAGGTAGGCTCTCCTCCATCTTTTTGATTTTTTTATTATTTTCTGTAGATCGCATATACCTAGCCTTGCAAATCTCCATACCACCTATGATCCTTACAATCAATCCAATAAATACCTGCTGCCACACTCCATCAAACCTCCATTAAACTGATAAACCCAGCCGTGTAGCCCACCTGCCCAGCCTCTACCATTACACCTCCATTGAGCCACCTAAACCTGCTGCCCTCATCTCTATTACACACCTACACACGCCCTTGTCTCCCTACACCACCAGACATTATGGATGCACACCCATAGCCATCCCACACCCTTGATCCAATGAGCACCAGTGCATGAATTTTACTAAGATTAAATTGTACCATGTGATTGATTCCATATACTTTGAATTGAATTTGATTAAAATTGGTTCACATGATTTTAATTTTTCATGAAATTGATCCCATCGATATGCTTGGAATTTTTATAAAATTGATCCACATGAACGAAATTGTTACGAGATTGATCCCATCGATATTCTTGAAATTTTTATAATATTGATCCACTTGAATGGAATTGTTATGAGATTGATCTCATCGATATTCTTGGAAATTTTATAAAATTGATCCACATGAATGGAATTGTTATGAGATTGATCCTATCGATATATTTGGGATTTTTATTAAATTGGTCCCATCGGATGCTTGGAATTTCTAGGTGAATTAAATGGACAATTGATGTAGAATTTTGTAGTGATTTAAATACGCCCATTGAACATAATTGTGATCGATGTTGAATGATAATTTGATCTAATGTGGACCATTGATGTTGAATGAGTTTGATCAATTATGATTAATTTTGAATGTTAATTTGATCAATTATGGACCATTTGTCACACCCCAATTATGTACTATTCAGAATGGTGTGATGAACTGCCAATAAACCAACGGTTCAATCAGGATCTCGAATAGTCTGTGTCCGTTTGCTTAAACCATACACATCCACAACCATAATCATAGTAAATAAACAATAACGAAAGTCTTTATACTAATGAACTGAGAGTCTAACAGTGGTAACATAAATAAATTATCCAATTATCTTCAAAGGACCAAGACATATATATAAATAATTTAATCAGTTACATCGTCTGAATAATTCAAATATAAATCTAATCTAAGATGCATGCGTTACACTCGCATGAAGAATAATGGGACTCCATCATAACTTCTGGATCCATCGTCGCAGCACGTCCGTACATAGGAGCATTCATATAGTTTTCTACAGTAGTACTTCCATCATCAACTAAAACTATTCAACGTCGAAAGGATGAGCACACATCACGGCTCAGTGAGCAAATAAAGCAATGCAATAATCATATGCGTGCATTCAATTCATATCTTTGGTCTGGTTTATAAGTTTACAATGTGCAATAGAAAGGTTTGGTGGCCGCCGCACCTCTATACACGGGTGTGTAAGCCCACCCAATGGATCAAACACCATTGTCGTCCACATCCTCCCCACCATGGAATAGTGATAGAGCTAAAGTGCTTAGGACCGCACCGCATCACATTTCTCCTGATGCCCTACCCATACCAATACATAAGCTCTTATTGGCGAGGGCTTACAAATTGGATCATAACTAACCAATCCTATTGTCAAACAGTGTATCCAAGGCCTCACCCCAGCATCCCTCAATACATCCATAGAGATAGAGCTAAGGCTCTCTGGCAGAGTCAGAGACTACACGGTCCGAGACCACATCCCCTAATGCCCTACGACGTAATAGTTCTACTAAGGTAATGGCGATACGATGATGTTAGTGGACAAGACTTGAGCAGAGATAGAGCTAGAGTCTGGTGACCAGGATGAACCACAGTGTCATGTCCTCCCCCTGATGCTCCACTCGCATCAAGTACACTAACCACATACATACATTCACATGCCTATTCCTAGCATCATCATCAACATTATATTATAAATAAACGAAAATTAAATATGCATGAATAGTAATAACAGGAATATTGGATGACATGTGATATGCACATTACAATCATACAAGCATAGACATTCATGATATTGGACTCAATAAACGAAAATAGTTTATTATTAGCCAATTAGTTTAGGTCTTGTTCCTTCACCTTTGATTGCTAGTAGACCCTCGTTCAAGCTTTGTAATTCACTTTTAAATCACTGGAAAAGACCTAACAAGTCGATAGAATTTAATTAAAATTAATTCTAACATGTTTAGACTAACAGAAACTGAGGGGTCGCAGGTGGGGTAGCACCTGGGGTCTCAGTTCTGTGACCACATGGTGTAGGGTCGCAGGTGAGGTCAGACATACTGCAACCCTACGTGCGACCACACCCTCCCTGGAACTTCCCAAGGGCATGTGGTGGATCATGTGGGTCGTGGGGTCGGATATCATTCGACCCTATGTGCGACCACACGTGTTTTGGTCGACCTTTCACTCTTAATTCCATTTCTTCACATTTGAATCCTCTGGCTTACCATCCTGGTCCTTCCTAGGATTTCTCTATGGCTCAAAACTATAACTTTACACACTATCCATTGCCCACAATGATTTCCTCCATGGATTCCCTTGGAATTTGTCCATGGATGGATGATTTGGATTTTTCCTAATCCTACCTTCTTCATATACTATTCTAGGTTCTTAATTCATGTAGGGAATTAGGTTCATACCTTAGGTTTGCTGAGATTCAGAGTTTTCTCTGAACTTTCCTCTTCCTTGGTCTTCTTCTTTAATTTTCCTTCTCTTCCTTCTCTTCTCTTTCTCTCACATTCAATTAGTGTTCTAAAGGAGTGAAAAAGGCTAAGGGACGTCCTATTTATAGAGGAAAATCCTCTATAATAAGCCCCAATGAGTTTAGGAAAACCCCCTTCGAATTAGGAAGGTTTTCCTAATTTCGGTTTCTGACTGTTTTCGTAGGGTCGAATGTAGGGTCGTAGAATCTGTCGACCCTATGTTTTTTAAAACATGCGACCCCACGACCAAAAGTCATGGTTGGACTCTTTTGAGGTGGGGTCGATCATAGCTGTTTAGGCATGCGACCATACACTCATATTTGACTATTTTTGAGTTAAATTTCATACCTAATCTTGTGGTTTCTTTATGCACTTGATCCACTTGGCTCGACCATGATAGGTAGACCTGGTACAAGGTGGTAAGACCAGTTAGTTCGATACGGGTCTTACTACTCTCCCCCTCTTATTGAAAATTTTGTCCTCGAAATTTGCACATACCTTTCGAGTCAAAAGGTATGGATATTGCTTTCGCATAGCATTCTCTTCTTCCCATGTGATCTCTTCTATACCTCAGCTCCTCCAGGTGACCTTAACATAATAAATGTCACGATTGTATAGACATTGAACCTTTCGGCTGGTGATTTCAGTTGGTGCTACTTTGAATAATCATCAGTTAGATCTGGTGGATCCACTATCAAAATTTGTGTTGGATCTCTGACATACTTCTTCAATAATGAGATATGAAATACATCATGTACACTTGACATAGATGGTGGTAGTGCTAACTGATAAGCCACTTTTCCACGTTTAGCTAGAATCTCATATGGCCCAACATATCTCAGACTTAGCTTCCCGTTTTGCCCGAATCGTTTTAAACCTCGCATAGGTGATACTTTCAAGAATACCTTATCACCTACGACAAATTCAAGGTCCCGACGTCGAGTATCTGCATACTATTTCTGATGATTTTGAGTTGTTGTAACTCTTTCCTTAATAATGTCGATTACATGACAAGTCACTTCAACAAACTCTGGTCCAACGATACTCCATTCACCCACTTCATTCCAAAACAGAGGAGTTCGACACTTCCTACCATACAATGCATCATAGGATGACATTTGTATAGTAGCCTGATAGCTGTTGTTATAGGCGAACTCGATCAATGGTAGTTTCTCATCCCATGAGTCTTTGAAATCAATAACCCAGGCTCGAAACATGTCTTCTAAGAGTTGAATGATACGCTCTGACTGTCAGTCTGTCTAAGGATGGAATGCAGTATTGAATTTCAGCATAGTACCCATAGCCTTCTGTAATCCTTCCCAAAACTTTGAGGTAAAGCGTAGGTCTCTATCAGACACAATGCTTTCAAGTACTCCATGTAATTTGACAATATTATCCACATATAGCTTGGCTAACCTCTCCAAGGTATACTGTTGTCGTATAGCTATAATGTGAGCTATTTTAGTCAGACGATCTACAATCACCCAGACCACGTCAACTACTCGGGGAGTCAATGGTAACCCGGTGACGAAGTCCATAGTGATGTAGTCCCATTTCCATGTTGGTTCTGGCAGTAGCTGCAATAATCCTACAGGTCTTTGTCATTCAGCCTTTACCCTCTGACAATTTAGGAATTGAGACACGAATTTAGCTACATCTGCTATCATTCCTCTCCACCAATATAATTTCTTCAAATCATGATACATCTTTGTACTTCCAGGATCTACCAAATAAGCGGTGGTGTGAGCTTCCTTTATTACTCTGTGTCTAATGTCCAAGTTTTCCATTTCAGGAACACATACTCTTCCTTTGTACTTCAATATCTTTTCATCGTCCAGGGTGAACTCAGGAATAGTCCTACCTTTTTCAATGCCTTCTTGTACCGTTCTCAGAAAAGGGTCTGATTTAAGAGCGACTTTTACTTCATCAATTATATCAGGTACAATCTTCAATGTGACAAACATATTTAAAAAATGATGAATAAACCCTTGGTTGGTTGATCCACCCGGTGCATCTATCACGAACTACTCATTACCATGATTGAATACTTTTCTTATAACACACATTGTTGCAGTCGTGTTAACCTCTCCTTGAGATTTTATCATTGCTTTTCTGCTCAGCGCATCAGCAACTACATTCTTTCCTTGATGATACTGGATATCACAATCATATTCCTTTAATAATTTCAACCATCTTCTTTGTCACATGTTCAACTCTTTCTGATTCAAAAGATAAGTGAGACTCTTGTGATCTAATTTAATCTGAAATTTCTCTCCATACAAATAATGTCTCCATATCTTGACAGCATGTACTACTGTCGCTAATTCCAAGTCATGAGTGGGATAGTTCTTCTCATGTGTCTTCAGTTGTCTTGAGGCATATGCAACTACTTGTTCTCCTTGCATAAGTACACATCCTAAACCCAACCCAGACGCATCGATGTACAAGGTAAATGGTTGTCCTGGAATAGGAATATTCAAGATGGGAGCAGATATCAATCTATTCAATTTTTGGAAACATTTCTCACATTTGTCAGTCCAAACAAACTTTTCTCCTTTCTTAGTCAAACTGGTGAGAGGTACGGCAATTCTGGAATAGTCTTCCATGAATCGTCGATAATACCCAGCTAGACCTAGGAAACTTATAATTTCTGCAACACTCTTAGGTGCTTTCCACTTCACAATGGCTTCAATCTTGCTACGATCTACTTTAATTCCTTCAGTGGATACAACATGGCCTAAGAAAGCGACCTCATTTAGTCAAAACTCAAACTTTGTAAATTTTGCGTAAAGCTTCTTTTTTCTCAGTCACTGCAGAGCGGCTCTTAGATTCATGACATGAGTTTCCTTGTCCTTGGAGCATACCAATATATCATCAATAAACACAATGACTGACGTATCCAACATATCATGGAATACCCGATTCATGAGTTCCATAAAAGTTCCGGGTGCGTTAGTCAATAAAAAAGACATGACTAAAAATTCATAATGTCCGTATCTTGTTTTGAATGTTGTCTTTGGAATATCACCTTCCTTAATCTTCAACTGATGGTGTCCTGACCGAAGATCAATTTTGGAGAACACCATGGCACCTTGCAACTGATCGAACAAGTCATCGATCCGAGGCAACGGGTAACGATTCTTGATTGTAAGCTTATTCAATTCCCAATAGTCTATACACAGTCGAACGCTACCATCCTTCTTCTTTTCAAACAATAATGATGATCCCATGGTGATATGCTAGGTCTGATATAATCCTTGTCCAGTAATTCCTGTAATTGTACCTTTAGTTTCTTCAGTTCAGTAGGAGCCATTTGATAGGGTGCTTTAGATACTGGCGTGGCTCCAGGTATCAGATTTATAATGAACTCTGTAGCTCGATAGGGTGGTAGTCCTGGTAGTTCCATAAGAAATACATCTAGAAAGTCACGCACAACATCAATATCCTCCATTCGTGGTGCTTCCTTGGTGAGGTCCACCACGGATACTAGATACCCAACTCCACCTTTCTCGAGGCATTTTCTAGCCTTTAATGCAGAGAGGATGAGTTTTCGCTTACGGGGAAGTTTGGTTCGTGCCAAACTAAACTCTGCTCCTTCCTTGTCATTAAATGTCAGCTTCTTTTTGGCACATAATAGGTTTGCAGAATGCTGAGCCAACCAATCCATTCCTAAGATAACGTCAAATTCTACCATTTCGAGTTGAATCAGGGTTGCATCCAAAATCTTCTCGCCGATAAGGACTGGACATAGTCCATAACCTTTTTCTAATTCCACTTCTAATCCCATAGGTGATCGTACAAGCAATTTGTAGTCTAAAGATCTGAGGGGTAGATTTAGTTTCTTTCCAAATGACATAGATATAAAAGAATGAGTAGCTCCATAATCAAAGAATACTCTAGCGGGTATGCCATTAATAGGTACGATACCTGTGATTTGTTTTAATTTATTCTACATGCTCACACAAGGTAATACAAAATGAAAGGTTTAGGTCATCCCTGTGACCACATCAGGCAATGCGGCAGCATCCACAGATGTAACTGCATAAACCTTTTCTTGCTATAGCTGCTTTCTGGGCTTAGGACACTCCTTGGAATAATGTCCCACTTGATTGCAGTTATAGCATTTTCCTCCTTCGTTATTTTGCTTTTGTTGAGGTTGGACTGTTATAGTAGTCTTGGCTGCAGCATTAAATCTTTGAGTACGGAAGGGTTTAAATATCTTTGTGTTCCCTCCGTTGTATGAATTTCCGTTAGGCCTTTTGATACCTCTATTCTGAGCAAAATAGCTCTCCTTCTGGCTCAACTTTATTACTCGAGGAATCTGTATTGCTTCATTGTAAACTTTCTTTTCCAGTCCCAGAACATGCTCCCGGATGCTTCCCCTAAGTCCCATGACAAACCTTCAGGTCTTAGTATTTTCCTCTTGCATGCTAGAGGGTGCAAAGAAAAATTGCTCTTCATAATGCTGTTGGTATGCATCCACAGTTATCTGTCCCTGATATAAACTCAGGAACTCTCTCTCCATAGCATCTCTAAAACTTATGGGAAAGTACTTCTCAAAGAATGCCTCTTTATAGATAGCCCAGGTCATTTGGGCGTGCTTTGTTAATAGATATGTCCGGGTAGACTTCCACCAATGGTGTGCATCGCCCTTCAGCATAAATGTGGCTCACAACACCTAAATGTGGCTCACAACACCTTTTCATCCTCATTAACTGTCATCATAATAAAATGCCTTTCCATATCATCGATCCAATGGGCTGGCCACAAAGGATCTGCTGGCTTGCCATTATATTCTTTAGGTTTCATTTTCAGGAAGCGCTCGATCAGTCGCGAGTGGTCCAACTGATACTGAGCATAGGCCCCATACATAGGTGGTTGATACTGGTAACTGCCTTGAGCTACCTCAGGGTTCTGTACTGGAGTTTGCATAACTGGCGTTTGAGGTGCATTGGGTACCGTGTTGCTTCCCCCTGGTACTGTGCTAGGTTGTTCGGCTGGCCTAGGTGTCATAGTGCAGCTGAAAAAACCATTCCTATAGCAGCTTGCATATTGGCTTGCACCTGGTGTATTTGCTGCAACTGTTGTGCCAGGTTCATTACTGTCGTGGCCAAATCTGTAGGTGGGGCTGACAAATTTATAGGATTTGCCTGGCCATTAGCTCCTGGCGGTGCCACATTCAGATTCTCTTGTACTTCAAGAATTTCATGGCCACTTTCCTCCACAGGTGATGGTGATGGAATTGGGTTACGTCCCCATCTGGTTACTCTTCGCCCAGCCATTTCCTGTTCTGGTGGTGGTAATGTCTAAAAAAATCATAGAACATGTGAGGCAATCATAATATACTTCATTCCCATGTTAAAATCCAACTATCAATGTGAAATTCTAATTTTCCAAGTCATTCAGTCAAAATGATGTATTTTCCATCGTAAGGTCGATGGTAGGGTCGCTCTATATTTGACCCCAGGGTATGCGACCTCACAAAACCCTATCAGCTCACCGAGAGCCTAGGGTCGGTTGTAGGGTCGGTATATGTCCAACCCTAGGTCTGACCACACGATGTCTATCAGATCACCAAGAGCCTAGGGTCGATGGTAGGGTCGGTCCTAGGTCGCACATTTTGTCGAATTCTGCGACCCCACGACCCAAAATTAGGTTTTTAAACCTGATTTTGGATTCATTTCCTACTCTTTCTTATTTCTTCTTTCTTCCAACTCAACTGACTTCCCCTGAGTTGCTACAGCATTGACCCCTAGTGTGTGGTGATTATTTCTTCCGTTCACGACTTCCCTTCCTTTCCTTCAGGTATGCTCTCTATTGTTTCTCATTTTTAAGCTTTCAATACTAGGTTTTTCTCCATTTATATCGTTTTCTTCAAATTAAAATTTTTTTAATCATAAAAATTTTATTTTTATTGGGGGCTTTTGCTATTGGTCACCCAATGGACAAAAGCCCTCAAGAAAATTTGAGTTTCATCGATTGGTTTTTGAGAAACTTGAAATTTTCCTCATTTGACCTAATTTTTAGGGATTTTTCCAATTCGTTGAAATTTCTTCAAATTCGATTTTCCTAGATTAAATTTCCAACTGTTTGAGCTTCGCAGGAGGGTTTGGAACATATGTAAGTCCTCCTACCCAGCTGTTTGGGTGAAAAGTGAGGTTTTTGGCCAAATCATGTCATTTTAATGCCGAAATTTTAAAATTTTCACCATATCTAATATCTTGTTTATTGTTCTGTGTCCTTGCAGATAGCATGGCTCGTACTAAGGTTCCCCGAGCTCATGATCCCATTCGTTTCTGCTCTAACGAGGCAGAGGCTCAGTATGCTCGTTATGAGCGTAAGAAGGTGGAAGGGGATCGCTATGTAAACTTCGCTAGTCTAGCCTTTTTAACGTAGAGGGTGCCTTCGTTGACATGGGTTGGCTTCCCATGATCACATATGAGGCTTGTACCTGTCCTACTTTGGTTAAGTAGTTTTATTGCATCCTCCAGGTAGTGGGGGATCGCAATGATACAGAGAGAGGTAGGGAGCTCAGGATCACCAGCTATGTGAAAGGGGTGGAAGATTCATTTAACTGCGAGCAGTTGGATGATCTCCTGGGCATATCAAATGACGGCCACTTGGTGTACTGTGCTCCTAAGGAACCCCAGTTCCTATCCTTGATGATGCGTGCTGAGATTGATAGTCAGCTTCTTAAACGTGATCGCTGGGAGATGAAGGCAATCAACCTACGGCCAGAGCCTCGGGTGTACTGCAAGATCATTCAACACAACCTAAATCCCCAGAGTGGCCATTATGATAGGATTTCTCAGCTGACCCAGTATGTCTTGTACTGCATTTGCAGTTGGTAGCCGGTCTGCCTTCCATACATTATTATCCAGACAATGATCCGTGCTACGTTGCCTAGTCATATAGGCAACCTGCCCTACGGACGTCTGATCACTACTCTCCTCACCCGCGTATACGTCGACTTATTGGATGAGAGAATTCATGAGGATACTTTCTCTTCGGACCTTGACTGAGAGGCCATTTGCAGGATGGGGATGCGAGATGTGTAGGTTAGTGACGATGAGAGGAACACTCTGGTGCATCCTCGTACCCGGGTAGAGATAGCAGACGCTGAGGCGGCAGCAGCAGCAGTAGCAACAGGGGTCCATGGGGATGATGCTGAGGATGATGATCGTATGTTCATGGATGTAGACGCCATACCGCCTCCATCACCACCGTATTCTACTGAAGCTGGCGCATCTCGGGTTCATTCACATACAGCTAGTCCTTCACACCCATAATCTGATGATGTGATGGGGCTACTACGTGAGATTAGGGAGGCCCAGCGCACCTCTGATCAGCGGATGGCCAAGCTGGCAGCTAGTCTCTAGGTGACCCAGACTCAGGTAGCCTGGCTGACTAGAGTGTATGTTGAGGACTACGATAGAGATTGCGAAGCACCTCCTCCTCCAGCACCTCCAGCTCCATGATGCATATTTTCTTTTTGTTTTTTCTTGTACTACAGAGTAATTGTCGGGATTATGGACCGTACTCTGATTCGGATATGTATGTACGTTGCTTCTTATTTGATGTGTATATGAAACTTGTTTATCATCTTAATAGTGCATTATTCTCTTTCTTAATTTTTGTCTCATATAACATAGGTGCTTATAGTGTGTTCTTATTATAGCTTTTAAATTTTGTCCTAACTCAGTTCACAAACATTTGTGGACGTATACTGGTTAAATAGACAGGGCCTGAGAGATCTGACACCAAGTTGTCACACCTCAATTTCGTACTATGCAGAATGGTGTGATGAACCACCAATAAAGCAACGGTTCAACCAGGATCTCGAATAGGCTGTGTCCGTTTACTTAAATCATACACATCCACAGCCATAATCAGAGTAAATAAACAATGACGGAAGCCTTTATACTAATGAACTGAGAGTCTAACAGTGGTAACATAAATAAATTATCCAATTATCTTCAAAGGACTAAGACATAAAAGTAAATAATTTAATCAATTACATCATTTGAATAATTCAAATATAAATCTAATCAAAGACGCATGAGTTGCACTCGCATGATAAATCATGCGACTCCATCAAAACTTCTGCATCCATCGCCGCAGCACGTCCGTACATTGGAGCATTCATATAGTCTTCTACAGTAGTACCTACATCATCAACTAAAAATATTCGACGTCGAAAGGGTGAGCACACATCACGGCTCAGTGAACAAACAAAAAAATGCAACAAACATATGCATGCATTCAATTCATATCTTTGATCTGGTTCGTAGGTTTGCAATGTGCAATAGAAAGGTTTGGTGGCCGCCGCACCTCTATACATGGGTGTGTAAGCCCACCCAATGGATCAAACACCATTTTCGTCCACATCCACCCCACCATGGAATAGGGATAGAGCTAAAGTGCTTAGGAGCGCACCGCATCACACTTCCCATGATTCCCTACCCATACCAACACGTAAGCCCCTATTGGCGAGGGCTTGCAAACTGGGCTCGCAACTAACCAATCCTAATGTCAAACAGTGTATCCAAGGCCTCACCCCAGTATCCCTCAATACATCCATAGAGATAGGGCTAAGGCCCCCTAGCAGAGTCAGAGACTGCACGGTCCGAGATCACCTCCCCTGATGCCCTACGACGTAATAGTTCTACTAAGATAATGGCGATACTATGATGTTAGTGGACAGGACTTGAGTAGATATAGAGCTAGAGTCTGGTGACCAGGATGAACCACAGTGTCATGTCCTCCCCTTGATGCTCCACTCGTATTAAGTAGACTAACCACATACATACATTCACATGCCTATTCCTAGCATCATCATCACCATCATATTATAAATAAACGGAAATTAAATATGCATGAACAGTAATAACAGGAATATTATTGGATGACATGTGATATTCACATTACAATCATACAAGCATAGAATCATTCATGGTATTGGACTCAATAAATGAAAACAGTTTATTATTAGCCAATTAGTTTAGGTCTTGTTCCCTCACCTTTGGTTGCTAGTAGATCCTCGTTCAAGCTTTATAATTCACTTTTAAATCACTGAAAAAGACCTAACAAGTCGATAGATTTTAATTAGAATTAATTCCAACATGTTTAGATTAACAGAAATTGAGGGGTCACAGGTGGGGTAGCACCTGGGGTCTAAGTTCTGCGGCCACAGGTTGTAGGGTCGTAGGTGGGTCGGACATACTGTGACCCTACGTACAACCACACCTTCCCTGGAACTTCCTGAGGGCATGTGGTCGATCATGTGGGTCGTGGGGTCAGATATCATTTTACCCTACGTGCGACGACACGTGTTTTGGTCAACCTTTCACTCTTAAGTCCATTCCTTCACGTTTGAATCCTCTAGCTTACCATCATGGTCCTTCCTAGGATTGCTCTATGGCTCAAAACTACAACTTTACACACTATCCATTGCCCACAATGATTTCCTCTATGGATTCCCTTGGAATTTGTCCATGGATGGAAGATTTGGGTTTCTCCTAATCCTACCTTCTTCATAAACTATTCAAGGCTCTTAATTCATGTAGGGAATTAGGATCATACCTTAGGTTTGCTGAGATTCAGAATTTTCTCTGAACTTTCGTCTTCCTTGGTTTTCTTCTTTAATTTTCCTTCTCTTCTCTTTCTCTCACTATCAATTAGGGTTCTAAAGGACTGAAAAAGGCTAAGGGATGTCATATTTATAGAGGATAACCCTCCATAATAATCCCCAATGAGTTTAGGAAAGACCCCCTTCGAATTAAGAAGATTTTCCTAATTTTGGTTTCTGATTGTTTTCGTAGGGTCGAATGTAGGGTCGTAGAATCCGTCGACCCTATGTTTTTTAAAACATGCGACCACATGACAAAAAGTCATGGGTTGGACTCTTTTGAGGTGGGGTCGATCATACCTGTTAAGGCATGCGACCACACACTCATATTTGACTATTTTTGAGTTAAATTTCATACCTGGTCTTGTGGTTTCTTCAAGCACTTGGTCCACTTAGCTCGACCATGATAGGTAGACCTGGTACAAGGTGGTAAGACCGGTTAGTTCAAAACAGGTCTTACACCATTGGTGTGGAATGGGTTTTAATTTGATTAATTGGGGGCCCATTGATCTTGAAATTTGGATGGAATGAAATGTGGCCCTTTGATTGCATTTTGATGTGATTAATTTCTATCAATTGATGATGAAACTTTGATGAAAATTATTGGCAATTAATCTTGGAATTTTAAGTGATTTAATATTGGCCATTGATCTTAGATGCTTTAATGATCTAATCCAGACCATTGAACTTAGATGTATTGATGCTTGAATCTGAACCATTAGATTTTGATCATGAGTGTTTAAGAAGAATCTGAACCATTAGATCTTGACTATGAGTGTCTTAGAGGAATCTTAGCCATTATATTTTGATCATAGGTGTTTCAAAGAAATATGAATGGTTAGATCTTGATCATAAGTGATTTAAATGAATTTAAACGGTTGACTATGATTTTGAATGATTTGAACCGTTGGATTGTCATCAAGATTGATTTAAATGGATATAAACGATTGAATTTTCATCATAAGTATTTTGAGTTAATTTTAACCATTGGATCTCAATTTGAACATGATATACATTATCTGAGCCAATATTTTTGCATTTTATGATGTTTATATTGCTATATTTTTGCATGCATTACCATGTTTAGATAAAATATTCTATTTTTGGTAATAACTTCATTTATGCAACACCCTAGTTGAACTGCCATATATGCACACTTCTAGAAGACAATCTAGGCATGGGGACGTGCATTTAGGCACCCACATTCTTGGGAAGGGCATAATGGGAAAAAATAAAAATCTTAATAAAGAAAGAGAATGCTTTGCCAAACCTTCCAAAATTAAAACTTAGGGTGAAAAGGTAGCTCAAGACGATTTCCACCTCTTAGTAAACCCTAAACACTCTCAGTAAACCCTAAACCTAGTATAGGTTCTCAATCCTAAACCTAGAATAAGTTCTAAACCCTAAACCTAGAATAGGTTCTCAATCATTAACCTCTAACAAGTTATTTCAATTAGCCCGAACTACGTGAATTCTGAATCCTGGGTCAAACCCTAGGATAAGTAGGCCATTTGGGAGAAACCCAAATTCGGAGCCACACCTTAGTCCACTCGGACAATCCATAGATCCACTAGGATATCCATCCATATTTTGACCCAAATAGGGTTATCCACATTCTAACCCAGAAAGGGTTATCCACATTCCAACCCAGAAAGGGTTATCCACATTTTGACCCAAATAGGATTATCCACATTTAGACCCAGAAAGGATTATCCATTCTTAGATCCACTAGGACTATCTATCAGTTCACATAGATTATCCAGATCCTAACCCATAGGGTTTCTCATCCTTTCAAGCATAAACTTCAACTTGAATAATGAACTTAATCATGCACAAGCATAAATCACAGCCATAAATTTTAATCACACCTGAACTACGATGGTAAACCTGATTTTCAGAATAATTCCGTGATACGTAGCCAATCTGATGGATACAGATTCGGTTCAATGATATCAAACCACTTGGTTTGGTTCGGTTTAATAGATAGAGTCTAGCATAGGAAAAGTATAGGAGACCGATTTCGATCGGACGGTTTGGGTGCCTAACCCCTTCCCATAATCGTAACCTGACTCTTACCCAATCTCTGATTGATCAAAAATCCAATCTAAGGGTCATGAGTCAATCGAAGTTTTACCTTAGGGTGAGATTTCACATTTCTAAGGTCCTAGACCTTAATCTAGATGGTGACTTCCAAAAGATTACGATCTTTGTCCACACAGTGGCGACTTCACTGGGGATATATGTAAGACCCGTATCAAACTAATCCGATCTTACCACCTTGAACTAGGTCAACCCATCATGGATGAGCCAAATGGACCAAGTGCTTGAAGGAGATAACGATCCCAGGTATTAAACTGACCCAAAAACACTTAAATTAAGGGGAGGGTCGCATACCCGGCAAGGGAGGGTCGGACCCCCCCCAAGACAGAAGTCAGACCCCAGTTTTACATGGGGGGTCGGACACTTCTGGAACCAGGGGTTGACGGGATCTCCGACCCCCCTATCGACCCCCGGTACTCGGTAAATCTGAAAATTAGGAAAGTTTTCTGATTTCGATGGGATTCCTTCCAAATCTCAATGGGACTTATTTTAGGAGTTTCTACTCTATAAATAAGACGTCCCTAAGCCTCTTTTACTCCTTTTACAACCCTAATTGAATTGAGAGAAAGAGAAGAGAAGGAAGAGAAGGAAAAGAGAAAGAAATAAGGGAAGAAGGCCAAGGGAGAAAAGTTGCAGAGAAGGAGTATTCTTCTCAGGTATGGATACTAATTCCATGAATTGCTAAAGACCTTAGGATAGATAATGTAGAGTGTATGATCTCGGAGAAACCCAAACCATCAACCTATGGTTAGGTTTTCATGAAAAACCATGGGGGAAAATCATGAAAGCCATATAGGTGGTAGAATCATGGTTCTTGACCATAGAACATGTGTAGAATGGACTATAGGAACAAGCCATAGGACCTCAAACACGAAGAATGGATTGAAGGAAGAAAATCGACCAAAACCCACAGGGGGTCGCATAGGGGGGTCGATGGCCAATCGACCCTACCAGACCCTGAGCATCGACCCCCAGTGTTCGGGAAGTCCAGAATAGTGGTGGTCGCACCCAGGGTCGATCATTACTCCGACCCTACCTCCGACGCCCAGTTAACAGAATGGTTTTTAAATTCGAATTAATTCTAATTAAATTCTATGGACTTTGTTAGGTCTTCTAGCAATATAATAACAATATAAAGGTGATCTTAAAGCTTGTAAGGGGATCTATTAGCAAGCTAAGGTGAGGAAACAGAACTCTAAACAAATTGGTTAATAACAAACTATTTTCTCTTTTCTTGAGTCCAATGCCATGCTTGATCCTATTCGAATATGTTTGTAATGTGCATACAACATGTCATCCAATATTTCTATTATTTGTTCATGTATATTTACTTTATTGTTTATTACATGATGATGATGATGATGATAGGAATAGGCATGTGAATGTAAGTGTGTGGTTGGTGTACTTGATGCGAGCGAGTATCAGGGGAGGTGTGATGGGAATGTCAATAAATGTTAACCTTTGGTGGGTCTCAGCACTTTAGCTCTATCTCTAACTCAAGTTTTGTGCATTAGCATCGTCGTATCGCCATTACTTTAGCAGAACTATTACGTTGTAGAGTATCAGGGGAGGTGGTCTCGGTCCTTGTAATCTCTGACTCTACCGGGGGGCCTTAGCTCTATCTCTCTGGACGTTCTAAGGGATGCTAGGGTGAGGCCTTGGATACATCATTTGGCATTAGGATTGATTAGTTGTGAGCCCAGTTTGCAAGCCCTCGCTAGCAGGGGCTTACGTGTTGGTATGGCACTATACAACAATAAACGTTAACCTTTATCGTACAATGTTATGGTAGGGTGGATGGGGATGACAATTAACGTTAACCTTTGGGTAGACTTCCACACCCTGTGTATAGAGGCGGGGTCAATAAACGTTAACCTTTGACCTTCCAACCTTTCTATTGCGCATTGCAAACTTTAAACCAGACCAAAGATATGAATTGACTGCATGCATATGTATTGTAACATTGTTTTGTTTGCTCACTGAGCCATGATGTGTGCTCACCCCCTCGACATCGAATATTTTTAGTTGATGATGCAGGTACTACCATTGAAGATTATGTAAATGCTCCAGTGTACGGGCACGTGGCGGCGATGGAAGTTGAAGTTGAAGTGGATACACATGACTCCTCTTGCGAGTGCAACTCATGTGTATTCGATTAGATTTTTAGTTTTCTTTATTTGGATTTATCAAGACATGTATTTGGTACTTATTTATGTCTTAGTTGATACAGAATAATTTGCTATTTAAATATTAATATCACAGTAGATTCTCAGTTCATTTTACTATAAGACTTCCGCTATTATGTATTTACTCTGATTATGAATGTGGATATATGAAGTTTAGATCAGCCGGATACCGTCTGTATGGGATCCTGGTTGAGCCGTTGGATTGCTAGCGGTTCATCACACCATTCCGAATAGTGCGGAATTGGGGTGTTACAACTTGGTATCAGAGCATCTCAGGTCGTGTTCGCTAAATTGGCATACATTCACAACGAATTGTGAACTGAGTTAGGATAAAAGTAAAAACTGTAATATTAACACACTATAAGCACAAGTGATGTTTGAGACCAAATTTGAAAAGAAAATAATGCATCTATTAAAGGAAGAACAATACAATGAGAGATAAAAAAGCATGTACAAATAGCTAAAACAAAGTACAGTCCACACCCAGAAAGTTACTCTGTAGTACAAAGAAAGAAAATAAGTACAATCATGAAGCTGGAGGTGAAGGAGGGGGCGGTGCCTCACGATCTCTGTCATAATCCTCAGTGTAGACTCTAGTCAACCAGGCTATCTGAGTGCGGGACGTCCCAAGACTAGCCGTAAGATCAGCTACCCGCTGATCGGGCCCTGGCGCTGAGCCTCTATGAGCTCTCCCATCCTCATGTCTGATGTACGCTGGGCGTCTAGTAGCTCATCCACTCTCACCCGCTGAGCGTCTAGCAACTCCCCCATCCTCAGATCAGATTGCGCAGAGCCTCTCTGATCTCATGCAATATCTCCATCATATCAGGAGGTGGGTGAGAAGGACCAGCCGCATGTGAAGGACCAGCCGCACTAGCTCCAGCCGTATGTGTAGGTGAAGGAGGTGGTATAGAGTGTACATCCATGTACATATGGTCATCATCACCAGCAGGCTCCGTATGAACTCAGCGGCGGCAGCAGCTGCCTCAGCCTCAGCTATCTCTACGCGAGTGCGAGGGCGCACCATCGCGTTCCTCTCCTCATCACTGACCTGAGCATCCTGCATGCCCATCTTGCAAATAGCCTCCCAATCTAGAGGCGATGAGAAGGACTTCTCCTGAATCATTTCATCCACTAAATCAACCCCCAGGCGGGTAAGCAAGATAGTGATCATACGTCCGTAAGGGAGGTTACCAGTGTGACTGGGTAATGTAGCAGTGATCATGGTACGCATGATGATGTACGGAAGGCAGACGGGCTGCCTAGTGCAAATACTGTATAGAAGATACTGGGTCAGCTGGGAAACCCTCTCGTAATGACCACTCTGCGGGATTAGGTTATGCTGAATGATCTTGCAATATACCCGTGGAGCTGGACGCATATAACATGCCCTCATTTGCCAGCGATCAGGACGAAGGAGCTGGTTATCGATCTCGCCCCTCATCTGTAGAGAGAAGAACTGGGGCTCTCCAGGAGCACAGAAAACCATGGGGCCATCATAGGAGATGCCCAGTTGGTCGGCTAGCTGCTGATAATCAAATGAGATGTTTACCCCTTTGACGTAACTCATGATGCATAACTCGTGACCCCTCTCAACATCATTGTAATCCCCCACCACCTGGAGGTTACAATAGAACTGGCGTACCAAGTCGGGGCAGGTGCACGCGTCGTAAGTAATGATAGGGAGCCATCCCATATTACCAAATGCTCTCTCCACATTGAACAGGGCTAACTCAGCCAAGTTCACCTTACGACCTCCCTGTACTTTCTTGCGAACGTAGTGGGCATACTATGCCTCGGCTTCGTTGGAACGGAAATGAAGAGGATCACAAACTCTGGGTACTTTGTTACGGGCCATAGTATCTGCAAATAAGAAAGAGAAACCAATAATGGGTTATTAGAGAGCAAAAACCAAAAATTGGGACATTATAACGACGTAAGTTGGCCAAAAGCCTCACTTGTCACCCACACACGGGGGCAGGAGGACTTACGTGGGTTCTAACAGATCCTACAACACTTACACAGTAGGAAATTCTAACTAATGGAATCCAATTTGAAGAAATTACGAGAAATAAAAAATTTCAACAAATTAGGGCAAAAAGAGTAAAATCCAAGTTTCTCGATAACCAATCGATGAAACTCAAAATTTTTTAAGGGCTTTCATTCCTTGAGCCACCAATAACAAAAGCCCCCAATAAAAATTGAATTTTTACAATTGGAAAAAGTTTAATTTGAAAAATACAAGATAAACGGGCAAAAACCTACAAATGAAAACCTAAAAACAGGTAAAAAATGAGAAGACATACCTGTAGGAATGATGTGGACGTCGAAACACGGAACCGAAATGACCAATATAGCGGAGTGACACTGTAGCAACTCAGAGGTGGGAGACGAGTCGAAACGGGGAAGGAATAATGGGAAATGGACCTAGAATCGGACCTTAAAAATCTGATTTTTGGTCTGGGGGTCGGAGAATTCGACCAGGATAATCGACCCCCACATCGACCCCCATATCGACCCCCAGCTCTCGGGAATCTGACAGGAAACCAGGGGTCGCACCTGGGGGTCGAACACCCATTGACGCCCGCATCGACCCCCGGCTCTCGAGAAGAATAGGTACATTCCTAGGATCGGATACTGAGGGTCGGACATACCATCGACCCCCACCATCGACCATGCATAGAAAAGACAGTAATTTTTCACAGAATGATCTGAAAATTTTTAAAATAACATCGGTTAGCATGCCTACATGAAATATAAATGATTGCCTCACGTTTGTTAATGATTTTCAGGCATCACCAATATCAGAGGAAGATGGCTGGACGTAGAGTAATCAGGCAAAGCCGAAACGCAGTTCCACCACCACCACCTGTGGAGGAAACTAGTCAAGAAAATATATATATGCACAGAAAAATCCGTAGGTTGCACCACCAGTAAATCTGGGTCAGGCGAATCCTACAAACTTGCCACCTCCACCACCGGAGCTAGCAACCGTGGTTATGAACTTATCGCAACAGCTGCAACAAATGCAATACGCACAGGCTCAAATGCAAGCAGCAATGAGGATTATATTCCAGGCAGCCCATGCTACACCAATGCCAACTGGACAAACCAGTGCAGCACCGATGGGTAACCACCCAGCACCTCAAACGCCTCAACCACCAGCTGTACAGATCCTTGTACCAGGTCTAGAAGCAGCTCAGGTTAATTATCAGTATCTACAACCTATGTTTGGGGCATACCCCAAAATCAGTTGGATCACTCTCGACTGGTTGAGAGATTCTTGAAGATGAAGCCCAAGGAATTTAACGGTAAACCGTCTGATCCTGTATGGCCAGCACATTGGATCGACGAGATGGAGAAAATTTTTCGTATGATGACTATTACAGAAGAAGATAAGGTATTATGTGCCACTTTTATGCTAAAAGGTGATGCACATCATTGGTGGAAATCGACCAGGGCCTACCTATTAACCAAGCACGCCCTATTCACTTGGGATATATATAAAGAAGCTTTCTTTGAGAAGTATTTTCCCCGAAGCTTCAAAGATTCTATGGAGAAGGAGTTCCTGAGTTTATATCAGGGCCAGATGTCCGTGGATGCATATGAACAGCGTTATGATGAGCTGTTTTTCTTTGCACCACTCAGCATGCAAGAAGAAGACACTAAGACCCATAGGTTTGTCACGGGACTTAGAGGGAGCATCAGGGAGCATGTTCTAGGCTTGGAGAAGAAGGTATATAATGAAGCTGTGCAAATTGCTTGAGTTATTGAATCGAGCCAGAAGGAAAGCTATTTTACACAGAATAGAGGCATGAAATGTCCAGCCAGAATTGCTTAAACAGAGGGAATAACAAGCCATTTAAACCCTTCCGTGCTCAAGGCTTTGTTACTGTACCCAAGACTACCCCAGTAATTCAACAGCAGCCAAAGCCAAATTCTGAAGGTCCAAAATGTTATAACTGCAATCAAGCGGGGCATATGGCAAGGGAGTGTCCTAAGCCAAAGAAGCAGCTACATCAAGGACGAGTTTATGATGTTACATCCGAGGATGCTGCCGCATCACCCGATGTGGTCACAGGTATGACAGAAACCTTTTAAGTTGTATTACATTGTATGAGCATGTAGACTAAGTAAAATAAATCACAGGTATCGTACCTATAAATGGCATACCCGCCAGAGTACTCTTTGATTCAAGAGCTACTCATTCCTTTATATCTGTGTCATTTGGAAAGAAGCTGAATTTACCCATCAAAACATTGGACTACAAAATACTTGTATGGTCACCGATGGGGTTAGAAGTGGAGTTAGAGAAAGGTTATGGGCCATGTCCAGTTCTCATTGGTGAGAAACTTTAGATGCAACCTTGATCCAACTTGGGATGGCAGACTTTAACGAAATCTTGAGAATGGACAGGTTAGCTTGGCATTTGGAAAACCTATTATGCGCCGAAAAGAAGATAACATTTAGAGACAAAGAAGGAGCAGAATTCAGTTTTGCGGGAACCAAACTTCTCCGTAAACGCAAGCTCATACTATCAGCACTAAAGGCGTAGAAGTGCCTTGAGAAGGGAGCAGTCGGATATCTAGTATCAATGGTCGACCATACCAAAGAAGCACCACGGATGGAAGATATTGATGTTGTGCGGGATTACCCCGACGTATTTCCTGAGGAACTACCAGGATTACCACCAGATCGAGCCATAGAGTTTGTGATAGATATTATACCTGGAGCCGCACCAGTATCAAAAGCACCTTACCGAATGGCTCCTACTGAATTAAAGGAATTAAAAGTACAACTACAAGAACTACTGGACAAGGGTTATAATCGACCCAGTATATCACCATGGGGAGCGCCAGTATTGTTCGTAAAGAAGAAGGACGGTAGCGTTCGATTATGTATTGACTATCGGGAATTGAACAAACTGACGATCAAGAATCGATATCCACTACCTCGGATCGATGACTTGTTCGATCAGTTGCAAGGAGCAAAGGTAATTTCTAAGATCGATCTTCTGTCAGGCTACCATCAGTTGAAGATTAAAGATGGTGATATTGCTAAGATAGCTTTCAGGACCAGATATGGGCATTATGAATTCTTGGTCATGTCTTTTGGATTAACAAACACACCAGCAACTTTCATGGAACTTATGAACCGGGTTTTCCATGATATGTTGGATACGTCGGTTATCGTATTTATTGATGATATATTGGTATATTCCAAGGACAAGGAAACTCATATTAAGAATCTAAACGCCACTCTACAGTGTTTAAGGAAAGAAAAGCTATATGCCAAATTTACCAAATGTGAGTTTTGGCTAAGTGAAGTCGCCTTCCTAGGCCATGTAGTATCCGCTGAAGGAATCAAAGTGGACCCCAGCAAAATCGAAGCTATTGTAAAGTGGGAAGCACAAAAGATCGTTGTAGAAATTAGAAGTTTTCTGGGTCTCGCTGGTTATTATCGGAGATTTGTGGAAGACTATTCCCGGATTGTCGTACCTCTCACCAGTCTGACTAAGAAAGGTGAAAAGTTTGTGTGGACGGATAAATGCGAGAAGAGCTTCCAAACCTTGAAGACAAGATTGATATCCGCTCAGATTTTGACTATTCCTGTTCCCGGACAGCCATTTACCTTGTACACTGATGAGTCAGGATTGGGATTAGGATGTGTGCTTATGCAAGGAGAACAAGTAGTTGCTTATGCCTCAAGACAGTTAAAGACACATGAGAAAAATTATCTCACTCATGATTTGGTGTTAGCAAGAGTAGTACATGCTGTCAAGATATGGAGACATTACCTATACGGAGAGAAGTTCCAGATTAAATCGGACCATAATACTCTTACTTATTTATTTAATCAAAAGGAGTTAAATATGAGACAAAAAAGATGGTTGGAACTACTGAAAGACTATGATTGTGATATCCAGTATCATCCGGGAAAAGCTAATGTACCACCCTTTTAGGGTGAGAGGCCCCTACAACTAGGGAATTGTTTTGATCTCCCACCTTGAGATCCATCCATGTTATCTTTCTAAATGAATCAATGGAAGTCATGAATCTAGATCTTGATTGAACATCAAATTTTATAAGAAAGGAGGTAACCAGATTTGGGAACACAATCAGTAACCCAGCCAATCTAATCCAATAGGGCATTCAGTTTAGGCAGCGACAAGCACCTATACCTGAAAAAGTTTACAATATTCCTGTACAGTTAGTCCTTGGGCTTATTCAAGTATCATATTCAGTTCATCTCATAATCAAGGAGAGATTCACCCCCTAGGCAAATCCAATCATCGTTCTCGATTTACTTCAGAATTAAGGAAAGATTCAGCCCCTAGGCAAATCCAATCACTGTTCTCAATTCATCTCAGAATTAAGGTGTGAGGACAATGGGAAATCGACGTGATCCTCCTCGGGATGGAAATGTGTCCTGTAATCGATGAAGATCGATTTATTCTGTTGGAGTCGCCACCTAGATTAAGGTCTAGGACCTCTAAAAATGTAGCCTCACCCTAAGGTAAGACTTCTATTGACTCGTGACCCAATGTATCGGTTCTTTGGTCTGCAAGAGATCGGGTAAGTATTCAGGGTACGGTTATGGGAAGGTGTTAGGCACCCAAACCGCCCGATCAATATCGGCCTCCTAAACTTTCCTTAAATTCTAATTTTGACTGTGCTTGGTCAACTGGATGACTAGGATTCAATGGGGGATGTCCTAAACCAAGTTTCTAAATTATTCTAACCTAGGGTTTAGCCAATCATGTTTTAAAGTAAATAAACGAGCAAATATAATGTACAATATTATACAGTGAACCGAACCAAAGATGGTTCGGTCTTGAACTGAATCTGAGATGTGTAAGACATCTCAAACTGCCTACGTATTCCAATCATGGAAATCAAGTCCAAAAATGTAGTTCGAAAAAGGTTTTGTGATTAAAGATTATGGAAGTGATTTATGCATTTGCTTCAATTAGATTCTTTGTTGTTCAAGTTGAAGTTTATGCTGGATGTATGGTTGATGGGTGGCTTTGTACCGTATTTGGGATTCCCAAATTGCCTCCGTATTCTAGGGTTTGCCCTAGAAATCAGGTACGACGTAGTTCGAAATTTGTGAGAGTCGGATTTGGAATGTGTACCAAAATCCTTCCATTTTTGTCAATAGGATCTAGGGATGAGACCTAAATTCCTACCATTTTTATTTGAGATGTGTACCAAATTCTTTCTATCTTTGTCAATAGGATCTAGGGATGAGACCTAAATTCCTACCATTTTTATTTGGGATGTGTACCAAATTCATTCTATTTTTATCAATAGGATCTAGGGATGATACCTAAATTCCTACCATTTTTATTTGGGATGTGTACCAAATTCTTTCTATTTTTGTCAATAGGATCTAGGGATGAGACCTAAATTCCTACCATTTTTATTTGTTTCCATTTTTAGGTTTGGGTTTCCTATCCCTTTTCATTGTGATTTTCATTTTTTAGGGTTTCATACCCTAATTATTCTCTTTATTCTAGGGTTTATTTTGCCCTAATTGCTATTTTTTATTTTTAGGGTTTCACTTTCCCTAATTATTGTTTTCTTTCCATCTTAGGGTTTCTTACCCTAATTGTTCAATTCTTTCTATTTCAGGGTGTATCTTGCCCTAATTGCTATTTTTTTATTTTTTTCTCTTTCCAAGACAAATATGGCAAATAAAAATATTCCAACTATATCAATGGTAGTATTCCAAATATAGCAGTGTTGAAAATATATTCAAATTTAGCAACAAATCAGTCAAAGATGGCAAGTGAGCATGTGAATCAATACGATCATGGTAAGTGTGCATCCAAACATGGCGAGAATCATCCAATATGGCATGTGAGCATGTGTAACGCACAAATATGGCAATAAGCATGTGTAGCATTCCAAAACAACAAGAATCATGTAAGGACCCAAAGATAACATGTGAAAGCATTCCAAGTATGGCATGTGAGCAATGTGAGCATCAAATATGGCAATAAACATGTGTAGCATTCCAAAAACAATTAAGTTGGTTTTTTTCTGTCTTTCTATTAAGTTTTTTTTCTCTCTCCCTCATGTCGGATTTCCCATCTTTCTTTCCCTTTTTTTTTTCTTTTTTTTTCTCTTTTCTCTTCTTTATTCTCTCTCTCCCTTTTTCTCTCTTTCACATGGGAATCAAAAAATATAATTAAACCTCACCACCCACTCTCATGTATTATATGCATGAAAACCAAAGAATCCAAATATAAATAAACCTCTCTATCATGTATTGCATGCAAAAAGATAATATAAAACTCATCTCTCTCATGTTTGCTGAAATTAGAAAATGAAAATAAACAAAAATACTCCACTCAACAACATCCACTCATTCTCTCTCAAATGAGTTGAAGCTAAACAAACTAATAAAAACAACATTCCACTCACTCTCTCTCAACTCTCCCTCTCTTTCTCTCTTAACCGAACCAGACCCTTGCACTCTCTCTCTCTTTATTTCTTTCATTCACTAGCTCTCTCTCATCACTTATTGCTTAAACATGCCTCCTTGTTGAAGCCAATAAAACGAACAAAGAGAAAAAAAAACACTATAACATAAACCGTGTTTGACAAGAAATATGGGACCAACAAGCAACAAGGGATAAATCAATCTCTATAGATTTAGGGAATAATATGAAAAGAAGACAATGATATACCTTATCGAAACTCATGCTCATACTTTGTCCCATGCTGAACCATGTCACGACAACAATTTCTTAGTAACTTGAGCACCTTTGTCCGCATCATAGTCCTAAACCGTACAGCAATATCATGAACCATGGATCTCTACAAATGTCAATTTCTTTTCATGGTGACTCTCTAAGCAACTCCAGTCACAGAATAGCTTTACTCTAGTTGGTGGATTGAAAACTTTTTTTTCTTTTTCTTCTTCTTCATGCTTCTTTCTCTTTTTCCCCAAAAAAAAAATGTGAGCCTTCTCCCAAACCTAAGCTTTTCACGTTTTTTTTTTCTTTTCTTTTTTTTTTCTCTTTTGGAAAAATCCCCTCCTTCTCTCCAAAACCGTGCCCTCTCTATCTCTCACGTTTCATTCCCTCTTTTCTCTCTCTTCTCCCTTTTTATCTCTTTTGGATTATCCTCTCTACCTCCCCAAAACCGTGCCCTCTCTCTCCCACGTTTCTTCCCCTCTTTTCTCTCTCTTATCCCTTTTTTTTCTTTTGGAAATCCTTTTTTTTCTCCTCTCAAAACCGTGCCCACTTTCCTCTCTCTTATCCCCTTTTTTTTTCTTTTGGAAATCCTCTTTTCTCTCTCCTCTTTCCTTTTTCTTCTCCAAGATCTTTTAGATTTCATCTCAACCCTAAAGCCTCCTTCTCTTTCACGTCTCTCTCTCTCCTCTTTCCTTTTTCTTCTCCAAGATCTTTTAGATTTCATCTCAACCCTAAAGCCTCCTTCTCTTTCACGTCTCCTCTCTCTCCTCTTTCCTTTTTCTTCTCCAAGATCTTTTAGATTTCATCTCAACCCTAAAGCCTCCTTCTCTTTCACGTCTCTCTCTCTCCTCTTTCCTTTTTCTTCTCCAAGATCTTTTAGATTTCATCTCAACCCTAAAGCCTCCTTCTCTTTCACGTCTCCTCTCTCTCCTCTTTCCTTTTTCTTCTCCAAGATCTTTTAGATTTTATCTCTTATATATAATAACATATATTATATACACATATATTTAATAACATACATATATGTATAGTATACAATATATATAATATATAAATACTATGCACATGGATGAACTGATTCGAAATGGGTTGAGACTGGCTTGGGTTGATTGAGTTAAACTGATATGGGTTGAGCTAGGTTGGACCAGAACTGGCTTGAACTGAGTTGACTGTATTGGATGGAATTAATTGGATTTTCTCTCTATCATTTCATGGGTCATTTCCGCTGTCATCCCGCATGGAATTTTTCGATGGCCTCTATTCCAAATTTTTTACGTTTATTTTGTAGAACATTAAAAATGAAGAATATAGAAACTGGAATCACCTCATTTGGAAGTAAAATGGTTAACTTATGAATTTTTGAAGTTTAAGCAGACCAATTATCGATAATTTGGCTGACCATTCTGCATGAGATCCTTCGGAAGCTTCTACCGGAAATATTTTACGTCCACTTTGTAGAGCCCTAAAAATGGAACATAATGAGACTGGAATCACCTGATTTGGATATGGGATGATCAAAATATGAATTTTTGAATATTAAATGACCATTTCCATATGTAATTTTGCATGGGACCCTCCGGAGACTTTCACCTGAGATTTTTCAGGTCCACTCTGTAGGACATCACAAATGAAGAACAATGGCCTTGGAATCGTCTGAATCCGACGTAGAACGGAAAAGATATGAAGCTTTGAAGTTCTAACGATAATTTTGCATGCAAGCTTGCATGGGACCCACTGGTGACTTCTACCCAGGATTTTTTTACGTCCACTTTGTAGAACATCATGAATGAAGAATAATGGTCTTGGAATCATCTGAATCCGATGTCGGATGATCAAGATATGATGATTTGAAATTCAAACAATCCAACTTAGGATAATTTGCATGAAGGCCCCTGGGATTATTTATAATAATTTCATAAACCTCCCTTGTATGTATCATCCAACTAAAATGGTCATATCTTCTTCATTTGATATCAGAATTGAGCAATTCTGGTCTCATTTCGAAGATAATTCTATGACCTATGCATCCATGCAAAATTATAACCCATGACCTTGCTGTGGACCCAATGAAAACTTCCTCAAATTTACAGACCCATTGAAAACTTCCTCAAATTCGCAGTCAAAAATCCAAACTTTCGATCATCTTTCTCCTTTTGTTGTCCACACGCCCGCAGGGCTTTGTTTAGCTGGGATGGCAAAAATGGGGTGCTTACAGATGCCCCTCTTCGGCCGAGATTGTGGGCAATTGAGGCCGAAGACAAAAGTGGCCCATTTTTGCATTATTCTGCACTTGATTTGGATTATAACATTGCTCCCTTGAATTGATGCTGTAAACTTTTCTTTTTTTTTTTTTTTTTTTTTTTTGACACTGTACAACAAAAAAATGTAGTTGTCAAACTCCTTGAGTAGCGACCTTATCACGTCTGTGACTTTGGCTCAAGACCGCTCATGGTGTAACTGTAGATGTCAAGCTCCTTGAGTAGCGACCCCATCGGGTCTGTGACTTTAGCTCAAGACCGCTCCTGATGTAATCAGAATCGCCAAGCTTCTTGAGTAGCGACCCTATCAGGTCTGTGACTTTGGCTCAAGATCGCTCATGATGTAACTGTAACCGTCAGGCTTCTTGAGTAGCGACCTCATCAGGTCTATGGCTTTGGCTCAAGACCGCTCATGATGTAATTGTAACTGTCAAGCTTCTTGAGTAGCGACCTCATCAGGTCTGTGACTTTAGCTCAAGACCGCTCATGATGTAATCAGAATCGTCAAGTTTCTTGAGTAGCGACCCTATCAGGTTTGTGACTTTAGCTCAAGACCGCTCATGATGTAACTGTAACTGTGTTTTGTGCTCTGGATTTGTAACCTTTGGATGTGTAGCCTTTGGCTGTGTAGCCTTTGGATGTGTAGCCTTTGGATGTGTAGCCTTTGGATGTATAGCCTTTGGCTGTGTAGCCTTTGGCTGTGTAGCCTTTGGATGTGTAGCCTTTGGATGTGTAGCCTTTGGCTGTGTAGCCTTTGGATGTGTATCCTTTGGATGTGTATCCTTTGGACCGAATTTGGGGTGTCCCAAATTGCCTACGTATCCTTTGGGATTTTCATCCCTCCGGAATCAGGTTCCGCGTAGTTCGGGCTAGAGCTTTCTCTCTCTTCCCATGATCTTTCTTTCTTTTATTTTCTCGTATCTTGTTCTCTTTTCCATTCTTATTCTGCTTTATTTCAGTCTTCTTTCTTCTCTGTACTTTCACCTTTCTTTCCTTTTCTTTTTTTTTTCATTTCTCTTTTTCTTTTTCTTGTTCTTTTCAATTCCTTTCTTCATCTTTCTTCACTCCCAAAATGGGTTGAACTTTCCATAAATATTGAGGTAGCCAAAATGGGGCTCAACATCTGCACTTTGTCTACTAACATTGCTTGAAATCCAAGAGGAACTAGAGATCATGATTTGATCGACTTTCCTTGACTTGACTTAATCTAGACTGAGAGAAACATGTTTCTTTTCTTTAAAAGACAATCTTGATATGTTCTTCATTCCTGCCAAATTTATATGGGTTTCACTTTGATCAAAGGGCAATCAGGTCTTTTAATGAGGGGCAAATGATGACAATGACTCAATTTTATTTCATTTTTTGTAAATTTGTATGGGTCATCTTTCTCTTTCATTCAAATAAACTTAGATAGAGTTTCAAACAGGGGGCTCAACTAAACTCATGATGTTTGGATAAATGGGTGATTTTGCCCCAGTGTCTAAGTTCAAGTCTGCACACATTGATAAGCAGGCGATTTTTGAGTCATCACTAGAAATAACCTTAAGAAGATGCAACCCTACACTAATCTTTAGAAAAACGTCAAAGAATGTTTTCTCCTCTTGGTATCACTCAGATAGAAAACAAGTTTCAACAAGCTATGCACAGATGCTGAATCGGTTATAACCATGTTTGGGCCCAAATCCTTTAAGTCTGTATACAAGTATGACGACGAAGGTCCAAATGGACAGATAAGAAACTGTCCAATGGGTCTGCCATTGGGAGAGTGTTTGGTTGTTTATGTAGAATGGCTTGATCTCCACTAGGCGATGCCATTTTATTGGCTAGCAACAAAAGACTATGGAATTCTTGGACGCCGTCGAAATGATGAACGACAGATAGATATTCCAGTCAGATTTATTGAACAATATTTATGCATAACAAGACGACATGTTCACAAGAAACGATACCATAAAATTTTGTGACATTTGAAGTAAGGGCATGTAATTTAGACTCTGTGGAAGACCGTCGGATTGATGGACGGGAGAGAGAGTCTTTAGCCGAAAAGAAAAATCCTCTGATGACAAAAAAGTGATGAGACCACCCCCTGTATGGGCGGGATGTAGTGACCAATATCAAAAATCCAGCTCAACACATAACGTGAATCACAACAAACGATCAGGTCTCCAATCAGGTTCTAAGAAATGGTGTCTATATGTCATAATGGTGTCTATATGTCATTGTACGAGTACCAATTGTCTTATTGCTCTATAACTGAACTCGTCCATCAGCAGGGCTCCAAAGGAGTTGCCCCATGTATATGCCTTGTAATCGAACTCACTCATCATTAGTGTTTCAAAGTAGTTGCTCCATGTCTACGCACCATAGTTGAACTTCTCCACCATCATTGTTCCAATGTAGTATGCTAACCAACCTCATTATTTTGTATAGCACTTTCTTTTTTTTCTTTTTTCTCTTTCTTTTTTTTTTCTTTTTTTTTCTTTTTTTTTCTTTTTTTTTTTTTTTTTTCTTCCTTTTTTTCTTTTCTCTCTTTTTTTTTTTTTTGAGCTCATCTTTGACTTTGAGGTTGATCCGTAGCATGTTTTATGTCTGTAGACTTCATGCACTTGTAAAAGACTTAATCATTTGAATGGTCCTTGTAGAAATATCCCATAAAAAATTCTTTCTGTAAATTGATCAAATGGGATGACATTTTGATGTACCAACTTGTATCTTTGAGAATGCTTGCATGATTTCAACTTAATCATCTATAACTTTCACGTGTGTGTTGAGCTTTCATTTCTCTAAAAGCCGATGGAGTAGAAGTTTAGGTTGTGGCCCTTCATCTCAATCGTCATCAGAGTTAGAATTAGCAACGGACATGGAAGAGGAAGAAATATCAAACTGGGAAGGAATTGATTGGAAGTAGTAAAGCACTGTTGTTGATGTCTCAAATGAGATAATTAATTGGACTGGACCGTCTACAGACACATCAAACTTAAGCCCAAACATAGATGACCTATCAGATACCAATGGTAGCCAGTTTAAACAAGTAATTCACCGAGTTACCCCAATTGGATACGACATCATTGACGCCAACTTATGATTGGTTGTAGGATCGAATCTCCATTCAGACTTTCGCTAGTAAAACTCATTACGACTATCTATCGACATGTGTTTGACCCTTTCCATCTTGAGATAAACCCCTCTTGAGTTTATTATCATTTTGATTTATGCCCCAGTTCGGGTTTGACATTTACTTGGTCAATGCCTCAATTTGGGTTAAATGTATTCCAATCTTATGTCCCAGTTTGGATATCATGAAACTCTGACCTATACCCAGTTGGTCCATTACCTTTTCTGTTTGCCCCACTTTGAATCCATTAACATTTTAATTATGCCCCAGTTTAGGGTGCATTGATATTTTTGTTGTGCCTCAATTTAGGGTATACTGACCTTTTGGTTTTGCCCCAGTTTAGGCTGCACATGAAGTTCATTTTCAGGCTACCTTAATTTTGGGATATAATTGACCACATGGTCTTCCTTTTCATCCTAGATTTTGGGAGGTGGGTGGGCCATTCTTGAAGGTTCGAGGACTACTCCTTTGATTCATGGTCACCTTGGATGAAAGTAATTTTGGATTTAGGAACCAACTCTGTCAGTCAAAGTGGCTCAATCGGGTGAACGAAATGCTTTCCAATCTTAGTTTTTCTATTTAAAATTGGCAGGTATGCTAACATGGGAAAGAAACATGTAATCTCTCAGAAGCTATGATTCAGCTTTCTAATCTCTTGGATTCCTTAACTCCGATCTTAGAATTTCAATTCCGCTCTGCAATATTTGGGCTCTCAATATATTGTCTTCCAACCATTCCAACATTTTGAGGTACAAAAGTCCTCCTTATGAACATGAACCGAGACATGAACCGGTGATGATGAGACCTTCTTATGAGAGGATGTAATAAGAGTGGATGCTTTATCTACACACTCAGGTGTTCTCTTAAGTCTAGACAATTATATCCTCCCTAGTTCAACCTTTCTTTCTTTCTTTTTTCTTTTTTTTTTTATTTTTTGTTTTTTTTATTTTTTGTTTTTTTTTGTTTTTTTTTTAATTTTATTTTTATATAAACAATTAACGAAGGTTAAGACTCAGAAGTGACTGGACACGAGAAGGATGCACATACACATACAAGTTGACTCGACCAAACAAAGTTAGCTCCTTCATGAAAACCGACCATTAGACATCATCTGTAACAATTTATTTGTATTTGAATAACCCCATGATTGGTCTTGGGGCCTCAAGATTCTGAATAGATCATTGTAGCGCCAAGGTTCGACCACGTGGTTCATCAAATTTCAAGAAATTGAAACAGATATGCTTATTTGTAGTTTTCATGATGGATGACAAAAGTGGTTCATGATTAAAAAAACCAATAAATTTCTACTTGATAATAGTATCTATACCGTGATGAAGATTTTCTGATCGTTTTTTGAGATTGACGTATCAATATTGAACAGAACAACACAATGAGATTTGTATGATGGAGGGCGTGTACAGACCACCCACACTAATGTGTATGCGGGTATACGTAACCCTCACGCTCCCAACAAGTGAGAGACAAGAATATTCAAGTATGGATCCAAACATGTTGACAAATCAAGGACAAAAACGGGCAGAACTTCGACGTCTCAGATGTAAATATTATGATCGAGTAGATTTTACCATGTTGGTTCAAAGATGGACCAAAAATAACATACATATGGCTCAAACTGGGTTAGGACAGAAAAGGCCACCTTGACCAGGACGGGGTAACCTATCACCGAATGCTCGATGAATAATGGGCCTCATTCCCTTTATATACTATGTTGCAAGGATCCAAGCGACGTGGAGTAGCATAACGCATTCCCAGGCGGACCCAAGAAACGCTCGTTAGAGGCTGATCACCGATCGTGGTCTCACAAAGTACAGGCCAAGGCTGTGTGTTTCGCCTAGCGGGCTGCCCCACATGCATGGGACCCGGTTCGGCTACTCGCACAAAAGTGTGACTGAACCCATTCCCCCCAAAACAATATGTACAAACAATAAATATAGTACCCCAGATCTAGCATCAAATGTCAAGCAAATAAATATAAGGAAAGTATCCTAGGAGTCTGAATATTCATCCCCAGTGAAGTCGCCACTGTGAGGACAATGGGAAATCGACGTGATCCTCCTCGGGATGGAAATGTGTCCTGTAATCGATGAAGATCGATTTATTCTGTTGGAGTCGCCACCTAGATTAAGGTCTAGGACCTCTAAAAATGTAGCCTCACCCTAAGGTAAGACTTCTATTGACTCGTGACCCAATGTATCGATTCTTTGGTCTGCAAGAGATCGGGTAAGTATTCAGGGTACGGTTATGGGAAGGTGTTAGGCACCCAAACCGCCCGATCAATATCGGCCTCCTAAACTTTCCTTAAATTCTAATTTTGACTGTGCTTGGTCAACTGGATGACTAGGGTTCAATGGGGGATGTCCTAAACCAAGTTGCTAAATTATTCTAACCTAGGGTTTAGCCAATCATGTTTTAAAGTAAATAAACGAGCAAATGTAATGTACAATATTATACAGTGAACCGGACCAAAGATGGTTCGGTCTTGGACTGAATCTGAGATGTGTAAGACATCTCAAACTGCCTACGTATTCCAATCCGGGAAATCAAGTCCAAAAACGTAGTTCGAAATGGTTTGTGTGATTAAAGATTATGGAAGTGATTTATGCATTTGCTTCAATTAGATTCTTTGTTGTTCAAGTTGAAGTTTATGCTGGATGTATGGTTGATGGGTGGCTTTGTACCGTATTTGGGATTCCCAAATTGCCTACGTATTCTAGGGTTTGCCCTAGAAATCAGGTACGACGTAGTTCGAAATTTGTGAGAGTCGGATTTGGAATGTGTACCAAAATCCTTCCATTTTTGTCAATAGGATCTAGGGATGAGACCTAAATTCCTACCATTTTTATTTGGGATGTGTACCAAATTCTTTCTATCTTTGTCAATAGGATCTAGGGATGAGACCTAAATTCCTACCATTTTTATTTGGGATGTGTACCAAATTCTTTCTATTTTTATCAATAGGATCTAGGGATGAGACCTAAATTCCTACCATTTTTATTTGGGATGTGTACCAAATTCTTTCTATTTTTGTCAATAGGATCTAGGGATGAGACCTAAATTCCTACCATTTTTATTTGTTTCCATTTTTAGGTTTCTAGGGTTTCCTATCCCTTTTCATTGTGATTTTCATTTTTTAGGGTTTCATACCCTAATTATTCTCTTTATTCTAGGGTTTATTTTGCCCTAATTGCTATTTTTTATTTTTAGGGTTTCACTTTCCCTAATTATTGTTTTCTTTCCATCTTAGGGTTTCCTACCCTAATTGTTCAATTCTTTATATTTCAGGGTGTATTTTGCCCTAATTGCTATTTTTTTATTTTTTTCTCTTTCCAAGACAAATATGGCAAATAAAAATATTCCAACTATATCAATGGTAGTATTCCAAATATAGCAGTGTTGGAAATATATTCAAATTAAGCAACAAATCAGTCAAAGATGGCAAGTGAGCATGTGAATCAAAACGAACATGGTAAGTGTGCATCCCAACAAGGCAGTAATCATCCAATATGGCATGTGAGCATGTGTAACAGACAAATATGGCAATAAGCATGTGTAGCATTCCAAAACAACAAGAATCATGTAAGGACCCAAAGATAACATGTGAAAGCATTCCAAGTATGGCATGTGAGCAATGTGAGCATCAAATATGGCAATAAACATGTGTAGCATTCCAAAAACAATTAAGTTGGTTTGTTTCTGTCTTTCTATTAAGTTTTTTTCTCTCTCCCTCATGTCGGATTTCCCATCTTTCTTTCCCTTTTTTTTTTCTTTTTTTTCTCTTTTCTCTTCTTTATTCCCTCTCTCCCTTTTTCTCTCTTTCACATGAGAATCAAAAAATATAATTAAACCTCACCACCCACTCTCATGTATTATATGCATGAAAACCAAAGAATCCAAATATAAATAAACCTCTCTATCATGTATTGCATGCAAAAAGATAATATAAAACTCATCTCTCTCATGTTTGCTGAAATTAGAAAATCAAAATAAACAAAAATACTCCACTCAACAACATCCACTCATTCTCTCTCAAATGAGTTGAAGCTAAACAAACTAATAAAAAAAAACATTCCACTCACTCTCTCTCAACTCTCCCTCTCTTTCTCTCTTAACCGAACCAGACCCTTGCACTCTCTCTCTCTTTATTTCTTTCATTCACTAGCTCTCTCTCATCACTTATTGCTTAAACATGCCTCCTTGTTGAAGCCAATAAAACGAACAAAGAGAAAAAAAAGCACTATAACATAAACCGTGTTTGACAAGCAATATGGGACCAACAAGCAACAAGGGATAAATTAATCTCTATACATTTAGGGAATAATATGAAAAGAAGACAATGATATACCTTATCGAAACTCATGCTCATACTTTGTGCCATGCTGAACCAGGTAACGACAACAATTTCTTAGTAACTTGAGCACCTTTGTCAGCATCATAGTCCCAAACCGTACAGCAATATCATGAACCATGGATCTCAACAAATGTCAATTTCTTTTCATGGTGACTCTCTAAGCAACTCCAGTCACAGAATAGCTTTACTCTAGTTGGTGGATTGAAAACTTTTTTTCTTTTTCTTCTTCTTCATGCTTCTTTCTCTTTTTCTCCCAAAAAAAATGTGAGCCTTCTCCCAAACCTAAGCTTTTCATGTTTTTTTTTTTTTTTTTCCCTTTTTTTTCTCTTTTGGAAAAATCCCCTCCTTCTCTCCAAAACCGTGCCCTCTATCTCTCACGTTTCATTCCCTCTTTTCTCTCTCTTCTCCCTTTTTTTTCTCTTTTGGAATATCCTCTCTACCTCCCCAAAACTGTGCCCTCTCTCTCTCACGTTTCTTCACCTCTTTTCTCTCTCTTATCCCTTTTTTTTCTTTTGGAAATCCTTTTTTTTCTCCCCCTCAAAACCGTGCCCACTTTCCTCTCTCTTATCCCCCTTTTTTTTCTTTTGGAAATCCTCTTTTCTCTCTCCCAAAACCGTGCCCTCCCTCTCTCACGTTTCTTCCCCTCTTTTCTCTCTCTTATCCCTTTTTTTTTCTTTTGGAAATCCTTTTTTTTCTCCACTCAAAACCGTGCCCACTTTCCTCTCTCTTATCCCCTTTTTTTTTCTTTTGGAAATCTTCTTTTCTCTCTCCTCTTTCCTTTTTCTTCTCCAAGATCTTTTAGATTTCAACTCAACCCTAAAGCCTCCTTCTCTTTCACGTCTCTCTCTCTCCTCTTTCCTTTTTCTTGTCCAAGATCTTTTAGATTTCATCTCGACCCTAAAGCCTCCTTCTCTTTCACGTCTCCTCTCTCTCCTCTTTCCTTTTTCTTCCCCAAGATCTTTTAGATTTCATCTCAACCCTAAAGCCTCCTTCTCTTTCACGTCTCTCTCTCTCCTCTTTCCTTTTTCTTCTCCAAGATCTTTTAGATTTCATCTCAACCCTAAAGCCTCCTTCTCTTTCACGTCTCCTCTCTCTCCTCTTTCCTTTTTCTTCTCCAAGATCTTTTAGATTTCATCTCAATCCTAAAGCCTCCTTCTCTTTCACGTCTCCTCTCTCTCCTCTTTCCTTTTTCTTCTCCAAGATCTTTTAGATTTCATCTCAACCCTAAAGCCTCCTTCTCTTTCACGTCTCCTCTCTCTCCTCTTTCCTTTTTCTTCTCCAAGATCTTTTAGATTTTATCTCTTATATATAATAACATATATTATATACACATATATTTAATAACATACATATATGTATAGTATACAATATATATAATATATAAATACTATGCACATGGATGAACTGATTCGAAATGGGTTGAGACTGGCTTGGGTTGATTGAGTTAAACTGATATGGGTTGAGCTAGGTTGGACCAGAAATGGCTTGAACTGAGTTGACTGGATTGGTTGGAATTAATTGGATTTTCTCTCTATCATTTCATGGGTCATTTCCGCTGTCATCCCGCATGGAATTTTTCGATGGCCTCTATTCTAAATTTTTTATGTTCATTTTGTAGAACATTAAAAATGAGGAATATAGAAACTGGAATCACCTCATTTGGAAGTAAAATGGTTAACTTATGAATTTTTGAAGTTTAAGCAGACCAATTATCGATAATTTGGCTGACCATTCTGCATGAGATCCTTCGGAAGCTTCTACCAGAAATATTTTACATCCACTTTGTAGAGCCCTAAAAATGGAACATAATGAGACTGGAATCACCTGATTTGGATATGGGATGATCAAAATATGAATTTTTGAATATTAAATGACCATTTCCATATGTAATTTTGCATGGGACCCTCCGGAGACTTTTACCTGAGATTTTTCTCATCCACTTTGTAGGACATAACAAATGAAGAACAATGGCCTTGGAATCGTCTGAATCCGACGTAGAACGGAAAAGATATGAAGCTTTGAAGTTCTAATGATAATTTTGCATGCAAGCTTGCATGGGACCCACTGGTGACTTCTACCTGGGATTTTTTTACCTCCACTTTGTAGAACATCATGAATGAAGAATAATTGTCTTGGAATTATCTGAATCCGATGTCGGATGATCAAGATATGATGATTTGAAATTCAAACAATCCAACTTAGGATAATTTACATGAAGGCCCCTGGGATTATTTATAATAATTTCCTAAACCTCCCTTGTACGTATCATCCAACTAAAATGGTCATATCTTCTTCATTTGATATCAGAATTGAGCAATTCTGGTCTCATTTCGAAGATAATTCTATGACCTATGCATCCATGCAAAATTATAACCCATGACCTTGCTGTGGACCCATTGAAAACTTCCTCAAATTTACAGACCCATTGAAAACTTCCTCAAATTCGCAGTCAAAAATCCAAACTTTCGATCATCTTTCTCCTTTTGTTGTCCACACGCCCGCAGAGCTTTGTTTAGCTGGGATGGCAAAAATGGGGTGCTTACATAAGGACAGATTTAGTCCCTAGGCAAATCAAATCACCATTCTCCATTCACCTCTGAATTAAGGAGAATTTCAATCCCTTGACAAATCCAATCACCATTCTCCATTCACCTCTGAAATAAGGAGAGATTCAGCCCCTAGGCAAATCTAATCACCTTTCTTGATTTACTTCAGAATTAAGGAAAGATTTAGCCCCTAGGCAAATCCAATCATAGTTCTCGATTCATCTCTGAAATAAGGAAAGATTCAGCCCCTAGGCAAATCCCAATCACTGTTCTCAATGTACCTCTAAATTAAGGAGAGATTCAGCCCCTCTGCCAATGCAATCACTGTTCTCAATTCATTTCAGAATTAAGGAGAGATTCAGTCCCTCGGCAAATCAAATCACCATTCTCCATTCACCTCTGAATTATGGAGGATTCAGCCCCTAGGCAAATCCAATCATAGTTTTTGATTCACCTCTAACTTAAGGAGAGATTTAGCCCCTAGGTAAGTCCAATCACCCTTCCTGATTCATCATTGAATTAAGGAAAGATTCAGCCCCTAGGAAGGTCCAATCATCATTTCGGTTCATCTAGAATTAAGGAAACATTCAGCCCCTAAGCAGATTCAATCACATCCAGTTCATCTCATAATCAAAGAAATATTCAGTCCCAGATTCAACCACCATTTATGGTTCACCTCAGAACTGAAGAAAGGTTCAGCCCCTAGGCAAGTCTAATCATTATTTTGGTTCATCCAGAATTAAGGAAAGATTCAGCCCCTAGGCAGATTCAATCACATCCAGTTCATCTCAGAATTAAAGAAATATTCAGCCCCAGATTCAACCACCATTTCTAGTTCATCTCAGAATTAAAGAAATGTTTAACCCCTAGGCAGGTTCAATCATCCCCTCCTAGATCATGTTAGAGTGGAGGAGACATTCGGCCCCTAGGCTTTTTTACCCTTCACCTCCTGTTTAGGTTCCGGTTCATGTCGGAACTAGGAAAAGTTCCATTCATCTGAATTTAATTAGCCACTAGGCTTATCCATCCATCTATTGTGGTTTAAGTTCTGATTCATGTTGGAACTAAGAAGAGTTCCATTCATCTGAATTTAATTAGCCACTAGGCTTATCCAACCATCAACTTTTCTTAAGGTGCTGATTCATGTTGGAACTAAGAAGAGTTCCATTATTCGACCATCAACTTTGGTTAGAGTTCTGATTTATGTTGGAACTAAGAAGAGTTCCATTCATCTAAATTTAATTAGCCACTAGGCTTATCCAACCATCAACTTTGATTAAGGTTATGATTGATGATGGAACTAAGAAGAATTCCATTATCCAACCATCAACATTGGATAGGGTTATGATTCATGTTGGAACTAAGAAGAGTTCCATTATTCGGCCATCAACTTTGGTTAGGGTTCTAATTCATGTTGGAACTAAGAAAAGTTCCATTATCCGACCATCAACTTTGGTTAGGGTTCTGATTCATGTTGGAACTAAGAAGAGTTCCATTATCCGACCATCAACTTTGTTTAGGGTTCTGATTCTTGTTGGAACTAAGAAGAGTTCGATTGGCCAACCATCAACTTTGGTTAGGGTTCTGATTCATGTTGGAACTAAGAAGAGTTTCATTCATCTGAATTCAATTTAACCATTAGGCTTATCCATACATCACCTGTGGTTCAAGTTCTGATTCATGTTGGAACTAAGAAAAGTTTCATTCATCTGAATTCATTTAGCCCCTAGGCTTGTCCAACCGTCAACTCCAGTTTAGGTTTTGATTCATGTTGGAACTAAGAAAGGTTTCATTCATATGAACTCAATGTGAGCATGAGTTAGCCTCCAGGCCTGTTCAACCATTACCTCTGGTCCATGTTCCATTTCATGAAGGAATCAAAGAGAATTTTAGTCATTTCAACTCAATCAATCCATCATCTCTAGCAATTAGAGTCCAATCCATGATTGTCATCCTTGGCCTCTATCATTCGGAGCCCAACTCAAGCAATCATTTCCTCTAGTAGTTAGAGTCTAGTCCATGACTATCAATCTTGATCTCTATCAATCAGAGACCAATTCAAAGTTAACCTTGTCTCTATCAATCGAAGACCGATTTAAAATCAATCTCTGGCTCTGTCAATTAGAGCCCGATCCATGTCCATCATAGCCCAGTGCTACAAATTAGGATCACTCGTTAGGAATGGCGAATGAGAAGTATTCCTCATTGCCTGTTAATAAAGATCAATTCCAAATTCTGGAGTCATCAGGAAATCATGAAACTTCCGCTATGATAGTGCTATCCCATCACGGGCATTTCTGCCCCATTGGCCAAGGAAATGCTAGAATCCAAAGAGTTGCCCTCATATTTCTCATTATTTAAAGAGAAGGAATGAAATTTTTCTGAGCAGTGGGTTAGACCAAAGAAGAGAGCCAATGTACCCTAGGCTAGGATAGGAACCAGAATCATGGCTAGGGAATGGTCCAATAATGAAACCCTTAACCCATAAACTGGGGTGTGAACCAGATTGAACTTGGACCCAAATTGAGTGCGGTCCGATGAGAAAAGCCAATGACCCCCAAACTGGGGCATGAACCGGATTGACCTTGGGCCTGAATTGGGTATGGTTCAATGAGGAAAGCCTTTGAGCCCTAAGTCGGGCATAAACCAAATTGACCTTGGACCCAAATTGAGTGCGGTCCAATGAGGAAAGCCCTTGAGCCCTAAGTTGGGCATGAACTAGATTGAACTTGGACCCGAATTGAGTGCAGTCCAATGAGGAAAGCCATTGGGCCCTAAGCTGGTCATGAACCAGATTGACTTGGATCCAAATTGAGTGCGATCTAATGAGGAAAGCCATTATGCCCTAAACTGGGGCATGGACCAAATTGACCTTGGACCTAAACTAAGAGTGGTCTAATGAAGAAATCCATTAAACCCCCAAGCTGAGGCATAAACTAGTCTAATCTTGGACTTAAAAATGGTGTAGTGCAATGGCAATACCCCTTGATCCCTAAGTTCGGGCATAGGCAAGAATGATTATGAACTGAACTAGAAACGGTCCATTGATGAATCCATTGAACCCCAAACTAGGGCATGAACCAGAGTAACCTTGAGCTTAAAAATCAATAGTCCGGTTATGAATGGATCCCAAACAAAAAAAAAAGAAAAAAAGAAAAGAGGGTAAGAATTGTATGGAACCCTAAAAGGTATGTAAGACCTGCACTCCATGAACCCGATCTAAACCTTGAATTCATGTCGTAACAGGTCTTCCAATCATCACCGAGCCGGACGAGACGAGCGGATGACAACCAGGTATGAAATCGGACCAAACAGAGCAAATTAGGTATGAATTAAGTCATATCGGTCGATGGTACCAGTCTTGGTACCGGTCGACAGGTATAGCCTGCCCAGCATACTACGAAGATCCAAAAATGGATCTTTACGGGTCCCACTTTCCAAATTCTGAACCCTAGGACTTTCCTAATGCTAGGAGGTTTCCTAAACCTAATCTTAGCCTATATAAACCCCTCTAAACCTCCTAGAATCCCTCACATTGATCCTCACTAACCCTAGAGAGGAGAAAGGAGATTGAAGAAGGAGAAGGGGCTAGGAAGGAGAAGGAAGAGCCGTCATTGCCGTTCGACGAAGAACATCTCACCGCAAGTCAACAGTAAGTGCTTAAACCTTCTTCTACTCTATGAAATCTTGTAGGGTTGGTTGTTATTGAATCCATGCCATTCAACGCGGGTATTAACCTAAACCCTATGTTGCCGTCAAACCCTAATTTGATTGGTAAACTCTATATTCGAGTTCAAGGATGAAGACCATCAAAACTAGGACTTGAATGGAGTTGGAACAATTCTAACTCAATGCTCAGACCTAGAATGTATAGGAGAAACCCTAGAATCAATAGGGGATTACCGACGAAAGTCGAGAAACCGGATGTATGGTCTTCCGGAAACATACCGGTCGACCATACTGGTAGCACCCCCATGCGATCGGTACTGCGACGGTACCTCTCTGGGACTGGCCTGTGAGGACCGGCTGACCATACCGGTCGCAGGTTTCCCCACAGAGCTGCGACCGGTATCTGCGACCGGTCAGCTCTGTAAGATGTGTTTTGCCATTGTTGGTTTTTTCGACCAACGTAAACCTAATCTAACTAAACCCTAATATCGTATAGGACCTTGTGACAGCACGTTTGGACCTTGTGACGTGAACCAGACTATCAAACAAGTGTCAGGTGAGGGAACAAGACCAAAACTAACTGGTTAATAATAAACCATTTTTATTTCTTGAGTCCAATGCCATATTGATTCTATGCGTGTATGCTTGTATGTGCATTCAACATGTCATCCAATATTCCTGCTATAACTGTTCATGCATATTTACTTCTGTTTATTACAACATGTTGATGATGATGATGCTAGGAATAGGCATGTGAATGTTCGTGTATGGTTGGTGCTTGATGCGAGCGAGTATCAAGGGAGGTGGTCTAGGTCTCAGTGGACTCTGACTCTGCCGGGGGCCTTAGCTCTATCTCTAACTCAAGTCTTGCCACTGACATCATCGTATCGCCATTACCTTAGCATAACTATTACGTCGTAGAGTATCAAGGGAGGTGGTCTCGGTCCCAGTGGTCTCTGACTCTGTCGGGGGGCCTTAGCTCTATCTCTATGGACGTATTGAGGGATGTTGGGGTGAGGCCTTGGATACACTATTTGACATTAGGATTGGTTAGTTGCGAGCCCAGTTTGCAAGCCCTCGCCAGCAGGGGCTTACGTGTTGGTATGGGTAGAGTATCAGGGGAAGTGTGATGGGGATGTCAATAAACGTTAACCTTTGGTGGGCTTCACTCCTGTGCATAGGGGCAAGGTGGCCACCGAACCTTTCTATAGCACATTGCAAACTTATACATCAGACCGCAGATATGAATTGAAAGCATGCATATGTTTGTTGCATTGTTTTGTTTTGCTCACTAAACCGTTATGTGTGCTCACCCTTTCGAATTCGAATATTTTTAGTTGATGATGCAGGTAGAACAGTTGAAGACTATATGAATGCACCCGCATACCAGTATGCTGCTGTTATGGAGGCTGAAGACGTAGTGGAGATGCATGACTCCTCATGCGAATGCAACTCTTGCGTTTTCAATTAGATTTTATATTTTGTTGAACTATTAAGGGAATGTAATTGATACTTTATTTATTTATGTCTCAGTTAATACAACATAATTGGATATTTTATTTATGATTATCACAGTTAGATTCTTAGTTCATTTAATATTAAAGACTTCCGCTATTGTGTATTTACTCTGATTATTAAATGTGGATGTGTATGGTTTATGTAACACGGACACAGCATATTGAGATGTTGGTTGAACCGTTGGTTATTTAGCGGTTCATTACACCATTCTGATTAGTGCAGAATTGGGGTGTGACAACTTGGTATCAGAGCTCTCAGGCCCTATCTGTTAATCCGATATACTTCCACAAAAGCCATGAACTGAGATAGGATAAAATTTAAAAGCTTTAATACAAACCCACCATAAGCACCTGTGTTGGTTGAGACAGAACTTAAACAAGACAATAATGTACATATAAAGGGTGGAAGCATATGTAAACATTGACCGAGAAAGAAAATCCAAATTTACCCTGATAAACAAATAATATAGGGTACGATATATAAATTGGACAGTTAACTAGGTATACAAAGGATGCACATACCAGATTTTAGATTCTCGTACCTTGACAGGATGCCTTCTTGATTCAACCTATCAGTTGGGGTTATAAATATTATTCTTGAATATTAGTCCTGATTATACCAATCTGAGCCACTCTTATGATCGACAACATGAACAGAGATATGAACTGAATGAACAGTTAAATCTTTAATCATGTTGAGAGTACATCTTTTCGACTTATACCTGATTTATTGATGTACCACAACTTTCTCCAGATTTACTCCTGTAGTGCCTTGACCAATGGCATTATATAGTCGATAGAACCTGTAACCTTGGGGTTAAGTGTTGTAGAACCTCTATTTCTGTGTATTTGGACCACCGTGCAACTTAAAGACCTTTGGATGCCGGTTGGATTACTACAGATTTACTCTTGATCCTTTAGACCTAGGCTCACTAGATAAAACAAGTGTCCTACACCATACTGGAATTGGAAGAAGAAAGAATGGGAAAGGAATCCAAATTCGGGTTTAAAAACCTGATTCTGGATCATAATAGGGTGGCACAATTTGACCAAAATATGCGACCCTACGACCGACCCTACCATAAACCCTACGATGGAAAATACAGTATGATTGTTCGAATGATCTGAAAATTTTGAATTTTGGACTGATTAGTCATATTTTAATTTAAGAACAATTATATTGATTGCCTCACATGTTCTGTAATTGTTCAGACCTTTTCACCATCAGAACAGAAAATGGATGGGCGAAGGGTGACTAGACGAAGCCGTAACCCAATTCCACCACCACCACCTGTGGAGGGAAGCAGTCATGAAAATCCAGAAGTACAAGAAAATCTGAATATGGCACCGCCAGTAGCTACTGGCCAGACAAATCCTACAAACTTGCCACCTCCACCACCGGAGCTGGCAACTGTGGTTATGAACCTAGCGCAACAGCTGCAACAAATGCAACAAGCATAGGCTCAAATGCAAGCAGCAATGGGAATGACGTTTCAGACAGCACATGCTACACCAATGCCGACCAGACAAACAAGCGTCAGGTGAGGGAACAAGACCTAAACTAACTGGTTAATAATAAACCATTTTTATTTCTTGAGTCCAATGCCATATTGATTCTATGCGTGTATGTTTGTATGTGCATTCAACATGTCATCCAATATTCCTGCTATAACTGTTCATGCATATTTACTTCTGTTTATTACAACATGATGAAGATGATGATGCTAGGAATAGGCATGTGAATGTTTGTGTATGGTTGGTGCTTGATGCGAGCGAGTATCAAGGGAGGTGGTCTCAGTCCCAGTGGTCTCTGACTCTGTCGGGGGGCCTTAGCTCTATCTCTAACTCAAGTCTTGCCACTGACATCATCGTATTGCCATTACCTTAGCAGAACTATTACGTCGTAGAGTATCAGGGGAGGTGGTTTCGGTCCCAGTGGTCTTTGACTCTGCCGGGGGGCCTTAACTCTATCTCTATGGACGTATTGAGGGATGTTGGGGTGGGCCTTGGATACACTGTTTGACATTAGGATTAGTTAGTTGCGAGCCCAGTTTGCAAGCCCTCGCCAGCAGGGGCTTACGTGTTGGAATGGGTAGAGTATCAGGAGAAGTGTGATGGGGACGTTAATAAACGTTAAACTTTGGTGGGCCTCAGCACTTTAGCTTTATATCTATTCCATAGTGGGGTGGATCGGGACGTCAATAAACGTTAACCTTTGGCGGGCTTCACACCTGTGCATAGGGGCAAGGTGGCCACCGAACCTTTCTATAGCACATTGCAAACTTATACATTTGACCACAGATATGAATTGAAAGCATGCGTATATTTGTTGCATTGTTTTGTTTTGCTCACTGAGCCGTGATGTGTGCTCACCTTTTCGAATTTGAATATTTTTAGTTATAATGCAGGTACAACAGTTGAAGACTATATGAATGCGCCCGCATACGGGTATGCTGCTGTTATGGAGGCTGAAGACGTAGTGGAGACGCATGACTCCTCATGCGAATGCAACTCATGCGTTTTCAATTAGATTTTATATTTTGTTGAACTATTAAGGGAATCTAATTGATACATGTCTCAGTTAATACAACATAATTGGATATTTTATTTAAGATTATCATAGTTAGATTCTCAGTTCATTTAATATTAAAGACTTTCGCTATTGTGTATTTACTCTGATTATTAAATGTGGATGTGTATGGTTTAAGTAACATGGACACAGCCTACTGAAATCCTGGTTGAACCGTTGGTTATTTAGCGATTCATCACACCATTCTGATTAGGACCACCAGCTGCACAGATTCCAGTACCAAGTCCTGAAGCAGTTCAGGTTAATTACCAGTATCCACAACCTATGTTTGGGGCATACCCTCAAAATCAAATGGACCACTCCCGACTGGTTGAGCGATTCTTAAAGATGAAGCCCAAGGAGTTTACCGGCAAACCGTCCGATCGTTTATGGCTAGCACATTGGATCGACGAGATGGAGAGGAATTTTCTGATGATGACTATTACAGAAGAAGAGAAGGTATTATGTGCCACCTTCATGCTAAAAGGTGATGCACATAATTGGTGGAAATCTACTAGGGCCTACCTATTATCCAAGCACGCCCACTTAACTTGGGCCATATATAAGGAGACCTTCTTTGAGAAGTATTTGCCACGTAGCTTCAGAGATTCTACGGAGAAGGAGTTCCTGAGTTTATATCAGGGACAGATGTCCGTGGATGCATATCAACAACGTTATGAGCAGCTATTTTTCATTGCACCACTCAGCATGCAAGAAGAAGACACTAAGACTCGTAGGTTTGTCACGGGACTTAGAGGAAGCATCAGAGAGCATGTTCTAGGTTTGGAGAAGAAAATATATAATAAAGCTGTGCAACTTGCTCGAGTTATAGAATCGAGCCAGAAGGAGAGTCACCTCATGCAAAATAGAGGTATAAAAAGGCCAGCTAGGAATTTTTATAATGGAGGGAATAACAAGACTTTCAAACCCTTCCGTGCATAAGGCTTTACTGATGCAACCAAGGCTACTCCTGGAGCTCAACAGCAACAAAAGCCAACTACTGATGGAATAGAGTGTTATAACTACAATCAGGTTGGACATATAGCAAAGGAATGTCCTAAACCCAAGAGGCAAATATATCAAGGACGCGTTTACGCGGTTACATCTGAGGATGTTGCCGCATCTCCCGATGTGGTCACAGGTATGACTTAAATTTCTTTTTAAAGTTGCATTACAATGTATGAGCCTGTATATTAAGTTAAAATAAATTATAGGTATCGTACCTATAAATGGCATACCCGCTAGAGTACTCTTTGACTCAGGAGCTACTCATTCTTTTATATCTGTGTCTTATGGAAAGAAGCTGAATTTATCCATCAAAATATTAGACTACAAACTACTTGTACGATCACCGATGGGACTAGAAGTGGAGCTAGAAAAAGGATATGGACCATGTCCAGTCCTTATTGGTGAACAGACTTTGGATGCAACTTTGATCCAACTTGAGATGGCCGACTTTGACGTCATATTAGGAATGGACTGGTTAGCTCGGCATTCTGCAAACCTATTATGTGCAGAAAAGAAGTTGACATTTAAGGACAAGCAAGGATTAGAGTTCAGTTTTTTGGGAACCAAACTTCCCCGTAAACCAAAACTCATCCTCTCTGTATTAAAGGCTAAGAAATGCCTCGAGAAAGGAGGAGTTGGGTATTTAGTATCTGTGGTCGATCTTACCAAGGAAGCACCACGAATGGAGGATATTGATGTTGTACCTGGCTTTCCAGATGTATTTCCTGAGGAACTACCAGGACTACCACCCAACCGAGGGACAAAGTTCGTTATAGATCTTATACCCAGAGCCGCACCAGTATCTAAAGCACCCTATCGAATGACTCCTACTGAATTAAAGGAACTAAAAGTACAGTAACAAGAATTGCTGGACAAGGGTTACATTCGCCCTAGCATATCACCATGGGGAGCGCCAGTATTATTTGTAAAGAAGAAGGACGGTAGTGTTCGATTGTGTATAGACTACCGGGAACTGAATAAACAGACCATCAAGAATCGATACCCATTGCCTCGGATCGATGACTTGTTCGATCAGTTGCAAGGGGAAAAAGTGTTTTCTAAGATCGATATTCGGTCAGGCTATCATCAGTTGAAGATTAAAGATGGTGATATTCCTAAGACAGTATTCAGGACTAGATATGGACATTATGAATTCTTGGTCATGTCATTTGGATTGACAAACGCACCAGCAACCTTTATGGAACTTATGAACCGGGTTTTCCACGACATGTTGGATACGTCGGTTATAGTATTTATTGATGACATATTGGTCTACTCTAAGGACAAAGAAACTTATATTATGAATTTAAGAGCTGCTCTACAGCGGTTACGAAAGGAAAAGCTTTACGCAAAATTTACAAAGTGTGAGTTTTGGCTGAATGAAGTCGCTTTTCTAGGCCATGTGGTATCCGCGGAGGGAATTAAAGTAGATCTGAGCAAGATCGAAGCTATTGTGAAGTGGGAGGCACCGAAGAGTGTTGCAGAAATTAGAAGTTTCTTGGGTCTAGCTGGTTATTATCGATGATTTATGGAAGACTATTCCCGAATTTCCATACCTCTTACCAGTGTAACCAAGAAGGGCAAAAATTTTTTTTGGACTGAGAAATGCGAGAAGAGTTTCCAAACATTGAAGGCTAGATTGATATCTGCCCCGATCTTGACTATTCCGATTCCAGGACAACCATTTACCTTATACACTGATGCATCAGGATTGGGATTAGGATGTGTACTTATGCAAGGAGAGCAAGTGATTGCTTATGCCTCAAGACATTTGAAGACACATGAGAAAAACTATCCCACTCATGATCTGGAACTAGCGGCAGTAGTACATGCTGTCAAGATATGGAGACATTATCTGTACGGGGAGAAGTTTCAGATTAAATCAGACCATAAAAGTCTTACTTATCTATTTAATCAGAAGGAGTTGAATATGAGACAAAGAAGATGGCTGGAATTATTGAAAGACTATGACTGTGATATCCAGTATCACCCAGGGAAGGCTAATAAGTAGCGGATGCATTGAGTAGAAAGGCAATAATAAAATCTCAGGGAGAGGTTAGCACAACTGCAGCAATGGGTACTACCGAGAAGGTATTCAATCACGGTAATGAACAGTTTGTGATAGATACACCGGATGGGTCAGCCAACCAAGGGTTTATCCATCGGTTTTCAAATATGTTCGCCGCATTAAAAATTATAACGGACATAGTTGATGAAGTAAAGACAGCTATCAAATCAGATCCTTACTTAAGAACAGTACAAGAGGACATCGAAAAAGGTAGGACTATCCCTGAGTTCACCTTGGATGAAGAAAAGGTACTGAAGTACAAAGGAAGGATATGTGTACCTAAAACAGAAAGCTTGGACATTAGACATCGATTGATGAAAGAAGCCCATACCACCATCTATTCGATACATCCTGGAAGTACAAAAATGTATCATGATCTGAAGAAGTTGTATTGGTGGAGGGGAATGAAAACAGATGTAGCTAAATTTGTGTCTCAATGCCTAAATTGTCAGAAAGTAAAGGCTGAACGACAAAAGCCGGCAGGATTGTTACAGCCGTTACCGGAACCAGCATGGAAATGGGACTGCATCACCATGGACTTCGTCAACGGATTACCATTGACTCATCGAGTAGTCGATGCGGTTTGGGTGATCGTAGACCGTCTGACTAAAATAACTCGTTTTATAGCTATACGACCTTAGTATACATTGAGAAGTTGGCCAAGTTATATGTGGATAATATTGTCATGCTATACGGTGTACCTGAAAGCATTGTGTCCGACAGAGATCTACGATTTACTTCAAAGTTTTGGGAAGGATTGCAAAAGGCTATGGGTACAACATTGAAGTTCAGTACTGCATTCCATCCCCAGACAGACGGACAGTCGAAGCGTACCATTCAGATTCTAGAAGACATGCTTCGAGCCTGTGTAATTGATTTTAAAGGATCATGGGATGAAAAATTACTATTGATCGAGTTCCCTTATAACAACAACTATCAAGCTACTATACAGATGTCACCCTATGAAGCACTGTATGGTAGAAAGTGTCAAACCCCTCTATTTTGGAATGAAGTGGGAGAATGTCGCATTATTGGACCAGAATTTGTTGAAGAGACTTGTCAAGTGGTCGACATCATCAAGGAAAGAGTGAGAATGGGTCACAATCGTCAGAAGCAATATGCAGATACTCGACGCCGAGACCTTGAGTTTGTCGTAGGTGATAAGGTATTCCTCAAAGTGTCATCTATGCGAGGTTTGAAACGGTTCGGACAGAAAGGGAAACTAAGTCCGAGATATATCGGGCCATATGAGATGCTAGCTAAACATGGAAAAATGGCTTACCAGTTAGCACAACCACCATCCATGTCAGGTGTGCACGATGTATTCCATGTTTCATTATTGAAGAAGCACATCAGGGACCCAACACACGTTTTGGCAGTAGATCCACCTGATTTGACTGATGATTTGGCATTTGAAGTAGCACCAACTCAAATCACCAGCCGAAAGGTTCAATGACTACGCAACCGTGACATTTACTATGTCACACCCCAATTCCGCACATTTCAGAATGGTGTGATGAACCGCTAAATAACCAACGGTTCAACCAGGATCTCAAATAGGCTATCCCCGCGTTACCTGAACCTTCATATACTCACCATCATAATCAGAGTAAATACACAATAGCGGAAGTCTTATAAATAAATGAACTGAGAACTAAAATGATATCCATAAATAATAGCAAATTATTCTGTATTCAACTTGAGACATAAATATTTAAATATCAAATACATGTCTTATAAATCCAATAAAGGAACCTATAAAAATATCTAATCAAATACACACGAGTTGCACTCGCAAGAGGAGTCGTGTGTATCATCTTCAGCTCCAGCGTCCATTGCTGCTATATTCCCGTACACAGACGCGTTCATATAGTCTTCAACTGTGTAACCTGCATCATCAACTAAAAATATTCGACGTCGAGGGGTGAGCACACAACACGGCTCAGTGAGTAGCCAAAACAATGCAACATTACATATGCATGCACATCAATTTATATCTTTGGTCTGGTTTGAAGTTTGTAATATGCAATAGAAAGGTTGAGGTAGCCAAAGGTCGCGTTTATTGACTCCGCCTCTATACACGAGTGTGTGACGTTACCCGAAGATCACGTTTATCGTCAACTCACATGCACCCAACCATGAACATTATATAACAAAGGTTACGTTTATTACTATATAGTGCCATACCAACACGTAAGCCCCTGCTGGCGAGGGCTGCAAACTGGGCTCGCAACTAACCAATCCTAATGCCAAACAGTGTATCCAAGGCCTCACCCCAGCATCCCTCAGAATGCCCATAGAGATAGAGCTAAGGCCCCCCGGTAGAGTCAGAGACTACAAGGACCGAGACCACCTCCCCTGATACTCTATGACATAATAGTTCCGCTAAGGTAATGGCGATACGACGATGCCAATGCACAAGACTTGAGTTAGAGATAGAGCTAAAGTGCTGAGACCCGCCAAAGGTTAACGTTTATTGACGTTCACATCACACCCCCCCTGATACTTGCTCGCATCAAGCACATCAACCACACATACAAGCACATGCCTATTTCTATCATCATCATCATCATCATGTTATAAACAATAAAGTAAATATGCATGAACAAATAATAGAAATATTGGATGGCATGCTGTATGCATATAACAATCATATTCGCATAGAATCAAACATAGCATAGGACTCAAAAAATAGAAAACAGTTTATTGTTAACCAATTTAGTTTAGAGTTAAGGTTCCTCACCTTAGTTTGCTATAGGATGTTTTTCCAAGCTTTAGAATCACCTCTACAGTGTTATTATAATGTTAGCAACCTAACAAAGTCGACAGAATTTAATTAGAGTTAATTTCCAATTTAAAAACCATACTGTTATCTGAGGGTCGATCAGAGGGTCGATGCTCAGAACGCATAGGGTCGATGGGTCTATCGACCCTGTCCTCTGTCTGAACTTCCCGAATGCTGAGGGTCGATGGTCAGGGTGCATAGGGTCGATGGGTCTATCGACCCTGTGTGCGACCCTTTGTGCAATCAGGTCCAATTTCCAGTTTTTAATTCATTCTTCATGTTTGGGGTCCTATGGCTTGCTTCCACATTCCATTAAACATTCATTCCATGGTCTGAAACCATGATTCATCCTCTTAAATAGCTTTCATGCATTCTCCTAGGGTTTTCCATGAAAACCTAACCATGAATGGATGGTTTGGGTTTCTCCGAAATTCTACACTCAACCATATCTAACCTAAGGTCTGTTGAAACTCATGGAATTAATATCCATACCTGAGAAGATTACTTTTCTCTGGAAATTCTTCTCCTTTTTGCTAAGTCTTCTTCCTTGCCTCTTTTCTTCCTCTTTTCCTTTTTCTCTCTTTCTCTCAATTCAATTAGGGTTGTGAAAGGAGTGAAAGTGGCTTAGGGACGTCCTTTAAGTAGAGTAGGAATGTCTTATAATAGTCCCATTGAGATTTGGAAAGAATCCCAATAAAAAATTAGGAAATTTCCTAATTTCAGTTTCGACAATAAGTGAGGGTCGATTAGAGGGTCGATGATCCCGTCGACCCTGTGGTCTGACACTGTCCGACCCTCTGTCCATTTTTCAGGGTCTGAGTTTCTAATTTGAGAGGGTCGACCCCGTTTAGCTGGGTATGCGACCCTTGCTCTATTTTAAGTGTTTTTGTGTCGATTAGATACCTGGGATCTCGCTCTCCTTCACGCCCTTGGTCCATTGACTCGACCATGATTGATAAACCTGGTTCAAGGTGGTAAGACCGGGTTAGTTTGACACGGGTCTTACATACTATGTCAAAGTCACCTAGAGAAGTCAAGATATAGAAGAAGTCACATGGGAAGAAGAAAATGCTATGCAAAAGCAATACCCTCATCTTTTTTACTCGAAAGGTATGTGCAATTTCGAGGATGAAAATTTTATAAGAGGGGGGAGTTGTAAGACACGCACTCCATGAACCTGATCTAAACCTTGAATTCATGTCGTAACAGGTCTTCCAATCATCACCTGACCGGATGGGACGAGCGGATGACAACCAGGTATGAAATCAGACCAAACGGACCAAATTAGGTACGAATTAAGTGATACCGATTGATGGTACCGGTCTTTGTACCAGTCTTGGTACCGGTCTTTGTACCAGTCTTGGTACCGGTCGACCGGTATAGCCTGTGCAGCCGACTACGAAGATCGGAAAATGGATCTCTACGGGTCTCAGTTTTCAAATTCCAAACCCTAGGACTTTCCTAATGCTAGGAGGTATTCTAAACCTATTCTTAGCCTATATAAACCCCTCTAAACCTCCTAGAATCCCTCACATTGATCCTCAGAAACCCTAGAGAGGAGAAAGGAGATTGAAGAAGGAGAATGAGCTAGGAAGGAGAAGGAAGAACCGTCATTACCGTTCGACGAAGAACATCTCACCGCAAGTCGATGGTAAGTGCTTAAACCTTCTTCTACTCTATGAACTCTTGTAGGGTTGGTTGTTATTGAATCCATGCCATGCAATGCAGGATTTTACCTAAACCCTATGTTGCCGTCAAACCCTAATTTGGTTGGTAAACCCTATATTCAAGTTCTAGGATGAAGACCATCAAAACTAGGACTTGAATAACTCAATGATCAGACCTAGATTGTGTAGGAGAAACCCTAGAATCAATAGGGGATGACCGACGAAAGTCGAAAAACCGGATGTATGGTCTTCCGGAGACATACCGGTCGACCATACCGGTCGCACCCCATGCCGATCGCTGGTTTCCCCACAGAGCTACAACCGTATCTGCGATCGGTCAGCTCTGTAAGATGTGTTTTGCCATTGTTGGTTTTTTCGACCAACGTAAACCTAATCTAACTAAACCCTAATATCATATAGGACCTTGTGACAGCACGTTTGGACCTTGTGACGTGAAGCGGACTATCAAACAAGCGTCAGGTGAGAGAACAAGACCTAAACTAACTGGTTAATAATAAACCATTTTTATTTCTTGAGTCCAATGCCATATTGATTCTATGCGTGTATGCTTGTATGTGCATTCAACATGTCATCCAATATTCCTGCTATAACTGTTCATGCATATTTACTTCTGTTTATTACAACATGATGATGATGATGATGATGCTAGGAATAGGCATGTGAATGTTTGTGTATGGTTGGTGCTTGATGCGAGCAAGTATCAAGGGAGGTGGTCTAGGTCCCAGTGGTCTCTGACTCTGCCGGGGGGCCTTAGCTCTATCTCTAACTCAACTCTTGCCACTGACATCGTCGTATCGCCATTACCTTAGCAGAACTATTACGTCGTAGAGTATCAAGGGAGGTGGTCTCGGTCCTAGTGGTCTTTGACTCTGCTGGGGGGCCTTAGCTCTATCTCTATGGACGTATTGAGGGATGCTAGGGTGAGGCCTTGGATACACTGTTTGACATTAAGATTGGTTAGTTGCGAGCCCAGTTTGCAAGCCCTCGCCAGCAGGGGCTTACATGTTGGTATGGGTAGAGTATCAGGGGAAGTGTGATGGGGACGTCAATAAACATTAATCTTTGGCGGGCCTCAGCACTTTAGCTCTATCTCTATTCCATAATGGGGTGGATGGGGACGTCAATAAACGTTAACCTTTGGCGGGCTTCACACCTGTGCATAGGGCAAGGTGGCCACCGAACCTTTCTATAGCACATTGCAAACTTATACATCAGACCACAGATATGAATTGAAAACATGCATATGTTTGTTGCATTGTTTTGTTTTTCTCACTGAGCCGTGATGTGTGCTCACCCTTTCGAATTCGAATATTTTTAGTTGATGATGCAGGTACAACAGTTGAAGACTATATGAATGCACCCGCATACGGGTATGCTGCTGTTATGGAGGCTGAAAACGTAGTGGAGACACATGACTCCTCATGCGAATGTAATTCATGCGTTTTCAATTAGATTTTATATTTTGTTGAACTATTAAGGGAATGTAATTGATACTTTATTTATTTATGTCTCAGTTAATACAATATATTGAATATTTTATTTATGATTATTACAGTTAAAGTCTCAGTTCATTTAATATTAAAGACTTCTACTATTATGTATTTACTCTGATTATTAAATGTGGATGTGTATGGTTTAAGTAACACGGACACAGCCTATTGAGATCCTAGTTGAACCATTGGTTATTTAGCGGTTCATCAAACCATTCTGATTAGTGCAGAATTGGGGTGTGGCACGGTAGGCATCTTGCACATATTGATAGAGGGGCATGATGAGTCCTGCTGTTAGAGGTCTGAAGGAAGATTTATTCCCACAACGACTGAAGGTGGTCATCGAAGGCGTTATTCCCAACTAGAGCCGCTTGGACAAACTAGTTGTTTCAACTTTCTATTATCAGTATTCGATAGGTCATCCATGTCTAGGTCCAAGATTGATATGCTTGTTGACAAGTGCAGTCCAATCTATCCTGTAAGTAAAAGGAAATCACCCCGTTTGGGATTTTAAACTCTGTGCCTTGTCTCTTTCATACATTTTCTCTCAGTTTCATACATCCTCCTATTCTACGTGCGCAGTCAATTCTGACTCTGAAGATGATTGAAATGGTGAGCCGTCTCTTGAACTTCTATGCCACCTGGCCTCTTGAGAATGAAAGGTCCAACCTATGTGGGAAAGCTTTAAATGATCAATCGGGAGACACAAGAGTACTCTCAAGAAACATGTACTGGAGAAGCTGCCATTTGTTCTACCTATGATAAGACTCCCAGGAAAGCATTAGAGAGTAACAGATCATATCAACCGGTTAGCCAATCAGTACAAATAAGTGGAGGATAGATGTGCCACCAAAAGGATAGAAATTTCAAAATTCTTACAAAGTACATCATCTGCAAGCAAGAGATACATGATGAATGATCAATCTCAAAATCAAAGAATGAGGTCATAAGAATACCAAAAAAATAAAAAAATAAAAAAGAATGAAAAAGAAAATTTAAGCCTATGTTTTATCTACATCAATAATGAGAGGTAGTCACATCAGACAAAAAGTAATGTTTAACTTCCAGAGGACAACATATGTATTCACCATTCAGATAAAATCAGATACTAGATGAGCAGTCACAAATGTTCATAAAATTTACAAAAGATCAAAGTATTGACTGGGGCAAAGATGTTCTATCTGATTGGAAATGTTTAGAAGAAGAAGATTCAAATCCAATATTGAAAGTCATGATTCAACTTTGCGATCACGCGAAGCACCGCATTATGTGGCCTCCACATAAAAAAAAATGAAAATAGTAAGATGTTGAATGGCATTGGAGCTCGACAGTAAGCCAATTGTCCCTCTCACTACAAGCGGATGGTAGTTCCAATCAAAGCCTGATAGCAAGTTTGATCATTCGTCGAGATTCACAGCATGTTGGATCGACTTTTGATTTTGGCCAGTTACATCCCGCCTTTACAGGAGACGATCTCATCACTCTTCATCATCAAAGGAAGATTTCTAATCGGCGTTAGACTCTCTTTCCCGTTTATGAATCTGACGGCCTTCCAAGGAGTCTCTATCACAAGCCCTTCTTTTGATTATCAGTATTTATGGCATTATATCTCGTGATCATGTCATCATTTTATGTACAAATTCATGAATCTGGCTGAAAACTCTCATCTGTCGTTCATTACATCTGGCGGCTTTCCAAGGTTCCTATAAGCACTTCATTTCTCAAGCCAATAAAATGGGATCTTCTCGGTAAGATAACCTATTCTACATAAACAACTAAACACTCTCCCAATGGTATACCCATGTGGACAATTTCACATCAGTCCTCTCGGACCTTCAACATAAATACTTGTCAACAAACTTAAAGGTTTCAAGCCCAGATATGATCGTGACTAATTTGGCATCTCTATGTAGCTTGTTGAGACACGTGTTCCATCTGAACATCTACAAGAAAGAAAAACATAATTTGACACCATTTTTAATTTTGGTGTGGGACTGCATTTCCCTAAGGTCGCTTTTAGTGATGATTCAAATAGCTGCCCGCCTATCAATGAGTGTTGGTGTCAACTTAAACAGTGGGACAAGGCTACCCATTTGTCATGAAAGTCATGCCGTTCGGACTTCCCCCAAGGGTTTCAGGATAGGACCATAATTTTGGTAATATCCTCACCATATTAGGACTCTTTATTCAACCCAAGATAGGATTTCCAAGAAAACAAAAAAAAAAGGAATAAAAGAAACCTCAGCAAGGAAAAGCAACCCAAGAAACTCCAATGGACAACCCATAATATGTCAGTGGGGATAGGCGACCTGATGCAACCCTAAAGCATTGCCCTCATTGGCCCTTCATAGAAAAATTCAGTGGTTGATGTGGACAAGTGTCATACCAAGTCTACCCTCCATAAGGAAAGGAATCCCTCTTGCTCTCCAGTGAATCATACTTAGAGGAGTTGAACAAACCATCGTCTGTTTGCCTTTTGGGCTCCATAGCATTGCCTTTCAATAGAATTAGCAAATTCTCATGGCCTGGTTACGGTTGTAGCCAAATTCATCAAATCAAAAGCTCCCTCATTTTTTCAAGATTCAAGAAGGGCTTATCTAAGAAGTCACTTTCTGCAATCAATCTGTCAATCTTCCCTTGACCTTGGAAGCATGGTCAAATTCTAGATGCAATCCAGATTCAACCTAGTTCTAACTCTGTTAGATTGCCCGTTTCCTTCTATCTTGCCCCTAGCACACTATAGTAGTGGTCTGTCACAACATGCAGACACTGGGGCATAGATATACCCTATGTAGAAGAATTGAACTTGATCATGAGCATTACATCTAGGATCCATTGTCTAGTCTGAAGTCACTGACTTTCCTAGTCAATAGAAGTAGGTCAGTCCAAGTTGGTTTTTGCCAATTTCTCAGTTCTCCCAATCCTATTGATGAAGAAAATCCAATGTAGTCGCTCACCTGTTAGGATTTCGTCACCAAATTCTCTGAAGGCAGTTCGAATCCTTTGCTCCTCGTCCTACTTTGGGACCATGGTTCATTCATCTATCAAAATTGGCACAACAATGTTGTAAAGCCCTGAGCTTTTCATAAGCCTAGATCAAGGGCCAAACCCATATCACATTTCATCGCCGCTTGGCTGTTCTACTAATTTGGTCTACCATAGTGCACAGTCAAAGAACTTAGTTGACCAGATGCCCCTCGACAGTTTAACACCAAGGTCAATCAATAAAATCACTTTGGTTAGAGACTGTCAAGCTCCCCTCATTCTTGTCCAAAATCCAACAATACCTGTAAGACTCATATTAAACTATCCGGTCTTACTACCTTGTACCAGGTCTACCTATCATGGTCAAGCCAAGTGGACCAGGTGTGTGAAGGAAATCACAAGACCAGGTAGAAAATTAACCCAAAAATAGTAAATTTGAGGGTAGGGTCGCATGCCTAAACAGGTAGGGTTGACCCCACCTCAATAGAAGTCCAACCCATGACTTTTTAGTCGTAAGGTCAGATGACTTGAGAACCATAGAGTCGACGGGTCCTACGACCCTACGTGCGACCCTATGATGATAGACTGAAACCGTAAATTAGTAAACTTTCCTAATTTCAAGGGGTCCTTTCCTAATCTCAATGGGACTTATTTTGGAGGGTTTTCCTCTATCAATAGAATGTCGCTTAGCCTCTTTCACTCCTTTTAAGACCCTAATTGAAAGTGAGAGAAAGAAAAAGAGAAGGAAGAGAAGAAGAGAAGGAAAATTGGATAAAAGACTAAGGAAGAGGAGGAACTTCAGAGAAACCTCTGAATCTCAGCCAACTTCAAGTATGAGTCTAATTCCCTTTATAAATTAAGTGCTTAGAATGGAATATGAAGAAGTTAGGATTAGGAAAAACCCAAATCATCTATCCATGGATGAGTTACAAAGGAATCCATGGAAGTAATCATCATAGGCAATGGAAAGTGTGTAAAAATCATAGTTATGAGCCATAGAACAATCTTAGAATGGACCTACCGACAATCAGCTAGTCTAAATTTGTTGGAATTAATTCTAATTAGAATCTATCGACTTGTTAGGTTTTCCTAGTGATTTAAAAGTGATTCTTAAAGCTTGAACGAGGATCTACACTCAATCAAAGGTGAGGGAACAAGACCTAAATTAATTGGATAATAAAAAGCTACTTTTGCTTATTGAGTCCAATACCATGATTGATTGAATCTATGTGTGTATGCGTGTATTGTGCATTTAACATGTCATCCAATATTCCTGCTATTAATATTCATGCATATTCAATTTCATTTATTTATAACATGATGATGATCGTGATGTTGGGAATAGGCATGTGAATGTTTGTGTGTGGTTAGTATATTTGATTTGAGTGGGGCATCAGGGGGAGGATGTGACACTGTGGTTTATCCTGGTCACCAAACTCTAGCTCTATCTCTACTCAAGTCTTGTCCACTAACATCATCGTATCGCCATTACCTTAACAGAGCTATTACATCGTAGGGCATCAGGGGAGGTGGTCTCGGACCGTGTAGTCTCTGACTCTACCAGAGGGCCTTAGCTCTATCTCTATGGACGTATTGAGGGATGTTGGGGTGAGGCCTTGGATACACTGTTTGACATTAGGATTGGTTAGTTACGAGCCCAGTTTGCAAGCCCTCGCCAATAGTGGCTTACGTGTTGGTATGGGAGCATGTGGTACTGCAATGCCGATACCCATTGGGTACACTGTTTCCATGGTGGGTGCCTGTGGGACGGAAATGTCAATATTCATTGGACGGCTTCACACACTCGTGTATAGAGGTGAGGCGGCCTCCGAACCTTTCTATAGCGCATTGCAAACTTATAAACCAGACCACAGATATGAATTGAATGTATGCATATGTTTGTTGCATTGTTTTGTTTGCTCACTGAGCTGTGATGTGTGCTCACCCTTTTCGACGTCGAATATTTTAATTGATGATGCAGGTTCCACTATTGAAGACTACATGAATGCTCCTATGTACGGGCAAGTGGTGGCGATGGACGCTGAAGTGATGATGGTGTCGCATGATTCGACATGCGAGTGCAACTCCTGTGTTTTCGATTAGACTTTTATTTGGATTATATAGACAATGTATTTGAATTAATTATTTAAGTTTATGTCTTAGTCCTTTTGGAAATAATTGGTTAAATTATTTATTTTATCACATTTAGATTCTCATTTCATTTAATATTTAAGACTTCCGCTATTGTGTATTTACTCTGATTATTGTTGTGGATGTGTATGGTTTAAGCAAACGGACACAGCCTATTTGAGATCCTGGTTGAACCGTTGGTTTATTAGTGGATCATCATACCATTCTGAATAGTATGGAATTAGGGTGTGACAACTTGGTATCAGAGCTCTTAGGCCCTGTCAATTAAACTAGTATATTTCCATAAAATTCTTGAACTAAGTTAGGATAAAATTTAAAAGCTTTAATAAGAACACACTGTAAGCACCTGTATTGTTTGAGACAAAATTAAGAAAGAGAATAATGCACATATAAAAGGAGAAACAAGTTTTTTATACAACAAACAAAAGCACGTTTATACATATCTAAAGCAGAGTATAATCCACAACCCGGACAGTTTCTCTGTAATATAAAAGAAGAACAAAAAAAAATATATCATGGAGCTGGAGGTGATGGAGGAGGTGGTGCCTCGCGATCTCTGTCATAGTCCTCAGCATATACTCTAGTCAACCAAGCTACCTGAGTCTGGGTCTTCTGGAGACTAGCTGTCAACTCAGCCATCCACTGATCAGACGCACGCTGAGCATCCAGAAGCTTGCCCACTCTCCTATCTGTCATGCGCTAATCATCTAGAAGCTCTCCCACTCTCGAGTCCGTCGCGAGCTGAGACTCCCTGATCTCACGTAGTAATCCCATCATATCATCAGATGGTGGGCGTGAAGGACCAGCCATGCGTGAAGGAGTCCAAGATGGATCAGCTCCAATAGAATGTAGAGGTGATGGTGGAGGTATGGAGTCTACATCCATGTACATATGATCCTCATCCTCAGCATCGCCCCCATGGACCCCCGCTCCGGCTGCTGCTGCTGCTGCTACCGCCTCAGTGTCTGCTATCTCTATCCGAGTACAAGGATGCATCAGAGCGTTCCTCTCATCATCACTGACCTGAGCATCCCGCATGCCCATCCTACAGATGGCCTCCCAGTCCAGCACCGATGAGAAGCTCTTCTCCTGAATCTTCTCATCCACTAAATCAACACTTAAGAGGGTGAGCAGAGTAGTGATCAGACGTCCTTAGGGGAGGTTGCCTATCTGACCAGGCAGTGTTGCACGGATCATCGTCCTCAGGATAATATAAGGGAGGCAGATAGGCTGCCTAGTGCAGATGCAGTAGAGGACATACTGAGCCAACTGGGAGATCCTCTCATAGTGTCCACTCTGGGGTATCAGGTTGTGCTGGATGATCTTGCAGTACACCCGAGGCTCTGGACGTAGGTTGATCGCTTTCATCTCCCAACGATCATCTTTGATAAGCTGACTGTCAATTTCAGCACGCATCTCCAAAGAAAGAAACTGGGGCTCCCTGGGAGTACAGTACACCAAAGGGCCGTCATTTGATATGCCCAGAAGATCAGCCAACTGCTGGCAGTCAAAGGACGTAGCTCGTGATCTGGAGCTCCCTACATTACGATCCCCCACTACCTGGAGATTGCAATAAAACTATCTCACCAAATCTGAACGGGTGCACGCGTCATAGGTGATCACAAGGAGCCAGCCCATGTCACCAAATGCCCCCTCTACGTTGAGCAAGGCTAGACTAGCCAAGTCCACACAACGACCCCCCTTTACCTTCTTACGCTCATAGCGAGAATACTGAGCTTCGGCCTTGTTGGAGCGGAAACGAACTGGGTCTTAAGCCCTAGGAACTTTGGTATGAGCCATATTATATGCCAAAACAATGAAAACAGATAATAAATCAGTAAAGATGAAAAATCTAAAAATTTCAGCATTATAACGACATAAATTGGTCAAAAGCCTTACTTTTCACCCATACACTTGGGCAGGAGGACTTACATAGGTTCTAAACCATCGTGCAAGGCTCATATAGTTGGAAATATAATTTTGAAAGATTGAATTTGAAGAAATTTCAATAAATTCAAAAAATCTCGAAAATTAGGTCAAAAATGGAAAATTTCAAGTTTCTCGATAACAAACCGATGAAACTCGAATATTTTTTAGGGCTTTCGTCCATTGGGTGACCAATAGCAAAATTCCCCAATAAAAATTAAATTTTTATGGTTAGAAAAAGTTTAATTTGAAGAAAACGATGTAAATGGGGAAAAAGCCTAGTTAGAAACCTTTAAAAACATGAAACAGTAAGAGAGCATACCTGAAGAGAAGGAGTGGAAGTCACGAACGGAAGATATTTCACTAAACAGGTAGGGGTTTATACTGTAGCAACTCAGAGAAACGGTTTGAGTTGGAAGAAAGGAGAAAATGGGAAATGAAACCAAAATCGGGTTTAAAAACCTGATTCTAGGTCATAGGGTCGCAGAATTTGACCAAAACATGCGACCCTACGTCAGACCCTACCATCAACCCTAGCCTCTCAATGATCTGATAGAGAACTAGGGGTCGGACCTAGGGTCGGAGAACCATTGACCCTAGGCTCTCGGTGATCTGACAGAGAACTAGGGGTCGGACCTAGGGTCGGACATATACCGACCCTACCATCCACCCTAGGCTCTCGGTAAGCTGACAGTGATTCTCAATGACCGACCCTACCATCGACCCTACGATGAAAAATACAGTATTTTGTAAGAAAGATCTGAAAATTTTGATATTTATATTGATTAGTTGGATGTTTGACTGAAGAACTACTTATATTGATTGCCTCACATGTGCTATGATTGTTTACAGACACTACCATCATCAGAACTGAAAATGGCTGGGCGAAGAGTGAGTAGACAAAGCCGTAACTCTATTCCACCACCACCACCTATGGAGGAAGACAGCCATATACATCCTGAGACACAGGAGAATCTGAATATGGCACCGGCCATGGCTAATGGCCAGACAAATCCTACAGATCTGGCTATGGTGGTAATGAGCTTGGCACAACAGCTGCAGCAAATACAACAACTACAATCTAATATGCAAGTTGCCATAGGCATGGCTTTTCCAGCTGCACATACGACACCGATGCCAGCAAGATAGGCAATCACACTACCAGGGGGAAGTAATACGGTACCCCATGCACCTCAAACACCAGTCATGCAGGCTCAAGTGCAGAACCCTGAAGTAGCTTAGGGTGGTTGTCAGTACCAACCACCTATGTATGGGGCTTACGCTCCATATCAGCTAGACCACTACTGACTAGTCGAGCATTTTCTGAAGATAAAGCCCAAAGAATTTAATGGCAAGCCAGTAGACCCTTTGTGGCCAGCACACTGGGTTGATGAAATGGATAGAAATTTTATGATGATGACAGTGAATGAGGAGGAGAAAGTGTTGTGCGCCACAATTATGCTAAAGGGCGATGCACACCATTGGTGGAAGTCTACCAGGACATATCTGTTAACCAAGCACACCCACTTGACCTGGGGTATATATAAAGAGGCATTCTTTGAGAAGTACTTCCCTAGATGTTTCAGAGATTCTATGGAGAGAGAGTTCCTGAGTTTATATCAGGGACAGATGACTGTCGACGCATATCAACAGCTTTATGAGGAGCTGTTCTTCTTTGCACCAGTCAGTATGCAAGAGGAAGATATGAAGACCCGAAGGTTCGTCATGGGACTTAGGGGAAGTATTCATGAACATGTTCTGGGACTTGAGAAGAAAGTCTACAATGAAGCTGTACAAATTGCTCGAGTGATAGAGTCGAGCCAGAAAGAGAGCTACTTTGCTCAAAATAGGGGTATCAAAAGGCCTAATGGGAATTCTTATAACGGAGGGAACACCAAGACATTCAGACCCTTCAGAAACTCAAGGCTTTAATGCTGCAGCCAAGACTACTTCAGCAGCCCCATCGCAACCAAAGCAAAATAATGAAGGAATAAGATGTTTTAACTGCAATCAAGTGGGACATATTTCAAGGGAGTGCCCTAAGCCCAGAAAGCAGCTTCAGCAAGGAAGAGTTTACGCTGTTACATCTGAGGATGTTGTCGCATCGCCTGATGTGGTCACAGGTATGACCTGAACCTTTTAAATTGTGTTACACTGTATGAGCTTGTAGACTAAATTAAAACAAATCACAGGTATCGTACCTATTAATGGCATTCCTGCCAGAGTGCTATTTGTTATGGAGCTACTCATTCTTTTATATGTGTGTCATTTGGAAGGAAGTTAAATCTACCCCTCAAATCTTTAGACTACAAACTTCTTGTACGATCGCCTATGGGATTAGAAGTAACATTAGAAAAAGTTTATGGGCCATGTCCAGTTCTTATTGACGAGAAGACTTTGGATGCAACCTTGATTCAACTTGAGATGGCAGACTTTGACATCATCTTGGGAATGGACTGGTTAGCTTGGCATTCTACAAATCTATTATGTACGGAAAAGAAGCTGACATTTAAAGACAAGGATGGAGCAGAGTTTAGTTTTGCGGGAACCAAACTTCCCCGTAAATGAAAACTCATTCTCTCTACATTAAAGGCTAGGAAATGCCTCGAGAAAGGAGGAGTTGGGTATCTAGTCTCAGTGGTCGACCTCACCAAGGAAGCACCATGAATGGAAGATATTGATGTCGTGCATGACTTTCCAAATGTATTTAATGAAGAACTACCAAGATTACCACCCGATCGAGCTACAAAGTTTGTTATAGATCTGATACCGGAGCCGCACCAGTATTTAAAGCACCCTATCGAATGGCTCCTACTGAACTGAAGGAATTAAAAGTACAGTTACAGGAACTACTGAACAAGGGTTACATCAGACCTAGCATATCACCATGGGGAGCGCCAGTATTATTCGTAAAGAAGAAGGACGGTAGTGTTCGACTGTGTATAGACTACCGGGAACTGAATAAGCTGACAATCAAGAATCGATACCCATTGCCTCGGATCGATGACTTGTTCGATCAGTTGCAAGGTGCCAAGGTGTTCCCCAAGATCGATCTTCGGTCAAGATACAATCAGTTGAAAATTAAGGACGATGATATTCCCAAGACAGCATTCAAGACGAGATATGGACATTATGAATTTTTGGTTATGTCTTTTGGATTGACTAACGCACCAGTAACTTTTATGGAACTTATGAATCGGGTATTCCATGATATGTTGGATACGTCGGTCATTGTATTTATTGATGATATATTGGTCTACTCCAAGGACAAGGAAACTCATATTATGAATCTAAGAGCCGCTCTACAGTGATTACGGAAAGAGAAGCTTTACACAAATTTACAAAGTGTGAGTTTTGGCTAAATGAAGTTGCTTTCTTAGGTCATGTTGTATCCGCTAAAGGAATTAAAGTGGACCCTAGCAAGATTGAAGCCATTGTAAATGGGAAGCACCGAAGAGTGTTGCAGAAATTAGAAGTTTTCTAGGTCTAGGTGGGTATTATCGACGATTCGTGGAAGACTATTCTAGGATCGTCGTACCGCTCACCAGTTTGACTAAGAAAGGAGAGAAGTTTATTTGGACTGACAAATGTGAGAACAGTTTCCAAACATTGAAGGAAAGATTGATATCTGCTCCCATCTTGACTTTTCCTATTCTAGGACAAGCATTTGTTTTATACACTGATGCATCTGGATTGGGTTTAGGATGTGTACTTATGCAAGGAGAACAAGTAGTTGCATATGCTTAAAGACAACTGAAAACACATGAAAAGAACTATCCGACTCATGACTTGGAGTTAACGGCAGTAGTACATGCTGTAAAAATATGGAGACATTATTTGTATGGAGAAAAATTTCAGATTAATTCAGATCATAAGAGTCTCACTTATCTCTTTAATCAGAAGGAGTTGAATATGAGACAAAGAAGAAGGCTGGAACTATTGAAAGATTATGATTGTGATATCCAGTATCATCTAGGGAAAGCTAATGTAGTTGCTGATGCACTGAGTAGAAAGCAATGATAAAATCCCAAGAGGGGGTTAACACGACTGCAGCAATGTGTGCTACAGGAAAAGTATTCAAACTTGGTAATGAGCAATTTGTGATAGATGCACCAGGTGAATCAACCAACCAAGGGTTTGTTCATCGGATTTCAAATATGTTTGCAACACTGAAGATTGTACCAGATATAATAGATGAAGTGAAAGCCGCTATAAAATCAGACCCTTATCTAAGAATGGTACAAGAGGACATTGAAAAAGGTAGGACTATGCCTGAGTTTGCCTTGGACAATGAAAAGGTACTGAAGTACAAAGGAAGAGTATGTGTTCCTGAAACAAAAAATTTGGACATTAGACACCAATTAATGAAAGAAGCTCACACCACCACCTATTCGATACATCCTGGAAGTACAGAAATGTATCATGATTTAAAGAAATTATATTGGTGGAGAGGAATGAAAACAGATGTAGCTAAATTTGTATCTCAATGCCTAAACTGTCAGAGACTAAAGGCTGAAAGCCAAAGACCTGCAGGACTGTTACAGCAGCTACCAGAACCAGCATGGAAATGAGACTGCATCACTATGGACTTCGTCACTGGATTACCATTGACTCCCCGAGTAGTTGACACAGTTTGGGTGATGTAGACCGTCTGACTAAAACAGCTCGATTTATAGCTATACGACCTCAGTATACACTGGAGAGGTTAGCTAAGTTGTATGTAGATAATATTGTCAAACTACACGGTGTACTTGAAAGCATTGTGTCCGACAAAGATCCACGATTTACCTCGAAGTTTTGGAAAGGATTGCAAAAGGCTATGGGTACAACATTGAAGTTAAGTACTGCATTCCATCCTCAGACAGACGGACAGTCAGAGCGTACCATTCAGATTTTAGAATACATGGTTCGAGCCTGCGTAATTGATTTTAAAGGATCATGGGATGAAAAACTACCATTGATCGAGTTCGCTTATAACAACAGCTTTCAGGCTACTATACAGATGTCACCCTATGAAGCACTGTATGGTAGGAAGTGTCAAACTCCACTGTTTTAGAATGAAATTGGAGAACGTAGTATTGTTGGACCAGAATTTATTGAAGAGACATGTCGAGTAGTCGACATTATCAAGGAAAGAGTAAGAACGGCTCAGAATCGTCAGAAACAGTATGTAGATACTCGACGCTGAGACCTTGATTTTGTCATAGGTGATAAGGTATTCTTGAAAGTATCACCTATGTGAGGTTTAAAGCGGTTCGGACAGAAAGGGAAGCTTAGTCCGAGATATGTCGGGCCATATGAGATTCTAGCTAAACGTGGAAAGGTGGCTTATCAGCTAGCACTACCACCGTCTATGTTAAACGTGCATGATATATTCCATGTTTCATTATTGAAGAAGTATGTCAGGGACCCAATACACGTTTTGACAGTGGATCCACCTGATTTGACTAATGATTTGACATTTAAAGTAGCACCAACTGAAATCACCAGCTGAAATATTCAACGACTACGCAACCAGGACATCTACTATGTTAAGGTCACCTGGAGAAGCCGAGATATAGAAGAAATCACATGGGAAGAAGAGAATGCTATGCGCATAGCAATACCCTCATCTTTTCGACTCGGAAGGTATGTACCAATTTCAAGGATGAAATTTATAATAAGAAGGGGGGAGTTGTAAGACCCATATTAAACTAACCTGTCATACAACCTTGTACCAGGTCTACCTATCATCGTCGAGCCAAGTGGACCAAGTGCGTGAAGGAAATCACAAGACCAGGTATGAAATTGACCCAAAAATAGTAAATTTGAGGGTAGGGTCGCATGCCTAAATAGGTAGGGTCGACCCCACCTTAATAGAAGTCCAACCCATGACTTTTCAGTCGTAGGGTCAGATGACTTGAGAACCATAGGGTCGACGGGTCCTGCGACCCTACGTGCGACCCTATGATGACAGACTAAAACCATAAATTAGGAAACTTTCCTAATTTCAAGGGGTCCTTTCCTAATCTCGATGGGACTTATTTTGGAGGGTTTTCCTCTATAAATAGGACGTCCCTTAGCCCCTTTCACTCCTTTTAGAACCCTAATTGAAAGTGAGAGAAAGAGAAAGAGAAGGAAGAGAAGAAGAGAAGGAAAATTGGAGAAAAGACTAAGGAAGAGGAGGAACTTCAGAGAAACCTCTGAATCTCAGCCAACTTCAAGTATGAGTCTAATTCCCTTTATAAATTAAGTGCTTAGAATGGAATATGAAGAAGTTAGGATTAGGAAAAACCCAAATCATCTATCCATGGATGAGTTACAAAGGAATCCATGGAAGTAATCATCATAGGCAATGGAAAGTGTGTAAAAATCATAGTTATGAGCCATAGAACAATCTTAGAATGGACCTACGAGACCACTAGTGTCACACCCCAATTCCACACTATTCAGAATGGTGTGATGAACCGTCAACAAACCAACGGTTCAACTAGGATCTCGAGTAGGCTATATCCATTTTATCTAAATCTCATACATCCACATTCATAATCAGAGTAAATACACAATAGTGGAAGTCTTATAATAAAATGAACTGAGAAATCTAAATATGATAATCATATTAAAAAATCCAATTATGTTGTTTCAACAGAGACATAAATAAAATACCAATTACATGTCTTTACTAAATCTAAATAATTAAAATAAAATCTAATCGAATACGCATGAGTTGCACTCGCAAGAGGAGTCATGCGTATCCACTTCGTCTTCAACTTCCATCGCCGCCATGTGCCCGTAAACTGGAGCGTTGACAGAATCTTCGACGGTAGTACCTGCATCAACAATTAAAAATATTCGACATCGAGAGGGTGAGCACACATCATGGCTCAATGAGCAAACAAGACAATGCAACAATACATATGCATGCATTCAATTCATATCTGTGGTCTAGTTTAAAGTTTGTAATATGGAATAGAAATGGTTAGAGGTCAAAGGTTAACGTTTATTGACCCCTCCTCTATACACAGGGTATGGAAGCCTGCCCAAAGGTTAACGTTTATTGTCGTCCCCATCCACCCTACCATGGACATTGTACAACAAAGGTTAACGTTTATTGCTGTATAGTGCCATACCAACACGTAAGCCCCTGCTGGCGAGGGCTTGCAAACTGGGCTCGCAACTAACCAATCCAAATGCCAAACAGTGTATCCAAGGCCTCACCCCAGCATCCTTCAGAACGCCCATAGAGATAGAGCTAAGGCCCCCCGATAGAGTCAGAGACTATAAGGACCGAGACCACCTCCCCTGATACTCTACGACCTAATAGTTCTGCTAAAGTAATGGCGATACGACGATGCTAATTCACAAGACTTGAGTTAGAGATAGAGCTAGAGTGCTGAGGCCCGGCCTATGACACTCCCCCTGATACTCGCTCGCATCAAGTACACCAACCACACACATACATTCATATGCATATTCCAATCATCATGGTCATTATCATGTTATAAAAAATAAAGTAAATATGCATGAACAATAAATAGAAATATTGGATGACATGTTGAATGCACATTACAAGCATGTTCACATGAAATCAAGCATAGCATTGGACTCAAGAAATAAAAATAGTTTGTTATTAACCAATTAGTTTAGGTCTTGTTTCCTCACCTTAGCTTGCTAGTAGATCCTCTTTCAAGCTTTAAGAATCACCTTTATATTGATATTATATTGCTAGAAGTCCTAACAAAGTCGATAGAATTCAATTAGATTTTATTCCAATTTTTCCAACTTGCTGTTAACTGGGGGTAGCAGGACGGGTCGATGCTAGGGTAGCAGTATACTGCGACCCCTATAGTAGGGTCGATGCCTGGGTCGATGGGTCCATCGACCCTAGGTGCGATCCCCCATGGGTTTGGTCGATAAATCACCTTTTGGTCCATTCTCTCTTGTTTGAATCCTATGGCTTCCTTCCATAGTCCATTCCATACACATCCTATGGTTTAGAACTACTCTTTACATATCATAAGGTTTAGATGATCTCCTCCATGGTTTCCATTGAAACTTAATCATGAATTGATGGTTTGGGGTTTCTCCTACATCATACTTTTCTCATTAACTATTCTAAGTCTCACAAAATACATAGAATCAGTATTCTTACCTGAGAAGAGTACTCCTTCTCTGAAACTCTTCTCCTTTCGCCTTCTTCTCTACTTTCCTTCTCTTCTTCTTCTCTTCCTTCTCTTCTCTTTCTCTCAATTCAATTAGGGTTCCAAAAGGAGTGAAAGAGGCTCAAGGACGTCCTTTATATAGAGTAGAAACTCCTAAAATAAGCCCCGTTGATGTTAGGAAAGAGCCCAACCGAAATTAGGAAAGTTTCCAAATTTTTGTTTCTGGCGACAACTGGGGGTCGATGATCCCGTCGACCCCTAGTTTTAAAATGTCCGACCCCCGATTAAAAACTGAGGGTCTGACTTTTTGTACTGGGGGGTCCGACCCCACCTCACTGGGTGTGCGACCCTCGCCCCTTTTTGAGTGTTTTTGGGTCAGTTTAATACCTGGGATCACGATCTCCTTCACGCACTTGGTCCATTTGGCTCGACCATGATGGGTAGATTTGGTTCAAGGTGGTAAGACCGGGTTAGATTGACACGGGTCTTACAACTCCCCCCTACTTATAAAAATTTCATCCTCAAAATTATTCGTACCTTCTGAATCAAATAAATGAGAGTATTGCTTTCGCATAGCATTCTCTTCTTCCCATGTGACTTCTTTTATATCCCTGCTTCTCCAGGTGACCTTGACATAATAGATATCACGATTGCGTAAACGTTGCACCTTTCGACTAGTGATCTCAATTGGTGCTACTTCAAAGGTCAAATCTTCAGTTAAATCTGGTAGATCCATTGTCAAAACGTGCGTCGGATCCTTGACATACTTCTTCAATAAGGAAATATGAAATACGTCATGTACACTTGACATAGATGGGGGTAGTGCTAACTGATAAGCCACTTTTCCACGTTTGGCTAAGATCTCATATGGCCCGACATATCTTGGACTTAGTTTCCCCTTCTGTCCGAACCGTTTCAAACCTCACATAGGCGATACCTTTAAGAATACTTTATCACCCACGACGAACTCAAGATCTCTGCATCGAGTATCTGCATATTGCTTTTGACGGTTTTGGGCTGTTCTCACTCTTTCTTTGATAATGTCAACCACTCGACAAGTCTCCTCAATAAATTCTGGTCCAACAAGACTACGTTCCCCAACTTCATTCCAAAGGAGTTCGACACTTTCTGCCATACAGTGCTTCATAGGGTGACATCTGTATAATAGCCTGATAGCTATTGTTATAAGCGAACTCAATCAGTGATAACTTTTCATCCCATGATCCTTTGAAGTCAATTACACATGCTCAAAGCATATCTTCTAGAATCTAAGTTGTACGACTGTCCATCTGTCTGTGGGTGGAATGCAGTACTAAACTTCAATGTTGTACCCATAGCCTTTTGCAATCCTTCCCAAAACTTTGAAGTAAATCGTGGATCTCTTTCGGACACAATACTTTCAGGTACACCATGTAATCGCACAATGTTATCCACATACAGCTTAGCTAACCTCTCCAGTGTATACTGGGGTCGTATCGGTATAAAGCGAGCTGTTTTAGTCAGGCGGTCTACAATCACCCAAACTGCGTCAACTACTCGAGGAGTCAGTGGTAATCCTGTGACGAAGTCCATAGTGATGCAGTCCCATTTCCATGTTGGTTCTGGTAACGGCTATAACAGTCCTGTCGGTCTTTGTTGTTCAGCCTTTACCTTCTGACAATTTAGGCATTGAGACACGAACTTAGCTATATCTGCTTTCATTCTTCTCCATCAATATTGTTTCTTTAAATCATGATACATTTTTGTACTTCCCGGATGTATCGAATAGATGGTGGTGTGGGCTTCTTTCATTAATCGGTGTCTAATGTCTAAGCTTTCTGTTTCGGATACACATATTTTTCCTTTGTACTTCAGCACCTTTTCTTCGTCAAAGGTGAACTCAGGGTTAGTTCTACCTTTTTCGATGTCTTCTTGTACCGTCCTTAGGTAAGGGTCTGATTTGATTGTTGTCTTCACTTCATCAACTATATACGGTATAATCTTCAATGCGGCGAACATATTTGAAAATCGATGAATAAACCCTTGGTTGGCTGATCCATCTGGTGCATCTATCACAAACTGCTCATTACCGTGCTTGAATACCTTTCTGGTAGTACACATTACGGAAGTTGTGCTAACCTCTCCCTGAGATTTTATCATTACCTTTCTACTCAACACATCGGCTACTACATTACCTTTCCCCGGATGATACTAGATATCACAATCATAGTCTTTCAATAGTTCCAGCCATCTTCTTTGTCTCATATTCAGCTCCTTCTGATTAAATAGATAAGTAAGACTTTTATGGTCTGATTTAATCTGAAACTTCTCCCCGTATAGATAATGTCTCCATATTTTGACAGCATGTACTACTACCGCTAGTTCCAAATCATGTGTAGGATAGTTCTTTTCATGTGTCTTCAGTTGTCTTGAGGCATAACCAATTACTTGTTCTCCTTGCATAAGTACACATCTGTAAGCACACCATTTTTGCCATCCCAGCTAAACAAAGTCTTGTGGGCGTGTGGACAACAAAAGGATAAAGATGATCGAAAGTTTGGATTTTTGACTGTGAATTTGAGGAAGTTTTCAATGGGTGATTTAATTTGAAGAAGTTTTCAATGGGTCCACAACAAGGTCATGGGTTATAATTTTGCATGGATACATAGGTCATAGAATTATCTTCGAAATGAGACCAGAATTGCTCGATTCTGACATCAAATGAAGAAGATATGATCATTTTAGTCAGATGATACGTACAAGGGAGGTTTATGAAATTATTATAAATAATCCCAGGGGCCTTCATGCAAATTATCGTAAGTCGGATTGTTTGAATTTCAAATCATCATATCTTCATCATCCGACATCGGATTCAGATGATTCCAAGGCCATTATTCTTCATTCATGATGTTCTACAAAGTGAACGTAAAAAATCCCAGGTAGAAGTCACCAGTGGGTCCCATACAAGCTTGCATGCAAAGTTATCGTTAGAACTTCAAAGCCTTATATCTTTTCCGTTCTACGTCGGATTCAGACGATTCCAAGGCCATTATTTTTCATTTGTGATGTCCTACAAAGTGGATGTAAAAAATCCCGGGTAGAAGTCACCAGTGGGTCCCATGCAAGCTTGCATGCAAAATTATTGTTAGAACTTCAAAGCTTCATATCTTTTCCGTTCTACATCGGATTCAGATGATTCCAAGACCATTATTCTTCATTTGTGATGTCCTACGAAGTGGACGTGGAAAATATTTCCGGTAGAAGCCTCCGAAAGATCTCATGCAGAATGGTCAGCCAAATTATCGATAATTGGTCCGTTTAAACTTCAAAAATTCATAAGTTGACCATTTTACTTCTAAATGAGGTTATTCAAGTTCCTATATTCCTCATTTTTAATGTTCTACAAAATGAACGCAAAAAATTTGGAATAGAGGCCATCGAAAAATTCCATGCGGGATGACAGCGAAAATGACCCATGAAATGATAAGGAGAGAAAACCCAGTTAATTCCAATCAATCCAGTCAACTCAGTTCAAGCCAATTTTGGTCCAACCTAGCTCAACCCATATCAGTTTAACTCAGTCAACCTAAGTCACTCTCAACCCATTTCGAATCAGTTCATCTATGTGCATAATATTTATATTATATATATATATATATATATATATATATATATATATATATATATATATATATATATATATATATATATATATATATATGTATGTTATTAAATATATGTGTATATATGTATATAATATATATTATTATATGTAAATGATAATCCAAAAGATTTAGAAAAAGAGAGAAAAAAAAAAGCGAAGAGAGAGGACGTGAAAAGGGAGAGGATTTAGGGTTTTTAGATTTTTTTTCAAAAGGGAAAGAAGGGGAAGATAAAAGGGACGTGAGAGAGAGAAGAAAGAGGGGATTATTCTAAAAAAAAAAGGGAAAGAAAAAAAAAACGTGAAAAGCTTAGGAAGCTCATTTTTGGGAGAAAAAGAAGGGAAGAAGAGAGAAAAAAAAAGGGAAAAGAAAGAGAAAAACGTGGCTTTTTCTAAGGGGCTAGGTTTTGGGAGAAAAAGGGGGGAAGAAGAGAAAAAAAAGGAGGAAAAACATGGTTTTTCTAAGGGGCTAGGTTTTGGGAGAAAAAAAAGGGGGGAGAGACGTCCAAGAGGGGAAAAAATCGGTAGAAAAGAGAAGAAGAAGAAAATAGAGAAAGAGAGAAGGAGAGAGAGAGAGAGAGAGAGAGAGAGAGAGAGAGAGAGAGAGAGAGAGGTGTTAAGAAGGGAAGATCTAGAGGAAAAAGAGAGAAGGATCAGAGAAAGCATCAAGGAGGATGATGAGAAGATGCAAAGGAGAAAAGCAGAGTGAAGAAGCCTGAGGTAGGAGATCTATCCTTTCTGTCAGTTATTTTTTTTCAAAGTCAAAGTATACTGCAAATGCATGTCTAAATTGGTGTCTAGCATTAGGAAGATGCCTCTGTTTGCATAAGGTTCCTTGAGACAAAATGTTGGCCTTTGAGCCCTCTTTCTGACCATGTATTCAGATTTTTTTTTCATGAGCTCTATGATTTTATATTGATTTTATAGTACCACTGGCCAGAATCTGGAACAGACCTGACCAGTGTATTTGCATGTACTTGGGAAATATTTTTGACCTGCCTGTGATCTCTTTTAGGATTAGGTTCCTTGAGACAAAATGTTGGCCTTTGAGTCCTCTTTCTGACCATGTACTTGGATTTTATTTTCATGAGTTATATGATTTTATATTGATTTTATAGTACCACTAGCCAGAATCTGGAACAGACCTGACCAGTGTATTTGCCTGTACTTGGGGAATGTTTTCAACCTGCCTATGATCTCTTTTATGATTAGGTTCCTTGAGACAAAATGTTGGATTCTGAGTCCTCTTTCTGAGCATGTACTCGGATTTTATTTTCATGAGCTATATGATTTTATATTGATTTTATAGTACCACTGGCCAGAATCTGGAACAGACCTGACCAGTGTACTTGCCTGTACTTGGGGAATGTTTTTGACCTGCCTATAGTCTTTTTTAGGATTAGCTTCCTTGAGACAAAATGTTTGCCTCTGAGTCCTCTTTCTGAACATGTATTTGGATTTTATTTTCATGAGCTATATGAATTTATATTGATTTTATAGTACCACTGGCTAGAATCTAGAACAGATCAGACCAGTGTATTTGCCTATACTTGGGGAATGTTTTCGACCTGCCTATGGTCACTTTTAGGATTAGCTTCCTTGAGACAAAATGTTGGCCTCTGAGTCCTCTTTCCGAGGATATCGTTTAAGAATTTTTTGAGTAAGTACAGTGCCCTATGTGCCCATTTTGGTCCAGCCTGACAAAGCTATCATCTTGCTGCGTGTTCCATCATGTTTTGATTGATTCTCATATGCTTTGGTTGTTTCTCACATGCCATATTTGATGCTATATTTGTTCACATGCTATGTTCGGATGCTCGTATGCATACACTACTATAATTGGAATGGTCACACTGCCATAATTGGAATGGTCACACTGCCATAATTGGAATGATCACACTGCCATAATTGAAATAATCACATTGCCATGATTGGAATGATACACATGCTTATTGCCATATTTGTCTGCTACACTTGCTCACATGCTATATTGGATGATTACTGCCATGTTTGGATGCACACTTACCATGTTTGTATTGATTCACATGCTCACTTGCCATTTTTGACTGATTTGTTGCTAAATTTGAATATATTTCCAACACTGCTATATTTGGAATACTACCATTGATATAGTTGGAATATTTTCATTTGCCATATTTGTCTTGGAAAGAGAAAAAATAAAAAAATAGCAATTAGGGCAAGATACACCCTGAAATAGAAAGAATTGAACAATTAGGGTAGGAAACCCTAAGATGGAAAGAAAACAATAATTAGGGAAAGTGAAACCCTAAAAATAAAAAATAAAAATTAGGGCAAAATAAACCCTAGAATAAAGAGAATAATTAGGGTATGAAACCCTAAAAAATGAAAATCACAATGAAAAGGGATAGGAAACCCTAGAAACCTAAAAATGGAAACAATAAAAATGGTAGGAATTTAGGTCTCATCCCTAGATCCTATTGACAAAAATAGAAATAATTTGGTACACATCCCAAATAAAAATGGTAGGAATTTAGGTCTCATCCCTAAATCCTATTGACAAAAATGGAAATAATTTGATACACATCCCAAATAAAAATGGTAGGAATTTAGGTCTCATCCCTAGATCCTATTGACAAAAAATGGAAGGATTTTGTTACACATTCCAAATCTGACTCCCACAAGTTTCCGAACTACGTCGTACCTGATTTCTAGGGCAAACCCTAGAATACGTAGGCAATTTGGGAATCCCAAATACGGTACAAAGCCACCCATCAACCATACATCCAGCATAAACTTCAACTTGAACAACAAAGAATCTAATTGAAACAAATGCATAAATCACTTCCATAATCATTAATCACACAAACCATTTCGAACTACGTTTTTGGACTTGATTTCCAGGATTGGAATACGTAGGCAGTTTGAGATGTATTACACATCTCAGATTCAGTCCAAGACCGAACCATCTTTGGTCCGGTTCACTGTATAATATTGTACATTACATTTGCTTGTTTATTTACTTTAAAACATGATTGGCTGAACCCTAGGTTATAATAACTTAGCAACTTGGTTTAGGACATCCCCCATTGAACCCTAGTCATCCAGTTGACTAAGCACAGTCAAAATTAGAATTTAAGGAAAGTTTAGGAGGTCGATATTGATCGGGCGGTTTGGGTGCCTAACACCTTCCCATAACCGTATCCTGAATACTTACCCGATCTCTTGTAGACCAAAGAACCGATACATTGGGTCACGAGTCAATAGAAGTCTTACCTTAGGGTGAGGCTACATTTTTAGAGGTCCTAGACCTTAATCTAGGTGGCGACTCCAACAGATTCAATCGATCTTCATCGATACAAGATACATGTTCATCCAGATGTGGATCACGTCGATTTTCCATTGTCCTCACAGTGGCGACTCCACTGGGGACGAATATTCAGACTCCTAGGATACTTTCCTTATATTGATTTGCTTGACATTTGATGCTAGATCTAGGGTACTATATATATTGTTTGTACATACTGTTTTGGGTGGAATGGGTTCAGTCACACTTTCGTGCGAGTAGCCGAACCGGGTCCCATGCATGTGGGGCAGCCCGCTAGGCGAAACACACGGCCTTGGCCTGTACTTTGTGAGACCACGATCGGCGAGCAGCCTCTAACGAGCATTTCTTGGGTCCGCCTGGGAATGCGTTATGCTACTCCACGTCGCTTGGATCCTTGTAACATAGTATATAAAGGGAATGGGGGCCCATTATTCATCGAGCATTCGGTGATAGGTTACCCCGTCCTCGTCAAGGTGGCCTTTTCTGTCCTAACCCAGTTTGAGCCACATGTATGTTATTTTTGGTCCATTTTTGAACCAACATGGTAAAATCTACTCGATCATAATATTTACATTGGAGACGTCGAAGTTCTGCCCGTTTTAGTCCTTCACTTGTCAATATGTTTGGATCCACACTTGAGTATTCTTGTCTCTCACTTGTTGGGAGCGTGAGGGTTACGTATACCCGTATACACATTAGTGTGGGCGGTCTGTACACACCCTCCATCGTACAAAGCTCATTGTGTTGACTGTTCAATATTGATACATCAATCTCAAAAACGATCGAAAAATTTTCGTCACGGCATAGATACTATGATCAAGTAGAAATTTACTGGTTTTTTCAATCATGAACCGCTTTCGTCATCCTTCATGAAAACTACAAATAAACATATCTGTTTCAATTTCTTGAAATTTGATGAACCACATGGTCGAACCTTGGTGCTACAATGATCCATTCAGAATCTTGAGGCCCCAAGACCAATCATGAGGTTATTCAAATACAAATAAATTGTTACAGATGATGTCTAATGGTCGATTTTCATGAAGGAGCTAACTTTGTTTGGTCGAGTCAGCTTGTATGTGTATGTGCATCCTTCTCGTGTCCAGTCACTTCTGAGTCTTAACCTTCATTCATTGTTTATATAAAAATAAAATTAAAAAAAAAAACAAAAAAAAAAAAAAAAAAAAAAAAAAAAAAAAAAAAAAAAAAAAGAAAGAAAGGTTGAACTAGGGAGGATATAATTGTCTAGACTTAAGAGAACACCTGAGTGTGTAGACAAAGCATCTACTCTTATTACATCTTCTCATAAGAAGGTCTCATCATCACCGGTTCATGTCTCGGTTCATGTTCATAAGGAGGGACTTTTGTACCTCAAAGTGTTGCAATGGTTGGAAGATAGTATATTGAGAGCCCAAATATTGCAGAGCGGAATTGAAATTCCAAGATCAGAGTTAAGGAATCCAAGAGATTAGAAAGCTGAATCATAGATTCTAAGAGATTACATGTTTCTTTCCCATGTTAGCATACCTGCCAATTTTAAATGGAAAAATTAAGATTGGAAAGCATTTCGTTCACCCGATTGAGCCACTTTGATTGACAGAGTTGGTTCCTAACTCCGAAATTACTTTCATCATCCAAGGTGACCATGACTCAAAGGAGTAGTCCTTGAACCTTCAAGAATGGCCCACCCACCTCTCAAAATTCAGGATGAAAAGGAAGACCATGTGGTCAATTATATCCCAAAATTAAGGTAGCCTGAAAATGAATTTCATGTGCAGCCTAAACTGGGGCAAAACCAAAATGTCAGTATACCCTAAATTGGGGCACAACAAAAATATCAGTGCACCCTAAACTGGGGCATAATTAAAATGTTAATGGATTCAAAGTGGGGCAAACCAAAAAGGTGATGGACCAACAAGAGTATAGGTCAGAGTTTCATGACATCCAAACTGGGGCATAAGATTGGAATACATTTATCCCAAATTGAGGCATTGGCCAGGTGAATGTCAAACCCGAATTGGGGCATAAATCAAAATGGTAATAGACCCAAGAGGGGTTTATCTCAAGATGGAAAGGGTCAAACACATGTTGATAGATCGGCGTAATGAGCCTTACTAGCGAAAGTCTGAATGGAGATTCGGTCCTACAACCAATCATAAGTTGGCGTCAATGATGTCGTATCCAATTGGGGTAACTCGGTGAATTACTTGTCTAAACTGGCTACCATTGGTATCTGATAGGTCATCTATGTTTGGGCTTAAGTTCGATGTGTCTGTAGACGGTCCAGTCCAAAATGATCTGAAAAAAATGAACAATAATCATCTCATTTGAGACATCAACAACAGTGCTTTACTACTTCCAATCCATTCGTTCCCAGTTTGATATTTCTTCTTCCTCTTCCATGTCCGTTGCTAATTCTAACTTTGATGACGATTGAGATGAAGGGCCACAACCTGAACTTCTACTCCATCGGCCTTTAGAGAAATGAAAGCTCAACACACACGTGAAAGTTATAGATGATTAAGTTGAAATCATGCAAGCATTCTCAAAGATACAAGTTGGTACATCAAAATGTCATCCCATTTGATCAATTTACAGAAAGAATTTTTTATGGGATATTTCTACAGACAAGGACCATTCAAATGATTAAGTCTTTTACAAGTGCATGAAGTCTACAGACATAAAACATGCTATGGATCAACCTCATAGTCAAAGATGAGCTCAAAAAAAAAAAAAAAAAAAAAAAAAAAAAAAAAAAAGGAAGAAAGAAAAAAAGAGAAAAGAAAAAAGAAAAGAAAAAAAGAAAGAGCAATACAAAATAATGAGGTTGGTTAGCATACTACATTGGAACAATGATGGTGGAGAAGTTCAACTATGATGCATAGACATGAAGCAACTATTTTGAAACACTAATGATGAGTGAGTTTGATTACAAGGCATATACATGGGACAACTCCTTTGGAGCCCTGCTGATGGACGAGTTCAGTTATAGAGCAATAAGACAACTGGTTCTCGTACAATGACATATAAACACCATTTCTTAGAACCTGATTGGAGAACTGATCGTTTGTTATGATTCACGTTGTGTGTTGAGCTGGATTTTTGATATTGGTCACTACATCCCACCCATACAGGGGGTGGTCTCATCACTTTGTTGTCATCAAAGGATTTCTTTTCGGCTAAAGACTCTCTCTCCCGTCCATCAATCTGACGGTCTTCCACAGAGTCTACATTACATGCCCTTACTTTAAATGTCACAAAATTTTATGGTATCGTTTCTTGTGAACATGTCTTGTTATGCATAAATATTGTTCAATAAATCTGACTGGAATATCTATCTGTCGTTCATCATTTCAACGGCGTCCAAGAATTCCATAGTCTTTTGTTGCTAGCCAATAAAATGGCATCGCCTAGTGGAGATCAAGCCATTCTACATAAACAACCAAACACTCTCCCAATGGCATACCCATTGGACAGTTTCTTATCTGTCCATCTGGACCTTCATCGTCATACTTGTATACATACTTAAAGGAATTGGGCCCAAACATGGTTGCAACTGATTCAGCATCTGAGCATAGCTTGTTGAAATTTGTTTTTTATCTGAATGATACCGAGAGGAGAAAGCATTCTTTGATGTTTTTTCTAAAGATTAGTGTAGGGTTGCATCTCCTTAAGGTTATTTCTAGTGATGACTCAAAGTTTCCTGCCTATCAATGTGCAGACTTGAACTTAGACACTGGGGCAAAACCACCCATTTATCCAAACATCATGAGTTCAGTTGAGCCTCCTATTTGAAACTCTAGCTGAGTTTATTTGAATGTAAGAGAAAGATGACTCAAACAAAATTGAGTCATTGTCATCATTTGCCCCTCATTAAAAAGACCTGATTGCCGTTTGATCAAAGTGAAACCCATATAAATTTGGCAGGAATGCAAAACATACCAAGATTTTCCTCTAAGAAAAGAAACATGTTTCTCTCAGTTTAGAGTAAGTCAAGTCAAGGAAAGCCGATAAAATCATGATCTCCAGTTCCTCTTGGATTCCGAGCAATGTTAGTGGACAAAGTGCTGATGCTGAGCCCCATTGTGGCTACCTCAATATTTGTGGAGAGTTCAACCCATTGTGGGAATGAAGAAAGATGAAGAAAGAAATTGAAAAGTGCAAGAAAAAGAAAAAGACAAATGAAAAAAAAAAAAAAAAAAACACACACACACACAACAACCAGCCCGAACTACGCAGAACCTGATTCTGGAGGGACGGAAATCCCAAAGGATACGTAGGCAATTTGGGACACCCCAAATTCGGTCCAAAGGCTATTCATCCAGAGGCTATTCATCCAAAGGATACACATCCAAAGGCTATTCATCCAGAGGCTATTCATCCAAAAGATACACACCCAAAGGATACACATCCAAAGGATACACATCCAGAGGTTACAAATCCAGAGCACAAAACACAGTTACAGTTACATCATGAGCGGTCTTGAGCTAAAGTCACAGACCTGATGAGGTCGCTACTCAAGAAGCTTGACATCGCTACTCAAGGAGCTTGACATCTACATTTTTTTGTTGTACTGTGTCAAAAAAAAAATTTTACAGCATCAATTCAAGGGAGCAATGTTAGAATCCAGATCAAGTACATAATAATACAAAAATAGGCCACTTTTGTCTTCAGCCTCAATTTCCCACAATCTCGACCGAAGAGGGGCAGTTGTAAGCACCCCATTTTTGCCATCCCAACTAAACAAAGTCTTGTAGGCGTGTGGACAACAAAAGGATAAAGATGATCGAAAGTTTGGATTTTTTACTGTGAATTTGAGGAAGTTTTCAATGGGTCAGTGAATTTGAGGAAGTTTTCAATGGGTCCACAGCAAGGTCATGGGTTATAATTTTGCATGGATACATAGGTCATAGAATTATCTTCGAAATGAGACCAGAATTGCTCGATTCTGACATCAAATGAAGAAGATATGATCATTTTAATCAGATGATACGTACAAGGGAGGTTTATGAAATTATTATAAATAATCCCAGGGGCCTTCATGCAAATTATCGTAAGTCGGATTGTTTGAATTTCAAATCATCATATCTTCATCATCCGACATCGGATTCAGATGATTCCAATGCCATTATTCTTCATTCATGATGTTCTACAAAGTAAACGTAAAAAATCCCAGGTAGAAGTCACCAGTGGGTCCCATGCAAGCTTGCATGCAAAGTTATCGTTAGAACTTCAAAGCCTCGTATCTTTTCCGTTCTATGTCGGATTCAGACGATTCCAAGGCCATTATTTTTCATTTGTGATGTCCTACAAAGTGGACGTAAAAAATCTCGGGTAGAAGTCACCAGTGGGTCCCATGCAAGCTTGCATGCAAAATTATTGTTTGAACTTCAAAGCTTCATATCTTTTCCGTTCTACATCGGATTCAGATGATACCAAGACCATTATTCTTCATTTGTGATGTCCTACGAAGTGGACATGGAAAATATTTCCGGTAGAAGCCTCCAAAAGATCTCATGCAGAATGGTCAGTCAAATTATCGATAATTGGTCCGTTTAAACTTCAAAAATTCATAAGTTGACCATTTTACTTCTAAATGGGGTGATTCAAGTTCCTATATTCCTCATTTTTAATGTTCTACAAAATGAAGACAAAAAATTTGGAATAGAGGCCATCAAAAAATTCCATACGGGATGACAGCGGAAATGACCCATGAAATGACAAGGAGAGAAAACCCAATTAATTCCAATCAATCCAGTCAACTCAGTTCAAGCCAGTTTTGGTCCAACCTAGCTCAACCCATATCAGTTTAACTCAGTCAACCTAAGTCACTCTCAACCCATTTCGAATCAGTTCATCTATGTGCATAATATTTATATTATATATATATATATATATATATATATATATATATATATATATATATGTATGTTATTAAATATATGTGTATATATGTATATAATATATATTATTATATGTAAATGATAATCCAAAAGATTTAGAAAAAGAAAAAAAAAAAGCAGAGAGAGAGGACGTGAAAAGGGAGAGGATTTAGGGTTTCTAGATTTTTTTTTCAAAAGGGAAAGAAGGGGAAGATAAAAGGGACGTGAGAGAGAGAAGAAAGAGGGGATTTTTCTAAAAAAAAAAAAGGGAAAGAAAAAAAAAACGTGAAAATCTTAGGAAGCTCGTTTTTGGGAGAAAAAGAAGGGAAGAAGAGAGAAAAAAAAGGGAAAAGAAAGAGAAAAACGTGGCTTTTTCTAAGGGGCAAGGTTTTGGGAGAAAAAGGGGGGAAGAAGAGAAAAAAAGGAGGAAAAACGTGGTTTTTCTAAGGGGCTAGGTTTTGGGAGAAAAAAAAGGGGGGAGAGACATCCAAGAGGGGAAAAATCGGTAGAAAAGAGAAGAAGAAGAAAATAGAGAAAGAGAGAAGGAGAGAGAGAGAGAGAGAGAGAGGTGTTAAGAAGGGAAGATCTAGAGGAAAAAGAGAGAAGGATCATAGAAAGCATCAAGGAGGATGATGAGAAGATGCAAAGGAGAAAAGCAGAGTGAAGAAGCCTGAGTTAGGAGATCAATCCTTTCTGTCAATTATTTTTTTTCAAAGTCAAAGTATACTGCAAATGCATGTCTAAATTGGTGTCTAGCATTAGGAAGATGTCTCTGTTTGCATAAGGTTCCTTGAGAAAAAATGTTGGCCTCTGAGCCCTCTTTCTGACCATATATTCAGATTTTTTTTTCATGAGCTATATGATTTTATATTGATTTTATAGTACCACTGGCCAGAATCTGGAACAGACCTGACCAGTGTATTTGCATGTACTTGGGAAATATTTTTGACCTGCCTATGATCTCTTTTAGGATTAGGTTCCTTGAGACAAAATGTTGGCCTCTGAGTCCTCTTTCTGACCATGTACTTGGATTTTATTTTCATGAGCTATATGATTTTATATTGATTTTATAGTACCACTAGCCAGAATCTGGAACAGACCTGACCAGTGTATTTGCCTGTACTTGGGGAATGTTTTCAACCTGCCTATGATCTCTTTTAGGATTAGGTTCCTTGAGACAAAATGTTGGCTTCTGAGTCCTCTTTCTGAGCATGTAATCAGATTTTATTTTCATGAGCTATATGATTTTATATTGATTTTATAGTACCACTGGCCAGAATCTGGAACAGACCTGACCAGTGTACTTGCCTGTACTTGGGGAATGTTTTTGACCTGCCTATAGTCTCTTTTAGGATTAGCTTCCTTGAGACAAAATGTTGGCCTCTGAGTCCTCTTTCTGAACATGTATTTGGATTTTATTTTCATGAGCTATATGAATTTATATTAATTTTATAGTACCACTGGCTAGAATCTGGAACAGGTCAGACCAGTGTATTTGCCTGTACTTGGGGAATGTTTTCGACCTGCCTATGGTCACTTTTAGGATTAGATTCCTTGAGACAAAATGTTGGCCTCTGAGTCCTCTTTCTGAGGATATCTTTTAAGAATTTTTTGAGTAAGTACAGTGCCCTATGTGCCCATTTTGGTCCAGCCTGACAAAGCTATCATCTTGCTGCGTGTTCCATCATGTTTTGATTGATTCTCATATGCTTTGGTTGTTTCTCACATGCCATATTTGATGCTATATTTGTTCACATGCTATGTTCGGATGCTCGTATGCATACACTACTATAATTGGAATGGTCACACTGCCATAATTGGAATGGTCACACTGCCATAATTGGAATGATCACACTGCCATAATTGGAATAATCACATTGCCATGATTGGAATGATACACATGCTTATTGCCATATTTGTCTGCTTCACTTGCTCACATGCTATATTGGATGATTACTGCCGTGTTTGGATGCACACTTACCATGTTTGTATTGATTCACATGCTCACTTGCCATTTTTGACTGATTTGTTGCTAAATTTGAATATATTTCCAACACTGCTATATTTGGAATACTACCATTGATATAGTTGGAATATTTTCATTTGCCATATTTGTCTTGGAAAGAGAAAAAATAAAAAAATAGCAATTAGGGCAAGATACACCCTGAAATAGAAAGAATTGAACAATTAGGGTAGGAAACCCTAAGATGGAAAGAAAACAATAATTAGGGAAAGTGAAACCCTAAAAATAAAAAATAGAAATTAGGGCAAAATAAACCCTAGAATAAAGAGAATAATTAGGGTATGAAACCCTAAAAAATGAAAATCACAATGAAAAGGGATAGGAAACCCTAGAAACCTAAAAATGGAACAATAAAAATGGTAGGAATTTAGGTCTCATCCCTAGATCCTATTGACAAAAATAGAAATAATTTGGTACACATCCCAAATAAAAATGGTAGGAATTTAGGTCTCATCCCTAAATCCTATTGACAAAAATGAAAATAATTTGATACACATCCCAAATAAAAATGGTAGGAATTTAGGTCTCATCCCTAGATCCTATTAACAAACATGGAAATAATTTGGTACACATCCAAAATAAAAATGGTAGGAATTTAGGTCTCATCCCTAGATCCTATTGACAAAAAATGGAAGGATTTTGGTACACATTCCAAATCTGACTCCCACAAGTTTTCGAACTACGTCGTACCTGATTTCTAGGGCAAACCCTAGAATACGTAGGCAATTTGGGAATCCCAAATACGGTACAAAGCCACCCATCAACCATACATCCAGCATAAACTTCAACTTGAACAACAAAGAATCTAATTGAAACAAATGCATAAATCACTTCCATAATCATTAATCACACAAACCATTTCGAACTACATTTTTGGACTTGATTTCCAGGATTGGAATACGTAGGCAGTTTGAGATGTCTTACACATCTCAGATTCAGTCCAAGACCGAACCATCTTTGATCCGGTTCACTGTATAATATTGTACATTACATTTGCTTGTTTATTTACTTTAAAACATGATTGGCTGAACCCTAGGTTATAATAACTTAGCAACTTGGTTTAGGACATCCCCCATTGAACCCTAGTCATCCAGTTGACTAAGCACAGTCAAAATTAGAATTTAAGGAAAGTTTTGGAGGCCGATATTGATCGGGCGGTTTGGGTGCCTAACACCTTCCCATAACCGTACCCTGAATACTTACCCGATCTCTTGCAGACCAAAGAACCGATACATTGGGTCACGAGTCAATAGAAGTCTTACCTTAGGGTGAGGCTACATTTTTAGAGGTCCTAGACCTTAATTTAGGTGGCGACTCCAACAGATTCAATCGATCTTCATCGATACTGGATACACATTTATCCAGAGGAGGATCGTCGATTTTCCATTGTCCTCCCAACATCCTAATCCCAGTCCTGACGCATCGGTATACAAGATAAATGGTTGTCCTAGAATCAAGATGGTCAAGATTGGATCTGATATCAATCTAGCCTTCAAGGTTTGAAAACTCTTCTTGCATTTATCTGTCCAAACATACTTCTCGCCCTTCTTAGTCAAACTGGTAAGAGGTATGGAAATTCGGAAATAGTCTTCCACAAATTATCCATAATACCCAGCTAAACCCAAGAAACTTTTAATTTCTGCAACGCTCTTCGGTGCTTCCCACTTTACAATTGCCTCGATCTTGCTGGGATCCACTTTAATTCCTTTAGAGGATACTACATGGCCTAGAAATGCGACTTCCTTTAGCCAAAACTCACACTTTGTAAATTTGGCATAGAGCTTTTCCTTCCATAGTCGCTGCAGAGCGGTGTTTAGATTCTTCACATGCGTTTCCTCGTCCTTGGAGTAGACTAATATATCATCAATGAATACAATAACTGACGTATCCAACATGTCGTGGAAAACCTGGTTCATAAGTTCCATAAAGGTTGCTGGTGCATTTGTCAATCCAAAAGACATGACCAAAAATTCATAATGTCCATATCTGGTCCTGAATGTTGTCTTGGGGATATCACCATCCTTAATCTTAAGCTGATGGTAGCCTGACCAAAGATCAATCTTTGAGAACACTTTGGCACCTTGCAACTGATCGAACAGGTCATTGATCCGAGGCAATTGATACCGATCCTTAATTGTCAGTTTATTCAGTTCTCGGTAGTCTATACACAAGCGAACGCTACTGTCCTTCTTCTTCATGAATAATACTGGCGCTCCCCATGGTGATATGCTAGGTCGAATATAACCCTTGTCCAGTAGTTCTTGTAGTTGTACTTTCAATTCCTTTAGTTCAGTAGGAGCCATTCAATAAGGTGCTTTTGATACTGGTGCGGCTCCAGGTATAAGATCTATTACAAACTCTGTGGCTCGGTCGGGTGGTAATCCTGGTAGTTCCTCAGGAAATACGTCGGGGTAGTCCCGCACGACATCAATATCTTCCATCCGTGGTGCTTCTTTGGTATGGTCAACCATAGATAATAAATATCCGACTGCTCCTTTCTCAAGGCACTTCTTAGCCTTTAGCGCCAAGAGTATGAGCTTTCGTTTACGGGGAAGTTTGGTTCCCACAAAACTGAAATCTGCTCCTTCTTTGTCTTTAAATGTTAGGTTCTTTTCAGTGCATAATAGGTTCGTAGAATGCCGAGCTAACCAGTCCATTCCCAAGATGACGTCAAAGTCTGCCATCTCAAGTTGGATCAAGGTTGCATCTAAGGTTTTCTCGTCAATGAGAACTAAACATGGCCCATAACCTTTTTCTAACTCTACTTCTAACCCCATCGGTGACCATACAAGTAGTTTGTAGTCTAATATTTTGATGGGTAAATTTAGCTTCTTTCCAAATGACACAAATATAAAAGAATGAGTAGCTCCTGAGTCAAAGAGTACTCTGGCGGGTATGCCATTTATAGGTACGATACCTATGATTTATTTTAACTTAGTCTACATGCTCACACAATGTAATACAACTTAAAAGGTTTCAGTCATACCTGTGACCACATCGGGTGATGCGGCAGCATCCTCATATGTAATAGCATAAACTCGTCCTTGATGTAGCTGCTTCTTGGGCTTAGGACACTCCCTTGCCATATGCCCCGCTTGATTACAGTTATAATATTTTGGACCTTCAGTATTTGGCTTTGGCTGCTGTTGAGATACTAGGGTAGTCTTGGGTGCAGCGGTAAAACTTTGAGTACGAAAGGGTTTGTATGTCTTGTTATTACCTCCGTTGTATGAATTACCAGCTGGTCTTTTTATATACCTGTTTTGGAGTAGATAGCTCTCTTTCTGGCTCGACTCTATAACTCGAGCATTTTGCACAGCTTCATTATAAATCTTCCTGTCTAGGCCCAGAACATGCTCCCTGATACTTCCTCTAAGTCCCGTGACAAACCTACGGGTCTTAGTATCTTCCTCTTGCATGCTTAGTGGTGCGAAGAAAAACTGCTCTTCGTAACGCTGCTGATAGGCATCCACTGTCATCTGTCCCTGATATAAACTCAGGAACTCCTTCTCCATAGAATCTTTGAAGCTTCGGGGAAAGTACTTCTCAAAGAAATCTTCTTTATATATAGCCCAGGTCAATAGGGCGTGCTTGGTTATTAAATAGTCCTTTGTAGATTTCCACCAATGATGTGCATCTCCTTTTAGCATGAAGGTGGCACATATACCTTCTCCTCCTCTGTGATAGTCATCATGAGAAAATTTCTCTCCATTTCGTCGATCCAGTGTGCCGGCCAGAGCGGATCAGATGGTTTTCCGTTGAACTCCTTAGGTTTCATTTTTAAGAATCTCTCGATGAGTCGAGAGTGATCCAGCTGATTAGGAGTATATGCCCCATATATAGGTGGTGGATACTGAAAATTTCCCAGCACTACCTCAGGATGTGGTACTGGAATCTATGCAGCTGGTGGTTGAGGTGTTGGTTGGTTACCCACCGGTGTTGCATTGGCTTGCCCAGCAGGCATAGGTGTAGTTTGTGCCGCTTGGAACATCATTCATATCATTGCCTGCATATGAGCTTGAGCGTGTTGCATTTGTTAAAGTTGTTGTGCCAAATTAATCACCACAGTAGTCAGTTCCGGTGGTGGGGGTGGCAAGTTAGTAGGATTTGCCGGACCCTGGTTTATTGGTGGTGCAACCTGCGGATTACCCTGTGCATTTATATTATCTTGGCTGGCTTCCTCCACGGGTGGTGGTGGTGGAACTGCGTTTCGGCTCTGCCTGGTTACTCTATGCCCAGCCATATTTTTCCTCTGATAATGGTGATGCCTTAAAATCATTAAAATACGTGAGGCAATCATTTATACTTCATGTAGATACACTAACCGATGTTATTTTCAAATTTTTCAGATCATTCTGTGAAAAATACTGTCTTTTCAATGCAGGGTCGATGGTGGGGGTCGATGGTATGTCCGACCCTGGGAATCACTGATTCTTACCGAGAGTCAGGGGCCGATGCGGGGGTCGATGGGTGTCCGACCCCAGTTGCGACCCCTGGTTCTCTGTTAGATTACAGAGAGCTGCGGGTCGATGCGGGGGTCGATGGTATGTCCAACCCTAGGTTCGACCCCTGGTTTCCTGTCAGATTACCGAGAGTCATGGGTCGATACAGGGGTCGAGGGGGGTCGATGGTCCTGGTCGAATTCTCCGACCCCAAGACCAAAAATCAGATTTTTAAGGTCCGACTCTGAGTTCATTTTCCATTCTTCCTCCTCCGTTTCGACTCGTCTCCTTCCTCTGAGTTGCTACAGTGCCAACTCTACTAAATTGGTCATTTGGGTTCCTTGTTTCGACGTCTACACCTTCCCTATAGGTATGTATCTTACCTTTATATCTTTTTAGGTTTTCTTTTCTAGGTTTTCACCCGTATATCTCGTTTTCTTCGAATTAAACTTTTTTCAGCCGAAAAAATTTGATTTTTATTGGGGGCTTTTGTTGTTGGTCAGTCAATGGACGAAAGCCCTCAAAAATATTTGAGTTTCACCGGTTGGTTATCGAGAAACTTGAAATTTGCCCTTTTTGCCCTAAATTGTCAAGATTTTTGAATTTCTCAAAATTTATTCAAATTGAATTCCATTAGCTAGAATTTCCAACTGTATGGGTATTGCAGGATAGTTTAGAACCTACGTAAGTCCTCCTGCCCACGTGTATGGGTGAAAAGTGAGGCTTTTGGCCAACTTACGTCGTTATAATGTCAAAATTTTGGATTTTTCTACCTTACTAATCCATTATCTGTTTTTCCTTGTGGTTTGTAGATATTATGGCCCATACCAAGGTTCCTAGTATTCGCGACCGTCTTCGCTTCCGTACTAATGAAGCTGAGGCACAATATGCCCGCTTTGCTCGTAAGAATGTAGAGGGAAGCCGCAAGGTGGACTTGGCTAGCCTAGCCTTGTTCAATGTGGAGAGAGCTTTTGGTGACATGGGCTGCCTTCCTGTCATCACCTATGATGCCTGTACCTACCCTAACTTGGTACGCCAGTTCTATTGTAACCTCCAGTTGGTGGGGGATTACAATGATGTGGAGAGGGGTGAGGAGCTTCGCATCACGAGCTACATCAAGGGGGTTGACGTCTCATTTGATTATCGGCAGTTGGCCGACTTACTGGGCATTTCCTATGCTGGCCCCATGGTGTTCTGTACTCCTAGAGAGCCCCAGTTCTTTTCTCTACAGATGAGGGCTGAGATCGATAGCCAGCTCATCCGACCTGATCGCTGGCAGATGAAAGCGATTTGTCTGCGCTCAGATCCATGGGTATATTGCAAGATCATCCATCATAACCTGATACCCCAGAGTGGTCATTACAAGAGGATCTCCCAGTTGACCCAGTATCTATTATACTGTATATGCACTAGGCATCCTGTCTACCTTCCATACATCATCATGCGTACCATGATCAGTGCCACATTGCCCAGTCACACTGGCAACCTTCCTTATGGACGCATGATCACTACCTCGCTTACCCGCCTGGGGGTTGAGTTAGTGGATGAGAAGATTCAGGAGAAGTCCTTCTCATCGCCTCTGGATTGGGATGCCATCTGTAAGATGGGCATGTCGGATGCCCAGGTCAGTAATGAGGAGAGGAACGCGATGGTGCACCCTCGCACTCGCGTGGATATGGCTGACGCTGAGGCAGCAGCAGCAGCCACTAGAGTTCATAGGGAGCCTACTGGTGATGATGACCGTCTGTACATGGATGTGGACTCCATACCACCTCCTTCACCTACACATGCTGTTGGAGCTAGTACTTCTTATGCGGATGGTCCTTCTCATGCGGCTGGTCCTTCACACCCACCTTCTGATATGATGGGGATATTACATGAGATCAGAGAGACTCAGCGCAGATCTGATCTGAGGATGGGGGAGTTACTAGACACTCAGCGTGTGAGAGTGGATGAGCTACTAGACGCCCAGCGCATATCGGACATGAGGATGGGAGAGTTCATAGATGCTCAGCGCCGGTCAGATATGCTGATGGAGGAGCTTTTGGGTGCTCAGCGCGTGACTAATCAGCGGGTGGCTGGTTTCACAGCTAGTCTTCAGACGACCCAGACTTAGGTAGCCTGGTTGACTAGAGTCTATGCTGAGGATTATGTCAGAGACCGTGAGGCACCGCCTCTCTTTCATCTCCAGCTTTATGATTGTATTTGTTTCCTTTCTTTGTACTACAGAGTAACTGTCTGGGTTGTGGACTGTACTCTACTTTAGCTATTTATATACGTTTGTTTCTCTCTCATTGTATTTAAAATTGTTCTCCCTTTAATAGATGCATTATTCTCTTTTTAAATTTGGTCTCAAACATCACTTGTGCTTATAGTGTGTTAATATTACAATTTTTTTTACTTTTATCCTATCTCAGTTCACAATTCATCGTGAAGGTATGCTAGTTTAGCGGACAAGGTTTGAGATGCTCTGATACCAAGTTGTCACACCCCAATTCCACACTATTCAGAATGGTGTGATGAACCGTCAACAAACAAACGGTTCAACCAGGATCTCGAGTAGGCTATATCCGTTTTATCTAAATCTCATACATCCACATTCATAATGAGAGTAAATACACAATAGCGGAAGTCTTGTAATAAAATGAACTGAGAATTCTAAATATGGTAATCATATTAAAATATCCAATTATGCTATTTCAATAGAGACATAAATAAAATACCAATTACATGTCTTTACTAAATCTAAATAATTAAAATAAAATCTAATCGAATACGCATGAGTTGCACTCGCAAGAGGAGTCATGCGTATCCACTTCGTCTTCAACTTTCATCGCTGCCATGTGCCCGTACACTGGAGCGTTGACATAATCTTCGATGGTAGTACCTGCATCATCAACTAAAAATATTCGACGTCGAGAGGGTGAGCACACATCATGGCTCAGTGAGCAAACAAAACAATGCAACAATACATATGCAAGCATTCAATTCATATCTGTGGTCTGTTTTAAAGTTTGCAATATGCAATAGAAATGGTTGGAGGTCAAAGGTTAACGTTTATTGACCCCTCCTCTATACACAGGGTGTGGAAGCCCGCCCAAAGGTTAACGTTTATTGTCGTCCCCATCCACCAAACCATGAATATTACACAATAAAGGTTAACGTTTATTGCTGTACAGTTCCATACCAACACATAAGCCTCTGCTGGCGAGGGCTTACAAACTTGGCTCGCAACTAACCAATCCAAATGCCAAACAGTGTATCCAAGGCCTCACCCCAGCATTCCTCAGAACACCCATAGAGATAGAGCTAAGGCCTCCCGGTAGAGTCGGAGACTACAAGGACCGAGACCACCTCCCCTGATACTCTACGACGTAATAGTTCTGCTAAAGTAATGGCGATACGACGATGCTAATGCACAAGACTTGAGTTAAAGATAGTGCTAGAATGCAGATGCCCGACCTATTACACTCCCCCTGATACTCGCTCGCCTCAAGTACACCAACCACACACATACATTCACATGCCTATTCCTATCATCATGGTCATTACCATGTTATAAACAATAAAGTAAATATGCATGAACAATAAATAGAAATATTGGATGACATGTTAAATGCACATTACAAGCATGTTCGCATAGAATCAAGCATAGCATTGGACTCAAGAAATAAAAATAGTTTGTTATTAACCAATTAGTTTAGGTCTTGTTTCCTTACCTTAGCTTGCTAGTAGATCCTCTTTCAAGCTTTAAGAATCACATTTATATCGATATTATATTGCTATAATACCTAACAAAGTCGATAGAATTTAGTTAGATTTTATTCCAATTTTTCCAACTTGCTGTTAACTGGGGGTAGCAGGACGGGTCGATGCTAGGGTAGCAGTATACTGTGACCCCCTATAGTAGTGTCGATGCCAGGGTCGATGGGTCCATGGACCCTAGGTGTGATCCCCCGTGGGTTTGGTCGATAAATCACCTTTTGGTCCATTCTCTCTTGTTTGAATCCTATGGCTTCCTTCCATAGTCGATTCCATACACTTCCTATGGTTTAGAACTACTCTTTACATATCATATGGTTTAGTTGATCTCCTCCATGGTTTCCATTGAAACTTAATCATGGATTAAAGGTTTGGAGTTTCTCCTACATCATACTTTTCTCATTAACTATTCTAAGTCTCACAAAATACATAGAATTAGTATTCTTACCTGAGAAGAGTACTCCTTCTCTGAAACTCTTCTCCTTTTGCCTTCTTCTCTACTTTCCTTCTCTTCTTCTTCTCTTCCATCTCTTCTCTTTTTCTCAATTCAATTAGGGTTCTAAAAGGAGTGAAAGAGGCTTAGGGACGTCCTTTATATATAGTAGAAACTCCTAAAATAAGCCCCTTTGATATTAGGAAAGAGCCCAACCGAAATGAGGAAAGTTTCCAAATTTCTGTTTCTGGCGGCAACTGGGGTCAATGAGGGGATCGATGATCCCGTCGACCCCTGGTTTTAAAATGTCCGACCCCAGGTTAAAAACCGAGGGTCTGACTTTTTGTACTGGGGGGTCCGACCCCACCTCACTGGGTGTGCGACCCTTGCCCTTTTTGAGTGTTTTTGGGTCAGTTTAATACTTGGGATCACGATCTCCTTCACGCACTTGGTCCTTGGTTCATTTGGCTCGACCATGATGGGTAGACCTGGTTCAAGGTGGTAAGACCGGGTTAGATTGACACGGGTCTTACAACAGGGTCGATCACATACCCTCGAGAAGTCCCAGGGAGGGTGTGGCCCACAAAGGGTCGATTGATAACCGACCCCATGTCCGACCCTACCCCTAGGGTCGATTGGGTAACCGACCCTAGGTACTACCCTACCTGCGACCCTATGATTTTCAGCTAGTCTAAATTTGTTGGAATTAATTCTAATTAGAATCTATCGACTTGTTAGGTTTTCCTAGTGATTTAAAAGTGATTCTTAAAGCTTGAATGAGGATCTACACTCAATCAAAGGTGAGGGAACAAGACCTAAATTAATTGGATAATTAAAAGCTACTTTTGCTTATTGAGTCCGATACTATGATTGATTGATTCTATGCGTATATGTGTGTATTATGCATTTAACATGTCATCCAATATTCCTGCTATTACTATTCATGCATATTTAATTTCGTTTATTTATAACATGATGATGATGGTGATGTTGGGAATAGGCATCTGAATGTTTGTGTGTGGTTAGTATATTTGATGTGAGTGGGGCATCAGAGGGAGGACATGACACTGTGGTTTATCCTGGTCACCAGACTCTAGCTCTATTTCTACTCAAGTCTTGTCCACTAACATCGTCGTATCGCCATTACCTTAACAGAGCTATTACGTCGTAGGGCATCAGGGGAGGTGGTCTCGGACCGTGTAGTCTCTGACTCTGCCGGGGGGCCTTGGCTTTATCTCTATGGACCTATTGAGGGATGCTGGGGTGAGGCCTTACACTGTTTGACATTAGGATTGGTTAGTTGTGAGCCCAGTTTGTAAGCCCTCGCCAACAAGGGCTTATGTGTTGGTATGGGAGCATGTGGTACTGCAATGCCAATACCCATTGGGTACACTGTTTCCATGGTGGGTGCATGTGGGACGACAATGCCGATATTCGTTGGGCGGCTCCACACACTCGTGTATAGAGGTGAGGCGGCCTTCGAACCTTTCCATAGCACATTGCAAACTTATAAACCAGACTACATATATGAATTGAATGCATGCATATGTTTGTTGCATTGTTTTTGCTCACTGAGCTGTGATGTGTGCTCACCCTTTTCGACGTCGAATATTTTAGTTGATGATGCAGGTACCACTGTTGAAGACTACATGAATGCTCCTATGTACGGGCAAGCGGCGGCGATGGATGCTGAAGTGATGATGGAGTCGCATGATTCGACATGCGAGTGCAACTCCTGTGTTTTCGATTAGACTTTTATTTGGATTATATAGATAATGTATTTGAATTAATTATTATGTTTATGTATTAGTCCTTCTGGAAATAATTGGTTAAATTATTTATTTTATCATATTTAAATTTTTAGTTCATTTAATATTTAAGACTTCTGCTATTGTGTAATTACTCTGATTATTTTTGTGGATGTGTGTATGGTTTAAGCAAACGGACACAGCCTATTTGAGATCCTGGTTGAACCGTTGGTTTATTAGCGGTTAATCACACCATTCTGAATAGAGCGGAATTGGGTGTGACAACACCAATGTTAGCTGAAGAAATCATCACTTTCAAATTACATGGAACCCTTCCAAGGGAGCAACCAAGTCATCACTACCGTGCTGAAATTGAGTCAAACTTTCAGTACCAGGTCATAAATGGCAAATTTCGAATCTAAGTATCATGCCAGCAAAGTCCATGACATCATTTCCATTGATGCCATGTTTTATTCCTTCACCAATAAAGCAGGGGCAAAAATCTTGGAAAACTACCAAGGAATTCACCATCATTTCAAATATGTCTAGCACTCTATAGGTTCAAAGTCAAGAGACTTCCGAGATGGGTCAGATTTCAACCCTAAAGGTTCAAAGTCAACAAAGACTTCCTGTGTGAGTCACTTTCGAGCATTCTAAAGGTTCACAGCAACAAGCTACTTAAGAGGATATTCTAGTTTCCATTCCTGAAGGTTCATAGCCATAAAGCTTCCAAGAAGGATATTCTAATTTTCAACCCCGAAGGTCCAAAGTTGTTAGAAACTTCAAAGATAATTCATTTAGTATCACCCTATAAGTGACCTTTTGAGTTCTTGCTCATTTCAGAATCAATAGCAAATTCCTCATCCTAAAAGTGACATTCTGAGTTCTTGCTAATTTCTTAATCAAATGCAGAGCCCAAGCTCATTCAAAGATCAAGTCAATCTCAGCCTATAAGTGAATCAAATGCAGAGCCCTAGCTTATTCAGAAAATCAATCACAGAATCTCAATCAAAAGAGCCTCAGTTCAATCAAAGAAAAAAACAACAATTCCTACATCCAGATAAATCAAAGCCGAGCCCAAGCTCGTACAACCAGCCTTGTATTCACAGCCTAGCTCCATACAAGAAGAGGTTCCAAGCCTACAAACCAACCTTGTATTCACAGCCTAGTTTCATACAAGAAGAGGTTTATCAGCCTACAAATGGATCAAGTCGGGTTCAAGCCCGCACGTACCTTGCATCATGAGTCTCACCTCAGCAAGAAGAGATTCCCAGACTACAAATGAGCCTTGTATTTACAGCCTAGCTCCATACAAGAAGAGGTTTATCAACCAACAAATGGATCAAGTCAGGTTCAAGCCTGCGCATACCTTGCATCATGAGTCTCACCTCAGCAAGAAGAGGTTTTCAGCCTACAAATAGCCTTGTATTCATAGCCTAGCTTCATATAAGAAGAACAATCACCTATTTTCCAAGAAGAGCAAACCTTTTCGCCAGTTGAACTACGTTCTAGGCTTTATTTCTAGGACACCCTTAGAATAAGTAGGCAGTTTAGGACAAATTGCCCTAAGTGCAGCCCAATAAGCAATCTCACTCATATCCAAAAATATGATTCTTTTGTCTTTAGCCTTCAATTGGTAACAATTTAAGCTAAATAGGGGCATCTGTAAGCACCCCATTTTGGCTACCCTCAGCATAAGTGAACCCATATGGCAGGTTTTCGGCTTTTAACTCAAAGGTTTGTGATTTTTTAATGAATCACACAGCAGGGTCATAGGATATTACCTACTTGGATGTATAGGTCGTGAAATTATCTTCAAAATGAGACCGGAATCATCAAATTTTGACATCAAACAAAGAAGATATCACAGTTTGAAAGTGCAAGGGCTTTTACGTAATAATCGTATGATGCATGCATTATCATTTAAACTTCAAATCATCATATCTTGGTCATCTGATATCGGAATCAGATGATTCAAAGGCCAATATTCCTCATTTTCAGTCCTCTTCAAAGTGGACGTGAAAAATCCCAGGTAGAGGTCACCCGTGGGCCCCATGCAAGATTTCATGCAAAATTATCGATAGAACTTCAAAGCTTCATATCTTTGTCGTTCTACGTCGGATTCAAATGATTCGAAGGTCATTATTCTTCATTTGTGATGTTCTACAAAGTGAACGTGAAAAATTTGGTACATAAGTCTCCGAAGGGTCCCGTGCAAAATTTTACATCGAAATGGTCATTTAATCTTTGAAAATTCATATTTTAGTCACCCCACATCCAAATCAGATGATTTCAGTTTCAATATGTTCCATTTTTAATACTTTACAAAGTGGACGTAAAGGATTTTCGATAGAAGTCCCCGAAGGATCCCATGCAGAATGGTTAGCCAAATTATTGATAATTGACCTGCTGAAACTTCAGAAATTCATAAGTTGGCCATTTTATTTCCAAATGAGGTGATTCAAGTTTCAATATTTCTCATTTTTAGTGTTCTACAAAGTGAACATAAAAAATTTAGAATAGAGGCTGTCAGAAAATTTCATGTGGAATGGTGGCAGAAATGGACTATGAAATGATAGAAAAAAGATAACTTTGGTCCAAACCAATTCAACCCAATTTAGTCCAACTCAGTCCGGCCAAGCTCAGACCAATCCAGACCAAGTCATGTCGGCCCATATGCATGTATTTCTTTAATATATAAAATATATTTATATAATGTGTAATATATTATCATATATAATATATATGTATTATATATATATATATATATATAATAGGAAAAAAGGAAAAAACGTGAGAAAATAAGGGTTTCTAGAAGGAGCCATGGAAAAGGAAGGAAGAGGAGTAGGGTTTTTTTTTAAAAAACATAAAAAGAGAAGAGAAGAAGGAAAAAAGAGGAAGAAAAGGAAAGAGAGTGAGAGACGTCTAAGAGAGAGAGAGTTTCATTCTCCTTTTTTTTTGGGAAATTGGGAAAGAAAAAGGAGAGATTGAGAGAGAGAGGGGCAGAGATTGAGTGAAGAAGAAGGAAAAAAGAGGAAGAAAAGGAAAGAGAGTGAGAGAGACGTGTGTGAGAGAGAGAGAGAGAGAGTTTCCTTCTTTTTGTTTTGGGAAATTGGGAAAGAAAAAGGAGAGATTGAGAGAGAGGGAGAGATTGAGTGAAGAAGAAGGAAAAAATAGGAAGGAAAAAATAGGAAGAAAAAAGGGAGAAGGAGAGACTCGAAGAGGAGAGGAAGATGGAAAAGCAGAAGTAGAAGATGAAGAAGAAGAAGATCAAAAGAAGGAGGTAAGCTCTCCTCCCTCTTTCTGATTTTTTATTATTTTCTATAGATCGCATATACCCAGCCTTGCAAATCTCCATACCACCTATCATCCTTACAATCAATCCAACAAATACCTACTGCCACACTCCATCAAACCTCCCTTAAACCGATAAACCCAGTCGTATAGCCCACCTGCCCAGCCTCCACCATTACACCTCCATTGAGCCACCTAAACTTCCTGCCCTCATTTCTATTACACATCTGCACATGCCCTCATCTCCTTACACCACCAGCCATTATGGATGCACACCCATAGCCATCCCACACCCTTGATCCAATGAGCACCAGTGCATGAATTTTACTGAGAATAAATTGTACCATGTGATTGATTCCATATACTTTGAATTGAATGTGATTAAAATTGGTTCACATGATTTTAATTTTTCATGAAATTGATCTATTCGATATGCTTGGAATTTTTATAAAATTGATCCACATGAACGGAATTGTTATGAGATTGATCCCATCGATATTCTTGGAATTTTTATAAAATTGATCCACATGAATGGAATTGTTATGAGATTGATCCCATCGATATTCTTAGAATTTTTATAAAATTGATCCACATGAATGGAATTGTTATGAGATTGACCCTATCGATATTCTTGGAATTTTTATAAAATTGATCCACATGAATGAAATTGTTATGAGATTGATCCATCAATATGTTTGGAATTCTTATTAAATTGGTCCCATCGGATGCTTGGAATTTCTAGGTGAATTTAATGGACCATTGATGTAGAATTTTGTAGTGATTTAAATATGTCCATTGATCATAATTATGATCGATGTTGAATGATAATTTGATCTAATGTGGACCATTGATGTTGAATGAGTTTGATCAATTATGATTAATTTTGAATGTTAATTTGATCAATTATGGACCATTGGTGTGGAATGGGTTTTAATTTTGATTAATTGAGGGCCCATTGATCTTGAAATTTGGATGGAATGAAATTTGGCTCTTCGATTGAATTTTGATGTGATTAATTTCTATTAATTGATGATGAAACTTTGATGAAAATTATTGGCAATCGATCTTGGAATTTTAAGTGATTTAATATTGGCCATTGATCTTAGATGCTTTAATAATCAAATCTAGACCATTGATCTTAGATGTATTGATGCTTGAATCTGAACCATTAGATTTTGATCATGAGTGTTTTAGAGGAATCTAAACCATTAAATCTTGACTATGAGTGTCTTAGAGGAATCTGAGCCATTAGATTTTGATCATAGGTGTTTTAAAGAAATTTGAATGGTTAGATCTTGACCATAAGTGATTTAAATGAATCTAAACGTTTAGATTGTGATTTTGAATGATTTGAACCATTGGATTGTCATCAAGATTGATTTAAATGGATATAAACGATTGAATTTTCATCATAAGTGTTTTGAGTGAATTTTAACCATTGGATCTCAATTTGAACATGATATACATTATCTGAGCCAATATTTTTGCATTTTATGATGTTTATATTGCTATATTTTTGCATGCATTACTATGTTTAGATAGAATATTCTATTTTTGGCAATAACTTCATTTATGCAATACCCTAGTTGAACTGTCATATATGCACACTTCTAGAAGATAATCTAGGCATGGGGACGTGTATTTAGGCACCCACATTCTTGGGAAGGGCATAATGGAAAATAATAAAAATCTTAATAAAGAAAGAGAATGTTTTGCCAAACCTTCCAAAATTAGAACTTAGGATGAAAAGGGTAGCTGAGGACGATTTTTACCTCTCAGTAAACCCTAAACCTAGAATAGGTTCTCAATCCTAATGCTAGAATAGGTTCTAAACCCTAAACCTAGAATAGGTTCTCAATCATTAACCTAGAACAGATTATTTCAATCAGCCCGAACTACGCGGATTCTGATTCCTAGGTCAAACCCTAGGATACGTAGGCCATTTGGGAGAAACCCAAATTCGGATCCACACCTTAGTCCACTCGGACTATCCATAGATCTACTAAGATATCCATTCATATTTTGACCCAAATAGGGTTATCCACATTCCAACCCATAAAGGGTTATCCACATTTTGACCCAAATAGGGTTATCCACATTCAGACCCAGAAAGGGTTATCCATTCTTAGATCTACTAGGACTATCTATCAGTTCACATGGACTATCTAGATCCTAACCCATAGGGTTTCTTATCCTTTCAAGCATAAACTTTAACTTGAACAATGAACTTAATCATGCACAAGCATAAATCACAGCCATAAATTTTAATCACATCTGAACTACGATGGTGAACCTGATTTTCAGAAAAATTCCATGATACGTAGGCAATCTGATGGATACAGATTCGGTTTAATGATATCAAACCACTTGATTTGATTCGGTTTAATAGATAGAGTCTCGCACAGGAAAGGTATAGGAGACCGATTTCGATCGGGCGGTTTAGGTGCCTAACCCCTTCCCATAACCGTAACATGAAGCTTACCCAATCTCGGATAGACCAAAAATCTAATCTAAGGGTCATGAGTCAATCAAAGTTTTTCCGTAGGGTGAGATTTCACATTTCTAAGGTCTTAGACCTTAATCTATGTGGCGACTTCCAAAAAGATTACGATTTTTGTCCTCACATCGATGCATTACTCTTGAACTTATAAACTCGTGGACCATTACCTTGGGAAAACCTTTCTTCAAGAACTACCCATAAATCCCGAGCAGAATCAACATTTTTTTTTGGCTAGAAATCCAAAAATCATATATTAATGAAATGAAATAAATTCAAAAAGACCAAAATAGGATCTAATACCCCCACCATCGGCATTGCCATTATCAAGGGCTATCATAGGTCTAATAAACTTACGAGAATCTATATCTAGGCTTATGGGAAGCATCCCATACAACCTTTCCAGCTACCACATCAGGACATGAATACCAATTAAAGTTTCCTCTATTACCAGTAGCCAAACATGCTAGTTTATTAGTAATAATATTAGTCTCTCTAAAACAGTGAGTATATCGAATTATACAAGTTTTAACCTATCAGATAAAGATCTCCCTTCCTGTAGGCACAACCAAGGTAATTCCTCCTTTATCAGAGTGGTTACCACAACTTGTGAATTTGATTCTACCCAGATTTTTTGGTAACCTAATTATACTGCTGCTAATATTCCTACCAGGACTCCTTTAATTTCAGCAATCCTTGGATTTCCCAAACTGCATCCATCTGTATCAACCATACGCTAGTCACGCATTGGTAACTGCCAGAAGAGTTCCATAACTCTAGATTCTTTTCCTTTCTTTGTTCTAAGTAAAATCAGAATCAGCATATACTACACTGCTATGGAGCTCTTTCACTAAGCTATTGTATAACCATGAGATGACCATATGGCCACAATGCTCCTAGGCTCGAACATCAGAAGTAGGGCTAAGGGTTTTGGCAGCTATACGTCAACAAAACACTATTTGTTTTTTTGCCCCAAGGGCGACTCTCATGGCTCGATGCCATGTACCTTAATTATTTCCATTCAGTAGGTGAGTGATCAACAGATGGTGTCACACCCCGTTCCCAATGTATCGATACTATAGAATGGACAAGATCTCCACCTCCTAATTTAGAGCATTGGAAATCCCCTTCCAGGATCGCACATCACAGAATTTTCCAAAAACAACCTAGACTTATTATTTTATCAGAGTAGAAATTTACCATCTTGTTTTAAAAGAAATCTTTCATATCACAAAGAGTAAATTAGCGAAAGACTTACAAATTTTAATTTCTTTAAGCAAAGTTAACCATTCCTAAATCAAGTTAACATGAAATAATTGAATCCAAATAATATTAATTTTCCATTGTTCCAAAATAAAATAAACCAGTTTAAAAATTATTCCATACCAATTATCCAACTTAAATAATTCAAAATTAAAGTTTTCCAGACCAATAATATTATTCATAGTTTATTTGCTCCATAAACCCAAAATAAATGAAATCTTCTAACTAAGAAAAGACACAGGCACAACCTAAGCCCATGCTCAGCTCTACGGAATGCTTCAAGAATCAGATAACTCCTCCTCAGTTTCGAAGTCCTCATCCTCCACACCAAATGGACTACAACCAAACGAGTCATGAGAAGTACCCGCAATATCTAAAAAGAGTTTGTGTGCACAGGGTAAGCTTAACCACCGAGCTTAGTAAGAAAACCAAATGTGCAACAAATAATATGCATGCAACTATCAACTATGGTCAAGTACATAACTGTAAGTGTCAGCTCAAGACAACCAACACACGGAGTTTTCATGTTGCACGGGTCTTCCCCCATCAGAATGATACTGTCTCATACACGGAGCACAGCACATCCCCCAAGTATGGGTCCGTCGTTGAGGTACAAGTCAGTATTCCTGTCGATCGTCTACCCATAACTCATCCCAAGTCCATAGTACATCGGACACTTGAGGAGATGATAATCCCACTAGTCGACTTGCTAGCCCATCCACACTACATCAGGTATGAGGAACATCGCAGCTATGTTTATACCATATTTTTATTCAACCCATGCGATTACATAACCCCCCAATGGCTAGGGATACAGTTATCGGGATAATTATGTTCGACTAGCCATGTTCAGCTAATTAATCATTTTATTGGATCGTAATTTTGCCAAGCTTTTGACCCCGTCCTATCCCCACTTAGGACATCGTGACTTGGCTAGGTTACATATGGTCAATGCAAAGCAACGCCAGTAAGAAGTGGCACAAACATCCCATTCCCATTCCACCCACCTTCCTCCTTACTGACTTAACCAAACATCATGAAAGAACAAGACCATCTCTACCTTTTATGGGGAGGTCATGAGGCGTCCCATTCCATCCTGCTTCCAAACCACTATGGGTTTCACTGATCGCACATAAAAGAATGCATATGCATGACCAAATAATACAGTTTATTAGATGGCATGTTATCACACACAAGGCATTTTATCAATCTCATAACTTCACTCAACATAAATCAAAAGAACTAATCTACCAAACAAAGGTTTAGTTCCCTTACTGTTACTTTGAGAGCAGTTCTTAGCAAATCATTTGAGTAGCAGTCTACTAACGTTCTCGTCACTAAGGATTCAACATCCTAAACAGTACTACTTGTTAATATATTATTTCATATAATTAATTAGACTTCCCTTTAGGTTCATTATTCAGATGTTCATAGCTTAGTAGCTTATCCAATATTTAATACCTTCCATTTATTGTTTGCTTATCATTCTTTGGCATCTATGATTTCATTACTAGATTTACCTCTCACTATTTTCAACTCTTGGGTACATCAACAATTGTAGATGGCCTACTATCCCTAGGAATCTAGTGCTATCCGCACCAATCCTCCTTGAGACGGCATACTTGCTTGCAAGGTTTTCATTCTGGATGCCTTAATACTAAGAAGGACTTCTTATCGCGAAGCCAGGGTTCTAGTTTTCTCATTCTTAAAGTTTCTTATATGTTGTCCAAGGTTACTAACCAATTTAAATAATAAACAACAAGTTACCTCGAGTTTAATCGATTGAAACATCCTCTTAACAACTATGAGTACCTAATTTTAGACATTTAAACCTATAGGTAGGCTCACATATATCCTGTAGAGTCACTGACCAAAGATGGTCATTAATAAAGCTTGGTACCACGTGAGGCATGTAGTCGACCGCACGGTCACTGGCCACAAGGTGTGCGGTACTAGGTCAACCGCACATTGAACCACGGCTATATGAGAACGTCAATACCACTGATACTCACCCAACCTCTGTAGGGTTGGTTTTTTTTTCTTATTTGTCATAGAACTTCATGATTAACGAATTCAAGGTATACAATATCACGTAATTTCAATATTCATGATGTGAAATAATTTTTCACATTGAAACACACAAATTTCAAGGTTTCAGCCCTTTAATAAATTCTAATAAATTTCCATGGAGTCTCCAGCCGAGTTTGGTCCACATCTGATGTCGAGATGGCATGCGGCACGTGTGAGACCGCACGTCATTTTTGGCCAGGCCATGCCGCACATCATAGACCGCACGTCAGATCATGGCCATCTGGACTCCGAATATCTTTTGACGTGTTCCTCACATTCTTATTGGTCTATAATCCGAGTTTTATTTCAAAACTTAACTCCTATGTACAGTTATGGATATCGTTTCGATTCAATAAACTATCAAGATCTCAGATCTGGTTTAATTTCTCTCAGATCCAGTTTCCATCTTTCGGATCCGATATCGAATCATGATCTTGGGTCTCCTAAGGTCTTTCCAGAGTTTTTAACAATCATTCTTTACTTTCCATCATTCCATGATTCCTTTTTAACTATGAAATCACTCCATTCATCAATAATCATGGCTGGGATCCAATACTCCCTCAGCCATGCTTTGCACTCTTCCCATTCATTCCCATTATGAAGAAGGTTTTTCAAAGTAGGGAAATACTTACAGAAGCTACCCCTTCCAAGTTTTCCAGCAAGCATATCAACGCTCCAAAGGTTGGTGTCACACCCCAATTCTGCACTATTCAGAATGGTGTGATGAACCGCTAACAAACCAATGGTTCAACCAGGATCTCGAGTAGGCTACATCCGTTTTATCTGAACCCCACACATCCACATTCATAATCAGAATAAACATACAATAGCGGAGGTCTTATAGTAAAATGAACTGAGAATCTATTGTGATATTAATATTTAAATAGCAAATTATTCTGTAACAACTGAGACATAAATAAATATCAAATACATGTCCTTAATAAATCCAAATAAAGAAAACTAGAAAAAAATATCAAATCGAATACACATGAGTTGCACTCGCAAGAGGAGTCATGTGTATCCACTTCCTCTTCAACTTCCATCGCCGCTACATTACCGTACACTGAAGCATTTACATATTCTTCAACAGTCGTACCTACATCATCAACTAAAAATATTCAACGTCGAGGGGTGAGCACACATCACAGCTCAGTGAGCAAACAAAACAATGCAACAGTACATATGCAAGCAATCAATTCATATCTTTGGTCTGGTTTATAGTTTGCAATATGCAATAGAAAGGTTTAGGTAGTCAAAGGTTAACGATTATTGACCCCGCCTCTATACACAAGTGTGTGACGCCGCCCGAAGGTAACGTTTATCGTCGACTCACAAGCATCCAATTCATGAACATTGTACAACAAAGGTTAACGTTTATTGCTGTACAGTGCCATACCAACACGTAAGCCCCTGTTGGCGAGGGCTACAAACTGGGCTCGCAACTAACCAATCCTAGTGCCAAAAAGTGTATCCAAGGCCTCACCCCAGCATCCCTAAGAATGTCCATAGAGATAGAGCTAAGGCCCCCCAACAGAGTCAGAGACTACAAGGACCGAGACCACCTCCCCTGATACTCTACGACATAATAGTTCTGCTAAAGTAATGGTGATACGACGATGCTAATGCAGAAGACTTGAGTTAGAGATAGAGCTAAAGTGCTGAGACCCGCCAAAGGTTAACGTTTATTGACGTCCCCATCACACCTCCCCTGATACTCGCTCGCATCATGTACACCAACCACACACATACATTCACATGTCTATTCCTATCATCAACATCATCATCATGTTATAAACAACAAAGTAAATATGCATGAGCAAATAATAAAAATATTGGATGATATGTTGTAAGCACATTTCAAACATATTTGCATAGAATCAGGCATAGCATTGGACTCAAGAAAAGAAAAAATAGTTTGTTATTAACCAATTAGTTTAGAGTCCTGTTTCCTCACCTTAGATTGTTAATAGCTACTCTTCCAAGCTTTAGAACCACCTTTATAATGTTATTATATTCCTAGAAGACCTAACAAAGTTGATAGCATTTAATTAAAATTTATTCTAAATTTGAAAACCATTCTGTTAACTGGGGGTCGGAGGTAGGGTCTGAGTAATGATCGACCCCTGGTGTGAGCCCCCCCTATTCTGGACTTTTCAAACACTGGGGGTCGATGTTCAAGGTCTGGTAGGGTCGATTGGCCATCGACCCCCCATGCGACCCCCTGTGGGTTTTGGTCAATTCTCTTCCTTTCAGTCCATTCTTCGTGCTTGGGGTCCTATGGCTTGCTCCTACAGTCCATTCAACATACATTCCATGGTTTAAAACCATGAATCACCCACCTATATAGCTTTCATGTATTCCCCCATGGTTTTCTATGAAAACCTAATCATGAGTTAATGGTTTGGGTTTCTCCAAGATCACACTCTCTTCATTCTCTAACATAAGGTCTGTAGAAACTCATGGAATTAGTATCCATACCTGAGAAGAATACTCCTTCTCTGCAACTCTTCTCATTTTTGCTTTCTTATCTTCCATGCTTCTTTTCTTCTTCTCTTCTTTCTCTTCTCTTTCTCTCAATTCAATTAGGGTTGTAAAAGGAGTGAAAGAGGCTTAGGCACGTCCTATTTATAGAATAGAAACTCCTAAAATAAGTCCCATTGAGATTTAGAAGGAATCCAATTGAAATTTAGAAACTTTCCTAATTTCAGTTTATAGTGGCAACTGGGGGTTGATGAGGGGGTCGATGATCCCGTTGACCCCTGGTACCTAAAGTGTCCGACCCCCTCTGTAAAACAGGGGGTCTAACTTTCTGTCTTGGGGGGTCCGACCCTCCCTTGCTGGGTATGCGACCCTCTCCCTAATTTAAGCATTTTTGGGTTGATTTGATACCTGGGATCACGATCTCCTTCACGCCCTTGGTCCATTTGACTCGACCATGATGGGTAAACTTGGTTCAAGGTGGTAAGACCGGGCTAGTTTAATACGGGTCTTACAACTCCCCCCTACTTATAAAAATTTCATCCTCGAAATTGTACGTACCTTCTGAATCAAATAAGTGAGGGTATTGCTTTCGCATAGCATTCTCTTCCTTCCATGTAACTTCTTCCATGTTTTTACTTCTCCAAGTGGCCTTAACGTAATAGATATCTCGGTTGCATAGTCGTTGAACCTTTCGGCTGGTGATTTCCGTTGGTGTTACTTAAAATGTCAATTCATCAGTCAATTCCGGTAAATCTACTGTCAGGACGTGCGTTGGATCCTTGACATACTTCTTCAATAGGGAAATATGAATTACGTCATGCAGACTTGACATAGATGGTGGTAGTGCTAACTGATAACCACTTTTCCACGCTTAGCTAGAATCTCATACGGCCCGACATATCTTGGATTTAGTTTCCCTTTCTGTCCGAACCGTTTCAATCCTCGCATAGGCGATACCTTCAAGAATACTTTATCACCCACGACGAATTCAAGATCTCTGCGTCGAGTATCTGCATATTTCTTTTGACGGTTCTGAGCTGTTCTTACCCTTTCCTTGATAATGTCTACCACTCGACAAGTCTCTTCAACAAATTCCGGCCCAACAATACTATGTTCGCCAACTTCATTCCAAAGTAAAGGAGTTCTACACTTTCTACCATACAGTGCTTCATAGGGTGACATCTGTATAGTAGCCTGATAGCTATTGTTATAAGCGAACTCGATCAGTGGTAATTTTTCATCCCATGATCCTTTGAAGTCAATTACACATGCTTGTAGCATATCTTCTAGAATCTGGATTGTACGCTCTGACTGTCCATCTGTCTGTGGGTGGAATGCAGTACTGAACTTCAATGTTGTACCCATAGCCTTTTGTAATCCTTCCCAAAACTTGGAAGTAAATCGGGGATCCCTATCGGACACAATGCTCTCTGGTACCCCATGTAATCGAACAATATTATCCACATACAGCTTTGCTAACCTTTCCAGTGTATACTGAGGTCGTATCCAGATAAAGCGAGTTATTTTAGTCATACGGTCTACAATCACCCAAATTGGGTCAACTACTCGAGGAGTCAGTGGTAATCCCGTGACGAAGTCCATAGAGATGCAGTCCCATTTCCATGCTGGTTCCGGTAATGGCTGTAATAGTCCTGCGGGTCTTTGTCGTTCAGCCTTTACCTTCTGACAATTTAGGCATTGAGACATGAACTTAGCTACATTTGCTTTCATCCCTCTCCACCAATATAGTTTCTTTAGATCATGATACATTTTTGTACTTCCAGGATGTATCGAATAGATGGTGGTATGGGCTTCATTCATCAGTCGGTGTCTAATGTCCACACTTTCTATTTCGGGTACACATATCCTTCCCATGTACTTCAGTACCTTCTCTTCGTCTAAGGTGAACTCAGGGTTAGTTCTACCTTTTTTGATGTCTTCTTGCACCGTTCTCAGGTAAGGGTCTAATTTGATAGCTGTCTTCACTTCATCAATTATATCCAGTATAATCTTCAATGCAACGAACATATTTGAAAACCGATGAATAAACCCTTGGTCGACTGATCCACCCGTTGTATCTATCACATACTGCTCATTACCGTAATTGAATACCATTCCGGTAGTACACATTGCTGCAGTTGTACTAACCTCTCCTTGAGATTTTATCATTGCCTTTCTGCTCAACGCATCCGCTACTACATTAGCTTTCCCCAGATGATACTGGATATCACAATTATAGTCTTTTAATAGTTCCAGCCATCTTATTTGTCTCATATTCAACTCCTTCTGATTAAATAAATAAGTAAGACTTTTATGGTCTGACTTAATCTGGAACTTCTCTCCGTATGGGTAATGTCTCCATTTCTTGACAGCATGTACAACTGCTACTAACTCCAAATCATGAGTGGGATAGTTTTTCTCATGTGTCTTCAACTGTCTTGAGGCATAAGTAATTACTTATTCTCCTTGCATAAGCACACATCCTAGCCCCAGTCCTGACGCATCAGTGTATAGGGTAAATGGCTATCCTGAAATAGAAATAGTCAAAATCGGAGCGGATATCAATCTGGTCTTCAATGTTTGGAAGCTCTTCTCACATTTATCCGTCCATATAAATTTTTCACCTTTCTTAGTCAGACTAGTGAGAGGTACTGCAATCCGGGAATAGTCTTCTACAAATCTCCGATAATAACCAGCGAGACCTAGAAAACTTCTTATTTCTGCAACGCTCTTTGGTGCTTCCCACTTTACAATGGCCTCGATCTTGCTGGGGTCTACTTTGATTCCTTCAGCGGATACTACATGGCCTAGGAAGGCGACTTCACTTAGCCAAAACTCACACTTGGTAAATTTGGCATATAACTTCTCTTTCCTTAAACGATGTATGGCGGCGTTTAGGTTCTTGATATGGGTTTTTTTGTCTTTGAAATATACCAATATATCATCAATAAATACAATAATCGACATATCCAACATATCGTGGAAAACTCGATTCATGAGTTCCATGAAAGTTGCTGGTGCGTTTGTTAATCCAAAAGACATGACCAAGAACTCATAATGTCCATATCTGGTCCTGAAAGCTGTCTTAGGAATATCACCTTCTTTAATCTTCAACTGATGGTAACCTGACCGAAGATCGATCTTACAAAATACTTTTTCTCCTTGCAACTGATCGAACAAGTCATCGATTCGAGGTAGTGGATATCAATTCTTGATTGTTAGTTTATTCAACTCCCAATAGTCGATACATAATCGAACGCTACCGTCCTTCTTCTTTACGAACAATACTGGTGCTCCCCATGGTGATATACTGGGTCGAATATAACCCTTATCCAGTAGTTCCTGTAGTTGCACTTTCAATTCCTTCAGTTCAGTAGGAGCCATTCTATAAGGTGCTTTTGATATGGGTGTGGCTCTAGGTATAAGATCTATCACAAACTCTGTGGCTCAGTCGGATGGTAATCCTGGTAGTTCCTCAGGAAATACGTCGGGGTAGTCCCGCACAACGTCAATATCTTCCATCTGTGGTGCTTCTTTGGTGAGGTCGACCACTGATACTAGATATCCGATAGCTCCCTTTTCAAGGCACTTCTTAGCCTTTAGTGCTGAGAGTATGAGCTTGCGTTTACGGGGAAGTTTTGTTCCTGCAAAACGGAATTCTGCTCCTTCTTTGTCTTTATATGTTAGCTAATTTTTGGCGCATAATAGGTTTGCCGAATGCTGAGCTAACCAGTCCATTCCCAAGATGACGTCAAAGTCTGCCATCCCAAGTTGGATCAAAGTTGCATCTAAGGTTTTCTCGCCAATGAGAATTGGACATGGCCCATAACCTTTCTCTAATTCCACTTCTAATCCCATCGGTGACCGTACAAGTAGTTTGTAGTCCAATGTTGTATGGGTAAATTCAACTTCTTTCCAAATGACACAGATATAAAAGAGTGAGTAGCTCCTGAGTCGAAGAGTACTCTGGCGGGTATGCCATTTATAGGTACGATACCTGTGATTTATTTTACTTAGTCTACATGATCATACAATGTAATTACAACTTAAAAGGTTTCAGTCATACCTGTGACCACATCGGGTGATGCAACAGCATCCTCGGATGTAACAGCATAAACTCATCCTTGGTGTAAGTGCTTCTTGGGCTTAGGACACTCCCTTGCCATATGCCCCGTTTGGTTACAGTTAAAACATTTTGGACCTTCAGAATTTGGCTTTGGCTGATGTTGAGCTACTGGAGTTGTCTTGGGTGCAGCAGTAAAGCCTTGAGCACGGAAGGGTTTAAATGTTTTGTTGTTCCCTCCGTTATAAGCATTTTCGGCTGGCCTTTTCATACCTCTGTTCTGTGTAAAATAACTCTCCTTTTGGCTCAATTCTATAACTCGAGCAATTTGAACAGCTTCATTATATACTTTCTTCTCCAAGCCTAGAACATGCTCTCTGATGCTTCCTCTAAACCCCGTGACAAACCTACGGGTCTTAGTATCTTCTTCTTGCATACTGAGTGGTGCAATGAAAAACAGCTCTTCGTAACGCTGTTGATATGCATCCACGAACATCTATCCCTGATATAAACTCAGGAACTCCTTCTCCATAGAATCTCTGAAGCTTCGGGGAAAATACTTCTCAAAGAAGGCTTCCTTATAAATACCCAACTCAACAGGGCATGCTTGGTCAATAGATATGCCCTGGTAGATTTCCACTAATGATGTGCATCGCCTTTTAGCATGAAGGTGGCACATAGTAGCTTTTCTTCTTCTGTAACAGTCATCATAAGGAAATTTCTCTCCATCTCGTCTATCCAGTGTGCTGGCCATAAAGGATCAGACGGTTTACCATTAAACTCCTTGGGCTTCATCTTCAAAAATCTCTCAACCAGTCGAGAGTGATCCATCAGATTTTGGGGTATGCTCCAAACATAGGTTGTGGATACTGATAATTAACCTGAGCTGCTTCCGGACCTGGGACTGGAATCTGTGCAGCTGGTGGTTGAGGTGTTTGAGGTGCTGGGTGGTTATCCACTGGTGCTGCACTGGCGTGTCCCGTCTGCATGGGTATAACATGTGCGGCCTGGAACATAATCCCCATTGCCACTTGCATTTGAGCCTGTGCGTGTTGCATCTGTTGCAGCTGCTAGGCTAGGTTCATTACCACGGTTGCTAACTCTGGTGATGGAGGTGGCAGGTTTATAGGATTTTCCTGACCGGGGTTTCCTGGTGCATATATATTTTCCTGACTAGTCTCCTCCACAGGTGGTGGTGGTGGAATTGCATTTCGGCTCTGCCTGGTTACCCTACACCCAGACATATTTTCTTCTGAGATTGGTGGTGCCTGAAAATCATCAAAATAGGTGAGACAATCATTTATACTTCATGTAGGCACGCTAACCGATGTAAAATTTCAAAATTTTCAGCTGATTTTATGAAAAATACTATCTTTTCTATGCAGGGTCGATGGTGGGGTCGATGGTATGTCCGACCCTCAGTATCCAACCCTGGAAGTAACCTATTTTTCCCAAGAGCTGGGGGTCGATGTGGGGGTCGATGGGTACCCGACCCCCTGTGCGACCCCTAGTTCACTGTCAAGTTCCCGAGAGCTGGGGGTCGATGGATGTCCAACCCCCTGGTCCGACCCCTAGTTTTCTATCAGATTCCCAAGAGCTGGGGGTCGATCCGGGGGTCGATCCGGGGGTTGATATGGGGGTCGATGATCCTAGTCGAATTGTCCGACCCCCAGACAAAAAATCAGACCTTTAAGATCCGATTCTGGGTTCATTTCCCATCATTTCTTCCCCATTTCAACTCGTCTCCCACCTCTGAGTTGCTACAGTGCCACTCTGCTATATTGGTTAGTTTGGATCCATGTTTCGACGTCCACATCATCATTACAGGTAGGCTTTCTCAATTTTTACCTGTTTTTAGGTTTCTATTTCTAGGTTTTTGTCCATTTAACTTGTATTTTTCAAATTAAATTTTTTCCAACCGTAAAAATTTGATTATTATTGGGGGCTTTTGTTACTGGTGTCTCGAGGAACGAAAGCCCTAAAAAATTTCTGAGTTTCATCGGTTGGTTATCGAGAAACTTAGATTTTTTGCTCTTTTTTCCCTAATTTGTCGAAATTTTTTGATTTCTCGTAATTTCATCAAATCGGACTTCATTAGTTAGAATTTCCTACTGTGTGAGTGTTGTAGGATATGTTGGAACCTACGTAAGTCCTCTTGCCCACGTGTATGGGTGACAAGTGAGGCTTTTGGCCAACTTACGTCGTTATAATATCAAAATTTTGGATTTTTATCCTATTAACACATTATCTTGTTTCTTTCTTATTTGCAGACATCATGGCTCGTACCAAAGTACCTAGAGTTCGTGATCCTCTTCGCTTCCGTTCCAACGAAGCCAAGGCACAGTATGCCCACTTTGCTCGCAAGAAAGTAGAGGGTAGTCGTAAGGTGAACTTGGCTGAGTTAGCCTTGTTCAACGTGGAGAGGGCCTTTGGTGATATGGGGTGGCTCCCTGTCATCACTTACGATGCGTGCACCTGTCTGGACTTGGTACGCCAGTTCTATTGTAACCTCCAGGTGGTGGGGGATTACAATGATGTCGAGAGGGGTCATGAGCTGCGCATCACAAGTTATGTCAAAGTGATGAACATTTCATTCGATTATCGACAGCTGGCCGACCTACTGGGCATTTGCTATGATGGCCCCATGGTTTACTGTGCTCCTAGAGAGCACCAGTTCGTCTCCACAGAGATGAGGGCTGAGATTGATAATCAGCTCCTACGACCTGATCGCTGGCAGATGAGGGCATGCTATATGCGTCTAGCTCCACGGGTATTTTGCAAGATTATCTAGCATAATCTGATTCCACAGAGTGGCCATTACGAGAGGGTTTCCCAGCTGACTTAGTACTTGCTGTATAGTATTTGCACTAAACAGCCTGTCTGCCTGCCGTATATCATCATGCGCACTATGATCACTGATACGTTGCCCAGTCACACTGGCAACCTTCCATACGGGCTTATGATCACTGTTCTACTTACCCGCCTGGGGGTTGATTTATTGGACGAGAAGATTCAAGAGAAGTCCTTCTCATCGCCTCTAGATTGGGAGGCTATTTGCAAGATGGGAATGCAGGATGCTCAGGTCAGTGATGAGGAGAGGAATGCGATGGTACGCCCTCGCACTCGCGTAGATATAGCTGACGCTAAGGCAGCTGCCGCCGCTGCTGGAGTTCATGCGGAGCCTGCTGATGATGATGACCGCATGTACATGGATGTAGACTCAATACCACCGCCTTCACCTATGCATGCGGCTGGAGCTGGTGCTTCATAGGCGGCTGGTCCGTCTCATGAGGCTGGTCCTTCTCATGCGGCTGGTCCTTCACACCCCCCTTCTGATGTGATGGAGATGTTGCATGAGATCAGAGAGGCTCAGCGCCGATCTGATTTGAGGATGGAGGAGTTACTAGACGCTCAGCGTGTGAGAGTGGATGAGCTCATAGACGCCCAGCGTACATCAGACATGAGGATGGCAAAGTTACTAGATGCTCAGCGGGTGAGAGTGGATGAGCTACTAGACTCCCAGTGGACATCAGCCATCAGGATGGGAGAGCTCATGGAGGCTCAGCATCGGACTGATCAGCGGGTAGCCAATCTTACAGCTAGTCTGCAGACAGTCCAGACTCAGATAGCCTAGTTGACTAAAGTCTACGCTGAGGATTATGACGGAGATCGTGAGGCACCGCCTCCCCCTTCACCTCCAGCTTCATGATTGAACCTTTTTTTTCTTGTACGACAGAGTAACTGTCCGGGTTGTGGACTGTACTCTGCTTTAGCTATGTATATACGTTTGTTTCTTTCACATTGTATTTAAATTTATTCTTCCTTTAATAGATGCGTTATTCTATTTTAACTTTGGTCTCAAACATCACTTGTGCTTATAATGTGTTAGTATTACTATTTTTACTTTTATCCTATCTCAGTTCACAATTTGTCATGAATGTGTGCTAGTTTAGCAGACAAGGCCTGAGAGGCTCTGATACCAAGTTGTCACACCCCAATTCTGCACTATTTAGAATGGTGTGATGAACCGCTAACAAACCAATGGTTCAACCAGGATCTCGAGTAGGCTATATCTGTTTTAGTCTGAACCCCACACATCCACATTCATAATCAGAATAAACATACAATAGCGGAAGTCTTATAGTAAAATGAACTGAGAATATACTGTGATATTAATATTTAAAGAGCAAATTATTCTGTAACAACTGAGACATAAATAAATATCAAATACATGTCCTTAATAAATCCAAATAAAGAAAACTAGAAAAAAAAATCTAATCGAATACACATGAGTTGCACTCGCAAGAGGAGTCATGTGTATCCACTTCCTCTTCAACTTCCATCGCCGCTACATTCCCGTACACTGGAGCATTTACATAATCTTCAACAGTCGTACCTGCATCATCAACTAAAAATATTTGACATCGAGGGGTGAGCACACATCACAGCTTAGTGAGCAAACAAAACAATGCAACAGTACATATGCATGCAATCAATTCATATCTTTGGTCTAGTTTATAGTTTGCAATATGCAATAGAAAGATTTAGGTAGTCAAAGGTTAACTTTTATTGACCCTACCTCTATACACAAGTGTGTGACGCCTCCCGAAGGTAACGTTTATCATTGACTCACAAGCACCCAATTCATGAACATTGTACAAAAAAGATTAACGTTTATTGCTGTACAGTGCCATACCAACACGTAAGCCCCTATTGGCGAGGGTTGCAAATTGGGCTCGCATCTAACCAATCCTAATGCCAAAAAGTATATCCAAGGCCTTACCCTAGCATCCCTCAGAATTTCCATAGAGATAGAGCTAAGGCCCCCTGGTAGAGTCAGAGACTACAAGGACCGAGACCACCTCCCCTGATACTCTACGACATAATAGTTCTGCTAAATTAATGGCGATATGATGATGCTAATGCACAATACTTGAGTTAGAGATAGAGCTAAAGTGCTGAGACCCGCCAAAGGTTAACGTTTATTGACGTCCCCATCACACCTCCCCTGATACTCGCTCGCATCAAGTACACCAACGCACACATACATTCACATGCCTATTCCTATCATCATCATCATCATCATGTTATAAACAATAAAATAAATATACATGAGCAAATAATAAAAATATTGGATGATATGTTGTATGCACATTACAAACACATTCACATAGAATCAGGCATAGCATTGGACTCAAGAAAAGGAAAAATAGTTTTTTATTAACCAATTAGTTTAGAGTCCTGTTTCCTCACCTTAGCTTGTTAATAGCTACTCTTCCAAGATTTAGAATCACCTTTATAATGTTATTATATTGCTAGAAGACCTAACAAAGTTGATAGCATTTAATTAGAATTTATTCTAAATTTAAAAACTATTCTGTTAACTGGGGGTCGGAGGTAGGGTCAGAGTAATGATCGACCCCTGGTGCGACCCCCCCCCCTATTCTGGACTTCCCGAACACTGAGGTCGATGTTCAGGGTCTGGTAGGGTCGATTGGCCATCGACCCCCATGCGATCCCCTGTGGGTTTTGGTCAATTCTCTTCCTTTCAGTCTATTCTTCGTGCTTGGGGTCCTATGGCTTGCTCCTACAGTCCATTCAACATACATTCCATGGTTTAAAACCATGAATCACCCACCTATATAGCTTTCATGTATTCCCGCATGGTTTTCTATGAAAACCTAACCATGGATTCATGGTTTGGGTTTCTCCGAGATCACACTCTCTTCATTCTCTAACCTAAGGTCTGTAGAAACTCATGGAATTAGTATCCATACCTGAGAAGAATACTCCTTCTCTGCAACTCTTCTCCTTTTTGCTTTCTTCTCTTCCTTGCTTCTCTTCCTTGCTTCTCTTCTTCTTCTCTTCCTTTTCTTCTCTTTCTCTCAATTCAATTAGGGTTGTAAAAGGAGTGAAAGAGGCTTAGGGACGTCCTATTTATAGAAACTCCTAAAATAAGTCCCATTGAGATATGGAAGGAATCCAATCAAAATTTGGAAACTTTCCTAATTTCAGTTTCTGGCGGCAACTGGGGATCGATGAGGGGGTCGATGATCCTGTCGACCCCTGGTTCCTAAAGTGTCCAACCCCCTCTGTAAAATAGGGGGTCTGACTTTCTGTCTTGGGGGGTCCGACCCTCCCTTGCTGGGTATGCGACCCTCCCCCTAATTTAAGTGTTTTTGGGTCGATTTGATACCTGGGATGACGATCTCCTTCACGCCCTTGGTCTATTTGACTCAACCATGATGGGTAAGCCTGGTTCAAGATGGTAAGACCTGGTTAGTTTGATACGGGTCTTACAGTTGGTCTCTTTCTTCTCTTCTCCCTCTTTTCTGCGTTCTCTCCTACTGGACGATACTAGGAGAAAAGAGCTTCTTTCTCTCTTCTTACTTTCTTCTTTTTCTTTCTTCTTCCTCCTCTCTGGTCGTGCGTCAGAGCCCTCTTTCTCAATCTCCTTTCTTTTGGTTAGATTTGAGAGAACAGAGAGATTAAATCTCTCTTTACAAAAAATTGGTAAGCCTGCTAACTAATTTGGAATAAAGATGATTCTCCTCCCTCTCTTTCCATTTTAGACTCAATCATGGATGGCTAACATAAATAGAGTCAATCTTTATCAGCCATGAAGGGAGAAAATGGATTTTCAAAAATGTGGGTCTCGTACAAGGTCAGTCTCAAATTAGTTCCATGTATAGGGGGTGTCGTTGGACTACGGTCGGTAGTTGACCACACACCCTCTGCATAGTGCCAGACCTCATTTTGGTTAGCCAGTTCTAGGCTCGTGCGCGTCAAACCTTTGCGATTCGTATAAGCAGGGTCCGAGACATTTCCTAGCACTCTTTGGTGCATTCTATTACCATAAGGATTAAATCTAATATCTCGATGTCGCCTCTCATTTAATTCCTTACCTTGCTCGTGTTGATACGATATGCTCGTACTTAGGAAGACCCGACTCATGCCCAAAATAGATGTATCGTAACGGGATTCAGGTACGGGTCTTACACATGGCTAGGATTATTGGACAGATAAAGAAGAAAAGGACAATGCAACGGAGAGAAGAAACATGAGAATCGATGTCATCTTCCATTTCAAAATAGGTCAAGAAGAAATACAGGAAACGGGGATGAAGATTAACCTAGTTTTCGCACCGAGCAAGGAGGAATCTAATTCCAAGGAATAGAGGTTCAGTATTTGAAAGATTCAAAGAATGGAAAGAAACAAGAAATCGAGTTGGAATGCTCTGATACCATGTTAAACTGAAAAGAGTGAATTCATGTAAATGTTATTTCAGCAAAAAGTAAATGAAAGTTACAAAACTGTTTGTATATATGGACTTATACAAAAGGAAAATAAATTGGATTGAATACTACTGTCTAAGACTAAAGTGCTTGATGGCTATATGATGTGGCTGGCATATTTGAAAGTCGAACAAGTTTTACTTTGATTCGGAAGCATGGCAGATCTGTCATAGCAACGACTCAAAATGCAATGAATTGAAAATGGACTCTGAGAGATTATCCCCATTTGGCCTCTCGCAAAGTGGATGGGGCAAGCTTTTTGTTCGTTTACTGCAATCATGAGTCGGGTGTAAGGTTTTCTTCCTTGTCTTTTTCATCTTAGCTAAAATATGGTCCTTCTTAACTAATGTCCTTGAAATTTACTAAATATTACAGATTTAAAGCTAGAGTACAAATGAAGAACATGGCCAATGCATTATGTTTGGGTCGTCCAATCATTTGATCAAACATTCAAAATTTGACAAGCCATTTTCAAGGGGTTCGGCTTGTCTTAAGTTCACTTTGAACTTAAGACATTCCATTGATTGCTTGATGGCCACCATGTGTCACCCTTGAGATTCACTGGTCATTAATCAAAATGACATAAAGAGTGGCGGTGAGAGATGTTGTATAGAATATTTTCAAAAACCTGTGGAAGAGGGAGTGAAATCAGTTTGGATTTCATTTCAGATGAAGAGAGAGATCCGGAGAGATCCCCTTCTTCTGCAACCATTGGAAGAGAATGAGTTTCTGATGATGTCACCCTCAAAAGGATGGGCAATTAATGCCCATCCTCTAATAGCTCTTTTTTTGAATCCTCCAACGGCTCTTTTTTTTTTTTTTTTAATCCTCCAATGGTTCTTTTTTTTTTTTTTTTTTGAATCCTCTAGTGGCTATATTTTTCCTCTCTCTTCTTAACCTCCTTCTCCCTCCTTCTTCCCTTCTATATGTATATGTGTGATATGGATTAACTAATTGAATAAAAAAACTACTTTTAAGCTTATGTTATTGGGAGTGCTTATAAGGCCCCTTGAGAGAGTTTGAAGTCCTCTTGTGGTAAGAGAGTCCCACATTTGGGTTGAGAGAGTCCCCAAGAGGCCCTTGGGTTAAGTGATCCCCGAACGACCCTTGTCATATTGTTCTTGTCTTTCCATTCCTTATAAAGTTACTTTCAATTTCTAGTTCACTCTTCAATTTATTTGTAAGCTACATCAAGTGGTATCAGAGTAAGTTCGATTCATAAGTACAATGCGGAGAGGTAGAGCAAAACGAGCATCTCTTGAAGAAGTTTCACTCTGAGATGAGGTAAATGAGCTACGATAAACAAATGCCACTTTTCAAAGAACAATTGAAGAAATATTGAAGAGGCTATCTTTATCTAGCGATCCACCACCTTTACTATCTCATGTCCTATTTGAAGTCCCTTATTTTAATTAAGAATGTGATGATGCATCAAGTTCAATTTTACATTAATCACACCGATCATTTCGATCTCCATTACCACCCCACAAGAAAAATCTGCATGGGCAATGGAGTGACTTGTACGTGCCCTTGAGAATACCAACAAAATTATTCGAGTGGATATCTTTGACTTTGATGGTAAACTCTATCTCGATTTATGTATTGGTTGGATTGCTTCACTTTTTAAATTGAAAGAAATGCTGAAGCAAAGGAAGGTTGATTTTGTTGATACCAAACTTAAGGATCATGCCCTACTTTGGTGGTAACAATATCACTTTGGTGGTAACAATATCAATTGAGGCATGAAAAGAGATGAAACTGTCCCATTAGGATTTGGGTGAAAATAAAATTAAAATTAAATGACAAATTCCTCCCAAATGATTACCCTCAAACCTTGTACATATAGTTTCATCATCTCCGTTAAAAAAATGAGCAAAATGTGAATGACTATACGGAGGATTTTTGTAAATATTTGAGTCGACTATCTTTGGAAGAAACCGATGACCAATTAGTGGCTAGATACATTGGTGGCTTAAAACAAAATATTCAAGATAAAATTTCACTACATCATGTAATCTTGTATTGACAAGGCTCACTGGTTAGCTTCTAAAGCCGAAGAAAATTGAAATGGGTATCAATTAAAAGATTTGATAAATCTTTTCAAAACGAGACCCTTAGAGACAAGAAATACTCAATCCCTTGGGAATAAAGCCGAAATAACCCAAACACCCACATCACATGAAAAACCTAAAAATAGTGGGTTCTCTTTCGATTATTTTTGGTGTGGAGAAAAGGGTCACCGTATGCATAAAGGTCCCAATAGAAATAGTGATCATAATTTAAACTTATTTGAGGATATGAAAAGTGATATTGAACATGATGCCGATAATGAGGATGTTAAACCACAAGAAGTATGTGACTCCGATAGTGGATCTAAAAGCCTTGTCATACGATAAGTTTTAACCACCACCAAAAGTTTTGATGATGACCATTGGTTAAGAACCAATATTTTTCGTACTTATTGCATTTCTTATGGATGAAAATGTCTACTTTTAAGGAAAATTTTTAGCTATCACCCAAAATGAATTGACCAAATCACCTACCACCCAAGTTGTTTAAAAAAATCACCTACTACCCAAGTTAGACAAACGTTATTCCATTTACTGATGGAAAAAAGTTGAATTCTGTGTAGACATTTATACCCTTGTCATTTTAAACTTAAAAATGTTACCCAATATAAAAATTATTTATTTGACCTTCTAGTGTAAATAACACCATCTAATCCTATAATATTAAATCTCATCGAAACTTATCGTTCTCATTCGTTTTAGGCTACAACAACGAACATCTGTTTTCCCAGTTAGGTCTAAATCCTTGTAATATCTATTTTTTGAATCATTTTCGGACTTCCGTGGTTGTACTATTATGATCCTCATAATGCAGAACAGATTCTCATGAAACGATTAGGGAAAAAAGAAAAAAAAATGAGATTATAAAATAATGGCAATCTACAATGCTACAGAGACTAATCTAAACAACAACATCAAAAAATGAGCTATTGATATATATCTAGAAACCACAGTCGAAGAAATATCAGTGGAGGCAGAAGTTTAGAAAGTAGAGAGGGAAGGGAAAGGAACTTGTAGATAGAATGAGAGTTGTAAGAGCTAGAGAAGAAAAGACAAAGTAGGTATAACGAATGACAAAGGCCATACGACGAAGATATTAGAGTTTTGGGCATAGTAGTGGCAAAAATGGGAGACGTGATTGAATCGAATACATGAAAGCAACTTCTTTGGAGATTCTCACCTGTCCATTACATCTAATACATCGAGGTTAATGGAGGGAATTTTAAACCTCAAAGAATGCAATTTTTCATGTTTAGCGGAGATCTATGTTTCTCCCTCTCTCTCTCTCTCTAACTCTCGCTCTCTCTAATGAGTGTTTTCTTCGGTCAAATCTCTGTTTAACGAGTTAAGAAGAGTATCCTAGCGCTTCCTTCTGCCTCTACGCTTACTTTTCTCGTTTATGAAATGAGCAGGACAAGAGCAAGTAGTAGATCGATCATCCTCGGTGGGCTGCAGAAGCATCGTCGGCGATCGGAGTAGCAGAGTGAAGTAACAGATCATCAGTTCCAATTTAGGGTTGGTGGAACAGTAAAAATTGGGGATTTTTTTTTCTAAACAAAATACGAAACGAAAAGAAGAGGAAGGGTGAAAAAAAGAAGAAGGGTAAATTGGACTTTTTTCCTTACAAAAAGGGTATTATTGTCATTCAAGTATTTTGTAATGGCTGACATCAGCAACTAACAGCTTTGTTAGTTGCTTTTGGATCTTTTTGATAAAAGTTTGTCTAACTTGGGTGGTAGGTGATTTTTTTAAACAACTTGGGTGGTAGGTGATTTGGTCCATTCTTTTTGGGTGGTAGTTGAAAATTTCCCTTACTTTTAATTGATTCCAGTAGTTGTGAAAATATAGTAGTTAAAAGTATGGAGAAAAAGTTAAATTTGAAATGTGAGCCCCATCCCAACCCATATAACATTTCTTGGTTTAAAAGGGGGGTGAGGTTCCCATTAATCAAAGGTGTTTAGTAAAATTTTCAATTAAATATTTTGAGGAACTTTGGTTTGATGTTTTACCTATGGATGCATGTCACCTTTACTTGGAAGACCTTGACAATTCGATCAAAAAACACAACATAATGGAGAAAAGAATTCTTATGCTTTATTATTTGGTGGGGTAAAATTTATTTTGACTCTATTAAAGAAGTTGCCTTCCAAAGACCATAAGAATGAGAAGTCCAATTTCATGTTAGTAAACAAATTTGAAAATATTTACAAAGAGACTTCTCAAGCTTATGTTATAATTGGTAGGGATGTAAGCAAAGGCAAAAATAATGAAGTACCTAGTGGCATGATAGAGCTCCTCAATGAGTTTGCTAATGTTGCTCTAGAAGAATTACCAAATAGTTTAACTCCAATGCGAGAAATTCAACATAGAATTGACTTGGTTTCAAGAGCAACATTGCCAAATTTGTGACATTATCAGATGAGCCCAAAGGAACATGCCAAACTCCAAAGGAAAATAGAGGATTTATTGATGAAAGAATTTATTTAAGAAAGTCTAAGTTCATGTGCCGTTCTGACCCTTCTTACACCAAAGAAGGATGGTTCTTGGAGGATGTGTATTGATAGTCCAGTTATAAATAAAATTACAGTAAAGGATATCAATACCCTGACTTAATGATATGCTTGATACATTATATGGTGTGAAAATATTTTCAAAACTTAATCTTAGAAGTGGATACTGTGTCCTACTGGGTGATGAGTGGAAAACCACTTTTAAAACTCAAGAATGACTTTATGAATGACTTATCATGCCATTTGGTTTATCCAATGCTCCGAGTACTTTCACGAGACTAATGACTCAAGATCCTAGACCTTTTATTGAAAAATTTATAGTTATATATTTTGATGATATTTTCATATTTAGCTATTCTTATGATGAGCACATTAACCATGTGCACCAAGTTCTTGATGTTTTGCGTAGAGAAAAACTTTATGTCAAACTCAAGAAGTGTTCATTCATAACCGAAAATGTATCCTTTTTTGGGGTTTGTTATTTCTTTTCAAGGAGTCAAAGCGGATGAAGAAAAGATCAAAGCAATTGTAGATTGGCAAACTCCAAGATCAATCAATAAAGTTTGAAGTTTTCATGGATTGACTACATTCTACCAATGATTCATTAAGAATTTTAGCACCATTGTTGCATCTAGGACAAATTATTTGAAGTCCAAAGAATTTGTGTGGACTAATGAAGCCGATGAGAGTTTTATTAAAAGGATATTGGTTGAAGCACCCACACTTACTTTACCTAATTTTGAAGAAATCTTTGAAGTAGAGTATGATGCATCCCATATTGGGATTGGGGGTGTTTTAAGCCCAAAGGGGTACTTTATTGCTTATTTTAATTAAAAACTCAACAATGCTAGGATGAGATACTCTATTTATGAGTTTGAGTTTTATGCCATGGTGCAAACCTTGAGGTTTTGACGCCATTACTTGATTTATAAGGAGATTGTTTTATACTCCGACCATGAGGCCCTTAGATTCCTAAATGCCCAAAAGTGACTTAATGCTAGGCATGCTAAGTGGGATTCTTTTATTCAAGGATATGACTTTGTGATCCGTCATAAATTTGAAATTATGAACAAAGTGGCGGATGCACTTTGTCACAAGCTTTATCTTCCAAAGACCATGTCTTATGAAGTAATTGGGTTTGACCTTTTACCTAGTAATTATGAGACCGACCCATATTTTGGACCAATTTGGGTAGAATGTAATAATAATCAAAATGATAAATTCATGATTTTAAGCAACTATCTTTTCCAAAATAACCAGCTTTGTATTCCCTAAGGTTCTTTAAGAGAAAAGATCATCTCCGAATTACATGCTGGAGGTTTAAGTGGTCATTTTGGTAGAGATAAGACCATAGCTTTGGTTAAAGATTGATACTTTTGGCTTAAATTAAATCATGATGCCGAATGGTTTGTCCAAAATTGTTTGATATGTTAAAAGGCCAAGGTGGGATCCAAAATTATGGGCTTTACCAACCTCTACCAATACCTGACCACCCATAGGATGATATTAGTATAGATTTTGTTCTTGGGTTGCCTAAAACTCAACGTGGCTTTAATTCAATATTTCATCTAAAAACACATCCGATGTGTCACATTTTGCTCACCTCTTCTTCAAGGAAATTGTTCGATGGAGTGCTTAAGTCCATTACCTCTAATCATGACACAATATTCATGAGCTACTTTTGACATTCTCTATGGATGCTCATAGGCACAAAACTCTATTTTTCAAGTGCCTATCATTCTTAAACCGATGCATAAACCAAAGTGGTTAATCGCTCTCTTAGAAATCTTCTCAGATCTCATGCAAGTGATCATCCAAGCAATGGGATTTCATTTTACCTCAAGCCGAATTTGACTACAATAGTTTAAAGTGCTGATCAACACAAAGAGCACCACTTGAAGTGGTTTATGGGAGAAATCTAAGTCATGTTTTGGATCAAGTATTTATTTCTAATCCAAGAAGGGTTATCATGGAAGCGGAAGAATTAGTCAACCACCTCAAGGATATGCAAGAGCAAGTGAAGATCTAACTACAACATGCCAACTATGAGACCAGCACCCGTAATCCCTTTACTAACCCGGATTTCTCTTGTGCAAAGTCTCAACACATTGGTTAATGAAGCACCTGATGCGGACCCAATGATAGTATTCAAACCGTAGGTTAATCTTCACTAAGTATAATTGATAGTATAAGGTGTCCTAGTAGACCTTGGGTGAAGGGGATACGCATCCCAAAGCATCCAAGCCAAAAAGATGAACAATAAGCTACATTTTGGCCCAACCGATGGTTCAATTACCTAATTGATGCCAACCGGTTAAACTTGAGTCAGATACCTTCTCTCTCCCTGATTCTCTATAAAAGGGAGGGCAAAGCCTTCTCTCACTCTTCTTGGGAACGTGGGAGATTGAGAGTGAAAAAAAGAAAATAGGATTAGCTTAAAGCTAAAGCTCTAGACCCTAGCATTAACTTCCTTGGAGGTGAGTTTAATCTACCTCCTTCTTCCTTGTTTGGTGTTTAAGGCATGGAGCCTTGAATGGTTGAGCTCCATTAATGAAGGCTCCCTTGATGACCTAGAAAACCTAGGTTTGGGTTCACCAACTCCTTAAGGAGTTGTTGGAGGTAGATTCCTGTCCTTGCTCTTTCCTTCAATGAATAAGTGCATGAAGCTTGGTGGTTAGAGCTCCATTAATGGAGATTCCATTAATGACCTAGATCTAGGTTTGTATCTCACCCAACTCCATAGAGTATTGGAGCCATAAATGGCTCCTATTATGCTTAATAATGGTGGGAATAAGTTTCCCACCAGCTAGAATGGGAATATTAAAGTAGAAAACAAGTCTCCAAAGCTTAGAGACCAAGCTCGGTTCTTGACCAAGTTTCTGGGTCTGAACCGAAGCCTCGTACCGAAGGCACGATTATGTCCGTTCTTCCGGGTGGCTTAAACCATGGCTTTGCCAAGGCAAATGCCTTAGATATGACCAATAAACTAACTAGAGTCTCATCCTAGAGGCACAATCCTCCGAATTAGCTTCCTAGTCATCCAACAGGTTTCTTGATGGGTTTGATTGGTTTTGATCCTCCATTTAAACTGAAAGTTAGGCGGACTTAGTGCAAGATGAATGACCACCCAGCAAGGCCTCCGAAAAACCTATTGAAATCCCAGTATGTATGACAATATAAGAACCAGATGACCTATCGGATGCATGACCAACCGCTCATCCCTTCGGTTCTATCTACTTAGAAAATACTCTAAGTATTAACTAGTTGACTGTACCGGAGGAACCCTCTACAGGTTTCATCCTTCGGTTTAGTCGATTTGAACCAGTTTGCCTAGGAATGACTAAAGAGACCAACCGTTGGGTTCCCAGCTTGTTAGGGGACTCGTGTATGGACATGTAAAGCTTGTCCACAATGATTAAAAGCTATGAAACCAAACTAATGAATCCTTATATGTTAAATAGGTATTGAACAAGAGTGATTGTTGGAGCCTTCTGTTTGGCTTCGGATTACTGCTGCACTTCTTGTGGAATCAGGTGAGGGGTCTAGTCCTCTGACGTAGGGCATCCTAACTAACATGTCTATTTTACTAATAACATGCTTAGGTAGCTATTTAATTGTATGTTTTCCATTATTGCTATGTATGAGCATGCATTGCATTATAACAACTATGAATGCTTATATGATTGTTTAGGTATGGTGGACGTGTGACGTGTGCAAGCATAATATATGGGTCACGTTGTTAATACTAGACTCTAGCGGGAGCATGGTGATCCATGGGAGTAGTGCCAGGGTTCGTCATTAGGGCATAGCTTTTATTTATAAATATATGCGATCATGTATGATGGCTTGTGTAACGCATAAGAGTGCGGGTGTACGGGTTATGTTGGATTGCAATCATGTATGATGGTTCGTGTGATTCATGGGAGTGCAGGTACATGGAACATGATGGAAAGGTAAACTCATTAGTGGGGACACAGTAATCCATGGGAGTGGTAAGCAGGGGATCTTTACCGGTGTATGTCATAATGTTTATGTCAACATACCAGTGGGGGCATGGTGATCCATGGGAGTGGTGATATGGGGGCTTCTATTTGCGGGCAGCCAGAATAAAATGAATGAACATAATAGACATAGGTGGTGCCATTCCCTATATTCCTATTCCCCTCCAGTAGGGGTAAAGATACTGGCATAGCTTTACACTTCTGAAGGTTGGATGACCATAAGGGGAGTCAGTGACGTAAGGGTGTACAGTAGTTGATGTATGTCACACCCCAATTTCGGCTGAACCAGAAGTGTGAGTGAACCATCACTGAACCAACGGTTCACACCAGGATCTCAATAAGACCGTGTCCACTCATACAACCATTGCACATAACCACAATCAGAATATAATAAATACAGCGGAAGTCTTAAATAATATGAACTGAGTAATCTATTGATAAATTTAAATAAAATATTCAATTATTCAAATTCCCAAAACTTAAATAAATATCTTTACATCACTCTATTTCCAACCGAAAATAAATAGAATAAATTAAAATCAAATCCTAAAGGTACACATAGAAAGGGCACTCACATGAAGCGTCATGCTCGTCCTCTCCTGCTTTCACGTCCAGGGCAGCCATGCCTCCATACACTGGAGCGTCCACGTAATCCTCCACGGTGTAACCTGCATCAACATCTAAAAACATATATATATATACAAGGGTGAGCTCACAACTTTGCTTAGTAAGACAATCAGACAATGCAACATACATATGCATGAGTAACATTCACTTCATGGTCTGGTTTTTAAGTTTGCAATGTGCTATAGAAAGGATTGGCGGCCACCGCACCTCTATACACGAGTGTGTGAAGCCGCCCAATAGATCAAACACCACTGTCGTCCCACATGCACCTTATCATGGAATAGAGATAGAGCTAAGGCGTCTGGATCAAACACCGCCAACACCTCCCCTGATACTCTACCCATACCAACACGTAAGCCCCTATTGGCGAGGGCTTGCAAACTGGGCTCACAACTAACCAATCCTACATGTCATCACAGTAGGCCCTATCCCAGCGTAGCTCCTTTTGGCATAGAGATAGAGCTAGAGTCTAATGGCCAGGTCGGAGACCACAGTGCCACTCCCTCCCCCTGATACCCTACCTGCACCAAGCTTGCTAAGACAGAACGATACAAAAAGATGCTAGTGTGAGGAATGATCCCAGACCCCAGGCCCTTCCCATTCCACACACCAACGAAAACAATCACATGCCTAACAGTCACAACCTAGCATAGCAAGTATGCATGAACAATAATAATAACTGATAGTAAAGGATGACATGCGATAATGCATAAACATCAATCCACAGAATCATAATTATTAACAACGTTTACTATTATTAATTATTAGGGTTTAGGTCAGATTCCCTTACCTGACGCTTGAGTGATAGTTCACTCTGCATCACAAGGTCCAAACGTGCTATCACAAGGTCCTATATGATATTAGGGTTTAGTTAGAATAGGTTTACGTTGGTCAAAAAACCAACAATGGCAAAACAAATCTCAAAGAGCTGATCGGTTATAGTACCGGTCGCAGCACTATGGGGAAACATGCAACCGGTATGGTTGACCGGTCCCCACAGACCAATCCCCGAGAGGTACTGGTTGCAGTACCGGTCATATTTGGTGCGACCGGTATGGTCGACCGGTATATCTCCGTAAGACCATACGTCCGGCTCTTCGACTGCCGTCGATCATCCCCTAATGATCTTAGGGTTTCTCCTATGTAAGACCCGTATCGAACTAACCTGATCTTACCACCTTGAGCCAGGTCTACCCATCATGGTCGAGCCAAATGGATCAAGTGCGTGAGGGAGATCACGATCCCAGGTATTAAACTGACCAAAAAATACTAAAAATAGGGGGAGGGTCGCATACCCAGCAAGGTAGGGTCAGACCCCCCCCCCAGTATAAAAGTCAGACCCTGAGGTTTATACCAGGGGTCGAACATTTTAAGAACCAGGGGTCGACGGGATCTCCGACCCCCTTATCGACCCCCAGTCTGCCGACAGAAACCGTGATTTAGAAACTTTTCAAATTTCAATGGGATTCCTTCCTAATCTCAATGGGACTTATTTTGAGAGTTTCTACTCTATAAATAGGACGTCCCTAAGCCTCTTTCACTCCTTTTACAACCCTAATTGGATTGAGAGAAAGAGAACAAAAGGAGAAGAGAAGGAGAAGAAAAGGAAAGTGGAGAAGAAGATCAAAGAGAAGGCTTTAGAGAAACAAGCCTAATTCTCAGGTATGGATACTATCTCCATGTAATTCTACAGACCTTAGAATAGATAGAGAAGAGGGAATGATCTAGGAGAAACCCAAATCATCCACCCATGGTTAGGTTTTCATGGAAAACCATGGGGGAAATCATGAAAGCTATATAGGTGAGTGAACTACGGTTCTAGACTATAGAACATGTGTGGAATGGATTGTAGAAGCAAGCCATAGGACCCTAAACACGAAGAATGGACTGTAGGAGGAAAAATTGACTAAACCCACAGAGGGTCGCACGGGGGGTTGATGGCCAATTGACCCTACCAGACCCTGATAATCGACCCCAGTGTTCGGAAAGTCCAGACTGTGGGTGGTCGCACCCAGGGTCGATGGAACCTCCGACCCTAGCATCGACCCCCAGTTAACAGCATGCTTTTTAAAGTTCGAATTAATTCTAATTAAATTCTATCAACTTGGTTAGGTTTTCTAGTGATATAACATCGATATATAGTTGATTCTTAAAGCTTGAAAGAGGACCTACGATCAAGTAAAGGTGAGGGAACAAGACCTAAACTAATTGGCTAAGAATAAACTATTTTTATTTCTTGAGTCCAATACCATGAATGATTCTATGCGTGTATGCTTGTATGTGCATTCAATATGTCACCCAATATTCCTGCTATTACTATTCATGCATATTTAATTCTGTTTATTTATAACATGATGATGATGATGATGCTACGAATAGGCATGTGAATGTATGTGTGTGGTTAGTGTATATGGTGCGGGTAGGGAATGGTATCAACCGGTACAGCCATGCCATTTTCATGGGGTGTATATTGTGCCATGGTTCTATTGAAGTCATGTACACTCACATCGTCGTATCGCCATTACCTTAGCGGAACTATTACGTCGTAGGGTATGAGGGGAGGTGGTCTCAGACCGTGTAGTCTCTGACTCTGTCGGGGGGCCTTAGCCCTATCTCTATGGACGTATTTAGGGATGCTGGGGTGAGGCCTTGGATACACTGATTGGCATTAGGATTGGTTAGTTGCGAGCCCAGTTTGCAGGCACTCGCCAGTAGGGGCTTACGTGTTGGTGTGGGCAACCGGTACAGCCATGCCGTTTTCATGGGGTGTATATTGTCCATGGTGGGTGCATGTGGGGTCAACAGTGTCATTTTCATTGGGCGGTTTCACACACTCGTGTATAGAGGTGAGACGGCCACCGAACCTTTCTATAGCACATTGCAAACTTATAAACCAGACCAAAGATATGAATTGAGTGCATGCATATGTTTGTTGCATTGTTTTGTTTGCTCACTGAGCCATGATGTGTGCTCACCCTCTCGACGTCGAATATTTTTAGTTGATGATGCAGGTACTACAGTTGTAGGTTTTATGAATGATCTGGTGTATGCGCATGTTGCTGCAATGACCCCTCATGCGAGTGCAACTCATGCATATTCTATTAGGATTTTATTTAAAATTATAAAGGGATTGATATTTTATTTATTTATGTCTCAGTTGATACAACAATAACTTGATAGTTTAATTATGATTATTACATTTAAAGTTCTCGGTTCATTTACTATAAGACTTCCGCTATTGTGTATTTATTCTGATTATGGTTGTGGATGTGCATGGTTTTATTTTTAATGGATACCGCTTATTAGAGATCCTGGTTGAACCGTTGGCTTATAGCGGTTCATCACACCATTCTGGATGGTGCAGAATTGGGGTGTGACATCCTACACATTCTAGGTTTGAGCATTGAGTTAGAGTTGTTTGCAACTCCATTCGAGTCCTAGTTTCGATGGTCTCAACCTAGAACCTGAATCTAGGGTTTATCGACTAAATTAGGATTTGTCGACAAAAATAGGGTTTAGATCAGTACCTCGCTTTGCATGGTATTGATCTAACTACAATTAACCATTCTAGATTACCTATGGTAAAGGAAGGTTTTAGCACTTACCGTTGACTTGCGGTAACTTGTTCTTCGTCGAACGGCAATAGCGGCTCTTCCCTCTCCTTCCTAGATTCTTCTCCTTCTTCAGCCACTTTCTCCTTTATAGGGTTTGTGAGGATCATGGAAGAGGTTTTAGGAGGTTTAGAGGGGTTTATATAGGCTCGGTTTAGGTTTAGGAAGCCTCCTAGCATTAGCAAAGTCCTTCAGTTTGAAATTTGGAAAGTGGGACGCATAGAGATCCGTTTCTAGATCTTAGTGGTCTACTGCGCAGGCTATACCGGTCGACTGGTACCAAGACCGGTACCATCGACCGGTATGAAATATTTCATACTTAAATTGGTCTGTTTCGTACCTATTTGTCATCTGCTTGTCCCGTCTGGCCCGGTGATGATTAGAAGACCTGTTACGACATGAATTCATGGTTTAGATCGGGTTCATGGAGTGCGGGTCTTACAACTCCCCACCCTTAAAATAAATTTTGTCCTCGAAATTTGCATGTAGGTTTCACAACTCCCCCACCCTTAAAATAAATTTTGGCCTCGAAATTTGAACGTACCTTGGTCGTCGAAAAGGTTAGGGTATTCCTTTCTTATCGCATTCTCTTCCTCTCAAGTAATTTCTTCTACATCTTGACTTTTCCAATGCACTTTGACGTAGTGGATATCCTTGCTTCGAAGATGTTGTACCTTTCGGTTTGTGAGCATCACAGGTATTACTTCAAATGTTAAGTCCTCTGTCAAGTCTGGTGGGTCTGCTATAAAGATGTGCAATGGATCCCTCACATACTACTTTAATAAAGATACATAGAACACATCATGAACGCTTGACATGGATGGCAGTAGAGCCAGTTGATATGCCATATTACCACGTTTGGTCAAAATCTCGTATGGTCCCACGTACTTGGGGCATATCTTTCCCTTCTTACCAAACCGTTTCAGACCTCGCACAGGTGATATCTTCAAGAATACTTTATCACCCACTGCAAACTCCAGATCTCGACGTCGCTTATCTGCATAGTGCTTTTGTCGAACTTGAGCTGTCTTCGCTCTTTCTTTAATTTGATCAATCACTCGAAAAGTTTCTTCGATGAACTCTGATCCTACAATCCTTCTCTCTCCCACCTCATTCCATAACAGAGGTGTATGACATTTCTTCCCATTGAGTGCTTCATATGGAGCCATTTGGATCGTAGCCTGGTAACTGTTGTTATAAGCAAACTCGATGAGCGATAGCTTCTCGTCCCAAGCTCCTTTGAAATCTAGAGCACACGCTCTAAGCATATCTTCTAAGATTTGAATAGTTCTTTTTGACTGCCCGTCTGTCTGAGGATGAAAAGTTATGCTAAACTTCAGATTGGTTCCCATTGCTTTCTGTAATCCTTCCCAGAACTTTGATGTAAAACGGGGATCTCTATCAGATACTATACTTTCTGGGATGCCATGAAGTCTGACTATATTGTCCACATATAGCTTGGCTAGCTTCTCCACGGTATACTAAGGTCTGATAGCGATGAATTGAGCTATCTTGGTAAGTCGATCGACTATAACCCAAAGTCGATCGACTATAATCCAAACTGGATCCACTGACCTTGGTGCCACAGGTAGGCCAGTGATGAAATCCATTGTGATACAATCCCACTTCCATCCTGGTTCCGATAGTGGTTGTAGCAAACCCGTGGGTCTCTGCCTTTCAAATTTAACTTGCTGGAAATTCAAACATTGGAATACGAATCGAGCTACATCCGCTTTCATACCCCTCCACTAATATAATCTTCTTAAATCATGGTACATCTTGGTGCTTCCTGGATGTACTGAATATGGGGTGTAATGAGCTTCTGTCAAAACTTGATCTCTGATCTTTGAGTTTTCACTCTCAGGTATACATAATCATCCATGATACCTGAGTACCTTGTCTGAATCCAAGGTAAAGTCTGGATTTCTTTTACCCTTCTCTAGATCTTCTTGCACAGTCTTGAGGTGTGGATCCTATAGTATTGCTACTTTGACCTCATCTATTAGATCAGATGAGATTTTCAAAGCTGCGAACATCAACGTGAACTTATGAATTAAGCCCTGTTCTACTGGATCTCCTATAGTTTCTAATATATACTCTTCATCATTTGCTATTGAACTTGAATCTGTAGCACATAAGGCAGCATTTGTACTAGGTCCTGCCTCAGGTTTCAATGCCCACTTTCTGCTTAAGGCATCGGCCACAACATTTGCCTTACCCGGATGGTATTGGATGTCATAATCATAATCTTGTAATAATTCCAGCCATCTCCTCTCTCTCATATTCAGGTCCTTCTAACTGAAAAGGTAAGTTAAGCTCTTGTGATCCGATTTAATCTGAAACTTTTCATCATAGAGGTAGTGTCTCCAAGTCTTGATTGCGTGAATAACCACTGCTAACTCCAGATCATGCGTAGGATAGTTCTTCTCATGCTCTTTCAACTGTCTTGATGCGTAGGCAATCACCTGTTCTCCTTGCATCAACACACATCCAAGACCCAACCTTGAGGCATCTGTATATAGGGTAAACGGAAAGCCTGGTGCTGGGATGGTCAAGATAGGTGCAGAGATTAGTCTTGACTTCAAAGTCTGAAAGCACTTCTCGCACTCATCTGTCCATATAAGTGGAACGGCGATCCTTGAGTAATCTTCCACAAATCTTTTATAGTAACCAGTCAATCCAAGGAAACTACGAATCTCCGCAACTAATTTTGGTGCATCCCATCCTATTATAGTTGTGATCTTGCTTGGATCTACCATGATACCGTCTGCAGATACTACGTGACCCAAGAATGCCACTTCCTTCAGCCAAAATTCACATTTCTTGTACTTGGCGTAAAGTTTCTCTCTTCTCAGCCATTGTAGGGCTGCTCTCAAATGTGTTGCATGAGTATCCCTGTCTTGTGAGTAGACCAATATGTCGTCAATGAATACGATGACCGAAGTTCCAACATGTCATGAAACACTCGGTTCATCAGTTCCATGAACGACGTTGGAGCGTTAGTCACCCGAATGACATTACAAAGAACTCATAATGTCTATACCTTGTTCTGAAAGCAGTCTTCAGAATTCCTCTGTCCAAATTCTTCATTTGATGATACTCCATCCAAGGTCAATCTTAGGGAATACCTTTGCTCCTTGTAGCTGATTAAACAAGTTATTGATCTGAGATAGTAGATATCGATTCTTGATCGTGAGCTTGTTTAGTTCCTTCATCTCTTATGATTTATCAAAGATATCGTCCAAAATCTCATATTGCACTCAGTAGCTTACATCTCTTTTATCACTGATGTTCTACCTTGATCACTCTTTCGTATATCTCAAAAAGCATCTTCTGACTATTTACTCATTACATATCCCAAGTCTAGCTATAAGCATTGGGGTATATGCTTATAAATTTATTAATTTAGCCAAACTCTTTTGATCTTTGCTTAATCATCTCACTCGACATTGGGCATAAGTCCATATTACTTGTACTAATCTGAATACTATCAATGCCATAATTTTGACTTCATCCTTGTATCCACTCTTAGATTTGCCTTTAGAAATCTTCAACCTTGTCAAAATTCCTTTAACTCTACTTGAATGCTATCTATTTCTTCACTGGCTACTCTTGATAGTTCTCACTTTTTGCTCATACACTCTTTTATAAACATGACTCATATCCATCCATTCAGTAATCTCGAAACAGATCCTCCATTACTTCATCTGAGGTTCCTCGACTATAGAATCTAATCTGAATTTAATCATCTTCCTTCCCATAATTTCTTATTAGCTAAAATCTTATCAATATATATCGAGAAATGTAAGAATCAGAATGTTTATCCAAAAGTAATTCATTTTCTTCTTTCAATTTAGGATAATGACGAACACTTTCTTTATCTAGTGAACTTAGGTTTAAAGGATCAAGAGTAAATCTATGGTAATCCAACCGGCATCAAAAGGTCGTTAAATTGTACGGTTGTCCAAATATATGAAAATAGAGGTTTTACAGTTCTTAACCTCATGGTTACAGGTTCTATCGAATATATAGTGCCATTGGTCAAAGCACTACAGGAGTAAATCTAGAGAAGTTTTGGTACATCAGTAAATCAGGTATAAAATCAAAAAGATGTACATTCGGAATGATTAAACCTTTAAATGTTCATTCAGTTCATATCTCTATTCATGGTGTTGATCATAGGAGTAGCTTAGATTGGTATAATCAGAACTAATTCTAAGGAAATAACATCTATAACTCCAATTGATAGGTTGAATCAAGAAGGTATTCTGTCAAGGTACGAGAATTAGAATCAGGTATGTGCATGTAAGAGTAAGTCAATAATGCATCGCATCCTATAAAAACCTATCTAGCTCTTTGGATGTTCTATATTATACTCTTGGTACAGTTTCCTTTTCAATTTGGTGGAAATTTATGATTTTTCTCATCTGTCATTATGGTTCCTATCTAGAGTATGACTGTTTATTAATTTCACCTTTAGTATAGTACATTATGCTCTTTCTTATTTATTCTCAGGCATCAAACAAATGTTTAGGGTGTGTTTTTATTAAAACTTTTAAATTCTTCCTATCTCAGTTCATTGACTCAGTTAAGTGCAAATATGGTCTGTTGGACAGAGCCTAAGAGCTCAGATACCAAGTTGTTACACCCTAATTTTGACTGAACCAGATGTGTGAGTGAACCATCACTGAACCAACGGTTCACACCAGGATCTCAATAAGACCGTATCCACTCATACAAATCATTCCACATAACCACAATCAAAATATAATAAATACAGTGGATGTCTTAAATAATATGAACTGAGTAATCTATTGATAAATTTAAATAAAATATTCAATTATTCAAATACCCAAAACTTAAATAAATATCTTTACATCACTCTATTTCCAATCGAAAATAAATAAAATAAATTAAAATAAAATCCTAAAGGTACACGTAGAAATGGCACTCGCATGAAGCGTCATGCTCGTCCTCTCCTACTTGCACGTCCAGGGCAGCCACGCCTCCATACACTGGAGCGTCCATGTAATCCTCTACGGTGTAACCTGCATCAACATCTAAAAACATGTATATATACAAGGGTGAGATCACAACTTAGCTCAGTAAGACAATCAGACAATGCAACAAACATATGCAGGAGTAACATTCACATCATGGTCTAGTTTTAAGTTTGCAATGTGCTATAGAAAGGATTGGCGGCCACTACACCTCTATACACGAGGGTGTGAAGCCGCCCAATGGATCAAACACCACTGCCGTCCCACATGCACCCTATCATGGAATAGAGATAGAGCTAAGGCGTCCGGATCAAACACCGCCAACACCTCCCCTGATACTCTACCCATACCAACACGTAAGCCCCTATTGGCGAGGGCTTGTAAATTGGGCTCACAACTAACCAATCCTACATGTCATCACAATAAGCCATGTCCCAATGTAGCTCCCTACGGCATAGAGATAGAGCTAGAGTCTTGTGGCCAGGCCAGAGACCACAGTGCCACTCCCTCCCCCTGATACCCTACCCACACTAAACATGCTAAGATAGAATGATACGAAAATGTGCTAGTGTGAGGAATGATGCCATACCCCAGGCCCTTCCCATTCCACACACCAACGAAAACAATCACATGCCTAACAGTCACAACCTAGCATAGCAAGTATGCATGAACAATAATAATAACTGATAGTAAAGGATGACATAAGAGAATGCACAAACATCAATCCACAGAATCATAATTATTAACAATATTTTACTGTTATTAATTATTAGGGTTTAGGTCAGATTCCCTTACCTGACGCTTCACAAGGTCCAAACGTGCTATCACAAGGTCCTATACGATATTAGGGTTTAGTTAGAATAGGTTTATGTTGGTCGAAAAACCAACAATGGCAAAACACATCTCACAGAGCTGGCCCGTCACAGTACCGATCGCAGCACTGTGAGGAAACCTGTGACCAGTACGGTCGACTGGTCCCCATAGACCAGTCCCCGAGAGGTACCGGTCACAGTACTAGTCGCATATGGTGCGACCAGTATGGTCGACCTGTATGTCTCCAGAAGACCATACGTTCGGTTCCTCGACTGCCGTCAATCATCCCGTAGTGATCCTAGGGTTTCTCCTACACATTCTAGGTCTGAGCATTGAGTTAGAGTAGTTTCCAACTCCATTCAAGTCCTAGTTTCGATGGTCTCAACCTAGAACTTGAATCTAGGGTTTATCAACTAAATTAGGGTTTGTCAGCAAAAACAGGGTTTAGATCAATACCTCGCTTTGCATGGTATTGATCCAACTAAAATTAACCATTCTAGATTACCTATGGTAGAGGTTGATTTTAGCACTTACCGTTGACTTGCGTAACTTGTTCTTCGTCGAACGGCAATGGTAGCTCTTCCCTCTCCTTCCTTGCTTCTTTTCCTTCTTCAGCCTCTTTCTCCTTTCTAGGGTTTGTGAGGATCATGGAAGAGGTTTTAGGAGGTTTAGAGTGGTTTATATAGGCTAGGTTTAGGTTTAGGAAGCCTCCTAGCATTAGCAAAGTCCTTCGGTTAGAAATTTGGAAGGTGGGACCCGTAGAGATCCGTTTCCGGATCTTAGTGGTCTGCTGCGCATGCTATACCGATCGACCGGTATGAAATATTTCATACTTAAATCGGTCCGTTTCGTACCTGTTTGTCATTCATTCGTCCCGTCTGGCCCGGTGATGATTGGAAGACCTGTTACGACATGAATTCAAGGTTTATATCTGGTTCATGGAGTGCGGGTCTTACAATGTTGGTGGCGTCTATGGTCGGTGGCAATAAACCATGTAAGGATGGGTGTCCTGAAGGGGGGAGTTTGCTTGTAAAAGCTATTTAATGGCCCAGGGCCATGTATTCAATTTCTACCTTCGCCCAGGATGTAGAAACACAAACCTGAGACCTAATATAAAATGAATTACATTTCATATCATTTGACGTTGTATGTTACACGCATGTGATGCTAGATTTCTCACTGAGCTGGGATGTGAGCTCACCCTCGTGTCGATACTTCTTTTCAGATTCTTTTGTAGATGACTTCTCTATCACTGAGTTTATGGAATCTTCTCTTGCTAACATGGTTGCTGGTACAGATGACGTTGGTGGAGAGCACAGCCCTCGGCTGCACTAGCAGTGACTGCGTCTATGCATGAAGTTGCCCTCCTCTTACTTTCTCCCTTCCCTGATACATTACGGATATTATGATTCAATTCTTTTTATTGATGGATGAAGATGTTGATCAGGAATAATGTAACAAATTTACTCTTTTATTTTTGGCTATGTGTATATGGATATGTTAGTATTTTGAGAAGGTACATTTGGTTTGTAAATAATATGATACATAGTATGAGATATGATATCATTAATTGCATCTGTCAATAGTAAATGCTTCCACTTATATTATTATTGTTTTTTGATTATTGTGGTTATTGCATGTGTAGACTGTGAGATTTATTTTGTAATCATTGTAGTAGTGATCTTGGATGTATTCGGGTGCTACAAGGGTTGACCCGGATATCACACCTGATTCTCCAGAATGGGCTATGACACTAATAATTGTTACAAAGTAGCTTATGATTCTCGCCCTCGACACCTTGGATTCAGAGAAGGAGATTTGGTTATGGCATACTTGAAGAAAGAAAGGTTTCCAAAGGGAACATATAATAAGTTCAAAAATAAGAAGATGGGACCATGCCACATTCTCAAGAAGCTTAAGCCTAATGCATATCTTATTGAGCTTCCCAATGGAGCTGGAATTAGTCCGACCTTTAACGTTGTTGATCTCTACCCTTTCTGTTATAGCCCATTCTAGGGAATCGGGCATGATATCCAGGTCAACTCACAAGACAACCCGAATACTTCCAACGATCGACAACTACAGTAATCTACCATACAAATCCCATAGTCTACACAAGCAATAACATCAATAATAATGAAAAAAATCAGAGAAATAATAAGGAAAGCAGTTATTAATAATATATGTTAACTACGTGATATTGTATCATAAAATAAGTAAAGTCTTATGAACTTTCACCACAATAGTCTTTAGTAATACCATAATATCTCATATACAAATATCCCAAATTAAAGAGTAAATCTGTAAACACTGTTTCGGATAGATCTCAATGTCTATCCACATCAGAGTCAAAAGTAAAAGAAAAAGTGTAAACAAGGGTGTGTCAAGCGTTGACGCAATCACTACAAGTACAGCCCTCACCATGCTCTCCCATAGCATCCTCGGTACCAGTGGCATCATCCATAAACTCAACCATAGTGTAATCACCTACATCAACATCTAGAAAAGAAGTATCGGTACGAAGGTGAGCTCCCATCCTAGCTCAGTAAGAAGTCAAGTATCACATGCATGCATCATCCAATGAAATCAAATGAGTTCGTTAATTAGGTCTCTGGATAATGTACTACTATGGCTTCATAAAATGAGATTCAGCCAATGCTTTCGGTCCCGCCTACGGTCGCTAGCTTCCAAGTCTCATACACCGGGCAAGGTAGAAGAAGAAAACGAGATCCCAAATCACTAAACTTCACCTACAAGTGAACCCCCATCCAGGTCTTCTATACCCTTTAGACTAGTCGCCTCCCAACATAGACTCCTTCTCACGCCAGCTACCGCACTCCCACACATCATTGACTCTTCCCTTGGGTTACCCAACCTTTGGAAGTATGAGTTTATTGCTAGTATCTTGACCCTTACTGAGAGGGCATAGGAAATAGGGTAATGTTACCACCTATGTCTATTATATGCATCAGTTTAATAGGGCTGCACCCAGCAGAGACCCCCGGCTCCACTCCCATGGATCACCATGTGCCCGCTATAGTGCTAGCAATTCTAACATGATGCATGTGTCCATGCTCCCACACGCCACACGCACCATCATACATGGATGATCATATACATAAAGAAGTAAACTAGACTCTTCCCCAGCAAGGATCTCCGACACCACTCCCATGGTTCATCGTGCCCCCACTAAGGTAATAGCATAACAATAACATGGCTAGTGTATTGTGCTTCCATACATTACACGACCATCATACCTAAGCAACAATCATCATACAAAACATATATAGTTGTTGTTATGCAAATGCATGCTCAATAATAACTGTTATTGGATGGCATGTTATAAGCATAAGCATGGTATGTTATAAACAAAAACATAGCATGTTATAAGCATAAGCATGGTATGTTATAAACATAAATATAGGATGTTATCATCATAAGCATAGTATGTTATTGATACAAAAGTAGACATGTTAGAATGCCCTAATTACTACGAACCCGACCCCTCACCTAATTGCACTTAAAGTGCAGCTGCAATGCTAAGCCCAACAAAAGGCTAACACTTTGCCTAAGTCCGATACCTATTTCATTAGGTAATTATTCGTTATTCAATTGGATAGCTTTTAACCCATATGGATAAGTCTTTTAGTTTTATACATGGGTCCCAAGACAAATTGGGAACCCAACGATTAGTCCCACAAATCCTAGCTAGGTAAACTGGCCTTCAGAACCATAAACGGATGGAAGACACAGATGTTACATCCTCTGTTTCTCCCTTCGACTAACACTTAAAATATTTTTGCTATTTTATAAACGAACCAGAGGATGTGATGGATGGTGTGTCATCTGGTACAACCTTCGAATAGCTCTCTGTGATCACAGTGAGCAGACAGAGAGTAATCCGGAGGCAACACCAGATGGTATTCCCTCTGGCTTAACCTTCGGATATCTACCATGCTCACAGGGTAAATTATACAGAGCCTCCAATACATTCCAGAGGATATCCCTTTGGTGTCTGTGGAGGATATGCCCGCGGTGAAGAACCTCTATATCGAGTGCAGAAACCACTCAAACCAGATTTTAAGGCTTCTATTGTCACACCCCAATTCTGTACCAACCAGAATGGTATGATGAACCATCAATAAACCAACGGTTCAACCAGGATCTCGAATAGGCTATCCCCACCATGTTAAACCAAAACACATTCCACATTAATCAAAGATAATAAAGTAAATAGCGAAAGTCTTACAGATAATGAACTGAGGTCTAGTCATGATAAATAATTAATATTCCATTTATCTCCAAGTAACCAAAATATAATTTAATACATATTACAAATATCCAAATACGAAAGTTAAACTCTAAGCATATCCACAGTTGAAACGCTCGCTTGACGAGCCATTTTCGTTCCTCCTCAGCTTGCTCATCCATAGCCGTCACCTATTCATATATTGGCATGTCGACATAAATCTTCAACCGTAATATCTGCAACATCAGAAACTAAAAATAATTTTACGCGTGAGGGCCAGCTCTCCAACTTGAGCTTAGTGAGTAAACAAAACAATGCAACAAACATATGCATGCATTCAATTCATATCTTTGGTCTGGTTCATAAGTTTGCAATGTGCAATAGAAAGAATAGGTGGCCGCCGCACCTCTATACACGAATGTGTGGAACCGCCCAATGGATCAAACACCATTTCCGCCCCCACATACACCCACCATGGAATAGGGATAGAGCTAAAGTGCTTAGGACCGCACCGCATCACACTTCCCCTGATGCCCTACCCATACCAACACGTAAGCCCCTATTGGTGAGAGCTTGCAAACTAGGCTCGCAAGTAACCAATCCTAATGTCAAACAGTGTATCCAAGGCCTCACCCCGGCATCCCTCAATAAGTCCATAGAGATAGAGCTAAGGCCCCCCCGACAGAGTTAGAGGCTACACGGTCCAAGACCACCTCCCCTGATGCCCTACAACGTAATAGTTCTGCTAAGATAATGGCGATACGACGATGTTAGTGGACAAGACTTGAGTAGAGATAGAGCTAGAGTCTGGTGACCAGGATGAACTACAGTGTCATGTCCTCCCCCTGATCCTCTACTCGCAGCAACTACACTAACCACACACATACATTCACATGCCTATTCCTAGCATCATCATCATCATCATGTTACAAATAAACGGAATTAAATATGCATGAACAGTAATAACACGAATAGTGGATGACATGTGATATGCACATTACAATCATACAAGCATAGAATCATTCATGGTATTGGACTCAATAAATAAAAATAGTTTATTATTAGCCAATTAGTTTAGGTCTTGTTCCCTCACCTTGGATTGCTAGTAGATCCTTGTTCAAGCTTTATAATTCACTTTTAAACCACTGGAAAGACCTAACAAGTCGATAGATTTTAATTAGAATTAATTCCAATATGTTTAAACTAACTGAAACTGTAGGGTCGCAGGTGGGGTAGCACCTAGGGTAGCAGTTTCTGTGACCACAGGGGTAGGTTCGCAGGAAGGGTCGGATACCATTCGACCCTACATGCAACCACACCCTCCCTGGGACTTCTCGAGGGCATGTGGTAGATCATGTGGTCTTGTAGGGTCGGATATCATTCGACCCTACGTGCGACCACACGTGTTCTGAGTCGACCTTTCATTCTAATGTCCATTCTTTCATGTTTGAATCCTTTGGCTTACTGTCATGGTCTATCCTATGATTGTTCTATGGCTCATAACTACAATTTATACACCATTCATTGTCCATAGCGATCTCTTCCGTGAAATCTCTTGGAATTTATCCATGGATGGATGATTTGGGTTTCTCCTAATCATATGTTCTTCATAAACTATTCTAGGCTCTTACATAAATCATGGAGAATATATTCATACTTTAGATTTGCTGGGATTCAGAGCTTTCTCTGAATTTTCCTCCTCTTTAGCCTTCCTCTTCAATTCTCCTTCTCTTCTCCTTCTCTTCCTTCTCTTCTCTTTATCTCTCTTTCAATTAGGGTTCTAAGGGACTGAAAGAGGCTAAGGGACGTCCTATTTATAGAGGAAAACCCTCCATAATAAGCCCCAATGAGTTTAGGAAAGACCCCCTTCAAATTAGAAAGGTTTCTTAAGTTCGGTTTCTGGCTGTTTTCGTAGGGTCGCATGTAGGGTCGCAAAATCCGTGACCCTACTTTTTTAAAATGTACGACCCCACGACCAAAAAGTCATGGGTTGGACTCCTTTGTGATGGGGTCGAAGTTTAGGCATGTGACCACACACTCATTTTTTACTATTTTTGAGTTAGACTTCATACCTGGTCTTGTGGTTTTTTCACGCACTTGGTCCCCTTGGCTCGACCATGATAGGTAGACCTGGTACAAGGTGGTAAGACCAGTTAGTTCGATACGGATCTTACAACTCCACCACCCTTAAAAAAAATTTCATCCTCAAAATTTGAATTTACTTCGGAGTCAATAGGTGAGATTTATGTTTCCGCATTGCTTCTTCTTTCTCCCATGCAATCTTCTCCACGTCTTGTCTTTGTCAGGTTACTTTCATATAATAATTATCCCAACTTTGGATATGTTGTACCTTCCAACTAGTGAAGTAGGCTGGTACCACTTCAATATTTAAATCTTCTATCTAATCCAGTGGATCAGTGGTCAATATCTTTGATATGGATCTCCAACGTACTCTTCAATAGAGACATGCGAAATACATCATGCACACTAGACATGGATAGCGGTAACGCTAGTTGATATGAAACTTTTCTACATCTCTCTAAAATTTATAAGGTTCCAAAACATATATAGGATACAACTTTCCCTTCTTGTCGAAACGTTTCAAACCATACATAAGTGATATCTTCAAGAATACTTTATCATTTATGGTGAACTCAAGGTCTTGGCATCTCTTCTAACAATTTTGAGCTGTCTTGACCCTTTTTCTTTGATCTTGTCAGCCACTCGATAGGTTTTTTAATAGACTCAGGTCTTACAATTCCTTATTCACCAACTTTATTCCAAAACAGAGGAGTTTGACATTTCTACCGTACCATGCTTCATAGGTGACATCTACATAGTAGCTTGGTAGCATATTCAATTCACATATAGCTTATTTAGCTGCTCCAAAGCATACCGAGGTTGTATAGCAATGGAATGAGCTATCGTCATAAGGCAATCAACAATCACCCAAACTATGTCTGTCGATCTAGGAGTCAGTGGCAAATCGTTGACATAGATCATTGTAATGTAGTTTCACTTCTAGATTGGCTCTGATAGTGGTTGTAGTAAACCATGTTGGTCTTTGTCTTTTAGCCTTTACTTGCTGATAATTCAGTCACTAATACATGCATCTAGCCACAACTACGTCCATTCCCTTCCACCAAAATAATCTCTTCATGTTTTGATATATTTTATACTTTTAGGATGTACCCAATACAGAATAAAATGGGCTTTTAGCATTATCTTGTTTCTATGATCAGCGTTTTTCACTTCAGGTATGCATAATCATCCTCAGTATCTCAGGATCTTTTTCGCATCCGAAGTAAGTCAGGGTTAGGTTTCTCTTCCTCTAAATCTTCTTGCATCGTTCTTATATATGGATCTAATGAAACTGCTACTTTTACTTTATCCATCAATTCAGAGATGACTTTAATGCCACAAGTGCAACCGACGAACTATTGCTCCATAAGTTCATCCATAAGCTCTCGCTCAATGGATTATCACGTGTTTCTATTATATGTTACTCTTCCTCTAAAATCTGTTGCTGCAGAATAGAAGGCAGCATTTACTCGGTCCTCCTTTTGGCTTCATTATTCCCCTTTTTACTCAAAGCTTCAGCTACCACATTAGCCTTGCTCGAGCGATACTGCGTATCACGGTCTTAATCCTTGAGCAATTCCAACCATTTTCTTATCCTGATGTTCAACTCTTTCTGATGAAGAAATAAATAAAACTCTTGTAATTTGATTTATCTGAAATTCTTCTCTATATAAGTAATGACTCCAAGTCTTGATTGCATAATTCATCACCGATAATTCCAAGTCATGAGTAGGGTAATTCTTTTAATGCTCCTTCAGTTTTTTTTGAAGCATATGCAATCACTTACTTACCTTGCAACAACCTGCATCCTAGATCCGATGTATAGGGTAAAAGGTTCCCTTGGTACCAGAATGGTCAAGATGGGAGTTGATATCAACCTTACTTTTAGAGTTTGGAAACATTCTTCACACTTGTCATTCCAATTAAACTCCTCTCCCTTCCTGGTTAGCTTGGTAAGAGGTTTTGTGATCTTAAAGTGGTCCTCTACAGATCGTCTGTAATAACCAACTAAACCCAAGAAACTTCTGATCTTCGCAGTATTCTTTAGGTGTTTCTCACCATATGATTACTTCTATCTTAACAGGGTTCACTTTATTTCCTTTTTATGATGCTATGTGATCTAAGAAGATCACTTTGTTTAATCAGGTCTCATATTTCTTGGACTTGGCATAAAGCTTCTCCCTTCTCAACTGTTGTGAAGCTGTTCTAAAATCCGTTGTATGAGTTGCTTCATTCTTGGAATAAACCAAATATCATCGATGAAAACTAAGACCGATGTGTCCAATATGTCATGAAACACTCAATTCATCAGCTCCATAAAAGATGTAAGGGCATTGGTTAATCCAAACGTCATAATCGGGAACTTGTAATGCCCAATCCTGGTTCTAAAAGCTGTTTTCGAGATATCGCTGTCCAAATTCTTCATTTGATGATACTCCCTCCAAGGTCAATTGTCACACCCCAATTCCACACTGTTCAGAATGGTGTGATGAACTGCTAAATAACCAACGGTTCAACCAGGATGTCTAATAGACCATCCCCGCGTTATCCAAACTTTACACACACCCACAATCATAATCAGAGTAATACACAATAGCGGAAATCTCACAAATAAATGAACTGAGAACTAGAATGATATCCATAAATAATAGCAAATTATTCGATGTTTAACTGAGACATAAATATTTAAGTACCAAATACATGTCTTATAAATCCAATAAAGAAATCTATAAAACATCTAATCGAATACACACGAGTTGCACTCGCAAGAGGAGTCGTGTGTATCATCTTCAGCTCCAGCGTCCATGGCTGCTACATTCCCGTATGTAGACGCGTTCATATAATCTTCGACTGTATAACCTGCATCAACAACTAAAAATATTTGACGTCGAGGGGTGAGCACACAACATGGCTCAGTGAGTAGCCAAAACAATGCAACAATACATATGCATGCAAAAAGTCAATTTATATCTTTGGTCTGGTTTATAGTTTAAAATGTGCAATAGAAAGGTTGGGTGGTCAAAGGTTAAGGTTTATTGACACCGCCTCTATACACAGGGTGTGGAAGCCCGCCCGAAGGTTAACGTTTATCGTCGTCCCCATCCACCCTACCATAATATTATACAACAAAGGTTAATGTTTATTGCTATATAATGCTATACCAACACGTAAGCCCCTGTTAGCGAGGGCTTGCAAACTGGGCTCGCTACTAACCAATCCTAATGCCAAACAGTATATCCAAGGCCTCACCCCAGCATCCCTCAGAATGTCCATAGAGATAGAGCTAAGGCCCCCCGGTAGAGTCAGAGACTACAAGGACCGAGACCACCTCCCCTGATACTCTACGACATAATAGTTCTGCTAAGGTAATGGCGATACGACGATGTCAATGCACAAGACTTGAGTTAGAGATAGAGCTAAAGTGCTGAGACCCGCCAAAGGTTAACGTTTATTGACGTTCTCATCACACCTCCCCTGATACTCGCTCGCATCAAGCACATCAACCACACACATACAAGCACATGCCTATTCCTATCATCATCATCATCATCATGTTATAAACAATAAAGTAAATATGCATGAACAAATAATAGAAATATTGGATGGCATGCTGTATGCATATTACAACATATTCGCATAGAATCAAACATAGCATAGGACTCAAGAAATTAAAAATAGTTTATTATTAACCAATTTAGTTTGGGCTTAAGGTTCCTCACCTTAGCTTGCTAAAAGTTACTTTTCCAAGCTTTAGAATCACCGTTATAACGTTATTATATTGCTAGCAAACCTAACCAAGTCGATAGAATTTAATTAGAATTAATTCGGAATTTAAAACCATTCTGTCAACGAGGGTCGATGCTAGGGTCGATGCTAGGGTCGATGGGTCTATCGACCCTCCATCCATTCTGAACATCCCGAATGCTGAGGGTCGATGGTCAGAAACACCTAGGGTCGGATGGTCTATCGACCCTCGGTGCGACCCTCGATGCACTCTGGTCCAATTTCCACTTTTAAATCCATTCTTCGTGTTTGGGGTCCTATGGCTTACTTCCTACATTCATTCAACAGTCATTCCATGGTCTAAAACCATGTATAATCCATCTAAATAGTTTTCGTGCATCATCCCATGGTTTTCCATGAAAACCTAACCATGGATGGATGGTTTGGGTTTCTCCGAAATCCTACACTCAACCATATCTAATCTAAGGTCTGTAGAAACTCATGGGATTAGTATCCATACCTGAGAAGATTACTTTTCTCTGGAATTTCTTCTTCTTTTTGCTAAGTCTTCCTCCTTGTCTCCTTTCTTCCTCTCTTCCTTTTCTCTCTTTCTCTCAATTCAATTAGGGTTGTGAAAGGAGTGAAAGTGGCTTAGGGACGTCCTTTAAATAGACTAGGAACATCCAAAATAAGTCCCATTGAGATTTGGAAAGAATCCCAATCAAAAATTAGGAAATTTCCTAATTTCTATATTCGTTAGAAACCGAGGGTCGATGATCCCGTCGACCCTAGGGTCTTAAGCTGTCCGACCCTCCCTTCAAATCTGAGGGTCTGACATTCTGTTTTGGGAGGTCCGACCCTACTTGGCTGGGTATGCGACCCTTCCCTAAAATTAAGTGTTTTTGGGTCGATTTTATACCTGGGATCCCGATCTCCATCACGCCCTTGGTCCACTTGACTCGACCATGATTGGTAAACCTGGTTCAAGGTGGTAAGACCGGGTTAGTTTGACACGGGTCTTACAACTCCCCCCAACTTATAAAAATTTCATCCTCGAAATTGTACGTACCTTCTGAATCAAACAAGTGAGGGTATTGCTTTCACATAGCATTCTCTTCTTCCCATGTAACTTCTTCCATGTCTCTACTTTTCCATGTGACCTTAACATAGTAGATATCTCTGTTGCGTAGACGTTGAACCTTTCGACTGGTGATTTCTATTGGTATTACTTCGAATGTCAAATCATCAGTCAATTCTGGCAAATCCATTGTCAAAACATGCGTTAGGTCTTTGACATACTTCTTCAATAGAGAAATGTGAAATACGTCGTGCACACTTGACATTGATGGTGGTAGTGCTAACTGATAAGCTACTTTTCCACGCTTAGCTAGAATTTCGTATGGCCCGACATATCTTGGACTTAATTTTCCTTTCTGTCCGAACCTCTTCAATCCTCTCATAGGCGATACTTTCAAAAATACTTTATCACCTACGGCAAACTCTAGATCTCTTCGTCGAGTATTTGCGTATTTCATCTGCCGATTCTGAGCTGTTCTTACTCTTTCCTTGATGATGTCGACCACTCGACAAGTCTCTTCAACAAATTCCGGTCCAACAATACTACGTTCTCCAACTTCATTCCAAAACAAGGGGGTTTGACACTTCCTGCCATACAGTGCTTCATAAGGTGACATCTGTATAGTAGCCTGATAGCTGTTATTGTAAGCAAACTCGATCAATGGTAACTTCTCATCCCATGATCCTTTGAAATCAATCACACATGCTCGTAGCATATCTTCTAGAATCTGGATTGTACGTTCTGACTGTCCATCTGTCTGTGGGTGGAATGCAGTACTAAACTTTAATGTCGTACCCATAGCCTTTTGCAGTCCTTCCCAAAATTTGGAAGTAAATCGTGGATCTCTATCCAACACAATGCTTTCTGGTACACCATGTAAGCGAACAATGTTATCCACATACAGCTTTGCTAACCTTTCCAGTGTATACTGAGGTCGTATAGGTATGAAACGAGCTGTTTTTGTCAACCGGTCTACAATCACCCAAACTGCGTCAACTACTCGAGGAGTCAATGGTAGTCCTGTGACGAAGTCCATTGTGATGCAGTCCCATTTCCATGCTGGTTCCGGTAATGGTTGTAACAGTCCTGCGGGTCTTTGTCGTTCCGCCTTTACCTTCTGACAATTTAATCATTGAGACACGAACTTGGCTACATCTGCCTTCATTCCCCTCCACCAATACAGTTTCTTTAGATCATGATCCATTTTTGTGCTTCGAGGATGTATCGAGTAGATGGTGGTATGGGCTTCCTTCATCAGTCGGTGTCTAATGTCCATATTTTCTGTTTCAGGTACACATATTCTCCCTTTATATTTCAATACCTTCTCGTCATCCAAGGTGAACTCAGGGTTAGTCCTACCTTTCTCAATATCTTCTTGTACCGTTCTCAGATAAGGATCTGCTTTGATAGCTATCTTCACTTCATCCAATATATCCGGTATAATCTTCAATGCCGCGAACATATTCGAAAACCGATGAATAAACCCTTGGTTGGCTGGTCCATCCGTTGTATCTATCACATATTGCTCGTTGCCGTGATTGAACACCATTCCGTTGGTACACATTGCTGCAGTCGTGCTAACTTCTCCTTGAGATTTTATCATTGCTTTTCTCCTCAATGCATCCGCTACCACGTTCGCTTTTTCCGGATGATACTGGATATCACAATCATAGTCTTTCAATAGTTCCAGCCATCTTCTTTGTCTCATATATCAACTCCTTCTGATTAAATAGATAAGTAAGACTTTTATGGTCCGACTTAATCTGAAATTTCTCTCCGTATAGGTAGTGTATCCATATCTTGACAGCATGTACTACTGCCGCTAACTCCAAATCATGAGTGGGGTAATTTTTCTCATGTACTTTCAACTATCTGGAGGCATACGCAACTACTTGCTCTCCTTGCATAAGCACACATCCTAGTCCCAATCCCGATGCATCAGTGTATAAGGTAAATGTCTGTCCTGGAACGGGAATGGTCAAAATTGGGGCGGATATCAATCTGGTCTTCAGTGTTTGAAAACTCTTTTCACACTTATCTGTCCATACAAATTTTTCTCCTTTCTTGGTCAAACTGGTGAGAGGTACGGCAATCCGAGAATAGTCTTCTACGAATCTCTGATAATATCCAGCTAGACCCAGAAAACTTCTAATTTCTGAAACACTCTTTGGTGCTTCCCACTTTACGATAGCCTCGATCTTATTGGGGTCCACTTTGATTCCTTCAGCGGATACTACATGGCCTAGAAAGGCGACTTCACTTAGCCAAAACTCACACTTCGAAAATTTGGCGTATAACTTCTCTTTCCTTAAATGCTATAGGGCTGCGTTTAGGTTCTTGACATGGGTTTCCTTGTCTCTGGAGTACACCAATATGTCATCAATAAATACTATAACCGACGTATCCAACATATCATGGAAAACTCGGTTAATAACTTCCATGAATGTTGCCGGTGCATTAGTTAATCCGAAGGACATCACTAAGAACTCTTAATATCCGTATCTTGTCCTGAAAGCTATCTTCGGAATGTCACCTTCTTCAATCTTCAGTTGATGATAGCCTGATCGAAGATCGATCTTTGAAAATACCTTCGCTCCTTGTATCTGATCGAACAAGTCATCGATCCTGGGTAGTGGGTATCGATTCTTAATTGTCAGCTTATTCAACTCTCGATAGTCGATACATAGTCGAACACAACCATCCTTCTTCTTTACGAACAACACCGGTGCTCCCCATGGAGATATACTGGGTCTAATATAACCCTTATCCAGCAGTTCTTATAATTGCACTTTTAATTCCTTCAATTCAGTAGGAGCCATTCTATAAGGTGCTTTTGATACCGGTGCGGCTCCAGGTATCAGGTCTATTACAAACTCCGTAGCCCGGTCGGGTGGTAATCCGGGTAGTTCCTCTGGAAATACATCAGGAAAATCTCGCACGACGTCAATATCTTCCATTCGTGGCACGTCCTTGGTTAGGTCGACCACTGATACTAGATATCCGACCGCTCCCTTTTCAAGGCACTTCTTAGCCTTTAATGCTGAGAGTATGAGCTTGTGTCTCCTGGGAAGTTTGGTTCCCGAGAAACTGAATTCTGCTCCTTCTTTGTCTTTGAACGTTAGCTTCTTCTCGGCGCATAACAGATTTGTAGAATGCCGAGCTAACCAGTCCATTCCCAAGATGACATCGAAGTCTGCCATCTCAAGTTGTATTAAAGTTTCATCCAAGGTTTTCTCGCCAATGAGAACTGGACATGGTCCATAACCTTTCTCTAATTCCACTTCTAATCCCATCGGTGACCGTACAAGTAACTTGTAGTCTAATGTTTTGATGGGTAAATTGGTCTTCTTTCCAAACGACACAGATATAATTGAATGCGTAGCTCCTGAATCAAAAAGAGTACTCTGGCTGGTACGCCATTGATAGGTACTATACCTGTGAACCGTTTTTACTTAGTCTACATGCTCAATCAATGAAATTATAATCTTAAAAGTTTTGGTCATACCTGTGACCACATCGGGCGATGCGGCTGCATCCTCTCGATGTAACAAGCATATACCCATCCTTGATGTAACTGCTTCTTGGGTTTTGGACATTCTCTTGCCATATGCCTTGGTTGGTTGCAGTTATAACACTTTGGGGCTTCAGAATTTGGCTTTTGCTGTGGTTGAGCTGCGGAAGTAGGCTTTGGTGCAGTGGCAAAATTCTGAGGACGAAAAGGTTTATACGTCCTATTATTGCCTCCATTATAGGAGTTTCCGGCTGGTCTCTTGATGCCTCAGTTCTGGGAGAAATAACTCTCCTTCTTATAGACTCAAGAACTCTTTCTCCATTGAATCTCTGAAGCTTCTTGGGAAATACTTCTCGAAGAATGCTTCTTTATATATAGCCCATGTCAGTAGGGCATGCTTGGTCAATAAGTACGTCTTTGTAGATTTCCACCAATGGTGTGCGTCGCCTTTGAGCATGAAGGTGGCGCATAGTACTTTCTCTTCCTCGGTAATAGTCATCATAAGGAAGTTCCTTTCCATTTCGTCTATCTAGTGTGCTGGCCACAGTGGGTCAAACGGCTTGCCATTGAATTCTCTCGGTTTCATTTTCAAAAATCTCTCCACTAGCCGGGAGTGATCCAGTTGATTTTGGTATGCCCCAAACATAGGGGGTGGATACTGATAGTTCCCTTGGGCTGCTTCTGGGACTTGCACTGGAATTGGTGCAGCCGGTTGTTGAGGTGTCTGTTGAGCTGGGTGATTACCCACTAGTGCTGCACTAGCTTGCCCAGTGTGCATGGTTGCAGCCTGAGTGGCTTGAAACATAACTCCCATCGCAACCTGCATTTGAGCTTGTGTGTATTGCATTTGCTGTAGCTGTTGTGCCAGATTCATAACCACATTTGCTAGCTCCGGTGGTGGAGGTGGCAAATTTGTAGGGCATGCTGGTTCTGGATTACCCTGTGCATGGTTATTCTCTTGACTAGTCTCCTCCACTGGTGGTGGTGGTGGGACTGTATTTCGGGTCTGTCGGGTAACTCTACATCCAGACATATTTCTTTTGAGATGGTTGGTGCCTGAAAATCATCAAAATCAGTGAGAAATCATTTATACTTCATGTAGGCACGCTAACCGATATAAAAATTCAAAATCTCCAATTCATCCTGAAACAAATACTGTCTTTTCTATGTAGGGTCGATGGTGAGGGTCGCTGGTATATCCGACCCTGGGTATTCGACCCTGGGAATGATCTGTTCTTCCCGAGAGCTGAGGGTCGATGCGAGGGTCGATGGGTGTCCGACCCTCAGTCCAACCCTCGATTTTCTGTTAGATTCCCGAGAGCCGAGGGTCGATGGGAGGGTCGATCCGAGGGTCGATGGTGTCAGTCAAATTGTTCGACCCTCGGACCAAAAATCAGATTTTTAAGATCCGATTCTGGGTCATTTCTCACTATTCCTCCTCCGTTTCGACTCGCCTCCACTCTCTGAGTTGCTACAGTGCTACTCCACTCTTCTTGGTCAGTTTAACTCCGGGTTTCGACGTCAACGTCATCCCTACAGGTATACTTTCCCAACTTTACCTGTTTTTAGGTTTTCTTTTCTAGGTTTTTGCTCATTTAACTCGTATTTTCCAAATTAAACTTTTTCCAACCGTAAAAATTTGATTTTTATTGGGGGCTTTTGTTATTGGGGTCTTGAGGAACGAAAGCCCTCAAAAATTTTTGAGTTTCATCGGTTGGTTATCGAGAAACTTAGAATTTCTCTTTTTGCCCTAATTTGTCGACATTTTTTATTTTTCTTGAATTTCTTCAAATTGGACATCATCAGTTAAAATTTCCTACTGTAGGTGGATTGTAGGATATGTTTTAACTTACGTAAATTCTTATGCCCACTTGTATGGTGAGGAATGGGGCTCTCTTTTAAATTTTTTTTTTTTTTGGATTTTTATCCTATTAACTCCTTGTTTCCTTTCTCTTTCTTATTTTGCAGATACTATGGCCCGTACCAAAGTGCCAAGATTGCGCGATCCACTTCGCTTCCATTCGAATGAAGCCGAGGCACAGTATGCAGACTATGCCCGTAAGAAGGTTGAAGGGGGTCACATGGTGAACTTGGCTGAGCTAGCCTTGTTCAATGTAGAGGGAGCATTCGGTGATATGGGGTGGCTTCCTGTCATCACATACGATGCGTGTACGTGTCCAGATTTGGTGCGCCTGTTGTATTGTAATCTCCAGGTGGTGGGGAATTACAATGATGTTGAACACGGTCAGGAGTTGCGCATCACTAGCTACGTCAAGGGGGTGCACATCTCCTTTGATTATCGGCAGCTGGCCAATCTGTTGGGCATTGCCTATGATGGTCCTATGGTGTACTGTGCGCCGGGAGAGCCACAGTTTGTTGAGATGGAGATGAGAGCAGAGATTGACAACCAGTTGCTCCGTCCCGATAGATGGTAGATGAGGGCTTGCTACTTGCATCCAGCTCCACGGGTTTCCTGCAAGATTATCCAGCATAATCTGATCCCGCAGAGTGGGCATTATGAGAGGGTGTCTCAGCTGACCCAGTTCTTGATCTACTGCATCTGCACTCGCCAGCCGGTCTGCCTTCCTTACATCATCATGCGGACGATGATTAGTGCCACATTGTCCGGTCATAGGGGTAATCTACCCTATGGACGCATGATCACAGTGTTACTGACCCGTCTGGGGGTGGATCTGGTGGATGAGAAGATTTAGGAGAAGACCTTCTCGTCGCCTCTAGATTGGGAGGCTATCTGCAAGATGGGGCTGCGAGATGCGGAGGTTAGTGATGAGGAGAGGAACGCGATGGTGCGCCCTCACACTTGGGTTGAGATGGCTGATGCTGAGGCTGCTGCTAGGGCTTGTGGGGATTAGGTCGATGATGATGATCGCTTGTATATGGATGTCGATGCGATACCACCGCCATCACCCACGCATGCGGATAGGGCTGGTACTTCTGCTGCGGCGGCTTCGGTACCGGAGACCAGTCCTTCTCATGGTGCTGGTCCTTTACACCCACCAGCTGATGACGTGCTGAGTATGTTTCACGAGATTAGAGAGGCTCAGCGCGCATCGGATCTGAGGATAGGGGAGCTCCTAGATGCCCACACCGCGACCGATAAGAGGGTGGCTGATCTCACGGCTAGTCTGCGCGGTGACTCAGACCTAGGTGACATGGTTGACTAGGGTCTATGCCGAGGACTATGACAGAGACCGTGAGGCACCGCCTCCTCCTTCGCCTCCAGCTTCCTGATTGTACTTTTACTTTTCTTGTACTACAGAGTAACTGTCCGGGTTGTGGACTGTACTCTGTTTTAGCGATGTATATATGTTTTGTTTCTTTCACTCATTGTATATAACTGGTTTTTCCTTTTTAATAGATGCATTATTCTCTTTTTAATTCGGTTTCAATTATCACTTGTGCTTACAGTGTGTTTGTATTAAAGCTTTTAATTTATCCTATCTCAGTTCACAATGGTCTTGAATGCGTGTAAGTTCGGCGGGGAAAGCCTGAGAAGCTCTGATACCAAGTTCTCACACCCTAATTCCACACTGTTCAGAATGGTGTGATGAACCGCTAAATAACCAACGGTTCAACCAGGATCTCTAATAGACCATCCCCGCATTATCCAAACTTTACACACACCCACAATCATAATCAGAGTAATACACAATAACGGAAATCTCACAAATAAATGAACTGAGAACTAGAATGATATCCATAAATAATAGCAAATTATTCGATGTTTAACTGAGACATAAATATTTAAGTACCAAATACATGTCTTATAAATCCAATAAAGAAATCTATAAAACATCTAATCGAATACACACGAGTTGCACTCGCAAGAGGAGTCGTGTGTTTCATCTTCAGCTCCAGCGTCCATGGCTGCTACATTCCCGTATGTATACGCGTTCATATAATCTTCGACAGTATAACCTGCATCATCAACTAAAAGTATTCGACGTCGAGGGGTGAGAACACAACACGGCTCAGTGAGTAGCCAAAACAATGCAACAATACATATGGATGCAAAAAGTCAATTTATATCTTTGGTCTGGTTTATAGTTTGCAATGTGCAATAGAAAGGTTGGGTGGTCAAAGGTAAACGTTAATTGACACCGCCGCTATACACAGGGTGAGGAAGCCCGCCCGAAGGTTAACGTTTATCGTCGTCCCCATCCACCCTACCATAACATTATACAACAAAGGTTAACGTTTATTGCTATATAATGCTATACCAACACGTATTCCCCTGTTAGCGAGGGCTTGCAAACTGGGCTCGCTACTAACCAATCCTAATGCTAAACAGTGTATCCAAGGCCTCACCCTACCATCCCTCAGAATGTCCATAGAGATAGAGCTAAGGCCCCCCGATAGAGTCAGAGACTACAAGGACCGAGACCACCTCCCCTGATACTCTACGACATAATAGTTCTGCTAAGGTAATGGCGATACGACGATGTCAATGCACAAGACTTGAGTTAGAGATAGAGCTAAAGTTCTGAGACCCGTCAAAGGTTAACGTTTATTGACGTTCTCATCACACCTCCCCAAATACTCGTTCGCATCAAGCACATCTACCACACACATACAAGCACATGCCTATTCCTATCATCATCATCATCATCATCATGTTATAAACAATAAAGTAAATATGCATGAACAAATAATAGAAGTATTGGATGGCATGCTGTATGCACATTACAACATATTCGCATAGAATCAAACATTACATAGGACTCAAGAAATTAAAAACAGTTTATTATTAACCAATTTAGTTTGGGGTTAAGGTTCCTCACCTTAGCTTGCTAAAAGATACTTTTCCAAGCTTTAGAATCACCGTTATAACGTTATTATATTGCTAGCAAACCTAACCAAGTCGATAGAATTTAATTAGAATTAATTCAAAATTTAAAACCATTCTGTCAACTGAGGGTCGATGCTAGGGTCGATGGGTCTATCGACCCTCCCTCCATTCTGAACTTCCCGAATGCTGAGGGTCGATGGTCAGAAACACCTAGGGTCGGATGGTCTATCAACCCTCGGTGCGACCCTCGATGCACTCTGGTCCAATTTTCACTTTTAAATCCATTCTTCGTGTTTGGGGTCCTATGGCTTACTTCCTACATTCATTCAACAGTCATTCCATGGTCTAGAACCATGTATAATCCATCTAAATAGTTTTCGTGCATCATCCCATGGTTTTCCATGAAAACCTAACCATGGATGGATGGTTTGGGTTTCTCCGAAATCCTACACTCAACCATATCTAATCTAAGGTCTGTAGAAATTCATGGGATTAGTATCCATACCTGAGAAGATTACTTTTCTCTGGAATTTCTTCTCCTTTTGCTAAGTCTTCCTCCTTGTCTCCTTTTTTCCTCTCTTCCTTCTTTTCTTTTTCTCTCAATTCAATTAGGGTTGTGAAAGGAGTAAAAGTGGCTTAGGGACGTCCTTTAAATAGACTAGGAACATCCTAAATAAGTCCCATTGAGATTTGGGAAGAATCCCAATCAAAAATTAAGAAATTTCCTAATTTCTATATTCGTTAGAAACCGAGGGTCAATGGGAGGGTCGATGATCCCGTCGACCATAGGGTCTTAAGCTGTCCGACCCTCCCTTCAAATCTAAGGGTCTGACATTCTGTTTTGGGAGGTCCGACCCTACTTGGTTGGGTATGCGACCCTTCCCTAAAATTAAGTGTTTTTGGGTCGATTTTATACTTGGGATCTCGATCTCCATCACGCCCTTGGTCCACTTGACTCGGCCATGATGGGTAAACCTGGTTCAAGGTGGTAAGACCGGGTTAGTTTGACACGGGTCTTACATCAATCTTAGAAAATACCTTTGCTCCTTGCAACTGTTGAAATAAGTCATCAATCTGAGGTAGTAGATATTGATTCTTGATCATGAGCTTGTTTAGTTTCTGATAGTCTATACATAATCTGACACTACCGTCCCTTCTTCGTCACTAATTGTATTGGCGCTCTCTGTGATGAAATACTTAGCTGATTAGAACCCTTGTCTATTAACTACCGTAGTTGAGTCTCAATCCCTTCAACTCCATAGGAGCAACTTTATAGGTGCCTTTGACACAGGTATCATCCTTGATAACAAGTTGATGACGAACTCGGTCGCACGATCAGATGGTAACCCAGGTAAGTCTACTGGAAATGCATCAGGAAATTTACGCATCACATCAATATCTTTCATTTGTGGTGCTTCTTTGGTAACGTATACCACAGATACCATATATCCAACTTCAATCACTTCTCTGCATCTCTTCGCCTTTAGCATAGAGAGGATCATCTTTCACTTCTTAGGCAACATACTTCCAATAAAACTTAATTATATTCCGTCTTTATTCTTAAATGATAACCTCTTTTATGCACATAACAACTATGTAGAGTGTTGAGACAACCAGTCTATTCCCAAGATGACGTCAAAGTCTACCATCTCAAGTCGAATTAGGTTGCATCCAAATTCTGTCCATCCATATGATTCATACATTGCTCATAACACTCGTCCAATACAACATCTAGTCCGAAAGGCTTATACTAGCGAAATCTGGTATAAGGTCTTAAGAGCTTGTGTAGTTCCTTCATCTCTTAGTTTTTCAAAGACTATCACTAATAATCTCATATCTTGAAAAACTCAATAGCTTATATTTCCTTTATCACTGTTGTTCTACCCTGATCTCTCTTTCATATACCTCAAAAAATATCTTGCGATTGTTACTTACTTTCTTGCTCATGCACTCTTTTATAGACCATGACTCCTACCCATCCAGTCAGTAATCTGAAAATAGATTCTCCATTACTTCATCTGAGGTCTCTTGGCTATAGAATCTAATCTGAATTTAATCATCTTTCTTTCCATAATTCTTTATTAACTAAACATTTTATCAATGGATGTCGAGAAATGTAAAAATCAAAATGTTTATCCAAAAGAAATTCATTTTCTTCTTTCAATTTAGCATAATGACAAACACTTGCTTTATCTAGTGAACATAAATTTAAAGGATCAGGAGTAAATCTATGGTAATCCAACCGGCATCAAAAGGTCAGTAAGTTGTACGGTGGTCTAAATACATGGAAATAGAAGTTTTACAACTCTTAATCTCGTGGTTACAGGTTATATCGAGTATATAATGCCATTGGTCGAGGCACTACAGGAGTAAATCTGGAGAAATATTTCATACATCAGTAAATCAGATATAAATCAGAAGATGTACGCTCAACATGATTAAACATTTAACTGTTCATTCAGTTAATATATCTATTCATGTTGTCGATCATGAGAGTGGCTCAGATTGGTATAATCAGGACTAATACTAAAGAAACAATATCTATAACTCCAATTGACAGGTTGAATCAAGAAGGTATCTTGTCAAGACACGAGAATTTAAAATCAGGTATGGGCATCCTCTATAATCACAATAGTAAATCAATAATGCACCACATCCTATATAACCTATCTCGTCATATGGCCATAATAGATTTGATCCTTTGCTGAAAACGTTTGAGGCTTTATCTTCAGAAAACATTCTTCAATCCTTGTCGGATTATTTTATCATGATGCAGCTATCCCATACATCGGTGGCTGATAAGGGTAACCACCTTGATACATTGTTTGTTGTGCACCAAGCTTCTAACTGGGGTGTGCATTATTGGGACTTGCTATATGATAGGCACTGTGTTATAGCTAACAGGTGCTAGGGGTACAGTGTTGCTACCAATCGGTACCGTACTTGGTTTGATCCGGAGGTTTTGATGTAGCATTGGCAACTTGGATAGGGATTCACATAGCAACTTATATAGTCGGCCTCATCTGTTGTTGCTCTTGTATTTTGTCGGACCAAGTTTATTACAATCGTAGCTAAGGCACTTGGTAGTCCAGGTAGATTGGCTGGAGTGGCTTGGTTGTTCACCTCCTTTGATTTGCTCCAATCTGATTATCATTATTTAGCATCAACTCAGATGAGTTTCCATTATCCGTTCTCGACCCAGATAGTGGTGGGCTCAAGTTACGGCCTCTTTTAATGCTCAGCGGCCAATGGATCAGCTTGTGGTCGATCTCACTTAGAGTCTCCACGTCACCCATGAGTATAGCTCTATCTTCTTTTATAGTTACTCTCATTTTTGGTGTATGGCCATTGTTCTCATATCTCTATTGGATTTTGTCACACCCCAATTCTAATCCAACCAGAATGGTGTGAGTGAACCGTCATTGAACCAACGGCTCACACCAGGATCTCGAACAGGCCGTGTCCACTCGTACAAACCATTATACATAACCACAATCAGAATATAAACAATACAGCGGAAGTCTTTAAAATATAATGAATTGAGTATCTAATGATAAATTAAATAAGTATTCAATTATTCAAGCCCAAACATCAATAAATATCTTTTACATCTCTTTAATATCAAACGAAAATAACTGAAACGAATAAATAAAATCCGATCATAAGTACACGCAGAAAGGGCCCTCGAATGAAGCGTCATGCTCGTCCTCTCCTGCCTGTACGTCCAGAGCAGCTACACCACCATACGCCGGAGCGTTCATATAGTCGTCCACTGTATAACCTGCATCAACATCTAAAAACATGTATATATACAAAGGGTGAGCTCACAACATAGCTCAGTAAGACAATCAGACAATTTCATAATATTATGCAAGAGTAACAATCATTTTTATGCTGTGGTCTGGTTTAAGTTTGCAATGTGCTATAGAAAGGTTTGGTGGCCCCCGCACCTCTATACACGATTGTGTGGCACCTCATGGATCACACCCCCATTGGCCCACATGCACCCATCATGGAATAGAGATAGAGCTAAGATACCCCCGTACCTCCCCTGATGCTCTACCCATACCAGTACCTAAGCTCCTACTGGCCAGGGTTCACAAACTGGGCTCACAACTAACCAATCCTATATGTCATCAATGTATGCTCTATCCCAGCACAGCCATCTACGGCATAGAGATAGAGCTAAGGCATTCCCACACCTCCCCTGATGCCCTATCCGCAACTAACCCACTAGGATAGATACATAACGCAGGTAGACCCTATCCCAACATAACTCCCTACGGCATAGAGATAGAGCTAAAGCATCGTGGACAAGCCAGCGTCGACTCGGAGACCACAGTGCCACATAACCATGGCCAGGCCAACATCAATATCGGAGACCACCGTACCACGACCTTCCCCTGATGCCCCACCCGTACCAAGCATGTTAAGATAGAATACTACGAAAGGTGCTAGTGTGAGTAGCGATCCCAGGCCCATGCCCCACTCCACACACTAACGAAAACAATCACATGCTTAACAATCACATCCTATCAATGCATGAACAATAATAATAACTGAAAGTAAAGGATGGCATGTGAATATGCACAAACATCACATCATATATAATCAGGTGATTAACATTGACTTACTGTCCATTAATTATTAGGTTTAGGTCAGATTCCCTGACCTGACGCTCGTTTGTTAGCTTGCTCCAAGTCGCAAGATCCAAACGGGAAGTCACAAAGTCCTACAATGTTATTAGGGTTTCATTATAATATATTGCTTAGGGTTTCATGTTGGTCGGAAGCCAACATAGTTACAAAATACCCTCACAGAGCTGACCGGTGGCATGTACCGGTCGCAGCTCTGTGGGAAAGACTGCCGACCGGTATGGTCAGTCGGTCCCCACAGACCAGCCTCCCGAGGGATCCCGGTGGCAACATACCGGTCACACTGTGTGCAACCGGTATGTCTCCGGAAGACCATAAATGGGTTTTTCGACTGCCGTCGATCATCCTCCCTGGATTTCCAAGGTTTCTCCTATCCATTGTAAGTCTAATCATTGAGTTACAGTTATCCCCAACTGATTCGAGTCTTATTCCGATGAATATCATCTCGGAACTCGAATCTAGGGTTTTACGGCAACCTAGGGTTTATTGGCCAATTTAGGGTTTTAGATCAATACCTATTTTGCATGGTATTGATCCACCCACACAACTAACATAGGGTAAGAAGATTGATTAAAACACTTACCGTTGACTGGCGTAACGTGAGCGTCGTCGAACGGTAATGGCGGCACCTTCTTCTTCTTCCTAGCTCCTTCTCCTTTCCAACCTCCTTCTCTTCTCTAAGGTTTATGAGAGATAATGGAAAGGATTTGAGGAGGTTTAAGGGTGTATTTATAGGATAGAATTAGGGTTTAGTAACCCTATTAGGATTAGGAAAGTCTTATGATTCGAAATCAGGAAAGTGGGACCCTCAGAAGTCAATTTCTGGATTTCCACATCCAGCTGCGTAGAGCTGACCGGTCGACCCGTACCATCGACCGGTCAACATAAAATCATGTTGATTTGATCGTCTTTGGTCTGATTTCGTACCTGTTTGTCATCCGCTCGTCTCGTTTGGCCCGGTGATGATCGAAAGACCTGCTACGACACAAAACCAAGGTTTAGACCGGGTTTACGGAGTGCGGGTCTTACAACTCCCCCACCTTTAAAAGAAATTTCGTCCTGAAATTTGCATGTAGGTTTCACAACTCCCCCACCCTTAAAAGAAATTTTGGCCCCGAAATTTGAACGTACCTTGATCGTTGAAAAGGTTAGGGTACTCCTTCCTCATCGCGCTCTCCTCTTCCCAAGTAATTTCCTCCACATTTTGGCTTCTCCAATGCACCTTCACATAATGGATATCCTTGGTTCGAAGTTGTTGTACCTTTCGACTTGAGAGCATCACAGGCACCACTTCGAAAGTTAAGTCTTCAGTCAAGTCTGGGGGATCAGCGGTCAAGATGTGCGATGGATCTCTGACATACTTCTTCAGTAATGATACATGGAACACGTTATGAACGCTTGACATAGATGGTGGTAGAGCCAATTGATATCCTACATTACCACGTCGGTTCAATATCTCATATGGTCCCACAAACCTGGGGCATAGCTTCCCCTTCTTACCAAACCGTTTCAGACCTCGCACCGGTGATACCTTCAAGAACACTTTGTCACCCACTGCAAACTCCAGATCTCGACGTCGATTATCTGCATAGTGCTTCTGTCGAACTTGAGCTGTCTTTACTCTCTCCCTGATCTTATCAATCACTCGGCACGTTTCTTCAATGAACTGCAGACCTATAATTCTTCTTTCTCCCACCTCGTTCCATAACAGAGGTGTACGACACTTCTTCCCATAGAGTGCTTCATAGGGGGCCATCTGAATTGTAGCCTGATAACTGTTGTTATAAGCAAACTCGATAAGTGATAGTTTCTCATCCCAAGCTCCCTTGAAATCTATTGCACAAGCTCGGAGCATATCTTCTAAAATTTGAATAGTTCGTTCTGACTGTCCGTCCGTCTGAGGGTGAAAAGCTGTACTGAACTTCAACTTCGTTCCCATATCTTTCTGTATTCCTTCCCAGAACTTTGATGTAAAACGGGGATCTCTGTCAGATAATATACTCTCTGGAATGCCATGAAGTCTGACTATATTATCCACATATAACTTGGCCAGTTTCTCCATGGTATACTGAGGTCTGACCGTAATAAATCGAGCTGTCTTTGTGATTCGATCGACTATAACCCAAACCGCATCCACTGACCTTGGTGTCAAAGGTAGGCCAGTGACATAATCCATGGTGATGCAATCCCACTTCCATGCAGGTTCCGGTAATGGCTGTAGTAAACCTACGGTTCTCTGCCTTTCTGCTTTAACTTGTTAACAATTCAGACATTGGAACACGAAACGAGCTATATCTGCTTTCATACCCCTCCACCAATATAGTCTTCTTAAATCATGGTACATTTTGGTACTTCCTGGATGTACCGAATATGGAGTGTAATGAGCTTCAGTTATGACTCAATCTCTGATATTGCAGTCTTCACTCTCAAGTATACATAACCGTCCACGATACTTGAGTACCTTGTCTGAATCCATGGTAAAGTCAGGATTGCTTGTACCCTTCTCTAAGTCTTCTTGCACTGTCTTGAGATGTGGATCTTGTAGGATTGCTACATTGACTTCATCAACTAGATCCGGTGAGATCTTTAAGGCTACGAACATCATGGTGAACTTATGAATTAAGCCTTGCTCGACTAGATCTTCTGCAGTTTCAATTATATACTCTTCATCACCTTCGATTGAACTTGAGGCTGCGGCACATAATGCAGTATTTGTACTTGGTCCTGCCTCAGGTTTCGATGCCCACTTTCTGCTTAAGGCGTCAACCACAACATTTGCTTTACCCGGATGGTACTGGATGTCACAATCATAATCATTCAATAATTCCAGCCATTTCCTCTGTCTCATATTCAGATCATTCTGAGTGAAAAGATAAGTTAAACTCCTGTGATCTGACTTAATCTGAAACTTCTCACCGTACAAGTAGTGTCTCCAAGTCTTGATTGCATGTATAACCGTTGCTAGCTCCAAGTCATGCGTAGGATAGTTCTTTTCGTGCTCTTTTAAATGTCTTGATGCGTAAGCAATCACCTGTTCTCCTTGCATCAATACACACCCGATACCCAACCCTGAAGCATCCGTATATAAGGTGAACGGTACGCTTGGTTCTGGGATGGTCAAGATAGGTGCAGAGACTAGTATTGACTTCAAAGTCTGAAAACACTTCTCGCACTCATCTGTCCATATGAATTTCTCCCCCTTCTTGGTCAATCTGGTGAGTGGAACAGTGATCCTGGAGTAGTCTTCCACGAACCTTCTATAATAACCAGCCAACCCAAGGAAACTATGAATCTCCGCAACAGATTTTGGTGCTTCCCATCCTACTATAGCAGCTATCTTACTTGGATCAACCTTGATACCGTCTTTAGATACAACATGGCCCAAGAAAGCCACTTCCTTCAGCCAAAACTCGCACTTCTTGAACTTAGCATAAAGCTTTTCTTGTCTCAACCGTTGTAGGGCTGCCCTCCAATGTGCTGTATGAGTCTCCATGTCCTTAGAGTAGATCAATATGTCATCGATGAATACGATGACCGAAGTGTCCAACATATCATGAAACACTCGGTTCATCAGTTCCATGAAGGACGCTGGAGCATTGGTCAACCCGAAAGACATAACTAGAAACTCATAATGCCCATACCTCGTCCTGAAAGCAGTCTTCGGAATATCTCCGGCCTTGATCTTCAATTGGTGGGAGATCAATCTTCGAGAAAACCTTTGCACCCTGCAACTGATCGAACAGATCATCGATTCTAGGCAAGGGATACCGGTTCTTGATCGTCAAATTGTTCAGTTCACGGTAGTCAATGCATAGCCTTACACTTCCGTCCTTCTTCTTGACAAATAATACCGGTGCCCCCCAAGGTGATATGCTAGGTCATATGAAGCCCTTATCTAACAATTCTTGTAATTGGGTCTTCAACTCCTTTAACTCGGTAGGGGCCATCCTGTATGGTGCTTTGGACACTGGCGCTGAACCTGGCATAAGGTCTATTACAAACTCTGTAGCCCTGTCCGACGGTAGACCTGGAAGCTCCTCTGGAAATACATCTGGAAACTCTCGAACCACATCTATATCTTCCATCTTGTGTGACTCTGCCGTGATGTCGACTACAGATACTAGATACCCCACTCCCCCTTTCTCTAAGCATCTCTTAGCTTTTAGGGCGGAGAGAATCAGCTTCCGCTTCCTAGATAGCTTGATCCCAGTGAAGCTATATTCCTTTCCTTTTTTGTCAGTAAGCACAAGCTTCCTTTCACCACATAATAGGACGGCTGAATGATGGCCTAGCCAATCCATTCCCAAGATGACATCAAAGTCTGCCATCTCGAGTAGTACTAGGCTTGCTTCTAAGTCTCGGCCCTCAATACACACAGTGCATGGTCCATAATATTCGGTCAAAGCCACTTCGACTCCTAGTGGAGAGCGAACTATCAAGCTTGGGTTCAAGTGCTTGATTGGTTACTCCATTCGCTTCCCAAAAGAAGTCGAAACAAAGTAGTGCGTGGCCCTAGAGTCAAATAGTACTTTGGTAGGTATACTAGCTACATTTACAATTCTTGGAATTTTTATCATCCCTTAGTTCTATATGAGCATACACACAATGAAAATAGTAAGCCAAATAGTAAGGGATAGAGTCATACCAGTGACCACATCAGGTGATGCGGCTGCCTCTTCAGTGGTGACCGCATAAACTTTTCCTTGCTGGGGAGCTTGCTTCCTAGGTAGAGTGCAGGTCCTTGCAATATGACCCACTTGCTGACAGTTGAAACATTTGATATTCGGGTTGAATCCGGCATTCTGTGGCACAGGTGGTGCCGTGTTGTTCCTCGCAGGTACTGTAGCGGTCTGAGCCCTGTATGGGCGAAAGGGTCTATTGTTACCGCCACCCGAACTCTCAATAGCGGGTCTCTTCACTCCTCTGTTCTGGGCGAAGAAGCTGTTACTCTGACTGGACTCTATCACCCTCGCAACCTGCATAGCCTCATTATATATTTTCTTGTCCAGACCCAATATGTGCTCTCTGATGCTTCCACGTAGTCCCATGGTGAACCTACGTGTCTTGGCCTCTTCCTCTTGCATACTTGCCGGTGCGAAGAAAAATAACTCTTCGTATCTCTGCTGATAAACATCCACAGTCGACTGAAACTGTTGTAGATTAAGGAACTCCTTCTCCATCTGATCTCTGAAGCTCTTTGGAAAATACTTATCGAAGAAGGCAACCTTGAACACTTTCCAATCTACCTGTGCATGTTTCATCTCCAGATATGCCCGTGTAGAATTCCACCAAGCATTTGAGTCCTCTTTCAGCATATGAGTGGCAAATAAGACCTTTTCCTCCTTTGTACAGATCATCAGTCGGAAGTTTTTCTCCATTTCTGCAATCCACTGTGCTGGCCACAATGGTTTCCCTGTCTTACCGGTGAATGATGAAGGCTTCAACTTCAGGAACCTATCCACCGCTCTGCTCAAATCATGCTATCCCTGAGTGTTCATTCCATACCATGGTGGTGCATACGGATAGGCTCCCGGGTACGCATAAGGCGACGGAAACTGATGCGGTGGTGGTACATTCTATGCTTGGCCCATCGGCCTTAGGCTACCCTGCATTGGCTGTGAAGTATTTTTCTCTCCAGACTCAGGCGTACCTCCAGTGGGAACAGAACCCGGTGGCCTGAACATCTTCAGTATCTCGCTCAGGAATTCTTTCTGCTGAGCTTGCATCTGATAGACCAGGTTTGTAACAATGGTCTCAGAATTCCTATGAGGTGGGCCAGGTAAATTTATTGGTACCTCTGGAACCTGTTCTTCCTCAACTTCTGGGCTTGGCTCTCTGACATGGCCTGGTTCAACCTGTTCTTTTTCCTCGAGGCGCATCCTATCCTGGTGACGCTTCCGACCCCTATGACCGTTTCCGCCCACCATCTCAGACTATTCTATTTGAATCTGAGAAGAAGACATAACACATGAGAATGAAGCAATAGTGGTGTTAGTCTTGAACAATATAAGGCGAAACAGTCATAAAAAGGAGTAATTAAGTCTACCAATTTTTAAAATTTTTCAGGGTTTTTCTGGCTTTTCAGGTGTCGACCGGTCGCAACATACCGGTCGACACTCTGTATACAGGGTTGCGACCGGTATAGTCGACCGGTCAGAATTAAAATTTTGATCGAGACATAGCCGTCACACGCCTGGGGAGATACCAGTCGACCGGTATAGGCAAAACCGTCGACCGGTATGCCCAGAACTAGCTTCAAATCGCAAAAAGTGAGAATTTTTCTCACTTTTCTTTCTCCTCTCTTCTCCGGTGGCGATTCTTCTCTGGATCCCGAGTTGCTACAGTCCGACCGGTGACTTTAGAAGCCGTTTTCTTCCGTTCAAGAGAAAGAACATCGTCTCCAGGTAAGTCTCTTCCTTCTCTCTCATGTTTTTACAAATTTTTCATATCGTCTATATGTAGAAATTTAGGTTTTTCATTGATTGAGATGTTCCAACCATAGGAACTCTTTTCCTTCGGCTTGGAAAGGGTTTAGGGACCCCCAAGAGCAAAAGCCCTCAACCAATTTGGGGTTTCATCGAACGGTTTTCATAAAAATCGAATTTTTACATGTTTTGACCTAGGTTTTCCAAAATTTTCGAGTTTCTTGATTTTTTTCTTAAATTTCTTAAATTTCTTATTGGAATTGCTTGTGATTGATTTGTCGAAGAGTGTGGGGGTTACATAAGTCCTCCTCCCCATGTTTTTGGGTGAGTTCGAGGCTTTTTCCCAATTTACTGTCGTTATGCTGCTGAAATTTTGACAATTTCTAACGTTTTCCTCTTGTTTTCCCTTGTTTTACAGTTTAAAATGGCTCCCCGATGTGCTCTTGGGAAACGTCCTCATGGCTCGAGTTCACGTGCTCCCCAGCCACCAGTTCCCCAATTTGACGAACACTGGTTTCGTTCTGTAGAGGCACAGGCTCGGTTCCCATGGTTTGATAACAAGAGCATAGAATCTGGGTGTCGGGTTAACCTGGATCAGCTAGAGAGATTCGACGTGCGTGCCACTTTCAACGCGCTTGGGTGGGTACCGGTAATATCCTATACTGATACCACCCATCCCAATCTGATGAAGCATTTCTATGCTAACCTGGAGCTGCACAGAGATGTTAACGATCCCAACCAGGGTAGGGATTTGCGCATCACTAGCTATGTCAGGGGTGTACCTATCTCCTTCAACACCCACCAGCTGGCCGACTTTCTAGGGGTTCCTAATGATGGAGACCTAGTGTATTTCCCTCCCAAAGCGAAGGGCTATCTGACTGAGGATCTGCGCCGAGAGATAGTGGATCAGATACTAAACCCTGGAGCTCCTATGAAGGCGGCTAGCTTGAGACCTGTACCTCGGGTATACAGTCACATCATTCAGCACAACATCGTGCCCCAGAGCGGCCACTATAGTGAGTTATCCCAGCTCACTCAGTACATCACCTATTGCGTCTGCACCGGGGAGCGGGTCTCTCTCCCTTACCTTATCATCAGGACAATGCATCAGGCGATCTTGGCCGATCAGGCCAGTAACCTTCCATACGGTCGTCTCATTACCTTCCTGCTACGTCGCCTGGGCGTAAGCATGAGAGGCGAGGTGACCGTTGAGGATACTATGACCTCCGACATAGACTAGGACACCATTCAGAGGATGCAGATGGTTGACCTGCCTGTTAGCGATGACGAGTTGGAGGCTCGCCCTTTCCCACTCGGGAGGGTAGCAGCCGCAGCAGCAGCAACAGCAGCCAATGCGGCCTATGCAGCCGAGCTCGAGCGTGATGATGACGAGGATAGGGCCGAGGGTGTACTGGCGCCAGCTCCACAGCCTACACCTGCAGCACCACCATCTACCTCTACCGCCGGACCGTCTCATCCTTTCCCAGACCCGGTGTTGAGTATGTTCATTGAGATCAGGGACACCCAGAGGATCATCCTAGAGTCTCAGCGAGAGATGGGTCAGGAGTTGGGACGTCTGTCTCGTAGCCTACAGGTGACTTAGGACTAGGTACATTGGCTTAGGGTCGCTTACGAGCGAGATTATGATATAGCAGACCCTATTCCTCCTAGGCCCCCTACCCCATGATTGTCCCCCCTTTATTTTCTTCTCTTTTGATTTCTCATATAACAGGGTAACTGTCCGGTTTGTGGACTGTACCCTGTAGTACTAGTACATTTGACACACTTTTCTTTTAATGAAAATTTTATGTTTCACCTAACTAGTGTATGTGCACATGTTAAGTTCCATCTTTAGAATAGTACATTATTCTCTTTCTTAATCAGTCTCAGGTATCAAACAATGCTTAGGGTGTGTTTATATTAAAATTTTTAAATTTCCTAACTCAGTTCATCGACTTAGTTAGGTGCAATATGGTCTGTGGACAGAGCCCGAGGGCTCTGATACCAAGTTGTCACACCCCAATTCTGATCCAACCAGAATGGTGTGAGTGAACCGTCATTGAACCAACGGTTCACACCAGGATCTCAAATAGGCCGTCCACTCGTACAAACCATTAGACATAACCACAATCAGAATATAAACAATACAGCGGAAGTCTTTAAAATAGAATGAACTGAGTATCTATTGATAAATTAAATAAGTATCCAATTATTCAAGCCCAAACATCAATAAATATCTTTTACATCTCTTTAATATCAAACGAAAATAACTGAAACGAATAAATAAAATCTGATCACAAGTACACGCAGAAAGGGCACTCGCATGAAGCGTCATGCTCATCCTCTCCTGCCTGTACGTCCAGAGCAACTACACCACCATACGCCGGAGCGTTCATATAGTCGTCCACTGTATAACCTGCATCAATATTTAAAAACATGTATATATACAAAGGGTGAGCTCACAACTTAGCTTAGTAAGACAATCAGACAACTTCACAATATTATGCATGAGTAACAATCATTTTTTTGCTGTGGTCTGGTTTAAGTTTGCAATGTGCTATAGAAAGGTTTGGTGGCCCCCGCACCTCTATACACGAGTGTATGGCACCTCATGGATCACACCCCCATTGGCCTACATGCACCCATCATGGAATAGAGATAGAGCTAAGATACCCCCGTACCTCCCCTGATGCTCTACCCATACTAGTACCTAAGCCCCTACTGGCCAGGGCTCGTAAACTGGGCTCACAACTAACCAATCCTATATGTCATCAATGTATGTTCTATCCCAGCCCAGCCGTCTACGGCATAGCGATAGAGCTAAGGCATTCCCACACCTCCCCTGATGCCCTATCCGTAACTAACCCACTAGGATAGAAACATAACGCAGGTAGACCCTATCCCAACATAACTCCCTACGGAATTGAGATAGAGCTAAAGCATCGTGGACAAGCCAGCGTCGACTCGGAGACCACAGTGCCACATAACCATGGCCAGGCCAACATCAATATCGGAGACCACCGTACCACGACCTTCCCCTGATGCCCCACCCGTACCAAGCATGTTAAGATAGAATACTACGAAAGGTGCTAGTGTGTGGAGCGATCCCAGGCCCATGCCCCACTCCACACACTAACGAAAACAATCACATGCTTAACAATCACATCCTATCAATGCATGAACAATAATAATAACTGAAAGTAAAGGATGGCATTTGAATATGCACAAACATCACATCATATATAATCAGGTGATTAACATCGACTTACTGTCCATTAATTATTAGGTTTAGGTCAGATTCCCTTACCTGACGCTCGTTTGTTAGCTTGCTCCACGTCGCAAGATCCAAACGGGAAGTCATAAAGTCCTACAATGTGATTAGGGTTTCATTAGAATATATTGCTTAGGGTTTCATGTTGGTCGGAAACCAACATAGTTACAAAATACCCTCACAGAGCTGACCGGTGGCATGTACCGGTCACAGCTTTGTGGGAAAGACTGGCGACCGGTATGGTCAGCCGGTCCCCACAGACCAGCTTCCCGAGGGATACCGGTGGCAACATACCGGTCGCACTGTGTGCAACCGGTATAGTCGACCGATATGTCTCTGGAAGACCATACATTGGTTTTTTGACTGCCGTCGATCATCCTCCCTGGATTTCCAAGGTTTCTCCTATCCATTGTAAGTCTAATCTTTGAGTTAGAGTTATCCCCAACTCATTCGAGTCTTATTCCGATGAATATCATCTCGGAACTCGAATCTAGGGTTTGACGGCAACCTAGGGTTTATTGGCCAATTTAGGGTTTTAGATCAATACCTACTTTGCATGGTATTGATCCACCCACAAAACTAACATAGGGTAAGAAGATTGATTCAAACACTTACCGTTGACTGGCATAACGTGAGCGTCGTCGAACGGTAATGGCGGCACCTTCTTCTTCTTCCTAGCTCCTTCTCCTTTCCAACCTCTTTTTCTTCTCTAAGGTTTATGAGAGATAATGGAAAGGATTTGAGGAGGTTTAAGGGTGTATTTATAGGCTAGAATTAGGGTTTAGTAACCCTATTAGGATTAAGAAAGTCTTAGGATTCGAAATCAGGAAAGTGGGACCCTCAGAAGTTAATTTCCGGATTTCCACATTCAGTTGCGCAGAGCTGACCGATCGATCGGTACCATCGACCGGTCAACATAAAATCATGTTGATTTGATCATCTTTGGTCCAATTTTGTACCTGTTTGTCATCCGCTCATCCCGTCTGGCCCGGTGATGATCGAAAGACCTGCTATGACACAAAACCAAGGTTTAGACTGGGTTTACGGAGTGTGGGTCTTACAGATTTAGCCCGAGATCTTTCCCTTTACCTTTGCAAGGATTTAGGCATTACTAGCCATTTTTCTTCTTCTTCTGTCATACATCGAGTTTCACATATTTTGAGTACCAACTCGGTATTCTAATTTTTTGCTTTATAGATGCTGCCTTCTTGCTACTGTACTATATCTTTTGTATACTTAGGCAATTGCCTGACTTATAGTTAGTACCCTTTATTATTTGTTTAGATTTTCTCTTTCTGTTTGTGTATATATTTGGTTCCACTTTTTATATATACATCATTGTCTTGTTTAAGTTCTGTCTCAACCAACACAGGTGCTTATGGTTTGATTGTATTAAAGCTTTTAATTTATCCTAACTCAGTTCATGGACTCCAGTGGAAGTATTCAAGTTTAATGGGTAAGGCCTAAGAGCTCTGATACCAAGTTGCCACACCCCAATTTTGCACCAACCAGAATGGTGTGATGAACCATCAATAAACCAATGGTTCAACCAGGATCTTGAATAGGCTATCCCCACCATGTTAAACCAAAATACATTCCACATTAATCAGAGATAATAAAGTAAATAGCGGAAGTCTTACAGATAATAAACTGAGGTCCAGTCATGATAAATAATTAATATTCCATTTATCTCCAAGTAACCAAAACATAATTTAATACATATTAAAAATATCTAAATACGAAAGTTAAACACTAAGCATATCCACAGTTGAAACGCTCGCTTGACGAACCATTTTCGTCCTCCTCAGCTTGCTCATCCATAGCCGTCACCAATTCATAAATTGGCATATCGACATAAATCTTCAATCGTAATACCTGCAACATCAGAAATTAAAAAGAATTTCACGTGCGAGGGTCAGCTCTCCAACTTGAGCTCAGTGAGTAAACAAAACAATGCAACAAACATATGCATGCATTCAATTCATATCTTTGGTCTGGTTCATAAGTTTGCAATGTGCAATAGAAAGGATAGGTGGCTGCCGGACCTCTATACACGAATGTGTGGAACCGCCCAATGGATCAAACACCATTGCCACCCCCACATGCAGCCACCATGGAATAGGGATAGAGCTAAAGTGCTTAGGACCGCACCGCATCACACTTCCCCTGTTGGCCTACCCATACCAACACGTAAGCCCCTATTGGCTAGGGCTTACAAACTAGGCTCGCAACTAACCAATCCTAATGTCAAACAGTGTATCCAAGCCTCACCCCAGCATCCCTCAATACGTCCATAGAGATAGAGCCAAGGCCCCCTGGCAGGGTCAGAGACTACATGGTCCGAGACCACCTCCCCTGATGCCCTACGACGTAATAGTTCTGCTAAGGTAATGGGGATACGACAATGTTAGTAAACAAGACTTGAGTAGAGATAGAGCTAGAGTCTGGTGACCAGGATGAACACAGTGTCACGTCCTCCCCCTTATGCTCCACTCGCATCAAGTACACTAACCACACACATACATTCACATGCCTATTCCTAGCATCATCATCATCATCATGTTACAAATAAATGTAATTAAATATGCATGAATAGTAATAACAGGAATAGTGGATGGCATGTGATATGCACATTACAATTATATAAAAATAGAATCATTCATGGTATTGGACTCAATAAACAAAATAGTTTATTATTAGCCAATTAGTTTAGGTCTTGTTCCCTCACCTTTGATTGCTAGTCGATCATCGTTCAGCTTTATAATTCACTTTTAAACCACTGGAAAGGCCTAACAAGTCAATAGATTTTAATTAGAATTAATTCCAATATATTTGAACTAACTGAAATTGTAGGGTCGCAGGTGGGGTAGCACCTAGGGTAGCAGTTTCTGCAACCACAGGGGTAGGGTCGCTGGTGGGGTCGGATACCATTCGACCTTACGTGCGACCACACCCTCCATGGGACTTTCCTAGGGCACGTGGTTGATCATGTGGTCTCGTAGGGTCGGATATCTTTTGACCCTACGTGCGACCACACATGTTCTGAGTCGACCATTCATTCTAAAGTCCATTCCTTTATGTTTGAATCCTTTGGCTTACTATTCATTGTCCATAGCAATCTCTTCCATGAAATCTCTTGGAATTTATCCATGGATGGATGATTTGGGATTCTCCTAATCCTATGTTCATCATAAACTATTCTAGGCTCTTACATAAATCATGGAGAACATATTCATACCTTAGGTTTGCTGAGATTCAGAGCTTTCTCTGAATTTTCCTCATCTTTAGCGTTCCTCTTCAATTCTCCTTCTCTTCTCTTTCTCTTCCTTCTCTTCTCTTTCTCTCTCTTTCAATTAGGGTTTTAAAGGAGTAAAAGAGGCTAAGGGACATTCAATTTATAGAGGAAAACCCTCCATAATAAGCTCCAATGAGTTTAGGAAAGACCCCCTTCGAATTAGAAAGGTTTCCTAAGTTCGGTTTCTGGCTATTTTTGTAGGGTCGCAAAATCCGTGACCCTATGTTTTTAAAACATGCGACCCTAGGGTGTAAGGTCGCAAGTAGGGTCACAAAATTGGTGACCCTATGTTTTTAAAATGTGTGACCCCATGACCAAAAAGTCATGGGTTGGACTCCTTTATGGTGGGGTCGAACATACCTGTTTAGGCATGCGACCACAAACACTCATTTTTTACTGTTTTTGAGTTAGACTTTATACCTGGTCTTGTGGTTTCTTCATGCACTTGGTCCCTTGGCTCGACCATGATTGGTAGACCTAGTACAAGGTGGTATGACAGGTTAGTTCGATACGGCTCTTACATCTATCTTTGGGGCATTTTGTCCCAACACTCCTACCATGGTTTTCAGTTGGTGGGAATCATCTTCCCAAGTTAGGGGAAGAGATTAGAGTCAACATTGACCCATTTCAACCCCTACAATGAGATGCGTAAACATCCTATTCTCTAAGGTTTGTTTCTTAGCTTCCATTAATGGAGGTCATTAATGGTGGAGTTTCCTACCATTTAGTTTACCATGGTTGCTGGAAGAGAGAATGAGGTATGAACTCTCTTCGAAGCGGGGTAAACTACCTATTATACTAATGTTTGGTTTACCTCCATTAATGGTCACCATTAATGGAGGAGTAACACGTATTAGGTCTACCATTAAAACTGGAGAAAAGAGAAAGAAAGAGAGTGAGGTGGACTTACCTCATAAGAGAGAGAGAGAGACTAGGGCACACGTTGAGCTCCCTCATACTTTCCATGGCCTCCTTCACTAATCCCAAGGTCCAAGGAGTGAAATAAGGGTTGGAATCCCCTATTTATAGAATCCCGAGGAGATAAAATGTCTCACACACATGATTCTCACACAGAACTAGGGTGTTTCATCTGGCAGATCCTCCAGCTAGGCCCACTTCTAGCCCTTCAATCAGCAAGATGGCTCCTATGCGTTAGGATGTATGTGGGGCCACTCTAGGCCAATCCTAATGCATTTACATTGTCATGTATGTATAGAGGGACTCACCTAGTGTTTCGATGTATCCATTGGATTTGCGTTGGGTCAGTTTGAGTGTTGAAACCTAGAACAAGAGGAATCCCAGGTTAGTAGTGGATTTCGGGTGCAGGTCTCACAATCCCCCCAACTTAAAAAAATTTCTTCCCCGAAATTAGAGTGTACCTAGTTCTTCGAATAAATGTGGATACCTTTCCCGTATCTCTTTTTCATCTTTCCAGGTGGCTTCCTCAATGGCATAGTTATGCCAAAAAACCTTTACATAAGGGATGGAATGATTCCGCAGCTATTGAACCTTTTCATCTAGAATTGCTACTGGCTCCACTGTACATGACAAGTCTCGGTCTATCTGTGGGACCTCAGCACTTAAGATGTGAGATAGATCATGGACTTAATTTTTAAGTAGGGAGATGTGAAATACTTCATGAACTTCAGATAATGCTGGAGGCAAAGCTAACTGATATGCCACCTTGCCACTTATCTTCAAGATCTCAAATAGACCAATATATCTGGGTCTTAGTTTCTCATTCTTACCAGAGCGGCGAATACCCCGGTGGGGCGTTACCTTCAAGAACACTTTGTTTCCAACTTGAAATTCTAAGTCCTTGCGCAGTACATCAGCATAACTTTTCTGCCTACTCTGGGCTGCTTTAATCCTTTCTGATTATCAACCAAGATTGTGATTCCATAAATGAATCTTCACAATATTGTTCAATATCAACCAATATTGTAATTCCATGAATCAATCACCACAATATTGTTTGAGATCAAATTCAATCACAATCCCATACCATCTTCTTCATATCGCATGTGATCATCCATTTAATATGCTCATGTAATATTCTCCAGTGATCCCATTGTAACCTATAAATACCATTAATCTCATGTATTTGATACACAATAGAAATACAACACTTTGAGTCAATTGTTCTGAATTATCATGGTATCAGAGCAATAAGGCTCATGCCTCTTCTTTTGTTTCATTTCTTTTTTGCTATCCTCTATGGAGTCCTCCCCTATCTCACCTCTTGCTACCACCCCCCTGCACCCATTGGCACTTCCATAGAGTCCTCCCTTATCCCACCTCTTGCTACCACCCCCCCTGCACCCATTGGAGCTCCCACTTCTACACATCACTACCTCTCATTGAAATTGACCCCCAATAATTTTCTATTATGGAAAGCTCAACTCCTTCCTTTTTTAAAAGCCCAACGATTGTTTGGCTACATTGATGGCTCCTTGCCATGCCCCTCGGATCCTCTTGCAAAAACCTCTTGGCTGCAATAAGATGCTCTCTTAATGAGTATGTCAATCTCATCTCTCTCTGATGAGGTGCTTCCTCTTATCATTGATAAACAAACTAGCAAAGCAATTTGGGATGCTTTATGTTTCTCATATGGCTCGGCATCAAGTACACGGCTTCTCTCACTTCATCTCAATCTTCAGGCATTGATTCAGAAGCCTGACGAATCAGTCTCCATGTTGTTACAGCATGCCAAAATAATCTCCGATGAACTTGCCGCTGCTGGGCAGCCCATCTCCATAGAGTACGTCAACCTCCATATATTCTGTGCTCTATGTTCGGATTTGAAGGACATAGTCCCAACTCTTCTAACACGGTCTGACACTCTCCATTTTACTGAAATGCTTGGCCTATTTTTCAGTCACGAGTTCCTCAACTTGTTTACAAAAATGACAATTGCGGCTCTTTAAGTCGCCCCAAGTGCCAACAATGTTCAACGCACTTCTACTCCCCTTGCATCACCCCCCATGGCTCTACTCGTGGCCGAGGAGGGTGTGGCTGGTTTGGCTGAGGCCGTTCGGGTCGTTCCACTTACCAAAATAGGAGTGATTGGTGTACCATTTTCCATCGCACCAACTATAATGCTGACACTTGTTACTACCACCAATTCCACCAATACCCCCTCCCTTTTTGACATATCCCCCCTATTCCCACCCCTAATGGCCACCTACCGCCCATTTCACCCAACCCCCCCTCTTACCAACCCCCCATCCCTCTACTGCCTTGACATGGTACCCAGACATTGGTACTACTTTCTTACCTTCCCTATCATCCTCTCCTCCATTTTATCTCTCCAATGTTTTACATGTTCCCTCTATATCCAAACCTCTTATTTCTGTTAAAAAAATTACTGCTGATAATCAAGTCTTTTTTGAGTTTCATCCCTCTTTTTTTCTTATCAAGGATCAACACAGCAAGAAGGTGCTACACACTGGTCCGAGTGAAGAAGGTCTATATGCCATGCTTCCTCCTTCCTTACCACCACCCTCTGCCAGTTCTGCCAAACGTCTCTAGCCTGAAGTGTGGCATCGTTGCCTTGGTCATCCCCACGAACAACTTCTCCAATCTATGCTCTATGTTAATAAACTTCCTTCTTAATCCCTTCATCTTAATAATATTTATATGATGCCTACCAATTAGGCAAGTCCAACCGTCTCTCTTTGTGACAACGTTCCACACGTAGTTTATTTCCATTGGATTTAATATTTAGTGATGTGTGGGGACCTTCACCCACACCCTCAATTTCTAGCCATAAGTATTTTGTAATATTTGTGGATGATAATATTAAATTATATGGTTCTACCCCCTGTTCAAAAAATCAAAAGTTTTTTCTATCTTTCAAACCTCCAAACTTTGGTAGAAAAATAATTTTCAAGAAAAATCAAAGCTGTCCAAACCGATAGGGGTGGTGAGTTTCATATTCTCCCACAATTCTTTACCCATATTGGAATTCCCCATAGGATCTCCTGCCCTCATACCCATGAGCAACAAGGCTTAGTTGAACATCGCCACCGTCATATTGTGGAGACTGGCCTCTCTCTCTTAGCACACAGCTCAGTCCCTAGAAAATACTGGCACTTTGCTTTTGAAACAGTAGTATATCTCATCAATATGATGCCCTCAAAGGTCTCAAATCACATTTCTCCCTACCAATTAATTTCACACACACCACCCAATTACTCATTCCTTCGGGTCTTCAAATGTCTTTGTTACCCCTATCTCCGACCTTATAACACAAAATGGATGATCGGTCTACACCATGTGTATTTTTAGGCTACAGTTCCTCCCACTATGGATATCGTTGTCTAGACATGGCAACCAATCGCTTCTACATTGCTTGCCATGTTAGATTTAATGAAACCTCATTTCCATTTGTTGTCCAATATACCATATCCCTTCACCCACCCATCTCCTCTCCATTTCCATGGGGATATGCACCCACCTCATTTCTTCAACCTACACCATTACCAACAACCCCTACCTCTTCTAGGTTCCCATCAAATCTCCCTTCCCCCAAACCACCATCTCCCCCATTTACTCTACCATCTCCCCCACCCTAATTAAATCCAATCACCTCACCACCAACAACCTCCTCCCACACACCCACACCCCTCAATTTACCCTCCCCATCCCCCACCCTACCCACCACCTAATCACCAATTCCCACCCGCCCATTACATGAGTTACATCCCCTATCCTGACTCTTTAATTGGAACTCAACCCACCTCCCATACCCATTCTAACTCACCCAATGACACTTCATCATCGACGACCCCCTTATGTTCTTGCAGCCACCACTAATGTTGACCATGAACCAACTTGTTTTACCCAAGCTAACCGCTTTCCCGAATGGCGAATGGCAATGTTAGATGAATTAAATGCTTTAATCCGTAATGGAACTTGGTCTCTTGTTCCTCGCAGGGATGACATGAATTTGGTTGGCTGTAAATGGATATACCAAATTAAACAAAAGGTAGACAGTACCACAAAATGACACAAAGCACGTATTAGCTCAAGGATTTCATCAACAACAAGGACTTGATTACATTGACACATTCAGTCCCGTGGTTAAACCCACAACCATTCGTATAATACTCGCACTTGCTATCAGCCAAAGTTTTGGCCCATACATCAACTTGACGTCAATAATGCTTTTCTGCATTGTAATCTCACAGAAGTCTTCATTATTCAATCCCCAGGATTTATAGATCCTAACCTTCCTCAGCATGTGTGCCACCTTCATCACTCGCTATATGGTCTAAAGCAGGCACCAAGAGCTTGGTTAAATCGATTGTCTCAGTTTCTCATCAAGGTTGGGTTTCAGCCTTCTAAAACAGACCCCTCCCTCTTAATACAAAGAACCGATGACCAAATTTTTTATGTTCTTATATATGTAGATGACATACTTGTAACCAGCTCTAGCAGTGCCCAAGCTCAAAAACTTATCACCAAACTCGGCAGTGAGTTCTCCCTAAAAGAACTGGGACCCTTGAGCTACTTTCTTGGAATTATGGCTCTACCCCATCTCCAAGGTATTTTACTATCCCATAAGAGATACATAAATGACCTTATACAACGCACTGGCATGATAGACTGCAAACCAGTACATACACCGATGGCTACCACTAGAAATATCACTTCAACAGTAGGTGCATTGTACACAAATCCTACCCAATATAGATCCATTGTGGGTGCACTATAGTATATCACCTTAACAAGACCTGATGTTGCCTTTGCTGTTATCGAGCTTGTCAGTTTATGCATTCTCCCATACTAGACCACTGGATAATGGTCAAACGGTTGCTAAGGTATCTTAAAGAAACAACTAACCATGGCTTACTAATTACACGGGCCTCCGGTCTAAACTTGCAAGCATTCACAGATGCTGATTAGGGTGGAAATAGTCTAGACCATAAATCAATGGGTGGATATGCCATTTTTCTCGGCACTAATCTCATCTCATGGTCAGCTTGCAAACAGAAAACTATAGCCTATTCCTCTACCAAGTCAGAGTATAAGGCCTTGGTAGATGCCGTAGTCGAATTGATATGGCTTGAGTTCCTTCTCCAAGAACTTGGAATTGTTTTAAAAAGCCCCCCATACTCTGGTGCGACAACATTGGTGCCACATACCTATCTGCCGATCCGGTATTTCATGCTCGTACTAAACATGTCGAGATTAACTTTCACTTTGTCTGAGAATGGGTTGCCCAATGCAAGCTACATGTGTAGTTTATCTCAACCCAAGATCAGATCACAGATATTCTTACAAAGACTTTATCAACCACTCGATTCCAATTCATGCAAGACAAGCTGAAGGTTTGGTGTCCTGACACATCACCTTAAGGGGGCGTATCATCCAAGATTGTGATTCCATGAATCAGTCATCACAATATTGCTAAATATCAACCAATGTTGTGATTCCATGAATCAGTCACCACAATATTGTTTGAGATCAAATTCAATCACAATCCCATACCATCTTCCTCATATCGCATGTGATCATCCATGCAATATGCTCATGTAATATTCTCCAATGATCCTATTGTAACCTATAAATACCATTCATCTCATGTATTTGATACACAATATAAATACAACACTTTGAATCAATTGTTGTGAATTATCACTGATCAGGTCTACTTTATTACATGTATCCTAGATAATAGCTGGCCCCAGTATTCTACGCTCTCCCACTTCATTCCAATACAGAGTTATCCTGCATCATCTGCCATATAATACTTCATATGGAGGAGTGCCAATGGTAGCCTAGAAGCTATTGTTTTAGGCAAATTCCATCAGTGACAGATATTTATCCCAGCTGCCCTTGAAGTCCAAGGCACAAGCTCGTAGCATGTCCTCTAATATCTGTACAGTGCGCTCGGATTATCCATTTGTCTCAAGGTAAAAGGCCGTGCTGAATTTTTACAATGTTCCCATTGCTTTCAGTAAACTATCCCATAGCTTAGATGTAAACCTGGGAGTTTTGTCTGACACAATGCTCTCTAACACTTCATGTAACCTTACTATATTGTCCACATAGAGCTTAGCCAATCTATCCATGGTGTCCTATGGCCTGACAGCTATGAAACAGGCCACCTTAGTTAGATGGTCTACGATTACCCAAACATCATCGACATTGTTCGGAGTCAAGGGTAATCCGGTCACAAAATCCATGGTGATATGATCCCATTTCCATTATGGAATTGGTAATGGCTGAAGTAAACTAGACACTCTTTGATGATCTGCCTTGACTTGTTAACAAGTAAGGCATTTGTATACAAAGTTAACTATGTTAACTTTCATACCTTGCCACCAATAAGCTTTCTTTAAGTCTTGGTATATTTTGGTGCTACCAGGATGCACGGTGAAAGGAAAGGAGTATGCTTCAATCATGATTTTCTCATTTAATTCCTTAGCAGTTTCAGACACACATATTTTGTCCCTGTATCTGATTATTCCCACACTATCTAGGGAAAAATCTGGGTCTTACTTTCTCTTTTCAAGATCCTACTTGAGGGTCTTCAGATACATAATATTGTCAATTGCCTCTTTAATTTGATCCACCAAGGTGGGTTGAATGGTTAAGGCACTAAGCAATGTTAATGCTGCCTCAATCCAATCTGTAGCCAAAGCATCCATGGTGGAAGCTTCGTTATCTAAAAGTGGAGCAGTGACCTGTGTATGAGCCATGTAACGCTCCTCATCACAATTGGCCTCGGGATCAATTTCCAGGCGTGAAACCAAAGCTTTCCTACTAAATGCATCGGCCATCTTGTTGGCTTTTCCTGGGTGGTATTTGATATCACAATCATAGTCCTTTAGTAATTCTAGCCACCTTCGCTGTCTCATATTCAATTCCTTTTGGTTGAACAGGTGGACTAGGCTCTTGTGATCTAACATCACACTAAACTACTCTCCATATAGGTAATGCTGCCATATTTTCAAAGCAAAAACGATGGCTGCAAGCTCTAGATCATGAGTAGAGTAGTTCTTCTCATGAACCTTCAGTTGCCTTGAGGCATAAGCAATAACTCTATCATTCTGCATCGGGACATAGCCTAGGCCATACTTGGATGCATCAGTATATACTATAAATGGTGCCTTATTAGAAGGGATGGTTAAAACATGTGCGGAGACAAGTTTTTATTTTAACTTCTAAAAACTTTCTTTGCACTTGTAGATCCAAATAAATTTCACCCCTTTCTTTGTTAACCATATCAAAGGTACTACGATGTGGGAGAAATTTTTAATGAAGTGCCTGTAATAACCAGCCAAACCCAGGAAACTCCTGACTTCTGTGACTATCTTTGGCGTACTCCATTCCATAATTGCTCTAACTTTACCAGGGTCTACTGCCAAACCTTTAGCTGAGATAACATGACCCAAGAAGACTACTTGATTAAGTTAAAACTCACACTTCTTAAATTTGGCATACAATCTCTCCTATCTTAGTTTCTGTAATGCCAATCCGAGAGGTTTGGCATGGGTTGAACTATCGGGTGAGTAGATAAGTATGTCATCAATAAGGGCAATGACAAACTTATCTAGGAACTCATGAAATACCCAATTCATCAATTCCGTGAAAGATGCTAGGGCGTTTGTAAACCCGAAAGACATGACTAAGAACTTAAAATGTCCATATCTTGTCATGAATGTCGTCTTGGGAATATCACTCCCCTTGATCTTTAGTTGATGATAGCCCGAGCGAAGGTTAATTTTTGAAAATACGCTAGCACCCTCTAATTGGTCAAACAAATCATCAATCCTGGACAAAGGGTACCAGTTCTTGATGGTGAGTTTGTTTAGGTCCCGGTAATCAATACACAAACGGATACTCCCATCCTTCTTCCTTATGAACAAAACTGGTGCTCTCAAGGTAAAATACTGGGTCTAATGAAACCCTTGTCAAGTAACTCTTGGAGCTGTACTTTGAGTTCCTTCAACTCTGTTGGGGCCATTCGGTATGGGGCTTTAGAGGCGGAGCTTCTTCTGGGATGAGGTCAATAAAAAAATCCATCTCTCTATTGGGTAGTAGACTTGATAACTCATATGAAAATAAATTTGGAAATTCACAAACCACTAGCACCTCTTCTAAATTTGGTAGTTTGGCTTCTGTATCTAAAACTGACACTAAATAGCTCTCACACCTTTCGTGTAGTTGCTTGTAAGCCTACATTGCTGTCAAGAATAGTTTACGGAGTTTCTTGGTCTTGACAAGTGTGAACACTATTATATCCCCATCAACGGGTTAGAATAGGATTTGCCACCAAGAACATAGAACATTGGCTTGGTGTTTTGCTAGCTAGTCCATTCCTAAGATTACGTCAAAATATTTCATCTCAAGGTTGACTAGGTTAGCCTCCATTGATTTACCCTCTATCAAAACTTCGCATGGCCCCTAGTAGGTGTCTAGGCCAGCCTTAGATACCATGGGTGTATGTACCACTAAAGCACAAGTCATCTTGCGAGACGACATTCCCAGCTTAACAGCGAATGCGGGGGATACAAAAGAGTGTGTAGCCCCAAAATCAAACACTACTTGTGCAGGTGTAATAGAAATAGAGAGTGTACGTACACATATATTTAACCAAGAAACATACCAAGTATTATAACATACCATGCATTTTATGTTTTCTATATAACTTAAAAATACCTATAACTACTCCTGGAGAACCTTCAGTGTCCTCAGCAGATAGGGCAAAAACTCTGCCTTGTGTTGGCGTCGGTGCCTTCTTTATAGTGGGGCATGCTCTAGCAAAGTGGCCCATCTTCCCATAGGTGTAACATGAGCCATGGGGTATAGATGATGCACTGGAAGTAGTAGGTCTAGGTTGAATTGCCTTGGGAGCAATCATGATTGGCTTGCTTTGGATGGGTGCAGGCTGAATGAAGATAGGCCTTGTTGCTGGAGTAGTTGATGGGGCCGTACTTGATGAGCTTGGGTATTGAGCACAGAAGGCCTTTGTATAAGGGAGATTATCTACATAGCTGGTAGCCCTTTTGTAGCCCTAATGGTTCTATTTATGCCATCTTCTGCACTCTTAGCTACTTGCACGACATCGCTATATTCATTCAATCTCATGGACTCCATGATAACCTTCAAGTTTCTCCTTAAACCTTGCATGAAGCATCTCAACTTTGGTTCTTCCTCCCTCATAGAAGCGGTTTAGAAGTAAAACAATTCTTTGAACTTTTACTGGTATACTTCAAAATTTGAGCTTCCTTAGGAATGGTTAAGGTACTCAACTTCCTTCCTATCCGTGATGCTTTGTAGAAAGAAGTTCTTATAGAAAGTTTCCTTGAAAATCAGCCAAGTGACCTCTCCGTGTCTCTTTAGTAGAGTTGGCTAGATTCCTTTCCACCAATCATACAACACACCTTCTAGCTGAAAAGTGGCACACAACAGTTTTTGTGCTTCCATGCATATCACCATCTCTAGGGTCTTTTCCATGGCTTGGATCCATATAGTTGGTTGCATGGGGTTATTCCTAACTCGTGTAAAGTTCAATGGTTGCATGCGTTGAAAGTTGCTCATCACTTTTGATGCTCCTACTTGTGGCTACAATTATACCCCAACCATGTCAGGGTGAGTCTGCACTTGAGGTTCCGGCATTGATATAGGTAGAGGAGGTGGTGGTACAACTGGTATTCCTTTTTCATGTGCTTGCCCTTAAGTTGGTGGTGCTGGGGGTGTTCTTTGGATAGCCTTCATCAATTTAGCAAAGGCTGTAGCCGTTGTCCTTTATGGTCCTCCAAGTTTCTTACTAAACCTCCCATGATAGTTGTCATGTCAGCCATTGTTAGCACTGGAGGTGCTTGTGGAAGATCTGCATATAGTGGGGGGTGATGGAGGTGCATCTGGTAGAGAGTTGGAACCACCACGCCCAACACATGCTTCATCATCTTGTGGAGGGGGCAAATTCACGCGGTGCCCTCTTAACTCTCTTCTTAGAGGCATTTCTCAACATGATTTGTAGGACAAAATCTATAAATGCCCACACGTTAGTACTATTCGCATATCCAAATAAATGATCCAATCGATAGAGCATGACAAAAGACAATTAGGATAACCATGCAAACTACGAAGAGAAAATAAATCTCCAAGCTTTCATTCAATGCACACAACCCTTACAATATCTGAGGCAAGGTGTCCGGGGTCATTGTCACACCCCAATTCCGACTGAACCAGAAGTGTGAGTGAACCGTCACTGAACCAACGGTTCACACTAGGATCTCAATAAGACCGTGTCCACTTATACAAACCATTGCACATAACCATAATCAGAATATAATAAAATACAGCGGAAGTCTTAAATAAAATGAACTGAGTGATTTATTGATAAATTTAATAAAATATCCAGTTATTCGAACACCAAAACATAATTAAATATCCTTACATCAATTGTATCTCCAACCAAAAATAATTAAAATAAATTAAATCAACTCCTAGAGGTACACGCAGAAAGGGCACTCACATGAAGCGTCATGCTCATCCTCTCCTGCTTGCACGTCCAAAGCAGCAACACCTCCGTACGCCGAAGCATTCAGGTAATCCTCCACCGTATAACCTGCATCAACATCTAAAAATAGTGTATACACAAGGGTGAGCTCACAACTTAGCTCAGTAAGACAATCAGACAATGCAACAAATATATGCATGAGTAACATTCACATCATGGTCTGGTTTTAAGTTTGCAATGTGCTATAGAAAGGATTGGCGGCCACCACACCTCTATACACGAGTGTATGAAGCCACCCAATGGATCAAACACCATTGTCGTCCCACATGCACCCTACCATGGAATAGAGATAGAGCTAAAGCGTCCAGATCAAACACCTCTAACACTTCCCCTAATATCCTACCCATACAAACATGCAAGCCACTATTGGCGAGGGCTTGCAAACTGGGCTCGCAACTAACCAATCCTATATGTCATCACAGTAGGCCCTATCCTAGCACAGCTCCCTACGGCATAAAGATAGAGCTAGAATCTAGTGGCCAGGCCGGAGACCACAATGCCACTTCCTCCCCTTGATACCTTACCCGCAGTAAGCATGCTAAGACAGAACGACACGAAAATGTGCTAGTGTGAGGAATGATCCCAGACCCTCGACCGTTCCCATTCTACACACCAACGAAAACAATCACATGCCTAACAGTCACATCCTAGCATAGCGAGTATCCATGAACAATAATAATAACTGAAAGTAAAGGATGACATGCGAGTATGCACAAACATCAGTCCACAGAATCATAGTTATTAACAACCTTTTACTGTTATTAAATTATTAGGGTTTAGGTCCGATTCCCTTACCTAACGCTTGTTTGATAGCTTGCGCCGCGTTACAGAATCCAAACTTGCTATCACAAGGTCCTACACAATGTTAGGGTTGAATTAAAATTAGTTTCTTAGGGTTTATGTTGGTCGGAAAACCAATTGGGTCAAAAACACTCCTCATAGAGCCTAACGGTTGCAGTACCGGTCGTGGCACTGTGGGGAAAGGTGCGATCGGCATGGTCGACCGGTCCCCACAAACCAGTCTTCGGGAGGTACCGGTGTCGCATATGGTGCAATCGGTATGGTCGACCTGTATGTCTTCGGAAGACCATACATCCGGTTTTTGCCTTCCGTCGGTCACCCCTTAATGATCTTAGGGTTTCTCCAACACATTCTAGGTCTGAGCACTTAGTTAGAGTTGTTTCCAACTCCATTCAAGTCCTAGTTTTGATGATCTTCAACCTAGAACTTGAATCTAGGGTTTACCGACTAGATTAGGGTTTGACGGCAAAATAGGGTTTAGATCAATACCTCGCTTTGCATGGTATTGATCCAATCATGACTAACCATTCTAGAATACCTAACGTAGAGGAAGGTTTAAGCACTTACCGTTCGTTCATGGTAACGTGTTCTTCGTCCAACGACAATAGTGGCTCTTCCCTCTCCTTCCTAGGTTCTTCTCCTTCTTCAACCTCTTTCTCCTCTCTAGGGTTTGTGAGGATCAATGGAAGAGGTTTTAGGAGGTTTAAGGGTCCTTATATAGGCTAATGTTAGGTTTAGGAAGCCTCCTAACATTAGTAAAGTCCTTTGGTTTAAAATTTGAAAAGTGGGACCAGTAGAGATCCTTTTTCGGATCTAAGTTGCGCAGGCCATACCGATCGACCGTCGACCGGTACCATAGACCAGTACCATCGATCAGTATGAAAGTTATATCATGTAATTTTGTTCGTTTTCATAGCTGGTTGTCATTCGTTCGTCCCGTCTGGACTGATGATGATTGGAAGACCTGTTACGACATGAACTAAAGGTTCAAAACGGGTTCATGGAGTGCGGCTCTTACACCCCCACCCTTAAAAGAAATTTCGTCCCCAAAATTTTCATGTAGGTTTCACAACTCCCCACCCTTAAAATAAATTTTGGCCTCAAAATTTGAACGTACCTTGTCATCAAAAAGGTTAGGATATTCCTTTCGCATTGCGTTCTCTTCCTCCCAAGTAATTTCTTCTACATTTTGGCTCTTCCAATGCACTTTCACATAATGGATATCCTTGCTTCGGAGATGTTGTACCTTTTGGCTTGTGAGCTTCAAAGGTACCACTTCAAATGTCAAGTCCTCTGTCAAGTCTGGTAGGTCTGCTGTCAAGATGTGCGATGGATCCTTGATGTACTTCTTCAATAAGAAAACATGGAACACATCATGAACGCTTGACATAGACGGTGGTAGAGCCAGTTGATATGCCACATTGCCACGTCTGGTCAAAATCTCGTATGGTCCCATATACCTGGGGCATAGCTTCCCCTTCTTACCAAACCGTTTCAGACCTCGCACAAGTGATATCTTCAAGAACACTTTATCACCCACTGCAAACTCCAGATCTCGACGTCGGTTATCTGCATAGTGCTTTTATCGAACTTGAGCTGTCTTCACTCTTTCCTTGATTTGATAAATCACTCGACAAGTTTCTTCGACGAACTCCGGTCCTACAATCCTTCTTTCTCCCACCTCATTCCATAACAGAGGTGTACGACATTTTTTCCCATAGAGTGCCTCATATGGATCCATTTAGATCGTAGCCTGATAACTATTATTGTAAGCAAACTCAATAAGCGATAGCTTCTAGTCCCAAGCTCCTTTGAAATCTAGGGCACACGCTCGAAGCATATCTTCTAAGATTTGAATACTTCTCTCTGACTGCCCGTCTGTCTGAGGATAAAAAGTTGTATTAAACTTCAACTTGGTTCCCATAGCTTTCTGTAATCCTTTCCAGAACTATGATGTAAAACGAGGATCTCTGTCAGATACTATACTTTCTAGGTCGCCATGAAGTCTGAATATATTATCCACATATAGCTTGGCCAGCTTCTCCATGGTATACTGATGTCTGACCATGATGAATCGAGCTGTCTTAGTAAGTCGATCAACTATAACCCATACTGCATCCACTGACCTTAGTGTCAAGGGTAGGCCAGTGACGAAATCCATTGTGATACAATCCCACTTTCATGCTGGCTCCGATAGTGGTTGTAGCAAACCTGTAGGTCTCTGCCGTTCAACTTTAACTTACTGGCAATTCAGACATTGGAATACGAATCGAGCTACATCCACTTTCATACCCCTCCACCAATATAATCTTCTTAAATCATGGTACATCTTGGTGCTTCCTGGATATACCGAATATAGGGTGTAATGAGCTTCTTCCATAACACTATCTCTGATATTTGAGTTTTCACTCTCAGGTATACATAATCGTCCACGATACCTGAGTACTTTGTCTGAATCTAAGGTAAAATTAGGGTTGATTTTACCCTTTTCTAGATCTTCTTGCACAGTCTTGAGGTGTAGATCCTGTAGGATTGCTACTTTGACCTCATCTATTAGATCCGATGAGATTTTCAAGGCTGCAAACATCAATGTGAACTTATGAATTAAGCCCTGTTCTACTGGATCTCCCGTAGTCTCTAATGTATAGTCTTTATCCTTCTCTATTGAGCCCATGGCTACAGCACACAGTGCAGCATTTGTACTAGGTCCTACCTCAGGTTTCAATGCCCATTTTCTACTTAAGGCATCAGCCACAACGTTTGCCTTACCCGGATGGTACTGGATATCACAATCATAATCTTTTAATAGTTCCAGCCATCTCCTCTGTCTCATATTCAGGTCCTTCTGAGTGAAAAGGTAGGTTAAACTTTTGTGATCCGACTTAATCTGAAACTTTTCACCATAAAGGTAGTGCCTCCAAGTCTTGATTGCGTGAATGACTGCCACTAACTCCAGATCATGCGTAGGATAGTTCTTCTCATGCTCTTTCAACTGTCTTGATGCATAGGCAATCACCTGTTCTCCTTACATCAACACACATCCAAGACCCAACCCTGAGGCATCCGTATATAAGGTGAACGACAAGCCTAGTGCTGGGATGGTCAAGATAGGTGCAGAGACTAGTCTTGATTTCAAAGTCTGAAAGCACTTTTCACACTCATCCGTCCATATGAACATTTCCCCTTTCTTGGTTAGTCTGGTAAGTGGAACGGTGATCCTTGAGTAGTCTTCCACGAATCTTCTATAGTAACCAGCCAATCCAAGGAAACTACGAATCTTCACAACTGATTCGGTGCATCCCATCCTACTATAGCTGTGATCTTGCTTGGATCTACCTTGATACCATTTGCAGATACTACGTGACCCAAGAAGGCCACTTCCTTCAGCCAAAATTCACACTTCTTGAACTTGGCGTAAAGCTTCTCCCTTCTCAGCCGTTGAAGGGCTGCTCTCAAATGTGTTGCATGAGTCTCTTTGTCATTTAAGTAAACCAATATGTCGTCAATGAATACGATCACCAAAGTATCCAACATGTCATGAAACACTCGGTTCATTAGTTCCATGAACTACGCTGGAGTGTTAGTCAACCCGAATGACATTACAAGGAACTCATAATGCCCATACTTGTTCTGAAAGCAGTCTTCGGAATATCCGTTGCCTTGATCTTCAATTGGTGATACCCTGATCTAAGATCAATCTTCAAGAAAACCTTTTCACCCTGAAACTAATCGAACAGATCATCGAACCTAGGCAAAGGGTGTCGGTTCTTGATAGTTAACTTGTTCAACTCTCAGTAGTCGATACATAGTCGTACACTACCGTCCTTCTTCTTGACGAACAATACAAGTGCTCCCTATGGCGATATGCTTGATCATATGAAACCCTTATCTAGTAGTTCTTGTAGTTGGGTCTTCAACTCTTTTAATTCAATAGGGGTCATCCTATACGGTGCCTTAGATACCGGCGCCGACCCTGGCATAAGGTCGATCACAAACTCTATAGCCCTGTCTGGAGGTAGACCTGGTAGATATTCTGAAAATACATCTGAAAACTCTCGTACCATATCTAGAGTTCCATTTTTGGCACCTCTGCAGTAATGTCGACTACTGACACTAAGTACCCCACTCCTCCCTTCTCTAAGCATCTTTTAGCTTTTAGGGTAGAGAGGATCAGCTTCCGCTTCCTAGGTAACTTGGTTCTAGTAATACTAAACTCCTTTCCCTTCTCATCTTTAAGCACTAGTTTTCTTTCACCACATAATAAGCTAGCTGAATGATGGCCTAGCCAATCCATTCCCAAGCTGACGCCAAAGTCTGCCATTTCGAGTTGAACCAGATTTGCTTCTAGGTTTTGGCCCTCAATACTAACTGTATACGGCCCATAGTATTCATTCAACGCCACTTCTACTCTGAATGGAGAGCGAACTATTATGCTTGGGGTTAAATACTTGACAGGTAATTCCATTTATTTCCCAAAAGAAATAGAAACGAAGGAGTGCATAGCCCCAGAGTCAAAGAGTACTCTGGCGGGTACACCAGCTATATTTATAGTTCCTGAAATTAATTATCCCTTAGTTCTACATGCTCAAACACAACAAATAGTAAGGGATGTATTCATACCAGTAACCACATCAGGTGATGCAACTGCCTCCTCAGTGGTGACTGCAAATAACTTTCCTTGCTGCAGCAGTTGCTTCTTGGGTAGAGTACAGGTTTTTGTATAATGACCCAATTGCTGACAGTTGAAACATTTGACATTTGGGTTCTGTCCAGCAAACTGTGATGGTGGTGGTGGTGCAGTAGTGTTCCTTGCAGGCACCATAGCAGACTGAGCCTTGTATGGGCGGAATGGTCTTGTATTCCCTCCACCTGAAGTCTTAATGGCGGGCCTCTTCAGTCCCCTATTTTGAGCAAAGAAGCTGTCTCTTTGGCTAGATTCAATTACCCTAGCAATCTGTACAGCCTCGTTTACACTTTCTTCTCCAAACCCAAGACGTGTTCTTGGATTCTTCCTCATAATCCCATGGTGAACCTACAGGTCTTGGTTTCTTCTTCTTGCATGCTTGTCGGAGCGAAGAAAAACAGCTCTTCATACCTTTGCTGTTAAGCATCAATAGTCGACTGGGTTTGTTGCAGGTTCAAGAATTCCTTCTCCATTTAGTCACGGAAGCTCTTCAGAAAGTACTTATCAAGGAAAGCTCTCTTGAATATTTCCCAATTGATCTGAGTGTGCTTTATCTCCAAGTATGTCTAGGTAGAATTCCATCAGGCATTAGCATCTTCCTTGAGCATGTGTGTAGTGAATAACACCTTCTCATCCTCCGTACAAGTCATCAGATGGAAGTTCTTCTCCAATTCAGCAACCCACTGTGCAGGCCATAGTGGTTTCCTTGGTTTCCCTATGAAAGTAGGGGGTTTCAGTTTCAAGAAGCTATCCACCGCTCGGCTTAGGTCACTCTGCCCCTATGCATTCATTCCATACCATGGTGGTGGGTATGGATAGATCCCTTGATAGGTAGACGACGTTGGAAATTGGTGTGGTGGTTGTAAATTCTGTCCTTGGCCCATCGGCCCAGTACTACCATCCATTGGCAGTGTGGTGTCATTTCTTCCAGACTCAGGCGTACCCTCTGTAGGGATATATCCTGGTGGCCTGAACATCTTCAGCATCGCGTTCAAGAACACCTTCTGCTGAGCTTCCATCTGATAAACTAGATTCGTCACAATAGTCTCAGAGTTAGTGTGAGGAGGTCCTGGTAAATTTATTGGTGCTCTAGGACTCTGCCTTTCTCCACCTTCCAGGTTCACATTTTGCTCATCAATAGTTCATGTTTCCAGGTTCTCCTCATCTTGGCGTACCCTGGAGTGGTGATGCCTTCGTGAGCCTCTATGACCGTTTTCGCCTACCATCTTAGATTAGTTTTTTCAGCTTGGATCTAAGAAGATGACATAACACATGAGGTACAATTGAATAGTCATAATAGTGTTAGTCTTTAACAAGTGCAAGGTGAAACTCGTAAGGAAACTTATATCGAAATTTTATAAATTTTTCCCAATATTTTCTGGGCTTCAAATAGTTGTCCGGTCGCAACATACCGGTCGCAGCACTGTATATGGTAGTGCAACCGGTATGTCCACGCGGACAAACTCTCAGAGTTCCCAAGAGGTACTGGTAGATGTACCAGTCGCAACCCTGTAGGTAATGGAGCGATCGGTATAGTCGACCGGTCAGAATTTTTCTCTGACCGAGAGGTACCGGTCGATATACCCTGGGGGGTACCGATTGACCAGTATGGGCAAAATCTTCGACCGGTATGCCTAGAATACTATTTAAAATCGAGAAAAGTGAGATTTTTCTCACTTTTCCTTTCTTCTTCCTCTCCAGTGGTGATTCCTCTCTGGCTTTGTGAGTTGCTACAGTCCGACCAGTGGCCTTAGAAGCTATTTTCTTTCGATCAAGACCTTGAACATCGCCTCCAAGTAAGTTCCTTCCTTCCATTCTTCATTTTTACATTGTTTCTTCATGGTTTCATGCCCAAAAATTAGGTTTTTCTTAGTTTAGAAGATTCTAACCATAGGAACTCTTTTCCTTCGGCTTAGAAAGGGTTTCGGGACCTCCATGGGCAAAATCCCTCAACCAATTTGAGGTTCCACTGGATAGTTTTTAAAAAAATCAAATTTTTAGGTTTTTGACCTAGGTTTTTGGTAAAAATCGAATTTTTCTTGTAATTTCTAATTTCCTTGATTGTTTGATGGATGCTTGGTTTTCATGTGGTGTTAGAGGGTTACATAAGTCCTCCTCCTCAGATTTTGGGTGAGTTCGAGGCTTTTGCTTCCAATATTGTCGTTATGCTGTCGAAATTTCAAAAATTCTAACCAATTCTCATTATTTTGTCTTTGTTTTGTAGTTCAACATGTCTCAACGCAGAGGTGTTGGTAAACATGCCTTTGGTCTTGGCATGAACCGCCCGCATCTGCCGGTTCCACAGCTCAATGAGCGGTGGTTTTGTTCTAAGGCGGCGCAAGCCCGCTTTCCCTGGTTTAAAGAGAAGAATATTGAGTCGGGGCGATGGGTGAACCTAGACTAGCTGCAGCGGTTTGATGTTGAAGCAGCTTTTGGTAGACTTGGGTGGTTACCCATCAATACGTACACTGTGACAACCCGCCCCAACCTAGTCAAACATTTCTATGCCAACTTGGAGAGAGAGGGAAATGTCAATGACTTCAGCCGAGGTAGGGAACTCCGCCTTACCACTTTCGTCAAGGGTGTCCCTATATCTTTCGACACTCACCAGCTTGTCGATCTTCTGGGGATTCCAAATGATGGTGATTTGGTCTACTGTATGTCACACCCCAATTCTACACCAACCAGAATGGTGTGATGAACCATCAATAAACCAACGGTTCAACCAGGATCTCGAATAGGCTATCTCTATTTTTTTGTTAAACCAAAACACATTCCACATTAATCAGAGATAATAAAGTAAATAGCGGAAGGCTTACAGATAATGAACTGAGGTCTAGTCATGATAAATAATTAATATTCCATTCATCTCCAAGTAACCAAAACATAATTTAATACATATTACAAATATCCAAATACGAATGTTAACACTAAGCGTATCCACAGTTGAAACGATAACTTAACTTATCACAATAGTCCTTCACAGCTTGCTCATCATAGCCGTCGGCTGTTCATATGTTGGCATGTCGGCATAATCTTCAACCGTAATACCTACAATTCAGAAACTAAAAAAAATTACACGCGCGAGGGTCAGCTCTCCAACTTGAGCTCAGTAAGTAAACAAAACAATGCAACAAACATATGCATGCATTCAATTCATATCTTTGGTCTGATTCATAAGTTTGTAATGTGCTATAGAAAAGATAGGTGGCCACCGCACCTCTATACATGAGTGTGCGGAGCCGCCCAATGAATATCGGCATTGCCGTCCCACATGCACCCACCATGGAATTGAGATAGAGCTAAAGTGCTTAGGACCGCACCGCATCACACTTCCCCTGATGCTCTACCCATACCAACACGTAAGCCCCTATTCGCGAGGGCTTGCAAACTGAGCTCGCAACTAATCAATCCTAATGTCAAACAGTGTATCCAAGGCCTCACCCTAGCATCCCTCAATACGTCCATAGAGATAGAGCTAAGGCTCCCCAGCAGAGTCAGAGACTACACGGTCCTAGACCACCTCCTCTGATACCCTACGACGTAATAGCTCTGCTAAGGTAATGGCAATACGACGATGTCAGTGGACTAGACTTGAGTAGAGATAGAGCTAGAGTTTGGTAACCAGGATGAACCATAGTGTCACGTCCTCCCCCTGATGCCCTACTCACATCAAGTACACTAACCACACATAAACATTCACATGCCTATTCCTAACATCACCATCATCATCATGTTATAAATAAACGAAATTTAATATGCATGAACAGTAATAGCAAGAATATTGGATGACATTGTTAAATGCACATTACCCGTAAACAAGCATAGAATCATTCATGGCATTGGACTCAATTAATAAAATAGTTTATTATTAACCAATTAGTTTAGGTCTTGTTCCCTCACCTTTGGTTGCTAGTAGATCCTCATTCAAGCTTTATGAATCACCTTTAAAATTACTAGAAAGACCTAACAAGTCGATAGATTTTAATTAGAATTAATTCCAATATCTTTAGACTAGCTGAAATCATAGGGTCGCAGGGTAGGGAAGCAGGGTAGGGTCGCACCTATGGTAGCAGTTTCTACGACCTAGGGATAGGGTTGGACGTGGGGTCGGTTACCAATCGACCCTATGTGCGACCACACCCTCCCTGGAACTTCCCAAGGGCATGGGGTCGATCTTGTGGTCTTGTAGGGTCGAATATCATTCGACCCTACGTGCGACCACACGTATTTTGAGTCGACCTTTCATTCTAAAGTCCATTCTTTCATGTTTGGATCCTTTGGCTTACTTTCATGGTCCATTCTATGATTGTTCTATCGCTCAAAACTACAAGTTATATACTATTCATAGTCCATAATGATTTCCTCCATGGAATCTCTTGGAACTTGTCCATGGATAGATGATTTTGGTTTCTTCTAATCCTATGTTCTTTATAACTATTCTAAAATCTCTTATTCATGTAAGGAATTAGGTTCATACCTTTATTCAAAGGTTTCTCTGAGCTTCCTCCTCTTCCTTAGTCTTCTTCTTCAAGTTTCCTTCCCTTCTTCTCTTCCTTTTCTTTCTCGTGCTCTCACATTCAATTAGGGTTTTAAAGGAGTGAAAGAGGCTAAGGGACGTCCTATTTATAGAGAAACACCCTCCAAAACAAGTCTGATTGAGTTTAGGGAAGAACCCCTTGGAATTAGGAATGTTTCTTAATTTCCGGTTTGTGCAGTTTTCCTAGGGTCAGACGTAGGGTGGATGTACTGAGACCCTACGTTTTTTTTAAAACGTGAGACCCTAGGGTGTAGGGTCGCATGTAGGGTCGGATGTAGGGTCGCATAATCCGAGACCCATGCGACCCTACAACCAAAAAGTCATGGGTTGGACTTCTATAGAGGTAGGGTCGACCCTACCTATTTAGGCATGCGACCCAACCCTCATTTTGACTATTTTTTAGTTAAATTTCATATTGGGTCTTGGGTTTCTTCACGCACTTGGTCCACTTGGCTAGACCATGATATGTAGACTGGTCACGACACGAAGTGTACGGTTAGACCGGGTTCGTGGCATGCAGGTCTTACAACTCCACCACCCTTAAAAGAAATTTCGTCCTCGAAATTTGAATGTACGGATCTTACAACTCCCCCATCCTTAAAATTAATTTTGTCCTCAAAATTAGAATTTAGGTGGGAATTCTATTTCCGCATTGCATCTTCTTCTTTCCATGCAATCTTCTCCATGTCCTGTCTTCGCCAGATTATCTTCATATAATAATTATCCCAGTTTTTGAGATGTTGTACCTTCCAATTAGTGAACTAGGCTGGTACCACTTTAATAGTTAAATCTTCTATCTACTCTAGTGGATCAGTGGTCAATAACTTTGATATGAATCTCCAATGTACTTCTTCAATAGAGACATGTGAAATACGTCATGTACACTAGACACGGACAGCGGTAGCGCTAATTGATATGCAACTTTTCTATATCTCTCCAAAATTTGTAAGGTCCAACACATATATAGGATACCACTTTCCCTTCTTGCTGAACTGCTTCTGTCACACCCCAATTTCACACATCTCAGAATGGTGTGATGAACCGCTAATAAACCAACGGTTCAACCAGGATCTCAAATAGGTTATCCCCGCGTTATCCAAACTTACACACATCCGTAATCATAATCAGAGTAAATACACAATAGCGGAAGACTTATAATAACATGAACTGAGAAACTAAGATGATATCAATAATTTAATAGCAAATTATTCTGTTTTCAACTGAGACATAAATATTTAAATACCAAATACATGTCTTAATAAATCCAATAAAGAAACCTATAAAATATCTAATCAAATACACGAGTTGCACTCGCAAGAGGAGTCGTGTGTATCCTCTTCAGCTCCAGCTTCCATTGCTGCCATGTTCCCGTACGCAGACGCATTCATATAGTCTTCAACGGTATAACCTGCATCATCAACTAAAAATATTCGACGTCGAGGGGTGAGCACACATCACGGCTCAGTGAGTAGCCAAAACAATGCAACAATACATAAGCATGCAAATAAATTTATATCTTTGGTCCGGTTTAAAGTTTGCAGTATGCAATAGAAAGGTTTAGGTAACCAAAGGTCGCGTTTATTGACCCCGCCTCTTTACACGAGTGTGTGACGTTACCCGAAGATCACGTTTATCGTCAACTCACATGCACTCAATCATGGACATTATATAACAAAGGTTACGTTTATTGCTATATAGTGCCAGACCAACACGTAAGCCCCTGTTGGCGAGGGCTGCAAACTGGGCTCGCAACTAACCAATCCTAATGCCAAACAGTGTATCCAAGGCCTCACCCCAGCATCCCTCAGAATGTCCATAGAGATAGAGATAAGGCCCCCCGATAGAGTCAGAGACTACAAGGACCGAGACCACCTCCCCTGATACTCTACGACATAATAGTTCCGCTAAAGTAATGACGATACGACGATGCTAATGCACAAGACTTGAGTTCGAGATAGAGCTAAAGTGTTGAGACCCACCAAAGGTTAACGTGTATTGACGTTCTCATCACATCTCCTCTGATACTCGCTCGCATCAAGTACATCAACCACACACATACAAGCACATGCCTATTCCTATCATCATCATCATCATCATGTTATAAACAATAAAGTAAATATGCATGAACAAGTAATAGAAATATTGGATGGCATGCTGTATGCACATTACAAACATATTCACATAGAATCAAGCATAGCATAGGACTCAAGAAATAGAAAACAATTTTTGTTATTAGCCAATTTAGTTTGGAGTTCAGGTTCCTCACCTTAGCTTGCTATAAGATACTTTTTCAAGCTTTAGAATCACCTTTACAGTGTTATTATATTGTTGGAAAACCTAACAAAGTCGATAGAATTTAATTAGAATTAATTCTGAATTTAAAAACCATTATGTAAACTGAGGGTCGGAGGTAGGGTCGGAGTCCTGATCGACCCTGGGTGCGACCCTCCCCCTAATCTGAACTTCCCGAACACTGAGGGTCGATGGTCAGGAACACCTAGGGTCGGATGGTCATCGACCCTCAGTGCGACCCTCGGTGCACTTTGGTCCAATTCCCCCTTTTAATCCATTCTTTGTGCTTGAGATCCTATGGCTTGCTCCTACATTCCATTCTACATTCATTCCATGGTCTGAAACCATGTATAACCCACCTAGATAGCTTCTATGCATTTTCCTATGGTTCCCCATGAAAACCTAACCATAGATTGATGGTTTGGGTTTATCCGAGATCACACTCTCAACATTAACTAACCTAAGGTCTGTAGAAACTCATGGAATTAGTATCCATACCTGAGAAGAATAATCTTTCTCTGCAACTCTTCTCTTTTGGCTTAATTTCTCTTCCTTCCCTTTCTTCTTCCTCTTTCCTTCTCCTCTCTTTCTCTCAATTCGATTAGGGTTGTGAAAGGAGTGAAAGTGGCTTAGGGACGTCCTTTAAATAAAGTAGGAACATCCTAAAATAAGTCCCTCTAAGATTAGGAAAGAATCCCAATCGAAAATTAGGAAATTTCCTAATTTCAATTTTAGATACAACCGAGGGTCGATGGGAGGGTCGATGATCCCGTTGACCCTAGGGCTTAAGATGTCCGACCCTCCCTTCAAAATTGAGGGTCTGACTTTCTGCTTTGGGAGGTCCGACCCTGCTTAGCTGGGTATGCGACCCTCCCTTCAAAATTAGTGTTTTTGGGTCGATTTGATACCTAGGATCTCAATCTCCTTCACGCCCTTGGTCCATTTGACTCGACCATAATGGGTAAACCTAGTTCAAGGTGGTAAGACTGGGTTAGATTGACACGGGTTTTATAGCTTCAAACCATACATAAGTGATACCTTCAAGAACACTTTGTCACTTATGGCGAACTCAAGGTCTTGGCATCTCTTCTAACAATCCTGAGCTGCCTTGGCCCTTTTTCTTTGATCTTGTCTGTCACTCGACAGGTTTCTACAATAGACTCAGGTCTTAAAATTCTTCATTCACCAACTTTATTCCAAAATAGAGGAATTTGACATTTTTATCGTACCATGCTTTATAGGTAACATTTACATGGTAGCTTGGTAGTAAATTTAATCCACATATAGCTTAGTTAGCCGCTCCAAAGCATACCGAGGTCGTATAGCAATGGAATGAGTTATCTTTCTAAAGCAATCAACAATCACCCAAACTGCGTCAACCGTTCTAGGAGTCAGTGGTAAATCAGTGACATATTTTATTGTAATGCAGTTTCACTTCCTGACTGGCTTCGATAGTGGTTGTAGTAAGCCATGTTGGTCTTTGTCCTTTAGCCTTTACTTGCTGATAATTCAGACACTGGAACACGCACTAAGCCACATCTGTTATCATTCCTCTTTACCAGTACAATATCTTCAGGTCATGATACATATTGGTACTCCAGGATGTTCTGGATATTGAGTACAATGGGTTCTTTTCATTGTCCTCTTCATGATATCCGAGTCTTTATCTTCAGGTATTCAGAATCTACCTCTGCATCTGAGTACCATCTCCACATCCAAAGTAAGTCAGGGTTAGGTTTTTCCTTCTCTAAATCTTCTTATCCCGCTCTTAGATATAGATCTAACAAAATTACTACCTTTACTTGGTCTATCAATTCAGAGATGATCTTTAATGTTGTGAATGCAAGCGAGGAACTATTGCTCCATAAGTTCATCCATAAATTCTCGCTCAATTGGATCATCACGTGTTTCTATTATATGTTACTCTTCTTTCAAATCTGAATCTATTATTGCGAAACATAAGGCAGCATTTATACTGGGTCCTTCATTAGACTTCATAATTCCCTTTTTCTTTTAGGCCTTAGCTACTACTTTAGCCTTGCTCAGTGACATCAAATATCGCGGTCCTAATCCTTCAAGTGTTCTAACCATCGTCTCTGTTTTATGTTCAACTCTTTCTGGGTGAAGAGATAAATAAAACACTTGTTATCAGATTTAATCTATAATCCTTCTCCGTATAGATAATGTCTCTACGTCTTGATTGCATAAATTACAGTTGCTAACTTCAAGTCATGAGTTGGGTGATTCTTTTCATACTACTTCAGTTATCTTGAAACATTTGCAATCGCTTGTTCTCCTTGCATAAGCACACATCCTAAACCCAATCCAGACGCATCAATGTATAAGGCAAATGGTTGTCCTGGAATAGGAATAGTCAAGATGGGAGCAGATATCAATCTAGCTTTAGAGTCTGGAAACACTCTTCACACTTGTCAGTCCAATTAAACTTCTCTCCCTTCCTGGTTAGCTTGGTAAGAGGTATTACGATCCTAGAGTGGTCCTCCATGAATCGTCTGTAATAACCTGCTAAACCCAAGAAACTTCTGATCTTTGCAATATTCTTTAGGTGTTTCTCACCATAAGAATACTTCTATCATAATAGACTCCACTTTAATCCCTTTTTATGATGCTACGTGATCTAATAAGATCACTTTATTTAATTAGGTCTCAAATTTCTTGGACTTGGCATAATGCTTTTCCCTTTTCAACTGTTGTGAAGCTATTTTAAGATCCGTTGTATGAGTTGCTTCATTCTTGGAATAAATCAAAATATCATCTATGAAAATTATGACCGACGTGTCCAACATGTCATAAAACACCCAGTTCATCAGCTCCATAAAATATGTAAGGGTATTGGTTAATCCAAATGTCATAATCGGGAACTCATAATGTCCAATCCTGGTTCTAAAATCTATCTTTGAGATATCGCTATCCAAATTCAGCTGATGATATCTTGACTGAAGTTCAATCTTAGAGAATATCTTTGCACCTTGCAACTGTTTAAACAAGTCATCGATCTGATGTAGTAGATATCGATTCTTGATTGTGAGCTTGTTTAATTCCCGGTAGTCTATACATAATCTGACACTACCATCCTTCTTCTTCACGGATTGCATTGGCGTTCCCCGTGATGCAATACTTAGCCTATTAGGACCCCTGTCTAATAACTCCCATAGTTGAGTCTCCATTCCTTCAACTCTATAGGAACTACTCTATAGGTGCCCTTGACACAAGTATCGTCCTTGGTAACAAGTCGATGACGAACTCGGTCGCATGATCAGATGGTAACCCAGGTAAGTCTCCTGGAAACACATCAGGAAATTTATGCATCACATCAATATCTTCCATCTGTGGTGCTTCGTATACCACAAATACTATATATCCAACTTCTTTCTCTTCAACGCATCTCTTCGCCTTTAGCATAGAGAGGATCAGCTTTCACTTCTTAGGCAGTGCTTCCAATAAAACTAAATTATATGCCATCTTTATTCTTGAATGATAACCTTTTCTATGCTCAAAACAACTTTGTAGAGTGTTGAGACAACCAGTCTATTTCCAAGATGACGTCAAAGTCTGCCATCTCAAGTTGATTTAGGTTGCATCAAATTCTGTCCGTCCATATGATTCAAACATTGTTAATAACACTCATCCAATACAACATCTAATCCAAAAGGGCTTAAACTAGCAAAATCTGGTATAAAGGTCTTAAGAGCACATCTAGCTCCTTAATCTCCTAGTTTTTCAAAGACTATTGCTTAAAATCTCATATATCCCAAAAAAACTCATTAGCTTACACCTTCTTTATCATTGTTGTTCTACCCTGATCTCTCTTTCATATACCTCGAAAAATATCTTGTGATTGTTACTTACTTTCTTGCTCATGCACTCTTTTATAGACATGACCATATCCATCTATTCAGCAATCTCAAAACAGATCCTCTATTTCTTCATCTGAGGTTCCTTAGCTAATTAGATTATTCTAAATTCAATCATCTTCCTTCCCAATAACTCCTTATTAACTAAACATCTTGAGAATGTGAAAATCAGAATATTCGTCCAAAAGTAATTCATTTCCTTCCTTCTAATTCAGTATGATGAAGGACACTTGTTTTATCTAGTGAACCTAGGTTTAAAAGATCAGGAGTAAATCTATGGTAATCCAACCGGCATCAAAAGATCTTTAAGTTGCACGGTGGTCCAAATATATGAAAATAGAGGCTTTACGGTTTTTAACCTCATGGTTATATGTTCTATTGAGTGTATAATTCCATTGGTCGAGACACTACAGGAGTAAATCTGGAGAAATTTTGGTACATCAATAAATCAGGTATAAATCAAAAGATGTACACTCAACATGAATAAACATTAAACTTTTTATTCAGTTCATATCTCTGTTCATGTTGTCGATCATGAGAGTGGCTCAGTTTGGTATAATCAGGACTAACACTAAAGAAATAATATCTATAACTTCAATTGACATGTTGAATCAAGAAGGTATTCTGTCAAGGTATGAGAATTTAAAATCAGGTATGTACATCCTCTATAATTATAAGAGTAAGTCAATAATGCACCACATCCTATATAACCTATCTAGTTATATGGCCATAATAGATTTGATCCTTTGCTGAAAACGTTTAAGGCTTCATCTTCAGAAAACATTCTTCAATCCTTGTCGGATCATTTTGTCATGATGCAGCTATCCCATACATCGATGGCTGATAAGGATAACCACCTTGATACACTGCTTGTTGTGCACCAAGCTTCTGCACTGGGGTGTGCGTTATTGGGACTTACTGTATGGTAGGCACTGTGTTATAGGTAACAGGTGATGGGGGTACAGTATTGCTACCAATCGGTACCGTACTTGGTTTTACCCGGAAGTATTGTTATGGCATTGGCAACTTGGATAGTGATTCACATAGCAACTTGCATAGTCGGTCTCATCTGTTGTTGCTCTTCTATTTTGTCGGGCCAAGTTTATTACAACTGTAGCCAAGGTACTTGGTAGTCCAGGTAGATTGGTTGGAGTGGCCTGGTTGTTTACCTCCTTTGCTTTGTTCCAATCTGATTATCATTATTTAGCATCTGCTCTGATGAGTTTTCACTATCCATTCTAAACCCTGATAATGGTGGGATCAAGTTGCAATCTCTTCTTAATGCTTAACGGATAATGGATCAGCTTGTGGTGGATCTCACTTAGAGTCTCCACGTCACCCAAGAGTATAGCTTTATCTTCTTTTATAGTTACTCTTATTTTTTTGTCTATGGCCATTGTTCTCTTATCTCTATTGGATTCAGCCCAAGATCTTTCCCTTTACCTTTACAGAGATTTAAGCGTTACTAACAATTTTCTTTTTTCATTCCTCTGTCATACATCGAGTTTCACATCTTGTAAGTACCAACTCAGTATTCTAATTTTCTGCTTTATAGATGCTTCCTTCTTGCTACTATATTATATCATTTGTATACTTAGGCAATTTCCCGACATATAAATCTTACCCTATATTATTTGTTTATCATGATAAATTTTGACTTCTCTCTTTCTGTTTGTGTATATATATGGTTTCACCTTTTATATGTACATTATTATCTTATTTAAGTTTTGTCTCAACCAACATAAGTGCTTATGGTGTATTTGTATTAAAGCTTTTAATTTATCCTAACTCAGTTCATGGACTCTAGTGGAAGTATTCAGGCTTCATGGGAAAGGCCTGAGAGCTCTGATACCAAGTTGTCACACCCCAATTATGCACCAACCAGAATGGTGTGATGAACCGTCAATAAACCAACGGTTCAACCAGGATCTCGAATAGGCTATCACCATTTTTTTGTTAAACCAAAACACATTCCACATTAATCAGAGATAATAAAGTAAATAGCAAAAGGCTTACAGATAATGAACTGAGGTCTAGTCATGATTAATAACTAATATTCCATTTATCTCCAAGTAATCAAAACATAATTTAATACATATTACAAATATCCAAATACGAAAGTTAACACTAAGCGTATCCACAGTTCAAACGCTCGCTTAACGTATCACAATAGTCCTTCACAGCTTGTTCATCATAGCCACCGCCTGTTCATATGTTGGCGTGTTGGCATAATCTTCAACCGTAATACCTGCAACATCAAAAACTAAAAAGAATTACATGTGCGAGGGTCAGCTCTCCAACTTGAGCTCAGTAAGTAAACAAAACAATGCAACAAACATATGCATGCATTCAATTCATATCTTTGGTCTGGTTCATAAGTTTGCAATGTGCTATAGAAAGGATAGGTGGCCGCCGCACCTCTATACATGAATGTGTGGAGCCGCCCAATGAATATCGGCATTGCCGTCCCACATGCACCCACCATGGAATAGAGATAGAGCTAAAGTTCTTAGGACCGCACCGCATCACACTTCCCCTGATGCTCTACCCATACCAACACGTAAGCCCTGTTCGCGAGGGCTTGCAAACTGGGCTTGCAACTAACCCATCCTAATGTCAAATAGTGTATCCGAGGCCTCACCCCAGCATCCCTCAGTACCTCCATAGAGATAGAGCTAAGGCCCCCCGATAGAGTCAGAGACTACACAGTCCGAGACCACCTCCCCTGATGCCCTACGACCTAATAGCTCTGCTAAGGTAATGGCGATACGACGATGTCAGTGGACTAGACTTGAGTAGAGATAGAGCTAGAGTCTGGTGACCAAGATGAACCACAGTGTCACGTCCTCCCTCTGATGCCCCACTCGCATCAAGTACACTAACCACACACAAACATTCACATGCCTATTCCTAACATCACCATCACCATCATCATCATGTTATAAATAAACGAAATTAAATATGCATGAACAGTAATAGAAGAAATATTTGATGACATGTTAAATGTACATTACCCGCAAACAAGCATAGAATCATTCATGGCATTGGACTCAATAAATAAAATATGTTATTATTAACCAATTAGTTAGGTCTTGTCCCTCACCTTTGGTTGCCAGTAGATCCTCATTCATGCTTTATGAATCACCTTTAAAATCACTAGAAAGACCTAACAAGTCGATAGATTTTAATTGGAATTAATTCCAATATATTTAGACTAGCTGAAATCATAGGGTCGCAGGGTAGGGTCGCACCTAGGGTAGCAGTTTCTGCAACCCTAGGGATAGGGTCGGATGTGGGGTCGGTTACCAATCGACCCTATGTGCGACCACACCCTCCCTGGAACTTCCCGAGGGCATGGGGTCGATCTTGTGGTCATGTAGGGTCGGATATCATTCGACCCTATGTGCGACCACACGTATTCTGAGTCGACCTTTCATTTTAAAGTCCATTCTTTCATGTTTGGATCCTTTGGCTTACTTTCAATATCCATTATATGACTGTTATATGGCTCAAAACTACGAGTTATACACTATTCATAGTCCATAATGATTTCCTCCATGAAATCTCTTGAAACTTGTCCATAGATGGATGATTTGGGTTTCTCCTAATCCTATGTTCTTCATAATTATTCTAGAATCTCTTATTCAAGTAAGGAATTAGGTTCATACCTTTATTCAGAGGTTTCTCTGAGCTTCCTCCTCTTCCTTAGTCTTCTTCTTCAAGTTTCCTTCTCTTCTTCTCTTCCTTCTCTTTCTCTTGCTCTCACTTTTAATTAGGGTTTTAAAGGAGTGAAAGAGGCTAAGGGATGTCCTATTTATAGAGTAAAACCCTCCAAAACAAGTCCCATTGAGTTTAGGGAAGAACCCCTTGCAATTAGGAAAGTTTCCTAATTTCCGATTCGTGCTGTTTTCCTAGGGTCGGACGTAGGGTCGGATGTACTAAGACCCTACATTTTTTTTAATATGTGAGACTCTGTGGTGTAGGGTCATAGGTAGGGTCGGATGTAGGGTCGCATAATCAGAGACCCATACGACCCCACGACCAAAAAGTCATGGGTTGGACTTCTGTTGAGGTGGGGTCGACCCTACCAGTTTAGGCATGCGACCCTACCCTCATTTTGACTGTTTTTAAGTTAAATTTTATATTGGGTCTTGGGTTTCTTCACGCACTTGGTCCACTTGGCTAGACCATGATATGTAGACTGGTCACGACACGAAGTGTAAGGTTAGACCAGGTTCGTGGCGTATGGGTCTTACACTGTGCCCCTAAGATGAAGGGCTTTCTCACTGATGATCTGCACCAGGAGATTTGGGAGCAGATACTTAACCTTGGAGCACCTATGAAGGCTGCTAGCTTGAGACCTGTGCCTCGGGTATACTATTGCATCATCCATTACAATATCATTCCTCAGCGCAGCCACTACAGTGAGTTGTCCCAGCTCACACAGTACTTGACCTTTTGCGTCTGCACTGGGGAGCGGATCTATCTCCCCTACATCATTATCAGGACCGTGCATCAGGCTACTCTGCCGGATCAGGCCAGTAACCTTCCATATGGCCGACTCATCACTACTCTTCTGCAGCGCTTACGGGTGGACATGAGGGGTGAGACTGCAGTTGAGGACACCATGACCCTTGACATTGACTGGGATGTCATTCTACGGATGAAGATGGACAACCTGCCGATCAGTGATGAGGAGTTAGAGGCTCGTCCTCGTCTGCTCAGGAGGGTAGCAGTAGTAGTAGCCAATGCAGCTCATGCAGAAGAGGCAGGGGATGATGGTGATGATGATGATGATCAGATGGAGGGCATTCCAGCACCGGCACCATAGCCCACACCTGTAGCGGGACCATCCCAGCCTTCTCCTGATATCGTAATGGGTATGTTTACGGAGATCCAGGATGCTCAGCGTGAGATGAGCCGTGACCTGGGGCGTCTTGCTCGCAGTCTCAGAGTCACGCAGGAGTAGGTACACTGGCTTAGGGTGGCTTATGAGTGTGACTATGACATCACTTATCCTATTCCTCCTATGCCCCCATCCCCATGATAGACTTCATATTTTTATCACTCTCTAAGCATGGTTTTTATATAACAGGATAACTGTCCTGTTTTATGGACTGTACCTTATGGCACCATTACTATTGATACACTTTTAAATATTTTAATAGAAGTTTATGATTTTTCTCACCTGTCATTATGGTTCCTATCTAGAGCATGAGTGTTTATTAATTCCACATTTAATATAGTATATTATGTTCTTTTGTATTTAGTCTCAGGCATCAAACAAATGCCTAGGGTGTGTTTTTATTAAGACTTTTAATTCTTCCTATCTTAGTTCATTGACTCAATTAAGTGTAAATATGGTCTGTTGGACAGAGCCTAAGAGCTCTGATACCAAGTTGTCACACCCCAATTCTGGCCAAACCAGAAGTGTGAGTGAACCGTCACTAAACCAACGGTTCACACAAGGATCTCAATAAGACTGTATCCACTCATACAAACCATTGCACATAACCATAATCAGAATATATAAAATACAATGAAAGTCTTAAATAAAATGAACTGAGTGATCTATTGATATATTTAATAAAATATCCAGTTATTCGAACACCAAAACATAATTAAATATCCTTACATCAATTGTATCTCCAACCAAAAATAATTAAAATAAATTAAATCAACTCCTAGAGGTACACGCAGAAAGGGCACTCGAATGAAGCGTCATGCTGGTCCTCCCCTGCTTACACGTCCAAAGCAGCTCACCTTTTTACGCCAGAGCATTCAGGTAATCCTCCACCGTATAACTTGCATCAACATCTAAAAATAGTGTATACACAGGGGTGAGCTCACAACTTAGCTCAGTAAGACAATCAGACAATGCAATAAACATATGCATGAGTAACATTCACATCATGGTATGGTTTTAAGTTTGGAATGTGCTATCGAAAGGATTGGCGGCCACCGCCCCTCTATACATGAGTGTGTGAAGTTTCCCAATGGATTAAACACCACTGTTGTCTCACATGCACCTACCATGGAATAGAGATAGAGCGAAAGCGTCCGGATCAAACATTGCCAACACTTCCCCTGATGCCCTACCCAAACCAACACGTAAGCCCCTATTGGTAAGGGCTTGCAAACTGGGCTCGCAACTTACCAATCCTATATGTCATCATGGTAGGCCCTATCCCAACATTGCTCCCTATGGCATAGAGGTAGAGCTAGAGTCTAGTGGCCAGGCCAGAGACCACAGTGCCACTTCCTCCCCTTGATACCCTACCAGCAGCAAGCATGCTAAGACAGAATGATACTAAAAGGTGCTAGTGTGAGAAATGATCCCAGACCCTCGGCCCTTCCCATTTCACACACCAAAAAAAACAATAACATGCCTAACAGTCACATCCTAGCATAGCGAGTATGCATGAACAATAATAATAAGTGAAAGTAAGGATGACATGCGAGTATGCACAAACATCAGTCCACAGAATCATAGTTATTAACAATGTTTTACTGTTATTAAATTATTAGGGTTTAGGTTCAATTCCCTTACCTGACACTTGTTTGATAGCTTGCTCCATGTCACAGAATCCAAACTTGCTATCACAAGGTCCTACACAATGTTAGGGTTGAATTAAAATTAGTTTCTTAGGGTTTATGTTGGTCGAAAAACCAACTGGGTCAAAAACACTCCTCACAGAGCATACCAGTCGTAGTACCAGTCGCGGCACTATGGGGGAAGGTGCGACCGGTATGGTCGACCGGTCCCCACAAACCAGTCTCCGGGTGGTACCTGTCGCAGTACCGGTCGCATATGGTGCAACCGGTATGGTCGACCGGTATGTCTCCGGAAGACCATACATCCGGTTCTCACCTTCCGTCAGTCACCCCTTAATGATCCTAGGATTTCTCCTATACATTCTAGGTCTGAGCACTGAGTTAGATTTGTTTCCAACTCCATTCAAGTCCTAGTTTTGATGATCTTCAACCTAGAACTTGAATCTAGGGTTTACCGACTAGATTAGGGTTTAACGACAAAATAGGGTTTAGATCAATACCTCGCTTTGCATGGTATTGATCCAATCATGACTAACCATACTAGAATGCTTAACGTAGAGGAAGGTTTAAGCACTTATCGTTGGTTTGTTGTAACGTGTTCTTCATCCAACGGCAATGGCGGCTCTTCCCTCTCCTTCCTAGCTTCTTCTCCTTCTTCAACCTCTTTCTCCTTTCTAGGGTTTGTGATGATCAATGGAAGACGTTTTAGGAGGTTTAAGGGTCCTTATATAGGCTAGGGTTAGGTTTAGGAAGCCTCCTAACATTAGGAAAGTCCTTCGATTTGAAATTTGGAAAGTGTGACCCATAGAGATCCTTTTCTGGATCTAAGCTGCGCAGGCCATACCGGTCAACCATCAATCGTTTCCATAGACCGATACCATCGACCGGTATGAAAGTTATATCATGTAATTTTGTCCGTTTTCATGCCTGGTTGTCATTCGCTCGTCCCGTCTGGCCTGATGATGATTGGAAGACCTGTTACGACATGAACTAAAGGTTTAGATTGGGTTTATGGAGTACGGGTCATACAACTCTCCCACCCTTAAAAGAAATTTCATCCCCAAAATTTGCATGTAGGTTTCACAGTCATAGTGTCCAATGCTTGCCCCATATCAGGGTTTCCCCTCTAACTTATAGGATAACTAGTGGGAGATCCGGGGGTAAGACCATCCGATTTTGCCTCCGCCAAAGATCTTAAACCTTTCTGGGAGCGAAATAGAGGCAGTGACGGATGTTATAAGACCCGCTCCATGAACCGATCTAAACCTTTAATTCATGTCATAACAGGTCTTCCAATCATCATCAGACCAGACAGGACAAGCGGATGCCAACCAGGTACAAAAACGGACTTAAAAGTATGATATTTTTCATACCAGTCTATGGTACCGGTCGATGGTACCGGTCGATCGGTATGTCTTCGCGGGAAAACTGGTTAAATCCGAAAATGGATCTCTATGGGTCTCGCTTTCCAAATCTTGAGCCTAGGGACTTTCTTAACGTAGGAAAACTTCCTAAACTCTATCCTAGTCTATTTAAGGACCCTTAAACCTCCTTAAAACTCTTTGACTGATCCTCACAAACCCTAGAGAGAAGAAAGAGATCGAAGAAGGAGAAAAAGCAAAGAAAGGAGGGAGAGGAGCCGCCATTGGCCGTTGGACGAAGAACACCATAGTTGTGAACCAACGGTAAGTGCTTGAACTTCTCTCTAAGTTAAGCATTATAGATGATTAATCATGAATTGACAATACCATGCAAGGCGAGGTATTGATCTAAAACCCTTAAATTTACCGTCAAACCCTAATACAGTCGATGAACCCTAGATTCGCATTCTAGGCTGAGGATCATCAAAACGAGGACTTGAATGGAACATGAAACAACTCTAACTCGTTACTAAGGCCTAGAATCCATAGGAAAAACCCTAGAACCAATAGGGGGTGACCGACGGAAGGCGAAGACCAAGTTAGTGGTCTTCCGGAGGCATATCGGTTGACCATACCGGTCGCACATGGTGCGATCGGTACTGCGACCGGTACCTCTCGGGGACTGGTCTGTGGGGGACCGGTTGACCATACCGATCGCACCTTTCCCTATAGTGCAGCGATCGGTACCTACGACTGATGTGCTTTGTGCGGGGTATATTTTGACCAGTTGGTTTTTCGACCAACGTAAATCCTAAGAAATTAATTCTAATTTAACCCTAACATCGTGTAGGACCCTGTGTTAGCAAGTTTGGATTCGGTGACGCGGAGCAAGCTAGCAATCAAGCGTCAAGTAAGGGAATCGGACCTAAACCCTAATAACTTAATAACAGTAAAACGTTATTAATAATTATGATTCTGTGGAATGGTGTTTGTGCATGCTCACATATCATCTTTACTTTCAGTTATTATATTATTCATGCATACTCGCTATGCTATGATGTGATTGTTAGGCATGTGATTGTTTTCGTTGGTGTGTGGTATGGGAAGGGCCTAGGGTCTGGGATCATTCCTCACACTAGCACCTTTTCATATCGTTTCTATCTTAGCATGCTTGGTGCGGGTAGGGTATCAGGGGGAGGAAGTGGCACTGTGGTCTCACGCCTAGCCACTAGACTCGAGCCCTATCTCTATGCCGTAGGGAGCTGTGCTGGGATAGGGCCTACTGTTATGACATATATGATTGGTTAGTTGCAAGCCTAGTTTGCAAGCCCTCTCCAATAGGGGCTTACATGTTAGTATGCGTAGGGCATCAGGGGAATTATTGGCGGTGTTAGATCCGGACACTTTAGCTCTATCTCTATTCCATGGTGGGTGCATGTGGGATGACAGTGGTGTTTGATCCATTGGGCAGATTCACACACAATCGCGTATAGAGGTGCGGTGGCCGCCAATCCTTTCTATAGCACATTGCAAACTTATACCATAATGTGAATGTTACTCATGCATGATGTGTGTTGCATTATGTGATTGTCTTACTGAGCTAAGTTGTGAGCTTACCCTTGTATATATACATGTTTTTAGATGTTGATGCAGGTTACACTGTCGAGGACTACGTAGATGCTCCTATATATGGAAGAGCTGCTGCCCTGGAAGTGCAAGCAGGGGAGGACGAGCATGACGCTTCATGCGAGTGCCCTTTCTGCGTGTACCTCTAGGATATTTAATTTTTTATTTTATTTATTTTATTTATTTTATTTATTTTATTTATTTTATTTATTTTATTTATTTTATTTATTTTATTTATTTTATTTATTTTCAGTTGGATTTATAAATGATGTAAGGATAATTATTTATGTTTTGGTATTTTGAATAATTAGATAATTTATTTATCAATAGAAGTACTCAGTTCATTATTATCAAGACTTTCCCTGTATTTATTTATCTTCTGATTGTGGTTATGTGCATTGGTTTGTGTTAGTGGACGTGGTATTATTGAGATTCTGGTGTGAACCATTGGTCCAGTGACGGTTCACTCACACTTCTGGTTCAGTTGGAATTGGGATGTGACAGATGTAGTTCCCTCTAACAAATTTTCCTTCCGGATATATTGGCTTAACAGTCCCAACTTCTAGAAGGTCATCTGGCGGGAAGGACGAGTGGTATTCTATTTGTTTTATCCTCCGGATGAACACTTGAAAAATTTTCTAAGTCATGGCTCCTTAGGTGTTCTGGAGGTTCCAACGGAGCTTGTTTCCTCCGGGAGCCTATGTTGCTCCGATAAATTGGGCACCAAAATTTCAAAATGTCACGACCCTTGGCTTTTTCGGAGGCTGATTTTAACTTACCAGACCTCCGGTCCCATGGAAATCTAATGGTTTTATAAGGCTTGTGGGTTTTCATTTTGAACCCACACTGTTCATTTTTCGGAGGGAAGAGAGAAAACACACTCCTTAGTATTTCCCAAACATCCTTACTCCCTTCTTGGTGATTTTTTTGATGGCCATCAGCGTTTCCTTATTCCTTCGACATCATCTGGTAAGTTTCTTGTTGTCTTATTCTCCATTTCCTTTGAGTTTCAATTATACATCCTGGGTTTTCTCTTTCGGTTAGAGGGCGATATACAGAGTAATCGGACCCATGTGTTAGCCATTTCTCACTTAATATAGTTTGGTCCCCTAATTTTCTTCCTTCGTTTAGTGCAGGCCTCATGGCTCCACGCAACAAGGAGGGTAGAGCTAATCGAGCATGACTGAGCCAGGTTCATTTTGTATGAGGCCAGCCAACTTTGGGCCAAATTTAGACATGTTGAGGTTAAGGCTGGTAGATATATGGCCTTCGAAGACTGGGAACGGTTTGCCATGAAGCTACACTTCAATGACATGGGCTGGATTCTTGCTTTGCGCATCAGGGATGATGTTTATCCCAACCTAGTGTGCCATTTCTTTTGTAACCTGGGTCACGTGGTAGGAGAAGACGACGTCTTGCACCTTACTAGCAGGGTGAAGGGCATCAACATTAGTTTGGATATTGACAGTCTAGCAACTATTTTGGGCATATCCACTGAGGGAGCATGGATTTATTATAGCCCAGGAGAAGACATAAACTACCCGGACGACAAGTGGGAGACCATCAGAGAAACTTTCATCCAACCAAAGAAGTTGGACTTGGAGGAGGGTAATATAGAGCTAGACTTCTTCTCCATCCCTAGGGTGATCAGTCGGATTGTGTAGCTTGACATATTACCTAGGTCCAGTCACAAGGACGAGTTGAACTATTTCACGATGTACGTGTCTTATAGCATCCTACAGGGAGAGCGTTTATGCCTTCCCTACCTTATCCTACATCACATATTATTTATTGCTGAGCACTTGGGCAGAGGTAAGTTGCCCTATGGTCGCTCGCTGTCTCGTATTTTCACTTACTTCAGGGTAGAGACAGTTGGTGAGGAGATCAAGAATGGGAAAGAGTCTTCCCCCTTCAGCTGGACTTCCATCATTAAGATCAAGCTTCACGAGGTAGTGATGGATAATCCTATACTCGAGGCCATTAGGAGATCCGAGTGGAGAGTACGACGTTGGTTACCTATGCTCGTAGAGTAGTTGCCCTACAGGATAGTGATGATGAGATGGATGTCCATGAGGGACAAGAGGCTTCTACTTATGCAGCAGCTGCACGGCCTTGTGGTCTCATGGCCCGTGTAGAGGAGATGTTTGCTACTTTTCATACTCAGCTTAAGGAGTTGAAGACGAACCAGTAGACTATCTGTCACACCCCAATTCCGACTGAACCAGAAGTGTGAGTGAACCGTTACTAAACCAACAGTTCACACCAAGATCTCAATAAGACCGTATCCACTCATATAAACCATTGCACATAACCATAATCAGAATATAATAAAATACAACGAAATTTTTAAATTAAATGAACTGAGTAATCTATTGATAATTTAAATAAAATATCTAATTACTCAAACACCAGAACGTAAATAATTATCCTTACATCATTTGTAAATCCAACCAAAAATAAATAAAATAAATGAATCCAACATCCTAAAGGTACACACAGAAAGGGCACTCGCATGACACGTCATTGTAAGACCCGTATCGAACAAACCGCTCTTACCACCTTGTATCAGGTCTTCCTATCATGGTCGGGTCAAGTGGACCAAGTGTATGAAGAAACCATAAGCTCAGGTATGAAATTTAACACAAAAACAGTCCATTATGAGTGTGTGGTCGCATACCTAAACAGGTGTGATCAACCACACCTCAAAATAATGCAACTATAGGAATTTTGGTCGTGTGGTCACATGTTTCAGAGGGTGTGGTCGACGGGTTCTGCGACCCCACATCCGACCACACGGATTCCAGACAGAACCAAATTTAGGAAACCTTCCTAATCCGAAGGGGGTTCTTTCCTAAACTCAGTAGGGCTTATTATGGAGGGTTTTGCTCTATAAATAGGACGTCCCTTAGCCTCTTTCACCCTTTTAGAACTCAAATTGAAAGTGAGAGAAAGAGAAGAGAAGGAAGAGAAGGAGAATTTAAGAGGAAGACTAAGGAGGAAGAAAATTCAGAGAAAACTCAGAATCTTCAACAAGCTTAAGGTATGAAAATATTCCCAATGTTAAATTGAGAGCCTAGAATAGTTCATGATAGAGATAGGATTTAGGTGAAACCCAAATCATCAATCCATGTATAAATTCCAAGAGAATCCATGGGAGGAAATTATGTGGACAATGGATTGTGTATAAAATAATAGTTATGAGCCATAGAACAATCATAGGAAGGACCATGATGATAAGCCAAGGGATCCAAACATGAAGGAATGGAGTTGAGGATGAAAAAGTCGGTCATCACACGTGTGGTCGCATGATGTGCGACCACACGAGACACACATATCCGACCACATGCCCTCGGGAAGTTTCCAGGGAGGGTGTGGTCGCATGTGTGGTCGCAGGATATGCGACCACACCCTGCGACCATACACCCTGTGGTCGTAGAAACTGAAACCATAGGTGCTGCCACATCTGCGAACCCTCAGTTTTTGTTAGTCTAAACTACTGAAAATTAATTTTAATTTAAAATCTATAAATTTGTTAGGTTTCTAAGTGGTCTAAGAGTGAATTACGAAGCTTGAACGAAGATCTATTATCGACCAAAGGTGAGGGAACAAGACCTAAATTAATTGGCTAATATTAAACTATTTTTATTTATTGAGTCCAATGCCATGAATGATTTTATGTTAGTATGCATGTATTATGCATTTCACATGTCATCCAATATTCATGTTATTACTGTTCATGCATATTTAATTCATTTTATTTATAACATGATGATGATGATGATGCTAGGAATAGGCATGTAAATGTATGTGTGTGGTTAGTGTACTTGATGCGAGTGGGGCATCAGGGGGAGGATGTGACACTGTGGTTCATCCTGGTCATCAGACTCTAGCTCTATCTCTACTCAAGTCTTGTCCACTGACATCGTCGTATCGCCATTACCTTAGCAGAACTATTACGTCGTAAGGCATCAGGGGAGGTGGTCTCAGACCGTGTAGTCTCTGACTCTGCCGGGGGGCCTTAGCTCTCTCTCTATGGACGTATTGAGGGATGCTGGGGTGAAGCCTTGGATACACTGTTTGACATTAGGATTGGGTAATTGCGAGCCCAGTTTGTAAGCCCTCGCCAATAGGGGCTCATGTTGGTATGGGTAGGGCATCAGGGGAAGTGTCATGCGGTGTTTGATCCAGGCACTTTAGCTCTATCTTTATTCCATGATGGGTGCATGTGGAACGACGATGGTGTTTGATCCATTGGACGGCTTCACACACTCGTGTATAGAGGTGCGGCGGCCACCTATCCTTTCTATTGCACATTGCAAACTTATGAACCAGACCAAAGATATGAATTGAATGCATGCATATGTTTGTTGCATTGTTTTGTTTGCTCACTAAGCCATGATGTGTGCTCACCCTTTCGACGTCGAATATTTTAGTTGATGATGCAGGTCCTACTGTAGAAGATTATGTGAATGCTCCAACGTACGGGCATGTTACGGCGATGGATGCAGAAGCTATGATGGAGTCGCATGATTCGTCGTGCGAGTGCAACTCATGCGTCTTTGATTAGATTTATTTGTTGGATTATTCAGAATATGTAATTGATTAATTTATTTTATTTTATGTCTTAGTCTTTTGGAGATAATTGGATACTTTATTTATGTTATCATTGTTAGATACTCAGTTCATTAATATTGAAGAATTTCGCCATTGTTTATTTACTCTGATTATGGTTGTGGATGTATATTGTTTAAGCAAAGGGACACGGCCTATTCGAGATCCTAGCTGAACTGTTGGATCATAGATGGTTCATCACACCATTCTGGTTGGTGCAGAATTGGGGTGTGACAGTCATGCACGTCCTCCCCTACTTGCACTTCCAGGGCAGCAACTCTTTCATATATTGGATCATCCACGTAGTCCTCCACAGTGTAACCTGCATCAACATCTAAAAATATTGTATACACAAGGGTGAGCTCACAACTTAGGTCAGTAAGAAAATCAGACAATGCAACAAACATAATGCATGAGTAAAATTCACATTACGGTCTAGTTTTAAGTTTGCAATGTGCTATAGAAAGGATTGGCGACCACCGCACCTCTATACACGAGTGTGTGAATCCGCCTAATGGATCAAACACCATTGTCGTCCCACATGCACCCACCATGGAATAGAGATAGAGCTAAAGCGTTCGGATCAAACACCGCCAACACTTCCCCTGATGCCCTACCCATACCAACACGTGAGCCCCTATTGGTGAGGGCTTTCAAACTGGGCTCGCAACTTACCAATCCTATATGTCATCATAGTAGGCCCTATCCCAACACAGCTCCCTACGGTATAGAGATAGAGCTAGAGTCTAGTGGCCAGGCCGGAGACCACAGTGCCACTTCCTCCCTGTGATACCCTACCCTCACCAAGCATGCTAAGATAGAAGTGATATGAAAAGGTGCTAGTGTGAGGATGATCCCAGACCCCAGGTCATTCCCATTCCACATACCAACGAAAACAATCACATGTCTAACAGTCACATCCTAGTATAGCGAGTATGTATGAATAATATAATAACTGAAAGTAATATGACATGCGCGTATGCGCAAACATTAGTCCATAGAATCATAATTATTAACAACATTTTACTATTATTAAATTATTAGGGTTTAGGTCCGATTCCCTTACCTGATGCTTGTTTGATAGCTTGCTCTGCGTCACAGAATCCAAACTCACTATCACAAGGTCCTACACAATGTTAGGGTTGTATTAGAATTGTTTTCTTAGGGTTACGTTGGTCGGAAAACCAACTGGGTCAAAACACTCCTCACATTGCGGACCGGTCACAGGTACCGGTCGAGGCACTCCGAGGAAAGGTGCGACCGGTATGGTCGATTGGTCCCCACAGATCGGTCTCCGAGAGATACCAGTCGCAGTACCGGTCGCATAAGGTGCAACCGGTATGGTCGACTGATATGTCTCCGGAAGACCATATGCTCGGTTCTCGCCTTCCGTCGGTCAACCCCTATTGATTCTAGGGTTTCTCCTATATATTCTAGGTCTGAGCAATGAGTTAGATTTGTTTCAAACTCCATTCAAGTCCTAGTTTCGATGATCCTCAGCCTAGAACTTGAATCTAGGGTTTATCGACTGTATTAGGGATTGACGGAAAATTCTGGTTTAGATCAATACCTCGCCTTGCGTGGTATTGATCCATTCATGACTAACCTTCTATAATGCTTAATCTTAGATGAAGGTTCAAGCACTCACCGTTGGTTCGTAGTAGGGTGTTCTTCGTCCAACAGCAACGACGGCTCCTCTCCCTCCTTCCTTAGCTCTTTCTCCTTCTTCGATCTCTTTTTCCTCTCTAGGGTTTGTGAGGATCAATGAAAGAGATTTTAGGAGGTTTAAGGGTCCTTAAATAGACTAGGATTGAGGTTAGGAAGTCCCCCTTATGTTAGGAAAGTTCTAGGGTTCAATATTTGGAAAGTGGGACCCGTAGAGATCCGGTTCCGGATCTAAGCAGTTTGCCTGTGCAGACATACTGGTTGACCGGTACCATTTACCGGTATGAAATAATTATCATACATGGTCCATTTTCGTACCTGGTTGTCATCCGTTCGTCTCGTCTGGCCCGGTGATGATTGGAAGACCTGTTATGACATGAATTAAAGGTTTAGATCAGGTTCATGGAGTGCGGGTCTTACACTATCCTCTTCGAGTTAGGCAGTTTGAAGAGCATACAAATCTCCACGTCTAGTCAGTTGGATGACTTGGAGACCCAGGTGGCATATATCCAGGATGCCATGATCACTGTAGGTCATCCTGAACATTATATCAAGCGTTGACGTATACCTATAGTAGGTCATCAGAGTGGGCCATCATTTCCCTCTACTGCTGATCCCTAGAGATCATACCATTTACTTTTCTTGTTTCCTTTATACATGTGACTATATGGTTCAACATTTTTATATTAGGGAGATAAAAACTCGATTTTGTGGGTTGTATCTCATGTCATTAGTCACACTTCTTGTAAATGGCATTGGTAGGGTAACTGTCCAGGTTGTTGACTGTACCCAAATTTTGTACTCGTCATTGGTATACACACACACACACACACACACACACACACACATAGTTCTTAGTTAATATTGTGCATGATTCTCTTCTTGTAATGTGGTTTGAACTAAGGTATTATTTTCCTACTTACTATTGTTGGTTTATACATATCTTTTAAGTTTAACCTTAAGCATCTGTCATTAACACATGGCAACGCGTGCGTAGGGAAAATCCATATGTAGAATCAGAGTCGTTGTGCTCTGATATCATGTGTTATCACAACCCATTCTAGGGAATTGGGAGTGATGTCCAGGTTAACCCACAAGAAAGTCCTAATACTTCTAGCGATCGACAACTATAGTGATCTACCATGCAAATCCCATAGTCTACATAGGTAATGACCACAATAATAATGAAAGAAATTAGAAAAATAATAGAGGAAGCGGTAATAAATGACAAATGTTAACTACGTGATATCGTATCATAAAATAAGTCAGGTCTTATGAACTTTCACCACAATAGTCTTCACAAATACCATAATATCTCATATACAAATATCCCAAATTAAAGAGTAAATCTATAAACATTGTTTAGGATATATCTCAATGTCTATCCACATCATAGTCAAAAGTAAAAGGAAAAGTATAGAGAGAGGTGCGTCAAGTGTTGACGCAATCACTGCAAGTACAGCCCTCACCATGTTCTCCAATAGCATCCTTGGCATCAGTAGCATCGCTAACCAACGAGCCCTCCATAAACTCAGCCACAGTGTCATCACCTGCATCAACATCTAGAAAAGAAGTATCGATACGAGGGTGAGCTCCAATCCCAGCTCAGTAAGAAGTTAGGTATCACATGCATGCATCATCTAATAAAATTAAATGAGTTCATTAATTAGGTCTCTGGCTAAGGTACTACTATGGTGTCATATTGAAATTCAGCCAACGCTTTCGGTCCTGCCTATGGTCGCTAGCTTCCAACTCTCATACATCGAGAAAGGTAGAAGAAGAATACGAGATCTCAGATCACTAAACTCCATCTACAAGTGAACCCCCATCCAGGTCCTCCAAACCCTTCAAGCCCGTTACCTCCCACCATAGACTCCTTCTCACGCCAGCTACCGTGCTCCCATACATCACTGATTCTTCCCTCTGGTTGCCTAATGTAAGACCCGCACGCCACAAACCCGACCTAACCTTACATTTCGTGTCGGGACCCGTCTACATATCATGGTCGAGCCAAGTGGACCAAGTGTGTGAAGAAACCCAAGACCCAATATGAAAATTTACCCAAAAATAGTCAAAATGAGGGTAGGGTCGTAGGTTTTAACAGACAGGTCCGACCCTCCCATCGACCCTCACCATCGACCCTCAACCATGGGTCGCAGGGTCTATGAGTTGTCCGACCCTCCCATTGACCCTCACCATCGACCCTCGACATTCGGGAAAAACAGCACGAACCGAAAATTGAGAAACCTTCCTAATTTCGATTGGAACCTTTCCTAAACTCAATGGGACTTATTTTGGGAGGTTTTGCCCTATAAATAGGACGTCCCTAAGCCTCTTTCACTCCCTTTACAACCCTAATTGGATTGAGAGAAAGAGAAGAGAAGGAAGAGAAGAAGAGAAGGAAAACTTGAAGAAAAGGCTAAGGAAGAAGAGGAAATTCAGAGGAACTCTGAATCTCAGCAAAACTAAGGTATGGATACATTCCCCATGAATTATTTAAGACTTTAGAATGATTTAAGAAGATGATATGATTTAGAGGAAGCCCAAATCATCCATCCATGGTTAGGTTTTTGTGGAAAACCATGGAGGAGATCATTAAAACCATGTAGGTGAATAAAGTATAGTTCTAAACCATAGAACATGTATGGATTGTGGAAGTAAGCCATAGGACCCAACCATGAAAGAGAGAATGAAATCTGATATTTTCGACTCAAACCATGGAGGGTCGCACCTAGGGTCGATGGTGGATCCGACCCTAGCATCGACCCTCAGTGTTCGGGAAGTTCAGATTAGGGGGAGGGTCGCACCTAGGGTCGATGGCAGATCCGACCCTACCTCCGACCCTCGGTTAACAGAATGGTTTTTAAATTCTGAATAAATTCTAATTAAATTTTATCGGCTTTGTTAGGTCTTCTAGAAATATAATAACATTAAAAAGGTGATTCTAAAGCTTGGAGGAGGATCTATTAACAAGCTAAGGTGAGGGAACAAGACCTAAACTAATTGGTTAATAATAAATTGTTTTTATTTCTTGAGTCTGATGCCATGAATGATTTTATGCGTGTATGCTTGTAATGTGCATTCAACATGTCATCCAATATTTCTATTATTACTGTTCATGCATATTTAAATTTATTGTTTATAACATGATGATGATGATGATGATAGGAATAGGCATGTGAATGTTTGTGTTTGGCTAGTGTATATGGTGCGGGTAGGGATGGTATCAACCGGTACAGCCATTACCGTTCTTCATGGGGTGTATATTGTGCCATGGTCTATTCAAGTCATGTCCACTAAGCAAGTGTTAGTGTGCTTGATGTGAGGGGAGCATCAGGGGGAGGACGTGGCATTGTGGTTTAGCCTGGTCACCAGACTCTAGCTCTATCTCTACTCAAGTATTGTCCACTAACATCGTCGTATCGCCATTACCTTAGCGGAACTAATATGTCGTAGGGTATCAGGGGGGGACGTGGCATTGTGGTTCATCCTGGTCACCAGACCCTAGCTCTATCTCTATGGATGTATTGAGGGATGCTGGGGTGAGGCCTTGGATACATTGTTTGGCATTAGGGTTGGTTAGTTGCGAGCCCAGTTTGCAAGCCCTCGCCAATAGGGGCTTACGTGTTGGTATGGGCAACCGGTACAGCCATGCCGTTTTCATGGGGTGTATATTGTCCATGGTGGGTGCATGTGAGGCGACGGTGCCATTTTCATTGGGCGTTTCCACACACTCGTGTATAGAGGTGCGGCGGCCACCTATCCTTTCTATAGCACATTGCAAACTTTAAACCAGACCAAAGATATGAATTGATTGCATGCATATGTATTGTTGCATTGTTTTGTTTACTCACTGAGCTCAAGTTGGAGAGCTGACCCTCGTGCGCACAAATCTTTTAGTTTCTGATGTTGCAGGTATTACGATTGAAGATTATGTCGACACGCCAACATATGAACATGTGATGGCTATGATGAGCAAGCTGTAGAGGACGAACATGGTTCATTAAGCGAGCGTTTCAATGGTAGATACGTTTAGTGTTTAGTTTTCGTATTTGGATATTGTAATATGTATTAAATTATGTTTTGGTTATATGGAAATAAATAGAATATTAATTATTTATCATGATTAGACCTCAGTTCATTATCTGTAAGACTTCCGCTATTTACTTTATTACCTCTGATTAATGTGGAATGTGTTTTGGTTTATCATATATGGGATAGCCTATTTTGAGATCCTGGTTGAACCGTTGATTTATTGACGGTTCATCACACCATTCTGGTTAGTCCAAAATTGGGGTGTGACACCTAACCTCTGGAAGCATGAGTCTATTGCCACTATCTTGATCTTTACTGGGAGGGCATATGAAACAGGATAATGTCACCATCTATGACTTTTATATGCATCAGTTTACTATGGCTGCAGCCCAGCAGAGACACCCGGCTCCACTCCCATAGATCACTGTATGCCCGTTAGAGTGTTAGAAATTCCAACATGATGTATGTACCCATGCTCCCAGATGCCATACACACCATCATACATGGGTGTTCATATACATAAAGAAGTAAATTGGACTATTCCCCAGCAAGGACCCTCAGCACCACTCCCATCGTTCACCATGCCCCCATTAGTTTAATAGCATAGCAATAACATGGCTCGTGTATTGTGCTCCCACATGCCACACGCCCATCATACCCAAGTAATTTAAGGGTGAAAGTGATTAGAATGGGCAGGATGATTGAGAGAGAATGGATAGGGTTTCTAGAGAGAGAAAGTGATTAGCATTTCTAGAGAGAGAAAGTTATTAGCGTTTCTAGAGAGAGAAAGTAATTAGCGAGTGTTTTAAGGTTCATGCTAATGGCTTCTACCAGCGGCTCCATGCCATTGGCTGGACGAGGCGGAACTACGGGTATGGTAGAGGTGTTGGAGGGGGACATAGGGTTCAGTCGAGCTCTTTGGCGGAAGGAGTCCAAAGTAAGAGTCTATCGATTTGCGGTTGGAAATTCTATGAATACCAGATCTGAGGGTGGATTGGCTTCTAGTTTGCAGTAGAGATCTACTTTGGGTCTCCCATTTATGGTTGCTCAGGTGGAAGGCAGGTTAGAGAAACAAACAGGTGCTGGTACATAGATGGTGGGAAGCACGATCATGAAGGATCAACAATTTAGGGTTTCACAGGGCTTTGACTAGTCAAATTTTAGGGTTCCTTCTATGAACCCATTCTTGGGATGAGGTCTTGAAAACTCTAGTGTACTTACTGAAGGTTTTTTCATGGCGTAAGGGAATGATCCTTTTGGAGCATCTTCCCAGGTGGTGTTACATCCGACGGCTATGGAGAATATGAGGGATCGGAATAACGATGATGACAACCAGATGCTTCTGGGTGGTTTGATGCAGGGATCGAATGCAGATGGGGATGGATCTCTGGTGTTGGTGAATGGCCATGGTGCCGATACAGTTGGTTTTCAACCACCGATGAATCCTGGGATGGTAAGTGTTGATCTGGGAAAGTTTCTTTGCTTTCCTTCCTAGGACACTCAGGTAACTAAAAATAGAAACAATGAAGATTATGAAATCTTGGAGGATAGGGAGGTTCGTGCTCCTGGTTTGACACACAAACGGTGTCAGCGGACTGCGAGGGAAAAGGGGAAGAAACTGGCTGAACCATTGCCTGGAAATGTTGGAGGTTCGATGAAATCTCAACCTGGGGTTTGATCTTTTGCCCAGGTTACCAGGGATTACCTGATCTGAATGATTTGCTTGAGCTGACGGTCCCAGGAGGGGTGACTAGGGTGGTGCTACCACAGGAGGTGGTGGATAAGCAGTATGCTTTATACCAATTAGCTCTCATTGGTAGAGTATTCGTGCAAGGAATTTTGTTGAGGGATCTGCATCGCATATTGGCAGAGCAATGGGGTCCCTCATTGAATTTCGAGATGACTGCTATGGGGAGGGAATATTTCATATTCTGATTTTTCTCGAAAGAGGCTCTCATGGGTATGTGGAAGAGAGGTAATACGAGGGTGAATGGCCAGTTGTTAAAGATGCAACTATGGGATCCATGTTTTAATGTCGATGATGTGCAGATGGGTCATCATCTACAATGGATCAGGTTAACTGGACTTGGGCTGCAGTATTGGAATGAGGACTTGCTATTCTCAATAGGGAAGGCTTTGGGCCACCTAGTTGATGTGGATAGAAACACCAGAAATAAAGTGATTGGTCAATTTGCTAGATTACAGGTGGAAATGGTGAATGGAGGGAGCCATCCAGAGGAAGTGATGGTAGAACATTAGATAACAGGCCAACGTATTTTATTCAAACAAAAAATAGAATATGAAAATCGACCTATTCAGTGTGGGAAGTGTGGCATTTTTGGGCACAGAGTGTAAAACTGTCCTACTCATAGTAAGGGAGCAGAAGAACAGGAGAAACATGGCAATCTTGTTGCTAATCATAACATTGGTGAACAGGGTGCATCTCGGGTTAACTCAATTGGACGGTGGGCTGATGTTGAGGGAGATGAATTAGAGGATGGATTTGATGATGGCAATGAAGATGGGGTTCCACGTATAGCAAATAATGAGTTGGGTGATGATGAGGTTAAGCCAGTTGTGACATTTAGAACGGTAGATGATAGCTTGGTATTGGACCAGGATGGTGAGAAGGGAAACGTATGTAGGTGATACTGGTGGATAATAATCCATTACCAGGTGTAAGTTCCCTGGTGAAGGGTAGTGAAGTGAGTACTGTAACATCATCACCTAGGAGCTCTGTTACGCTTGGTTCTAGGGGCTGAGTAGAAGTAGAATTCGAAGATGTGGCTGCAATAGATGGGTTTTTAAATCATGATGGTGGGGACTTCACCACTATTGGAAAGAGGCTGCTAGGAAGACAACCTAGACGTGGTAATAAGAAGATAGATATAAAAGGGAGCCAGGACCCTATTGCCGTGGAAATAAAAAGGCTGATCGATCAAGTGCTCATGAGTTACACAAAAAATGGTCTCAATGAAAGTTGTTTTTTGAAATATGAAGGGAGTCTCAAACCCCAAAACGAGACAGTTATGGAGACGACTGTTGAATGAGCATTATCCGTACATCATGGTATTGCGGAGCCAATGGTAAGTTCTCAAAAAAGTCCAAAACTAATGTTGGATAGATGTGGCTTTATGATAGAGGTAATTCATAATACTAGGGCTGATAGAGTGCTATGTATTTGGATTATCTGGAAATGTTGGAGTTTCTTCTTTAATTTTGTCTATTTAAGATTTACTGAAATTCCTAGTTACAGCAATTTCTCTCACCCCTCTTGATTGTTTTCTCTTCTTGTTCTATATTCGGGTTGATAAGATATGTGCAGAACTAACACACAACTCGATAGGATAAGTTAGAGTTTTGAATTTGAAATATAATTTTGAATTTGCAGTATAGGTCTAAACCATACACGATGGTCGCATTCTATTCCTACATTTATGGGGATTCATCCCAGTTGTAATTTGATACTTGTGCTTGTGGATAGATATTGGTGGCAAAGGGGTTAAGACATCTCAAATTAACAAGCCATCTTTGCTATAGGATCTTAATTCAGTCTAATACAAAAATATGCAGAGAAAAGTAATAGAAAAAGATTCTTATCGTGAAATCTATCCATCAGAAACTAATGAAACTTGGGTTGAATGGTCTTTATAACAATTACGAACAACCCTCCAAAGTTGAAGAAGATCGGAACAAATTTGAGGAAGTTATGGGGCCCACAAATAGGCTGGACCTGGTAGCACTTGGCTCTGGACTGCTCCACTGTAATTGTGTGATTTGATTTTAATTCAGCAAAAGAAATTGATGAGGCTCTTAGAAACAGTGTCGCCAGCCAAGGGATAGTAGATCGAGATCAAAGAAAACACATGAATTGCAAGGAAAAGAAGAACAAGAGGTTGAGTCTCACAACCAGGTGAGGCTCAACCAGAAATTAATTGATTCTCAAATTTTCTGGAAAAGCTCTGTTGCCGCCAGTTACTTCTATTCATATTTATAGATTGAACCCTTACATTTAAGATAGAAAAGAACTAAATCTAGTAAAACCAACCTTCCTTTATAATTTAGGAAGGCTCTAAAACAATAAAATAGGAAAGTCCTAAATCTGAAAATAGGAAAGTAAATACTTGGTCTCCAAGTAATTGAAACCTACTAACAATCTATCCTAAATATTAGGAAACTAACCAAACAATGAAATTAAGAAACTAACTTTAGGAAAGAAATAACAAAAGAGTGAACAAATATTTCAAAAAAAATCTGTTGGTACTGTTCACGTGAACAGTACCACGTGAACAGTGTTGACCATGTGGGTTGGTTGTCTTCTTGGACTGCATCAACTCCCCCCCACTTAAAATGAACTCGTCCACGAGTACGATAATGATGAAGAATGATTTCACTGGGTTCGGTAGGCAACGTCTTCTGATTTTGAAATTTTGGCTGTGCTTTCAATGTTGGAAGAAAATTCATCACTTTGGGTCCACTTTCTTCAAGATATTTAAACGGTATCACAAAGTCAATATGCTCAACATCTTGAGGAAAGTCAAGTAGAATCGTGGTATTCATGGGGATTATCTTGTTCAATTCTTCATCTTCCGCAATTGTCTCCATAACACCATGATTTTCATCAAAACTGTGGTCACATTTGTCAATCCCTGGAGTTTTAGCAAAGGCATCAAAATTATCCACATCTACTTTTGGGGCAATCAAAACCATACTGCTGATTATATGGATTCCATATGAATCCTCACCATCATCCGTGACATCCGTATTAGGGACAGGAGTGCCATCACTTTGCGGCTCACATACCTGTGTATCAGATCGGATATAATCCGCTCTGATTTGAAACATTAAAAGTCTTTTATACCCTTAGGGTTTGGGAGGTATAAATACAACTTTTTAACCTGATTTCAATTTCCTCATTCACTCCTCTCTTAGACTCGAGTCAACGGCATCCTCTCTCACTTTCTGGTCACTGCTTCTCTTTGAACTTTGGACAAACTAGGGTTTTGACCGTCGACCGCCAAGCTTACAGCAGTCGAGCTCTCTTCCCACTCTCAACTCTCAAGTTTCCTCTCTAAGTGCCTATTTGGTAACACTTTGCTCCCACTCTGCTTTTGATTCGGACTCCCAGGGAACCATTTGGGAGCCAGAAAGTGTTTGGTAACACCATGTTGATTCTAGCTCCTATGGAGTCAATCGGTTCAAAAAATGACTCTCAGAGCCAAAATTTGGGAGTAAAAAATACTTGCTTTTCTAGAGCAAGAACCAAAAGGGAGACCCACTATCCTCCACTACCGTCGCCTCCACCACTAGGATATCCATATATATTTTGACCCAAATAGGGTTATCCACATTCCAACCCAAATAGGGTTATCCATATTTTGACCCAAATAGGATTATTCTTAGATCTAGTAGGACTATCTATCAGTCCACATGGACTATCCAGATCCTAACCCATAGGATTTCTCATCCATTCAAGCATAAACTTCAACTTGAACAAAGAACATAATCATGCACAAGCATAAATCACAGTCATAAAATTTAATCACACCTGAACTACGATTGTGAACCTGATTTTCAGAATAATTCCATAATACGTAGGCAATCTGATGGATACAGATTCGGTTCCATGATATCAAACCACTTGATTTGGTTTGGTTTAACAAATAGAGTCTAGCATAGGAAAGGCATAAGAGACCAATTTTGATCGGGCGGTTTGGGTGCCTAACCCCTTCCCATAACCGTAACCGATGCTTACCCAATCTCTGATGGACCAGAAATCCAATCTAAGGGTCGTGAGTCAATCAAAGTCTTACCTTAGGGTGAGATTTCACATTTTTAAGGTCCTAGACCTTAATCTAGGTGGCGACTTCTAAGATTTCCATCTTTGTCCTCACAGTGGCGACTCCACTGGGGATATAAACGTCAAACTCCAAAATGAAAACTTTCCTTGTGTGAATTGGATGCTAGATTTTAGGATACTATATTTATGAAATTATGAAAATAACCAAACAATGAAATTAGGAAACTAACTTTAGGAAAAAAATAACAAAAGAGTGAACAAATATTTCAAAAAAAATCTACTGGTACTGTTCACGTGAATAGTACCACGTGAACAGTGTTGACCATCTGGGCTGGTTGTCTTCTTGGACTGCATCAACTCCCCCCACTTAAAATGAACTCGTCCAAGAGTACGATAATGATGAAGAATGATTTCACTAGTTCGGTAGGCAACATCTTCTGATTTTGAAATTTTGGCTGTGCTTTCAATGTTGGAAGAAAATCCATCACTTTGGGTCCACTTTCTTTAAGATATTTAGATGGTATCACAAAGTCCATATGCTCAACATCTTGAGAAAAGTCAAGTAGAATCGTGGTATTCATGGGGACTATCTTGTTTAATTCTTCATCTTCTGCAATTGTCTCCATAACACCGTGGTTTTCATCAGAACTGCGGTCACCTTTGTCAATCCCTGAAGCTTTAGCAAAGGCATCAAAATTATCTACATCTACTTTTGGGGCAATCAAAACCATACTGCTGATTATATGGATTCCATATGAATCCTCACCATCATCCGTGACATCCGTATTAGGAACAGGAGTGCCATCACTTTGTGGCTCACATACCTGTGTATCAGATCGAATATAATCCGCTCTGATTTGAAACATTAAAAGTCCTTTATACCCTTAGGGTTTGGGAGGTATAAATACAACTTTTTAACCTGATTTCAATTCCCTCATTCACTCCTCTCTTAGACTCGAGTCAATGGCGTCCTCTCTCACTTTCTGGTCACTGCTTTTCTTTGAACTTTGGACAAACTAGGGTTTTGATTGGAGCAACTAAAGATTTTACCTTTAATTTTTGTGGACAATCTCTAGCAAAGTGACCATATACATTGTAGTGATAGCATTGCATATCTGTAGCTACTACCATGGGAGTTTTACCTTTATCTGTCGTTGGAGTAGCATGAGATGTAGTCCTATGGCTTTGTTGATTGGTGTGGGGTGTTTCACTTCATAAGAATTGGAGGTGGGCTTCAGTGTTGACTTCAAAAGGTCTTCGGCTTGGAAAACTTTATCAACACAGTCGTTAAGCCTAGCAATATCAACCACACCCATTTTTTCTCCAATCTCAGGTCGCAACCCCAAATAAAACCGATATATCATCTGATCATCATTGTCTCGTGATCCTGACCGTGCACATAATTGATGAAATTGATATACATAGTCTTTCGTACTCATATTACCTTGTCAAAAATTGTTCAGCTGGTCATGCAACCTTCTTTGGAAAGACCGAGGCAAATACTTTTCTTTTAATTCTTCCTTCATCTCCTCCCAAGTAGTGGGTTCTCTACGACTCCTCATGAGACTATACTCATATTACGCCACCAATCATGAGCACCCTCGACAAGTTTAGAGCAGGCCAATTGCAGCTTTCTAGGTTCGGGAAGGCTAAACCAATCAAAGTAGTCATCTAGGCATTCACCAATCATGAAAAGCTTGGGGGTCTTGTCTTCCATGGAACTCCTTAAGATCCATTCGCACTTTATGGGTTTGATACCGAATAGGTTGATTGCCATCATAGTCTTCATAGGGTGGGTCTTGGTATTCTTCTCTAGGGACTCTTTGGGGAGCCCTAGGAACACGCCTTGGCATTAGGTTGGCTATGGGAATTTCTCTTCTAGGGGCTTCTAGTCTGGTAGGATTATCCCGTTCCTCCAAATTACTTATTCTTCCATCCATACTGTCTAACTTGGCATTCAATTTGGTCAATCATTGGAGAACCAAATTAACAAGGTCATTGAGATTATTGGACTAATTAGGAGAGGTAGAACTCTCCTCAGCCATGCTCTGATACCAAATTGATGCCAAAGGGGTTAAGACATCTCAAATTAACAAGCCCTCTTTGCTATAGGATCTTAATTCAGTCCAATACAAAAATCTACAGAGAAAAGTAATAGAAAAAAAATTCTTATCTTGAAATCTATCTGTCATAAACTGATGAAACTTGGGTTGAATGGTCTTTATAACATTATGAACAACACTCCAAAGTTGAAGAAGATAGGAAAAAAGTTAAGGAAGTTATGGGGCCCACAAGTAGGCTGGACCTGGTAGCGCTTGGCTTTGGACTGCTCCACTATAATTGTGTGATTTGATTTTAATTCAGCCAAATAAATTGATGAGGCTCTTAGAAACAGTGTCGCCAGTCAAGGGATAGTAGATCGACATCAAAGAAAACACAAGAATTGCGAGGAAAAGAAGAACACGAGGTTGAGTCTCATAACCATGTGAGGCTCAACCAGAAATTAATTGATTCTCAAATTTTCTGAAAAACTACTACCGCCAGTTACTTCTATTCATATTTATAGATTGAAACCTTACACTTAAGATAGGAAAGAACTAAATCTAGTAAAACCAACCTTCCTTTATAATTTAAGAAGGCTCTAAAACAATAAAATAGGAAAGTCCTAAATCTGAAAATAGGAAAGTAAATACTTGGTCTCCAAGTAATTGAAACCTACTAACAATCTATCCTAAATATTAGGAAACTAAACAAACAATGAAATTAGGAAACTAACTTTAGGAAAGAAATAACAAAAGAGTGAACAAATATTTCAAAAAAAATCTGCTGGTACTGTTCACGTGAACAGTGTTGACCATATGGGCTGGTTGCCTTCTTGGACTGCATCAGATATCCTTCTTCTCTTCACACGTTTCCTCAGGTGCAAATTAATTGCAGGACCTTTTTGTTTTTTTATTCCAAACCTCAATAGGGATACCTTTTGAATATTATCTACCAGCGCTGGGATTGATTTCAATTTGTGATTGCTGAAATATTGAATGGAAAAGTTAGCTTCAGTAGAATAGAAAGGGAAATGTCCCATTAGTTCTGCTTCAAATTTTTCCTGGTATTGACATAATGGTTGTTACAAGAAAAGAATTGTTTCGTTTGTTGCCTTTCAATATTACATGCATTCCAGATGGTTCATAGTATGTAAGCTTTGAAACCCTATTTGCCTTAACAAAGTCACATAACAAGGTGAAGAGAAGTGGCACTTTCTCTGGGATATACAAGAGATACATGGCTTAGGAGGTTGAACTGAGAAGTGAGCCAACCTACAGAAACCTGTTCCAGGTATATATTCATCTTTTGTTCTCTTCCTTTAACAAGGACTATTCAGCTTTGGGTTTGGAAAAATATTGCAGGGAAGCAAAATGGAGTTTCCTTAGAAATAAGGATAGAGAAGTACTACAAGCCTATAAAACAGATCCTGTTTAAGCAAGGCTATATAATCTTTGATGCCTAACATGTACTTAATCAGAGAACTTTTCTTAATGTTTTTCTGATGTGGGATTAATGCTTCTGATAAAATAAAAAAAAAAATGAGCAGGGAAGCCTAAATACTTTTCTTTGTCATCAGAGGCAGGAGAAGAATACATTACCGCTTAGGTTTCTCACATTAATGAGTAATTTGGCCTAAGTACTTCCTGTGTTAATTATTCTACATCAAGAGTGGCTTCTTGTAGCTTTGCTGGAAGTAGGGTGTTAGTGTTGGGTTGGTTTATGTATTCCAGCTAGTGAAAATCAATGTTCATAACCCAAGAAAATAAAAATAAAATAAAAAAAATACAGTACGAGAATTGTTTGGGAAGTTCTATTGATACCTTTATTGCTCGAGGTTAAGTTGCCACTGGAGCAAAGTTATGCTAGTTAGCTTTTCAATAAATAGGAGACAGCATATCATATGGATTTTTTGCTTCTAGTAAATAGAAATTGAGTGTTGGAGGATTTTTCCTCCTTGTTAAATAGTACAACTAGATCGTCCACCGAATTCTCATTTGGAGAAATAATGTTTGTGTAAGTTGGTCGTTCTCTTTTCATATTGTTTTGTTTTGCCCCCTTTCCTTATCTATTTTGGCTTCTTGTGTTTGGTAAGTTCTTCTATAATTATTATTAAGCATAGATAAGGAATATTATTAAGCATGCTTCTAGTAAATAGCAATATGCTTCTTGTGTTCATGAATAACAACTATTTTGCAGCAAAATAACATACAATATAAATGTTTAAAGCATTCTACACTATGTACATCGAATTGTTGTATTTTGGGATCATTCCCGCTTTCCTTTCTCATTGCCCTTGGGACTCTGCTCCTCTACAGTGTGTATCTGATGGTATCTAGTTTCAATAAATTACATTATTTTTCACAAGGAGGAGGGGAAAAAGTGAAGTCCTAAAATCTTATGCTAAGCCAGTATCAAGGCCAAGGCCAGGTGTCAGCTCCCATACATGGTCTTATGACTTTAAGACATGGAATTTGAATCTCTTCCATATCTTCAATAATTTGGCTGACTGAATCAACTCTTGTACGAGCTCTTGGTGGTTCATTTATTTGACCATAGAGGCATAAACTAGAGGTACTTTTGATTCTGGAATATTTTGGCATTCCTATGTTTTTTCTACTCTTTTTATTTTTATTTTTGTTTTTGTATGATTATAGAATGACTCCATTTCATTTTTGTTATGAGAACTGAATCCCTTTCAAAATAGCTAATGGGTTTGCCTAATTGAGAGGAGGGAAGGAAATATTAGTTATTGGCCACTTGAATCCCTTAAAATATGTTCCATAGCTTCAGCTATTCTTTTGTTGCAAATCATTATATTGATTAGGTGCTCTTGCCAAGAACATCATAAATTATTTTGAGGCAGTGCTAATCGAAGGTTTTTATTTTTTCTTTAAGGGGTGGGGTGAATAAAATATATTAAATTGAAGGGAAACAAAGAACCTAGAGGATCTAAAAACAGGATCAGCCCAAGTCTTGGTGTTCACTTAGCAGATGCCATTTAATTTATCTCAGATGTCCATTGGATTTCTGGTATAGGCCACCATGTGTTGGGATGACATTATGGAAATAATCCATGGGTAGTGGACTGCATGGAATGAAGATATTTTTTTGTGGCATGCTAGCTCTTTATCAGTTGGAATGCTGATTTTGGGCTCAATTATGTTACATGAATAGATGATGATGTGAGTAACTTTGGTCTCAATTAATCTGCCACATGGATGTGGCATATAGACAATAGTGTGGCCATGTCGAGTTACATCTTTTATTTGGTTAGACATACTGCTCCCATTTTACCTCTTTTTCTTTCCATCAGATCCCTTCTCAAATTCTATGGCACATGTCAAATGAGAGGTTGCCTCATATATTATAAAGTTTAGGGGATATTAGTGCCTGTAAGACTACCTTTGCTTTAGTACAGCTGGTTTCATTTGGTTATAATTTATGGCTTTCTAGATTGAGGGAAAGCATATTGTAATTGTATGTTGCAGACTAGCTCAGACATTTGGTATCATGTCTTTGACTTGTTTTAGGTGGATTGGGTTATGCTGGTAGAAGCAAGTACCATAGTGGTTGCATTGCTGAATATTCCATCTGGATTAGTGGTTTCCTGGTCTTCTTTGTAGTTCTCTTGGAGCACTTGCTCTATGATAGTTGAATGTATGTGCAACCAAAATGCTAGATTTTGTTGAAAATGCATACGATGGTCTTTTTGTAGACCTACATTGTTTCATTTTGGATCTAGATGGTCGCAAACTACCATTGGCAATTGAGAAGGAAAAATGTTAAGTGTTGTTGTGTTGGTCTTCACTTGGTGGTGTCCTGAATTACTTCATTGGAGTTTCTTCTAAAACTCTTAATCTGGTCCAAGCTGCTAGACTTAAATTGTTGTGGACAACAATTTCATGAAGCATAACCTTGTATCTTCAAGGCTTCAGTATAAGAATTAAATAAATGTACTCTTTTTCTGTTATGAATTACATGCAAAACAGGATTATCTAGGTAACTGATATATGAAATGATGAAAGAAATTGGGATAAGAATTTAGAACATTTTCATGAAGTTTCTCTCCTATATTTTATTTTATTTATTTTTGCAAACTAAAATGGTATACACCATTAGTTGTCTTGCACTCAGGGTTACACCTGTTCCTATTTTCAAAAAGGTACCTCGAAAAGAATGGAGTTTTCTGGTCAAATGGTGACTGTATCTATTTCTATTTACCGATACACCATTTCTCGTTAATGTTTTTTGTGCTTATTCATGGATGTGAATGTAGACCAGGTGGCTGAGCTGGTTTGAGCTCGTGTGCTTGCTTGCTACTAGAGGTGATGTAGGGTTTTATTGGTATTTCTTAAATAGTTCACATGAGGGCCCGGTGGTTAATGTTTGGTATTCTCACACTTAGTTTTATCAGTCGGCATATTTTTCTTGTTGATTGTTGATTAAATATGCTATATGATATTGCTGGGCAACACAAACCTAGAGTCCATCCAAATCATTAAAAAGCCAGGAGGATCCTTGAGGGATTCATTTCTAAATGAAGGGATAATTATCAACTTGAAACTTTCAAAGATGTGTGTAGGGGATGCACTGCACATAAAATTTCATGGTTTAACTGAAGATACTGTATTTTACTTTTCCTGTCACAAGTTTTCTCATCTATATCGTATCATGCTTAGTATCAAGACAACATGGTAGTCCTTAACGTATAAACTATAATCTTATAATGCATCTTCAATAATGTTTCAATAGTCCAAATATGAAATTGATTTGTTTGACTTTATTTCCATATATAAATCAAGTGGGTGGGGTTCCTTTGTTTTTTTACTATATATATTTAGAAGTTTTGTATGGAGAGAAATGAGTTCACTAGCTTGCAAAGCTAGCTATAGTACATGCAGAAGGCCATCATCAATACAAGCATGTGAGAACTACTGTAAGGACCACAGGAGCAGCTTAATTAGGTAGTCCCTATTCAAATTCTTAAATTAATGCATAAGACCTCAATAATGGGTCCCACATAACTAAAGTAAAATCTTTCACAAAATTATATAAGTACCCTTTAACCTTTAGTTGGAATCATCTTCTTGTTTTGTAATGCTTAATTGTGTGGTCAAAACAAATTGTTACTAGTTAATGATAATTAATTAAATATGTGACCACAAGTGCACAGTATCGTGCAGTAATGGGTCGATCTCAGGGAGGAATCACTATTATCCTAACTTAAATAAGGTAAAACGTACTAAAGGGATTTGAATGAATTAACACCCTAATCACTTCATATAAAAACTACTCAAGAGACAATAATAACCAATTCTTAACGGCACAAAGATTTATGAAACCACTATATTAACCATAGAGTAACACAGATTTATTGCATGAAAGGAACAAAATTAAAAATAAAAGAATGTAAGAAAAAACTTATCTCGTTGAAAGATTTCTCTGTCGTTACTCGTCGTTTTGTTGTCACTCCAAGGCGATGCGCAAACGATTATAAATGGAGTCTTCTCCCCTAAATTAAATTAGTAATGTGGTACAACCTATATTGTTCTACCCTACTACAAAATTCTAAATCTGAAATTAAAATTTAATAAAAGAAATTAAGCAAGAAGAACACAACTTGAAAAGAAGAAATTAAGACTCTCAAACTCTCCCATAAATTTTTAAAACTAAACAAAAACTTACAATAGAATTCTTGGATAATTTTTCTATTGCTGAGCATCATATATATATATATGCAAATGAGTAAAGATCACAATCAATCTTTACAATTGGATTACAAGGGATTTTGGGGAGATAATTTTGGAAAACAAATGCCAACCTAGTAGGTTCATTGTATGTGGACAATTCTTGAGTAGAAAAAGATCTTGCAATAACTCATTATATCTTTGACATCATTATCTCTTCTTGAAAACTTCCATAATCGATTGGAGCTTTCATTTTTTTCATGCCATGCCAATCTCGACATGTGTTATCAATCTTGAGAGAGAGAAAAAATAGGAAACCCCAAAGATATGACAATCTCCACCTTATAAATTCAATTTCAAATCAGTAGGGAATATTTTCTCAAAAGAATGGAATCTCTCACATGAGATTGGGCCACTTTTTGACTTTGTCCAAGGCTGATCTTATACACAAAATTTGTGACTCTCCTTATAAAATTTATCCATATGTATAGTTGCTGAGTTGATGGGTGAGTTAACTAGACAAGATTACCAAAAATGCATAAAATGGTCTTTTCAAGCTCGGATTTCTCCATTCTTTTCTATAAACATAAAAACAACATTAAATACCCGAGAAGCATCATAAATAGAATAAGAGATGCATACTTTATGTTTTAAATTCACACATAAAATGTGTTCATCAGATTCCCCCACACTTGAGCTTTGCTAGTCCCGAGCAAAGAAAAATATAAAAAGAAAATAAAATAAAACCCTAACTCACTTTCATAGAAATCATAATTTCACTTAGTACGTGCAACAAGCCTTTAAACTCATAGGTCATCCCTAGTGGAGGAGTTGTGTCTTGTGAGTGTTTTCAGAGAATAAACACAAAAAATTCATAAAAAAATTTCAAACTTTAACTTTGGTATTTGAGGAAAAAGAGTACACACACATTCCATTAGTCAAGACACTCAATTTGGGATCAAAAAAACATAGAAACCCCCATATTTGAACTTTGCTACCTCATATGATTCGAACACTAAGGTCGCATCTCAATTAGGAAACCTTGTTATATCTTCCAAACATATATCTCCTTAAGGTGAACACTTTGTAACATACTGGTAACCAGGCCCAAGATTAGCTTTCAACACTTATGTTTTACATTTTTTTTCTCTTTTTTTTTCTCTCTAAGCTACTCCACTACAATTGGCTTTAGAAGTGTAGGTGGTTATGCGTTTCCATGTTACTATGTAGCTTCACTTTTGGCATTTATTTTTAAGGACATTGATGCTAAAGAGTACTTTTTTTTAACAAAAGCCTTATCCAAGAAATTTCAATCAAGACACCTCGCTTTTTGAGGAGGAATGCCCTCTCTAGTTCCAAGAACAAAAGCTCTTATGTTATTATTTTTTATTATTATTATTTTTTCTAGTACAAGGAGGTCTCAACTTTATTCAAATGTTTAAATTACCAACTATAACCATAAAAGATTTATTTCTTCAGATGAGGTAAGATGTATTTTCTAACTCGATTCCCACCTCAAGATACAGCCTAAGTACTATCCTCACATAGGGTTTTATTACTTCGCATGTGATAGTGTCCTAGGTCTCTTTCTCCTTCCTCTTTTGTATCAAAATCATAGAAATAGTGATTGACTTTCCCAAAAATCAAAGTTAAAAATTTAAAATTTGCAATGAAAGCCCAAAATTCATTTAAAATTTGTAATGAAAGCTTAAAATTCATTTAAAATTTGCAATGAAAGCTTAAAATTCATTTAAAATTTGCAATGAAAGCTCAAAATTCATTTTTTTAATGAGACTTCAACCCTTCCCCCATACTTAAATCATGCACTGTCCTCAATGTATCTAAAAAAAATAAAAGACAAGGACAAGGGGAAGAAAAAACTCCCTAAATCAAGGATCGATGTAAAAAGGCTCATGGAGATCCATGACCTCTTCAGTGGAGTCGTGTGGAAACTCCAAAAATGGCTTCAGATGCTGGCCATTCTCTTGTTGGTTGCACTTGCACCTAGATTCAAAATCTCAATTGCACCCGATAAGAAAACATTTTGAACAATATAAGGGCCCTCTCAATGGGATCTAAGTTTACCAGGAAAAAGATGCATGCGGGAATTATAAAGCAAAACCTTGTCGCCAGGGGTGAAAGACTTTCGAAGGATATGTCTGTCATGGTAAGCCTTGGTCTTGTCTTTATAGATGCGGACATTGTTGTAGGCATCATTCCTTAATTTATCCAACTCAGAGAGTTGGAGTCCTCTATGAGTACTAGCAACTAAAAAATCAAAATTTAGTTTCTTAATGGCCCAAAATGCCTGGTGTTCTAATTCAACTGGTAGATGGCAGGCTTTCCCATACACCAGACAGTAAGGGGATTGACCAAGAATGGTCTTGAAAGCGTTTCTATAAGCCCACAAAGCATCTACGAGGCGAATGGACCAATCCTTACGAGTCAGATTGATAGTCTTTTCCAAAATATGCTTGATTTATCGATTGGACACTTCAACCTATCCACTGGTCTGAGGGTGATAAGGGATTACCAATTTATCGGTAATACCATATTTTTGAATAAGGGCCTCAAATGGTTTGTTGCAGAAGTGTTTCCCCCTATCGCTAATGATAGCTCGGGGGGGAGGGGGTACCAAATCAGGATAATATATTCTCCTTTAGGAATTTAATGACTACCTTGTGGTCATTGGTGTTAGTAGCAACAACTTTTATCCATTTGGACATGTAGTCCATAGCTGACAAGATATACTCATTCCCAAAATATTTTGGGAACGGACCAATAAATCGATGCCCCAAACATCAAAAACTTTAACCACTAGAATTTGGTTGAGTGACATCATATTTCACTTGGTAATACGGCCTAAAGACTGGCAAGAGGGGCATGCCTTATAGTAATTAAATGCATCCTTAAAAAGACTACCAGTAGAATCCAGACTGTAAACCTTGGCTGCTGTCTTACTTGGCCCAAAGTCGCCACCATACGCCTGATCATGACAGTAAGACAATACAGATTATTTATTGTTCATGGTCAGGTACACATCTCCTTATAATTTGGTCAGGGCAATTCTTGAACAAATACGGATCGTCCCAAAAATAATACTTGACATGGAAATGGAATCTATACCTATCCTGGGTAGACCAATGGGAAGAGGTTGCATCTGTTACCAAGTAATTTATAATATTAGTGAACCAAGGTTCACTAGATACTCTAAACAACTGCTCATATGGGAAAGATTCATTGACAGGTGAATCGACTGTCAAAGAATTAGGCAGTCAGGATAAGTTGTCAGTAACTTATCCCTGGTTTATCCCTAATCTCTAAGTCAAACTCTTGTAAAAGTAAAACCCATCTAATGAGACGGGCTTTGGCATCCTTTTTCTGCAAGAGATGCTTGAGGGTGGCATGATCCGTATACACATTGACATGAGATCCTATCAAGTAGGCACAAAATTTCTCTAAAGTGAATACAACAGCTAAGAATTCTTTTTCAGTGGTGGTGTAGTTAAGTTGTGCATCATTTAAAGTCTTATTTGCATAACGGATCACATGGGGCAACTTGTTGACCATTGCCCAAGGACAGCTCCTAATGCAAAATCAGAAGCAATACATATGCTCAAAGGGCTCTGTCAATATGGGTGCCTGAATGATGGGTGGCAGTAGTCAAAACCTTTTTGAGTTGATTAAAAATCTCAAGGCAGCCAACATTAAAATCAAAAGGCTCATCTTTAGCAAATAAAGAGGTGAGAGAATGAGCAATCTAACTAAATTCCTTAATAAATCGCCGATAGAAACCAACATGTCCTAGAAAGGAGCGAATGTCCTTAACAAATTTGGGAATAGGTAGCTTTTCAATCAATTTTACCTTGGCTCTATTAACCATGATCCCCTATTTGGAAATGAAGTGATCCAACACTATGCCTTGTTTTACCATGAAGTGGCATTTCTCCTAATTTAAAACTAAATCCTTCTCCGTACACCTGACAAGAACTAGGGAAGGATTATGTTGGCAATCAGAAAAAGTAGACTCATGCACAGAAAAATCATCCATGAATACTTCTAAAAATTGCTTTACCATATTTGAGAAGATGTTCATCATGCACCTTTGGAACGTGGTAGGGGCATTGCATAGCCCAAAAGGCATGCGCCGGTAAGCATAAGTTCCATAGGAATATGTAAAAGTGGTCTTGTGTTGGTCATATAAGGCAATGGAGATTTGGTTATAACCGGAATATCCATCTAAGAAGCAATAGTATTCATATCCGACCTACCTCTCTAACATTTAGTCAGTAAAAGGCAAAAAAGAAATGATCCTTTCACTTTGTTGTATTCAGCTTTTTGTAGTCTATGCACACTCTCCACCCTGTTATGATATGAGTTGGAATCAATTCATTGTTAGCATTAGCAACTACAGTGACTCCTGACTTCTTTGGTACCATGTATTAGACTTACCCACTCACTGTCCGATATGGGATATATGATCCCATGATCTAAGCACTTTAGAATCTCTTTCTTAATGACTTTCTTCATCATAGGATTTTCCCGTCTCTAAGGTTCCCTTGAGGGGTTGGTACCTTCCATAAGGTGTATATGATGCTGAACAATAGATGCACTAATAGTCTTGATGTCAGCAACAGTCCAACCTAAGGCTTCCTTGTAGTTTTGTAAGAGTTTGACTTACTCTTCTTCCTAACTAGAAGTCAAATCAGATGCAATAATAACGGGAAGAATCTGGTCAGGTCCTAGGAAGGCATATTTCAAAGTGGATGATAACTCCTTTATTTCTAAGCTAGGTGGTTCAACCATTGAGGGCTTGGGAGTAGAAGTGGATAGAGGTCTTAGAGGTTCCGCAGATGTGTGGATACTCTATGCCTCTGATGAGAAAGTGTCCTTTACTCCTCCCAACTTTTCCATACATTGTAAGAATTTCGAGTCAAAATCAATGTCAAAAAGTGGTCTCTACATGGTCAGGGAATTCTTGGAGCATATGTACTTCCTCATTAGGTTGCTTACCCAATCTAAATACATTTAAATCAACAGTTTGGTTGCCAAATGACAGTTTTATGAGACCGTTCCTGTAATTTATCAGTGCATTACTTGTAGCAAGAAACAATTTTCTTAAAATGATAAGGATTTGATCTCTATTAGAGACAGGATGTGTTTCTAAAACAATAAAATGAACAAAAAAAAAAATTCCCTTACCTTTAACAAAACATCCTCTACCATTTCCTTAGGAGTCTTTACAGAGTGATCAGCTACTTGAAGCAAAACAAACGTTGGTTTCAACTTTCCCAATCCTAATTGCTGGTAAACATGATAAGATAGAAGATTTACACTTACACCTAAGTCTAGCAGAGCATGATCAATAAAGGTGTTGCCTAAGATGCAAGAGATGGTAGGACAGCCTGGGTCCTTGTATTTGGCTGCTATATGATGGTTTAGAAGGGAATTTAAATGTGTAGCCAAGAATACCTTTTGAGAATTTGACTAATCCATTTTTGTGTGCATAAGTCTTTAAGTAATTTTGTAAAAATAGGATTTGATCAATTACATCCAAAAGTGGGATGTTTAATTCTACATGTTTGAAGACCTCTAAAATTTTATCAACTAAAGTAGTCTTCTTTCGGTTTACTAACCTATTAGGGAATGGGGCTGGTGGAGTAAAAACTCTGTCTGGGACATTCTCTTTGGGTCTTTCAGGTACATTAGACTAACCTGAAGAAAGAGGCTTAGTAGCTACCTCAGATTGGGGAACATCAACGGGGTCAACTATGATTTTAGTCTTTGGTGCTTCATCCCATATGTACTCTTGGCCACTCCATAATGCATGGACTACATTACATTGTTTGGAGGGTCCTGATTGATTCTCTACGCCATTCACCTAAGGGTTTGGCCTATTTGGTTGTGGGTGATGACATGGGTTGGTCTCTGGTTGGCTAGACAGAATACCCTTGTTCTTTTCACACATCAGGGTAACCAATTGTGTCACACCCCAATTCTGGTGTAACCAGAATAGTGTGATGAACCATCAATAAACCAATGGTTCAACCAGGATCTCGTATAAGTCGTACCCACCATATCAAACCACACATACATTCCACAGTAATAATCAGAGATAATAAATAATTAAGCGGAAGTCTTATAGATAATGAACTGAGTGTCTAACAATGATATAATAATTATTTAATCTAATTATTTCCCAAAAACTCAAGACATAAAGGTAAATAATCCGTTACATGTTCCAATAACAAATATAGCTAAACTAATAAAAAATGCACTGGTTACACTCGCATAAAGGATCATGCACATCATCAACAATTTCGACGTCCATGGCTGCAATGTGTCCGTACATCGACGCATTCATATAATCTTCAATAGTAAGACCTGCATCATCAATTAAAATATTCGACGTTGAAAGGGTAAGTACACATCACGGCTCAGTGAGTAAAACAATACAATACAACAAACATATGCATGCATTCAATTCAATATCTTTGGTATGGTTTTTAAGTTTGTAATATACTATAGAAAGATTTGGTGGCCCCACACTTCTATACATAAGTGTGTAAATCCACCCAATGGATCAAACACCATTGCTGTCCCACATGCACTCACCATGGAATAGAGATAGAGCTCAAGTGCCGGATCACACGCCGATAACACTTCCCCTGATGCCCTACCCATACCAACACATAAGCCCCTATTGGCAAGGGCTTACAAACTGGGCTTGCAACTAACCAATCCTAAATGTCATCTAGTGTATCCAAGGCCTTACCCCAGCATCCCTCAATATGTCCATAGAGATAGAGCTAAGGCCCCCCGATAGAGTCAGAGACTACACGGTCAGAGACCACCTCCCCTGATGCCCTACAATGTAATAGTTTTGCTAAGGTAATGATGATACGATGATATTAGTGGGCAAGGCTTGAGTAGAGATAGAGCTAGAGTCTGGTGACCAGGTCAGAGACCACAATGCCACGTCCTCCCCCTGATGCCCTACTCTCATCCAACACATTAACCACATACACACACACACACACAAACACATGCCTATTCCTATCATCATCAATCAACATGATAGTAAATAGACATAAGTAAATATGCATGAGCAGTAATAACAATAATATTAGATGACATGTGAGATGCACATTACAAGCATACAAATATAGCAACATTCATGGCATTGAACACAATAAAGTAAATAGTTTGTTATTATCTAATTAGTTAGGTCTTGTTCCCTCACCTGTTAGCAAAACTCGATCTCCCCAAGCCTTGTAATTATCTTTGAATAGATTTAATAACCTAAAAGTTATATGAATTTAATTTAGGATTCATATGTAACATGTTACAGTAGTCAAAAATCAAAACAAAACACTGATAGGTGTCTTATTGGTCCTATGGTTTCATACTGTGTCGACCTTACTGCCTACGATCGATACCCTATGGTCGCACCATATGCAATCGTACCTGCGACCATATGGTTTCTAAATTCTTCCTGAATGCCTATGGTCGATACTTTAATCATGCTGGTCAAGCTATGGTCAACCGTAGCTGCGACCTTGAGATTTTTGGTTACAAACTACATTCAATTCCGAGTCCTTCTTGGGTCAACTCTTCAGCTCTTCAATCGGATTTATCCTAATGATTATTCTAAGACTATATTTCTTAGTTTTACCAACTAATTACTCTAACCTATTCTCCATGATTTTCCGCTGGAGGCTTGCTTAGCAATTCTCATGGTTGCATTCTTACGTTGGGTTTGGTATCTCAATTTACATTAGAAACCTTTACTCCTAGTGTTCTAAGGCTACAGAGACAAGGTTCATACCTTACTTGTTGTAGAGTGTCTGTGGAACTCTTCTCCCAGTCTCCTCCTTTGTCTTCTCTTCTTCTCTTTCTTTTCCTTCTCTTTCCTTCTCTTTCTCTAGGGTTTACTATTGTTTTAAAAGAGTAAAAAAAAGGCTGAGGAACGTCCTTTATATAGAGAAAAAAATCTCCATATAGAGTTCTCCAACATTAGGAAAGAAATCCTCCTCAAATTATGAAAGTTTTCATCTCGGAGTCTAATCTGGGGTCTCACGGTCAATGGCCTACGGTCGCAGAATCCGTCGACCATAGGCTCAAAAAATCAACCATAGGGTTCTGGATCAGTGACCTTTGTTTCTTACCTTTTGGTCAACCATACCTACCCAGGTATTTGACCATACGCATACTTTTGAGCATTTTTAACTCGATTCATACCTGGTTTTGTGATCCATCTTCACACGGTCGGTCCACATGGTCCAGTAATGATAGGAAGACCTGGCACGACATAGTTAGACCAAGTTAGTAGAGTGCGGATCTTACAAATTGGGTGAGTGTCCTCTCCATACTAGTATGCCCTGCCATAAGAGTTACCACATTCTTCTTCAACTCACTGAGTCTGGTTGGCTCACCCTGTTAGAAAACCCAGGGGATTACTGAAAATTATCTTGGAGAACAAAATTCGGTCTAGGAGGAGCATATGGCCTGGTGTGACTAGGTGGACCTTGATTTGGAAATTGGATTAGGTCCGCATAATTCCTTTGGTTCTAAGAGAAATTTGGGTGATTTCTCCATCCTGGATTGTAAGTGTTATTATATGGATTGTAAAGTGCACTTACATTCGCATTCTGAGAATTTTCCCCTGAAGGGTATTTCTACATTGTGTGTCCAGGAGTTTGACACCAGTTGCACATTAGGACTTGCTTTTGGATAGGGTCTCTAGGAACTAAAGCTTCTATCATTTTGATAAGGCTATCTAAGTGTGCCTCCTTAGCTATTATGCCATCGAAAAAGTAACTTTTACCTTTTTGGGTAGGATTTGTCTCCTGTACAGACTCCTACTCTTGTCTTTTTAACAAAATCTGCCAAAAAGTTTCAAGCATCAGTAGCATCCTCATAGGAAGTGAATCCTTGAGGACACATAGACTCAAGCATTTGCTTGGTAGAAAAGTCTATCCCCTCGTAGATAATTTGATTAAGTTTCCACGTTTCAATACCATGGTGAGGGCACTCTTGGAGTAGGACTTGGAACCTCTCCATGAGTCATGAAAAAGACTCATTTGGTTTTTGTTTGAACCGCATTATATCCCCATGAAGTTTATTTATCTTTTGAAGAGGAAAAATTTTTTTAAGGAATAACACAGTAAATTTATCCCATGATGTAATGGAATTTATGGAAAAACCATAAAGCCATTTTTTAGCTTCATCCTTGAGTGAAAAAGTAATGCATCTCAATTTGACAGCATCATCACTGAGCTATTGCATCTTAATGAGGGCACACACCTCCTCATACTTACAGAGGAACAAATATGCATCCTCTAAAGATAACCCATGAAAATGGGGAAGCATGGTAATGAATTGAGTTTTCAATTCATATTTCTTTTCTGTAGCAGTCGATAATTGAATACATGAAGGTTGTGCTGCCTTAATAGGGTAGAACCTATCCTTAAGTGTGGTCTTGGGTTCAGCCATTGTAAACTATGGGACTCTAATCAAACGGTTGGTAGAATCACGAGCCCACACTCTCATGCACAAACCTTTTAAATGACAAAAATTTCTCTTTCTTTTTCCTCTAAATTCGACTCAAAAAACTAGATTTATTCAAATTGGGGTCAATGCATACCTCCTGACAATCAACGGCTTAAAGACCGATCATATCCGCAATCACCTTGAGAAACAACTCTGTTACTGCCAATAGCTATTGGTCGTTATTCCTCTTGATAATTCGATAGCTAGCATTCCCTAACACTACATCATGATCAGGGTTAGACCATCGATTGTACTGTTCCAACCTAACAGATCGGAGGTGCAAAGAAAGGCATGAAAACCAATGAAAATTTTTTGCACTTTTCTTTTCTGTTTTTTTTTTTAAATCACTTTGAACTATTTAAAATAGGAAAAATAATGGCTAGCCTCTTCCGCAACGGCGTCAAAAAATTGATGATAATTAATTAAATATGTAATCGCAAGTGTACGGTATCGTGCAGTAATAGGTCTATCTTAAGGAGGAATCGCTATTATCCTAACTCAAAGCATATCAAAGGGATTTGAATGAATTAACACCCTAATCACTTCACATAAAAAATAATCAAGCGATGATAATAACCAATTCCTAACGGCACAAAGATTTACAAAACCACTATATTAACCATAGAGTAACACAGATTTATTGTATGAAGGGAACAAATTTAAAAATAAAAGAATGTAAGAAAAATTTATTTCATTGGAAGATTTCTTTGTCATTACTCGTCGTCTTGTTGTCACTCCAAGGCAATGAGCAAAAGATTACAAAGGGAGCTTTCTCCCCTAAATTAAATTAGTAATGGGGTACAACCTATATTGGTCTACCCTACTACAAAATTCTGAATCTAAAATTAAAATTTAATAAAAGAAATTAAACAAGAAGAAAATAACTTGAAAAGAAGAAATTAAGACTCTCAAACTCTCCCATAAATTTTTAAAACTAAAAAACAAACTTACAATAGAATTCTTAGATTATTTTTCTATTGCTGAGCATCATATATATATATATATATATATATATATATATATATATATATATATATATATATATATATATATATATATATATATATATATATATATATATATACAAGTGAGTAAATATCACAATCAATCTTTACAATTAGATTACAAGGGATTTTGTGGAGATAATTTTGGCAACCAAATGCCAACCTTGTATGTTTATTGTATGTGAAGAATTCTTGAATAGAAAAAGATCTTGCAACAACTCATTGTATCTTTGACATCATTATCTCTTCTTGAAAAGTTCATAATCAATTGGAGCTTTCCATTTTTTCATACCATGCCAATCTCCACATGTGATATCAATCTTGAGAGAGAAAAAAATAGAAAACGCCAAAGATATGATAATCTCCACCTTATAAATTCCATTCCAAATCAGTAGGAAATATTTTCTCAATAGAATAGAATCTCTTACATGAGATTGGGCTACTTTTTGACTTGGTCCAAGGCTGATCTTATATACAAAATTCATGGCTCTCTTTATAAAATTTATCCCTATGCACGGTTGCTGAGTTGTCTGGGTGAGTTAACTGAACAGGATAACCAAAAATGCATAAAATGGTCTTTTCAAGCTTGGATTTTTCCATTCTTTCCTATAAACATAAAAACAACATTAAATACCCGAGAAGCGTCATAAATAGAATAAGAGATGCATACTTTATGTCCTAAATTCACACATAAAATGTGTTCATCACTAGTTAAAGTGCAAGTCAATGCCAACCTCTGCTCCCTATGAGCCAAATGAGAAGTTCAAAGACTAGCTGGTAACATTTGTAGAGCATCTTTGTCGTCTGGCATTTATAGAACATTTTCATCATCTTGTTAGCCAGTTTATTTTTCCTAGTTTTACACTCTGGACATCTCTTCTTAGTTCTTGCATGTTCTGATTGGTGCCATTGTAGGTGTGATAATCTTTTACATTGGTATATTGAAAATCTAAAGTCTGTGGTGGTACACGTAAAATCTCATATAACTACTTTGTTTTTTTTTTTTTGTTTTTTTATTATGTGACTTTGACAAACAACATGCATGGAAGACTGACATTTGTTTGCTCAATGTCATTTCATGATTTAGGTTTTTGAAGAAGTTCAAAAGGAGCCCTGGTTTTTGAAGAAGTTCAATGGGATGCTTCAAATGGTTGTATGCCCTTTTTTTGTATCTAAAAAATGGAAAGCGGTGCATTGTGTACCAGATAAGGGAAGGAAGTTGAGAAGCATTTTGGTGGACTGAAGTTTCTGGTAACCATTTTGGTGGATTAGAGTTATAGGATTTTGCAATGTCACTTTTACAATGCATTTTTTTTTTTAGTTTGGACTGTATATGCAATACTTTACAAGGGATGCTTATATCCCTTGTAAAGGTTGGAATATCAATTATAAATTTTAATTCACTTACGAATATGTTTTCTTCTAGTTTTCAAATGCTAGTTTAATTAGGATTCTCCCTCATATCTCTAGGACTTGGGAGAGTTCCTAGTCTTTTGTGTTTTTCTTGTGTTTATGATTTTGCTTGTGTTTATGACAGGTTACAGCTTTATGACAGGAATATCTCAGTATGGGTACCACCTGGAAAAATTAAAAAAAAAATTATTTTTACTGATGGTAAATTATTTTCCGTTGGTAAATATTATTTTTACCTATGGAAATTCAGTTTCCGTTGGTAAATATATACATTTATACCCATGGAAACAGAATTTTTGTGGGCAAAAATGTAGTATTTTACTCGACGGTAATACATTTTTCTTTAGTAATTATTGATATTTTTACGAACGGAAAATTTATTACCGTTGCTAAATATCAACAACGTCCACCACGGGAACTATGTTTCCGTGGCTAAAAATATAATATTTTAGCCACAGGAATTTATGTTTCGTGGAAAAAATGCGAATTTATACCTACGGCCTCTACGAAGGAAACCAGTCCATCGGTAAATATAAACGACGATGGAAACCTATTTTTTTGGCGATGAAAAATTTCCATTGTCAAAAATGAACATTGTTGTAGTGCCACCGACGTACGGAACTTATGGACAATAGGACCATTCTAGACTTGTGGAGCGTTTCCTAAAGATGAAGCCTCAGACATTCTCAAGAAAGATGTCAAATCCATTGTGCCCAGCTCATTAGATTCACGAGATGGAGAAGAACTTTCTAATGATGACTATTAATGAAGAAGAGAAGGTTCTATGTGCTACTTTTATGCTGAGGGAGGATGCAAATCATTGGTGGAAGTTTACTAGAGCCTACTTATTGACCAAACATCCTCAGTTGACTTGGGATATATTTAAGGAAGCTTTCTTTGAGAAATATTTCCCCATAAGCTTCAGGGACCAAATAGAGAAAGAATTCTTGAGTTTGTATCAAGGTCAGATGTCTGTTGACGCTTATCAATAGCATTATGAGGAACTATTCTTCTTTGCTCCCACTAATATGCAAGATTAGGATACTAAAACTCAAAGATTCATAATGGGATTACGAGGAATTATTCGTGAACATGTACTGGGAGTGGAAAAGAAGATTTATAATGAAGCTGTGCAAATTACTCGAGTACTGGAGTTGAGCCAGAAAGAGAGCTACCTTACTCAGAACCGTGGTTTGAAGAGGCCAAATGGAAATTTGTTCAATGGAGGAAACTCAAAGACTTTCAAACCATTCAAGCCACAAAACTCTAACGGAGTAGCCAAGACGACTCCAATGGTTCTACCTCAACTAGGGCAAGTGACTGCTAATATCAAATGCTTCAATTGTGACCAAATGGGGCATTAAGTAAAGAACTACCGTAAGCTGAAGAAACAGTTACAGCAAGGAAAGGTATATGACGTGACTTTTGAAGACGTAGTCGCATCACCCGATGTGGTCACAGGTATGACCTAACCTTTGTTTATTACAGTATTTTATATGAGCATGTAAACTAAACCTAGCTAAAACTATAGGTATTGTAACTATAGCTGGTGTACCTGCTAGAGTTCTCTTCGACTCTAGGCTACCCATTCTTTCGTATCCATCTCCTTTGGGAAGAAATTGAACGTGCCCCTTAGACCTTTAGATCTCAAGCTATTAGTCAGATTCCCTTTGGGACTAGAGGTGGTATTAGATGAGTGCTATGGACCGTGTCCAATCCTTATAAATGGACAGAGTTTGGATGCAAATCTAGTGCAGCTTGAGATGGCAAACTTTGATGTCATCTTAGGAATGGATTGGTTAACTCAACATTCTGTAAATTTGCTTTATGTTGAGAAGAAGTTGTCATTCAAGGGCAAGGATGGTGCAAAATTCAACTTTATGGGGACCAAACTTCCCCATAAGCGGAAGCTTATCTTCTCTGCTCTTAAGGAGAAGAGATGCCTCGAAAAGGGTGGAGTTGGATATCTAGTATCTGTGGTGGAAGATATTGAGATTGTGCGGGAATTTCTGGATGTGTTTCCAAAAGACCTACCCTGGTTGCCACCGAATCGAGCAACTGAGTTCGTCATAGACTTATTACTAGGATCAGTGCCTGTGTCTAAGGCACCCTATCGGATGGTCCCTAACAAATTGAAGGAACTGAAGACTCAACTACAGGAGTTATTGGATAAGGGTTTTATCCAACCAAGTATATCGTCATAGGGAGCACCAGTATTGTTCGTGAAGAAGAAAGTCGGTAGTGTTTGACTGTGCATATACTATCAGGAATTGAACAAGCTCACGATCAAGAACAGATAACCATTACATTGGATAGTTGACTTATTCGATCAGCTTCAAGATGCGAAGGTATTCTCCAAAATCAATCTTCAGTCAGGATATCATCAGTTGAATTTTAAAGATAGTGACATTCCAAAGACAACCTTCAGAACCAGGTACGAACATTATGAGTTCTTGGTTATGTCTTTAGGTCTAACCAATGCATCAACATCTTTTATAGATCTTATGAATCGAGTGTTCCATGACATGTTGGATACTTCAGTCATAGTCTTCATAGATGACGTATTGGTTCATTCCAAGGACGAAGCGACTCATGCGATGGATCTTAAAGCAGCCTTACAATGGTTAAGAAGGGAGAAGTTTTATGCTAAATTTAAGAAGTGTGAGTTCTGGTTGAACGAGGTGACTTTCTTAGGTCATGTGGTATAGTTAGAAGGAATAAAAGTAAACCCCAGCAAGATTGAAGCAATTGTAGCATAGGAAGCGCCTAAGAAGGTTGTCGAGATTAAAAGTTTCTTGGGGTTAACGGGTTATTACAGACAGTTTGTGGAGGATTTCTCCAGGATTGTCATACCTCTCACCAAGCTAACTGGAAAGGGTGAAAAGTTCATTTGGACGAAGCATCTGTGAGCATGTATTGGGACTGGAAAAGAAGATTTATAATGAAGCTGTACAGATTGCTCGAGTACTGGAATCGAGCCAGAGGGAAAGTTATTTTGCTCAGAATAGAGGTATTAAAAGGCCTAATGGAAACTCATACAACAGAGGGAACTCAAAGACATTTAAACCCTTCTGTACTCAAGGCTTCAATGCTGCAGCCAAGACTACTCCGATAGCCCAACCTCAACAGAAGCAAAGTAATGCTGGAGTTAAATGCTTTAACTGTAATCAAGAAGGACATTATTCAAGGGAGTGTCCTAAGCCAAGGAAGCAGCTATAACAAGGAAAGGTTTATGCAGTTACATCTAAGGATGTTGTCGCATCGCCTGATGTGGTCATAGGTATGACCTAAACCTTTCGTTTTGTACTACCTTGTGTGAGCATGTAGACTAAATTAAATCAAATCACAGGTATCGTACCTATTAATGGCTTACCCGCCAGAGTACTCTTGGACTCTGGAGCTACTCATTCATTTATATCTATGTCATTTGGAAATAAGTTAAATCTACCCCTCAGACCTTTAGACTACAAACTGCTTGTACGATCACCTATGGGATTAGAAGTGAAACTAGACAAAGGTTATGGACCATGTCCAGTTCTTATCGGCGAGAAGAATTTGGATGCAACCTTAATTCAACTTGAGATGGCGGACTTTGACGTTATCTAGGGAATGGATTGGTTAGCTCGGCACTCTGCAAACCTATTATGTGCATAAAAGAAACTGACATTTAAAGACAAAGAAGGAGCAGAGTTTAGTTTTGCGAGAACTAAACTTCCCCGTAAACGAAAACTCATTCTCTCTGCATTGAAGGCTAGAAAATGCCTCGAGAAAGGAGGAATTGGGTATTTAGTATTCGTGGTCGACCTCACCAAGGAAGCACCACAAATGGAAGATATTGAAGTTGTACATGAATTTTTGGACGTATTCCCTGAGGAACTACCAGGACTACCACCAGATCGAGCGACAGAGTTCGTTATAGATCTTATACCAGAGCCGCATTAGTATCGAAAGCACCTTATCAAATGGCTTCTACTGAACTGAAGGAACTGAAGGTACAATTACAAGAATTACTGGACAAGGGTTATATTAGACCCAGCATATCACCATGGGGAGCGCTAGTATTGTTCGTGAAAAAGAAGGATGGTAGCTTTCGACTGTGTATAGATTATCGAGAATTGAATAAGCTTAAAATCAAGAATCGATACCCATTGCCTCGGATCGATGACTTGTTCGATCAGTTGCAAGGTGCGAAAGTGTTCTCCAAAATTGATCTTCAGTCAAGATACCATCAGTTGAAGATTAAGGAAGGTGATATTCCGAAGATAGCATTCAGAACCAGATATGGACATTATAAATTTGTAGTCATGTCTTTTGGACTAACTAATGCACCTACAACTTTTATGGAACTCATGAATCGGGTATTCCATGATATGTTGGATACGTTAGTCATTGTGTATATTGACGATATATTGGTCTACTCCAAGGACAAGGAAACTCATGTCATGAATCTAAGAGCCGCTCTGCAGCAACTAAGAAAAGAGAATCTTTATGCCAAATTTATAATGTGTGAGTTTTGGCTAAATGAGGTCGCTTTCTTAGGCCATGTTGTATCCGCTGAAGGAATTAAAGTGGATCCTAGCAAGATTGAAGCCATTCTGAAATGGGAAGCACCTAAGAGTGTTACTAATCAGAAGTTTCCTAGGTCTAGCTGAGTATTACCGACGATTCATGAAAGATTACTCTAGAATCGCCGTACCTCTCACCAGTTTGACTAAGAAAGAAGAAAAGTTTGTTTGGACTGATAAATGTGAAGAGTATTTTCAAACATTGAAGGCTAGATTGATATAAGCTCCCATCTTGACTATTCTGATCCCAGGACAACCATTTACCTTGTTCACTGATGCGTCTAGGTTAGGTTTAGGATGTGTGCTTATGCAAGGAGAATAAGTAATTGTGTATGTCTCAAGACAACTGAAGACACATGAGAAGAATTATCCCACTCATGACTTGGAATTAGCAGCAGTAGTACATGCTGTTAAGATATGTAGACATTATTTGTATGGAGAGAAATTTCAGATTAATTCAGATTATAAGAGTCTCACTCATCTTTTTAATCCGAAGGAGTTGAACATGAGACAAAGAAGATGGCTGGAATTATTGAAGGATTATGATTGTGATATCCAGTATCGTCCAGGAAAAGCTAATGTAGTTGCAGGCGCACTAAGCAGGAAAGCAATGACAGAATCCCAAGAAGAAGTTAGTGCAAATGATGTGGCGTGTGTCACAGGGAGAGTAATTAATTACGGTAAAGAGCAGTTCATGATTGATATTCCAAATGAATCAACTGACCAAGGGTTTATTCATCTATTCTTAAACATGTTTGCTACATTTAAGATTGTACCTGATTTATTAGACGAAGTGAAAGTCGCTATTAAATCAGACCCTTATCTGCTAACGGTGCAAGAAGACCTCGAAAAAGGTAGGACTACTCCTGAGTTCACCTTGGATGTTGAAAAGGTACTAAGATACAAAGGAAGGGTATGTGTTCCTGAAAATAAAGACTTGGATATTAGACACAGACTAATGAAGGAAGCTCACACCACCACTTATTTAGTACATCCTAGAAGTACGAAGATGTATCATGATCTGAAGAAAGTATATTGGTGAGAGGAATGAAAGCAGATGTAGCTAAATTTGTGTCTCAATGCTTGAATTGTCAGCACGTATAGGTTGAAAGGCAAAGACCTGGAGGATTGTTGCAGCCACTGTCAGAACCAGTATGGAAATGAGACTGCATCAATATGGACTTCATCACGGGGTTACCATTGACTCCCCGAGTAGTTGATGCGGTATGGGTGATTGTGGATCATTTGACTAAGACAGCTCGTTTCATAGCTATACGACCTCAGTAAAACCTAGAGAGGTTAGCTAAGCTTTATGTAGATAATATTGTCCGATTACATGGTGTACCTGAAAGCATTGTGTCCGACAGAGACCCATGCTTTACCTCAAAGTTTTGGGAAGGATTACAGAAGGCTATGGGTACAACATTGAAGTTTAGTACTGCATTCCATCTTCAGACAGACGGACAGTCGGAGTGTACTATTCAGATTTTAGAAGACATGCTTCGAGCTTGTGTTATTGATTTAAAAGGATCATGAGATGAAAAAATACCATTGATTGAGTTCGCTTATAACAACAGCTATCAAGCGACTATACAGATGTCACCCTATGAAGCACTATATGATAGAAAATATCGAACTCGTTTGTTTTGGATTAAAGTTGGAGAACGGAGTATTATTGGACCAGAGTTTATTGAAGAGACTTGTTGAGTAGTCGACATTATCAAGGAAAGAGTCTGAATAGCTCAGAATGGTCAAAAGCAATATGCAGATAATCGATGCAGAGATCTCGAATTCACCATAGGTGATAAGGTATTTCTGAAAATATCTCCTATGCATGGCTTGAAAAGGTTTGGATAGAAGGGAAAGTTGTGCCCCAGATATATTGGACCTTATGAAGTTCTAGATAGACATGGAAAAGTAGCATATCAGTTAGCACTACCACCATCTATGTCAAGTGTGCATGATGTATTTCATATCTCATTACTGAAGAAGTATATCAGAGATCTAACACACGTGTTAAAAATGGATCCACCGGATTTGATTGAAGATTTGACGTTTGAAGTAGTACCTTTTGAGATCACTAGCCGAAAGGTGCAACGTCTTCGCAACCACGACATTTACTACGTTAAGGTTACTTGGAGAAGCCAAAATGTAGAAGATACATGGGAAGAAGAGAACGCTATGCGGAGGCAATATCCTCACTTATTCGACTCAGAAGGTATGTGCAAATTTCAAGGATGAAATTTATATAAGAGGGGGGAGTTGTAAGACATGCACTCCACTAACTTGGTCTAACCTTGTCGTGCTAGGTCTTTCCATCATTCTTGGACCAAGTGGACCGAGCGTGTGAAGATAGAGTACAAATCAGGTATGAGAATTGAGTTAAAAACACTAAAAACATACCTAAGGTCGCATGCCTGGGTAGGTATGGTCGACTATAAGGAAGGGAACTAAAAATCTCTAATCCAGAACCCCATGGTCAATGATTTTGACTATACGGTCGATGGTTTATGCGACCGTATGATCGACCGTGAGAACCCAGATCAGACTTCGAGTTTTGGAAACTTTCCTAAACTAAGGGATTGCTTTCCTAATTGAAAGAGGACTCTATATAGAGAGTTTCCTCTATATAATGGACATCCCTTAGCCCTTTTTCACTCTTTTAGAACATTAGTAAACCCTAAAGAAAGAGAAGGAAGATAATGAAGAGAAGGAGAAGAGAAAAAGCTAAGGAGAAGAATTAGCTGAGAAGAAATTGGCTCTCTATCACAGGCCAAGGTATGAATCAAATCTCTGGAGATGTAAATTCGAAGGAATATGACTTCTATGGAGGATAGGCAATATCAACCTATTATGATCTATGTGATTTCCTTGAGAAAATCCCAAGGAGAACCATGAGGAGTGAATGATGATTAGGGTTGATAAGAAATTACTAATGATGGCCATAGGATAACCTTAGAATAAACCCCATTGAAGAACAGAAGAATTGATTAGGAAGAACTCGAATTTCATGTAAACTGTGACCAGAAATCTCAAGGTCGTAGCTACGGTCGACCATAGCATGACCAGTATGACCAGAAGATCGACTAGAGTGGCCAGGGAAATCTTACACGGATGCACTCCTATGGTCCCCTCTCCTAAGCGTTATAGCTAACTAATTTATCCAATTTTTTATACACTTTTTAAAAATTCACAAAAAGTAGATTTATGCTCATTTCCTGTCGTAAAAATCATAAACAATAGACAGAGTTTTTCCAACTTTTGAAAAAACAGTGAACCAAAGCGTTGCCCCCTCCCAAGCCCCCTAAAGGCTAACCTAAGGAAGGGCCCAAGGTCATCTCTTCGGCGGATGGGACTGCGGATTCAGATTCGGCGGACGGAGATTCGGATTATCTAGTTGAAGCTGCTCACTCCGCTCGCCTCTGCTTCTACGGGGGATTCAGATGTGGATTCTGAGGCTAATGCTGCTTCATACCTTACCCGTTCGTTGGAACCACTTCGTTCGGATCCACGGAACTACGAAGCTAGGACGGTAGGGAAGGAAAAGAGATCATATCTGTGCGTTCCCGGCCGAGCTTCTTCAATTATAGGCATTCGGGAAGATTTCAAAAATCATATGGTCGCAGCTACGGTCGCACCATATGCCACCGTAGGGTATCGACCATAGACAGTAAGGTCCATATAGCATGAGACCAAAGGACCAATCAGGCACCTATCAGTGCTCTATTTTGATTTTCGACTATTATAACATGTCACATATGAACCCTAACTTAAATTCATATAACTTTTAGGTTGTTAAATCAATTCAAAGAAAATTTCAAGGCTTGGAAGGACATCGAGAATTGCTAATAGGTGAGGGAACAAGACCTAAATTAATTGGATAATAACAAACTATTTATTTTTATTGAGTCCAATGCCATGATTGATTCTATGCTTGTTTGCTTGTAATGTGCATCTCACATGTCATCCAATATTTATGCTATTACTGTTCATGCATATTTAATTCCATTTATTTATAACATGATGATGATGATGATGCTAGGAATAGGCATGTGAATGTATGTGTGTGGTTAGTGTGTTCGAAGTGAGTCAGACATTAGGGGTAGGACATGGCATAGTGGTCTTCGACCTCGTCACCAGACTCTAGCTCTATCTCTATTCAAGTCTTTCCCACTAACATCGTCATATCGCCATTACTTTAGCAGAACTATTACGTCGTAGGGTATCAGGGGACGTGGTCTTGGACCGTGTGGCCTCTGACTCTGTCGGGGGGCCTTAACTCTATCTCTATAGACGTATTAAGGGATGCTGGGGTGAGGCCTTGGATACACTATTTGGCATTAGGATTGGTTAGTTGCGAGTCCAGTTTGCAAGCCTTCGCCAATAGGGGCTTACGTATTGGTATGGGTAGGGCATCAGGGGAAGTGTTGGCGGTGTTTGATCCGGACACTTTAACTCTATCTCTATTCATTGGTGGGTGCATGTGGGACGACAATGGTGTTTGATCCATTGGGAAAATTCACACACTCGTGTATAGAGGTGCGACGGCCACCAAACCTTTCTATAGCATATTGCAAACTTATAAACCAGATCAAAGATATGAATTGAATGCATGCATATGTTTGTTGCATTGTTTTGTTTGCTCAATGAGCCGTGATGTGTGCTCACCCTTTCGACGTCGAATATTTTTAGTTGATGATGCAGGTCCTATAGATGAAGAATATATGAATGCATGGACGTATGGATACGTTGCTACGATGGATGTAGAATCTGAAGAAAATGCGCATGGTTCATCATGCGAGTGCAACCAATATGTTTTTGCTTAAGTTTAGCTATAATTTGAACATCGGATATGTAATTGATTACTTATTTTTATGTCTTATGGTTTGGAGATAATTGGATTAAATACTTATTTATCACTGTTAGACTCTCAGTTCATCATCTGTAAGACTTTCACTTATTTATTTATTACCTCTAATTATTAATGTAGAATATTTGTGTGGTTTGATATGGTGGGTACGACTTATGTGAGATCCTGGGTAAACCGTTGGTTGATTGGCAGTTCATCACACCATTCTGGTTAAACCAGAATTGGGGTGTGACAAACATAGTCAGAATGCATGGTGTACCTGAGAGCGTAGTATCTGACAGAGACCCATTGTCACACCCCAATTCTGGTCTAACCAGAATGGTGTGATGAACTGCCAATAAACCAATGGTTCACCTAGGATCTCACATAGGTCATACCTGTCACACCCCAATTTTGGTCTAACCAAAATGGGGTGATGAACCGCTAAATAAACAACGGCTCAACCAGGATCTCAAATAGGCTATCCCCGCGTAATCCGAACTTTACACGCATCCACAATCATAATCAGAGTAATACACAATAGCGGAAAATTTATAAATAATATGAACTGAGAACTAAGATGATACCCATAAATAATAGCAAATTATTCTGTGTTTCACTGAGACATAAATATTTAAATACCAAATACATGTCTTATAAATCCAATAAAGAAACCTACAAAAAAATATCTAATCAAATACACATGAGTTGCACTCGCAAAAGGGATCATGTGTATCGTCTTCAGCTCCAACTTCCATGGCTGCAACGTTTTCGTACGCCGACGCGTTCATATAATCTTCAACTGTATAACCTGCATCATCAACTAAAATATTCGATGTCGAGGGGTGAGCACACAACACGGCTCAGTGAGTAGCCAAAACAATGCAACAATACATATGCATGCAAAAATCAATTTATATCTTTGGTCTTGGTTTATAGTTTGCAATGTGCAATAGAAAGGTTGGGTGGTCAAAGGTTAACGTTTATTGACACCGCCTCTATACACAGGGTGTGGAAGACCGCCCGAAGGTTAACGTTTATCGTCGTCCCCATCCACCCTACCATAACATTATACAACAAAGGTTAACGTTTATTGCTATATAATGTTATACCAACACGTAAGCCCCTGTTAGCGAGGGCTTGCAAACTGGGCTCGCTACTAACCAATCCTAATGCCAAACAGTGTATCGAAGGCCTCACCCCAGCAATGCACAAGACTTGAGTTAGAGATAGAGCTAAAGTGCTGAGACCCGCCAAAGATTAACGTTTATTGACGTTCTCATCACACCTCCCCTGATACTCGCTCGCATCAAGCACATCAACCACACACATACAATCACATGCCTATTCCTATCATCATCATCATCATCATCATGTTATAAACAATAAAGTAAATATGCATGAACAAGTAATAGAAATATTGGATGGCATGTTGTATGCACATTACAAACATATTCGCATAGAATCAAACATGGCATAGGACTCAAGAAATAGAAAACAGTTTATTATTAACCAATTTAGTTTGGGGTTAAGGTTCCTCACCTTAGCTTGCTAATAGATATTTTTCCAAGCTTTAAAATCACCTTTATAATGTTATTATATTGCTAGAAAACCTAACAAAGTCGATAGAATTTAATTAGAATTAATTCAGAATTTAAAAACCATTCTGTCAACTGAGGGTCGATGCTAGGGTCGATGCTAGGGTCGATGGGTCTATCGACCCTCCCTCCATTCCCGAACTTCCCGAATGCTGAGGGTCGATGGTCGAAACACCTAGGGTCGGATGGTCTATCGACCCTCGGTGCGACCCTTGGTGCACTCTGGTCCAATTTCCACTTTTTAACCCATTCTTCGTGTTTGGGGTCCTATGGCTTGCTTCCTACATTCATTCAACAGTCATTCCATGGTCTAGAACCATGTATAATCCATCTAGATAGCTTTCGTGCATCCTCCTATGCTTTTCCATGAAAGCCTAACCATAGATGGATGGTTTGGGTTTCTCCGAAATCTTACACTCAACCATATCTAACCTAAGGTCTGTAGAAACTCATGGAATTAGTATCCATACCTGAGAAGATTACTTTTCTCTGTAATTTCTTCTCATTTTTGCTAAGCCTTCTTCCTAGCCTCCTTTCTTCCTCTTTTCCTTCTTCTCTCTTTCTCTCAATTCAATTAGGGTTGTGAAAGGAGTGAATGTGGCTTAGGAACGTCCTTTAAATAGACTAGGAATGTCCTATAATAATCCCATTGAGATTTGGAAAGAATCCCAACCGAAAATTAGGAAATTTCCTAATTTCAGTTTCGTCAGAAACCGAGGGTCGATGGGAGGGTCGATGATCCCGTCGACCCTAGGGTCTTAAGCTGTCCGACCCTCCCTTCAAAACTGAGGGTCTGACTTTCTGTTTTGGGAGGTCTGACCCTGCTTAGCTGGGTGTGCGACCCTTCCCTAAAATTAAGTGTTTTTGGGTCGATTTTATACCTGGGATCTCGATCTCCTTCATGCCCTTGGTCCATTTGACTCGACCATGATGGGTAAACCTGGTTCAAGATGGTAAGACCGGGTTAAATTGACACGGGTTTTACAACTCCCCCCAACTTATAAAAATTTTGTCCTCGAAATTGTACGTACCTTCTGAATCAAACAAGTCAGGGTATTGCTTTCTCATGGCATTTTCTTCTTCCCATGTAATCTCTTCCATGTCTCTACTTTTCCATGTGACCTTAACATAGTAGATATCTCTGTTGCGTAGACGTTGAACCTTTCGACTAGTGATTTCCTTTGGTGTTACTTCAAATGTCAAATCATCAGTCAGTTCCGACAAATCTACTATCAACACATGTGTTGGGTCTTTGACATACTTCTTCAATAAGGATATGTGAAATACGTCATGCGCACTTGACATAGATGGTGGTAGTGCTAACTGATAAGCTACTTTCCCATGCTTAGCCAGAATCTCATATGGTCCGACATATCTTGGACTTAGTTTTCCTTTCTGTCCGAACCTCTTCAATCCTCGCATAGGCGATACTTTCAAAAATACTTTTTCGCCTATGGCGAACTCGAGATCTCTTCGTCGAGTATCTGTGTATTGCTTCTGACGATTCTGAGCTACTCTTACTCTTTCCTTGATGATGTCGACCACTCGACAAGTCTCTTCAACAAATTCTGGTCCAACAATACTACGTTCTCCAACTTCATTCCAAAACAAGGGAGTTCGACACTTCCTGCCATACAGTGCTTCATAAGGTGACATCTGTATAGTAGCCTGATAGCTGTAATTGTAAGCGAACTCGATCAATGGTAACTTTTCGTCCCATGATCCCTTGAAATCAATCACACATGCTCGTAGCATATCTTCTAAAATCTGAATTGTACGCTCCGACTGTCCATCTGTCTGTGGGTGGAATGCAGTGCTGAACTTCAATGTTGTGCCCATGGCCTTTTGCAGTCCTTCCCAAAATTTGGAAGTAAATCGTGGATCTCTATCGAACACAATGCTTTCTGGAACACCATGTAGCCGAACAATATTATCCACATACAGCTTTGCTAACCTTTCGAGTGTATATTGGGGTCGTATCGGTATGAAGCGAGCTGTTTTAGTCAGACGGTCTACAATCACCCAAACTGCGTCAACTACACGAGGAGTCAGTGGTAAGCCTGTGAATAATTCCATAGTGATGCAGTCCCATTTCCATGCTGGTTTCGGTAATGGTTGTAACAGTCCTGCGGGTCTTTTTCGTTCCGCCTTTACCTTCTGACAATTTAGGCATTGAGACACGAACTTAGTCTACATCTGCCTTCATTCCCCTCCACCAATACAGTTTCTTTAGATCATAATACATTTTTGTACTTGCAGGATGTACCGAGTAGATGGTGGTATGGGCTTCTTTAATGAGTAGGTGTCTAATGTCCACACTTTTTGTTTCGGGTACACATATTCTTCCTTTGTATTTCAGTACCTTCTCGTCATCCAAGGTGAACTCAGTGTTAGTCCTACCTTTCTCAAATATCTTCTTGTACCGTTCTCAGATAAGGATCTGCTTTGATAGCTGTCTTCACTTCATCCACTATATCCGGTATTATCTTCAATGCCGCGAACATATTTAAAAACCGATGAATGAACCCTTGGTGGGTTGATCCATCCGGTGTATCGATCACATACTGCTCGTTACCGTGATTGAATACCATCCCGGTAGTACACATTGCTGCAGTTGTGCTAGTTTCTCCTTGAGATTTTATCATTGCTTTTCTGCTCAATGCATCTGCTACTACGTTCGCTTTGCCCGGATGATACTGGATATCATAATCATAGTCTTTCAATAGTTCCAGCCATCTTCTTTGTCTCATATTTAACTCCTTCTGATTAAATAGATACGTAAGGCTTTTATGGTCCGACTTAATCTGAAATTTCTCTCCGTATAGGTAGTGTCTCCATATCTTGACAGCATGTACTACTGCCGCTAACTCCAAATCGTGAGTGGGGTAATTCTTCTCATGTACCTTCAACTGTCTCGATGCATACGCAACTACTTGTTCTCCTTGCATAAGCACACATCCTAATCCCAATCCCGATGCATCAGTGTATAAGGTAAATGTCTGTCCTGGAACGGGAATGATTAAAATTGGAGCGGATATCAATCTGGTCTTCAGTGTTTGAAAGCTCTTTTCACACTTATCCGTCCATACGAACTTTTCTCCTTTCTTGGTCAAACTGGTGAGAGGTACGGTAATCCGAGAATAGTCTTCTACGAATCTCCGATAATATCTAGCTAGACCCAGGAAACTTCTAATTTCTTAGACGCTCTTTGGTGCTTCCCACTTCACAATAGCTTCGATCTTACTGGGTCCACTTTGATTCCTTCCGCGGATACTACATGGCCTAGAAAGGCGACTTCACTTAGCCAAAACTCACACTTTGAAAATTTGGCGTATAACTTCTCTTTCCTTAAACGCTGTAGGGCTGGGTTTAGGTTCTTGACATGGGTTTCCTTGTCCTTGGAGTATACCAATATCTCATCAATAAATACTATCACCGACGTGTCCAACATATCGTGGAAAACTCGGTTCATAAGTTCCATGAATGTTGCCGGTGCATTAGTTAGTCCGAAGGACATCACTAGGAACTCATAATGTCTGTATCTTGTCCTGAAAGCTGTCTTCGGAATGTCACCTTCTTTAATCTTCAATTGATGATAGCCTGATCGAAGATCGATCTTTGAAAATACCTTCGCTCCTTGTAACTGATCGAACAAGTCATCGATCCTGGGTAGTGGGTATCAATTCTTGATGGTCAGTTTATTCAACTCTCGATAGTCGATGCATAATCGAACACTACCATCCTTCTTCTTTACGAACAACACCGGTGCTCCCCATGGAGATATACTGGGTCTAATATAACCCTTATCCAACAGTTCTTGTAGTTACACTTTTAATTCCTTCAGTTCAGTAGGAGCCATTCTATAAGGTGCTTTTGATACTGGTGCGGCTCCAGGTATAAGGTCTATTACAAACTCCATGGCTCGGTCGGGTGGTAATCCGGGTAATTTCTCTGGAAATACATCAGGAAAATCTCGCACGACATCAATATCTTCCATTTATGGCATGTCCTTGGTTAGGTCGATCACTGATACTAGATATCCGACCGCACCTTTCTCAATGCACTTCTTAGCCTTTAATGCTGAGAGTATGAGCTTGCGTCTCATGGGAAGTTTGGTTCCCGAGAAACTGAATTCTGCTCCTTCTTTGTCTTTGAACGTTAGCTTCTTCTCGGCGCATGACAAATTTGCAGAGTGCCGAGCTAACCAGTCCATTCCTAAGATGACATCAAAGTCTGCCATCTCAAGTTGTATTAAGGTTGCATCCAAGGTCTGCTCTCCAATGAGAACTGGACATGGTCCATAACCTTTCTCTAATTCCATTTCTAATCCCATCGGTGACCGTACAAGTAATTTGTAGTCTAATGTTTTGATGGGCAAATTGGTCTTCTTTCCAAACGACACAGATATAAATGAATGAGTAGCTCCTGAATCAAAGAGTACTCTGGCGGGTACGCCATTGATAGGTACGATACCTGTGATCCGTTTTTACTTAGTCTACATACTCAATCAGTGTAATTATAATCTTAAAAGTTTCGGTCATACCAGTGACCACATCGGGCGATGCGGCTGCATCCTCTGATGTAACAGCATATACCCGTCCTTGATGTAACTGCTTCTTGGGTTTTGGACATTCTCTTGCCATGTGCCCTGGTTGGTTGTAGTATAACACTTCGGGCTTTAGAATTTGGCTTTGGCTGTGGTTGAGCTGCTGTAGTAGACTTTGGTGCAGTTGTAAGGACGGAAAGGTTTATACGTTCTGTTATTGCCTCCGTTATAAGAATTCCCAGCTGGCCTTTTTATGCCTTTGTTTTGAGTGAAATAACTCTCTTTCTGGCCCGATTCAATCACTCGAGTGATCTGGACGGCTTCATTATATATGGTCTTTTCTAATCCCAGAACATGTTCCCTGATACTTCCTCTCAGTCCCGCGACGAATCTACGGGTTTTTGTATCTTCTTCTTGCATGCTAGCCGGTGCGAAGAAAAACAGCTCTTCATAGTGCTGTTGATATGAGTCTATGGACATCTGCCCCTGGTACAGACTCAGAAATTCCTTCTCCATTGAATCTCTGAAGCTTCTTGGGAAATACTTCTCGAAGAATGCTTCCTTATATATAGCCCATGTCAGTAGGGCGTGCTTGGTCAATAAGTATGTCTTTGTAGATTTCCACCAATGGTGTGCGTCGCCTTTGAGCATGAAGGTGGTGCATAGCACTTTTTCTTCCTCAGTAATAGTCATCATAAGGAAGTTCCTTTCCATCTCGTTTATCTAGTGTGCTGGCCACAGTGGATCAGACGGCTTGCCATTGAATTCTCTTGGCTTCATTTTCAAAAATCTCTCTACTAGTCGGGAGTGATCCAGTTGATTTTGGTATGCCCCAAACATAGGGGGTGGATACTGGTAGTTCCCTTGGGCTGCTTCTGGGACTTGCACAGGAACTGGTGCAGCCGGTTGTTGAGGTGTCTGTTGCGCTGGGTGGTTACCCACTGGTGCTGCACTAGCTTGCCCAGTGTGCATGGTTGCAGCCTGAGTGGCTTGAAACATAATTCCCATTGCAACCTGCATTTGAGCTTGTGCATGTTGCATCTGCTGTAGTTGTTGAGCTAGGTTCATAACCACAGTTGCTAGCTCCGGTGGTGGAGGTGGCAAATTTGTAGGGCCTGCTGGTTCTGGATTACCCTGTGTATGGTTATTCTCTTGGCTAGTCTCCTCCACTGGTGGTGGTGGTGGGACTGTATTTTGGGTCTGTCGGGTAACTCTACGTCCAGACATATTTACTTTTGAGATGGGTGGTGCCTAAAAATCATCAAAATCAGTTAGAAATCATTTATACTTCATGTAGGCACGCTAACCGATATAAATTTCAAAATCTCCAATTCATTCTGAAATAAATACTGTCTTTTCTATGTAGGGTCGATAGTGAGGGTCGCTGGTGTGTTCGACCCTTGGTATCCGACCCTGGGAATGACCTGTTCTTCCCGAGAGCTGAGGTTCGATTCGAGGGTCGATTCGAGGGTCGATGGTGTCAGTCGAATTGTCCGACCCTCGGACCAAAAATCAGATTTTTAAGATCCGATTCTAGGTCGATTCTCACTATTCCTTCTCCGTTTCGACTCGTCTCTACTCTCCGAGTTGCTACAGTGCTACTTCGCTATTGTGGATCGTTCTTAGTCCGAGTTTCGACATCCACATCACCTCTACAGGTAAAATTTCCCAACTTTTCCTGTTTTTAGGTTTTTATTTCGAGGTTTTTGCTCATTTAGCTCGTATTTTCCAAATTAAACTTTTTCCAACCGTAAAAATTCGATTTTTATTAGGGGCTTTTGTTATTGGGGTCTTGAGGAACGAAAGCCCTCAAAAAATTTTGAGTTTCATCGGTTGGTTATCGAGAAACTTAAATTTTTCTCTTTTTGCCCTAATTTATCAAAATTTTTGATTTTTCTTGAATTTCTTCAAATTGGACATCGTCAGTTAAAATTTCCTACTGTAGGTGGATTGTAGGATATATTTTAATTTACGTAAGTCCTTATGCCCACTTGTATGGTGAGGAATGGGCTTCTATCTTAAATTTTTTCGGATGTTTATCCTATTAACTCCTTGTTTCCTTTCTCTTTCTTATTTTCCAGATACTATGGCCCGTACCAAAGTGCCAAGATTGCGTGATCCACTTCGCTTTCGTTCGAATGAAGCCGAGGCACAGTATGCCTACTATACAGGCAAGAAAGTGGAAGGGGGTCGTATGGTGAACCTGGCTGAACTAGCCTTGTTCAATGTAGAGAGAGCATTCGGTGACATGGGGTGGCTCCCTGTCATCACATACGACGCGTGCACATGTCCAGACTTGGTGCGCCAGTTCTATTGTAATCTCCAGGTGGTGGGGGATTACAATGATGTCGAGCGTGGTCAGGAGTTGCGCATCACTAGCTACGTCAAAGGGGTGCACATCTCCTTTGACTATCGGCAACTGGCCGATCTGTTGGGCATTCCCTTCGATGGCCCTATGGTGTACTGTGCGTCGGGAGAGCCACAGTTTGTTGAGATGGAGATGAGAGCGAGCGAAATCGGTTGCTCCGTCCCGATAGATGGCAGATGAGAGCTTGCTACTTGCGTCCAGCTCCACGGGTCTTCTGCAAGATTATCCAGCATAATCTGATCCCACAGAGTGGGCATTATGAGTGGGTCTCTCAGCTGACTCAGTTCTTGATCTACTGCATCTGCACTCGTCAGCCGGTCTGCCTTCCTTACATTATCATGCGGACGATGATTAGTGCTACATTGTCCGATCATAGGGGTAATCTACCCTATGGACGTATGATTACAGTGCTACTGACCCGTCTGGGGTGGATCTAGTAGATGAGAAGATCCAGGAGAAGACCTTCTCGTCGCCTCTAGATTGGGAGGCTATCTGCAAGATGGGGCTGCGAGATGCAAAGGTTAGTGATGAGGAGAGGAACGCGATGGTGTGCCCTCACACTCGGGTTGAGATGGCTGATGCTGAGGCTGCTGCTAGGGCTCGTGGGGATCCGGTCGACGATGATCGCTTATATATGGATGTCGATGCGATACTACCGCCATCACCTACGCATGGGGATCGGGCTGTTACTTCTGCTGCGACGGCTTCGGTACCCGAGTCCAGTCCTTCTCATGATGCTGGTCCTTCACGCCCACCAGCTGATGACGTGCTGAGTATGTTTCACGAGATTAGAGAGGCTCAGCGTACATCGGATCTGAGGATAGGGGAGCTCCTAGACGCTCAGCGCCGGACTGATCAGAGGGTGGCTGATCTCACAGCTAGTTTGCAGACGACTCAGACCCAGGTGGCATGGTTGACTAGGGTCTATGCCGAGGACTATGACAGAGATCGTGAGGCACCGCCTCCTCCTTTGCCTTCAGCTTCCTGATTGTACTTTACTTTTTCTTGTACTATAGAGTAACTGTCCGGGTTGTGGACTGTACTTTGCTTTAGCGATGTATATACGTTTTGGTTCTCTTACTCATTGTATGTAACTGATTTTCCCTTTAATAGATGCATTATTCTTTTTTTAATTCGGTTTCAATCATCACTTGTGCTTACAGTGTGTTTGTATTAAAACTTTTAATTTATCCTATCTCAGTTCATAATGGTCTTGAATGTGTGTCAGTACGGCGGGCAAGGCCTGAGATGCTCTGATACCAAGTTGTCACACCCCAATTTTGGTCTAACCAAAATGGTGTGATGAACCGCTAAATAAACAACGGCTCAACCAGGATCTCAAATAGGCTATCCTCGCGTTATCCGAACTTTACACGCATCCACAATCATAATCAGAGTAATACACAATAGCAAAAAATTTATAAATAATATGAACTGAGAACTAAGATGATACCCATAAATAATAAAAAATTATTCTGTGTTTAACTGAGACATAAATATTTAAATACCAAATACATGTCTTATAAATCCAATAAAGAAACCTACAAAAAAATATCTAATCAAATACACACGAGTTGCACTCGGAAGAGGGATCATGTGTATCGTCTTCTGCTCCAACTTCCATGACTGCAACGTTTCCATACGCCAACGCGTTCATATAATCTTCAACTGTATAACCTGCATCATCAACTAAAATATTCGACGTCGAGGGGTGAGCACACAACACGGCTCAGTGAGTAGTCAAAACAATGCAACAATACATATGCATGCAAAAATCAATTTATATCTTTGGTCTTGGTTTATAGTTTGCAATGTGCAATAGAAAGGTTGGGTGGTCAAAGGTTAACGTTTATTGACACCGCCTCTATACACAGGGTGTGGAAGCCCGCCCGAAGGTTAACGTTTATCGTCGTCCCCATCCACCCTACCATAACATTATACAACAAAGGTTAACGTTTATTGCTATATAATGTTATACCAACACGTAAGCCCCTGTTAGCGAGGGCTTGCAACCGGGCTCGCTACTAACCAATCCTAATGCCAAACAAGTGTATCCAAGGCCTCACCCCAAAGATCCCTCGGAATGCCCATAGTGATAGAGCTAAGTCCCCCGGTAGAGTCAGAGACTACAAGGACCGAGACCACCTCCCCTGATACTCTACGACATAATAGTTCCGCTAAGGTAATGTCGATACGACGATGTCAATGCACAAGACTTGAGTTAGAGATAAAGCTAAAGTGCTGAGACCCGCCAAAGGTTAATGTTTATTGACATTCTCATCACACCTCCCCTGATACTCGCTCGCATCAAGCACATCAACCACACACATACAATCACATGCCTATTCCTATCATCATCATCATCATCATCATGTTATAAACAATAAAGTAAATATGCATGAACAAGTAATAGAAATATTGGATGGCATGCGGTATGCACATTACAAACATATTCGCATAGAATCAAACATGGCATAGGACTCAAGAAATAGAAAACAGTTTATTATTAACCAATTTAGTTTGGGGTTAAGGTTCCTCACCTTAGCTTGCTAATAGATACTTTTTCAAGCTTTAAAATCACCTTTATAATGTTATTATATTGCTAGCAAACCTAACAAAGTCGATAGAATTTAATTATAATTAATTCAGAATTTAAAAACCATTCTGTCAACTGAGGGTCGATGCTATGGTCGATGGGTCTATCGACCCTCCCTCTATTCTGAACTTCCCGAATGCTGAGGGTCGATGGTCAGAAACACCTAGGGTCGGATGGTCTATCGACCCTCGGTGCGACCCTTGGTGCACTCTGGTCCAATTTCCACTTTTAACCCATTCTTCGTGTTTGGGGTCTTATGGCTTGCTTCCTACATTCATTTAACAGTCATTCCATGGTCTAGAACCATGTATAATCCATCTAGATAGCTTTCATGCATCCTCCTATTGTTTTCCATGAAAGCCTAACCATGGAGGATGGTTTGGGTTTCTCTGAAATCCTACACTCAACCATATCTAACCTAAGGTCTGTAGAAACTCATGGAATTAGTATCCATACCTGAGAAGATTACTTTTCTCTGCAATTTCTTCTCCTTTTTGCTAAGCCTTCTTCCTAACCTCCTTTCTTCCTCTTTTCCTTCTTCTCTCTTTCTCTCAATTCAATTAGGGTTGTGAAAGGAGTGAATGTGGCTTAGGAACGTCCTTTAAATAGACTAGGAATGTCCTATAATAATCCCATTGAAATTTGGAAAGAATCCCAATCGAAAATTAGGAAATTTCCTAATTTCAGTTTCGTCAGAAACCGAGGGTCGATGGGAGGGTCGATGATCCCGTCGACCCTACGGTCTTAAGCTGTCCGACCCTCCCTTCAAAACTGAGGGTCTGACTTTCTATTTTGGGAGGTCCGACCTTGCTTAGCTGGGTATGCGACCCTTCCCTAAAATTAAGTATTTTTGGATCGATTTTATACCTGGGATCTCGATCTCCTTCATGCCCTTGGTCCATTTGTCTCGACCATGATGGGTAAACCTGGTTCAAGATGGTAAGACCGGGTTAAATTGACACGGGTCTTACAATACCCACCATATCAAACCACATACACATTCCACATTAATAATCAGAGGTAATAACCAAATAAGCGAAAGTCTTACAGATAATGAACTGAGAGTCTAACAGTGATAAATAAATATTTAATACAATTATCTCAAAACCACAAGACATAAAAATAAATAATCAATTACGTATCCGATGTTCAAACTATAACTAAACCTAAGCAAAACACATTGGTTGCACTCGCATAAAGAATCATGCGCATCTTCTTCAGCTTCTACGTCCATCGCAGCAACGTGTCCATACATAGGCACATTCATAAATTCTTCAACGGTAGGACCTGCATCATCAATTAAAAATATTCGACGTCGAAAGGGTGAGCACACATCACGGCTCAGTGAGCAAACAAAACAATGCAACAAACATATGCATGCATTCAATTCATATCTTTGGTCTGGTTTATAAGTTTGCAATAAGCTATAGAAAGGTTTGGTGGCCGTCGCACCTCTATACACAAGTGTGTGAATCTGCCCAATGGATCAAACACCATTGCCGTCCCACATGCACCCACCATTGAATAGAGATAGAGTTAAAGTGTCCGGATCAAACACTGCCAATACTTCCCCTGATGCCCTACCCATACCAACACGTAAGCCCCTATTGGTGAGGGCCTGTAAACTAGACTCGCAACTAACCAATCCTAATGCCAAACAGTGTATCCAAGGCCTCACCCCAGCATCCCTCAATACATCCATATAGATAGAGCTAAGGCCCCTCGACAGAGTCAGAGACCACACGGTCCATGACCACCTCCCCTGATGCCCTACGACGTAATAGTTCTGCTAAGGTAATGGCGATACGATGATGTTAGTGGGCAAGACTTGAGTAGAGATAGAGCTAGAGTCTGGTGACGAGGTCGAAGACCACCATGCCACGTCCTCCCCCTGATGCTCGACTAGCATCCAACACAGCAATCACACACATACATTCACATGCCTATTCCTAGCATCATCATCATCATCATGTTATAAATAAATGGAATTAAATATGCATGAACAGTAATAGCAGAAATATTGGATGACATGTGAGATGCACATTACAAGCATACAAGCATAGAATCAATCATGGCATTGGACTCAATAAAAATAAATAGTTTGTTATTATCCAATTAGTTTAGGTCTTGTTCCCTCACCTATTAGCAATTCTCGATGTCCTTCCAAGCCTTGAAATTTTCTTTGAATTGATTTAACAACCTAAAAGTTATATGAATTTAAGTTAGGGTTCATATGTGACATGTTATAATAGTCGAAAATCGAAATAAAGCACTGATAGGTGCCTGATTTGTCCTTTGGTCTCATGCTATATGGACCTTACTGTCTATGGTCAATACCCTACGGTGGCATATGGTGCGACCGTAGCTGCGACCATATGATTTTTGAAATCCTCTTGAATGCCTATGGTCAATCCTCTGGTTATACTGGTCAGGCTATGGTCGACTGTAGCTGTGACCTTGAGATTTTTGGTCACAGTCTACCTGAAATTCGAGTTTTTCCTGGGTCAATTCTTCTGTTCATCAATGGGGTTTATCCTAAGGTCATCCTATGGCCATCATTAGTAATTTCTTATCAACCCTAATCATCAAATTCACTCCTCATGGTTCTCCTTGGGATTTTCTCAAGGAAATCACATAGATCATAATAGGTTGATATGGCCTATCCTCCATAGAAGTCTATTCCTTAGAGTTTACATCTCCAGAGATTCGTTTCATACCTTTGCGTGTCATAGAGAGTCAATCTCTTCTCAGAAAACACTTCTCCTTAATTTTTTTTTCTCATTCTCTTCCTTCTCATTCTCTAGGATTTACTAATGTTCTAAAATAGTGAAAAAGGACTGAGGGACATCCTTTATATAGAGAAAAACTCTCTATACAAAGTCCTCTTTCAATTAGGAAAGCAATCCCTTAGTTTTGGAAAGTTTTCAAAACTCGGAGTCTGATCTGGGTTCTCACGGTCGATCATATGGTCGCATAAACCATTGATCGTAAGGTCAAAATCATCGACCGTGGGGTTCTAGATTTGAGATTTTTTATTCCCTTCCTTCTGGTCGACGATACCTACCCAGGCATGCGACCTTAGGTATGTTTTTAGTGTTTTTAACTCGATTCTCATACCTGGTTTGTGATCTATCTTCACATGCTCGATCCACTTGGTCCAAGAATGATGGGAAGACCTGGCATGACACGGTTAGACCAAGTTAGTGGAGTGTGGGTCTTACACCCATGTTTTACTTCAAAATTCTGGGAGGAATTACAGAAAGCTATGGGAACGAAGGTTCAGTACAACCTTTCATCCTCAAATCGACAGACAGTCTGAGTGGACCATTCAAATTCAAGAAGATATTCTCCGAGCCTATGTAATTGATTTTAAAGGAGCTTGGGATGAGAAGTTGTCATTGATCGAGCTTTCTTATAACAATAGATACCAACTTACTATACATATATCACCCTATGAAGCATTATATAGTAGGAAATGTTGAACCCCTCTATTTTGGAATGAAGTTGGAGAACGAAGAATTGTAGGACCAGAATTTATCGAAGAAACCTGTCGAGTGGTAGACATGATCAAAGAAAGAGTTAAAATGGCTCAAAATCGTTAGAAGCAGTGTACAGATAACCGACGTCGAGACCTTGAATTTATGGTAGGTGACAAGGTATTCTTGAAGATATCACCTATGCGTGGATTGAAGCGGTTTAGTAAGAAGGGCAAGTTATATCCCAGATACATTAGACCTTATGAGATTTTGCAAGACATGGAAAAATAGAGAACCCATTAGCGCTACCACTATCTATGTCTGGTGTACATGATGTATTTTACATTTCATTATTAAAGAAGTACATCAGAGGTCCAATGCATGTCCGGACTATGGATCCACAAGATTTGATAGAAGACCTAACGTTAGAAGTAGTGCTCACCGAGATCACTAGTTGGAAGGTTCAGCGTCTTTGCAATCGTGATATCTATTATGTTAAGGTTACTTGGAGAAGCCAAGTTGTGTAGGAGATAGCATGGGAAAAAGAAAATGCTATGCAGAAACAATATCCTCACCTGTTTGACACAGAAGGTATGTATAAATTTTGAGGATGAAGTTTATCTAAGGGGGAGAGGAATTGTAAGACCCACACTCCACTAACCCAGTTTATCCGTGTCATGCCAGGTCTTCCCGTCATAATCGACTCAAGTGAACCAACAGTATGAAGGAGCCAAAAAGTCAAGTAAACAAACCAGTCAAACAGTCATTTGTAAGGTTGTCCGATCAAGTGTTTTAGTTTGTTCGATCGTCGGGTTATGGGACAGGTGAGTCGACCGATCAATCCCAGATTTGACTCTGTGGTTAGGAAACTTTCTTAATTTAGAGAGGTCTCTCTCCTAATTTAGAGAGGACTCTATATGGAGACTTTCTTTCTATAAAGAGGACATCCCTCTAATCTCTTTCACTCTTTTTGCTCATTGTCAAACCCAAGAATTGAGAAAAAGAGAGGAGGAGAAGGAGAAGAAGACTTAGAGAGAAGGAAAGCTTGGAGAAAGGAAACAAGGCTCTGTAGAGAGATATTCTACCATTGAAACTCCAACCTATCTCAGCAAGGAGGATCTACGATAAGTGCCTCATCTCTGTAGAGGGTTAGATAACATTAGGTTCTGGATTGGAGATCACATTGTAAAGAGGATCAGATCCAATCCCATGTTTTGAACCTAAATATTCTAAATATTGAATTCATAGTAATATTACAATGGTTGGGGTTGGATGGAATGAGTTAAACAATGGTTCATTTGGCTTTATAATTTGATATTGAATTTTGTAATTAAATTATCGATTATCTTAATTTTTATTTATAAAAAAAAAAAAAAAAAAAAAAAAAAAAAAAAAAAAAAAAAAAAAAAATTAATGAAAGAATTAACAATTAGGTAGAAAACCTAAAAATGAAATAAAATAATAATTATATAAAACTAAAATAAATAACATTAAACCTAAAATGGAAAGAAAGTAACATTTAGGGTAGAAACCCTAAGATGGAAAGAAAATAGCAATTAGGGTAGAAAACCCTAAAATGGAAGAAAATAACAATTAGGGTAGAAAATCTTAAAAATGGAAAGAAAATAACAATTAGGTAGAAAACCTAAAATGGAAAGAAAATAATTAGGGTAGAAAACCCTAAAAATGGAAAGAAAATAATTAGAGTAGAAAACCTAAAATGGAAAGAAAATAACAATTAGGTAGAAAATCCTAAAATGAAAAGAAAATAGCAATTAGGGTAGAAAATCCTAAATATGGAGATAATGATTAGGTTTTGCCATGCTTATTATCCCCCCTCTTCTTTTTTTCTTTCCTCTTTTTTTTTTTTTTTTTTTTCTATCTTCTTTTTTTTTAATTTCTTTTCTTTATTTTTTTTTTTTTTAATAAAATATTTATTTTTTTAATAACTTATTTTATCAACACCCTATCCCCTTTAAATAATATATAAAATTAATAAAAAAAAAATATTTAAACTTCCAAAATTTATTTCAACCCAAATAGTTTTCTTAGATCCCTAGGACTATCTATCAGGGAGGACTTTAATATTCAAGCATAAATTCAACTTGAACAATGAACTAACTGAACTATTTTGACGCACAACCCCCGCAGAACATGACCACCCCCGGGAAAGTTGTGCGGTCCCTTCATTGGTAGACTATATTGCATGACCAGTGAGTCGACCACAAACTCTCTGGGAGTATCTCAGGAATTGTGTGGATCCTTCAACGGTCAACCATAGCACGACTACTGAGTCGACCACTTAATGTCTGGTCCACAGGTATCAAGGACGACTGAGTTAACTAGTCAATAACTGGAAGGCATATTTTGGAGACCAGACAAGGGTCTCAACTACTATAACTTTATAAAATCAAACCCTAATCTAAATTCATAAATTGGTTAGGATTCCAACTAGTTCAAGATAATTTCCAAAGCTTGGAAGAGGAACAAACATCATTCATAGGTAAAGAAACAGGACCTAAACTAATTGGTTAATAACAACCTACCTTTACTTTCTATTAATTTGTCTGATGCTATGTGTTGTGTGAATGTTTGTGCATATAACATATCATCCAATGACTATTATTCCTATTCATACATATTTATTATTCTTTCTACTCTGTTATGATGATAATGATGATAGGAATAGGCATGTGCTTGTGTATGATTGGTGGGTTGAATGGAGAGAAGTTAGAGCATCAAAACATTCATCACATTGACATCGTCGTATCACTGTTATCTTAGTAGAACTAGTACGTCATAGTGTATCAAGGGGGTAATTGTGGTGTGGGCCTTAGTTTAGCCGATGGACCCTAGCTCTATCTCTGTGGACATATTGAGGGTTTCTGTGGTAAGACCTTGGATACAAAGCTATAATGACATCTAGGATTGGTTAGATACGAATCCAGTTTGCAAGCCATCGCCATTAGGGGTATACATACTGGTATGGGGTAGAGTATCGGGGAGAGTGCTGGCTGTGTGTGATCTATTAGGCTCTGGCTCTATCTTTGTTCTGTAGTGGGTGATGTGGGGGACAGTGGTGTGTGATCCATTGGGCGTGCCTACACTCTAGTGTATGGAGGTGTGGTGGCCACCTGTCCTTGCCATAGCACATTGTAAACTTATATTACAACCAAAGATATGAATTGAATACATACATATATTTATGCTTTGTTTTATTTTCGCACTGAGCTATGTGGTGTGCTCACCCTACGCTATCGTATTTCTTTTTAGTTGATGATGCAGGTACAACTGTTGAAGATTATATTAACACGCCGTTGTATGGACACGTGGCGGCTATGGATGCACAAGTGGTGGAAGACGAGCAAGACTCTTCATGCGAGTGTTTTCAATGTTTTTACGCTTAGTTTCATTTAGTATTTTAAATTATGGAACTTTTAGTAGATATTTATTTATGTTTTGGTCTACTCGGAGATAACTAGTTTAATATTTACATATCACATTAGACCCTCAGTTCTTTGTTAATACAATTTTGCTATTTATTTTACTATCTTTGATTGTGTTGAATGTGTTTGGTTTGGATTGTTGGCACGGTCCTATGTGATCCTGGCTTGAACCAACAGTTTAGTGACTGTTCATTCATAGTTTTGGTTCATTCAGGATTGGGGTGTGATACATAGCCTTTATTTATCAGTATATGGAACCATGTATGATGGCTTGTGTAACGCATAGGAGTACGGGTGCACGGGTAATGTTGGATTGCAACCATATATGGTGGTTTATGTGGCGCATGAGAGTGCAGGCACATGAATCACGTTGGAATGTGAACAAGCTAGTGGTAGACATGATGATCTATGGGAGTGGAGCCGGGGTTCTCTGCTGGTGGATAGCACAATGGTTATGTCGACATGCTAGTGGGGGCAGTGTGATCCATGGAAGTAGTGATCTGGGGGCTTCTATTGGCAGAAAACCAAAGTAAAATGAATGAACATAATAGACATAGGTGGTGTCATTCCCTATTTTCTTATGCCCTTCTAGTAGGGATAAAGATACTGGCATAGCTTCACATTCTCGAAGGATGGGTTGGGTGATCCTAGGGGGAGTCAGTGACGTATGGGTGTACGATAGTTAGCATATGTGGGGTCTATGGTGAGAGATGAAGAACCCTATAAGGATGGGTGTCCCCAAGGGGGGAGTTTAACTGTAGAAGTTGTTTAACATCCTAGGGTCATTTATTCAGCTTCTACCTTCGCCTAGGATGTAAAAAACAAACTTGAGACCTAATATAAAATGAATTGCATTTCTTGTCATTTGATGTTGTATGTTGCACGCATGTGATACTAGATTTCTCAGTGAGCTGGGATGTGAGCTCACCCTCGTGTCAACACTTCTTTTCAAATTCTTCTACAGGTGATTTCTCTATATCTGATTTCATAGAGTCCCCTCTGGCTAGTGTGATTGCTGGTACTGAGGATATTGGTGGAGAGCATGGCGAGGGTTGCACCTACAGCGACTGCATCTACGCATGATGTAGCCCTCCCCTTACTTTTTTCCCTTCCTTAATATAAATGGATATTATGATTATATTTGTTGGTAGACGAAGAGGTCTATCAAAGCAATGTAACAGATTTACTCTTTTGTTTTTGGCTATGTGTATATGAATATGGCAGTATTTTGAGAAGGTACATTTGGTTTGTAAATAATATGATAGATAGTATGGGATATGTTATCATTAGTTGCGTCTATCAATATTTAATGCTTTTGCTATATTATTATTGTTTCTTGATTATTGAGACATTATATGTATAGACTGTGAGATTTATTTTGTAATCATTGTAGTAGTGATCTTGGATGTATTCGGGTGCCACAAAGGTTGACTTGGATTTCATGCCTGATTCTCCAGAATGGGCTATGACACTTTATGTATATAAACAATACAAAAATTAAATAGAGGGATTTATTGCTAGAATTGGCTAGTGTGGGTTCTCAGGGTCTACCTGGGTTACTTCTAGGTAACTTTAATTGCTTTCTTTTTGCCCATGAAAAGAGTGGACCAGGGAAATTTGATTTTTCATCGATAGAGGAGTTTAATGCATTCTTGGGATTTATTAATATGACAAGTTTGCCTTCTTCAGGTTTGAAGTACACATGGTTTAATAATAGAGCCATTGGACATGTTTAATTCGTGAATAACTTGTTGTTTGATGTTTATGGCCAAGGTTTCCAACGTGTGCTGCCTGGGGTGGGTTCTGACCATGCCTCTATACTAGTGGAATGCTCATCAATACCCAAGCCTAAAACTATTCCTTTCAGAATTCAATGATTTTGGATGGAGTATGAAAATTTCTTGGCCATGGTTAAGGAGGAGTGGAGTGTATCTATTCAATGTTCTCCTTTCTTTGTGCTGATGCAGAAGCTAAGACGGCTAAAGAATAGGTTGAGAGTTTTGTCTAGAGAAACCTTTCCTCATATTGTAAAGGAGGTTCAGGTGTCTATGCTAGAGTTGGATGACATACAAGAAACTATTCAGAAAGTAAGATGCAATCTTGATTTAAAGTAGAGGGAAGATATGGCTATTCAAAGATATGAGGATGCCTGCACCCTTTATGAAGCTCTATGAGAGAGCATAAAGTGGCTTAAATGTGGAGATCAAAACTATAAGTTTTTCCATGAGAAGGCTAGAGCTCGAAGAAATAAAAACTTGATTAGGATTCTGTTTAATGAAAATGAGGAAGCTCTTGAAACTCAAGATGATATTCATTCTTAAATTCTAAGGTATTATGAAAATTTTGTAAGAAGTGCTGGTTCTATTTCCCACACTAATTGTTTAGATGTTATTCCAGCTCTGGCTATGGCTGAGGATAATTCTTTGTTAGATAAGGTTACATCTGATGATGAGATTAAATTTGTTGTATTTGGTATAAACCCGGATAGCTCCCTAGGTCTAGATGGATTTTCTGGCAAGTTCTTTTGCACATGTTGGGAGATTGTTGGAAATGAGGTGTATTTGGTTGTACAGTCCTTTTTTCTATCAGGAGGAATGTCAAGGGGGGTTAATAATAACTTCATTACCTTGATTTCAAAGAAAGAAGGTGCATCTAAACTGACTGAGTTTCGGCTAATTTATGTGGGCAACTTTGTATATAAAATTGTCCCCAATATTTTAGCTATAAGGCTTGGCTCATTTGTTGGAAAATTTATATCTCCAGCTCAAGGGGCATTTGTCAAAGGCAGAGTCATACATGACAATATTGGGCTGGCAACTGAAGTTGTGACCATTATGCAAAGGAAAACAAAAAGGGGGTGTGCTACGATGAAGTTAGATATTCAGAAGGCTTATGACACCCTGGAGTGGCAATTCTTGTTTGATATTCTATTGAAGTTTGGTTTTACTAGCATTTTGTTGATAGGGTAACTTCCCTCCTTCAATCTGCCAAGCTATCTATATTGGTCAATGGTGGCTCAGTTGGTTTTTTTGGAACAGACCGTGGCCATAGACAAGGTGATATTTTATCCCCTCTTCCTTTTGTGCTAGCAGAGGAAGTTTTGTGTAGCGGGCTGTAGGTGATGGTTGATAAAGGTAATATGAAAACAGTTTTTTCTGGTAGAGGGTATGTTGCCCACACTCACCTATTGTTTGCAGATGATATCTTCATATTTATGAAGGTGAGTTTGAGATCCTATCGTCAATTAAAAAGTTTTTTGACTATCTATGATGAATATTGAGGTCAGAAGGTTAGTCCTCCCAAAAGCCAAATGTTTTTTTCATCTGATGTGAAGGCTAGGAGAAAGAGGAAAATGTTGGAATGCATGAACTTCTCTGAAGGCAAGTTTCTGACTACATATTTGGGAGTCCCTCTCTTTAAAGGAAGGGTTCACAAGGATTTTCTAACTCTTCTTGAGGAGAGATTTTGAAAGAAATTTTCAATATGGAATGGTAGGCTTCTATCCTTTGCTGGACGGGTTGAATTGGTACGTTCAGTTTTGAGCAATTCTTTTACGCACTCCCTTTGGGATTTATAAATGGCTGCAAAGCATAGTCAAAGAAATGGAAGGATCGATGAGGAATTTTGTATGGACAGGTGATCCTATGAAGAAAAAATCTATAGTTGTAAAATTGGATAATATGTGTGCCCCAAAAAAAGAGGATGGGCTTGGTATTCGAAGATTGGGTGAACTTAATGAAGCTCTATTAGCCAAGCTCCTTTGGAAAATCAAAACAAAGAATACTTGGTATGCTGATTTTATGAGACGTCATTATGTATCTAATGATGGGCAGATTAGATGCCAACATTGTACATCCTCTATTTGGTTAAGTGTCAAGCGGCTTTGAGACTAGACTTTGAAACACAGTAGATGGCTCATTGGAAATGGGGTGAATATTAACACATGGACTGATATTTGGGTAGGTGAAACCTCGTTGAAGGAGAAGCATGGAATTGGAGCTGATATGATTAGGGGAAAAGAATGGCCTCTTTCAAGATTTATTATTAATGACTGGTGGTCCTTTTCTAATGTTCAATCTACTATATTGTAGAATTGTTTTCGTGAAGCAGAAATGATTTTGTTAAGTTCTTGTACTACGGACAGAAGGCTGTGGACAGCAGATCCAACTGGTAAATTTGTAGTTAAATTGGCTTGGAATGCTCTTCGAAACGGCATGAAAATAAACCTTGGGCTACAGTAATATGGCACAAGAGTCTTCATCCAAGGGTAGCGTGTTTCGCATGGAAATGATGTTGGAGAAAACTGGCAACTGATGAGGTAGTGCAAGGAAAAGGGATCCCAAATGCATCACGGTGTAGCTTATGTTGTCAGGAAATGGAAACATTGGACCACCTTTTTTGTTATTGCAATTTGGCCAAGATGATTTGGGAGGAGGTTGGGTGTGTTTTTGGCATTAAGATTCCTTTGTTTCAAACAACTACAGATATGTTACAATGGTGCAGGTGCAAAGCACAAAGCAGACCATTATGGCACATCTGGTCAGGCTGTCTTTTTGTCTCTCTTGAGGCAATATGGTATGCAAGAAACCAAGTGATACATAGAGGGAAAACAGCATCTAAGTTGTTGGTATGGGGAATGGTACGAAGGGGATGCAAAGATATATCAATTCGGCTCCCACGTACTATGAAGTCACATGATGAACTTTAAATATCCAAATTGTTAGGGCTGGAGACAAAAGTGAGTAACCAAGGGTGGATTGTCGAGTTGAGATGGCAGCTTCCAATGCATGGGTGGTGCAAATTGAATACTGATGGGTGTAGTTTGGGAAACCCAGGCGAATCAGGGTCAGGTGGAGTAATAAGATCAAAGAGAGGACATGCCACCTTTGCATATGTTGATTACATTAGAGTATCTAATAGTTTTGCTGCAGAGATGAAAAGTGCATTCAAAGGATTGGTGGGATTGGTGGTGGCTCATAGTTTGGGATTCAACAAAATTTGATTGGAATCTAACTCGACAACAACTGTATCTAGTTTTTATCTGGGAGCATGCCATGATTTTTCTACAAGAATGGATGGGCATTTCAAAAAGGTTATATGACTGTCAACTCAGATTTACCCATTACTTTCGAGAAACGAACATAGTGGTAGATATATTAGTGAAAAGAGCTACTAAAGATAAGGTTTCTCTTTCTTGGACACAGTGTCTAGATTTTCTGAATAGAGAGGTAGTGTGGGATGCATTTTGTAGACCACACAATAGATTTACATAGTGATTTTGCCTGGGGGTTTCTCTATTGATGGCTATGCCGAAGGTGGAGGATTCGCCCTATTAAGGCTTTTATGTATTCTTTCTTTTTATTTTTTATCTTAATATATATTATCATTTAACAAAAAATAAAAAATAAAAAAAAACCCAAGTAACAATCATCATACAAAGCATATATAGTTGTTGTTATGCAAATGCATGCTCAATAATAACAGTTATTGGATGGCATGTTATAAGCATAAGCATTGGTATGTTATAAACATAAACATAGCACATTATCATCACAAGCATAGCATGTTATTGACACAAAAGTAGACATGTTAGAATGCCCTAATTACTATGGACCCGACCCCTCACCTGATTGCCCTTCAAGTGCAGCTGCAATGCTAAGCCCAACAGAAGGCTAATACTTTGCTTGAGTCTGATACCTATTTCATTAGATAATTATTCTTTAGTCGGTTGGATAGCTTTTAACCCACATGGACAAGTCTTTTAGGTTTATACATGGGACCCAAGACTAATTGGGAACCCAACGGTCCCACAAATCCTAGCTAGGAAAACTAGCCTTCAAAACCAGAAACAGAGAGAGGACACGGATGGTACTTCCTCCATTTCTCCCTCTGGCTAATACTTAGAATATTTCTTCTGTTTTATGAACAAATCGAAAGATGCAATGGATGGTGTCATCTTGTACAACCTTCGGATAGTTCTTTGTGATCACAGTGAGCAGACAGAACCTAATCCAGAGGCAACAACAGATGGTATTCCCTCTGGCTTAACCTTCGGATATCTCTCATACTCGCAGGGTAAATTATACGAAGCCTCCGATGCATTGCATAGGATATGTCTCCGGTGTTTTCAGAGGGTATACCCCTGGTAAAGAACCTCTGGATCTAGTGCAGAAACCATTCGAACCAGATTTTAGGGCTTCTATCGTTGGGGCATTTTGTCCCAACACTCCTACCATGGTTTCGAGTTGGTGGGAATCATCTTCCCAAGTTAAGGGAAGAGATTAGAGTCAACATTGACCCATTTCAACCCCCACAATGAGATGGGTAAACACCCTATTCTCTAGGGTTCGTTTCTTAGCTTCCATTAATGGAGGTCATTAATGGTGGAGTGTCCTACCATTTGGTCTACCATGGTTGCTGGAAGAGAGAGTGAGTTATGAACTCTCTTTCAAGTGGAGTGAACCACCTATTATACTAAGGTTTGGTTTATCTCCATTAATGGTGATCATTAATGGAGGAGTAACACTCATTAGGTCTACCATTAGAGCTGGAGGAAAGAAAAAGAGAGAGAGTGAGGTGGACTTACCTCACAAGAGAGAGAGACTAGGGCATAAGTTAAGCTCCATTACACTTTCCAAGGCCTCCTTTATGAATCCCAAGGTTTAAGGAGTGAAATAAGGATTGGAGTCTCTTATTTATAGAATCTTGAGGAGTAAAATATCTCACACTTGATTCTCGCACATGAATCGGGGGGGAGCAACCGGGTGGTGTTCTATTAAGAAGATCCTTCGGTTTGGCCAATTTGTAGCCCTTCGATTAGCAAGATGGCTCCTATGCATTGGGATGTATGTAGGGCCACTCTAGGCCAATCCTAGTGCATTTACATTGTCATGTATGTATAAAGGGATTCACCTAATGTTCGGATGTATCCATTGGATCCACATTGGGTGTCTTGTCAGTCTGAGTGTTGAGACCTGGCACAAGAGGAATCCCAGGTTAGTAGTCAATTTTCATGCGGGTCTCACACTTTCCATGGAGATCCCAACCAGCTTACACCCAATGATGAAAATGTGTATCTTCCACTAATCAATCTTCCCAAGATTTTGGAGGTTATTGATTCGCGATCTACTACCATTAAAAATGCAACCTACACATAATACCTTAGTAGTTGGAAGAATAAGTCCAATTTGAAAGATACATGGATTAATGAGTATGAGTAACACTTGATCATGATACTAGGTTATCAACTCGAGGACAAGTTCTTTTGAAGCCGGGGAGAATGATGTCGTCACCCTCAAAGGATGGGCAATTAATGCCCATCCTCCAACAGCTCTTTTTTTGAATCCTCCAATGGCCCTTTTTTTTTAATCCTCCAATGGCTTGTTTTTTTAATCCTCTAACGGCTCTTTTTTTTTTTTTTTTGAATCCTGTAACAACTATATTTTTCTCTCCCTTTTTAACCTATTTCTCCTTCATTATTCCCCTATATATATATATATATATATATATATATATATATATATATATATATATATATATATATATATATATATATATATATATATATATATTTGTGATTTGGATTAACCAAGGGAATAGAAAAAATTGCTTGTAAGCTTATGTTATTGCAAGTGCTTGTAAGGTCCCTTGAGAAAGTTTGAGGTCGTTTTGTGGTTAGAGAATCCCACACTTGGGTTGAGAGAGTCCCCAAGAGACCCTTGGGTTAAGAGGTCCTTATACGACCTTTGTCATATTGGTCTTGTCTTTCCATTCCTTATAAAGTTACTTTTAATTTCTGGTTTACTCTTCATTTTATTTGTAAGCTACATCAGTTTCTTTTGCAACCATCTGATAAAAACTCAATTCGATTTTGTACAATTTGTTTCCTCTTTCCAGCCATCCAAAGAAAACGAAGAAGGCATAGATGTGATGAAGAAACTCGGTTCAATTTTGTACACGTATCAACTCTTATGAAGGATTTGCTAACTCTCTTTATACATCACGGATGTTGTAATAATTTTCTTGAATATATCAGAATAAACCATGGAGTTGTTAATAGGAAAAAGGCCAAACACCCCAATTCAATGATGCAAACATTTGCTTGGTTGGATGGTTGGCCTCTTGCTTTTGAATCTCATTTCTTGCATCTGTTCCCCACCCAGTAGTGTAACTTAGAATAGGTACCCCCCCAAAAAAAATTATGATAGAAGCATTCAATGAGTAGAGAATCAAAATGAGGTTGCTTCCATTCATTAGTTGACCCCCCCCAACCTGAAATATTGGATTTGTCCAGCTCCAAAAGGGCTACTATTTGTTGGGTCTTTCTTAATCAAGATTTTATAATTTCATAACTTCTTATCCTTCATTTTAATTTCAAAACCTCTGGTAAGAAAAAAAGGATTATTTACCAGAGAAAAGGAGGAGTATAAAAAAGAAAGAGAAATGGAGTCTTCAGAGCTGCACAAAGAGAGGATTGGTTTAGTCCTTGTTCTCGTGCCTGAAACTCCTTTGCTCTCTTTATTCCCTCTCCCGTGTCAGCCCTAACAAGCCCCCTTAATTTTTATCTGTCAATGGTAGGGAGATTTTCATTCAATCAATGAACTAATTTGCAGATTCAACAACCCAAAACAATCAGTAGCATCCAACACCGCAATATTAAGAAAAAGTATTCATAGAAACAAACTCTAAGTGCATATTTTATTTATAATTTCTAAGGCTTATCCCAACTACTGAATACATGAATCCTGCTTTGGAATTCTACTCTCTTTAAAGACATTACAGTAGTCAAATTATTGACTCGCTCTCCCCCAAAGAAAAAAAAATCTTTCGAATTAACTTAAGTTCTCTTTCATATGTATTATGTAATTAATTATATAATACATTATGACATATGTAATTGTTTGGTATGATTTACGGTACTTATTTATATTTAAAATAAATTGATATAATTTAAAATCTATAAATAGGTTAGAAAGTGTTTATCATTATTGTGATAATATATTATTATTTCTTTATGTCTAGCGGTATTAAACAGTTATTATATATGATCCATAATTTATAATAAATAACTCATAATCATAAATATAAACTATATGCTCTCTTTGTTATGTATTATAGAATTAATTACATAATACATTATGACATATGTAGTTGTTTGGTATGATTTATAGTACTTTTTTATATTTAAAATAAATCAACATAATCTGAAATTTATAAATAGGTTAGAAGGTCTTTATCATTATTGTGATAATCTATTATAACTCCTTTATGTCTAGTGGTATTAAACAGTTATTATTTATGATTCATAATTTATCTCATAAATGATATATTAAAAATAGCTCATACACATAAATATAAATGATACCAAAGAGAGTCTTAGGAATCAATCTCAGCAGCTCTTTGAATTTTTACATAAACCATTCAGGAGCACTTGATGCTTGAAAGAGATCCACATGGAAATGTTCAAGTATTTAGATCTAAACTTTTATTCTTTAGCTTGTTTGTTGGATATCATCATTTTGAATGTGTTTGGTTTTAGTTTGGATATCATCACAAGAGAGATCTCTCTCTTCTCTGAAATGAGAAGCGAACTGATTTCATTCCATCTTTCGCAGCTTTTTGAAAATATTCCATACAACATCTCTCACTGCAACTCTTTACGTCACTTTGATATGACTGTTGAATCATAGGACAACACATGGTGACCATCAAGCCATCACTGGAGTGTCTCAGACTTTTCAAGACCCTTTTGGAGTACATATTCTACTGATTTGTCCTCCGCTTTTTGTGCAAAACCTAATATATCATGGTCAAAATAGATGAAGGTATATACATTAGTTGCTTTAAAAATCGCAGCCCATCCAGCTTCATTTGTTTGATCCAGAAAACACTATATGTAATTAAGATATGAGGATTTAGTAATCAGAATAGGATATAGAATCGGCATCCAGTCAGTCCAGATTGGTTGGATTTCCACCAGGTATATAGTTCACCTTTCATCATATTACTTGCACAAAGGGTTCGTTGTTCATCTGTCAAAACCATAATCTTGAAGCACTTCTTAGTAGACTACATCCAAACAGCGGGCTGTAGTTGGTTACTACCCACCCTTGTAAACTTTAGAGGCTTCATCTTTTGAAACCTTTCCAGCAGTCTTGAAAATTCAGCCTGGGCGGCTTTAGTCATGACTGGAGTTGCATACCTTCTTGCGTTCACATTAAGCACTTGTTGTGGCAATCGTGTAGGATGAGCATTAGCATTGGTTGGCACAGTAGCATTGGGAGCTACAAGTGCAGGTACGGTGTTAGTAGCAGTTGCTAGAGTAAGAGGGGCATGACCAAGCAAAGGTATAGGTGCGGGTGTAGGGGTTCGTCGCAAAGTGGCAACGAGGTCGTTCATCAGCTATTCCTATTGTTGTTGTTATTCCCAATGTTATTGCACTACTCGTGTAAGGTTTCCCATAATGGTTGCCATGTCATAGTTGTCATCACATGAAGTGGTGGTGGTTGAACAGGATTAGTAGCAGGGTGATGAACAGGCGTGTTTTCGTTGGCTCCTTGTGCACTACTCTGGAGTAAACCTTGGTTTTGCTGACTATTATGGGTATGGGGAGCCATCGAATTCATTACTATTTTTTCCTGTAAAAGCATGTATCGATAGTCAATGATTAATAACAACTCAATTTAATTCAAAATCTAGGGTTCCTATAAAATATATCTTTATACTCACTCAATAACCATGTTAGAATACTTAGCAATGGGACTCGTGATGGGAAAATCCAAAAACTAACTCAAACAAAGCTTTCTGTCAACATGTTGTCGATCAGTGTGGTTGATCAGACCATGCAGTCAATCAGATCGATTTCATTGATCGGATGACAAAAAACGTGTTTAAAAAGTGGTTGAGAGCTTCATTTTCCCTCCCATTCTCAACTTATATGGTAAAGGAGAAAAGGAGAACAACCGGAATTTGTTCTAAATTGATTATAAGCTCAAAACCTATCATTTACATCGCATTCCATCACCTATCTATCTACGAAGGTACTAAAGACTTTGTTTTTATCGTTTTTCCCTAATTCGGTTTGGTACAACCTAGGTATTCATTTGGTTTCCATATTACTCCATGTAATTTGCTATAACTTGTTGCAAATCACTCTTATAAGTTGTTAGAAGGTTTCTAGCAGATAAAATGTAATAAATTTTACGTTTTTAATGATACTTAGGGTCACACCCCGTCCCTGACATATCGGTATTATGGAATGTAATGGGATCTCCTCATCCTATTAGGGCATTATAAATCCCTTCTAGGATCACATGTCATGGTATAATCATCTAACGATCCACATCAAAACTCACAGAAATTATCAGAGTAAATTAAAACATCTCAATTAATCATATTGTCAATATCAAGAAGTAAATAGCGGAAGTCTATTGTTCAAATACCAATTTAAGCTGACAGGCTAATGTTCCAAGTTCACAAGTCCAAGATAATTAAAAACATTGTTCAAAATTTATTCTCAAAATAAAACGTAACCCAAAATAGTCCATCCCAAAACTAAAGTATTAAAATAAATAGGCACAGCCTAAGCCCACAACCAGTCTCTACAAATTGCACGACGGATCATGGATATCTTCCTCAGGTTCGCTGCCACCATCCTCTATACTGGATGAATAGCTTCTTGGAGTACCAAATGAAGTACCTGCAATATCTAAAAATATTTGTGCACACAAGGGTAAGCTCAACCACCGAGCTTAATAAGAAAACCAAACGTGCAACAAACAAATGCACGAAATTAACAACTATGGTCAGGTATGATGACTGTAAGTGCCAACTCAGGAAGACTAAAATATAGCCTCTTGGCTACACGGTTCACCCCCATCAGAATGAATGCCACCTCACTTGGTATACAGCAATCATCCCCCATGTATGCGTCCGTCTTGGTCCTCCCTGACCGCGACTCATCCCAAGTCCACCTTGTACCACTTGAGGAGGTAATAATCTCACTAGTCGACTTGCCCACCCATTTACACTATGTCGAACATGGGGAGCATCACAGCTATGTTCATATCATTCTTAGGGTCAATGCAAAGCAGCGCTACTAAGAAGTGGTGCAAGCGTCCCATTCCAGCCATCTTCCTCCATACCGACTTAACTAGACATCATGCATTACGCAAACCAGTCGCTTTTATGGAAACGGTCACGAGTGTCCCTGTCACACCCCAATTCCGCACATCTCAGAATGGTGTGATGAACCGCTAATAAACCAACGGTTCAACTAGGATCTCGAATAGGCTATCCCCGCGTTATCCAAACTTACACACATCCGTAATCATAATCAGAGTAAATACACAATAGCGGAAGTCTTATAATAACATGAACTGAGAAACTAAGATGATATCAATAATTTAATAAAAATTATTCAGTTTTCAACTGAGACATAAATATTTAAATACCAAATACATGTCTTAATAAATCCAATAAATAAACCAATAAAATATCTAATCAAATACACACGAGTTGCACTCGCAAGAGGAGTCGTGTGCATCCTCTTCAGCTCCAGCTTCCATTGCTGCCACGTTCCCGTACGCAGACGGATTCATATAGTCTTCAACGGTATAACCTGCATCATCAACTAAAAATATTCGACGTCGAGGGGTGAGCACACCTCATGGCTCAGTGAGTAGAAAAACAATGCAACAATACATATGCATGCAAATTAATTTATATCTTTGGTCCGGTTTAAAGTTTGCAGTATGCAATAGAAAGGTTTAGGTAGCCAAAGGTCGCGTTTATTGACTCCGCCTCTATACACGAGTGTGTGACGTTACCTGAAGATCATGTTTATCGTCAACCCACATGCACCCAATCATGGACATTATATAACAAAGGTTACGTTTATTGCTATATAGTGCCATACCAACACGTAAGCCCCTGTTGGCGAGGGCTACAAACTGGGCTCGCAACTAACCAATCCTAATGCCAAACAGTGTATCCAAGGCCTCACCCCAGCATCCCTCAGAATGTCCATAGAGATAGAGCTAAGGCCCCCCGGTAGAGTCAGAGACTACAAGGACCGAGACCACCTCCCCTGATACTCTACGACATAATAGTTCTGCTAAAGTAATGGCGATACGACGATTCTAATGCACAAGACTTGAGTTAGAGATAGAGCTAAAGTGCAGAGACCCGCCAAAGGTTAACGTTTATTGACGTTCTCATCACACCTCCCCTGATACTCGCTCGCATCAAGTACATCAACCACACACATACAAGCACATGCCTATTCCTATCATCATCATCATCATCATGTTATAAACAATAAAGTAAATATACATGAAAAAGTAATAGAAATATTGGATGGCATGCTGTATGCACATTACAAACATATTCGCATAGAATCAAGCATAGCATAGGACTCAAGAAATAGAAAATAGTTTTTGTTATTAGCCAATTTAGTTTGGAGTTCTGGTTCCTCACCTTAGCTTGCTATAAGATACTTTTTCAAGCTTTAGAATCACCTTTACAGTGTTATTATATTGCTACAAGACCTAACAAAGTCGATAGAATTTAATTTGAATTAATTCTGAATTTAAAAACTATTCTGTAAACAGAGGGTCGGAGGTAGGGTCAGAGTCCTGATCGACCCTGGGTGTGACCCTCCCCCTAATCTGAACATCCCGAACACTGAGGGTCGATGGTCAGGAACACCTAGGGTCGGATGGTCATCGACCTCGGTGCGACCCTCGGTGCACTTTGGTCCAGTTCCACCTTTTAATCCATTCTTCGTGCTTGAGATCCTATGGCTTGCTCCTACATTCCATTCTACATTCATTCCATGGTCTAAAACCATGTATAACCCACCTAGATAGCTTCTATGCATTTTCCTATGGTTTTTCATGAAAACCTAACCATAGATTGATGGTTTGGGTTTCTCCAAGATCACACTCTCAACATTAACTAACCTAAGGTCTGTAGAAACTCATGGAATTAGTATCCATACCTGAGAAGAATAATCTTTCTCTGCAACTCTTCTCTTTTGGCTTAATTTCTCTTCCTTCCCTTTCTTCTTCCTCTTTCCTTCTCCTCTCTTTCTCTCAATTCGATTAGGGTTGTGAAAGGAGTCAAAGTGGCTTAGGGACGTCCTTTAAATAGAGTAGGAACATCCTAAAATAAGTCCCTCCGAGATTAGGAAAGAATCCCAATCGAAAATTAGGAAATTTCCTAATTTCAATTTTGGATACAACTGACGGTCGATGATCCCGTCGACCCTAGGGCTTAAGAAGTCCGACCCTCCCTTCAAAATTGATGGTCTGACTTTCTGCTTTGGGAGGTCCGACCCTGCTTAGTTGGGTATGCGACCCTCCCTTCAAAATTAGTATTTCTGGGTCGATTTGATACCTGGGATCTCGATCTCCTTCACGCCCTTGGTCCATTTGACTCGACCATAATGGGTAAACCTGGTTCAAGGTGATAAGACTGGGTTAGATTGACACGGGTCTTACAACTCCCCCCAACTTATAAAAATTCCGTCCTCAAAATTGTACGTACCTTCTGAATCAAATAAATGAGGGTATTGCTTTCGCATAGCATTCTCTTCTTCCCATGTAATCTCTTCCATGTCTCTACTTTTCCATGTGACCTTAACATAGTAGATATCTCTGTTGCGTAGACGTTGAACCTTTTGACTAGTGATTTCTATTGGTGTTACTTCAAACGTCAAATCATCAGTCAATTCTAGCAAATCCACTGTCAAAACATGCGTTGGGTCTTTGACATACTTCTTCAATAGGGAAATGTGAAATACGTCATGCACATTTGACATAGATGGTGGTAGTGCTAACTGATAAGCCACTTTTCCACGCTTAGCTAGAATTTCATATGGCCCAACATATCTTGGACTTAGTTTCCCTTTCTGTCCGAACCTCTTCAATCCTCGCATAGGCGATACCTTCAAAAATACTTTATCACCTGCGGCGAACTCCAGATCTCTTCGTCGAGTGTCTGGATATTGTTTCTGACGGTTCTGAGCGGTCCTCACTCTTTCCTTGATGATGTCGACCACTCGACAAGTCTCTTCCATAAATTTCGGTCCAACAATACCACGTTCTCCAACTTCATTCCAAAACAAGGGAGTTCGACACTTCCTGCTATACAGTGCTTCATAAGGTGACATCTGTATAGTGGCCTGATAGCTATTGTTATAAGAGAACTCGATCAATGGTAACTTTTCGTCCCATGATCCTTTAAAATCAATCACACATGCTCGTAGCATATCTTCTAGAATCTGGATCGTACGCTCCGACTGTCCATCTGTCTGTGGGTGGAATGCAGTACTGAACTTTAGCGTTGTACCCATAGCCTTTTGCAATCCTTCCCAAAACTTGAAAGTAAATCGTGGATATCTATCAGACACAATGCTTTCTGGAACACCATGTAATCAAACAATGTTATCCACATACAGCTTCGCTATCCTTTCCAGTGTATACTGAGGTCGTATAGGTATGAAGCGAGCTGTTTTAATCAGACGGTCCACAATCACCCAAACTACGTCAACTACTCGAGGAGTCAATGGTAGTCCCGTAACGAAGTCCATAGTGATGCAGTCCCATTTCCATGATGGTTCCGGTAGTGACTGCAACAGTCCTGCGGGTCTTTGTCGTTCAGCCTTTACTTTCTGACAATTTAGGCATTGAGACACGAACTTGGCTACATCTTCTTTCATTCCCCTCCACCAATATAGTTTCTTCTGATCATGATACATTTTTGTACTTCCAGGATGTATTGAATAGATGGTGGTATGGGCTTCTTTCATCAGTCGGTGTCTAATGTCCATACTTTCTATTTCAGGTACACATATTCTTCCTTTGTATTTCAGTACTTTCTCGTCATCCAAGGTGAACTCAGGGTTAGTCCTACCTTTCTCAATATCTTATTATACTGTTCTCAGATAAGGATCTGCTTTGATAGCTGTCTTTACTTCGTCCACTATATCAGGTATAATCTTCAATGCCGCGAACATATTCAAAAACCGATGAATAAACCCTTGGTTGGCTGATTCATCCGTTGTATCTATCACATACTGCTCGTTTCTGTGATTGAATACCATTCCGATAGTACACATTGCTGCAGTCGTGCTAACTTCTTCTTGAGATTTTATCATTGCTTTTCTGCTTAACGCATCCGCTACTACGTTTGCATTTCCCGGATGATACTGGATATCACAATCATAGCCTTTCAATAGTTCCTGCCATCTTCTTTGTCTCATATTCAACTCCTTCTAATTTAATAAATATGTAAGACTTTTATGGTTTGACTTAATCTGAAATTTCTCTCCGTATAGGTAATGTCTCCATATCTTGACAGCATGTACTACTACCGCTAGCTCCAGATCATGAGTGGGATAATTTTTCTCATGTACCTTTAACTGTCTTGAAGCATAAGCAATTACTTGCTCTCCTTGCATAAGCACACATCCTAGTCCCAGTCCCGATGCATCAGTGTATAAAGTAAATGTCTGTCCTGGAACAGGAATAGTCAAAATCGGGGCTGATATCAATCTGGTCTTCAGTGTTTGGAAACTCTTCTTACATTTATTGGTCCACACAAACTTTTCACCTTTCTTAGTCAAACTGGTGAGAGGTACGGCAATCCGAGAATAGTCTTCTACGAATCTCCGATAATAACCAGCTAGACCCAGAAAACTTCTAATTTCTGAAATGCTCTTTGGTGCTTCCCACTTCACAATAGCCTCGATCTTGCTGGGTCCACTTTGATTCCTTCAGCGGATACTACATGGCCTAGGAATGCGACTTCACTTAGCCAAAACTCGCACTTTGAAAATTTGGCATATAGCTTCTCTTTCCTTAAACGCTGTAGGGCTGCGTTTAGGTTCTTGATATGGGTTTCCTTGTCCTCGGAATATACCAATATGTCATCAATAAATACTATAACCAACGTATCCAACATATCATGGAAAACTCGGTTCATAAGTTCCATGAACGTTGCCAGTGCATTAGTTAATCCGAAAGACATAACCAAAAATTCATAATGTCCGTATCTGGTCCTGAATGCTGTCTTTGGAATATCACCTTCTTTAATCTTCAGCTGATGATAGCCTGATTGAAGATCGATCTTAGAAAATACTCTTGCTCCTTGTAACTGATCGAACAAGTCATCGATCCGAGGTAGTGGATATTGATTCTTGATTGTTAGTTTATTCAACTCCCGATTGTCGATGCATAATCGAACGCTACCATCCTTCTTCTTTACGAACAACACCGGTGCCCCCCATGGAGATATACTGGGTCGAATTTAACCATTGTCCAATAGTTCTTGTAGTTGCACCTTCAGTTCCTTCAGTTCCGTAGGAGCCATTCTATAGGGTGCTTTTGATACGGGTGCGGCTCCAGGTACAAGGTCTATCACAAACTCTATGGCTCGGTCGGGTGGTAATCCGGGTAGTTCCTCCAGAAATACGTCAGGATAGTCCCGCACAACGTCAATATCTTTCATTCGTGGCACGTCCTTGGTTTGGTCGACCACGGATACTAGATACCCGATTGCCCCCTTCTCAAGGCACTTATTAGCCTTTAGTGCTGAACGTATGAGCTTGCGTCTCTGGGGAAGTTTGGTTCCCGAAAAACTTAGTTCTGCCCCTTCTTTGTCTTTGAACATTAGCTTCTTTTCGGCGCATAACAGATTTGCAGAATGCCGAGCTAACCAGTCCATTCCCAAGATGACATCAAAGTCTGCCATCTCAAGTTGTATCAAGGTTGCATCTAAAGTCTTCTCTGCAATGAGAACTGGACATGGTCCATAACCTTTCTCTAGTTCCACTTCTAACCCCATCGGTGACCGTACAAGTAATTTGTAGTCTAATGTTTTGATGGGTAATTTCATCTTCTTTTCAAATGACACAGATATAAATGAATGAGTAGCTCCGGAATCGAAGAGTACTCTGGCGGGTACGCCATTTATGGGTACAATACCTGTGATTTATCTTTACTTAGTCTACATGCTCATTCAATGTAATTATAACTTTAAAAGTTTCAGTAATACCTGACCACATCGGGTGATGCGGTTGCATCCTCGGATGTAACAGCATATACCCGTCCCTGATGTAACTGCTTCTTGGGCTTTGGGCACTCCCTTGCCATATGTCCGAGTTGGTTGCAGTTAAAACACTTCAGGACTTTAGAATTTGGCTTTGGCTGAGGTTGAGCTGCTGGAGTAATCTTGGTTGCAGCAGAAAAATTCTGAGGACGGAAAGGCTTATACGTCCTGTTATTGCCTCCGTTGTAGGAATTTATGGCTGGCCTTTTGATGCCTCTGTTCGGAGTAAACTAACTCTCCTTTTGGCTCGATTCAATCACTCGAGCAATCAGGACAGCTTCATTATAAATTTTCTTCTCTAAGCCCAGAACATGTTCCCCGATGCTTCCTCTCAGTTCCATGACGAACCTACGGGTTTTGGTATCTTCTTCTTGCATGCTAGCTGGTGCAAAGAAAAACAGCTCTTCGTAGCGTTGTTGATATAAGTCCACAGTCATCTGTCCCTGATATAGGCTCAGGAACTCCTTCTCCATCGAATCTCTGAAGCTCCGTGGAAAATATTTCTCAAAGAAGGCTTCTTTATATATAGCCCATGTCAGTAGGGCGTGCTTGGTCAGTAGATATGTCTTCGTTGATTTCCACCAATGATGTGCGTCGCCCTTGAGCATGAAAGTAGCACATAGTACTTTCTCTTCCTCTGTGATAGTCATCATGAGGAAATTTCTCTCCATCTCGTCTATCCAGTGGGCTGGCCATAACGGATCAGACGGTTTGTCGTTGAATTCTCTGGGTTTCATCTTCAAAAATCTGTCCACTAGTCGGGAGTGGTTCAAATGGTTTTGCGGATTTGCCCCAAACATATGGTGTGGATACTGGTAATCACCCTGAGCTGCTTCTGGAACCTGCACTGGAATCTGTGCAGCAGGTTGTGGAGGTGTCTGATGAGCTGGGTGGTTACCCACCGGTGCTGCACTGGCTTGTCCTATGTGCATGGGTGCAGCCTGAGTGGCTTGAAACATAATTCCCAAGGCAACCTGCATCTGAGCCTGTGCGTGCTACATCTGCTGCAGCTGATGTGCCAGATTCATTACCACTGTTGCTAGCTCTGGTGGTGGAGGTGGCAAATTTGTAGGGTTTCGTTCTGGATTACCCGACGCATAGTTATTCTCTTGACTAGTCTCCTCCATGGGTAGTGGTGGTGGGACTGCATTTCGGGTCTGTCGGGTCACCCTACGTCCAGACATAATTCTTTTTTGTGATTGGTGGTGCCTGAAAATCATCAAAATAGGTGAGAAGTCATTCATATTTCATGTAGGCACGCTAACCGATAATTAATTCCAATTCTAGCTCATTATATAAAAAAATACTATCTTTTCTATGCAGGGTCGATGGTGAGGGTCGATGGTATGTCCGACCCTTGCTATCTGACCTTGGGAATGACCTGTTCTTCCCGAGAGCTGAGGGACGATGCGAGGGTCTATGGGTGTCCGACCCTCAGTTCCGTCCCTTGATTTTCTGTCAGATTCCTGAGAGCTGAGGGTCGATGCGAGGGTCGATGGGTGTCCGACCCTCAGTTCCGACCCTTAGTTTTCTGTCAGGTTCCCGAGAGCCGAGGGTCGATGGGAGGGTCGATTCGAGGGTCGATGGTTCTAGTCGAATTGTCCGACCCTCGGACCAAAACTCAGATTTTTAAGATCCGATTCTGGGTCATTTCTCACTATTTCTCCTCCGTTTCAACTCGTCTCTCCTCTCTGAGTTGCTACAGTGCTACTCCACCATTTTTGATCGGGTTGACTCCGGGTTTCGACGTCCACATCATCCCAACAGGTACGTCTTCCCATTTTTACCTGTTTTTAGGTTTCCATTTCTAGGTTTTTGCAATTTTAACTTGTATTTTCCAATTTAAACTTTTTCCAACCGAAAAAATTCGATTTTTATTGGGGGATTTTGTTATTGGTGTCTCGAAGAACGAAAACCCTCAAAAATTTTTGAATTTCATCGGTTGGTTGTCGAGAAATTTGAATTCTTGCTCGTTTGTTCTAATTTGTCGAAATTTTTTGATTTCTTGAAATTTCTTCAAATTGGTCTTCGGCAGTTAAAATTTCCTACTGTATGCGGGTTGTAATATGTATTTTAACCTACGTAAGTTCTCATGCCCGCTTGTATGATGAGCAATAGGGCTTTATGGTCAACTTACGTCGTTATTACATCAATTTTTGGATTTTTATCCTACTAATTCCTTATTTTTCCTTCTCTTTCTTATTTTGCAGATACCATGGCTCGTACCAAAGTACCCAGAGTGCGTGATCCACTTCGTTTCCGTTCTAATGAAGCCGAGGCACAGTATGCCGACTATGCCCGTAAGAAAGTGGAAGGGGGTCGTATGGTGAACTTGGCTGAGCTAGCCTTGTTCAACGTAGAGAGGGCATTTGGTGATATGGGGTGGCTCCCTGTCATCACCTACGACGCGTGCATATGCCCGGATTTGGTGCGTCAGCTCTATTGTAATCTCCAGGTGGTTGGGAATTACAATGACGTTGAGCATGGTCAGGAGTTGCGCATCACTAGTTATGTCAACGGGGTGCACATTTCTTTTGATTATCGGCAACTGGCCGATCTGTTGGGCATGCCTTACGATGGCCCCATGGTGTACTATGCGCCTGGAGAGCCACAGTTTGTTTCTATGGAGATGAGGGCAGAGATCGACAATCAGTTGCTCCGTCCTGATCGATGGCAGATGAGAGCTTGTTATTTGCGTCCAGCTCCATGGGTCTTCTGCAAGATTATCCAGCATAATCTGATCCTGCAGAGTGGGCACTATGAGAGGGTTTCTCAGCTGACCCAGTTTTTGATTTATAGCATCTGCACCAGACAGCCGGTCTGCCTTCCCTACATCATCATGCGGACCATGATTAGTGCTACATTGTCCGGGCATAGGGGTAATCTACCCTATGGACGCATGTTTACAGTTCTTCTGACCCGTCTGGGGGTTGACCTGGTAGATGAGAAGATCCAGGAGAAGACCTTCTCGTCGCCTCTAGATTGGGAGGCAATCTGCAAGATGGGTATGCGGGATGCCCAGGTTAGTGATGAGGAGAGGAACGAGATGGTGCGTCCTCACACTCATGTCGAGATGGCTGCTGCTGCCGCTGCTAGGGTTTGCGTGGATCCTATCGACGATGATGACCGTATGTATATGAACGTCGACTCGATACCACCGCCTTCACCCACACCTGCGGCTTGTGTTGGTACTTCTTCTGCTGCGGATCCAGTACCTGAGGCTGGTCCTTCTCACGCGGCTGGTCCTTCACTCCCTCCCTATAACATGATGGAGATGTTGCAGGAGATCAGGGAGGCTCAGCGCAGATTTGATCTGAGGATGGAGGAGTTGCTAGACGCCCAGCGTATGAGGGTGGATGAGCTGTTATCGGTCCAGCGGGCGACTGATAGGAGAGTAGCCGATCTTGCAGCTAGTCTCCGGACGACCCAGACCCAGGTGGCTTGGTTGACTAGGGTTTATGCTGAGGACTATGACCGAGATCGTGAGGACCCGCCTCCTCCTTCGCCTCCAGCTTCTTGATTGTACTTTATTTTCATGTACTACAGAGTAACTGTCCGGGTTGTGGACTGTACTCTGCATTAGTTATGTATATACATTTTGTTTCTATCTCTCATTGTATTTAACTTGTTTCCCCTTTAATAGATGCATTATTCTTTTTTTAAATTTGGTCTCAATCATCACTGGTGCTTATAATGTATTAATATTACTGTTTTTATTTTTATCCTATCTCAGTTCACAATCGTCTTGAATATATGTTAGTTCGGCGGGCAAGGCCTGAGAGGCTCTGATACCAAGTTGTCACACCCCAATTCCGTACATCTCAGAATGGTGTGATGAACCGCTAATAAACCAACGGTTCAACCAGCATCTCAAATAGGCTATCCCCGCGTTATCCAAACTTACACACATCCGTAATCATAATCAGAGTAATTACACAATAGCGAAAGTCTTATAATAACATGAACTGAGAAACTAAGAAGATATCAATAATTTAATAGCAAATTATTCTATTTTCAACTGAGACATAAATAATTAAATACCAAATACATGTCTTAATAAATTCAATAAAGAAACCTATAAAATATCAAATCAAATACACACGAGTTGTACTCGCAAGAGGAGTCGTGTGTATCCTCTTCAGCTACAACTTCCATTGCTGCCACGTTCCCATACGCAGACGCATTCATATAGTCTTCAATGATATAACCTGCATCATCAACTAAAAATATTCGACGTCGAGGCGAGAGCACACATCACAGCTCAGTGAGTAGCCAAAACAATGCAACAATACATATGCATGCAAATCAATTTATATCTTTGGTCCGGTTTAAAGTTTGTAGTATGCAATAGAAAGGTTTAGGTAGCCAAAGGTCGCGTTTATTGACCCCGCCTCTATACACGAGTGTGTGACGTTACCCGAAGATCACGTTTATCGTCAACTCACATGCACCCAATCATGGACATTATATAACAAAGGTTACGTTTATTGCTATATAGTGCCATACCAACACGTAAGCCCCTGTTGGCGAGGGCTGCAAACTGGGCTCGCAACTAACCAAACCTAATGCCAAACAGTGTATCCAAGGCCTCACCCCAGCATCCCTCAGAATGTCCATAGAGATAGAGCTAAGGCCCCCCGGTAGAGTCAGAGACTACAAGGACCGAGACCACCTCCCCTGATACTCTACGACATAATAGTTCTGCTAAAGTAATGGCGATACGACGATGCTAATGCACAAGACTTGAGTTAAAGATAGAGCTAAAGTGCTGAGACCCGCCAAAGGTTAACGTTTATTGACGTTCTCATCACACCTCCCCTGATACTCGCTCGCATCAAGTACATCAACCACACACATACAACCATATGCCTATTCTTATCATCATCATCATCATCATGTTATAAACAATAAAGTAAATATGCATGAACAAGTAATAGAAATATTGGATGGCATGCTGTATGCACATTACAAACATATTCGCATAGAATCAAGTATAGCATAGGACTAAAGAACTAGAAAACAGTTTTTGTTATTAGCCAATTTAGTTTGGAGTTCTGTTTCCTCACCTTAGCTTGCTATAAGATACTTTTCCAAGCTTTAGAATCACCTTTACAGTGTTATTATATTGCTAGAAGACCTAACAAAGTCGATAGAATTTAATTAGAATTAATTCTGAATTTAAAAACCATTCTGTAAACTGAGGGTCGGAGGTAGGGTCGGAGTCCTGATCGACCCTGGGTGCGACACTCCCCCTAATCTGAACTTCCCGAACACTGAGGGTCGATGGTCAGGAACACCTAGGGTCGGATGGTCATCGACCCTCGGTGCGACCCTCGGTGCACTTTGGTCCAGTTCCCTCTTTTAACCCATTCTTCGTGCTTGAGATCCTATGGCTTGCTCCTACATTCCATTCTACATTCATTCCATGGTCTGAAACCATGTATAACCCACCTAGATAGCTTCTATGCATTTTCCTATGGTTTTCCATGAAAACCTAACCATAGATTGATGGTTTGGGTTTCTCCGAGATCACACTCTCAACATTAACTAACCTAAGGTCTGTAGAAACTCATGAAATAAGTATCCATACCTGAGAAGAATAATCTTTCTCTGCAACTCTTCTCTTTTGGCTTAATTTCTCTTCCTTCCCTTTCTTCTTCCTCTTTCCTTCCCCTATCTTTCTCTCAATTCGATTAGGGTTGTGAAAGGAGTGAAAGTGGCTTAGGGACGTCCTTTAAATAGAGTAGGAACATCCTAAAATAAGTCCCTCTGAGATTAGGAAAGAATCCCAATCAAAAATTAGGAAATTTCCTAATTTCAATTTTGGATACAAGCGAGGGTCGATGGGAGGGTCGATGATCCCGTTGACCCTAGGGCTTAAGATGTCCGACCCTCCCTTCAAAATTGAGGGTCTGACTTTCTGCTTTGGGAGGTCCGACCCTGCTTAGCTGGGTATGCGACCCTCCCTTCAAAATTAGTGTTTTTGGGTAGATTTGATACCTGGGATGTCGATCTCCTTCACGCCCTTGGTCCATTTGACTCGACCATAATGGGTAAACCTGGTTCAAGGTGGTAAGACCGGGTTAGATTGACACGGGTCTTACAACTCCCCCCAACTTATAAAAATTTCATCCTCGAAATTGTACGTACCTTCTGAATCCAATAAATGAGGGTATTGCTTTCCAATAGCATTCTCTTCTTCCCATGTCATCTCTTCCATGTCTCTACTTTTCCATGTGACCTTAACATAGTAGATATCTCTATTGCGTAGACGTTGAACCTTTTGACTAGTGATTTCTGTTGGTGTTACTTCAAACGTCAAATCATCAGTCAATTCCAGCAAATCCACTATCAAAACATGCGTTGGGTCTTTGACATACTTCTTCAATAGGGAAATGTGAAATACGTCATGCACATTTGACATAGATGGTGGTAGTGCTAACTGATAAGCAACTTTTCCTCGCTTAGCTAGAATTTCATATGGCCCGACATATCTTGGACATAGTTTCCCTTTCTGTCCGAACCTCTTCAATCCTCGCATAGGCGATACCTTCAAAAATACTTTATCACCTGCGGCGAACTCCAGATCTCTTCGTCGAGTGTCTGCATATTTTTTCTGATGGTTCTAAGCTGTTCTCACTCTTTCCTTGATGATGTCGACCACTCGGCAAGTCTCTTCCATAAATTCTGGTCCAACAATACTACGTTCTCCAACTTCATTCCAAAACAAGGGAATTCGACACTTCCTGCTATACAGTGCTTCATAAGGTGACATCTGTATAGTGGCCTGATAGCTATTGTTATAAGCGAACTCGATCAATGGTAACTTTTCGTCCCATGATCCTTTAAAATCAATCACACATGCTCGTAGCATATCTTCTAGAATCTGGATCGTACGCTCCGACTGTCCATCTGTCTGTGGGTGGAATGCAGTACTGAACTTTAGCGTTGTACCCATATCCTTTTGCAATCCTTCCCAAAACTTGAAAGTAAATCGTGGATCTCTATCGGACACAATGCTTTCTGGAACACCATGTAATCGAACAATGTTATCCACATATAGCTTCGCTAACCATTCCAGTGTATACTGAGGTCGTATAGGTATGAAGCGAGCTGTTTTAGTCAGACGGTCTACAATCACCCAAACTACGTCAACTACTCGAGGAGTCAATGGTAGTCCCGTGACGAAGTCCATAGTGATGCAGTCCCATTTCCATGCTGGTTCCGGTAGTGGCTGCAACAGTCCTGTGGGTCTTTGTCGTTCAGCCTTTACTTTCTGACAATTTAGGCATTGAGACACGAACTTGGCTACATCTGCTTTCATTCCCCTCCACCAATATAGTTTCTTCAGATCATGATACATTTTTGTACTTCCAGGATGTATTGAATAGATGGTGGTATGGGCTTCTTTCATCAGTCGGTGTCTAATGTCCATACTTTCTGTTTCAGGTACACATATTCTTCCTTTGTATTTCAGTACTTTCTCGTCATCCAAGTTGAACTCAGGGTTAGTCCTACCTTTCTCAATATCTTCTTGTACTGTTCTCAGATAAGGATCTGCTTTGATAGCTGTCTTCACTTCGTCCACTATATCAGGTATAATCTTCAATGCCGCGAACATATTCGAAAACCGATGAATAAACCCTTGGTTGGCTGATTCATCCGTTGTATCTATCACATACTGCTCGTTGCCGTGATTGAATACCATTCTGGTAGTACACATTGCTGCAGTCGTGCTAACTTCTCCTTGAGATTTTATCATTGCTTTTCTCCTTAATGCATCTGCTACTACGTTCGCTTTTCCCGGATGCTACTGGATATCACAATCGTAGTCTTTCAATAGTTTCAGCCATCTTCTTTGTCTCATATTCAACTCTTTCTAATTAAATAAATAAGTAAGACTTTTATGGTCCGACTTAATCAGAAATTTCTCCCCGTATAGGTAATGTCTCCATATCTTAACAGCATGTACTACTGCCGCTAGCTCCAGATCATGAGTGGTATAATTTTTCTCATGTACCTTTAACTATCTTGAAGCATAAGCAATTACTTGCTCTCCTTGCATAAGCACACATCCTAGACCCAGTCCCGATGCATCAGTGTATAAAGTAAATGTCTGTCCTGGAATAGGAATAGTCAAAATCGGGGCAGATATCAATCTGGTCTTTAGTGTTTGGAAACTCTTCTCACATTTATCGGTCCACACAAATTTTTCACCTTTCTTTAGTCAAACTGGTGAGAGGTACGGCAATCCGAGAATAGTCTTCTACGAATCTCCGATAATAACCAGCTAGACCCAGAAAACTTCTAATTTCTGAAACGCTCTTTGGTGCTTCCCACTTCACAATAGCCTCGATCTTGCTGGGGTCCACTTTGATTCCTTCAGCGGATACTACATGGCCTAGGAATGCGACTTCACTTAGCCAAAACTCGCACTTTGAAAATTTGGCATATAGCTTCTCTTTCCTTAAACGTTGTAGGGCTACGTTTAGGTTCTTGATATGGGTTTCCTTGTCCTTGGAATATACCAATATGTCATCAATAAATACTATAACCGACGTATCCAACATATCGTAGAAAACTCGGTTCATATGTTCCATGAACGTTGCCGGTGCATTAGTTAATCTGAAAGACATAACCAAAAATTCATAATGTCCGTATCTGGTCCTGAATGCTGTCTTTGGAATATCACCTTCTTTAATCTTCAGCTGATGATAGCCTGATCGAAGATCGATCTTAGAAAATACTCTTGCTCCTAGTAACTGATCGAACAAGTCGTCGATCCTAGGTAGTGGATATCGATTCTTGATTGTCAGTTTATTCAACTCCCGATAGTCGATGCATAATCGAATGCTACAATCCTTCTTCTTTACGAACAACACCGGTGCCCCCCATGGAGATATACTAGGTCGAATATAACCCTTGTCCAGTAGTTCTTGTAGTTGCACCTTTAGTTCCTTCAGTTCCGTAGGAGCCATTCTATAGGGTGCTTTTGATACGGGTGTGGGTCCAGGTACAAGGTCTATCACAAACTCTGTGGCTCGGTCGGGTGGTAATCCGGGTAGTTCCTCCAGAAATACGTCAGGATAGTCCCGCACAACGTCAATATCTTCCATTCGTGGCGCGTCCTTGGTTAGGTCGACCACGGATACTAGATACCCGATTGCCCCCTTCTCAAGGCACTTCTTAGCCTTTAGTGCTGAAAGTATGAGCTTGCGTCTCCGGGGAAGTTTGGTTCCCGAAAAACTTAGTTCTACCCCTTCTTTGTCTTTGAACGTTAGCTTCTTTTCGGCGCATAACAGATTTGCAGAATGCCGAGCTAACCAGTCCATTCCCAAGATGACATCAAAGTCTGCCATCTCAAGTTGTATCAAGGTTGCATCTAAAGTCTTCTCTCTAATGAGAACTGGACATGGTCCATAACCTTTCTCTAGTTCCACTTCTAACCCCATCGGTGATCGTACAAGTAATTTGTAGTCTAATGTTTTGATGGGTAATTTCGTCTTCTTTCCAAATGACACAGATATAAATGAATGAGTAGCTCCAGAATCGAAGAGTACTCTGGCGGGTACGCCATTTATGGGTTCAAATCCTGTGATTTATCTTTATTTAGTCTACATGCTCATTCAATGTAATTATAACATTAAAAGTTTCAATAATACCTGTGACCACATCGGGTGATGCGGCCGCATCCTCGGATATAACAGCATATACCCGTCCCTGATGTAAGTGCTTCTTGGGCTTTGGGCACTCCCTTGCCATATGTCCGAGTTGGTTGCAGTTAAAACACTTCAAGACTTCAGAATTTTGCTTTGGCTGAGGTTGAGCTGCTGGAGTAGTCTTGGTTGCAGCAGAAAAATTCTGAGGACGGAAAGGCTTATATGTCCTGTTATTGCCTCCGTTGTAGGAATTTCTGGCTGGCCTTTTGATGCCTCTGTTCTGAGTAAAGTAACTCTCCTTCTGGTTCGATTCAATCACTCGAGCAATCTGGACAGCTTCATTATAAATTTTATTCTCTAAGCCCAGAACATGTTCCCTGATGCTTCCTCTCAGTTCCGTGACGAACCTATGGGTTTTGGTATCTTCTTCTTGCATGCTAGCCGGTGCAAAGAAAAATAGCTCTTCGTAGCGTTGTTGATATAAGTCCACAGTCATCTGTCCCTGATATAGGCTCAGGAACTCCTTCTCCATCGAATCTTTGAAGCTCCGTGGAAAATATTTCTCAAAGAAGGCTTCTTTATATATAGCCCATGTCAGTAGGGCGTGCTTGGTCAGTAGATATGTCTTCGTTGATTTCCACCAATGATGTGCGTCGCCCTTGAGCATGAAAGTGGCACATAATACTTTCTCTTCCTCTGTGATAGTCATCATGAGGAAATTTCTCTCCATCTCGTCTATCCAGTGGGCTGGCCACAACAGATCAGACGGTTTGTCGTTGAATTCTCTGGGTTTCATCTTCAAAAATCTCTCCACTAGTCGAGAGTGGTCCAACTGGTTTTGGGGATTTGCCCCAAACATATGGTGTGGACACTGGTAATCACCCTGAGCTGCTTCTGGAATCTACACTGGAATCTGTGCAGCTAGTTATGGAGGTGTCTGATGAGCTGGGTGGTTACCCACCGGTGCTGCACTGGCTTGTCCTGTGTGCATGGGTGCATCCTGAGTGGCTTGAAACATAATTCCCATGGCAACCTGCATCTGAGCCTGTGCGTGTTGCATCTGCTGCAGCTGATGTGCCAGATTCATTACCACTGTAGCTGGCTCTGATGGTGGAGGTGGAAAATTTGTAGGGTTTTCCTGTTCTGGATTACCCGACGCATAGTTATTCTCTTGACTAGTCTCCTCCATGGGTGGTGGTGGTGGGACTGCATTTCGGGTCTGTCGGGTCACCCTACATCCAGACATAATTCATTTCTGTGATTGGTGGTGCCTGAAAATCATCAAAATTGGTGAGAAGTCATTCATATTTCTTGTAGGCATGCTAACCGATAATCAATTCCAATTCTAGCTCATTATTTAAAAAAAATACTATCTTTTCTATGCAGGGTCGATGGTGAGGGTCGATGGTATGTCCGACCCTTGGTATCTGACCCTGGGAATGACCTGTTCTTCCCGAGAGCTGAGGGTCGATGGGAGGGTCGATGGGTGTCCGACCCTCAGTTTCGACCCTTGATTTTCTGTCAGGTTCCCGAGAGCCGAGGGTCGATGGGAGGGTCGATGGTTCTAGTCTAATTGTCCAACCCTCGGACCAAAAATCAGATTTTTAAGATCCGATTCTGGGTCATTTCTCACTATTTCTCCTCCGTTTTGACTCGTCTCTCCTCTCTGAGTTGCTACAGTGCTACTCCACCGTTTTTGATCGGGTTGACTCTGGGTATCGACGTCCACGTCATCCCTACAGGTACGTCTTCCCATTTTTACCTGTTTTTAGGTTTCCATTTCTAGGTTTCTGCACCTTTAACTTGTATTTTCCAAATTAAACTTTTTCCAACCGTAAAAATTCGATTTTTATTGGGGGCTTTTGTTATTGGTGTCTCGAAGAACGAAAGCCCTCAAAAAATTTTGAATTTCATCAGTTGGTTGTCGAGAAATTTGAATTTTTGCTCGTTTGCCCTAATTTGTCGAAATTTTTCGATTTCTTGAAATTTCTTCAAATTGGTCTTCAGCAGTTAAAATTTCCTACTGTATGCGGGTTGTAGGATGTATTTTAACCTATGTAAGTTCTCATGCCCGCTTGTATGATGAGCAATAGGGCTTTATGGTCAACTTACGTCGTTATTACATCAATTTTTGGATTTTTATCCTACTAATTCCTTATTTTTCCTTCTCTTTCTTATTTTGCAGATACCATGGCTCGTACCAAATTACCCAGAGTGCGTGATCCACTTTGCTTCCGTTCTAATGAAGCCGAGGCACAGTATGCCGACTATGCCCGTAAGAAAGTGGAAGGGGGTCGTATGGTGAACTTGGCTGAGCTAGCCTTGTTCAACGTAGAGAGGGCATTTGGTGATATGGGGTCGCTCCCTGTCATCACCTACGACGCATGCACATGCCCGGACTTGGTGCGTCAGTTCTATTGTAATCTCCAGGTGGTGGGGAATTACAATGACGTTGAGCATGGTTAAGAGTTGCGCATCACCAGTTACGTCAAGGGGGTACACATTTCTTTTGATTATCGGCAACTGGCCGATCTGTTGGGCATACCTTACGATGGCCCCATGGTGTACTGTGCGACTGGAGAGCCACAGTTTGTTTCAATGGAGATGAGGGCAGAGATCGACAATCAGTTGCTCCGTCCTGATCGATGGCAGATGAGAGCTTGTTATTTGCGTCCAGCTCCACGGGTCTTCTACAAGATTATCCAGCATAATCTGATCCCGCAGAGTGGGCACTATGAGAGGGTTTCTCAGCTGACCCAGTTTTTGATCTATAGCATCTGCACCAGACAGCCGGTCTGCCTTCCCTACATCATCATGCGGACCATGATTAATGCTACATTGTCCTGGCATAGGGGTAATCTACCCTATGGACGCATGTTTACAGTTCTTCTGACCCGTCTGGGGGTTGACCTGGTAGATGAGAAGATCCAGGAGAAGACCTTCTCGTCGCCTCTAGATTGGGAGGCAATTGCTAGATGAGTATGCGGGATGCCCAGGATAGTGATGAGGAGAGGAACGAGATGGTACTTATTCTGCTGCGGATCCAGTACCAGAGGCTGGTCCTTCTCACGCGGCTGGTCCTTCACTCCCACCCTCTGACATGATGGAGATGCTGCAGGAGATCAGGGAGGCTCAGCGCAGATCTGATCTGAGGATGGAAGAGTTGCTAGACGCCCAGCGTATGAGGGTGGATGAGCTGTTATCGGTCCAACAGGCGACTGATAGGAGAGTAGCCGATCTTGCAGCTAGTCTCCGGACGACCCAGACCCAGGTGGCTTGGTTGACTAGGGTCTATGCTGAGGACTATGACCGAGATCGTGAGGACCCGCCTCCTCCTTCGCCTCCAGCTTCTTGATTGTACTTTATTTTCATGTACTACAGTGTAACTGTCCGGGTTGTGGACTGTACTCTGCATTAGTTATGTATATACATTTTGTTTCTATCTCTCATTGTATTTAACTTGTTTCCCCTTTAATAGATGCATTGTTCTCTTTTTGAATTTGGTCTCAATCATCACTGGTGCTTATAATGTATTAATATTACTGTTTTTATTTTTATCCTATCTCAGTTCACAATCGTCTTGAATGTATGTTAGTTCGGCGGGTAAGGCCTGAGAGGCTCTGATTCCAAGTTGTCACACCCCAATTCCGTACATCTTATAATGGTGTGATGAACCGCTAATAAACCAACGGTTCAATCAGGATCTCAAATAGGCTATCACCGCGTTATCCAAACTTACACACATCCGTAATCATAATCAGAGTAAATACACAATAGCGGAAGTCTTTTAATAACATGAACTGAGAAACTAAGATGATATCAATAATTTAATAGCAAATTATTCTATTTTCAATTGAGGCATAAATATTTAAATACCAAATACATGTCTTAATAAATCTAATAGAGAAACCTATAAAATATCTAATCAAATACACACGAGTTGCACTCGCAAGAGGAGTCGTGTGTATCCTCTTCAGCTCCAGCTTCCATTGCTGCCACGTTCCCATACGCAGACGCATTCATATAGTCTTCAACGATATAACCTGCATCATCAACTAAAAATATTCGACGTCGAGGGGTGAGCACACATCACGGCTCAGTGAGTAGCCAAAACAATGCAACAATACATATGCATGCAAATCAATTTATATCTTTGGTCCAGTTTAAAGTTTGCAGTATGCAATAGAAAGGTTTAGGTAACCAAAGGTCGTGTTTATTGACCCCGCCTCTATACACGAGTGTGTGACGTTACCTAAAGATCCCGTTTATCGTCAACTCACATGCACCCAATCATGGACATTATATAACAAAGGTTATGTTTATTGCTATATAGTACCATACCAACACGTAAGCCCCTGTTGGCGAGGGCTGCAAACTGGGCTCGCAACTAACCAATCCTAATGCCAAACAGTGTATCCAAGGCCTCACCCAAGCATCCCTCAGAATGTCCATAGAGATAGAGCTAAGGCCCCCCGATAGGGTCAGAGACTACAAGGACCGAGACCACCTCCCCTGATACTCTACGACATAATAGTTCTACTAAAGTAATGGCGATACGACGATGCTAATGCACAAGACTTGAGTTAGAGATAGAGCTAAAGTGCTGAGACCTGCCAAAGGTTAACGTTTATTGACGTTCTCATCACACCTCCCCTGATACTCGCTCGCATCAAGTACATCGACCACACACATACGAGCACATGCCTATTCCTATCATCATCATCATCATCATGTTATAAACAATAAAGTAAATATGCATGAACAAGTAATAGAAATATTGGATGGCATGCGGTATGCACATTACAAACATATTCGCATAGAATCAAACATAGCATAGGACTCAAGAAATAGAAAATAGTTTTTGTTATTAGCCAATTTAGTTTGGAGTTCTGGTTCCTCACCTTAGCTTGCTATAAGATACTTTTCCAAGCTTTAGAATCACCTTTACAGTGTTATTATATTGCTAGAAGACCTAACAAAGTCGATAGAATTTAATTAGAATTAATTCTGAATTTAAAAACCATTCTGTAAACTGAGGGTCGGAGGTAGGGTCGGAGTCCTGATCGACCCTGGGTGCGACCCTCCCCCTAATCTGAACTTCTCGAACACTGAGGGTCGATGGTCAGGAACACCTAGGGTCGGATGGTCATCGACCCTCGGTCCGACCCTCGGTGCACTTTGGTCTAGTTCCCTCTTTTAATCCATTCTTCGTGCTTGAGATCCTATGGCTTGCTCCTACATTCCATTCTACATTCATTCCATGGTGTGAAACCATGTATAACCCACCTAGATAGCTTCTATGCATTTTCCTATGGTTTCCCATGAAAACCTAACCATAGATTGATGGTTTGGGTTTCTCCGAGATCACACTCTCAACATTAACTAACCTAAGGTCTGTAGAAACTCATGGAATTAGTATCCATACCTGAGAAGAATAATCTTTCTCTGCAACTCTTCTCTTTTGGCTTAATTTCTCTTCCTTCCCTTTCTTCTTCCTCTTTCCTTCTCCTCTCTTTCTCTCAATTCGATTAGGGTTGTGAAAGGAGTGAAAGTGGCTTAGGGATGTCTTTTAAATAGAGTAGGAACATCCTAAAATAAGTCCCTTTGAGATTAGGAAAGAATCCCAATCGAAAATTAGGAATTTCCTAATTTCAATTTTGGATACAACCAAGGGTCGATGGGAGGGTCGATGATCCCGTCAACCCTAGGGCTTAAGATGTCCGAACCTCCCTTCAAAATTCAGGGTCTGACTTTCTGCTTTTGGAGGTCCGACCCTGCTTAGCTGGGTATGCGACCCTCCCTTCAAAATTAGTGTTTTTGGGTCGATTTGATACCTGGGATCTCGATCTCCTTCACGCCCTTGGTCCATTTGACTCGACCATAATGGGTAAACCTGGTTCAAGGTGGTAAGACCGGGTTAGATTGACACGGGTCTTACTGTCCCACTCTACTCATTTCCACCATTATTGGCACTGCTAATCGCATACAAGAGAATGTATATGCATGAACATACAGATCAGTATATTGGATGGCATGTTAGCACACAATAGCATGTTATCAATTTCACATCAGCACATAACATAATTAATAGAGAAAAGCAAACGCATACAAAGGTTCAGTTCCTTTACCAAAAGCTAGCGAAGTAGACTACTATAGTAGCGATGGCGTAGCATCCTATCCTTAGGTTACCTTTGTATCTCTATCAAAATCATTTACACATTATTCATTAATTCTCATCTAACAGGGTTAGTTCTAGAATTGCTTTAACTTAAACTCATTGTTCTTGTGCTTACAATGTTACCAACTTGTTTGATATTCATGCCTACTATCTACTGTATGTTTATCATAGAATAGCATTTAGGATTCATTACTACTTATAGTCTAAGGGTACTTTTAATGTATGATAGACTTGCTATCCATAGAGATAAGTGGTGCGTGGATTGATACTCTATAAGATAGCCCATAGGTTAGATCCATGATACTTGAGTGACTATGCATCACAGTGTATCCTTACATTCAAGTTACCATCCTAGGTCAAGGAGTTATACTTTACGGTCCTTGGTTCACTTCCATCATGGGCTAGCTTACTGTCCAATCAAGACAGTGGCGCATGGATGGACATCCCACTCATTAGCCAGATTCTACCTTCTGTTTAGCTTAATACTAAGAAGGATTTCTTACTACAAAGGTCTGGGGGTTCCAACACCTTAAACATTGCTTTGAAGGCTGTACAGAAACTACTGGCCAAGCACGAAAAAGTACAGTAGCCAAAAAGGCGTGCGGTCAATTTTCACGGCCACACTTTACCAGGTGCTAGGAGTATGGCTGATGGTCAGGCCGCACATTTTTGGGTTGTCATACGATTGTGCCAGCACACCTGGGGTGTTTCCTGGTCTCAATATGTTGGGTTAGCTACCTAAAACTACAGAGGTGGTGTGAGGTTGGACGTTTCAACTTACAGTCCAATTTCACCTCTGAAATATATGAAACAACGAGGGGTTTCCTCTATGGGACATGATCGTAGGGTTTTCAGGCCCATAAACAGTCTAGAAAAATGTCATAGCAAGCCACTGGCTGAACTTGGCTAGGATCCAATGCAAAAACACATGCGGTTGTAGGTTGCGGCCGCACGTCACGGCTACTAGGCCGTGCAGCTGGTGTCCGAGGCCGCACATCATAAAGTGGCCAGATGTTGGTGGTTTTGCTTCTGGGGTGTTTTCCAGACTCCCCTAAGTGTGTTTATGGCTTTTGGGGTCATGGATCTTTGTCTACATCATTATTTGGATACCTTTTGACTCAACCAATAGCCGAGATGCTAGATCTGGCATAAAAACCTTCGGATCTAGTGTCCAAAGTTTCGGATCCGATATTGTCCATGGTCCTGGTCTTTATTGGACTCTCTCGAATTCTCTAAGAGGTCCCGGTTATTCATTCAGTCCTTTAGGATTCATTTCCATCCATGTTTTGTACCAGATGCACTACTATTCACGATCCGATCCCGTGGACAGTAGCTCACATGGTTCAAAGCTTCACCATTAATGGTGGATAGTATTTCATTCATTGATTTACTCATGAAGACATCCACATAACATCCTCGGAAAACATGAATGGCGAAGAACAATACTTTGTAAATACAGACATTGTGTATTTTCCATAGTGAGTTACATTAACCGATTCAGAACATAGAGTGAAAGGATACTTATAAAGGTTCGTCTCTTCTGACTCAGATGAACAGGCGATGCTGGAGGAAGGTTGTTCCTCGTTCTCTTTCTCCCTCTTCACTCCTTTCTTCCTTTCTCTTTCTTCCTCCCCTTGCTTCTTGTTTTTGGGCAGTATTCAGAGGAAGGTTCTTCCTCTGTCTCTCTCTTCTTCTTTTTCTTCTCTTCCTCTCTTCTTTTCTCCTCTTTCAGACGTTCTCTCTTCTTCCTCTCTTATGTGGTTTGGTAGATTAGGGTTATGGGATCGGTTTCCATAGATAATGGGATCCCAAGGAATCCAAAAATGGTAAGGAGGATAATCTCACTCCTTCCCTTCCATAGATAGTGTAAGACCCGTGCCCAAATCCCGTTCCGGTTTGACCAACTTAGGCATGTGTTAGGTCTTCCCATGTGCGAACGTATCGGACCAACACGGCCGAAGTCAATAATGTAACCATGAGGTGACACAAGACAATTATCTTGAACCACCTACATTATTGGAATGCAAGACATTGCACTACAAGAGGTCTCGGACCCAACATATGCAACCACCCAGTGCCTAGAACGCACGCACCTAAGCTGGCCGACCAAAATAGAGGTCTGGCTGGAGAAATAGGTAGTGTAGCTACGCACCAGCTGCACATTGTGCAGCCATACCTTGTGTGCAAACTGGTTGATGGCCAATTGGTCGTGGGAGCCACCACTTTGAATTGTTGCCTTCTCCAAGCATGGAAGGCTTATTATGATGGGTCTGAGTAAGGAAAGGAAAGAGGGAGATTATCCTTCCTACCATTTTAGTTTCATGGAGATCCCAAAATCCATCTTTTACCATATGGATCGACACTTATCCCTTAGGCTAACCAAACCAAAAGATTGGTGGGAAGAACATTAACGCACGAATCTGGAGAGAAGAGAGAAAAAAGAGAGAATAAAAGAGAGGATCAGAAAGAGAGAAGGAGAAAAAAAGAAAGACACAAGAAGAAAGAGAAAGTGAAAAGTAAGCTTACCTCTAGAATGACAATTTGCTTACTGGAGGACAAGAGCTCACTACTGTAAGTATTCCTCTCTTGGATAAAAATCGATAAGTAAGATTTGCAGTAAAGAAATCCGACTAATGGCTGAATGAGGTGGTACCTCTCATGTTAATGGTTATAGAGAAGATTTCATGACCCGGTCAGAGTAAAGAGTACAAACCTCCATGGTAGATACCGGATTCACATCCTCTCCTCCCAGAGATTTGGGAGGAGGGGCAGAGACCCCAGTGGATGGTCGACACCTAGGGGTCGGGTAAATCTGACCCCTCCATCCGAGCCAACACTCCCTTGTCGGCTCAGCTTGTCAGCTAGGATGGAAGGGTCGGATTCATCCGACCTCCAATTGTAGACCATCCATTGGGGTCGCCGCCCCTCCTCCCAAATCTCTAGGAGGAGAGGATTTGAATCCGGTAGATACCTCTTCATTCTGATTAAGTCGGTTAACAATAATAATAATGGGGAGAAACCCAAACTCCTAGTGCTCCTTCATTAAGGGTGAAGCCTTGAACCAGTATTTCGACTATTTATCATATCGAAATAGTATCCAAACTGTGATGTAGGCATGGATGCACGAGCCCAAACTCCTTAATCACCATTGGAAAAATCTGGGCAACATCCTGGAGAAAAATCAAGGACATCTGGCCAAGTTTCGACACGCGGTCGTAGAGACCGGCCTCACAACTTACCAGTCATGACGTGTGGTCAATGCCTTCAGTTGCACGTGATTTTTGTGTTAGATCTCGGACAAACTTGTCCAGTAGCTTTACATAATTTATTTTGACATGTTTAAAGGTTTAGAACCCTGTAATCATATTTCCATGAAGTAAAACCCCTTGTGTTCCATGTATGTCAGAGATAGGATTTGGTCTACACACTCAAAAGATCAACCACTCATCACCTCTACAGTTTGAGGCCTTAAACCCAACCTACAGGGACTAGACAACACTCCAGAAGTGTTTGGCGCAATCATATGACCACGCAAAATTGTACGGCCATGACCACCAGCCACATGCCTTGCACCTGGTGAGGTGTAGCCGCAGCCACTAACCGCATACTATTTTTCCTGCTACACTTTTTTGTGCTGTCCAGTAGCTGCTACTCAGCCTTAGGACCCCTATTATGGTGCTGGAACACCCTTGACCTTGTTAAAAGAAGTCCTTCTTAGTATTAAGACTGATATATGTCAGTAACTGATTAATGAGTGTGTTGTCTTGTGGAATACCAATCCACACTTTACTCGTAAGACCCACTCCGAAATCCTCACGATTTGAATCTCTTCATATTGGGCCTAACTGTGCCAACCCTTGGCACTCTGTCTCGGGACCCTCCACATGACGTGGGTCAGCCCATTAGGTCACTTAGGAGTACTAAATCATATGGGAGTAAGTACTTGAAGCCTAGGAAGCATCACCATCAAATTGGGCCCATGAAACCAGGTCCAGTTATGCTTTAAGTCCAACCAGAGGCACAACCAAAGGAACGTTCTTCTGCTTGACGTCTATCAGTTGAGCAAGAGTAGGGACACACTCTCTCTCCACGAGTCCTATAAAAGGAGGGCTCACTCTCCTTTTACCTCTCTTGCTGAACCGTGGGAGAATGAGAGTGCTTGGGAGAGAGACCTTGGAACTCAAGCTCAAGCATCTTTTCCCTTGAGGTAGATCTTCATCTACTCATTCCTCTTCTAATCTTGTAGGAATGTAGGCTTGAAACCATGGTGGAACTCTATGATTGATGACCTCCATGAATGGAGACTGAACCTTGACCTAGAAGCTTAGGTTTTCACCCTCTCCATGAATGGAGATGATAATGGAGCCTAAATGGCTCCCATTGTACTCAATAAGGGTAGGTTTGTGTTTCCCACCATTTAGAGTGAAGGAAACCATGGTGGAAAACCTTCCCCATAGAAGGAGACCCTCTCTAGTTCGTGTTTGGCTTCTGGGCCAGAATCGAAAGCACGAATCAGTAGACTGGTAGTGGCCCTAATATCGGTTGACTCACGAGCAGTCTACCGCTAGGGTAAATATCTTAACATGTCAGACCAAGGAATATCCGGTGTCACTTGACTGGTATCACAAGATCGGAAGAATGACCCATCAGTTATGTCACACCGATTATGTGCATGGCACCTTTTGACTGTGCCTCCGCGTAGGCTTAATTACAAGCGGAGCCATTGCTGGATGATTTATCATCTAGCCTAACATCTGAATAACCCACTGAAATCCTCATTACTATAAACAGTATATGAAGCGGATGACCAACCGGATGATCAATAATCCAATTTGTCTCCTAGTTCAGTATACATAAGAAACGGCTACGTATTAACCGGCATCACATACCGGTGGAACGCATAACTGGTTCTATCTACCAGTTCAGTCTATATTGACTTATAAGCCTAGAAATGATTAGGGAGACTATCCTTTTGGTTCCTGGCTTATCTTGGGACCCATGCGTGGACTCTAAAACTTATCCATGCTGGTTTAAAAGATGCTCACCAACCTAATAAAGCTTATTTAATTAAATTAAGTAAAACACCACGGGTAGTGGACGGAGCCTTTTGCCGGTTTTAAGGTTCAGCAGCACCTCTGGTGTCTACAGGTAAGGAGTCGGGTGTCACACCCCGATCTTGACGTATCGATTCTATGGAATGGATGAAAACTCAGCATCCTAATTTAGGGCATTGGAAATCCCCTTCCAGGAACACAAGACATGGAACAATCAACTAGTAAAATAACATTACACAAGAAATAATAATAAATTTACACCACCAGATTACCAAAAGATTTCAAACATGAGTATAGCAGAACTTTTATAATAACAGCTGAAACATTCAACTGATAATAGTAATTATAAATCCCCAAACCATTGTAAGCATAGGTAAATAAATAATTAAATCCTTACAAATGTAATTATTTAAATGGGCAACATGCCCTCAAATTTAAATAAAAATAATTTGATTTCAAATAGTTTATTAATCATTCAAAGTGTCTATCCGTAGACACATTTGTAATACTCACATGTATCATCATGAACTTTACCATCACTAACGTCCATAGCATCGCAATCCATCATACCTGCATCTAAAAGAATTTATGTACACAAGGGTAAGCTCAACCACTGAGCTTAGTAAGAGAATCAAACGTACACAAAAAAAGATGCATGAATTAACACTACGGTCTGGTATATAACTATAAGTGCTAGCTCAAGACAACCCACACATGGAGTCTCCAACTGCATGGGTCACTCCCAAAGAACGAATACTATCCCACACATGGACAATAGCAACATCCCTAAAATGTGAGTCCGTCATTGCAATGCAAGTCCATTTTATGTCGGCTACCCGCACCTAACTCATCCCAAGTCCACAACATGTTGGGAACCTGAGGAGATGGTAATCCAACTAGTCAATTCGTCAGCCATCCACATTATGTCGGGTATGGGAAGCATCGCAACTATGTTCATACCACCTTTTTTTTTGAAACTATGTTACTACATGACTCCATAATGGCCAGGGGTACAGTTGCTAGGGTGATTTTTAATTCAACTAACCAAGTTCTCCTATTAGTTAGGTTACTAGACCCTAACGTCGCCAAGCTCTCGACCTTGTTCAATCCTCACGTAGGACATCGTGACTTGACTAGGTTACACATGGTTAATTCAAAGCAACACTGGTAAGAAGTAGTGCATGCGTCCATTCCACCTACCATCCATCTTACCAACTTGACCAAACATCAAGATACATCAAGACCAGCTCTGCCATTCATAGAGAGGTCACCAGGCGTCCCATTCCGCCTCATTTTCTAAACATTACTGGTTTCACTTATCACATACAAAGAATGCATATGCATGAACAAACAACACAGTTTATTGGATGGCAAGTTATCAAACATAAGTCATGTTATCACTCGCATTACATCATTCAACAAGATAAGTAAAAGCTAGTTTACCAAACAAAGGTCCAATTCCCTGACTTGAGGTAGCAGTAGCAAAAATAGAGAATATGGATTCCAAAACAGTTTCTCCCAGAGTTCTATTGTACCTTAGAAAGCAAGAATAACGATAACATTTGTTTAATTGTGTATTGTTTCTCTCTAGCATAGCCTATTGAACTTATTCATATTTTCCAAAGGACTGTCTGTCATGATTAAACACCTTACGCTTGTTGCTTAGAGTTTCAAGTACATAGACATCCTAAACAGCAAGTACACAAGGCATAAGCATATGTTCTTAAATCAAAATGATGGAACATACCTCTATAGGCATACGTTTCTAGGCATATAAACACACAAACATGTTCATAAAATTCTTAGAAACATGAAGTCCAAAAATGGTCTTTACAAGAGGTCATTTCACCGTGTGGCACATGACCGATCACACGGTCACTGGCCATAGACGGCACGTAATCAACCGCATGTCAAAACACTGGTAGATCTTACCAAAACTTCTCTGGTGGTTTTCTATAATTTTTATAGGTCTAATCCATGAGTTTCGGTTCAAAAATCTCATTCTAACTCATACACACGATACTGATTCCACCTTTCCCTACAAATCAATATTTCTGGATCTGATTTATGTTCTTAGATCCTTTTCCAACAATATCAGGGAGGTTTTCCTTGGATTTGGATCCACCATAGAATCATTCAGACAAAACCTCAAGGTTCTAGGTCCTTAGATCCATTCAATAATCATTTGGACTTATTTTTCTATTTCATTAAGAACCTCAGTTCTTCATCAAACTAGATCCATGTTCAATTTGGATCTTTGAATGGGTTTTAATACGTTGTACAGTGGATAATGATCTGAGAAACATGTTCAAAAATCATTTGGGTTCCAACATATTTAATTTAACTCCAATAGAAACAAAGAGATGGGGAAAATTGATACCAGTTATGGATCTCTGGTGTCGGTGCTCTTCTGTGGTGTTTTCCCTTGGTGGCAGAGGCTTCTTCCTCTTTTTCTCTTCTTTTTTCTTCTCCAGACGTGCAAAGCTCCTCTCTCACTTTTCTCTTTTGGTTTGCAAAGAATGAAGGTAAAAAGGATGGAGTATGGTCAAATCCTATACTCCATTCACATTGGAGTGGTTTGGGGCTCCAATCAAGGTGGATTGGAGGATTCCCTCCTCTCTATCCAATTTGAATCAAGTAATGTACCTGGACATTCATTTGGGTGAGTCCAAAATGAGACCAAGTCCTACCAATGGTCCAAACAAATGGGTTCTCTAAACCATTCCCATTACAGGGGTGCGGCACTAGGGTGCAGCACGTGATTGACTACACCTAGTTGCGATATGTTGGACCCCTAGTTTAAGTCCTAAATTTATATTTTTTTTGGTGTTAGGGTTTAACTAGATTACCTTTATTAGGTTTCCTTGGTCTGGTCCACCTTGGTTTGAATCATTTGTAGTGATAAAACCTCTTGAAAAGTCAAAATTTCAAATTAAGACCAAAATGTTAGGTGCAGGTCTTACAACTCCACCCCCTACAAAGAAATTTTTTCCTTGAAATTTGACATACCTTCATCATTGAACAAATTCTGATACTGTTCCCGCATGTCGTCTTCCTTCTCCCAAGAAGCTTCTTGTTCATTGTGACTCTTCCATATCACCTTAACAAAAGGAATACTTTTGTTTCTGAGTTCTTGTATCTTTCGATCTGCAATCCTTGATGGTTCAATTTCATATGATAAATCATCCTTTAGTTGTGGTGGTTCGGTTGTCAACACATGTCCTGGGTCACTGATGTACTTTTGCAGCATAGATACGTGGAACACGTTATGGGCACCTTATAGCGCTGGAGGCAGTGCCAATTGGTGGGCTACAACTCCGCTTCTTCAAAGGCTTTCATAGGGCCCAACATACCGAGGACTCAACTTTCCCTTCTTGCCAAATCTCTTCACCGCTCTGAAAGGATAAACCTTTAAGAATACTTTATCTCTGACATCAAATTCCAATTCCTTTCGTCAAACATCAGCATAACTCTTCTGTTGAGTTTGAGCTGCTTTAATTCTTGTTCGAATCAATTCTACCTTCTCACAGGTTTCTTGGACAATTTCAGGTCCGATAAATCTTCTTTTGCCAACTTTATTCCAGTACAATGGGGTTCTACATTTTCTTCCATACAATGCTTCATATGGAGCCATACTGATTGTAAGACCCGTATCAAACTAACCCGGTCTTACCACCTTGAACCAGGTCTACCCATCATGGTCGAACCAAATGGATCGCGTGCGTGAAGGAGATCACGATCCCAGGTATTAAACTGACCCAAAAATACTCAAAATAAGGGAAGGGTCGCATACCCAGCAAGGGAGGGTCGGACCCCCCAGTATAAAAGTCAGACCCCCAGTTTTACATGGGAGGGCGGATACTTTAAGGACCAGGGGTCGACTGAATCTCCGACCCCCCTATCGACCCCCAGTTGTAAGACCCGCACTCCGTTAACCCGGTCTAAACCTTGGTTTTATGTCGTAGCAGGTCTTCCGATCATCACCGAGCCAGACGGGACGAGCGGATGACAAGAAGGTACGAAATTGGACCAAAGACGATCAAATCAACATGATTTTATGTTGACCGGTCGATGGTACCGGTCTTGGTACCAGTCGACCGGTCAGCTCTGCGGCTGAATACGGATATCCGGAATTTGATCTATGTGGGTCCCACTTTCCTGATTTCAAATCCTAAGACCTTCCTAATCCTAATAGGGTTACAAAACCCTAATTCTAGCCTATAAATACACCCTTAAATCTCATCAAAGCCTTTCCATTGTCTCTCACAAACTCTAGAGAAGAGAAGGAGGTTGGAAAGGAGAAGGAGTTAGGAAGAAGAAGAAGGTGCCGCCATTACCGTTCGACGATGCTCACGTTACGCCAGTGAACGGTAAGTATTTAACCATTCTTCTTACTCTATGACTCTAGGATAGTTGTATGGGTGGATCAATACCATGCAAGTAGGTACTGATCTAAAACCCTAAAATTGGCCAATAAACCCTAAGTTGTCGTCAAACCTTAGATTCGAGTTTCGAGATGATATTCATCGAAATAAGACTCGAGTGAGTTGGGGATAACTCTAACTCAAAGATTAGACTTAGAATGGATAGAAGAAACCCTGTAAATCCTTAGAGATCGATCGACGACAATCAAAAAACCAAGTGTGTGGTCTTTCGGAGACATACCGGTCGACCATACCGGTTGCTAGTCTGCTCACAGAGTTGCAACCGGTATGTTGAGACCGGTCAGGTCTGAAAGGCTGGTTTTGGACTTTGTTGGTTTCCGACCAATGTGAAACCCTAAGAAAACTATTCTAATGAAACCCTAATAATATTGTAAGATTTTGTGACTTTTCGTTTAGATCTTGCGACGTGGAACAAGCTAGAAAACGTGCGTTAGGTAAGGGAATCTGACCTAAACCTAATAATTAATGGACAGTAAATTGTTGTTAATCACCTGATTATATATGATGTGATGTTTGTGCATATTTACATGCCATCCTTTACTTTTAGTTATTATTATTGTTCATGCATGATAGGATGTGATTGTTAGGCATGTGATTGTTTTCGTTAGTGTGTGGAGTGGGACATGGGCCTGGGATCGCTCCTCACACTAGCACCTTTTGTAGTATTCTGTCTTAACATGTTTGGTACGGGTGGGGCATCAGGGGAAGGTTGTGGTACGATGGTCTCCGATGTTGATGCTGGCCTGGCCATGGTTATGTGGCACTGTGGTCTCCGAGGTCGACGTTGGCTTTTCCACGATGCTTTAGCTCTATCTCTATGCCGTAGGGAGTTTTGTTGGGATAGGGTCTACCTGCGTTATGTTTCTATCCTATTGGGTTAGTTGCGGATAGGGCATCAGGGAAGGTGTGGGAATGCCTTAGCTCTATCTTTATGCCGTAGACGGCTGTGCTGGGATAGAGCATACATTGATGACATATAGGATTGGTTAGTTGCGAGCCCAGTTTGCGAGCCCTGGCCAGTAGGGGCTTAGGTAGTGGTATGGGTAGAGCATCAGGGGAGGTACGGGGGTATCTTAGCTCTATCTCTATTCCATGATGGGTGCATGTGGGCAGATGAGGGTGTGATCCATGTTGTGCCACACACTAGTGTATAGAGGTGCGGGGGCCACCAAACCTTTCTTTAGCACATTGCAAACTTAAACCAGACCACAGCATAAAATTATTGTTACTCATGCATAATATTGTGAAATTGTCTGATTGTCTTACTGAGCTAAGTTGTGTGCTCACCTTTGTATCTACATTGTTTTAGATGTTGATGCAGGTTACACTGTGGATGACTATATGAACGCTCCGATTTATGGTGGTGTTGTTGCGTTGGATGTACAGGCAGGAGAGGACGAGCATGACGCTTCATGCGAGTGCCCTTTCTGCGTGTACCTTTGATTTTAGTTTTATTTATTTTTAGTTATTTTCTGTTGGATTAAAGTGAATGTAAGAATATTATATTTTATGTTTGAATCTGAATAATTGGATATTTTATTTAATTTATCAATAGATACTCAGTGAATTCTATTTTAAAGACTTCCGCTGTACTATTTATATTCTGATTGTGGTTATGTGTAATGGTTTGTATGAGTGGACACGGCATATTCGAGATCCTGGTGTGAGCCATTGGTTCAATGGCGGTTCACTCACACCATTCTGGTTGGATCAGAATTGGGGTGTGACAACTTGGTTATGTGTAATGGTTTGTATTTTAAAAAATTTTTAAAATTAGATATTCCTTGCGACTATCTCGCCTTACATTGTTCAAGACTAACACCATTATTATTGTTCTCATGTGTTATGTCTTCTTCTCAGATCCAAACCAAATAGTCTGAGATTGTGGGTAGAAACGGTCGTAGAGGTCGGAAGCGTCACCAGGCTAGGATGCGCCTCAAGGAAGAAGAGCGGGTTGAACCAGGCCATGTTAGTGAGCCAAGCCCGGAAGTTGAGGAAGAACAGGTTCCAGAGGTACCGATAAATTTACCTGGCCCACCTCACAGGAATTCGGAGACCATTGTTACAAACCTGGTCTATCAGATGCAAGCTCAGCAGAAATAATTCCTGAGCGAGATACTGAAGATGTTCAGGCCACTGGGTTCTGTTCCCACTAGAGGTAGTCGCCCGAGTCTGGAGGGAATAATACTACACAGCCGACACAGGGTAGTCCAGGACTGATGGGCCAACCCCAGAATGTACCACCACCGCACCAGTTCCCTTCATCTTCTGCTTATCAGAGAGCATATCCGGATCCACCACCATGGTACGGAATGAATACACAGGGACAGCACAATCTGAGTCGGGCGGTGGATAGATTCCTAAAGCTGAAGCCTTTTTCATTCACAGGTAAGACAGGGAAACCATTGTGGCCAGCACAGTGGGTTGCAGAGATGGAGAAGAATTTTTGACTGATGACTTGTTCAGAGGATGAGAAGGTCCTGTTTGCCACTCACATGCTAAAAGAAGATGCAAATGCTTGGTGGAATTCTTCACGGGCATACCTGGAGACGAAGCATACACAGGTTGATTGGGAAGTGTTCAAGGTTGCCTTCTTCGATAAGTATTTCCCGAGAGCTTCAGGGATCAGATGGAAAAGGAGTTCCTTAATCTACAACAGTCTCAGTCGACTGTGGATGCTTACTAGCAGAGGTACGAAGAGTTATTTTTCTTCGCACCAGCAAGTATGCAAGAGGAAGAGACCAAGACACGCAGGTTCACCATGGGACTACGTGGAAGCATCAGAGAGCACATCTTGGGTCTGGATAAGAAAATCTATAATGAGGCTGTGCAGGTTGCAAGGGTGATAGAGTCCAGTCAGCGGGACAGCTTCTTCGCTCAGAACAGAGGAGTGAAGAGACATGCTATTGAGAGTTCGGGTGGCGGTAGCAATAGACCCTTCTGCCCATAGAGGGCTCAGACCGCTACAGTGCTGGCTAGGAACAATGCGGCACCACCTATGCCACAGAGCGCCGGATTCAACCCCAATATCAAATGTTTCAACTGTCAACAAATGGGTCATATTGCAAGGACTTGCACTCTACCTAGGAAGCAACCTCCCCAACAAGGAAAAGTATATGCGGTCATCACGGAAGAGGCAGCCGCATCACCTGATGTGGTCACTGGTACGACTCTATCCCTTACTATTTGACTTTTTATTTTCATTGTGTGTATGCGCATGTAGAACTAAGGGACAATAAAATTCCAGGAATTGTAAATGTAGCTGGTATACCTGCCAGAGTACTATTTGACTCTGGGGCCACCCACTCCTTTGTTTCTATTTCCTTTGGGAAGCGAATGGAGTTACCAATCAAGCACTTGAACCCAAGCTTGATAGTTCGCTCTCCACTAGGAGTCGAAGTGGCTATAACTGAATATTATGGACCATGTACTGTATGTATTGAGGGCCGAGACTTAGAAGCAAGCCTGGTACTACTCGAGATGGCAGACTTTGATGTCATCTTGGGAATGGATTGGCTAGGCCATCATTCAGCTACCCTATTATGTGGTGAAAGGAAGCTTGTGCTTACAGACAAAGAGGGAAGGGAGTATAGCTTTACGGGGATCAGGCTATCCAGGAAGCAGAAGCTGATTCTTTTCGCCCTAAAAGCCAAGCGATGCTTAGAGAAAGGGGGAGTGGGTTATCTAGTATCTATAGTCGACATCACTGCTGAGGTGCCAAAGATGGAGGATATAGATGTGGTTCGAGAGTTCCCAAATGTATTTCCAGAGGAGCTTTCGGGTCTCCCATCGGACAGGGCTACGGAGTTTGTAATAGACCATATGCCAGATTCGGCACCGGTGTCTAAAGCACCATACAGGATGGCCCCTACCGAGTTAAAGGAGTTGAAGACCCAATTACAAGAATTGTTAGATAAGGGTTTCATACAACCGAGCATATCACCTTGGGGAGCACCGGTATTATTTGTCAAGAAGAAGGATGGAAGTGTAAGGCTATGCATTGACTACCGTAAACTGAACATGTTGACAATCAAGAACTAGTATCCTTTGCCTAGGATCGATGATTTGTTCGATCAGTTACAGGGTGCAAAGGTTTTCTCGAAGATTGATCTCCGATCGGGGTATCACCAACTGAAGATCAAGGCCGGAGATATTCCAAAGACTGCTTTCAGGACGAGGTATGGGCATTATGAGTTTCTAGTTATGTCTTTCGGGTTGACCAATGCTCCAGCGTCATTCATGGAACTAATGAACCGAGTGTTTCATGATATGTTGGACACTTCGGTCATCGTATTCATCGATGACACATTGGTCTACTCAAAGGACATGGAGGCTCATACAACACATTTGAGGGCAGCCCTACAATGGCTGAGGCAGGAGAAGTTTTATGCTAAGTTCAAGAAATGCGAGTTTTGACTGAAGGAAGTGGCTTTCTTGGGCCATGTAGTATCTGGAGACGGTATCAAGGTTGATCCAAGTAAGATAGCTGCTATAGTAGGATGGGAAGCACCAAAGTCTGTTGCGGAGATTCGTAGTTTCCTTGGGTTAGCTGGTTATTATAGAAGATTCGTGGAAGACTACTCCAGGATCGCTGTTCCACTCACCAGATTGACCAAGAAAGGGGAGAAATTCATATGGATAGATGAATGCGAGAAGTGTTTTCAGACTTTGAAGTCAAGACTAGTCTCTGCACCCATCTTGACCATCCCAGAACCAAGCGTACCGTTTACTTTATATACGGATGCTTCAGGGTTGGGAATCGAGTGTGTATTAAAGCAAGGAGAACAGGTGATTGCTTAGGCATCAAGACAGTTAAAGGAGCATGAGAAGAACTATCCTATGCATGATTTGGAGTTACCAGTAGTTATACATGCAATCAAGACTTGGAGACAGTACTTGTATGGTGAGAAGTTTCAGATCAAGTCAGATCACAAGAGTTTAACTTACCTTTTCACTCAGAAGGATCTGAATATGAGACAGAGAAGATGGCTAGAGTTATTAAAAGATTACGATTGTGACATCCAGTACCATCCGGGTAAAGCAGATGTTGTGGCTGACGCCTTAAGTAGAAAGTGGGCATCGAAACCTGAGGCCGGGCCAAGTACAAATGCTGCATTGTGCGCCGCAGCCTCAAGTTCAATTGAACATAATGAAGAACATATAATAGAGATTGCTGAAGATCCAGTTGAGCAAGGCTTAATTCATAAGTTCACCATGATGTTCGCCGCTTTGAAGATATCACCAGATCTAGTTGATGAAGTCAAAATAGCAATCCTACAGGATCCACATCTCAAGACAGTACAAGCAGACCTAGAGAAGGGTACGAGCAATCCTGACTTTACCTTGGATTCAGACAAGGTACTCAGGTATCGTGGACGGTTATGTATACCGGAGAGTGAAGACTGCGATATCAGAGATCGAGTTATGACTGAAGCTCATTACACTCCATATTCGGTACATCCAGGAAGTACCAAAATGTACCATGATTTAAGATGATTGTACTGGTGCAGGGGTATGAAAGCAGATATAGCTCGCTTCGGTTTCAATGTCTGAATTGTCAACAAGTTAAAGCAGAAAGGCAGAGACCCATAGGTTTACTGCAACCACTACCAGAGCCTGCATGGAAGTGGGATTGCATTACTATGGATTTCGTCACTGGCTTACCTTTGACACCAAGGTCAGTGGATGCAGTTTGGGTTATAGTCGACCGACTCACCAAGACAGCTCGATTTATTGCGGTCAGACCTCAGTATACCATGGAGAAGCTGGCCAAGTTATATATGTTGATAATATAGTCAGACTTCATGGTGTTTCGGAGAGTATAGTATCTGACAGAGACCCCCGTTTTACATCAAAGTTCTGGGAAGGATTACAGAAAGCTATGGGAACAAAGTTGAAGTTCAGTACAGCTTTTCACCCTCAGACGGACGGACAGTCAGAACGAACTATTCAAATTTTAGAAGATATGCTCTGAGCTTGTGCATTAGACTTCAATGGAGCTTGGGATGAGAAACTATCACTTATCGAGTTCGCTTACAACAACAGCTATCAGGCTAAAATTCAGATGGCCCTATATGAAGCACTCTATGGGAAGAAGTGCCGTACACCTCTGTTATGGAACGAGGTGGGAGAAAGAAGAATTATAGGACCAAAATTTGTTGAAGAAACTTGCCGAGTGATTGATCAGATTAAGGAAAGAGTAAAGACAGCTCAAGTTCAGCAAAAGCACTATGCGGATAATTGACGTCGAGACCTGGAGTTTGCAGTATATGACAAAGTATTCTTGAAGATATCACCGGTGTGAGGTTTGAAACGATTTGGTGAGAAGGGGAAGCTATGCCCCAGGTATGTGGGACCATACGAGATATTGGCTAGACGTGGTAATGTAGCATATCAATTGACTCTATCACCATCTATGTCAAGCGTTCATGATGTATTCCATATATCGTTATTAAAGAAGTATGTCAGGGATCCATCGCACATCTTAACAGCAGACCCTCCAGACTTGACTGAAGACTTAACATTTGAAGTGGTGCCTATGATGCTCTCAAGTCGAAAGGTACAGCAACTTCGAACCAAGGATATCCATTATGTGAAGGTGCATTGGAAAAGCCAAAATGTCGAAGAAATTACTTGGGAAGAGGAGAACGCAATGAGGAAGGAGTATCCTAATCTGTTCGACGATCAAGGTACGTTCAAATTTTGAAGCCAAAATTTCTTTTAAGGGTGGGGGAGTTGTGAGACCTACATGCAAATTTCGGGATGAAACTTCTTTTAAGGGTGGGGGAGTTGTAAGACCTGCACTCCGTTAACCCGGTTTAAACCTTGGTTTTATGTCGTAGCAGGTCTTCCGATCATCACCGAGCCAGACGGGACGAGCGGATGACAAGCAGGTACGAAATCAGACCAAAGACGATCAAATCAACATGATTTTATGTTGACCGGTCGATGGTACTGGTCTTGGTACCAGTCGACCGATCAGCTCTGCGGCTGAATACGGAGATCCGAAATTTGATCTCTGTGGGTCCCACTTTCCTGATTTCAAATCCTAAGACCTTCCTAATCCTAATAGGGTTACAAAACCCTAATTCTAGCCTATAAATACACCCTTAAATCTCCTCAAAGCCTTTCCATTGTCTCTCACAAACTCTAGAGAAGAGAAGGAGGTTGGAAAGGAGAAGGAGTAAGGAAGAAGAAGAAGGTGCCGCCATTACCGTTCGATGACGCTCACGTTACGCCAGTCAACGGTAAGTGTTTAACCATTCTTCTTACTCTATGACTCTAGGATAGTTGTATAGGTGGATCAATACCATGCAAGTAGGTATGGATCTAAAACCCTAAAATTGGCCAATAAACCCTAATTTGCCGTCAAACCTTAGATTCGAGTTTCGAGATGATATTCATCGAAATAAGACCCGAGTGAGTTGGGGATAACTCTAACTCAAAGATTAGACTTAGAATGGATAGAAGAAACCCTGGAAATCCTTAGAGATCGATTGACGACAGTCAAAAAACCAAGTGTGAGGTCTTCCGGAGACATACCAGTCGACCATACCGGTTGCTAGTCTGCTCACAGAGCTGCAACCGATATTTTGAGACCGGTCAGGTCTGAAAGGCTGGTTTTAAACTTTGTTGGTTTCCGACCAACGTGAAACCCTAAGAAAACTATTCTAATGAAACCCTAATACTATTGTAGGATTTTGTGACTTTTCGTTTGGATCTTGCGACGTGGAGCAAGCTAGCAAACAAGCATCAGGTAAGAGAATCTGACCTAAACCTAATAATTAATGGACAGTAAATTGTTGTTAATCACCTGATTATATATGATGTGATGTTTGTGCATATTCACATGTCATCCTTTACTTTCAGTTATTATTATTGTTCATGCATGATAGGATGTGATTGTTAGGCATGTGATTGTTTTCGTTATTGTGTGGAGTGGGGCATGGGCTTGGGATCGCTCCTCACACTAGCACCTTTTGTAGTATTCTGTCTTAACATGCTTGGTACAGGTGGGGCATCAGGGGAAGGTCGTGGTACGGTGGTCTCCGATGTTGATGCTGGCCTGGCCATGGTTATGTGGCACTGTGGTCTCCGAGGTCGACGCTGGTTTGTCCACGATGCTTTATCTCTATCACTATGCCGTAGGGAGTTATGTTGGGATAGGGTCTACCTGCGTTATGTTTCTATCCTAGTGAGTTAGTTTTCGGATAGGGCATCAAGGGAAGTGTGGGAATGCCTTAGCTCTATCTCTATGCCGTAGACGGCTGTGCTGAGATAGAGCATACATTGATGACATATAGGATTGGTTAGTTGCGAGCCCAGTTTGCGAGCCCTGGCCAGTAGGGGCTTAGGTACTGGTATGGATAGAGCATCAGGGGAGGTACGGGGGTATCTTAGCTCTATCTCTATTCCATGATGAGTGCATGTGGGAAGATGGGGGTGTGATCCATGTTGTGCCACACACTCGTGTATAGAGGTGCGGGGGCCACCAAACCTTTCTATAGCACATTGCAAACTTAAACCAGACCACAGCATAAAATGATTGTTACTCATGCATAATATTGTGAAATTGTCTGATTGTCTTAATGAGCTAAGTTGTGAGCTCACCCTTTGTATCTACATTGTTTTAGATGTTGATGCAGGTTACACTGTGGATGACTACATGAACGCTCCGGTTTATGGTGGTGTTGCTGCGTTGGATGTACAGGCAGGAGAGGACGAGCATGACGCTTCATGCGAGTGCCCTTTCTGCGTGTACCTTTGATTTTAGTTTTATTTATTTTCAGTTATTTTCAGTTGGATTAAAGTGAATGTAAGAATATTATATTTTATGTTTGAATATGAATAATTGGATTTTTATTTAATTTATCAATAGATACTCAGTTCATTCTATTTTAAAGACTTCCGTTGTACTATTTATATTCTGATTGTGGTTATGTGTAATGGTTTGTATGAGTGGACACGGCCTATTCGAGATCCTGGTGTGAGCCGTTGGTTCAATGGCGGTTCACTCACACCATTCTGGTTGGATCAGAATTGGGGTGTGACACCTGTAGTCGGTAAAAATAGTTCGAACCAAAAATTAGGAAATCTTCGTAATCTCAATGGGATTCCTTCCGAATCTCAATGGGACTTATTTTAGGAGTTTCTACTCTATAAATAGGACGTCCCTAAGCCTCTTTCACTCCTTTTACAACCCTAATTGGATTGAGAGAAAGAGAAAAGAAGGAAGAGAAGGAGAAGAGAAGGAAAGTGGAGAAGAAGACCAAGGAGAAGGGATTCAGAGGAAGAAGCATACTTCTCAGGTATGGATACTATCTCCATGAATTTCTTAAGACCTTAGAGTAGATAATGAAGAGGGGATTGTCTAGGAGGAACCCAAATCATCCACCCATGGTTAGGTTTTCATGAAAAACCATGGGGCAAATCATGAAAGCCATATAGGTGAATAAACCACAGTTCTAGGCCATAGAACATGTGTGGAATGGACTGTAGGAGCAAGCCATAGGACCCCAAACACGAAGAATGGACTGAAGGAAGAAAAATTGACAAAACCCACAGGGGGTCGCATGGGGGGTCGATGGCCAATCGACCCTACCAGACCCTGAGCATCGACCCCCAGTGTTCGGGAAGTCCAGAATAGGGGTGGTCGCACCCAGGGTCGATCAAGACTCTGACCCTAGCATCGACCCCTAGTTAGCAGCATGCTTTTTAAAGTCTGAATTAATTCTAATTAAATTCTACTGACTTGGTTAGGTTTTCTAGAGATATAATATCGATATATGGTTGATTCTTAAAGGTTAAAAGAGGACTTACGACCAAGTAAAGGTGAGGAAACAAGACCTAAACTAATTGGTTAATAATAAACTGTTTTTATTTCTTGAGTCCAATGCTATGCTTGATTCTATGCGAATATGCTTGTAATGTGCATTCAACATGTCATCCAATATTTTTATTAATTGTTTCATGCATATTTACTTTATTATTTACAACATGATGATGATGATGATGATGATAGGAATAGGCATGTGGATGTATGTGTGTGGTTGGTGTACTTGATGCGAGCGAGTATCAGGGGGAGGTGTCATAGGCCGGGCCTCAGCCCTCTAGCTCTATCTCTAACTCAAGTCTTGTGCATTAGCATCGTCGTATCGCCATTACTTTAGCAAAACTATTACGTCGTAGAGTATCAGGGGAGGTGGTCTCGGTCCTTGTAGTCTCTAACTCTACCGGGGGGCCTTAGCTCTATCTCTATGGGCGTTCTGAGGGATGCTGGGGTGAGGCCTTGGATACACTATTTGGCATTAGGATTGGTTAGTTGCGAGCTCAGTTTGCAAGCCCTCGCTAGCAGGGGCCTACGTGTTGGTATGGCACTATACAGCAATAAACGTTAACCTTTGTTGTACAATGTTCATGGTAGGGTGGATGGGGACGACAATAAACGTTAACCTTTGGGTGGACTTCCACACCCTGTGTATAGAGGAGGGGTCAATAAACGTTAATCTTTGACCACCGAACCTTTCTATTGCGCATTGCAAACTTTAAACCAGACCAAAGATATGAATTGAATGCATGCATATGTATTGTTGCATCATTTTGTTTCCTCACTGAGCCATGATGTGTGCTCACCCTCTCGACGTTGAATATTTTTAGTTGATGATGCAGGTACTACCCTCGAAGATTATGTCAACGCTCCAGTGTACGGGCATATGGCAGCGATGGAAGTGGAAGACGAAGTGGATACGCATGAGTCCTCTTGTGAGTGCAACTCATGCGTATTCGATTAGATTTTATTTTTATTTAGTAAAGACATGTAATTGATATTTATTTATGTCTTAGTCGATACAGAATAATTTGCTACTTAAATATGATTATCACATCTAGACTTCTCAGTTCATTTTACTATAAGACTTCCGCTATTGTGTATTTACTCAGATTATGAATGTGGATGTATGATGTTTAGATAAAATAGATATAGCCTACTGGAGATCCTAGTTAAACTGTTGGTTTGCTAGCGGTTCATCACACCATTCTGAATAGTGTGGAATTGGAGTGTGACAACTTGGTATCAGAGCATCTCAGGCATTGTCCGCTAAACTTGCATACCTTCCCAACGAATTGTGAAATCAGATTGGATAAAAATAAAAACTATAATATTAACACACTATAAGCACAAGTGATGTTTAAGACCAAACATAAAAAGAGAATAATGCATCTATTAAAGGGGAAACAATTTTAAATACAATGAGAGAGAAACAAACGTATATAAATAGCTAAAGCAGAGTACAGTCCACAACCCGGACAGTTACTCTGTAGTACAAAGAAAGAAAATAAATACAATCATGAAGCTGGAGGTGTAGGAGGAGGTGGTGCCTCACGGTCTCTGTCATAATCCTCAGCATAGACTCTAGTCAACCAGGCTACTTGAGTCTGGGTCGTCTGAAGACTAGCTGTGAGACCAGCCAACCGCTGATCAGTCACGCACTGAGAACCCAAAAGCTCCTCCATATGCATATTTGACCGGCACTGAGCATCTATGAGCTCTCCCATCCTCATGTCTGATATGCACTGGGCGTCTAGTAGCTCATCCTTCTCACACACTGAGCGTCTAGTAACTCTCCCATCCTCAGATCAGATCTGCGCTGAGCCTCTCTGATCTCATGCAATATCCCCATCATATCAGAAGGTGGGTGTGAAGGACCAGCCGCATGAGAAGGACCAGCTGCATAAGAAGTACTAGCTCCAGCAGCATGTGTAGGTGAAGGAGGTGGTATGGAGTCCACATCCATGTACAGACGGTCATCATCACCAGCAGGCCCCCCATGAACTCCAGCGACTGCTGCTGCTGCCTCAGCGTCAGCCATCTCTACGCGAGTGCGAGGGCGCACCATCGCGTTCCTCTCCTCATCACTGACCTGGGCATCCCGCATGCCCATCTTGCAAATAGCCTCCCAATCCAGAGGCGATGAGAAGGATTTCTCCTGAATCTTCTCATCCAATAAGTCAACCCCCAGGCGGGTAAGCAAGGTAGTGATCATGCATCCGTAAGGAAGGTTGCCCGTGTGACTGGGTAACATGGCACTAATCATGGTACGCATGATGATGTATGGAAGGCAGACAGGCTGCCTAGTGCATATATAGTATAGGAGATACTGGGTCAGCTGGGAGACCCTCTCGTAATGACCACTCTGTGGTATCAGGTTATGCTGAATGATCTTGCAGTATACCAGTGGATCAGAACGTAGATAACACGTCCTCATCTACCAATAATCAGGTCGAATGAGTTGACTATCGATCTCAGCCCTCATCTGTAGAGAGAAGAACTGGGGCTCTCCAAGAGCACAGAAAATCATGGGGCCAGCATAGGAAATGCCCAGTAGGTCGGCCAACTGCCGAAAATCAAATGAGATGTCAACTCCTTTGACGTAGCTCGTGATGCGCAGCTCATCACCCCTCTCAACATCATTGTAATCTCCCACCACCTAGAGGTTACAATAGAACTGGCGTACCAAGTCAGGGTAGGTACAGGCATCATAGGTGATGACAGGAAGCCATCCCATATCATCAAATGCTCTCTCCACATTGAACAAGGCTAACTCAGCCAAGTTCACCTTGCGACCTTCCTCTACCTTCTTGCGAGCGTAGTGGGCATACTGTGCCTTGGCTTCGTTGGAAGGGAAACAAAGATGGTCGTGAACTCTGGGTACCTTGGTACGGGCCATAATATCTGCAAACCACAAGGAAAAACAAATAATGTATTAGTAAGGTAGAAAAATCCAAAATTTTGACATAATAACGATGTAAATTGGACAAAAACCTCACTTTTCACCCATACACGTGGGCAGGAGGACTTACATAGATCCTAAACAAACTTGTGAGACTTAAACAGGCAGAAATTGCAACTAATTAGATTGAATTGCAAGAAATTTCAAGAAATTTAGAATTTTGCCAAAATTAGGGCAAAAAGTGAAAATTTCGAGTTTTGCGATAACCAACCGATGAAACTCAAATATTTTTGAGGGCTTTCATCCATTGACTCACCAACAACAAAAGCCCCCAATAAAAATTGAATTTTTATGGTTGGAAAAAAGTTTAATTTGCAAAAAATGAGATATATGGGTGAAAAACTAGAAAAGAAAACCTAAAAACATGTAAAGGTAAGATACATACCTGTAGGGAAGGTGTAGACGTCGAAACAAGGAACCCAAATGACCAATGTAGCAGAGTTAGTATTGTAGCAACTCAGAGGAAGGAGACGATTCGAAACGGAGGAGGAAGAATGGAAAATGAAATCAGAATCGGACCTCAAAAATCTGATTTTTGGTCCGGGGGTCAGAGAATTCGATTAGAACAATCGACCCCCATATCAACCCCCGCATCGACCCGCGGCTCTCGGGAACCTGACAGAGAACCAGGGGTCGCATTGAGGGTCGGATACCCATCGACCCCCGGCTCTCGAGAAAAATGGATGATTTTCCAGGGTCGGACATACCATCGACCCTGCAAAGAAAAGACAGTATTTTTCACAGAATGATCTGAAAATTTTGAAAATAACATCGGTTAACGTATCTACATGAAGTATACATGATTGCCTCATGTATTTTAATGATTTTCAGGCATCACCATTATCAGAGGGAAAATATGGCTGGGCGTAGAGTAACCAGGCAGAGCCGAAATGCAGAGTCACCACCACCACCCGTGGAGGAAGCCAGTCAAGAAAAAATATATGCACAGGGTAATCTGCAGGTTGCACCACCAGTAAACCAGGGTCAGGAAAATCCTACAAACTTGCCACCTCCACCACCGGAGCTGGCAACCGTGGTCATGAACCTAGCGCAACGGCTGCAACAAATGCAACAAGCATAGGCTCAAATGCAAGCAGCAATGGGAATAATGTTTCAGGCAGCACATGCTATACCAATGCCGACTGGACAAACAAGTGAAGCACCAGTGGGTAACCACCCAGCACCTCAAACACCTCAAACACCTCAACCACCAGCTGCATAGATTCTAGTACTAGGTCCTGAAGCGGTTCAGGTTAATTACCAGTATCCAAAACCTATGTTTGGGGCATACCCTCAAAATCAAATGGACCACTCCCGACTGGTCGAGCGATTCTTAAAGATGAAACCCAAGGAGTTTAATGGTAAACCATTCGATCCTTTATGGCCAGCACATTGGATCGACGAGATGGAGAGGAATTTTTTGATGATGACTATTATAGAAGAAGAGAAGTTATTATGTGCCACCTTCATGCTAAAAGGTGATGCACATCATTGGTGGAAATCTACTAGGGCCTAACTATTAACCAAGCACGCCCTATTGACCTGGGCTATATATAAAGAAGCTTTCTTTGAGAAGTACTTTCCCCGAAGCTTCAAAGATTCTATGGAGAAGGAGTTCCTGAGTTTATATCAAGGACAGATGTCCGTGGATGCATATCAACAGCGTTATGAGGAGCTGTTTTTCTTTGCACCACTCAGCATGCAAGAAGAGGACACTAAGACCCATAGGTTTGTCACGGGACTTAGAGGAAGCATCAGAGAGCATGTTCTAGGTTTGTAGAAGAAAATATATAATGAAGCTGTGCAAATTGCTCGAGTTATAGAATCGAGCCAGAAGGAGAGTTATTTCATGCCAAACAGAGGTATAAAAAGGCCAGCTAGAAATGTTTATAACGGAGGTAATAACAAGACATACAAACCCTTCCGTACTCAAAGTTTTACCGCTGCACCCAAGACTACCCCAGTAGCTCAACATTAGCCAAAGCCAAATACTGAAGGTCCAAAATGTTATAACTGCAATCAAGTGGGGCATATGGCAGGGGAGTGTCCTAAGCCCAGGAAGCAGCTGCATCAAGGACGAGTTTATGCTGTTACATCTGAGGATGCTGCCGCATCACCCGATGTGGTAACAGGTATGACTGAAACCTTTTAAGTTGTATTACATTGTGTGAGCATGTAGACTAAGTTAAAATAAATCGTAGGTATCGTACCTATAAATGGCATACCTGCCAAAGTACTCTTTGAGTCAGGAGCTGCTCATTCTTTTATATCTGTGTCATTTGGAAAGAAGCTGAATTTATCCATCAAAACATTAGACTACAAACTACTTGTACGGTCACCGATGGGGTTAGAAGTAGAGTTAGAAAAAGGTTATGGGCCATGTCCAGTTCTCATTGGTGAGAAAACCTTAGATGCAACCTTGATCCAATTTGGGATGGCAGACTTTGACATCATCTTGGGAATGGACTAGTTAGCTCGGCATTCTGCGAACCTATTATGCGCCGAAAAGAAGCTAACATTTAAAGACAAAGAAGGAGCAGAATTCAATTTTGCGGGAACCAAACTTCCCCGTAAACGCAAGCTCATACTCTCAACACTAAAGGCTAAGATGTGCCTTGAGAAAGGAGCAGTCAGGTATCTAGTGTCAGTGGTCGATCTCACCAAAGAAGCACCACGGATGGAAGATATTGATGTCGTGCGGGACTACCCCGATGTATTTTCGGAGGAACTGCCATGATTACCACCCGATCGAGCCACAGAGTTTGTGATAGATCTTATACCTGGAGCCATACCAGTATCAAAAGCACCTTATCGAATGGCTCCTACTAAACTAAAGGAATTGAAAGTACAATTATAAGAACTACTAGACAAGGGTTATATTCGACCCAGTATATCACCATGGGGAGCGCCAGTATTGTTCGTAAAGAAGAAGGACGGTAGTCTTCGATTATGTGTCGACTATCGGGAGTTGAACAAACTGACAATCAAGAATCGATATCCACTACCTTGGATCGATGACTTATTCGATCAGTTGCAAGGAGCAAAAGTATTTTCTAAGAATGATCTTTGGTCAGGCTACCATCAGTTGAAGATTATAGATGGTGATATTTCTAAGACAGCTTTCAGGACCAGATATGGACATTATGAATTCGTGCTCATGTCTTTTGGATTAACAAATGCACCAGCAACTTTCATGGAACTTATGAACCGGGTTTTCCACGATATGTTGGATACGTCGGTTATTGTATTTATTGATGATATATTGGTATATTTCAAGGACAAGGAAACCCATATAAAGAATCTAAACGCCACTCTACAACGTTTAAGGAAAGAGAAGTTGTATGCCAAATTTACCAAGTGTGAGTTTTGGCTAAGTGAAGCCGCCTTCCTAAGCCATGTAGTATCCGCTGAAGGAATCAAAGTGGATCCCAGCAAGATCGAGGCTATTGTAATGTGGGAAGCACCAAAGAGCGTTGCAGAAATTAGAAGTTTTCTGGGTCTAACTGGTTATTATCGGTAATTTGTGGAAGACTATTCCCGGATTACCGTACCTCTCACCAGTCTGACTAAGAAAGGTGAAAAGTTTGTGTGGATGGATAAATGCGAGAAGAGCTTCCAAACCTTGAAGACCAGATTGATATCCGCTCCGATTTTGACTATTCCGGTTCCAGGACAGTCATTTGTCTTGTAGACTGATGCGTCAGGACTGGGATTAGGATGTGTGCTTATGCAAGGAGAACAAGTAATTGCTTATGCCTCAAGACAATTAAGACACATGAGAAAAATTATCCCACTCATGATTTGGAGTTAGCGGCAGTGGTACATGCTGTCAAGATATGGAGACATTACCTATACGGAGAGAAGTTACAGATTAAATCAGACCACAAAAGTCTTACTTATCTATTTAATCAAAAGGAGTTGAATATGAGACAAAGAAGATGGCTGAAACTATTGAAAGACTATGATTGTGATATCCAGTATCATCCGGGGAAAGCTAATGTAGTAGCGGATGCGTTGAGCAGAAAGACAATGATAAAATCTCAAGGAGAGGTTAGCATAACTGCAGCAATGTGCACTACTGGAACGGTATTCAATCACGACAATGACCAGTATGTGATAGATACAACGGATGGATCAGCCAATCAAGGATTCATTCATCGGTTTTCCAATATGTTCGCTGCATTGAAGATTATACCGGATATAATTGATGTAGTGAAGACAGCTATCAAATTAGACCCTTACCTGAGAACGGTACAAGAAGACATCGAAAAAGGTAGAACTGATCCTGAGTTCACCTTGGACGAAGAGAAGGTATTGAAGTACAAAGGAAGAATATGTGTACCCGAAACAGAAAGTGTGGACAATAGACACCGACTGATGAAAGAAGCCCATACCACCTTTTATTCGATACACCCGGGAAGTACAAAAATGTATCATGATCTAAAGAAATTATATTGGTGGAGAGGAATGAAAGCAGACTTAGCTAAGTTCGTGTCTCAATGCCTAAATTGTCAGAAAGTAAAGGCTGAATGACAACGAACCGTAGGACTGTTACAGCCGTTACCGGAACCAGCATGGAAATGGGACTGCATCACTATGGACTTCGTCACAGGGTTACCATTGACTTCTCGAGTAGTTGACGTAGTTTGGGTGATTATAGACCTCCTGACTAAAACAGCTCGCTTTATATCGATACGACCTCAGTATACACTAGAGAGGTTAGCAAAGCTATATGTGGATAATATTGTTCGATTACACGGTGTATCAGAGAACATTGTGTCCGATAGAGATCCACGATTTACTTTCAAGTTTTGTGAAGGATTGCAAAAGGCTATGGGTACAACATTGAAGTTTAGTACTGCATTCCATCCATAGACAGATGGACAGTCAGAGCGTACAATTCAGATTCTAGAAGATATGCTACGAGCATGTGTAATTGATTTTAAAGGATCATGGGATGAAAATTTACCACTGATCGAGTTCGCGTATAACAATAGCTATCAGGCTACTATACAGATGTCACCCTATGAAGCACTGTATGGCAGAAAGTATCGAACTCCGTTGTTTTGGAATGAAGTTGGGGAACGTAGTATTGTTGGATCGGAGTTTGTTGAAGAGACTTGTCGAGTGGTCGACATTATCAAAGAAAGAGTGAGAACAGCTCAGAATCGTCAGAAGCAATATGCAGATACTCGACGTAGAGATCTTTAGTTCGTCGTGGGTGATAAGGTACTCTTAAAAGTATCGCCTATGCGAGGATTGAAATGATTCAGACAGAAAGGGAAACTAAGTCCAAGATATGTCGGGCCATATGAGATTCTAGCTAAGCGTGGGAAAGTGGCTTACCAGTTAGCACTACCACCATCTATGTCAAGTGTGCATGACTTATTTCATTTTTCCTTATTGAACAAGTATGTCAAAGATCCAATGCACGTTCTGACAGTAGATCTGCCTGATTTGACTGATGATTTGACATTTGAAGTAACACCAACTGAAATCACCAATCGAAAGGTTCAACGACTACGCAATCGAGATATCTATTATGTTAAGGTCACTTGGAGAAGTAGAGACAAGGAAGAAATTACATGGAAGAAGAGAATGCTATACGAAAGCAATACACTCATTTATTCGACACAAAAGGTATGAACAATTTTGGGGACAAAATTTTTATAAGTAGGGAGGATTTGTAAGACCCGTATCAAACTAACCCGGTCTTACCACCTTGAACCAGGTTTACCCATCATGGTCGAACCAAATGGATCACGTGCGTGAAGGAGATCACGATCCCAAGTATTAAATTGACCCAAAAATACTTAAAATATGGGGAAGGTCGCATACCCAGCAAGGGAGGGTCGGACCCCCCCAGTATAAAAGTCAGACCCCCAGTTTTACATGGGGGGTCGGACACTTTAAGGACCAGGGGTCGACGGGATCTCCAACCCCCCTATCGACCCCCCAGTAGTCGGTAAAAATAGTTCGAACCGAAAATTAGGAAATCTTCCTAATCTCAATGGGATTCCTTCCTAATCTCAATGGGACTTATTTTAGGAGTTTTTACTCTATAAATAGGATGTTCATAAGCCTCTTTCACTCCTTTTACAACCCTAATTGGATTGAGAGAAAGAAAAGAGAAGGAAAAGAAGGAGAAGAGAAGGAAAGTGGAGAAGAAGACCAAGGAGAAGGGATTCAGAGGAAGAAGCATACTTCTCAGGTATGGATACTATCTCCATGAATTTCTTAAGACCTTAGAGTAGATAATGAAGAGGGGATTATCTAGGAGGAACCCAAATCATCCACCCATGGTTAGGTTTTCATGAAAAACCATGGGGGAAATCATGAAAGCCATATAGGTGAATAAACCACAGTTTTAGGCCATAGAACATGTGTGGAATGGACTGTAGGAGCAAGTCATAGGACCCCAAACACGAAAAATGGACTAAAGGAAGAAAAATTGACAAAACACACAAGGGGTCGCATGGGGGGTCGATGGCCAATCGACCCTACCAGACCTTGAGCATCGACCCCCAGTGTTCGGGAAGTCCAGAATAGGGGTAGTCGCACCCAGGGTCGATCAAGACTCCGACCCTAGCATCGACCCCCAGTTAGCAGCATGCTTTTTAAAGTCTGAATCAATTCTAATTAAATTCGATCGACTTGGTTAGGTTTTGTAGAGATATAATATCAATATATAGTTGATTCTTAAAGGTTAAAAGAGGACTTACGACCACGTAAAGGTGAGGAAACAAGACCTAAACTAATTGGTTAATAACAAGCTATTTTTATTTCTTGAGTCCAATGCTATGCTTGATTCTATGCGAATATACTTGTAATGTGCATTCAACATGTCATCCAATATTTTTATTAATTATTTCATGTATATTAACTTTGTTGTTTATAACATGATGATGATGATGATGATGATAGCAATAGGCATGTGGATGTATGTGTGTGGTTGGTGTACTTGATGCGACCGAGTATTAGGGGGAGGTGTCCCAGGCCGGGCCTCAGCACTCTAGCTCTATCTCTAACTCAAGTGTTGTGCATTCATCGTATCGCCATTACTTTAGCAAAACTATTACGTCGTAGAGTAATAAGGGAGGTAGTCTCGGTCCTTGTAGTCTCTGACTCTACCAGGGGGCCTTAGCTCTATCTCTATGGGCGTTCTGAGGGATGCTGGGGTGAGGCCTTGGATACACTGTTCGGCATTAGGATTGATTAGTTACGAGCCCAGTTTGCAAGCCCTCGCCAGCAGAGGCTTACGTGTTGGTATGGCACTGTACAGCAATAAACGTTAACCTTTGTTGTACAATGTTCATGGTAGGGTGGATGGAGACGACAATAAACGTTAACCTTTGGGCAGACTTCCACACCCTATGTATAGAGGAGGGGTCAATAAATGTTAACCTTTGACCTCCGAACCTTTCTATTGCGCATTGCAAACTTTAAACCAAACCAAAGATATGAATTGAATGCATGCATATGTATTGTTGCATCGTTTTGTTTGCTCACTGAGCCATGATGTGTGCTCACCCTCTCGACGTCAAATATTTTTTAGTTGATGATGCAGGTACTACCCTCGAAGATTATGTCAACGCTCCAGTGTACAGGCACATGGCGACGATGGAAGTGGAACACGAAGTGGATACGCATGACTCCTCTTGCGAGTACAACTCATGCGTATTCGATTAGATTTTATTTTTATTTAGTAAAGACATGTAATTGATATTTATTTATGTCTTAGTTGATACAGAATAATTTGCTACTTAAATATGATTATCACATCTAGATTTCTCAGTTCATTTTACTATAAGACTTCCGTTATTGTGTATTTACTATGATTATGAATGTAGATGTATGTGGTTTAGATAAAATAGATATAGCCTACTCGAGATCCTGGTTGAACCATTGGTTTGCTAGCGGTTCATCACACCATTCTGATTAGTGCAGAATTGGGGTGTGACACTGATTGTAGCTTGGTAGCTGTTATTGTAAGCAAACTCCATATGTGCTAAATTCTCATCTCACTTGGTTTTAAAGTCCAATGCATAAGCCCTGACCATATCTTCCAATATTTAAATTGTTCTTTTCAATTGGCCATCATTTTACAGATGATATGTTGTGTTGAACTTCAGTTGAGTACCCATCGCACTCTGTAATCCTTCCCAGAAGCGCGAGGTTAATCGTGGGTCCCTGTCTAATACTATACTGGTTGGTACTCCATGTAGTCGAATAATGTTGCCGATGTATAGTCTAGCTAGTCGATCTATGGAATATTGTGGGTAGATAGCAATGAATCTTGCAGTTTTTGTGAATCGATCAACCATTACCCAAACAGCATTTACAGCTCAAGCTGTTAAAGATAAACTTGTGTTGAAATTCATTGTTACGTGATCCCATTTCCATTCAGGGACAAGTAACTGTTGTAACTTTCCCGTTGGTCTTTATCTATCAGCCTTTACTTGCTGACAGGTCAAACATTTATAAACAAAATTAGCCACATCAGCCTTCATTCAGCTCCTCCAAAATTTTTTCTTAAGGTCCTAGTACATCTTGGTGCTGCCAGGATTCATGTTGTAAGGAGTAGTATGAGCATTTACCATGATGGCTTCTTTAATGTTCTCTTTGCCTTCAGATATGTATAATCTTCCCCGAAAATAGCGCAATCCATCGTCTCCCTTAGAGAAATCAGGGATGGAGTTACCTTTTTCCAATTCCATCACAATCTTCCATAAGTATACATCCTTTGGCAATTCTTCCTTTATGTTTTTGGGTAGAGTTGGCTTGATACTCAGCACATTGAAAAGGTCAAAGGTGGATGTAACAAATTCCTCTAGTAAGGTTTATGTGGTTAACTCACCAGGTGTTATTTGATGTTGCAAAGTCACCACATGTGCTGCCATGTATGCTTCTTCCTCGCCCTTTTGTCTGGTTTTGTCCCTTGCATAGACTACCTTCCCATTTAAGGCGTCAGCTACTACATTGGCCTTTCCCGAGTGGTACTGTATGTTTATTTCATAATCCTTGAGTAATTCCAACCACCATCGTTATCTCATGTTTAGCTCTTTTTAATTGAACAAATGGACTAAGCTTTTTATGGTCTGACATGATCTCGAACGCTGCACCGAATAGGTACCTTCATATTTTAGTGCATAGACCACAACTGCCAATTCCAAATCATGAGTAGGATAGTTCTTTTCATGCTCTTTCAATTGTCAAGACGCATAAGCAACAACTCGACCGTGTTGCATGAGAACACAACCCAGTCCTATGTTGAATGCATTGGTGTACACAATGTACCCGGTATCTCCATCAGGTACTGTCAACACTGGGGCTGTTACGAGCTTCTCTTTTATGGTTTGGAAACTCACTTCTCATTTCACCGTCCATTTGAACCTCTGTGCTTTCTTCATGAGTTGGGTAAGTGGCACCACGATTCGAGAGTAGTCTTGAATGAATCATCGATAATGCCCTACGAGACCTTGGAAACTCCTTACTTCAGTGATCGTCTTTAGGGCTCCCACTCTAGCACTGCTTGTACATTGCTAGGGTCAACACCTATCCCATCTCTGAGACAACATGTCCTATGAATGTCACTTTCCTTAGCCAAAACTCATACTTTTTGAATTTCACATATAGCTTATCTTCCTTAAGTCGTTGGAGGACCTTCCTCAAATGTTCCTCATGTTCATCAAGAGTCTTAAAATATACAAGGATGTCATCAATGAACACTATGGCAAACTGAACCAAGTAATCGTAAAATACTCTATTTATTAACTCCATGAATGAAGTCGGGGAGTTTGTCAACCCAAATGACATAACCCTAAACTCATAATGACCATATCGAGTTCAAAAAGCTATCTTTGGAATATCAGATTCTCTGATCTTCTTTGGTGATACCCTGATCGTAAATCAATCTTTGAGAATACTGATGCTCCTTGCAATTGATCAAATAGAACATCGATTCTAGGTAGCGGGTATCTATTCTTGATTGTGAGTTTGTTTAGTTCCGGTGGTCAATGCATAACCTGACACTTCCATCTTTCTTCTTGACAAACAAAACTGGTGCTCCCCATGGCAAATGCTTGGTTGAATAAAACCTTTATCTAGCAATTCTTGTAACTGTACTTTGAGTTCCTTCAATTCTATAGGTTCCATTCAGTAGGGTGCCTTGGATACAATGTCGATCCTAGGAGTAGATCGATTACAAATTCTGTTGCTCTGCCAAGTGGCATTCCTGGTAAGTCTTCAGGAAATACCTTAGGGCTTTTACTACTTGTAATTCTTCTAATTTGGGTGTTTCCACAGTAGTATCTACTATAGATGTGATGTATGCAATACAGCCCTGTGATCTAACAACTTACTTGCTTGTAAGGCAGAAATGAAAAGCTTTTTATACTTCTTCGGCTTGTCTCCGATGAACACGATTGGTTTATCACCATCAACTTCAAAAGAGAATTTTCTCTCAGCACACAGGATGTTAGCCTTATGTGTGGCTAGCCAGTCCATCCCTAACATTGCATCCAAGTCAGATATATCTAGAAGTATTAGGTTTGCTTCTATTTTCTTTTCACCAATTTGGGCCTTACACGGACCATGGTAGTAATTCAATTTTACTTGTTGTCCCAATGGCGTGCTGACTATAAGATGTGACTCCATCTACCGTGGGGGTATTCCTAATTTCTCAGCAAAGGAGGTTAACACAAACGAATGAGTTGCACCCGAGTCATAAGGTACTCGAGCTAGTGAATCAGCTATTGACATGGTACTTAGTGGTACGTAATTTATTAATTTAACTAATACTTCAAAACATGCTCGATTCATGCACAACAACTTAATTACTATGAGAGAGATATACCTATAACCATACTAGTAGAGTTTTCAGTCTCTTCTGCCATTGTTGCATAGACCTTGCCCTGCTGCAGTCCTTGCTTTGGAGGTTGAGGGCAGTTTTTGGATATGTCCCTCGTGTTGGCAGTTATTGCACTTCACTGGGCCAGGTGCTATATCAAAAGGTTCAGGGGTAGTAGCCTTCTTTATAGAAGCTTGGGTGGTTACTTTCTTTACAGCTGAAGTTCTAAATGGCTTCTTGGAGTTACGATTATTGGTGAAGGTATTTGCTCAAAGTCAATGGTTGAATATGCAACCAAAACAGGCTTGCTATAATGAGGTGATCGATCGAGGTGGTCAATCAGTTATGGTGGTCGATCATCTCTGTTTTGTCAACCGCTTAGGTAAATTTAGCATAGATGAGTTCCAAAGGGTTGCACCTCTATGGGATAACTTTTAAAGATGTTTTATGATGGGTTTAAGTCATTGGTTAGTATAGAATCCTATTCCCATAGGTTATGTGCAAGTATGGTGTACGACAGAAAATATCGTCTTTGCAACTACACGTACTTATACACTTGGGAGCACATTCTACTCAATCCAATCCTTCTAACATGTTTATTATGTCATTCTTGAGGTGTAGGATGTTTAACATAGTCCAAATAGTCAATTAAGATGAAAATTACCAAGAATACAACTCACTGTAAGCCATGCGGTTGATCACAGCAGAGGTGGTGATCAACTCACTTTAGTCGACCACCTCGTACCAGAGAGCTTGAACTGATTCAATTTTAGTCCTTTCTCCCAAGCACAGGGTCCAAGGCTTCACCAGAGGGTTTATAAGCATTAGAACAACATTAATGTCTATATTCTAACCCTATTTGAATGTTATACATCACCCTAAGGTCCTATATTCATTAGTTGTATCGGTTTATCCATCATTAACATTCTTAGTGAATTTTACTTGATATTCAAGGAAAGTCTTTTGGAATCTTGTTCCAGCATGACCAGAGGTTGGGTTTACCTCATAGGATCATCAAGGGTTCAATCTAAATCAAGTAAGAATAGGTTTTAGGCTTACCTCAATGCTTATACACAAGCTGTTGCAGAGAAAAGCTTGAGGGAGGTCCTTCAATGGTTTTTCTTCCTTCAACTTGCCCTATTTCACTCTTTCTCTCTCAGAACGTGTTAGAGGCTCTAATGTTTTCAATTAGGGTTCCTAGAGAGTTTTATTGAGGGGTTTATGCAAGAGTTAGAGTCGCACTGCAATTCTTTTATTGAGAGTCCAAGTCCTAGTATGAGTGTAATGAAGGAGGCTTAGAGGCTGTCAATTGGCATTCCAATATATTCAAAAGTAGGTCCCAAATGTTTAGGGATGATCATAGGTAGTTAAGAACCAACTGGAATTGACTAGAACCAAGCCCAACTAAAATAGACTCAGAATGGCCCAATTCTGGGTTCATGCGGTCGATCTAATACAAGCGGTCGATCAACTTATTTTGGTCGACCGCCTACTCTGAATCGACTCAAAATGGCTAAGTCTTGATTGGTTCAACTGATTCATTCCACACAGAGCTTTTACATTAATAGTAAGAAGGTTTTAACTCTTACCTAGAGTTCCATACACTCCATAGATGATACAAATGCTAGGCTAGTATTAGCAAGAGAACCAATTATGAGAAAATTTTCAAATTAGCCCATATTTTTGGGTGTGGGTTTCACAGATAGGTTGTCTTCTTGAGTACTTGGCTAGCTTAGAAGTGCGTTAGGAATTTTTTTGAGAGCTGCTCAAAGGAGGTTATGCTCCTTGGTGGTAGACTATTAAACCACGTGCGGGCAGGACCCTTGAGCGTTTAAGGGAAGGCACGGCATATCAGGTTGTCATTAAGGTGATGGAATAGTATAGTAGTGACGAAGGCATCCAGATGGCCTTCTGGATCAGTCGTCCCATTATAGGACTCAAGCACAGGCATAGTGAAGTTCAGAGGTGAAGGCTCCCTCATGCTTTAGTCGAACAGTGCTGTGACTGCAGTATATGTCGTTCGCTGTGGTGTGACTCAGTTTTGTTCAATTTGCTACAGCCAAGTAGCCAACTCGTTCAACTATCTCTAGACTTCAGTCTAGGGGGCTATTGGGGAAGGGACCGCAGCAGTGGTAGGTGTCTCCATGTCAACTCTCACCTCTGCTGGTGGATTTCTTCGAGGAAGGACCTCACATCCCCCTCAAGATTAAGGAGAGAGCTGAGTTGCTCGTGTACTGGTGGTCGAACATTCTGTAGATTATGTGCTGAGGAACTTGCGGAACTCGGAGCTGGTGCTTCAGGTCCCCTGTTGTGAGAGAGAGATCTAGTCAGAGCTTGGTGCGACCCTGTACCTCCAATTACAGGCACCGAATGAGAAGGGACCGAGTTGGCAGCAGGTGGTGCATTCAGCACAAGAGCTAGAGGAGGATTTCCTGCTCCTCCTTTGACTCTAGAATTTATTGGTCGGACTCCATGCAGTGTCTGAGCCAATTGGGCGATCTGCTACCTCAGTTCATTGAATTGCTTGCGAGTCACATACTGTTGAGTCGCTGGCACTAGTGGAGGCATTGCTGGTAGAGCGGTTGGAGGGATAGACATATGAGCAACCCCAACCATTCTGGCGCTACTATCCTCATGTATCTTCATAGGTGTCATCATATGAGTAGTCATCTAGCCGCATTAGTCAGCAGCATGTTCTGATAGGAAAAGGACTCTTGTTACATAGTTGAGTCGTCTGAGGATTCTGACATCCGAACAAGTAACGTAACCTAATAAGATTAGGCCTCTAAGTATACAAGGTCGAGTGTGACTCTGATACGCCTAGTCAGCCTAGGTCATTTTTGGTGCCACGTGTAAGATTTTTACTGGGGGATGTTTTTTCCCCCAACATTCAAGTGGTATGGTAATCCTTAACCTCATATTAACTATGGGGTAGAATGTAGACAATTAGAATGCAAAAATTTCAATTGGGTACCCCCAATTTATAAAAATAAGCCCTATATAAGAGGGTAAAACGATTGGATAAATCCCCAATTCAAACAAGTCCTTTTTCTGTTAACCAGAAAACCTATCTGTTGTTCGTACTTTAGGTTAATTCCGTTTAGTCGATTCTCAGACTGTCAGAGTTAATACTTCCAGAAGGTTTTTCGAAAGTAGTGGTAGATGCTCAGTCATCCAGTTAATCATCTGGTTAATTAACCGTTATTGAATTGGCAAAACGAGATTGGGTAACGGTCTACCGGTTATGTTCATAAATCTGGTCATTTGGGTAGAAAAACCCTAAAAAATTTTATTCTTGGTCTAACCGGTAGAACACAACTGGTAGTGACTATTAAGTTACCGGTTTACTGGTACCATGGGATTTTTTTTTATAAAAGGGCTCGAGGGCCCTCATTTGGTCCCTACTTCAACTGTCAGCGAAAGAACACCAGAGAACTAAGGCTCCGACATCATCCCCAGTGACCTTCTTGCTCTATTCTCCAACAACTTCAAAGTTTTTCTTCCCCCATTCCATGGTACAGGTATCATTTCTCTCTTCTATTTCATTTTCCTTTACTGATTGCATGCATTTATATTTTTCTTGGTTTTCATGATTTTCCCCGTAATAAATTAACCCATAACTCAGTCCCACTAACCGAGTGGGGATTTCTCCATGCCTCACTCAAATGGCTTGCCTAAGGGTTTCGGCTAGACCTATTGGTACCCAACCATAGTTTTAGGGCACCATTGACCATGGCAAATGTGTCTCTGGTCTTTTGGGTGTAGTTATCAGTCCTACCCAGGTGGGAACTGCACCATTCTTGTCTGCAATCTCAAGGGTATTGGTGCCCCCCATGATTGACATCCATCACTTTCCATGCAACCACAGGGACCCCTATTCGGCCTTGCTGCAATGGGGTAGCCATACTGACTTGGTTGCCTACAGTTGGCAGCATTGGTGCCTGACCACCATTTTACTTCTGGCCATGCTATAATAGCCAGTAAGGCTGACCATCATATTGTTTTGGGTAGGCCCATTCGCTAACCGACTTCACTCTATTGCATGGCTGAGATTCTCAGTCTTTACTCGGTTATCACCATACCTACTAGGGGTAATGGCCCCGCACTTAATTTGTCCAGTTTAAGGTTTCTAAGCCAGCCCCGTAATCCCATGGCAGCATAACTGCCCACTTAATGGATTGTACATTACTGCACCCCATTTCCTCACCTTAATGCGTAGTTCCATACTCTCGGTTTATTCCCACGATGTGCATGCATTATTCCCTCATTCAATGTGAATCATGCACAGCCCAAATAGATCATAATGTTGCTTATTATTTTCCATACTCTTATTCCATCTCCTTGGACTGACCACTAGCCTGCATATTGCATTGCATCACCTTTGTTTCATTTTAGTACACAATTAATAAACTTAGGTTCACATTTTGTTAAAGTCTTGTATCAATGCATCACTTCATTAGCCAATCCACGCATAACCAAAATCAAAACAAATGAAAATCATGGAATTACCTTGCCTATTTTAGCCATACACACTAAACACACTGCACCCATAACACTTGACTTAGTACACTGCATGCTTACCTTCCTTAGATGGTTGCATACTATTTATGTTAGGCTGCCCACTTATAGGAAGATAAGGCTAACCACTGATGGCAGCCCCATACATGTGGCACCCATTAAATGGGCCAAAGCAATCACTACGCTTGGCCTACCAACCCAATCACCATATGATTCTCTATAAGTCTGATTTTCCTTCAGCTCATGTTGGACTGCCCATTTGGATTGGGTACCAACCCAGCCATCCATACCCTCTCACACTCTATCCTGTATTGCACCTTAATATCATTTCACAAATAATCCCAACCTCCGTTTGGTGATGTAGTTAATAGGGGTAATCAACAATTCAGTAGGCTTAACTAGTCATGCACATCTTCCTTTGACTTGGGGTTTATAGTTACCCCCAATTTATAAGATAGACTGGGATCATAAAAATCATGCATTGCACTCATGCATTCCCTGCATCCTTATTAAGGCATCTCACCAATTTCATGCCTATCATTTACGTAGCTAACTCTTCCATTTTGTTTCTCTTTTCAGACATCATGCCACCAAGGAGAGAGGTTGAGCCAGCAGCCCAAGGCTATGACGTTGATTGGTTCATTTCCTACCATGCCAGTAAATGCTGGGACAGGTTTGGTTAGAGCCCAGTGATAACTAGCCGTAGCATAGATTTCAAGGAGTTGGCCAGATTTGGCCTTCAGGATGTATTTGATCAATTCGGCTAGAGAGCAACCATGTGTGTCCAGGATGACATCTATCCAAACCTGGTGCACCACTTCTTCTACAACATCAGCCAGCAAGTAAAAGAAGTGACTGGCGAATTGATAGTGACTAGGGTCAAGGGCGTAGATATCATCCTGACAGTTGCCGCTTTAGCCACCATACTAGATGTCTCACTAGAGGGGGAGCGGATGTATAGGGCTCCCAGGGAGTCTCTGGGCATGATAGAGGGGGATAACATGTAGATGAGACAGGCACTCACTCGCCCTGAGATGATAGGGTCTGTTCATGAAGAGAGGGAATCATCCTTCAAGCCTACTCCTCAGCTTCTTAGCATAATTATACAGCACGACGTCATCCTCAGATCTGGTCACAAAGAAAGCTGAACCAATTTTGTGTACTCTTGACAGATCGACTAGTGCAGAGGAGACCCGGTGCCTCCCATATCTGATTCTGCACACCAATCTACACTCCTTCTAACATTTGCTCTACAGGGCCACCTACCGTATGGCCATCTCCTAACTTATGTATTTGTGCACTTCGGAGTGAGCCTGGTGGGAGAAGTAGTCTAGAACGGGAAGGATTAATCTGTGCTCAACTAGGACAACATCACGCGGATGCATCTTGGTAACCTAATCATGGAGGAACCTATCCTTGAGGCACGCTCTAGACCACCTGGAGCAGCACAACCTTCCAGGAAAGCCTTAATAGAAGCAGCAACCAGAGCAACAGCAGCAGCTACTAGAGCGGGTACTAGGACTGTGAGGGCACCAGCAGCAGCAGCCAGACATAAGTCTTATGGAACATCGTTTGGTTGTCGACCCGTAACATCGCCCTGTGAGGCAGAAAAAGAGAAGCTTTGCACCCGATAGGTAGGCCATCATAAATGAAGAGGTGGAGAAGCTTCTCCAGGTAGGGTTTATTAGAGAGGAAAAAATACCCTGAGTGGCTATCGAATGTTGTAATGGTTCCAAAATCAGGGGACCGATGGAGGATTTGTATAGATTTCACTGAACTTAATAAAGCATGCCCAAAAGATATCTACCTTCTTCCTTGAATAGGTCAATTAATAAATGCCACCTCTGGTCATAAACTACTCTCGTTCATGAATGCCTACTTAGGGTATAATCAAATCCCGTTGTGCCAAAAAGACGAAGAAAGCACCAGCCAAGGAACATACTGTTACAAAGTCATGCCCTTCTGCCTAAAGAATGTTGGAGCAACTTACTAGTAGTTAGTAAACAAAGACTTAAGTGATCAGATTGGAAGAAACATGGAAGTATACGTTGATGACTTCTTCATAAAAGGCTTAAAAGCAAGAACGCACATCGATGACCTCCGTGAAGCCTTCAAGGTACTCCGAAAGTACAACATGAAACTGAATCCTATCAAGTACACCTTTAGAGTGCTATCAGGAAAATTCCTCAGCTTCATGATATCTCAGCAAGGAATAAGGCTAACCCAGCAAAAATAGAGGCCATCTAAAGCATGAAGCCTCCCCAAAATGTGATGCGGGTGCAAGAGCTAACGGGAGGGTTGCAACCCTCCGTCACTTTATGTCGACGTCCGCGGACCACTGCCTTCCCTTCTTCAAGACCCTCAAAGGCAATAAGAAATTTGAATGGACTCCAGAATGCCAGCATGCATTCATGGAATTAATAAAATATATATCAACCATACTAGTATTGGTGAAATTGATGAAACATGAGCCAGGGGACGAGCTCCAGCTTTACCTCGCTATCTCATCAATAGCGATGAGTAGAGTATTGGTAAAAGAGGTAGACAAAATATAGCGGCCAATATATTATGTGAGCAAGATGCTTCTGGAAGCAGAAACAAGGTACTAAGAAATAGAGAAACATGCATTGGCTTTGGTTACCATGGCAAGGAAGCTGAGGCCCTCCTTTCAAGCTCACATAATTGTGGTCCTTGCCACAAAGGCACTAAAGAAGATCCTTGCACGAAATGATGTGTCAGGGAGAATGTTCAACTAGGCCATGGTGCTGGGAGAATTCGACCTCCAGTACAAGCCAAGAACGGCCATCAAGGCTCAAGCCTTAGCAGACTTTCTCATTGAAAGTACGTTGGTAGATGACCCCGATGATCCCAACAAGCCTAATGGTCACTCGCGTCTTATACACAGCGACTTACAAGTGGTGGTCAAACAAGTCACAGGTCACTACAAGGCCAAAGTCACTAAAATGCAAGCATACCTCAGGAAAGTTAGAGAATTGACTGCAGCATTCTGAACTTCAACATCAAGAGTATAGACAGAGAGGACAATTCGAGGTTGATCTATTGTCCAAACTCTTGAGTATGGATCTGTCACAGATCAATAGCTTGATATACATGAGCCGAATAGATAAGCCGAGCATCACCCCAAAATTCAAGGTCAACATGATCACTGACGAGCTATGTTGGATGGATCCCATCCTGAGTTTCTTAAAAAATGGTGTGCTCCCAGATGACTGCATAGAAGCAAGAAGGATACAAACAAGATCGAAGTGGTACATCGTGTAAAACGATGTCTTGTACAAAAGGGCATTCTCCCTACCCCCGTTACTATGCTTGCGGCCTTCCGAAGCCGCCGAAGCCATCAAAGATGTTCACTAAGGCTTCTGTGGCAGTCACCAGGCAGGTCAGACGCTAGCACAGAAGTTAGTCAAACAAGGGTATTACTTCCCCAACATTGTGAAACAATGCGAGGAGTATGTGAAAAAATGCCTACAATGCCAAAGGCATGCCAAAATTCAACATCAGCCCGCAGCGTCGCTGCAATTGATCACCAGTCCGATACCCTTCGCCATATGGGGGATGGACATTCTAGGGCCATTCCCATTCCCCACAGGACTGAAGCAAAGCAAGTTCCTCTTAGTGGCCATCAACACTTCACCAAGTGGATCGAGGTAGAACCAATGCCAAAGATTATAGCCCCCAAGGTAACCGAGTTCTTCAAACTCTTTGTGGTCTATCGATATGGGATACCATAAGCAATAGTCACTGGCAATGGGAAGCAGTTTGACTCAAACAAATTCTAAACCTTCTACAAATAGTACTGGATAACACAACGTTTCACCTCGGTATACCACCCTAAAGCCAATGGCCAAGTCAAGGTTACCAATGGGACTATCCTCGAAGGACTGAAGAAAAGAATCGAGCAAGAAGAAGTGAACAATCAAGAAATACTAAGTGGATTGAGGGATAGGTTGAACGAAGAAAGGAGAAGATGGATGGAAGAGTTGCCCAGCATCGTCTGGTCCTACAGAACAATCAATCGAACACCAATAGGGGAGACACCATTCATGTTGAGCCATGGGGCAGAGGTAGTGATACCAGTCGAGGTCGTACACAGATCATTCCCAACAGCTAACTTCGATGAAGAGGCAAATAGGAAAAACATGTTGTTAGGCCTCGACATCCTCGAAGAAGTGCGAGAAGCAGCCCACCTAAAGAACGCTTCATACCAGGCTCATGTGGCAAACCATTACAACAAAAAAAAGTGAAGGAAAAAGTGTTCCAAGTGGGAGAGCTAGTCTTAAGAAAGGCCTCGGCCTTGGAACCCACAAAACAAGGAAAGTTGGCTCCAAATTGGGAATGACCATATAAAGTGGTTAAGACAACAAGAATAGGGGCATAGCACTTACAGAGGATGGATGGTGAGGTAGTCCCAAGGACGTGGAATGCATCAAACCTACGAAAATTTTATTCGTAAAATGTTGTAAATCAAGTAAAAATCAATAAAGATGCTTGGCTACAAGAAACACTCTGATAATTATTCAAAGAACCTCACCTCATCAAAATGAAGACACCCTAGGCTGCCCCAAGGGCCTCGAAGCTCGGGGGGTGGATAATTATCCAAACTGATAAAGGTTTTTTCAGCACTGAAGACAAGGTCTAAGCAACTGAAGCTCCAAGGGTCGAGTCCATCGACGAGAGCCTTAGTTTGAAGAACTAATCTTCAACACCTTCGACTGCCCCAAGGGCCTTGAAGCTCGAAGGGTGGATAATTATCCTAATGGATAAAGGCTTCTTCTGTAAGACCCATATCGAACTAACCGGTCTTACCACCTTGTACCAGGTTTACCTATCATGGTCGAGCCAAGTGGACCAAGTGCGTGAATAAACCACAAGACCAGGTATGAAGTTTAACTCAAAAACAGTCAAATATGAGTGTGCGGTCGCATGCCTAAACAGGTATGATCAACCCCACCTCAAAAGATTCTAACCCAAGACTTTTTAGTCGTGGGGTCGCATGACTAGAAAAACGTAGGGTCGACGGATTCTGCGACCCTACGATAGCAGACATAAATCGAAAATTAGTAAACCTTCCTAATTCGAAAGGGGTCTTTCCTAAACTCATTGGGGATTATTATGGAGGGTTTTCCTCTATAAATAGGATGTCCCTTAGCCTCATTCACTCCTTTAGAACCCTAATTGAAAGAGAAAAAAAGAGAAGACAAGGAAGAGAAGGAAAGTCTAAGAAGAAGGCCAAGGAAGAGATAAAGTTCAGAGAAACCTCTGAATCTCAGCAAGCCTAAGGTATGAACCTATTTCCTATGTTAATTTGAGAGCCTAGAATAGTTCATGAAGAAGATAGGATTAGGAGAAACCCAAATCATCCATCCATGGATAAATTTCGAGAGAAACCATGGAGGAAGTCATTGTGGACAATGGATAGTGTGTAAAAATTGTAGTTTGAGCCATAGAATGATCATAGGAAGACTATGAACATAAGCCAAAGGATTCAAACATGAAGGAATGGACGTACGAGTGAAAGGTTGACCCTGACACGTGTGGTCGTACGTAGGGTCGCATGATATTTGACCCTACGAGACCCACATGTTCGACCACATGCCCTCGGGAAGTTCCAGGGAGGGTGTGGTCGCACATAGGGTCGCAGTATGTCCGACCCTACCTATGACCCTACACCCTAGGGTCGCAAAAACTGCTACCCTAGGTGCGACCCTACCCTGCGACCCTACCCCTATGGTCACAAAAACTGCTACCCTAGGTGCTACCCCACCTGTGACCCTACAGTTTCTATTATTCTAAACATATTAGAATTAATTATAATTAAAATCTATCGACTTGTTAGGTCTTTCCAGTGGTTAAAAGTGAATTATAAAGCTTGAACGAGGATCTACTAGCAATTAAAGGTGAGGGAACAAGACCTAAACTAATTAGCTAATAATAATCTATTTTTGTTTATTGAGTCCAATACCATGAATGATTCTATGCTTGTATGATTGTAATGTACATATCACATGTCATCCACTATTCCTGTTATTACTGTTCATGCATATTTAATTCTATTTATTTATAACATGATAATGATGTTGATGCTAGGAATAGGCATGTGAATGTATGTGTGTGGTTAGTGTACTAAATGCGAGTGGAGCATCAGAGGGAGGACGTGACACTGTGGTTCATCCTGGTCACCAGACTCTAGCTCTATCTCTGCTCAAGTCTTGTGCACTAACATCGTCGTATCGCCATTACCTTAGCAGAACTATTACGTCGTAGGGCATCAGGGGAGGTGGTCTCGGATCGTGTAGTCTCTGACTCTGCCGGGGGGCCTTAGCTCTATCTCTATGGACGTATTGAGGGATGCTGGGGTGAGGCCTTGGATACACTATTTGACATTAGGATGGGTTAGTTGCGAGCCCAGTTTGCAAGCCCTCGTCAACAGGGGCTTACGTGTTGGTATGGGTAGAGCATCAGGGGAAGTGTGATGCGGTGCGGTCCTAAGCACTTTAGCTCTATCTCTATTCCATGGTGGGTACATGTGGGGGCGGCAATGGTGTTTGATCCATTGGACGGTTCCACAAATTCGTGTATAGAGGTGCGGTGGCCACCTATCCTTTTTATTGCACATTACAAACTTATGAACCAGACCAAAGATATGAATTGAATGCATGCATATGTTTGTTGCATTGTTTTGTTTACTCACTTAGCTCAAGTTGGAAAGCTGACCCTCGCACGTGCAATTCTTTTTAGTTTCCGATGTTGCAGGTATTACGATTGGAGATTATGCCAACATGCCAACATGCCAACATATAAACGGGTGACGGCTATAATGAGCAAGCTATGGAGGACTATTATGATTCGTTAAGCGAGCGTTTCAATTGTAGATACACTTAGTGCTTAACTTTCGTATTTGGATTTTTGTAATATGTATTAAATTGTGTTTTGGTTACTTGGAGATAAATGGAATATTAATTATTTATCATGACTAGACCTCAGTTCATTATCTGTAAGACTTCTGCTATTTAATTTATTATCTCTGATTAATGTAGAATGTGTTTTGGTTTATTCCATGGTGGGGATAGCCTATTCGAGATCTTGGTTGAACCGTTGGTTTATTGACGGTTCATCACACCATTCTGATTGGTGCAAAATTGGGGTGTGACAACTTGGTATCAGAGCTCTCAGGCCTTGCCCATCAAACTTGAATACTTCCACTAGAGTGCATGAACTGAGTTAGGATAAATTAAAAGCTTTAATACAAACACACCATAAGTACCTGTGTTGGTTGAGACAGAACTCAATAATGTACATATAAAAGGTGGAACCATTTATATACACAAACAGAAAGAGAGAATTTAAAATTTATCTTGATAAAAAAATAATATAGGGTACTATCTATAAGTCGGGCAGTTGCCTAGGTATACCAAGGATATAGTACAGTAGGAAGAAGGAAGCATCTATAAAGCAGAAAATTAAAATACCGAGTTGGTACTCACAAGACGTGAAACTCGATGTATGATTGGGAAAGAAGGAAAATGGCTAGTAACGCCTAAATCCCTGCAAAGGTAAAAGGAAAAGATCACGGGCTAAATCCAACAGAGATAGGAGAATAATGGCTATACATTAAGAATAAGAGTAACTATAAAAGAAGATAAAACTATACTCTTGGGTGAGATGGAGACTCAGAGTGAGATCCATCACAAGCTGATGCATTGCCCGATGAGCATTGAGAAGAGGTTGCAACTTGACACCACCACTATCTGGGTCGAAAATGGGTAGTGAAAACTCATTTGAGCAGATGCTAAATAATGATAATCAAATTGGAGCAAATCAAAGGAGGTGAACAACCAGGCCACGGTTGTAATAAATTTAGCCAGACAAAATACATGAGCAAGAACAGACGATATCGATTATGCAAGTTGCCTTGGGAATCACTACCCAAGTTACCAATGCTATACCAATACCTCCAGGTCAGGCCATGTACAGTGCCAATTGGTATCAACACTGTCCCCCCAACACTTGTTAGCTATAACACAGTGCTTACCATACAGTAAATCCCAATAATGCACACCTCAGCGTAGAAGTTTGGTGCACAACAAGCAGTGTATCAAGGTGGTTACCCTTATCAGCCACCGATGTATGGGATAGCTGCATCATGGCAAAATGATCCGACCAAGGATTGAAGAATGTCTTCTGAAGATGAAGCCTCGAACGTTTTCAGCAAAGGATCAAATCTAATGTGGCCATATAACTAGATATGTTTATATAAGATGCAGTGCATTATTGACTTACTCTAATGATTATAGAAGATGCACATACCTGATTTTAAATTCTCGTGTCCAGACAGGATACCTTCTTGATATAACCTGTCAATTAGAGTTATAGAAATTGTTCTTTAGTATTAGTCCTGATTCTAACAATCTGAGCCACTCTCATGATCGACAACAGGAACAGAGACATGAACTGAATGAACAGTTAAATGTTTAATCATGTTGAGCGTACATCTTCTGATCTATACCTGATTTATTGATGTACCAAAACTTTCTCCAGATTTATTCATGTAGTACCTTGACCAATTGGCATTTTATACTCGATAGAACCTGTAACCATGAGGTTACGAATGGAAAAACCTCTATTTTCATATATTTGGACCACCGTGCAACTTGATGATCTTTTGATGCCGGTTGGATTACCATAGATTTACTCATGATCCTTTAAACTTAAGTTCACTAGATAAAGCAAGTGTTCATCATTATGCTAAATTGAAAGAAGAAAATGAATTACCTTTGGACGAACATTCTGATGTTCACATTCTCAAGATGTTTAGTTAATAAGGAATTATGGGAAGATTATATAGCCAAGGAACCTCAGATGAAGTAATGGAGAATCTATTTTGAGATTACTGAATGGATGGAAATGAGTCATGTCTATAAAAGAGTGTATGAGCAAAAAGTGAGAACTATCAAGAGTAGTCAGTAAAAAACAGATAGCACTCAAGTAGAGTTAAAGATGGCTATATCGGTATGAATTTTGACAAGGCAGAAGATTCCTAAAGGAAAATCTAAGAGTGGATACAAGGATAAAGTCAAAAATCATGGCATTGATAGTATTCAGATTAGTACAAGTGATACTGAGTTATGCCCAATGTCGAGTGAAATGATTAAGAAAAGACCAAAAGAGTTTGGTAGAATTAATGAAATATTATAAGCATATACCCTAATGCTTATAAATAAACTTGGGATATAAAGTAACAATCATAAGATATTTTTCGAGGTATATGAAAGAGAGATCAAGGTAGAACAGCAAGGATAAGATAATGAGTTTCTTTAAAATATGAGATTTTGATGGTAGTCTTTGAAAATCATAAGAGATGAAGGAACTAGACAAGCTCTTAAGACCTTTACACCAGATTTTGCTAGTTCAAACCCTTTTAGACTAGATGTTGTATTGGACGAGTGTTATGAGCAATGTCTGAATCATATGGATGGACAGAATTTGGATGCAACCTAAGTTGACTTGAGATGGCAGACTTTGACGTTATCTTGGGAATAGATTGGTTGTCTCAACACTCTACAAAGTTGTTATGTGCATAGAAGAGGTTATCATTCAAGAATAAAGACGGAATATAATTTAGTTTTATTGGAAGCATGTTGCCTAAGAAGTGAAAGTTGATCCTCTCTATGCTAAAGGCGAAGAGATGCCTTGAAGAGGAAAGAGTTGGATATACGGTATTTGTGGTGGACGTTACTAAAGAAGCACCACAGATGAATGATATTGATGTGATGCATAAATTACCTGATGTGTTTCTAGGAGACTTACCTGGGTTACCATATGATCATGCAACCGAGTTCGTCATCGACTTATTACCAAGAATGATACTTGTGTCAAAGGCACCTATAAAGTAGCCCCTATGGAGTTGACGGAACTGAGACTCAACTTCGGGAGTTATTAGACAAGGGTTCTAATCGGCTAAGTATTGCATCACGGGGAGCGCCAATGCAATTCGTGAAGAAGAAGGACGGTAGTGTCAGATTATGTATAGACTACTGGGAACTAAACAAGCTCATGATCAAAAATTGATATCTACTACCTCAGATCGATGACTTGTGTAAACAATTACAAGGTGCAAAGGTATTTTCTAAGATTGATCTTCAGTCAAGATATCATCAGCTAAAGAATTTGGACAGCGATATTCCGAAGATAGTTTTAGAACCAGGATTGGACATTATGAGTTCCCGATTATGACGCATGGATTAACCAAAGCCTTACATCTTTTATGGAGCTGATGAACTGGGTGTTTCATGACATGTTGGACACGTCGGTCATAGTTTTCATAGATGATATTTTGGTTTATTCCAAGAATGAAGCAACTCATACAAAGGATCTTAGAACAGCTTCACAACAGCTGAGAAGGGAAAGCTTTATGCCAAGTCCAAGAAATATGAGACTTGATTAAACAAAGTGATTTTCTTGGGTCACATAGTATCATCAAAAGGAATAAAGGTGGACCCCAGTAAGATAGAAGCAAGCATATGGTGAAAAACGCCTAAGAACATTGTAGAGATCAGAAGTTTCTTGGGTTTAGCTGGTTGTTACAGACGATTCATGGAGGACCACTCTAGGATCGCAATACCTCTTACCAAGCTAACCAGGAAGGGAGAAAAATTTAATAGGACTAACAAGTGTAAAGAGTGTTTCCAGACTCTAAAGCTAGATTGATATCTGCTCCCATCTTGACTATTCATATCCCAAGACAATCATTTACCTTATACACTGATGCGTCTAGATTGGGTTTAGGATGCGGGTTGATGTAAGGTAAATAAGCGATTGCATATGCTTCAAGAAAACTGAAGGAACATGAGATGGATCACCCAACTCATGATTTGGAGTTAGCAACTGTGATTATGCAATCAAGACTTGGAGACATTATCTAAATGGAGAAGAATTTTAGATTTAATGGGAACACAAGAGTCTTACTTATCTCTTCACCCAGAAAGAGTTGAACATGAAGAAGAGAAGATGGTTAAAACACTGAAGGATTAAGACCGTGATATGCAGTATTGCTCAAGCAAGGCTAATGTGGTAGTTGAAGCTTTGAGTAAAAAGGGGAATAATGAAGCCAGAAGGAGGATCTATTACAAATGTCGCCTTCTATTTTGTAGCAACAGATTCAATTTTAGAGAAAGAGTAACATATAATAGAAACTCGTGATGACCCAATTGAGCAAGAACTTAGGGTTGAACTTATGGAGCAATAGTTCATCGACTGTGCTTGTGGCATTAAAGGTCATCTTTGAATTGATGGATGAAGTAAAAGTAGCAATTTTGTTAGATCCGTATATAAGAACGGTGCAAGAAGATTTAGAGAAAGAAAAACCTAACCCTGACTTACTTTGGATGCGAAAAAGGTCCTGAGATACAGAGGATGATTATGCATACCTGAAGTGAAAAAAAACAATGATCATAAGATAGAAGATAAAGACTCGGATATCATGAAGAGGATAATGATAAGAGCCCATTGTACTCAATATTCAGGACATCCTGGAGTACCAATATGTATCATGACCTGAAGAGATTGTATTGGTAAAGAGGAATGATAACAAATGTGGCTTTGTGCGTGTTCCAGTGTTTGAATTATATGCAAGTAATGGCTGAACGACAAAGACCAACATGGCTTACTACAACCACCATCGGAGCCAGTCTGGAAATGAAACTGCATTACAATGAAATATGTCACCGATTTACCACTGACTCCCAGATTGGTTGACGCAGTCGGGTGATTGTTGATCGCCTTAGAAAGATAGCTCATTCCATTGCTATACGACATTGGTATGCTTTGGAGTGGCTAACTAAGATATATGGGTATAATATTGCCAGATTGAATGGTATGCCTGAGAGCATAGTGTCGGTCAGAGGCTCATGCTTTATCTCAAAGTTTTGGGAGGATCTCCAGATAATAATGGGGACAAAGTTAAAGTTTAGTACCGCATTTTACCTTAAATCGATGGACAGTCGGAGCGGACTATACAGATCCTAAGAGATATGCCCCGAGCTTGTGAAATTGGTTTCAAGGAGCTTGAGTTGAAAAGTTACCAAAGATTGAATTTGCTATCAAGCTACCATGTAAATGTCACCTATAAAGCATGATACGGTAGGAAATGTCAAACTCCTTTGTTTTGGAATGAAGTTGGAGAACGTAGCATCGTTAGACTAGAGTTTGTTGAAGAAACTTGTCGAATAGTCGACATTATCAAGGAAAGAGTTAGAACAGCTCAGAATTGTCAGAAACAGTATGCAGATACTCGACGCCAAGACCTTGAATTTGTCATAGGTGATAAGGTGTTCTTGAAAGTATCACCTATGCGAGGTTTAAAACGATTCGGACGGAAAGGTAAGCTAAGTCCGAGATATGTCGGGCCGTATGAGATTCTAGCTAAACGTGGAAAGGTGGCTTATCAGTTAGCACTACCACCATCTATGTCAAGTGTGCATGATGTATTTCATATCTCATTATTAAAGAAGTACGTCAGAGATCCAACGTACGTTTTGACAGCGGATCCACCAGATCTAACTGATGATTTGACATTCGAAGTAGCACCAACTGAAATCACTAGCCGAAAGGTTCAACTTCTATGCAATTATGACATTTACTATGTTAAGGTCACCTGGAGGAGCCGAAATATTGAAGAAATCACATGGGAAGAAGAGAATTCTATGCGAAAGCTATATCCTCACCTTTTCGACTCGGAAGGTATGTGCAAATATCGAGGACAAAATTTTTAATAAGAGGGGGGAGTTGTAAGACCCATATCGAACTAACCGGTCTTACCACCTTGTACCAGGTTTACCTATCATGGTCGAGCCAAGTGGATCAAGTGCGTGAAGAAACCCCAAGACCAGGTATGAAGTCTAACTCAAAAATAGTCAAATATGAGTGTGTGGTCGCATGCCTAAACAGGTATGATCGATCCTACCTCAAAAGAGTCCAACCCATGACTTTTTAGTCGTAGGGTCGCATGACTAGAAAACCATAGGGTTGACGGATTCTGCGACCCTACGATAGCAGACAGAAACCGAAAATTAGGAAACCTTCCTAATTCGAAGGGGGTCTTTCCTAAACTCATTGGGGCTTATTAAGGAGGGTTTCCTCTATAAATAGGACATCCCTTAGCCTCTTTCACTCCTTTAGAACCCTAATTGAAAGAGAGAAAAAGAGAAGAGAAGGAAGAGAAGGAAATTCTAAGAAGAAGGCCAAGGAAGATAGGAAGTTCAGAGAAACCTCTGAATCTCAGCAAGCCTAAGGTATGAACCTATTTCCAATGTTAATTTGAGAGCCTAGAATAGTTCATGAAGAAGATAGGATTAGGAGAAACCCAAATCATCCATCCATGGATAAATTTCGAGAGAAATCATGGAGGAAGTCATTGTGGACAATGGATAGTGTGTAAAAATTATAGTTTGAGCCATAGAATGATCATAAGAAGGACTATGAACATAAGCCAAAGGATTCAAACATGAAGGAATGGACTTAAGAGTGAAAGGTCGACCCTGACACGTGTGGTCGCACGTAGGGTCGCATGATATTCAACCCTACGAGACCCACATGTTCAACCACATGCCCTCGGGAAGTTCCAGGGAGGGTGTGGTCGCACATAGGGTCGCAGTATGTCCGACCCTACCTATGACCCTATACCCTAGGGTCGTAAAAACTGCTACCCTAGGTGCGACCCTACCCTACGACCCTACCCCTATGGTCACAAAAACTGCTACCCTAGGTGCTACCCCACCTGTGACCCTACAGTTTCTATTATTCTAAACATATTGGAATTAATTCTAATTAAAATTTATCGACTTGTTAGGTCTTTTCAGTGGTTAAAAGTGAATTATAAAGCTTGAACGAGGATCTACTAGCAATCAAAGGTGAAGGAACAAGACCTAAATTATTTGGCTAATAATAATCCATTTTTGTTTATTGAGTCCAATACCATGAATGATTCTATGCTTATATGATTGTAATGTGCATATCACATGTCATCCACTATTTCTGTTATTACTGTTCATGCATATTTAATTCCGTTTATTTATAACATGATGATGATGATGATGCTAGGAATAGGCATGTGAATGTATGTGTGTGGTTAGTGTACTTGATGCGAGTGGAGCATCAGGGGGAGGACGTGACACTATGGTTCATCTTGGTCACCAGACTCTAGCTCTATCTCTGCTCAAGTCATGTGCACTAACATCGTCGTATCGCCATTACCTTAGCAAAACTATTACGTCGTAGGGCATCAGGGGAGGTGGTCTCGGACCATGTAGTCTCTGACTCTGTCGGGGGGCCTTAGCTCTATCTCTATGGACGTATTGAGGGATGCTGGGGTGAGGCCTTGGAAACACTGTTTGACATTAGGATGGGTTAGTTGCGAGCCCAGTTTGCAAGCCCTCGCCAACAGGGGCTTACATGTTGGTATGGGTAGAGCATCAGGGGAAGTATGATGCGGTGCGGTCCTAAGCACTTTAGCTCTTTCTCTATTCCATGGTGGGTACATGTGGGGGCGGCAATGGTGTTTGATCCATTGGACGGTTCTACACATTCGTGTATAGAGGTGCAGTGGCCACCTATCCTTTCTATTGCACATTACAAACTTATGAACCAAACCAAAGATATGAATTGAATGCATGCATATGTTTGTTGCATTGTTTTGTTTACTCACTGAGCTCAAGTTGGAAAGCTGACCCTCGCACGTTCAATTGTTTTTAGTTTCTGATGTTGCAGGTATTACGGTTGGAGATTATGCCAACATGTCAACATGCCAACATATAAACGGGTAACGGCTATGATGAGCAAGCTATGGAGGGATATTATGATTCGTTAAGTGAGCGTTTCAATTGTAGATACCCTTAGTGTTTAACTTTCGTATTTAGATTTTTATAATATGTATTAAATTATGTTTTGGTTACTTAGAGATAAATAGAATATTAATTATTTATCATGACTAGACCTCAGTTCGTTATCTGTAAGACTTCTGCTATTTAATTTATTATCTCTGATTAATGTAGAATGTGTTTTGGTTTATTCCATGAAGGGGATAGCCTATTCGAGATCCTGGTTGAACCGGTGGTTTATTGAAGGTTCATCACACCATTCTGATTGGTGCAGAATTGGGGTGTGACATCTTCAGTACTGAAGACAAGGTCAAAGGTACTGAAGCTCGGAGGGTCGAGTCCATCGACGAGAACCTCAGTTTGAAGACTAATCTTGAACACCCTTGGCTGCTCCAAGGGCCTTGAAGCTCGGAGGGTGGATAATTATCTTAACGGATAAAGGCTTCTTCAGCACTGAAGACAAAGTCAGAGGTACTAAAGCTTATAGGGTCGAGTCCATCAACAAGAACCTCAGTTTAAAGACTAATCTTCAATATCCATGGCTACTCCAAGGGCCTTAAAGCTCGGAGGGAAGATAATTATCGTAAGACCGAGGATGAAGTTGAAGATGCTAAAGCTTAGCGTTACCACATTGACAAAAACATATGAACACAAGAATGAAAAACACATTGTCATTCATTTCCAAAATCAAAAAAGGAAATATACAAGAGCAAAAAAAAAAAAAAAACCACACATCTTCATTTATTCATTTATTTACGGCTCAGCCGATGGGGCATCTTGTCCCTCGAAAGAAAGAACATCTTCATTGTCATAAGTCTGAAGGGTGGGAACAACAGGAAGAAGAGCAGGCCAGTCCTCGGATTCAACTTGTACAGGCTCTAAGGAAGGCTGTCCAAAAGGTGAAGGCAGGGCCAAAGGAGTAGATGACCTCGGAGAGGCAGCAAAACCAAGAAGCTTTCTGAAGCACTCACTGAAGACAATTCCAAGCTAGGAGAGTGAGCCCAAACAAAATCTCAAGTTTCAGTCAGAATGGGCATCACTAACTTCAACAAAGATTCAGTCACTATTTTCTTGTAGTCGGCCCCCACCTTAAAGTCCTCTACTGCTTTCAATTGAGCCTCTTTGGTCCAAACCTCAAAAGAAGAAGCAAGATCATCCTTCTCTCGTCGAAGGTTCACCAAGGCTGCCTCATAAGCAGCTCGCTCGTCCTCGCAAACCTTCTCTATAGCAGTAGCAGTATTCTTGGCACTTTACAGCTCCTCCTCAAGGACGCCTTTATCATCCCTCAGTCTTTAGTTGTGCCTCTTGTCTTGGTTTGCCTGCTCCTGCGCCTTATCTTGCTCTTTCTCCTCCTCGGCCTTCTCAATCTCGGCTTCGGCCAGATCCTTCTTAAGCTTCTTTAGCTCCTCCTCGAGGTCCTTAGCATGACCCTTGGCCCGCAGCATCTCCTCCTAACACTCTTTGGAAAGAGTGTCAAACTCATAGTGATGATGTTCCGCATCAGTTATCCATTGGAGAGCCACGTTAAACCTGTTGAGATAGTCTTCCATAACAGCTCGAAAACGGAGCAGAAAATGACCAGCCTGCATCCAAGGAATGGGTTACTCAGGATTGAGTTATAAAAAGATTGGAAGGGCAGAAAGTCGACAGAGCGAGATAAGAAAAGTACCTCGATCACATGGCAAGCCTATCTATCATAGGCTTGGGCATATGACATCGCCATGTAGTCCTCAATGTCGACAGGAAGCCTTGTACCTCGGATCAGCTCCTCTACTGCAACAGGGCTTTGAAGCACCGACTGCTATGTAGAAAGGTTGATCTCAGGCATGAAAGGAATTATATCCTCCTCGTTGTTCTTGGGATGGTCGAACTCCCCACCTGGACCCTCGAGACGCATGGCACTTGGGCAAATGGTGGGGTATCAGCAAAACAAATGGTAAAATCTAACGGCATAAGAAAAGAGAGAGAATAGAACCTAAGGCATACATTGGGTCTCCTCCGGGACACTTGAGGAAGGCATACCTTGAGTTTCCTCTTCAGTGACCTTGGAAGACCTCTTCTTCTTTTTCTTCTTCTTCTCGGGCCTATCCCCGTGATGGCGCTTCCTCTTTTCACAAAGCCTAAGCTTGGTGCCCTCTTCACCATCCACTTCAAGGACCTCCACATCATTGTCCTCTGCAAGCATGTGATCACTCAGGAGACGGGGGTTAGAAGAGACCATGACGTCTGTTGCCTCAGGAGCCTCAGCATAAAATCCACTCACTTGGGCCTCGGCATAAGCTTCTTCCTCGTGAACCTTGGAATGCCGCACAAATGGTGTCTTAGAAGCCCGAGCCTCGATGCCCTCCATCGTTGGTAGAGTTTCGGCCATGAGGGCCGCGGTGAGGTCATCCAAGCCAATTTCCAATGCAAAACATGAAAAACAACAGGGGAAATAGATCAGTTACTGAGCACAAAAGAAGCAAGTTAGTCAAAAAAAAAGGGGGCTCACCAAGCCCAGTGTTTTGGAGAAACTCGAGGTCAGACAGCTGCACTAGAGATGGGGCATAGCACAAATTATGTCTGCACATTCATTGATATCTTGGTCGATCATCGAAAATACCTTGACTCGAGAAATGGTGACCTTGGCCCCACGATTGCACGGCCAGGTGTTCCTAAGAAGTGGGGACCAAGAAACAAAAAAGAAATTGTACTTCCAATAGTGGTGGGAGGTGATGGTGTCTTTGGCCTGGGAGTATGACACCTCATTATGACGTTGGAAATAGTACCAGTCAGACCCCGCGTACGCTGAGCCCGAGACCAACCGGAGAAACTTCTTAAAAAGAGCAACCTCGGTAGGGAGCCCATAGAGCTTCGAGCAAGCCAGGAAGCTCGTAATTTTGCCCACCTGTTGGTGGTAATCAGCGAAGGAGCCAGCCCATAGCTGTCTAATAGCTCAAAATAAAAGGAGGGGCTAGAAGACGGAACCCAAGTTGAAACATCTCCTCGAATATGATAATGGCGTGGTTACGAGGAGTGCACATCCTATCCTTGGACTCAGGTAGCATGAAGGAGACATTCTCAAGGATACTGTAGAGTTCCCTAATCGCATCTAGACGAGACTGGGTCATTTTTCTCTCAATCTTACTGGAAGCAAAATCCGAGCCTTGAGGAACTCTGGAAGACTGTGAGGTTTCAGGATTTGCTTCCCGTATGCGAGCAATCTGAATAGCCCAAGCCCTCCTAACCTCATTTTTCCATCCTATGCTAATTTCATGAATAACTAAGGGAATGGAGACAGAAGTGGAAACCTGGCCACTTCTCCTAGCGGCACTTGAGCATGAGGCCTCATCCTTGGGGTTAGTTTCTACTCTACTACTAGGTCTCTTAGACTTAGCCATTACTTACTTGAAAGATGACGAAAGCCGACAATGAACTATGCTGAAGATGTGAGAATAAGAAACGGCAGAAATATCGAACTAGGATGAGTAGGAAAAGAAGCAGGAAGAAGGAGATTGAAGGAGTGAAGGGTTTATAAAGCCCACCAGTTCAAATAAAAATCCAAACGTAGGTCATAATGGCCTATAAGTTTACGAAACGGTTGTAACCGTCATGTCAAGAAGGCAAGGGTACACGTGGCCACTCCCCATTCACTCTGGTTCAAACTCTTTTATGGCAGAACGGTACAACCAGCATCTCCTTCGAAGAACTAGGCAAGTGGTGGGACCCACTGGATCCTCAAAAAGGTTTGAAATTTGAAAGTCCCATGCAAAAAAACAATCGTTACAATTCCTCAAACATAGCCTCATCACCTCACATGCGTCGGCCAATGAGTCAAAGTCCTTACTGCTCTACCAGCCTTCAAGAAGCCAGCAAGAGCAAGGGGCATCTGAAATGGAGATAGTCACCCCCACCAATGATATTCCGACGTGTGTGTATCGAGCTCTAGATCTTCTCAAGCAATGTTTGATATCTTGCCCAACCTCGAAAAGAGGGAGCGACAAAAAGGTCTACCTCGGGATCCTCGGGTGGTAGGCTAAGACCCTCTTCGTAGGATGAAGCGGCATCGGAGCCTTAGAACTTCGTAAACCCCAGATGGGTAAAAGCCTCGAAGGCCTCAGGCATCGTGGCCTTAGACAAGTAAAGCCTCGGAGCCTCGGACAACCAAGGCCTCAGAGCCTCGGACAACCAAGACCTCAGAGCCTCGGATAGAGAAGGCCTTAGAGCCTCGTAGAATTAAGGACCTCCGCACCTCACAATGAGTGGGTTCTCGTAAATAGACCAACATGCTTTGTACCAGCTATGCATTAACGCGTGATTAAGGGCCCCAATCGGGAAATCCTCCTCTCAGATAACGAGATTCTCTCCAAGTTGACCATGGCGTAATCAACGGAATCTTATAGGGGGGTCAATTGTTGAGTAACTCAGCATAAATTTACATGATCCACACATCAGTGGGTGTAGATCACGCTCACACAGAGGACACTGCGCTGCATCATAAGAAATATCAAACATTCCTTACTTGGGTCATCTCCAGCCAACATATTCGAAGACGGACAAAAGTAAAAACACACTGAATCTCAACTCCTGAAATCAAATTGAGTTAGCTACCTGAATCCCTTTCGACAAAAGAGATAGTCCATTCTGTCTATCCCATACTACTTGTCCGTCGAACATACTTAGGCATCGGAGTAGCCGGAGGGTATATCCACCTGACCATCATTGGGGTGTCATTTTCTCCCTTGTGTAGTAATTTTGATTGAGCTAAGAACCTATCTAGTTCAGTGCAATAACAGTAAGTAGCAGAAACCGATTCCTGTTCATTGGACTAATGGTAAGTAACAAAAGCGGTGAATGCAGAGCTGGAGTGGAGGAAGAGAAAGCAGAAAAGGGAGTTTCATATTCTGCAGTCATTTTGTGAGGGTTCCCTAATTTGGAGAGATGCAATGGCAAGAAACGAAGAAGAATATCATGGATTGTAGGATTTCGGGTCCCCCAAGATGAACATCTTCTAGTTCGTATTCACCGAGCATCCCCGATTCAGTTTTAGTTCCACCTCTTCTCCTCACCTCTTCTCTTTCACCTACCTCCGTAAGCTCATAGAAACATACAGAAACTCCTTTGCTCTTCTCTCTGTTTCAACCCGAACATTCCAGAAACCCAAAGAAAACAAGAAGAGAGAGGGAGAAGAGGAAGAAAAGTGTCAAAGACTAAAAACACATCAAGAAAAGTTCCATATTAGGCATTGGAGAGGACAATCATTGGGAACAAAAGCAACAGTAAAAAAAATATGAAAGAGAGGAAAACTGAATTATACAAAAGCCCGTACCCTGTACCCCGTAAAAGGATGTTAAAATAAATGCAGAAAGTATTTTCAAATTCAAAGTTCTTCAGTTCAGAGAGAGAGAGAGAGAGAAATAGAGAAGAGGAGGAGAGGAGAGGAGTCGATAAGTGAGGATTTCAAGAACTAAGAAAGCTAATTGCTCACCAGGTGTAGGGTCTTCATGTGCGGGTTTGGCAGTTCCTTTGGTCACAAATATAAGCTCTAAAAGCTATCTGAAACTGAGACTTTGATAGTTTGGTTGAGCAAGAGGGAGTAAGATGTAAATACATTTTTGGTTAACAAAATTTTAAAATGAAGAAAATAATTATGAGAATAGACTGATCAACACAACATTGCATGCCAAAAGACGGTTTGAGACGAAAAATAAAGAGAAAAGAGGAAGGGTTTGAGACGATTTGAAGAGGGGAAAGAAAAGAGGATACAAATAGTACAGATCGTATAAAGTTCGAGAGAGTTTGGTGCAGCTCAAGCCACTCCGGCGAAGGTCTCCAACTTCCTATTCTTCCAAGGGTGATATTTTCTTCCTTTTTCGATTTAGGATATTGCAAATGGTAAGGAATTTAAAATTAATAAGGTAAAATGGTAAGTTAACATATTGATGGGGTAGTTTTGTCATTAGCAAATTTAAGACGGTGACATAGTTAATGGCCTTGACTTAACAGAAGGGGTCTGATTGATCCATGATTTCAAAAGTAACGGGTACTAGTGACATTATCACGAACAAAGACAGATGAATGAGATTAACCCATACCATAGGGGGTATGGCTGATATTTTCCCATATTTTATTTACTCTTCCTAGTTTAACAGCTTAGGAAGTCTAAGACAACAATATAACTAAATTCTCCCTCCTTTGCAAAAGGTGGTTGCGTGGATGGGTGCTCACTCCCTGTTAGGGAAACCTCCCACGTCACCAATGACATGGCGACAGCTAGGATCCAAGCATCCACGTCAATATCCCAAAAAAGGCTAGGAGGACATTCCCATAAATGCAATCAATGGATAAGGACAAAAGCGCCATTTCTATAGCTATACAAAGATACTTCGGTCATCACACATCAAACAAGGGTAAAAGCGACATTTATAAAGAAACAAGGGTAAAAGCGACATTTACAAAGATGCACTATTCTCTATAAATACCACGAATCTTGAGATTTCAAGTACTTTGGCATTTATTACTCTTTCTTGGGATTATCACTCTGACACCTCGGACTGAGAATCTCTCACTTACCCTATCCATATTTAAGTGGGCTCAGATATCGAGTCCATTGATTGTTCACAGAGCCCTAACTTAGGCATCGGAGTGGACCTGGGGCCATAGGCCCGCCTCCCCCTTGTCTTTGCTTGTATCTTGCAGGTCTAGTCAGCATGGTGGACCTTAGATATGGATTTGGGCTGAAACAGTTTGGCGCCCACCGTGGGGCCCTGAGCAATTTGACGTCGGAAGATAAAAGTCAAAGAGAAATCCTGAGGTATGATCCCAAGGAGAACAAGAAGTCACATAGTTAATCCCATCCCCCCTTTAATTGAACAATGGCCGGCCAACCTCGAAGATGGAAATAGGTCGGAACCTAGACCACAGAGGGAGAGAGGGAAGAGAGTGGCAAATCAAGTGCCCCCATCGGAGGTATTCGTCACCTATGAAAAATTCGAGACCATGGCTCAGCAGCTCGTAGTATTAACTAGATTCGTCCAAGGACTTCAGCCTCCAGTCACTAAGGCTACTTCCCGCCCATCAATGGGAGTCATCCCTCCGATCGACCCTCATAAAGAGGTTGACCTTCCCCCAGAACCTCCTCAGACGATCATCCTGGGCAATACAGAGGTAGACCCATCAGAGATGGGATTAGAGCACCCCCGGCACCGAAAGTAAGTAGAAAGGGATCAACCTTACAACATGGGAGGATACCTGTTCGAGAGAGGTTAGGCCCATTGCCGAGGCAACACTTGAGCGAGATGAAGATGTCTTGGAAGAACTTTTGGTTCCACGATAGGCGCCGCTACCAAAGGTCGTCATGGGTACAGAGGACAAACAGAAAGCGCCCATGGATCCAAAGGTAGCCTGGAAAATAACGGACCAGCTAGCACTCTTGCACTAAAAGGTCAAGACAATGGAAAAGGCTGGTATGACCTAGGATGAAAATAGGGATTACTCTACAGACAACCCTCTCACTGATATTCTTATGAGGGTCCCCTTGCCAAAGTGGTTCAACATGCCGCCCGTGGATTCCTATGATGGATCCACCGATCTAGTTGAGCATTTGAACAATTTCATGGGGGCGATGGTCCTCCACGCGAACCCAGATGCAATCATGTATAGGGCCTTCCCCCTTACTCTAAAAGGTGCAGCTAGGATGTGGTTTAACAGCCTTCCTCTGAGATCAATTGACTCTTTCAAGACCATGGGAAAGCTATTCAGAATGCATTTTTAAGGAAGTAGGGTGCAACGAAAGACAAGCGCACATCTCATGAACATGAGACAAAGGCCTGATGAGACTTTGTGGACTTTCTTGGCCAGATTCAATTTAGAGGTACTCCAGGTAAAGGACATAGAAGAGTCAGTTCACTTCACTACTTTGAGGGCAACTGTCACTGATCCAAAGCTTAGATTCTCTATTGCAAAAAAGGAACCGACCGACTTGCAAGAACTCTTGGCTCGGTGAGATAATTTTGCCACCACTAACGAAATCTACGAAGCCAACAAAGGCTTAGTCGATGTTCCAAGCAAGAGAACAGACGAAGGAAGAGACCTCACATGACCAGGGGAGCACAAGAAGTCAAGAAGAGAGGAAGCTAGAGCTTGCGGCATAATCCATAAGAAATTCAATGATTACACTATGCTCAATAGGCCCCTCGGAGATGTCTAAAGACAGATATCTCCAAAGGCCCCAGAAGATTTTAATAGAAGCATGGAGAAGAAATCCAAACAAGTATTGTCAATACCACCGTGACATCGGTCATACCACCACGAATGTTGGAACCTGTAGGCAAAAATCAAAGACCTCATTAGAAGAGGATATTATAAGCAGTATGTGGATCACAATGCTCAAGGGTACCAGCAACACCAGGGGAGGACCGGAGGAGACCACCCCTCCTACCATGGGAGAGAACTCCAGAAAGGGAGCAGAGAAGGATAGAAAGGAGAAAACCCAGGAGGGTAAGAGAGGAAAGAAGAAGAGATAGGGCGGACGAGCCCCAGTATCCGGTCCAACGTCCTGAGCAACAACCACATCAACAGGAAGAAAGGCGAGAAAGAGGACAAACTTTGGCAAATAGGGACATCGGTGTCCTTCGCTATCACTTTGCCTTTACACTTGACCCAACCCCTCAACAAGTGCATGAAAAGGGAAGGGTACTGAACTCCTTAGAAACAAGGGGGAGAACCTGGCTCAGGATCGACCCTAGAATCCCATGGCAACACCAGGACTAGACTCGTCCGCAGCCATCATTGCTAGTCCTTGATCCACCACCAGCAGTAGACTCGCCCTATGATCATGTGGGTGCCATCAGAATTGCGGAGCTGGGGTATGTCCCACCAAGGAGGAAGCAAGCATCGAGGGTACCAAAGGTCAGGTCGGTACAAAAAGAGGGTACAAAAGTTGACTGACCCCTCTTGGTCGAGGCTGTCACCTCAGCCTTGGGGAAAAATTTAAAGTATGACCCCTCAAAGGAAGGGCAAAAAACGATAACCATTACTGGGGGACCCACAGCAAGCAACACTTCTGCCAAGGCACGAAAGGCCTATGCGAGGAGTGTAAAGTCTACGGGCCAGGTAAGAGAGCACGTACGGGAGACTTCCTGACCTTCAGCGATGAAGATTTATTTGGCCTGGAACTACCTCATGAAGATGCCATTGTTATCACTCTGCGGATAGAAGATAGCGATGTACATAAGATAATGGTAGACACTGGCAGTTCCGCTGACATCACATATTGGCAGGCCTTTCAACATATGAAAATCCCCCTCGAGTGTCTACTACCTGTGAGTTACCCCTGGTTAGTTTTTTGGGTGATCTCGTTACAGTAAAGGGATCCATCCGGTTTCCCGTCAGGACTGGTGGTTACCCGAGAATCCAGGGTCATGATGAACTTCCTAATAGTCGACGTCCCATCCTCTTACAATGCATTACTAGGAAGACCAGGTACGATAGCGCTTCGGTCAGTCCCCTCTCCATACCACTTGGTAATCAAATTCCCTACACCCAGAGGAGCCAGTGAGTGTCAGACAGACCAACTCATCTCACAAAAGTGTTACTCGGTAGAACTCACCGATTATAAAAAACCAGCCCAAGCCTTGCATGTCCACATTGAAGATCTACGGGACGATCCCAAACAATAGAGAGGGACCCCCATCAAAGATTTAATCCAAGTGCCTTTGGTGGAAGGAAATCCAGAAAAGATGATCCAAATACGGATCGCTCACAAAACCACGGAGAACAGAGCTGATAAATTTCTTAAGGACAAATGCAGACATCTTTGCCTGGTTTGTAGTCAATATGCCAAGAATACCACAGGAAGTTACGCAACATTGCTTGAATATTGACCCTCTGTACCGACCAGTGCGACAAAAGAAAATAACGTTTATTTGATAGCATCTGATCGATGAAGAAGTCGAAAAATTACTTAAGGCCAAATTCATCAGAGAAATCCATTATCTAGAATGGCTCGCAAATGTCATCATGGTGAATATGCATAGATTTCACAAACTTGAACAAAGCTTGCCCGGAGGACAGCTTCCCTCTCCCTCGGAATGACCAACTGATCGATGCTACCGCCGGACACCCACAATTGAGTTTCATAGACGCCTACTCTGGCTACAATCAAATCTGAATGCACACGATCGATGCAGAGAAAATTGCCTTCGTCACCAATCGAAGCCTCTTCTGTTATGAAGTCATGCCTTTTGGTCTCAAGAATGTTGGGGCCACATATCAAAGACTGCTAAACAAGATATTCGAAAGGCAGATCGAAAGGAATGTAGAAGTATACGTTGACGACATGCTTGTGAAGAGCTTAGTCGGTGGGGATCATATTAAGGACCTGGAGAAAGCATTTGGAGTGCTAAGGCAGCACAGAATGCGCCTCAACCCCGCCAAATGTGCATTCGGAGTCATTTCTGGAAAGTTCCTCAGATTTATGGTGTCTAACCACGGTATTGAAGCCAACCCCACAAAGATCACAGCCATTCTCAGCATGCCAACCCCAACCAGAGTAAAGCAAGTACAAGAACTTACTGGACGAGTGGCCACACTAAGTAGATTCATGTCACGCTCGGCAACAAGGCCTTTGAGTGGTCCTCCGAATGCCAACAAGCATTCGAGGAACTAAAGGCTTACTTAGCATCTCCTCCGCTGTTGGTTAAGTCCGAGGTTGGAGACATATTGGAGCTATACTTGGCTGTATCTTCAAAGGCGGTCAGTGCCATACTTATCAAGGAAGTAGGTGGTGCACAAAGACCGATATACTATGTCAATAAGATTCTATTGGATGCTGAAACTCTATACAAGTTCATCGAGAAAGTTGCTCTGGCACTGGTCATGTCAGCGAGAAAGCTCCGGCCCTACTTCCAAGCACGCTCGATCAACGTTCTAACTGACTAGCCTCTAAAGAAAATTTTAACGAGGCCGGACGTCTCTGGCCGGGTGATCAATTGGGCTGTCGAATTGGGAGAATTTGATATCGGTTACAAGCCTCGCACAGCCATTATGGCTCAAACCTTGGTCGATTTTCTAATCGAATCATCTCTACCTGGAGTGGCAAAGGAAGGAGCAGAAAGCAAAGGCGAAGAAAGCACATTGCAACCGTGGACCTTATTTGCCGATGGAGCCTCGAACAAGGCCCAGTGCGGTGCCGATTTCATACTCACAAGTCCCGAAGGCTTTCAGATTCAATATGCCCTTTGGTTCAAATTTCAAGCGTCAAACAATGCAGCAGAGTACGAAGCCTTGATCGCCGGACTATACCTAGCCAAGGTAGTAATGGCAAGGAAGATCGAGGCGTCCAGTGATTCTCAATTAGTAGTACGACAGGTAAATGGGGAGTATGAGGCAAAGAAAACCAATATGACAGCATACTTACAAAAGGTACAGGAGGCAGCCTCAGTTTTTGATAGTTTCACCTTGAACCACATACTTAGGGATCAAAACATACAGGTGGACGCCCTTTCCAAATTGGCCACCTCGGACTTATCAGACCTTGGTTACTCGATGTATACCGAAACCTTACTACAATCAACAGTGGATCCAAATTCAAAAGTGGTAATGCCAGCAACGGCGGAACCATCATGGATAGATCCAATTTATTCATTTCTCAGAGAAGGCATCCTCTTGGAAGAATGAAAGGAGGCTAGGCGGATACAATCCAAAGCTACCCATTATGTAGTAGAAGTAGATACTTTGTAGAAAAAAGCCTTTACATTCCCCTACTATGATGTCTGCGCCCATCTGAAGCAGCTTTGGCAATCAAGGAGGTACACAAAGGAATTTTCCTAGCCCATCAAGGGGGGAGAGTCCTTGCTCGTAAAATCTTACAACAAGGCTAGTACTAGCCAAAAATGAGAAAGGAATGCTCAGACTACGTCAAAAAATGTGGGAAGTGCCAGTTGTATGCCCCAGTTCTCCATCTTCTAGTAGCCCCCCTGAGGTCAATTGAAGCAGCCCCAATTCCCTTCGCCACCAGGAGAATGGACATTATAGGTCATTTTCCCCCTGCTCGCTACCAAAGAAAATTCATCATCGTCATGGTAGACTACTTTACCAAGTGGGATGAGGCAGTATCCAGCATCCCAGAAAGCACAATTTGTTTCAAAAAAATCTTTTGACAACAATGGCAAGCAGAAAGCACAATGGAAAGCAGTTTGACAACAAGGCCTTCTTCGAGTTCTATGAAGAAAACTGTATTGATCATCGCCATGGGGCAGTGAAGCACCCCCAAACCAACGGACAAACAGAGTCCACCAACAAGATTCTGCTCAAAGGGATCAAGACTCAGTTAGAGGCGCAAAAGGTTGATGGTTAGATGAACTGCCTCACATCTTATGGGCAGATCGGACAACCCCCAAGACAACCACTTGAGAATCACCATTCATGTTGGCCTTTGGCACTGAAGCAGTTGTCCCCTTAGAAGTACTCATCCCCTCACACAGGATCATCCATTATGACCCTGTCACCAATGAAGAAGGGTTGCGAGTAAATTTGGACCTCCTAGAGGAGACCAGAGATCAAGCCTAGATCTGGGTTGTAAGACCTGTGTCAATCTAACCCGGTCTAACCACCTTGAACCAGATTTACCCATTAAGGTCGAGTCAAATGGACCAAGGGCGTGAAGGAGATCGAGATCCCAGGTATCAAATCGACCCAAAAACACTTAAAATAGGGGAAGGGTCGCATACCCAGCTAAGCAGGGTCGGACCTCCCAAAACAGAAAGTCAGACCCTCAGTTTTGAAGGGAGGGTCGGACAGCTTAAGACCTTAGGGTCGACGGGATCATCGACCCTCCCATCGACCCTCGGATTCTGCCGAATATAGAAATTAGGAAATTTTTATATTTTTCGATTGGGATTCTTTCCAAATCTCAGAGGGACTTATTTAGGATGTTCCTACTCTATTTAAAGGACGTTCCTAAGCCACTTTCACTCCTTTCACAACCCTAATCGAATTGAGAGAAAGAGAGGAGAAGGAAAAGAGGAAGAAGAAAGGGAAGGAAGAGAACTTAGCAAAAAGGAGAAGAATTTCAGAGAAAAAGTTATCTTCTCAGGTATGGATACTAATTCCATGAATTTTTACAGACCTTAGGTTAGTAATGTTGAGAGTGTGATCTCGGAGAAACCCAAACCATCAATCTATGGTTAGGTTTCCATGGAAAACCATAGAAGAATGCATGAAAGCTATCTAGGTGGGATATACATGGTTTCAGACCATGGAATGAATGTAGAATGGAATGTAGGAGCAAGCCATAGGATTCCAAACACGAAGAATGGATTAAAAGAGAGAATTGGACCAAAGTGCACCGAGGGTCGCACCAAGGGTCGATGACCATCCGACCCTAGGTGTTCCTGACCATCGACCCTCAGTGTTCGGGAAGTTCAGAGTTAAGGGAGGGTCCCACCCAGGGTCGATCCTGACTCCGACCCTACCTCCGACCCTCAGTTAACAGAGTAGTTTTTAAATTCTGAATAAATTCTAATTAAATTCTATCGACTTTGTTAGGGCTTCTAACAATACAATAACATTGTAAAGGTGATTCTAAAGCTTGCAAAAGTATCTATTAGCAAGCTAAGGTGAGGAACCAGAACCCCAAACTAAATTGGTTAATAACAAACTATTTTTCTATTTTCTTGAGTCCTATGCCATGCTTGATTCTATGCGAATATGTTTGTAATGTGCATACAGCATGCCATCCAATATTTTTATTATTTGTTCATGCATATTTACTTTATTGTTTATAACATGATGATGATGATGATGATAGGAATAGGCATGTGCTTGTATGTGTGTGGTTGATGTGCTTGATGCGAGCGAGTATCAGGGGAGGTGTGATGAGAACGTCAATAAATATTAACCTTTGGCGGGTCTCAGCACTTTTGCTCTATCTCTAACTCAAGTCTTGTGCATTGGCATCGTCGTATCACCATTACTTTAGCAGAACTATTATGTCGTAGAGTATCAAGGGAGGTGGTCTCAGTCCTTGTAGTCTCTGACTCTACCGGGGGGCCTTAGCTCTATCTCTATGGACATTCTGAGGGATGCTGGGGTGAGGCCTTGGATACACTTTTGGCATTAGGATTCGTTAGTTGCGAGCCCAGTTTACAGCCCTCGCTAACAGGGGCTTACGTGTTGGTATGGCACTATATAGCAATAAACGTAACCTTTGTTATATAATGTTCATGATTGGGTGCATGTGAGTTGACGATAAACGTGATCTTCGGGTAACGTCACACACTCGTGTATAGAGGCGGAGTCAATAAACGCGACCTTTGGCTACCTAAACCTTTCTATTGCATACTGCAAACTTATATACCAGACCAAAGATATAAATTGATTTTTGCATGCATATGTATTGTTGCATTGTTTTGGCTACTCACTGAGCCGTGATGTGTGCTCACCCCTCGACGTCGAATATTTTTAGTTGATGATGCAGGTTATACCGTTGAAGACTATGTGAATGCATCTGCGTACGGGAACGTAGCGGCGATGGAAGCTGAAGCTGAAGTGGATACACACGACTCCTCTTGCGAGTGCAACTCGTGTGTATTTGATTAGACATTTTATAGGTTCTTTATTGGATTTATTAAGACATGTATTTGATAATTAATTATGTCTTAGTTGAGAACAGAATAATTTGCTATTTAATTATTAATATCATTTAGTTTCTCAGTTCATGTTATTATAAGACTTCCGCTATTGTGTATTTACTCTGATTATGATTGTGGATGTGCGTGAGTTTGGATAACGCGGGGATAGTCTACTCGAGATCCTAGTTGAACCGTTGGTTTATTAGCGGTTCATCACATCATTTTGAATAGTGCAGAATTGGGGTGTGACAACTTGGTATCAGAGCATCTCAGGCCTTGCCCGCCGGACTAACAGACATTCAAGACCATTGTGAACTAAGATAGGATAAATTAAAAGCTTTAATACAAACACACTGTAAGCACAAGTGATGATTGAGATCAAATCTAAAAAGAGAATAATGCATCTATTAAAGGGAAAACAAGTTACATACAATGAGTGAGAAAAACAAAACGTATATACATAACTAAAGCAGAGTACAGTCCACAACCCGGACAGTTACTCTGTAGTACAAGAAAAATAAATACAATCATGAAGCTGGAGGTGAAGGAGGGGGTGGTGCCTCACGATCTCGGTCATAGTCCTCAGCATACACCCTAGTCAACCAAGCCACCTGGGTCTGGGTCGTCTGGAGACTAACTGCCAGATCGGCTACTCTCCTATCAGTCACCCGCTGGACCGATAACAGCCCATCCACCCTCATACGCTGGGCGTCGAGCAACTCCTCCATCCTCAGATCAGATCTGTGCTGAGCCTCCCTGATCTCCTGCAGCATCTCCATCATGTCATAAGGTAGAAGTGAAGGACCAGCCGCATGCGAAGGACCAGCCTCAGGTACAGGGTCCGCCGCAGAAGAAGTGCCAACACCAGCCGCATGTGTAGGTGAAGGCGGTGGTATCGAGTCGACATCCATATACATACGATCATCATCGTCGACAGGATCCATGCGAGCTCTAGCAGCAGCAGCAGCAGCCTCAGCATCAACCATCTCGATACGAATGTGAGGGCGCACCATCACGTTCCTCTCCTCATCACTAACCTGGGCATCCCACATACCCATCTTGCAGATTGCCTCCCAATCTAGAGGCGACGAGAAGGTCTTCTCCTGGATCTTCTCATCTAACAAGTCTACCCCCAGACGGGTCAGCAGGATCGTAATCATGCGTCCATAGGGTAGATTACCCCTATGCCCGGCCAATGTAGCACTAATCATAGTCCGCATGATGATGTAGGGGAGACAGATGGGCTGACGAGTGCAGATGCTATAGATCAAAAACTGGGTCAGCTGAGAAACCCTCTAATAGTGCCCACTCTGCGGGATCAGATTATGCTGGATAATCTTGCAGAAGACCCGTGGATCTGGACGCAAATAACAAGCTCTTATCTGCCAACGATCAGGACGGAGCAACTGGTTATCGATCTCTGCCCTCATCTCCATCTCAACAAACTGTGGCTCTCCAGGCGCACAGTATACCATGGGGCCATCATAAGGAATGCCCAACAAGTCGGCCAGCTGCCAATAGTCGAAGGAGATATCTACCCCTTTGACGTAGCTGGTGATGCGCAACTCCTGACCATGCTCAACGTCATTGTAATTCCCCACCACCTGGAGATTACAATAGAACTGACGCACCAAATCCGGGCATGTGCACGCGTCGTATGTAATGACAGGAAGTCACCCCATGTCACCAAAGGCTCCCTCTACGTTGAACACGGCTAACTCAGCCAAGTTCACCATACGACCACCCTCAACCTTCTTACGGGCATAGTCAGCATACCGTGCCTCGGCTTTATTGGAATGGAAGCAAAGGGGATCACGAACTCTGGGTACTTTGGTACGAGCCATGATATCTGCAAAATAAGAAAGAGAATGAAACATAAGGAATTAGTAGGATAAAAATCCAAAATTTGATGTAATAACGACGTAAGATGACCATAAAGCCCATTCCTCACCATACAAGTGGGCATAAGGACTTACGTAGGTTTAAACATATCCTACAACCCACATGCAGTAGGAAATTTTAACTGACGATGTCCAATTTGAAGAAATTCAAGAAAAATCAAAAATGTCGACAAATTAGGGCAAAAAGAGAAAATTTCAAGTTTCTCGATAACCAACCGATGAAACTTAAAAATTGTTGAGGGCTTTCGTTCCTCGAGACACCAATAACAAAAGCCCCCAATAAAAATTGAATTTTTACGGTTAGAAAAAGTTTAATTCAAAAAATACAAGTTAAACGTGCGAAAACCTAGAAATGGAAACCTAAAAACAGGTAAAAATGGGAAGACATACCTGTAGTGATGACGTGGACGTCGAAACCCGGAGTCAGACCGATCCAGAACAGTAGAGTAGCACTGTAGCAACTTAGAGAGGAGAGACGAGTCGAAACGGAGGAGGAATAGTGAGAAATGACCTAGAATCAAATCTTAAAAATCTGATTTTTGGTCCAAGGGTCGGACAATTCGACTAGCACAATCGACCCTCGAATCGACCCTCCCATCGACCCTCGGCTCTTGGGAATCTGACAGAAAATCAAGGGTTGGAACTGAGGGTCGGATACCCATCGACCCTCGCATCGACCCTCAGCTCTCGGGAAGAATAGGTCATTCCCAGGGTCGGACATACCATCGACCCTGCATAGAAAAGACAGTATTTTTTTTATAAAATGAGCTAGAATTGGAATTGATTATTGGTTAGCATGCCTACAGGAAATATAAATGACTTCTCGCCTATTTTGATGATTTTCAGGCACCACCAATCACAAAAAAGAATTATGTCTGGACGTAGGGTGACCCGACAGACCCGAAATGTAGTCCCACCACCACCACCCATGGAGGAGACTAGTCAAGAGAATAATTATGCACCGGGTAATCCAGAACCGGCAAACCCTACAAATTTGCCACCTCCACCACCAGAGCTAACAACCGTGGTGATGAATCTGGCACAGCAGCTGCAGCAGATGCAACACGCACAGGCTCAGATGCAGGTTGCCATGGGAATTATGTTTCAAGCCACTCAGGCTGCACTCATGCACACAGGACAAGCCAGTGCAGCACCGGTAGGTAACCACCCAGCTCATCAGACACCTCAGCAACCGGCTGCACAGATTCCAGTGCAGGTTCCAGGAGCAGCTCAGGGTGATTACCAGTATCCACACAACATGTTTGGGGCAAACCCCCAAAATCAGCTGGACCACTCCCGACTAATGGAGAGATTTTTGAAGATGAAACCCAAAGAATTCAACGGCAAACCGTCTGATCCGTTGTGGCCAGCACACTGGATAGACGAGATGGAGAGAAATTTCCTCATGATGACTATCACAGAGGAAGAGAAAGTACTATGTGCCACCATCATGCTCAAGGGCGACGCACATCATTGGTGGAAATCAACGAAGGCATATCTACTTACCAAGCACGCCCTACTGACCTGGGCTATATATAAAGAAGCCTTCTTTGAGAAATATTTTCGACGGAGCTTCAGAGATTCGATGGAGAAGGAGTTCCTGAGTCTTTATCAGGGACAGATGTCAGTGGATGCGTACCAACAGCGTTACGAAGAGCTGTTTTTCTTCGCACCACTGAGTATGCAAGAAGAAGAAACAAAAACCCGTAGGTTTCTCACGGGACTAAGAGGAAACATCCGAGAACATGTTCTGGGCTAAGAAAAGAGAATTTATAATGAAGCTGTCCAGATCGATCGAGTTATAGAATTGAGCCAGAAGGAGAGTTACCTTACTCAGAACAGAGGCATCAAAAGGCCAGCCGGAAGTTCTTACAACGGAGGCAATAACAAGACATATAAGCCTTTCCGTCCTCAGAATTTTAATGCTGCAACCAAGACTACCCCAGCAGCTCAACCTCAGCCAAAGCCAAATTCTGAAGCCCCGAAGTGTTTTAACTGCAACTAGCCGGGACATATGGCAAGGGAGTGCCCTAAACCCAAGAAGCAATTCCATTAGGGACGTGTATATGCTGTTACGTCCGAGGATGCGGCCGCATCACCCGATGTGGTCACAGGTATGACTGAAACTTTTAAAGTTGTAATTACATTGAATGAGCATGTAGACTAAGTAAAGATAAATCACAGGTATTGTACCTATAAATGGTGTACCCGCCAGAGTACTCTTTGATTCCGGAGCTACTCATTCATTTATATCTGTGTCATTTGGAAAGAAGACGAAATTACCCATCAAAACATTAGACTACAAATTACTTATACGATCATCGATGGGGTTAGAAGTAGAACTAAAGAAAGGTTATGGACCATGTCCAGTTCTCATTGGAGAGAAGACTTTAGATGCAACCTTGATACAACTTGAGATGGCAGACTTTGATGTCATCTTGGGAATGGACTGGTTAGCTCCACATTCTGCAAATCTATTATGCGCCGAAAAGAAGCTAACGTTCAAAGACAAAGAAGGAGCAGAATTAAGTTTCTCGGGAACCAAACTTCCCCGGAGACGCAAGCTCATACTTTCAGCACTAAAGGCTAAGAAGTGCCTTGAGAAAGGGGCAATCGGGTACCTAGTATCCGTGGTCGACCTAACCAAGGAAGCGCCACGAATGGAAGATATTGATGTCGTGCGGGACTATCTTGACGTATTTTCAGAGGAACTACCCGGATTACCACCCGACCGAGCCACGGAGTTTGTAATTGACCTTATACCTGGAGCCGCACCCGTATCAAAAGCACCCTATAGAATGGCTCCTACGGAACTGAAGGAACTGAAGGTGCAACTACAAGAATTGTTGGACAAGGGTTATATTCGAACCAGTATATCTCCATGGGGTGAACCGGTGTTGTTCGTAAAGAAGAAGGATGGTAGCGTTCGATTATGTATCGACTATCGGGAGTTGAATAAACTGACAATCAAGAATCGATATCCACTACCTTGGATCGATGACTTGTTCGATCAGTTACAAGGAGCAAGAGTACTTTCTAAGATCGATCTTCGATCAGGCTATCATCAGCTAAAGATTAAAGAAGGTGATATTCCAAAGACAGCATTCAAGACCAGATACGGACATTATGAATTTTTGGTTGTCTTTTGGATTAACTAATGCACCGGCAACGTTCATGGAACTTATGTACCGAGTTTTCCACGATATGTTGGATACGTCGGTTATAGTATTTATTGATGACATATTGGTATATTCCAAGGACAAGGAAACCCATATTAGGAACCTAAACGCAGCCCTACAGCGTTTAAGAAAAGAGAAGCTATATGCCAAATTTTCAAAGTGCGAGTTTTGGCTAAGTGAAGTCGTATTCCTAGGCCATGTAGTATCCGTTGAAGGAATCAAAGTGGACCCCAGCAAGATCGAGGCTATTGTAAAGTGGGAAGCACCAAAGAGCGTTTCAGAAATCAAAAGTTTTCTGGGTCTAGTTGGTTATTATTGGAGATTCGTAGAAGACTATTCTTGGATTGCCGTACCTCTCACCAGTTTGACTAAGAAAGGTGAAAAGATTGTGTCGACCGATAAATGTGAGAAGAGTTTCCAAACACTGAAGACCAGATTGATATCCGCTCTAATTTTGACTATTCCTATTCCAGGACAGACATTTACCTTATACATTGATGCGTCGGGACTGGGACTAGGATGTGTGCTTATGCAAGGAGAGAAAGTAATTGCTTGTGCTTCAAGACAGTTAAAGGTACATGAGAAAAATTATCCCACTCATGATCTAGAGCTAGCGGCAGTAGTACATGCTGTCAAGATATGGAGGCATTACCTATACGGAGAGAAATTTCAAATTAAGTCAGACCATAAAAGTCTTACTTATTTATTTAATTAGAAGGAGTTGAATATGAGACAACGAAGATGGCTGGAACTATTGAAAAACTATGATTGTGATATCCAGTATCATTCGGGAAAAGAGAACGTAGTAGCGGATGCATTAAGCAGAAAAGCAATGATAAAATCTCAAGGAGAAGTTAGCACGACCGCAGCAATGTGTACCACCGGAATGGTATTCAATCACAGCAACGAGCAGTATGTTATAGATTCAACGGATGAATCAGCTAACCAAGGGTTTATTCATCGGTTTTCAAATATGTTCGCGGCATTGAAGATTATACCGGATATAGTGGATGAAGTGAAGACAGCTATCAAAGCAGATCCTTATCTGAGAACAGTACAAGAAGATATTGAGAAAGGTAGGACTAACCCTGAGTTCACCTTGGATGACGAGAAAGTACTGAAATACAAAGGAAGAATATGTGTACCTGAAACAGAAAGTATGGACATTAGACACCGACTGATGAAAGAAGCCCATACCACCATCTATTCGATACATCCTGAAAGTACAAAAATGTATCATGATCTAAAGAAACTATATTGGTGGAGGGGAATGAAAGCAGATGTAGCCAAGTTCGTGTCTCAATGCCTAAATTGTCAGAAAGTAAAGGCCGAACGACAAAGACCCGCAGGACTGTTACAGCCATTACCGGAACCAGCATGGAAATGGGACTCTATCACTATGGACTTCGTCATGGGACTACCATTGACTCCTCGAGTAGTTAATGCAGTTTGGGTGATTGTGGACCGTCTGACTAAAACAGCTCGCTTCATACCTATACGACCTCAGTATACATTGGAAAGGTTAGTGAAGCTGTATGTGGATAATATTGTTCGATTACATGGTGTTCCAGAAAGCATTGTGTTGGATATAGATCCACGATTTACTTCCAAATTTTGGGAAGGATTGCAAAAGGCTATGGGAACAACGCTAAAGTTTAGTACTGCATTCCACCCACAGACAGATGGACAGTCGGAGCGTAAAATTCAGATTCTAGAAGATATGCTATGAGCATGTGTGATTGATTTCAAGGGACCATGGGATGAAAAGTTACCATTGATCGAGTTTGCTTATAACAATAGCTATCAGGCTACTATACAGATGTCACCTTATGAAGCACTGTATGGCAGGAAGTGTCGAACTCCCTTGTTTTGGAATGAAGTTGGAGAACGTAGTATTGTTGGACCGAAATTTATTGAAGAGACTTGTCAAGTGGTCGATATTATCAAGGAAAGAGTGAGAACAGCTCAGAACCGTCAGAAGCAATATGTAGATACCCGACGTAGAGATTTGGAGTTTGCCGTAGGTGATAAAGTATTTTTGAAGGTATCGCTCATGCGAGGATTGAAGAGGTTCAGACAGAAAGGGAAACTAAGTCCAAGATATGTCGGGCCGTATGAAATTCTAGCTAAGCGTGGAAAAGTGGCTTATCAGCTAGCACTACCACCATCTATGTCTAGTGTGCATGACGTATTTCATATTTCCTTATTGAAGAAGTATGTCAAAGACCCAACGCATGTTTTGACAGTGGATTTGCTGGAATTGACTGATGATTTGACATTTGAAGTAACACCAATAGAAATCACTAGTCGAAAGGTTCAACGTCTACGCAACAGAGATATCTACTATGTTAAGGTCACATGGAAAAGTAGAGACATGGCAGAAATTACATGGAAAGAAGAGAATGCTATGCGAAAGCAATACCCTCATTTATTTGATTCAGAAGGTACGTACAATTTCGAGGACAAAATTTTTATATTTTGGGGGGAGTTGTAAGACTCGTGTCAATCTAACCCGGTCTTACCACCTTGAACCAGGTTTACCCATTATGGTTGAGTCAAATGGACCAAGGGCGTGTAGGAGATCGAGATCCCAGGTATCAAATCGACCTAAAAACACTTAAAATAGGGGAAGGGTCGCATACCCAACTAAGCAGGGTCGGACCTCCCAAAACAGAAAGTCAGATCCTCAGTTTTGAAGAGAGGGTCGGACAGCTTAAGACCCTAGGGTCGACGGGATCATCGACCCTCCCATCGACCCTCGGATTCTACCGAATAAAGAAATTAGGAAATTTCTATATTTTTCGATTGGGATTCTTTCCAAATCTCAGAGGGACTTATTTAGGATGTTCCTACTCTATTTAAAGGACGTTCCTAAGCCACTTTCACTCCTTTCACAACCCTAATCGAATTGAGAGAAAAGAGGAGAAGGAAAAGAGGAAGAAGAAAGGGAAGGAAGAGAACTTAGCAAAAAGGAGAAGAATTTCAGAGAAAAAGTTATCTTCTCAGGTATGGATACTAATTTCATGAATTTCTACAGACCATAGGTTAGTAATTGTTGAGAGTGTGATCTCGGAGAAACCCAAACCATCAATCTATGGTTAGGTTTCCATGGAAAATCATAAAAGAATGCATGAAAGTTATCTAGGTGGGTTATACATGGTTTCAGACCACGGAATGAATGTAGAATGGAATGTAGGAGCAAGCCATAGGATTCCAAACACGAAGAATGGATTAAAAGAGGGAATTGGACCAAAGTGCACCGAGGGTCGCACCAAGGGTCGATGACCATCCGACCCTAGGTGTTCCTGACCATCGACCCTCAGTGTTCGGGAAGTTCAGAGTTAAGGGAGGGTCGCACCCAGGGTCAATCCTGACTCCGACCCTACCTCCGACCCTCAGTTAACAGAGTAGTTTTTAAATTCTGAATAAATTCTAATTAAATTCTATCGACTTTGTTAGGGCTTCTAGCAATACAATAACATTGTAAAGGTGATTCTAAAGCTTGGAAAAGTATCTATTAGCAAGCTAAGGTGAGGAACCAGAACCCCAAACTAAATTGGTTAATAACAAACTATTTTTCTATTTTCTTGAGTCCTATGCCATGCTTGATTCTATGCGAATATGTTTGTAATGTGCATACAGCATGCCATCCAATATTTCTATTATTTGTTCATGCATATTTACTTTATTGTTTATAACATGATGATGATGATGATGATAGGAATAGGCATGTGCTTGTATGTGTGTGGTTGATGTGCTTGTTTATATAATGTTCATGATTGGGTGCATGTGAGTTGACGATAAACGTGATCTTCGGGTAACGTCACACACTCGTGTATAGAGGCGGAGTCAATAAACGCGACCTTTAGCTACCTAAACCTTTCTATTGCATACTGCAAACTTATATACCATACCAAAGATATAAATTGATTTTTGCATGCATATGTATTGTTGCATTGTTTTGGCTACTCACTGAGCCGTGATGTGTGCTCACCCCTCGACGTCGAATATTTTTAGTTGGTGATGCAGGTTATACCATTGAAGACTATGTGAATGCGTCTGCGTACGGGAATGTAGCGGCGATGGAAGCTGAAGCTGAAGTGGATACACACGACTCCTCTTGCGAGTGCAACTCGTATGTATTTGATTAGACATTTTATAGGTTCTTTATTGGATTTATTAAGACATGTATTTGATAATTAATTATGTCTTAGTTGAGAACAGAATAATTTGCTATTAAATTATTAATATCATTTAGTTTCTCAGTTCATGTTATTATTAGACTTCCGCTATTGTGTATTTACTCTGATTATGATTGTGGATGTGCGTGAGTTTCGATAATGCGGGGATAGTCTACTCGAGATCCTGATTGAACCATTGGTTTATTAGCGGTTCATCACATCATTCTGATTAGTGCAGAATTGGGGTGTGACATGGGTAGCCACTCAACAGCAACAAGTGGCCAAGCATTACAATAAAAGGGTCCACAAGCGATCATTCAGGGTTGGGGACTTCGTTCTCCGAAGCACAATCGCCTCTGTTCCAACCAATCATGGGAAGTTAGCCCCAAATTGGGAAAGACCATATCAAGTCAGTCAAGTACTTTGGAACAGCACCTATCATCTTGCAGACATGGAAGGCAAAGTCCAACCTCGAGCATGGAACGCAGAATACCTTCGTCTATTTTACCAGTAGTTTTCAACATGATGTAACCCAACCCTGACGGCCATATTTTTAAATCAATGAAAGTGCCCCTTGGATTTTCTACATTTTTCCACCATTATCCTCACAATTAGAGAAAGGAAGCAGGATAGATCGAGCTCAAACTTAGATCGCGACCCATACGGCCAAAAGAGTTCACTAACTTGTGGACACATTTGGCCGAGGAAGGTAGCCTGAGCTCAACCTCAAATTGTGACCCATACGGCCGAAAGAGTTCAACAACCTGTGAACACATTTGGCCGAAGAGGGTAGACTGAGCTCAAACATAAAATGTGACTAATTAGGCCAAAAGAGTTCACCAACCTGTTAACACATTTGGCCGAGGAAGCTAGACCGAGCTCACACTTAAATTGTGACCCATCTAGCCAAAAGAGTTCACCAACATTTGGCCGAGGAGGGTAGAGATTATACAAACACAAGACCAAACAAGAAAAAAAATAGTCAAATATATTGACAGGAAAAACCACGACAACTCAAAAACTAGTTCAGTTGCATCAATTGCACAAGCTCCATATTTCTAAGAAGTCAGATACATATTCTCAAGATTCCCCATACAAAAAGATTCCAAGGAGCACATCTCCAAAATATAGATAAACAGTAAGGTTAATACATAACTTAAGCCGTGACCTTGGCTTCTTACAAAAAGAAAAAAGTTAAAGCATAGACAATGAGTCAATGCCCACCAGCCACGTCGCTGCTACTACCAGAGGCTCAATGATCAGGAGAGAGGCTAATACAGCCACCAGGAGTGATGGGAAGCCTAGTGATCAGAAAAATCCCGATCGGTGGAGTAGAAGGAGACCCCCCTGAGAGTCCACTTCTGTTATAGATGGAGAGGCGAGCAAAATTTTGCCATCAAAGACTTGCCCCAGTTGACAGTAGATCTCTTGATCATCCTCATCATATGGCTCTTCACTAATCTTCATAGGCTTCAGGAAATCGGCTTCAGAATAATCAATTCCAGGCACCCTCTCATCCACCTATTCTTTGAGGGTTTCAACTCCATATTGAAAGCTAGGTAGCGACTGCTTCCCAACAAACACCTTGAAGGTGGGAGACTTCTTGTAAACACGTACAGCACCAACAGCAAGGGACTTGGCTTTCTCGAAAGCCTCTTTGTACTTCGTGGCACGGGTACGAGAGACCTCAGCAACAGACCTTAATTTACCACAAATGAACTTCTCGTCATCCAGTGATTTCTTCAACCTCTCTACTTTAGGTCAGAAGCTGGAGTTTTCTACCATCAACAAGTCAAACTCTTGCTCCTTTGACTTAAGTCTAGACTGTGCACCATCCCTCTCCTCTTTCGCTCGGTGAAGCTTTTGATCAGTATTGGCAAGTTCACTAGCAGTCTTATGCAGACGTAGCTTGAGCTCCCCCATATGTGCAATAAGCTGTGGAACAATCAACAAAGGGAGTTAGCATAATGGATTAACCCATGGGAAAACAAGCATAAAAGATATACAACTTACCCCTAATGCTAACGTATCCACACCCGCTATCAAATTCGGTGAAGAAAGGCCATGGACCATCTCTTGGTCCCGTGGAAGCACGCACCCCCTCTTATAAGACCCGTATCAAACTAACCGGTCTTACCACCTTGTACCAGGTCTACCTATCATGGTCGAGCCAAATGGACCAAGTGCGTGAAGGAAATAGCAAGACCAGGTATTAAACTGACCCAAAAATAGTAAAATAGGGGGTAGGGTCGCATACCTAAATAGGTAGGGTCGATCCCACCTCATCAGGAAGTCAGACCCATGATTTTTAGTCCTAGGGTCGGACAACTGAGACCCTAGGGTCGACAGGATCTCCGACCCCCTCATCGACCCTAGGATCACCGACAGAAACCGTAAATAGAAAACTTTCCAAATTTCAAGGGGATTCTTTCCTAATCTCAATTGGACTTATTTTGGGAGGTTTTCCTCTATAAATAGGACGTCCCTTAGCCTCTTTCACTCCTTTTGAAACCCTAAAAGAAAGTGAGAGAAAGAAAAGAGAAGGAGAAGAGAAGGAAAGTTGGAGAAGAAGACTAAAGAGAAGAAATTCAGAGAAACCTCTGAATCTCAGCAAACCTCAGGTATGGATATGCTTTCCATGAATTGTTCAAGACCTTAGAATAGTTCATGAAGAAGGTATGATCTAGGAGAAACCCAAATCATCCATCCATGGGAAGTTTTCGATGAAATCCATGGAGGGAATTATGGTAGACAAAGTAAGAAAGTAACCTGGAGTATTAAGCCATAGAACAAGCATAGAAGGGACTGTGGAAGTAAGCCAAAGGACCCAAACTTGAAAGATTAAGTTGTAGAACAAAAAGGTCGACTCAAACCACGTGCGATCGCACGTAGGGTCGATTGGGAATCGACCCTACCAGACCACAGGATCGACCCCTAGCTCTCGGGAAGTCCAGGGAAGCTACAGTCGCACCTAGGGTCAATGGAACATCCGACCCTAGCATCGACCCTATACCCTGGGGTCGAATAAACCTGCGACCCTACCTGCGATCCATCCTGCGACCCTAGCTTTATAGCAAGCTTAAAACTGCCAGAATGAATTCTAAATAAAATCTATCGACTTGTTAGATTTTTCTATTCATATAAAGGTGATTCTTAGAGCTTGAAAGAGGATTTACACTCAAGCAAAGGTGAGGGAACAAAACCTAAACTAATTGGCTAATAATAAATTGTTTTTATTTCTTGAGTCCAATGCCATGACTAATTCTATGCGTGTATGCTTGTAATGTGCATTCAACATGTCATCCAATATTCTTGCTATTAATGTTCATGCATATTTAATTCTATTTTATTTATAACATGATAATGATGATGATGCTAGGAATAGGCATGTGAATGTATGTGTGTGGTTAGTGTGTTTGATGCGAGTGGAGTATCAGGGGGAGGACGTGATATTGTGGTGTGTCCTGGTCACCAGACTCTAGCTCTATCTCTACTCAAGTCTTGTCCACTAACATCATCGTATCGCCATTACCTTAGCATAACTATTACGTCGTAGGGTATCAGGGGAGGTAGTCTCGGACCGTGTAATCTTCGACTCTACCGGGGGGCCTTAGCTCTATCTCTATGGACGTATTGAAGGATACTAGGGTGAGGCCTTGGATACACTATTTGACATTAGGATTGGTTAGTTGCAAGCCCATTTTGCAAGCCCTCGCCAGCAGGGGCTTACGTGTTTGTATGGGTAGAGTATCAGGGGAAGTGTGATGCGGTGTGGTCCTAAGCACTTTAGCTCTATCTCTTTTCCATGGTGGGTGCATGTGGGACGACAATAAACGATATCTTTGGGTGGCTTCACACACTCATGTATAGAGGTGAGGCGACCACCGAACCATTTATGCCACATTGCAAACTTATATACCAGACCACAGATATGAATTGAATGCATGCATATGTTTATTACATTGTTTTGTTTGCTCACTGAGCCGTGATGTGTGCTCACCCTTTTCGAATTTGAATACTTTTAGTTGATGATGCAGGTACTACTGTGGAAAAATATATGAATGCTCCTGCATACGGGCACGTTGCTGCAATGGAAGCTGAAGATATAATGGAGACGGATGACTCCTCATGCGAGTGCAACTCATGCATTTTTTATTGGATTTTTATTTGAACTATTAAGGAAATGTAATTTGATATTTTATTTACTTATGTCTCGGTTGATACAACATAATTTGATATTTTATTTATGATTATCACAGTTAGATTCTCAGTTCATTTAATATTAAGACTTCCGCTATTGTGTATTTATTCTGATTATGGTTGTGGATGTTTATGGTTTAATTTAAAGGACACAGTCTATTAGAGATCCTGGTTGAACCATTGGTTTATTAACGGTTCATCACACCGTTCTGAAAGGTACGAAATTGGGGTGTGACAACTTGGTATCAGAGCTCTCAGGCCTTGTCTCTTAAACCAGAATGCTACCACTAAAGTTGTGAACTGAGATAGGATAAAATTTAAAAGTTGTAATAATAACACATTATAAGCACCTGTGTTGTTTGAGACAAAAATTGAAAGAGAATATTGCATCTATTAAATGAGAAACAAATTCATATATACTCAAAGGAAGAACAAATGTATATACACATATCTAAAGCAGAGTATAGTCCACAATCCGGACAGTTACTCAGTAGTACAAAAGAAAAATAAAAAAAATACATCAGGAAGCTGGAGGTGATGGGAGAGGCAGTGCCTCGTGGTCTTTGTCATAGTCCTCAGCATACACCCTAGTCAACCAGGCTATCTGAGTCTGGGTCTTCTGAAGACTAGCTGTGAGATCAGCCACCCGCCGATCAGTCACGCACTGAGCATCGAGAAGCTCTCCCACCCTCAGATCAGACTTGCGCTGAGCCTCTCTAATCTCACGCAGTATACCCATCATGTCATCAAAAGGTGGGTGCGAAGGACCAGCTGCATATGAAGTACCAGCTGCATGTGAAGGACCAGCTCCCGTAGTATGTGTAGGTGATGGAGGAGGTATGGAGTCCACATCCATGTACAAACGATCATCATCCCCAGCATCACCCTCATGAACCCCTGCTCCGGCGGCTGCTGCTGCTGCCTCAGCGTCAGCCATCTCCACCCAAGTACGCGAACGCACCAGAGCGTTCCTCTCATCGTCGCTGACCTGAGCATCCCACATGCCCATCTTACAGATGGCCTCCCAATCCAGAGGTGATGAGAAGGATTTCTCTTGAATACTCTCATCCACCAAATCAACACCCAGGCGGGTAAGCAGGGTAGTGATCAGGCGTCCATAAGTGTCACACCACAATTCCATACTATTCAGAATGGTGTGATGAACCGCTAGCAAACCAACGGTTCAATCAGGATCTTAGATAGACGATATCCGTTTTATCTAAACCTCATACATCCACATTCATAGTCAGAATAAATACACAATAGCGGAAGTCTTATAGTAAAATGAACTGAGAATCTACTGTGATATTAATATTTAAATAACAAATTATTCTATGTCAACTAAGCATAAATAAATATCAAATACATGTCTTTACTAAATCCAAATAATGAAAATAAAATCTAATCGAATACACATGAGTTGCACTCGCAAGAGGAGTCATGCGTATCCACTTCATCTTCAACTTTCATCGCCGCCATGTGCCCGTACACTGGAGCATTAACATAATCTTCGACGGTAGTACCTGCATCATCAACTAAAAATATTCGACGTCAAGGGGGTGAGCACACATCATGGCTTAGTGAGCAAACAAAACAATGCAACAATACATATGCATGCAATCAATTCATATCTTTGGTCTGGTTTAAAGTTTGCAATATGCAATAGAAAGGTTTGGGTGGTCAAAGGTTAACGTTTATTGACCCCTCCTCTATACACAAATATGTAACGTCGCCCGAAGGTAACGTTTATCGTCTACTCACAAGCACCCAATTCATGAACATTGTACAACAAAGGTTAACGTTTATTGATGTACTGTGCCATACCAACACGTAAGCCCCTGTTGGTGAGGGCTTGCAAATTAGGCTCGCAACTAACCAATCCTAATGCCAAATAGTGTATCTAAGGCCTCACCCCAGCATCCCTCAGAACGTCCATAGAGATAGAGCTAAGGCCCCCCAGTAGAGTTAGAGACTACAAGGACCAAGACCACCTCCCCGGATACTCTACGACGTAATAGTTCTGCTAAAGTAATGGCGATACAACGATGCTAATGCACAAGACTTGAGTTAGAGATAGAGCTAAAGTGCTGAGGCCCAACCTATGACACCCCCCCTGATACTCGCTCACATCAAGTACACCAACCACACACATACATTCACATGCCTATTCCTATCATCATCATCATTATCATGTTATAAACAATAAAGTAAATATGCATGAACAATAAATAGAAATATCGGATGACATGTTGAATGCACATTACAAGCATGTTCGCATAGAATCAAGCATAGCATTGGACTCAAGAAATAAAACAGTTTATTATTAACCAATTAGTTAAGAGTCTTGTTTCCTCACCTTAGCTTGCTAGTAGATCCTCTTTCAAGCTTTAAAATCACTTTTATATTGTTATTATATTGCTAGAAGACCTAACAAAGTCGATAAAATTTAATTAGAACTAATTCTGAATTTAAAAACCATGCTGTTAACTGGGGGTCAGAGCTAGGGTCTGAGTTATGATCGACCCTAGGTGCGACCACCCCTATTCTGGGCTTCCCAAACACTGGGGGTCGATGCTCAGGGTCTGGTAGGGTCGATTGGTCATCGACCCCCCATGCAACCCCCTGTGGGTTTTGTCGATTTTTCTTCCTTCATCCCATTCTTCGTGTTTGGGGTCCTATGGCTTGCTCCTACAGTCCATTCCACACATGTTCTATGGCCTAGAACCATGATTCATTCACCTATATGGCTTTCATGATTTCCCCCACGGTTTTTCATGAAAACCTAACCATGGGTTGATGGTTTGGGTTTCTCTGAGATCATACCCTCTTCATTATCTACTCTAAGGTCTTTAGAAACTCATGGAAATAGTATCCATACCTAAGAAGATTACTCCTTCTCTGCAACTCTTCTCCTTTTGCTTTCTTCTCTTCTTTCCTTCTCTTCTTCTTCTCTTCCTTCTCTTCTCTTTCTCTCAATTCAATTAGGGTTCTAAAAGGAGTGAAAGAGGCTTAAGAACGTCCTATTTATAGAGTAGAAACTTCTAAAATAAGTCTCATTGAGATTAGGAAGGAATCCCATTGAAATTAGGAAAGTTTCCTAATTTCTATTTTTACGGAGTACTGGGGGTCGATAGGGGGGTCGGAGATCCCGTCGACCCCTGGTCCTTAAAATGTCCGAGCCCCATATAAAACTGGGGGTCTTACTTCTATACTGGGGGGTCCGACCCTCCCTTGCTGGGTATGTGACCTTCCCCTTATTTAAGTGTTTTTGGGTCAGTTTAATACCTGGGATCGTGATCTCCTTCACGCACTTGGTCCATTTGGCTCATCCATGATGGGTAGACCTGGTTCAAGGTGGTAAGACTGGGTTAGTTTGATACGGGTCTTACAACTCCCCCTACTTATAAAAAATTTCGTCCCTGAAATTGTTCATACCTTCAGAGTCAAATAAATGAGGGTATTGCTTTCACATAGCATTTTCTTCTTCCCATGTAATTTCTTCCATGTCTCTACTTCTCCAAGTAACCTTAACATAATAGATATCTTGATTGCGTAGTCGTTGAACCTTTCGGCTGGTGATTTCAGTTGGTGTTACTTCAAAGGTCAAATTATCAGTCAAATCAGGTAGATCTATCGTCAGAACGTGCGTTGGATCCTTGACATACTTCTTCAATAAGGAAATATGAAATACATCATGCACACTTGACATAGATGGTGGTAGTGCTAACTGGTAAGCCACTTTCCCACGCTTAGCTAAAATCTCATATGGTTCGACATATCTTGGACTTAGTTTCTCTTTTTGTCTGAACTGTTTCAGACCTCGCATAGGCGATACCTTCAAGAATACTTTATCACCCACGACGAACTCAAGATCTCTGCTTCGAGTATCTGCATATTGCTTCTGACGATTCTGGGCTGTTCTCACTCTTTCCTTGATAATGTCGACCACTCGACAAGTCTCCTCAATAAATTCTGGTCCAATGATACTACGCTCCCCAACTTCATTCCAAAACAACGGAGTTTGACACTTTCTGCCATACAATGATTCATAGGGTGACATCTGTATGGTAGCCTGATAGCTATTGTTATAAGCGAACTCGATCAGTGGTAACTTTTCATCCCATGATCCTTTAAAATCAATTACACATGCTCATAGCATATCTTCTAGAATCTGAATTGTACGCTCTGATTGTCCATCTGTCTATGGATGGAATGCAGTACTAAACTTCAATGTTGTACCCATAGCCTTTTGTAATCCTTTCCAAAACTTGGAAGTAAATTGTGGATCTCTATCGGACACAATGCTCTTTGGTACACCGTGTAATCGAACAATATTATCCACATACAACTTTGCTGACCTTTCTAGTGTATACTGAGGTCATATCGGTATAAAGCGAGCTGTTTTGGTCAGGCGGTCTACAATTACCCAAACTACGTCAACTACTCGAGGAGTCAATGGTAACCCTGTAACGAAGTCCATAGTGATGCAGTCTCATTTCCATGCTGGTTCCGGTAACGGCTGTAACAGTCCTACGGGTCTTTGTCATTCAGCCTTTACTTTCTAACAATTTAGGCATTGAGACACGAACTTAGCTACGTCTGCTTTCATTCCTCTCCACCAATATAATTTCTTTAGATCATGATATATTTTTGTACTTCCCGGGTGTATCGAATAGATGGTGGTATGGGCTTCTTTCATCAGTCGGTGTCTAATGTCCACACTTTCTGTTTCGGGTACACATATTCTTCCTTTGTACTTCAATACCTTCTCTTCGTCCAAGGTAAACTCAGGGTTAGTTCTACCTTTTTCGATGTCTTCTTGTACCGTTCTCAGGTAAGGGTTTGATTTGATAGCTGTCTTCACTTCATCAATTATATCCGGTATAATCTTCAATGCAGCGAACATATTGGAAAATCGATGAATGAACCCTTGGTTGGCTGATCCATCCATTGTATCTATCACATACTGCTCATTGCCGTGATTGAATACCGTTCCAGTAGTACACATTGCTGCAGTTGTGCTAACCTCACCTTGAGATTTTATCATTGCCTTTCTACTCAACGCATCCGCTACTACATTAGCTTTCCCCGGATGATACTGGATAACACAATCATAGTCTTTCAATAGTTCCAGCCATCTTCTTTGTTTCATATTCAACTCCTTTTGATTAAATAAATAAGTAAGACTTTTATGGTCCAATTTAATCTGGAACTTCTAACCGTATAGGTAATGTCTCCATATCTTGACAGCATGTACTACTACCGCTAACTCCAAATCATGAGTAGAATAATTTTTCTCATGTGTCTTTAACTGTCTTGAGGCATAAGCAATTACTTATTCTCCTTGCATAAGCACACATCCTAATCCCAGTCCTGACGCATCAGTGTATAGGGTAAATGGCTGTCCGGGAACAGGAATAGTCAAAAGCAGAGAGGATATCAATCTGGTCTTTATGGTTTGGAAGCTCTTCTCGCATTTATCCGTCCACATAAAATTTTCACCTTTCTTAGTCAAACTGGTGAGAGGTACGGCAATCCAGGAATAGTCTTCCACAAATCACCGATAATAACCAACGAGACCCAGAAAACTTCTAATTTCTGCAACGCCCTTTGGTGCTTCCCACTTTACAATAGCCTCGATCTTGCTGGGATCCACTTTGATTCCTTCAGTGGATACTACATGGCCTATGAAGGCAACTTCACTTAGCCAAATCTCACATTTGGTAAATTTGGCATATAGCTTCTCTTTCCTTAAACGCTGTAGAGTGGCGTTTAGATTCTTAATATAGGTTTCCTTGTCCTTGGAATATACCAATATATCATCAATAAATACAATAACTGACGTATCCAACATATCATAGAAAACCCGGTTCATAAGTTCCATGAAAGTTGCTGGTGCGTTTGTTAATCCAAAAGACATGACCAAGAATTCATAATGTCCATACCTGGTCCTGAAAGCTGTCTTAGGAATATCACCTTCTTTAATCTTCAACTGATATTATCCTGACCGAAGATCGATCTTAGAAAATACTTTTGCTCCTTGCAACTGATCGAACAAGTCATCGATCCGAGGTAGTGGATATCGATTCTTGATTGTCAGTTTGTACAGCTCCCGATAGTCGATACATAATCGCACTCTACCGTCCTTCTTCTTTACGAATAATACTGGCGCTCCCCATGGTGATATACTGGGTCGAATATAACCCTTGTCCAGTAGTTCTTGTAGTTGTACTTTCAATTCCTTTAGTTCAGTAGGAGCCATTCGATAAGGTGTTTTTGATACTGGTGCGGCTCCAGGTATAAGATCTATCACAAACTCTGTGGCTCGGTCGGGGGGTAATCCTGGTAGTTCCTCAGGAAATACGTCGGGGTAGTCCTGCACGACATCAATATCTTCCATCTGTGGTGCTTCTTTGGTGAGGTCGACCAGTGATACTAGATATCCGACTGCTCCCCTCTCAAGGCACTTCTTAGCCTTTAGTGCTGAGAGTATGAGCTTGCGTTTACGGGAAGTTTGGTTCCTGCAAAACTGAATTCTGCTCCTTCTTTGTCTTTAAATGTTAGCTTCTTTTCGGCGCATAATAGGTTCACAGAATGCCGAGCTAACCAGTCCATTCCCAAGATGACGTCAAAGTCTGCCATCCCAAGTTGGATCAAGGTTGCATCTAAGGTTTTCTCGTCAATGAGAACTGGACATGGCCCATAACCTTTTTCTAATTCCACTTTTAACCCCATCGGTGACCGTACAAGTAGTTTGTAGTCTAATGTTTTGATGGATAAATTCAGCTTCTTTCCAAATGACACAGATATAAAAGAATGAGTAGCTCCTGAGTCGAAGAGTACTCTGGCGGGTATGTCATTTATGGGTACGATACCTGTGATTTATTTTAACTTAGTCTACATGCTCACACAATGTAATACAATTAAAAGGTTTCAGTCATACCTGTGACCACATCGGGTGATGCGGCAGCATCCTCGGATGTAACAGCATAAATTCGTCCTTGATGTAGCTGCTTCCTGGGCTTGGGACACTCCCTTGCCATATGCCCCGCTTGGTTGCAGTTAAAACATTTTGGGCCTTCAGTATTTGGCTTTGGCTGATGTTGGGCTACTGGGGTAGTCTTGGTTGCAGTAGTAAAGCCTTGAGCACGGAAGGGTTTGAATGTCTTATTATTCCCTCCGTTATAAGCATTTTCAGCTGGCCTTTTCATACCTCTGTTCTGCGTAAAATAGCTCTCCTTTTGGCTCGATTCTATAACTCAAGCAATTCACACAGCTTCATTATATATTTTCTTTTCCAAACCTAGAACATGCTCTCTGATGCTCCCTCTAAGTCCCGTAACAAACCTACGGGTCTTAGTGTCTTCTTCTTGCATGCTGAGTGGTGCAAAGAAAAACAGCTCCTCAAAACACTGTTGATATGCATCCACAGACATTTGTCCTTGATATAAACTCAAGAACTCCTTCTCCATAGAATCTTTGAAGCTTCGGGGAAAGTACTTCTCGAAGAAAGCTTCTTTATATATAGCCCAGGTCAATAGGGCGTGCTTGGTCAACAGGTAGGCCCTGGTAGATTTCCACCAATGATGTGCATCACCTTTTAGCATGAAGGTGGCACATAATACCTTCTCTTCTTCTGTAATAGTCATCATCAGAAAAATTTTCTCCATTTCGTCGATCCAGTGTGCCGGCCAGAGCAGATCAGACGGTTTTCCGCTAAACTCCTTGGGCTTCATCTTTAAGAATCGCTCCACCAGTCGGGAGTGGTCCATTTGATTCTGAGGGTATGCCCCAAACATAGGTTGTGGATACTGGTAATTAACTTGAACTGCTTCAGGACCTAGTACTGGAATCTGTGCAGCTGGTGGTTGAGGTGTTTGAGGTGCTGGGTGGTTACCCACCGGTGCTGCACTTGTTTGTCCAGTCGGCATTGGTGTAGCATGTGCTGCCTGAAACATAATTCCCATTGCTGCTTGCATTTGAGCCTATGCTCGTTGCATTTGCTACAGCTGTTGCGCTAGGTTCATAACCACGGTTGTCAGCTCCGGTGGTGGAGGTGGCAAATATTTAGGATTTGCCTGACCCTGGTTTACTGGTGGTGCAATCTGCGGATTATCCTGTGCATATATATTTTCTTGACTGGCTTCCTCCACGGGTGGTGGTGGTGGAACTGCGTTTTGGCTTTACCTGGTTACTCTACGCCCAGCCATGTTTTTCTTCTGAAAATGGTGAAGCCTGAAAATCATTAAAATACGTGAGGGAATCATTTATACTTCATGTAGATACGCTAACCGATGTTATTTTCTAAATATTTAGATCATTCTGGGAAAAATACAGTCTTTTCTATGCAGGGTCGATGGTGGGGGTCGATGGTATGTTCAACCCTCAGTGTCCGACCCTGGGAAATCACTTATTTTTCCCTAGAGCCGGGGGTCGATATGGGGGTCGATGGGTGTCCGATGGTCCTGGTCGAATTCTCTGACCCCCGGACCAAAAATTAGATTTTTAAGGTCCGATTCTGAGTTCATTTTCCATTCTTCCTCCTCCGTTTCGAATCATCTCTTTCCCCTGAGTTGCTACCCTGAGTTGCTACAGTGCCAACTCTGCTACATTGGTCATTTGGGTTCCTTGTTTCGACGTCTACACCTTCCCTACAGATATGTATCGTACCTTTACCTGTTTTTAGGTTCTCTTTTCTAGGTTTTTACCCGTATATCTCGTTTTCTTCAAATTAAACTTTTTCCAATCGTAAAAATTCGATTTTTATTGGGGGCTTTTGTTATTGGTGACTCGAGGAACGAAAGCCCTCAAAAATATTTGGGTTTCATCGGTTGGTTATCGAGAAACTCGAATTTTGCTCTTTTTGCCCTAATTTGTCAAAAAAATTTATTTCTCGCAATTTCTTCAAATTGGATTCCATTAGTTAGGATTTCATGCTATGTGAGTGTTGCATATGTTAAAACCTATGTAAGTCCTCCTGCCCACATGTATGGGTGAAAAGTGAGGCTTTTGGCCAACTTACGTCATTATAATGTCCAAATTTTGGATTTTTCTACCCTACTAATATATTATGTATTTTTCTTTCTTATTTGCAGATACCATGGCTCGTACCAAAGTACCCAGAGTTCGCGATCCTCTTCGTTTCCGTTCCAACGAAGCCGAGGCACAGTATGCCCACTACGCTCGCAAGAAAGTAGAGGGAGGTCGTAAGGTGAACTTGGCTGAGTTAGCCCTGTTTAATGTGGAGAGAGCATTTGGTGATATGGGATGGTTCCCTGTCATCACTTACGACGCGTGTACCCATCCAGATTTGGTACGCCAGTTCTATTGTAACCTCCAGGTGGTGGGGGATTACAATTATGTTGAGAGGGGTGATGAGCTGCACATCACGAGTTACGTCAAGGGGGTTGACATCTCATTCGATTATCGGCAGTTGGCCGACCTACTGGGCATTTCCTATGCTGGCCCCATGGTTTTCTTTGCCCCTGGAGAGCCCCAGTTCTTCTCTCTTCAGATGAGGAGCGAGATCGATAGTCAGCTCATCCGACCTGATTGCTGGCAGATGAGAGCGTGCTATCTGCGTTCTGATCTACGGGTATACTGCAAGATCATTCAACATAACCTGATACCGTAGAGTGGTCATTACGAGAGGGTCTTCCTGCTGACCCAATATCTCCTATACTGTATATGCACTAGGCAACCCGTCTGCCTTCTATACATCATTATGCGTACTATGATCAGTGCCACGTTGCCCAGTCACACCGACAACCTTCCTTACGGACGCATGATCACTACCTTGCTTACCCGCCTGGGGGTTGACTTAGTGGATGAGAAGATTTAGGAGAAGTCCTTCTCATCGCCTCTAGATTGGGAGGCTATTTGCAAGATGGGCATGCTGGATGCTCAGGTCAGTGATGAGGAGAGGAACGCGATGGTGTGCCCTCGCACTCACGTAGAGATAGCTGACGCTGAGGCAGCAGCAGCAGCCGCTGGAGTTCATAGGGAGCCTGCTGATGATGATGGCCGTCTGTACATGGATGTGGACTCCATACCACCTCCTTCACCTACACATGCTGCTGGAGCTAGTACTTCTTACGCGGCTGGTCCTTCACATGCGACTGGTCCTTCACACCCACCTTCTGATATGATGGGGATATTGCATGAGATCAGAGAGGCTCAGCGCAGATCTGATCTGAGGATGGGGGAGTTACTAGATGCTCAGCGTGTGAGAGTGGATGAGCTACTAGACGCCCAGCGCATATCAGACATGAGGATGGGAGAGCTCATAGATGCTCAGCGCCGATCAGATATGCGGATGGAGGAGCTTTTGGGTGCTCAGCGTGGGACTGATCAGTAGGTAGCTGATCTTACAGCTAGTCTTCAGACGACCCAGACTCAGATAGCCTGGTTGACTAGAGTCTACGCTGAGGATTATGACAGAGATCGTGAGGCACCGCCTCCTCCTTCACCTCCAGCTTCATGATTGTATTTATTTCCTTTCATTGTACTACAGAGTAACTGTCCGGGTTGTGGACTGTACTCTGCTTTAGCTATTTATATACGTTTGTTTCTCTCTCATTGTATTTAATATTGTTCCCCCTTTAATAGATGCATTATTCTCTTTTCAAATTTGGTCTCAAATATCACTTGTGCTTAGAGTGTGTTAATATTACAGTTTTTACTTTTATCCTATCTCAGTTCATAATTCGACGTGAAGGTATACTAGGTTAGCGGACACGACCTGAGATGCTCTGATACCAAGTTGTCACACCCCAATTCCGTACTAATCAGAATGGTGTGATGAACCGCTAGCAATCCAATGGTTCAACCAGGATCTCGGACAGACGATATCCGTTTTATCTAAACCTCATACATCCACATTCATAATCAGAATAAATACATAATAGCAGAAGTCTTATAGTAAAATGAACTGAGAATCTACTGTGATATTAATATTTAAATAGCAAATTATTTTATGTCAACTAAGACATAAATAAATATCAAATACATGTCTTTACTAAATCCAAATAATGAAAATAAAATCTAATCGAATACACATGAGTTATACTCACAAGAGGAGTCATGTGTATCCACTTCATCTTCAACTTCCATCGTCGCCATGTGCCCGTACACTGGAGCATTGACATAATCTTCGACGGTAGTACCTGCATCATCAACTAAAAATATTCGACGTCGAGCGGGTGAGCACACATCATGGCTCAGTGAGCAAACAAAACAATGCAACAATACATATGCATGCAATCAATTCATATCTTTGGTCTGGTTTAAAGTTTGCAATATGCAATAAAAAGGTTTGGGTGGTCAAAGGTTAACGTTTATTGATCCCTCTCCTATACACAAGTGTGTGACGCCGCCCGAAGGTAACATTTATCGTCGACTCACAAGCACCCAATTCATGAACATTGTACAACAAAGGTTAATGTTTATTGTTGTACAGTGTCATACCAACGCGTAAGCCCTTGTTGGCGAGGGCTTGCAAACTGGGCTCGCAACTAACCAATCCTAATGCCAAACAGTGTATCCAAGGCCTCACCCCAGCATCCCTCAGAACGTCCATAGAGATAGAGCTAAGGCCCCCCAGTAGAGTTAGAGACTACAAGGACCAAGACCACCTCCCCTGATACTCTACGACGTAATAGTTCTGCTAAAGTAATGGCGATACGATGATGCTAATGCACAAGACTTGAGTTAGAGATAGAGCTAAAGTGTTGAGGCCCAGCCTATGACACCCCCCCTGATACTCGCTCGCAACAAGTACACCAACCACTCACATACATTCACATGTCTATTCTTATCATCATCATCATTATCATGTTATAAACAATAAAGTAAATATGCATGAACAATAAATAGAAATATCGGATGACATGTTGAATGCACATTACAAGCATGTTCGCATAGAATCAAGCATAGCATTGGACTCAAGAAATAAAACAGTTTATTATTAACCAATTAGTTAAGAGTCTTGTTTCCTCACCTTAGCTTGCTAGTAGATCCTCTTTCAAGCTTTAAAATCATTTTTATATTGTTATTATATTGCTAGAAGACCTAACAAAGTCGATAAAATTTAATTAGAACTAATTCTGAATTTAAAAATCATGCTGTTAACTGGGGGTCAGAGCTAGGGTCTGAGTTATGATCGACCCTGGGTGTGACCACCCCTATTCTGGGCTTCCCAAACACTGGGGGTCGATGCTCAGGGTCTGGTAGGGTCGATTGGTCATCGACCCCCCATGCAACCCCCTGTGGGTTTTGTCGATTTTTCTTCCTTCATCCCATTCTTCGTGTTTGGGGTCCTATGGCTTGCTTCTACAGTCCATTCCACACATGTTCTATGGCCTAGAACCATGATTCATTCACCTATATGGCTTTCATGATTTCCCCCACGGTTTTTCATGAAAACCTAACCATGGGTTGATGGTTTGGGTTTCTCTGAGATCATACCCTCTTCATTATCTACTCTAAGGTCTTTAGAAACTCATGGAAATAGTATCCATACCTAAGAAGATTACTCCTTCTCTGCAGTTCTTCTCTTTTTGCTTTCTTCTCTTCTTTCCTTCTCTTCTTTTTCTCTTCCTTCTCTTCTCTTTCTCTCAATTCAATTAGGGTTCTAAAAGGAGTGAAAGAGGCTTAGGGACGTCCTATTTATAGAGTAGAAACTTCTAAAATAAGTCCCATTGAGATTAGGAAGGAATCCCATTGAAATTAGGAAAGTTTCCTAATTTATGTTTTTACCGAGTACCGGGGGTCGATAGGGGGGGTCAGAGATCCCGTCGACCCCTGGTCCTTAAAATGTCCAACCCCCCATATAAAACTGGGGGTCTGACTTCTATACTGGGGGGGTCCGACCCTCCCTTGCTGGGTATGCAACCCTCCCCTTATTTAAGTATTTTTGGGTTAGTTTAATACCTGGGATCGTGATCTCCTTCACGCACTTAGTCCATTTGGCTCAACCATGATGGGTAGACCTGGTTCAAGGTGGTAAGACCGGGTTAGTTTGATACGGGTCTTACAATAAGGCAGGTTGCCAACCTGACCGGGCAGTGTGGCACTGATCATCATCCGCATAATAATATAAGGGAGGCAGACAGGCTGCCTAGTGCAGATACAGTAGAGTAAGAACTGGGTCAATTGGGAGATCCTCTCGTAGTGCCCACTCTGAGGTATCAGGTTGTGCTGAATGATCTTACAGTACACCCGAGGCTCTAGACGTAGGTAGATCGCTTTCATCTCCTAGCGATCATCTCTGATAAGCTGACGGTCTATCTCAGCCCTCATGTCCAAGGAAAAGAACTGGGGCTCTCTGGGAGCACAGTACACCAAGGCACCGTCGTATGAAATGCCCAAAAGGTCCGCTAACTATCGATAATCAAAGGAAACCTCTACTCCCTTGGCGTAGCTCGTGATCCTGAGCTCTGTACCCCTCTCAGTATCATTGTGACCTCCCACCACCTGGAGATTACAATAAAACTGTCTCACCAAATCTTGACGGGTACAGGATTTGTAGGTGATCACTGGAAGCCAACCCATGTCACCGAAGGCTCTCTCTACATCGAACAAGGCTAGGCTAGCCAAGTCCACACGACGACCTCCCTCTACCTTCTTACGAGCGTAGCGGGCATACTGTGCCTCGGCCTCGTTAGAAAGGAAGCAGACTGGGTCATGAAACCTAGGTATTTTTGTACGAGCCATATTATCTGCAACAATAAAGAAAAACAGATAATGGCTTAGTAAAGATGAAAAACTCAAAAATTTCGACATTATAATGACATAAATTGGTCAAAAGCCTCACTTTTCACCCATACCCGTGGGCAGGAGGAATTATATAGATTCTAAACGATCCTGTAAGACTCATACAGTTGGAAATTTTATTTAAGGAGATTGAATTTGAAGAAATTTCAAGAAATTCAAAAATCTAGACAAATTATGGCAAAAAGGGGAAATTTCAAGTTTCTCGATAACCAACCGATGAAACTCACATATATTTTAGGGCTTTGGTCCATTGAGTCATCAACAACAAAAGCCCCCAATAAAATCAAATTTTTACGGTTGAAAAAAGTTTAATTTGAAGAAAATGATATAAACGAGCAAAAACCTAGTTAAGAAACCCTAAAAACATGAAACCGTAGAGAACATACCTGTAGAGGAGGAGTAGACGTCGAAAAGAGAAGCAAAAATCACCAATGGGTCGGAGTTGTCATTGTAGCAACTCAGAGGAACGAGCCGAGTCGGAAAGGAGGAGAAGGAATGAGAAATGGATCCAAAAATCGGGATTAAAAACCTGATTTCAGTCCTAGGGTCGGATATTTTGACCAAAACATTCGACCCTACCTCCGACCCCCTCATCGACCCTAGCCTCTTGGTGATCTGACAGAGAACTAGGGGTCGAACCTAGGGTCCATCGACCCTGCCATCGACCCTAGGCTCTCGGTAAGTAACAGTGATTCTCAGGGTCGCATACCCTAGGGTCGAACATCCATCGACCCTACCATCGACCCTACAATGGAAAATACAGTATTTTTTACAGAATGATCTGAAAAATTTGAAAATATCATTGACTAGTGGATTTAAATATGAGAATGAAGTATATGATGATTGCCTCACGTATTCTATGACTTTCAGGCATTACCACTACCAGAGCAGATAATGGCTGGACGCAGAGTGACCAGACAAAGTCGTAACTCTATTCCACCACCACCACCTGTGGAGGAAGACAGCCATATACATCCTGAAACACAGGAGAATCCGAACACGGCACCGTCCGTAGTTAATGGGCAGACAAATCATACAAATCTGTCAGCTCCACCTACAGACCTGGCTACAGCCGTAATGAGTTTGGCACAACAGCTGCAGCAAATACAATAGGTACAAGCTACTATGCAAGCTGTCATAGGCATGGCTTTTCTAGCTGCACAGATGACACCGATGCTAGCAGGGCAGGCAAGCATGGTACCAGGGGGAAGTAACACAGTACCCCACGCACCTCAGACTCCCATCATGCAGGCTCAAGTACAAAACCCTGAAGTAGCTCCAGGTGGATATCAATACCAACCACCTATGTATGGGGCTTATGTTCCTCATCAACTAGACCACTCCAGACTAGTTGAGCATTTTCTGAAGATGAAGCCCAAGGAGTATAGTGGTAAGCCAGCTGATCCGTTATGGCCAGCACACTGGATCGATGAGATGGAAAGAAATTTCACGATGATGACAGTGAATGAAGAGGAGAAAGTATTGTGTGCAACGTTTATGCTAAAAGGCGATGCAGACCACTGGTGGAAGTCCACACGGACGTATCTGTTGACAAAGCACGCCCAACTAACCTGGGATATATATAAGGAGGCATTCTTTGAGAAGTATTTTCCTAGGAGTTTCAGAGATTTTATGGAGAAAGAGTTCCTGAGTTTGTATCAGGGACAGATGACTGTCGATGCATATCAACAGCGTTATGAGGAGCTGTTCTTCTTTGCACCAATCAGTATGCAAGCGGAAGATACAAAGATCCGAAGGTTCGTCATGGGACTTAGGGGAAGCATACGTAAACATGTTTTGGGACTTGAGAAGAAAATCTACAATGAAGCTATACAAATTGCTCGAGTGATAAAGTCGAGCCAGAAAGAGTGCTACTTTGCTCAAAATAGAGGGATAAAAAGGCCTAATGGGAATTCTTATAACGGAGGGAACACCAAGACATTCAAACCCTTCTGTACTCAAGGCTTCAATGCTGCAGCCAAGACCACTTCAGCAGCCCCACCGCAACCAAAGCAAAATGGTGAAGGAATAAAATGCTTTAACTGCAATCAATTGGGACATATTGCAAGGGAATGTCCTAAGCCCAAGAAGCAACTACAACAAGGAAGAGTTTATGCTGTTACATCTGAGGATGTTGTCACATCGCCTGATGTGGTCACAGGTATGACCTGAACCTTGTCATTTTGTGTTACATTGTGTGAGCATGTAGACTAAATGAAAACAAATCACAGGTATCGTACCTATTAATGGCATTCCCGCCAGAGTACTCTTTGATTCAGGAGCTACTCATTCTTTTATATCTGTGTCATTTGGAAAGAAGCTAAATTTACCCCTCAAATCCTTAGACTACAAATTGCTTGTACGATCGCCTATGGGATTAGAAGTGGAATTAGAAAAAGGTTATGGACCATGTCTAGTTCTTATTGACGAGAAAACTCTAGATGCAACCATGATTTAACTTGAGATGGTAGACTTTGACGTCATCTTGGGAATGGACTGGTTAGCTCGCATTCTGTAAACCTATTATGTGCCGAAAAGAAGCTGACATTTAAAGACAAGGAAGGAGCAGAGTTCATTTTTGAGGGAACCAAACTTCCCCGTAAACGAAAGCTCATACTCTCTGCATTAAAGGCTAGGAAGTGCCTTGAGAAAGGAGCAGTTGGGTATCTAGTATCTGTGGTCGATCTTACCAAGGAAGCACCACGAATGGAAGATATTGATGTCGTGCGTGACTTTTCAGATGTATTTCCTGAAGAACTACTAGGACTACCACCCGACCGAGCTACAGAGTTTGTTACAGATCTGATACTCGGAGCCGCACCAATATCTAAAGCACCTAATTGAATGGCTCCTACTGAACTGAAGGAATTAAAAGTACAACTACAAGAACTACTAGACAAGGATTACATCCGACCTAGCATATCACCATGGGGAGCGCCAGTATTATTCGTAAAGAAGAAGGATGGTAGTGTTCGATTGTGTATAGACTACCGGGAACTAAATAAACTGACAATCAAGAATCGATATCCATTGCCTCGGATCGATGACTTGTTCGATCAATTGCAAGGTGCCAAGGTGTTCTCCAAAATCGATCTTCGATCAGGCTACCATCAGTTGAAGATCAAAGACGGTGATATTCCCAAAACAGCATTCAGGATCAGATATGGACATTATGAATTTTTGATCATGTCTTTTAGATTGACAAACGTACCAGCAACCTTTATGGAACTTATGAACCGGGTATTCCACGATATGTTGGATATGTCGGTTATTGTATTTGATGATATATTGGTCTACTCCAAGGACAAGAAAACTCATATTAAGAATCTAAACGCCGCTCTGCAGCGATTACGGAAAGAGAGCTTTACGCCAAATTTACAAAGTATGAGTTTTGGCTAAAGGAAGTCGCTTTTCTTGGCCATGTTGTATCTGCTGAAGGAATTAAATTGGATCCTAGCAAGATCGAAGCTATTGTGAAGCGGGAAGCACCAAAGAGCATTGCAAAAATTAGAAATTTCTTAGGTCTAGTTGGTTATTATCGACGATTTGTGGAAGACTATTCTCAAATTGTCGTACCTCTCACCAGTTTGACTAAGAAGGGTGAAAAGTTTGTTTGGACTGAGAAATACGATAAGAGTTTCCAAACATTGAAGGCTAGATTGATATCTGCTCCAATCTTGATCATTCTGATTCCAGGACAGGCATTTATTTTGTACACTGATGCGTCAGGATTGAGATTAGGATGTGTACTTATGCAAGGAGAACAAGTAATTGCTTATGCCTCAAGACAATTGAAGATAGATGAGAAGAACTATCCCACTCATGATTTGGAATTAGCGGCAGTAGTACATGCTATCAAGATATGAAGACATTACTTGTACGGAGAGAAATTTCAGATTAAATCAGATCATAAGAGTCTTACTTATCTCTTTAATCAGAAGGAGTTGAATATGAGACAAAGAAGATGGCTAGAACTATTGAAAGATTATGATTGTGATATCAGTATCATCTGGGAAAAGCTAATGTGGTTGCTGACGCGCTGAGTAGAAAGGAAATGATAAAATCTCAAGGAGAGGTTAACATAACTGCCGCAATGTATAGTACCGAAAAAGTGTTCAATTACGGTAATGAGCAGTTTGTGATAGATGTACCGGGTGAATCAACCAACCAAGGGTTTATTCATCGATTTTTAAATATGTTTGCCACATTGAGGATTGTACCTGATATACTTGATGAAGTGAAAACAGCTATTAAATCAGACCCTTATCTAAGAACGGTATAAGAGGACATTGAAAAAGGTAAGACTATTCCTGAGTTTGCCTTGGACAATGAAAAGGTACTGAAGTACAAAGGAAGAATATGTGTACCTGAAACAGGAAGTTTGGACATTAGACACCGACTAATGAAGGAAGCCCATACCACCGCCTATTCGATACATCTTAGAAGTACAAAAATGTATCATGATCTAAAGAAATTATATTGGTGGAGAGGAATGAAAGCAGATGTAGCTAAGTTCGTGTCTCAATGCTTAAACTGTCAGAAGGTGAAGGCTGAACGACAAAGACATGTAGGACTATTACAGTCGTTACCGAAACCAGCATTGAAATGGGACTGCATCACTATGGACTTCGTCACAGGGTTACCATTGACTCCCCGAGTAGTTGATGTAGTTTGAGTGATTATAGACCGCTTGACTAAAACAGCTCGATTTATAGCTATACGACCTCAGTATACACTAGATAGGTTAGCTAAGTTGTATGTGGATAATATTGTCAGATTACACGGTGTACCTGAAAGCATTGTGTCCGACAGAGATCCACGATGTACTTCAAAATTTTGGGAAGGATTGCAAAAGGCTATGGGTACAACATTGAAGTTTAGTACTGCATTCCATCCTCAGACAGACGGACAATCGGAGCGTACCATTCAGATTCTAGAAGACATACTCCGAGCCTGTGTAAATGATTTTAAAGAATCATAGGATGAGAAGTTACCACTGATTGAGTTCGCTTATAACAATAGCTATCAGGCTACTATACAGATGTCACCCTATGAAGCATTGTATGGCAGGAAGTGTCGAACTCCTTTGTTTTGGAATGAAGTTGGAGAACGTAGTATTGTTGGACCAGAATTTATTGAAGAGACATGTCGAGTAGTCGACATTATCAAGGAAAGAGTAAGAACGGCTCAGAATCGTCAGAAGCAATATGCAGATACTAGACGCCGAGACCTTGAATTTGCCGTAGGTGATAAGGTATTTCTCAAAGTGTCACCTATGCGTGGTTTGAAACGGTTCGAACAGAAAGGGAAACTAAGTCTGAGATACGTCGGACCATATAAGATGCTAGCTAAACGTGGAAAAGTGGCTTACCAGTTAGCACTACCACCATCTATGTCAAGTGTGCATGACGTATTTCATATCTCCTTATTGAAGAAGTATGTCAGATATCCAACGCACGTTTTAATAGTAGATCTACCTGATTTGATTGATGATTTGACATTTGAAGTAGCACCAACTGAAATCACAAGCCGAAAGGCTTAACGACTACGCAGCCGTGACATTTATTATGTTAAGGTCACCTGGAGAAGCAGAGATATAGAAGAAATCACATGGGAAGAAGAGAATGCTATGTGAAAGTAATACCCTCATCTATTCGACTCGGAAGGTATGTACAAATTTCAAGGACAAAATTTTTATAAGCAGGGGGGAGTTGTAAGACCCGTATCAAACTAACCGGTCTTACCACCTTGTACCAGGTCTACCTATCATGGTCGAGCCAAATGGACCAAGTGCGTGAAGGAAATAGCAAGACCAGGTATTAAACTGACCCAAAAATAGTAAAATAGGGGGTAGGGTCACATACCTAAACAGGTAGGGTCGATCCCACCTCATCAGGAAGTCAGACCCATGATTTTTAGTCCTAGGGTCGACGGGATCTCCGACCCCCTCATCGACCCTAGGATCACCGACAGAAACCGTAAATAGAAAGCTTTCCAAATTTCAAGGGGATTCTTTTCTAATATCAATGGGACATATTTTGGGAGGTTTTCCTCTATAAATAGGATGTCCCTTAGCCTCTTTCACTCCTTTTGAAACCCTAAAAGAAAGTGAGAGAAAGAGAAGAGAAGGATAAGAGAAGGAAGGTTAGAGAAGAAGACTAAAGAGAAGAAATTCAGAAAAACCTCTGAATCTCAGCAAACCTCTGGTATGGATATACTTTCCATGAATTGTTCAAGACCTTAAAATAGTTCATGAAGAAGGTATGATCTAGGAGAAATCCAAATCATCCATCCATGGGAAGATTTTGATGAAATTCATGGAGGGAATTATGGTAGACAAAGTAAGGAAGTAACCTGGAGTTTTAAGCCATAGAACAAGCATAGAAGGGACTGTGGAAGTAAGCCAAAGGACCCAAACTTGAAAGACTAGGTTATAAAATGAAAAGGTCGACTCAAACCACATGCGGTCGCACGTAGGATCGATTGGGAATCGACCCTACCAAACCACAGGATCGACCCTAGCCCGGAGTCCACTGGGGTCGCACAAACTGGGTCGATGGACCCGACCCTAGCACGACCCATCCCGGGACCCATAACCCGCGACCCATCCTGCGACCTAGCATTACAGCAAGCTTAAAACTGTCGGAATGAATTCTAAATAAAATCTATCGACTTATTAGGTTTTCTTATTGATATAAAGGTGATTCTTAGAGCTTGAATTTACACTCAAGCAAAGGTGAGGGAACAAGACCTAAACTAATTGGCTAATAATAAACTGTTTTTATTTCTTGAGTCCAATGCCATGACTGATTCTATGCGTGTATGCTTGTAATGTGCATTCAACATGTCATCCAATATTCCTGCTATTAATGTTCATGCATATTTAATTCTATTTTATTTATAACATGATGATGATGATGATGATGATGCCAGGAATAAGCATGTGAATGTATGTGTGTGGTTAGTGTATTTGATGCGAGTGGAGTATCAGGGGGAGAACATGATATTGTGGTGTGTCCTGGTCACCAGACTCTAGCTCTATCTCTACTCAAGTCTTGTCCACTGACATCGTCGTATCGCCATTACCTTAGCAGAACTATTACGTCGTAGGGTATCAGGGGAGGTAGTCTCGGACCATGTAATCTTCGACTCTGCCAGGGGGCCTTAGCTCTATCTCTATGGACGTATTAAGGGATATTGGGGAGGCATCGGATACACTGTTTGACATTAGGATTGGTTAGTTGCGAGCCCAGTTTGCAAGCCCTCGTCGGTAGGGGCTTACGTGTTGGTATGGGTAGAGTATTAGGGGAAGTGTGATGCGGTGTGATCCTAAGCACTTTAGCTCTCTCTCTATTCCATGGTGGGTGCATGTGGGATGACAATAAACGATATCTTTGGGCGGCTTCACACACTCGTGTATAGAGACGAGGCGGCCACCGAACCTTTCTATAGCACATTGCAAACTTATATACCAGACCACAGATATGAATTGAATGCATGCATATGTTTGTTGCATTGTTTTGTTTTCTCACTGAGCCGTGATGTGTGCTTTCCCTTTTTGAATTCGAATACTTTTAGTTGATGATGCAGGTACCACTGTAGAAGAATATATGAATGCTCCTGCATACGGGCACGTTGTTGCAATGGAGGCTGAAGATATAGTGGAGATGCATGACTCCTCATGCGAGTGCAACTCATGCGTTTTCGATTGGATTTTTATTTGAACTATTAAGGAAATGTAATTTGATATTTTATTTACTTATGTCTCGGTTGATACAACATAATTTGATATTTTATTTATGATTATCACAGTTAGATTCTCAGTTCATTTAATATTAAGACTTCTGCTATTGTGTATTTATTCTGATTATGATTGTGGATGTGTATGGTTTAATTTAAAGGATACAGCCTATTAGAGATCCTGGTTGAACCGTTGGTTTATTAGCGGTTCATCACACCGTTCTAAAAGGTGCGGAATTGGGGTGTGACACCTCATGAGTTCCTCTGCCACGCGAGTCTCTCCCATGACAGTGTCATCTTCTGTTATCGCCCAATCAAGTTGATAAGCCTTCTCACGTCTGGTCTTTTTCTTCAAAAGAGGACCCATCAGGGGAATCCATCTTATCTCGCTTAGATTACCCCCAATGGAAAGATATCCTCCCTCCTCAAGCCGGGGTGGTCTAACAGGAACAGTTCTGGTAGACTCAGGAATGGCCAAAAAGGTCTCGACACCACTACTAGCTGACCCCTTGCTTGAAAAGTCAAGAACACGATGCATGGGAGTCAGAGCCTTAGCATATACTCGAGTTGCTTCGGCGAGGGCAGTGTCGGGAGAAATCGGCCTGAGCCATTCTCGGGACCTCATCCTCCAATCTCTGGCGAAAGTCTTGGTCGAGCTTTGCCTTCCTCTCCTCAGCCTTTTGTTTCTTCCTAAGCTCTTTCTTGTGGAGATCGGTGAGAAATTCCTTCAACAACATCACTACAGTAAAACAAACGGAAAATCAGCCCACAATCAGAGTTCAGATACATGAACAAAGCAAAAACCACTCACGAAGTTTATATTCATGAAGAAACAAGGAATTTGAGAGATCGGTCATTCTGACTGTCGCGCCCTCTTCGTTCAAGGCACGTTTCAAGGCACTGGCTTCTTTTTACATCAGCATCACGTCGGTGTTAACCACCTCAGAGCTTATCACTTTCCAGATATTCTCAAAAATAACCATATCTCCCTTAACATAAAAAAAAAAACTTGTTCTTCCAATTCTTGATGGAAGATGGTTTATCGCTGATGATCTCCGGATACTCTGGCCATTTTGCAAAATAATACCAGCCCAACCTTTGGAAATGATTAAGCACGAACATGGCTCAGAACATATTTAAAGTGGGCTTCTCCCCCATTCTCTTGAAATAAGCAATAAAGGCAATAATAGTCTTCCATGAATTCGGCATTATCTGGATTGGAGCCACTCTATAATGGTCCACTATCTCACTAACTAGTCGGAGAGTGGGTGTATGAAACCCAGCCCTAAACATCTCTATGTTTATGCACAACTCAGACACCTGATCCCAGCAAGATCTTTCCACCGATCCAGGCATTCAGAGCTCTACTTCGGGAGGAATTTGAAAGCGGTCTCGTAAGCTCACAAATTATATTTTGGTCAGTAAGCAAACTTATTCCAAAGCATCAAATTCGATATGGGGATTCACATACTCTTTAGCTTCGCAGATACTATGGGTTGGAGCAACGTCTGGCATGACGTCATCCGAAGATTCTAGGATGCCACCTACCAACCCAAATTCTTCCAGCCCCTCCATGTATACGGACAAATTACTATTGCTTGTCGAACTACTATTTGATGAATTACTACTGGCCGACGACAATGAGTCAACTAAAGCCGGACATTGGTCCCATAACATCGATCGTTTCGATGTTACTTCTACGTCTACCCCTTCACTTGCAGCCATTCCCGACAAATAAAAGAGACTTAAGTTGAGGAAACTCACCAATGAATTGCTGCCTAGATAACCAACGTGAATCACCGATACCAAGGGGGTAAGAAACTTCTTGCAACAAGAGAACTACTTTTGCAACTAAAGAGACAACTCTTACCATCAAAGAAGTTACTAAGTTACTATGAAGTGAAAAAAAAAAAAAAAAGGGGAGGCCCAAGGGCCATATATATAAAAAGGAGGGAAGATTCTAGAGAAAACTGGTAGAGTCCACATGGCTGTGTACCATAGGATAACCCAAATCCAATACCCGGACCGGATCCATGTACGACCCAGATCCAACATCCAAACCTACTTTTATTTTCACCCATATCCAGTATCAGATCAGTATCCATCTTTGCTCTAGCTCCAATGCCCGACCCCTCATCCGGATCCATGTACGATCTAGATCCAACATCCAAACCCACTTTCATCTTTCACCCATATCCAGTATCAAATCAGTATCCTTCTTTGCTCCAGCTCTAATGCCCGACCCTGCATCCATGTATGATCTCTAATTCGGTAAATGCTACATCACGGTCGGTCTTTAAGAAAATACGGACCCATGTTGGGTGAGGCGGCCAGGTCGATCAAGGCACATTCAATATAGATCGTTACACTACGCCACAGTTGGTCTTTAAGAAAATACGGATCCATGTTGGCCGAGAGGGCCAGGTCGGTCCGACCACATCAACATGGGTTGATCTGTCACGTCATGGTCCTCCTTTAAGAAAATACCGGCCCATGTTGGCCAAGGCGGCCAGGTTGGTCCGAGTACATCAGCATGGGTGATCCGTCACGCCATGGTCCTCCTTTAAGAAAACACCGACCCACGTTGGCCGAGGCTGCCAGGTTGGTCTGAGCACATCAACATGGGTTGATCCGTTATGCTACTGTCCTCCTTTAAGAAAATACCGACCCATGTTGGCAAATTGATTTGAATACTTTAGCATCGGTCGCTTAAAATTTTGAGGATACAAATGACCTCAATGGAAAAAAAAAAAAAAAAGGCGACGGAAATCTAGAAAAATGTCTTGACCTGAGCCAGTCGGGGTGACCAACTCAGTCAAAAGACCTCGATTGAAAATCTAGAAACTGTCCCAACCTGAGCCGGCCAAGGTGGCCAGCTCGGTCTGGCGACCTTCGTCAAAAAAAAAAAGGCAGAAATCCAAAAAATGTCCCGACCTAAGCCGGCCGAGGTGACCAGCTCGATCAGGTAGGTGACCTCGGTAAAAAAAAAAAAAAGGCAGAAATCAAGAAAAATATCCCGACCTGAGTCGGTCGAGGTGGCCAGCTCGGTCAAGTGACCTTGGTCTGGCGACCTCTGTAAGACCCGTGTCAAACTAACCCGGTCTTACCACCTTGAACCAGGTTTATCCATCATGGTCGAGTCAAGTGGACCAAGGGCGTGATGGAGATCGAGATCCCAGGTATAAAATCGACCCAAAAACACTTAATTTTAGGGGAGGGTCGCATACCCAGCCAAGTAGGGTCGGACCTCCCAAAGCAGAATGTCAGACCCTCAGATTTTAAGGGAGGGTCGGACAGCTTAAGACCCTAGGGTCGACGGGATCATCGACCCTCCCATCGACTCTCGGTTTCTGACAAATATAGAAATTAGGAAATTTCTATATTTTTCGATTGGGATTCTTTCCAAATCTCAATGGGACTTATTTAGGATGTTCCTAGTCTATTTAAAGGACGTTCCTAAGCCACTTTCACTCCTTTCACAACCCTAATTGAATTGAGAGAAAGAGAGGAGAAGGAAAAGAGGAAGAAGAGAGGCAAGGAAAAGAACCTAGCAAAAAGGAGAAGAGTTACAGAGAAAGATTAATCTTCTCAGGCATGGATACTAATTCTATGAGTTTCTACAGACCTTAGGGTAGTTATTGATGAGAATGTGATCTCGGAGAAACCCAAACCATCCATCCATGGTTAGGTTTTCATGGAAAACCATAGGAGGATGCACGAAAACTGTTTAGATGGATTATACATGGTTCTAGACCATGGAATGACTGTTGAATGAATGTAGGAAGCAAACTATAGGACCCCAAACACGAAGAATGGATTTAAAAGTGGAAATTGGACCAGAGTGCATCGAGGGTCGCACCGAGGGTCGATAGACCATCCGACCCTAGGTGTTTCTGACCATCAACCCTCAGCATTCGGGAAGTCCAGGAAGAGGGGTGGGTCGATAGACCCATCGACCCTAGCATCGACCCTCAGTTAACAGAATGGTTTTTAATTCCAGAATTAATTCTAATTAAATTTTATCGGCTTTGTTAGGTCTGCTAGCAATCTAATAACATTGTAACAGTGATTTTAAAGCTTGGGAAATATCTATTAACAAGCTAAGGTGAGGAACCTTAACCCCAAACTAATCGGTTAATAATAAACTGTTTTCTATTTCTTGAGTCCTATGCTATGTTTGATTCTATGTGAATATGTTTGTAATGTGCATACAGTATGCCATCCAATATTTCTATTATTTGTTCATACATATTTATTTTATTGTTTATAACATGATGATGATGATGATGATAGGAATAGGCATGTGCTTGTATGTGTGTGGTTGATGTATTTGATGCGAGCGAGTATCAGGGGAGGTGTGATGAGAACGTCAATAAACGTTAACCTTTGGCGGGTCTCAGCACTTTAGCTCTATCTCTAACTCAAGTCTTGTGCATTGGCATCGTCGTATCGCCATTACCTTAGCAGAACTATTATGTCGTAGAGTATCGGGGAGGTGGTCTCGGTCCTTGTAGTCTCGACTCTACCGGGGGCCTTAGCTCTATCTCTATGGGCATTCGAGGGATCTTTGGGGTAAGGCCTTGGATACACTATTTGGCATTAGGATTGGTTAGTAGCGAGCCCGGTTTGTAAGCCCTCGCTAACGGGGGGGCTTACGTGTTGGTATAGCATTATATAGCAATAAACGTTAACCTTTGTTGTATAATGTTATGGTAGGGTGGATGGGGATGACGATAAACGTTAACCTTCGGACGGGCTTCCACACCCTGTGTATAGAGGCGGTGTCAATAAACGTTAACCTTTGACCACCCAACCTTTCTATTGCGCATTGCAAACTATAAACCAGACCAAAGATATAAATTGATTTTTGCATACATATGTATTATTGCATTGTTTTGGCTACTCACTGAGCCGTGTTGTGTGCTCACCCCTCGACGTCGAATATTTTAGTTGATGATGCAGGTTACAAAGTCGAAGATTATATGAACGCGTCTGCGTACGAGAATATAGCAGCAATGAAAGCTGGAGTTGAAGAGTATATACATGACACCTCTTGCGAGTGTGACTCATGTGTATTTGATTAGTTATTTTATAGGTTTCTTTGAACTTATAAAGACATGTATTTGATAATTACATAAGTATGTCTCAGTTGGAAACAAAATAATTTACTATCTTATTAATGGTATCATCTTAGTTCTCAGTTCATTTATTTATAAATTTTCCGCTATTGTGTATTACTCTGATTATGATTATGGATGTGTGGAAATTTTGGGTAAAACGGGGATACCCTATTCGAGATCCTGGTTGAACCATTGGTTACTTAGCGGTTCATCACACCATTCTGGTTGGTGCGAAATTGGGGTGTGACAACCTCGGTAAAAAAAAAGGCAGAAATTCAGGAAAATGTCCCGACCTGAGCCAGCCGAGGTGGCCAGCTCGGTCAGGTGACCTCGGCCTGGCGACCTCGGTAAAAAAAATGGCGAAAATCCAAAAAAATGTCCCGACCCTGGCCGAGGTGGCCAGCTCGATCAGGCGCCTTGGCCTTGAAAAAAGAAAAAAAAACACATAAGCTCGGCCATGTGACATTAGGTCATTTGTTTGACTGCGTAAGAGGCTGATCCCTCTCCTGTCAACATCACCATTTCGGTATTCCCCATCAGCATGGCCAACCACATTTAATCGAAGGTTACATCTTACTCAGTAGCTTAGAAAGACCAACAAAGCCTCTCTCAGACAGTTTAAGACAGCAAGTCTCAAAATACTAGCATCAACTTTCAAGTTTCTATCTCTTACTCAGTCAAATCTTACAGTTTCACCAGAGTAATGAGGCAAGTGTTGGGAGAGCATTCTTCTTTTTAATTGCTCAGTCGAACCTTACATATTCAGTAGAGCAACGAGACAAGTGTTAGAAAAATCTCCCACATCACCAATGACATGGCGACAGCTAGGATCCAAGCATCCACGTCAATATCTCTAAAAAGGCTAGGAGGACATTCCTATAAATCCAATAAATGGATAAGAACAAAAGCATCATTTCTACAACTTTACAAAGATACTTCGATCATCACACATCAAACAAAGGTAAAAACAACATTTAGAAAGAAACAAGGGTAAAAACGGCATTTACAAAGATGCACTATTCACTATAAATACCACGAATCCCGAGATTTCAGGTATTTTGGCATTTATTACTCTTTCTTGGGATTATCACTCTGACACCTCGGACTGGGAATCTCACTTACCCTATCCATATTTAAGTGGGCTGGGATACCGAGCCCATTGACTGTTCGTAGAGCCCTAACTTAGGCATCGGAGTGGACTCGGGGCCATAGGCCCGCCTCCCCCTTGTCTTTGCTTGTGTCTTGCAAGTCTAGTCAGCGTGGTGGACCTCAGATATGGATTTGGGTTGAAACACTCCCTATTGCAACTACATTGTACAACAACTGTGTATTCCCTATTTACTGACCCAAAAAAAAAATTGTATTCCCTATGAGGTATTGTGCTTGTGACATGGGGCAACTTTCGTCCCTTTCATTAGATGGATTAGAAATTCTAATCTCCATGAGGCTTGATTATCACAAATTTTGAATTAAAAGATTTATTTTGTCCCTTTCAATTAACAGTTAGTAAACTGTTAGTACAGTGCAAGCATTTCTGGATATCAGAGATCACAGGTTTGATTTTCCTATCTTCACCGTGTGCATTAAGCACCTACTCTTACCCACTTCCACCCTCTCTCAGTATTTGTAGTTCAAATAAGGGTATCAATTGGTTCGATATGGATAACTTGGTACGGTTTTAGTTTGGTACATAAAGAAAAAGGGTGATTCAATTACCTTATCATATCAGTTTCGGTTTGTATTTTCCATATCATTACAATACCGGCAATACGATTTCGATACAATTTTTAATTGGTATTGGATATGATTTCATACAAAACCTGGTGTACAAGCGGGCAAATTTATAATATATTTATACCAATAAATATTCGGTATGGTTTCAGATAATTCAGTATGGTTTTAGATAATTTGGTACGGTTTAAGACGTACCACTGGTTTGGTCCATAATACTGATCACGGAATGATATTTCTATTTTATTCATACCATTACCATATGGATTCTACTTTGGTTCAGTTTGTTTTGATTCGATGTGATTCTAAATGATCGGTTTCGATTTTAATATACGATTTTCGATGCCAAATTGACACATAGACTTTCAAAGTAACCCTTTTTCTTTTTTTTCTTTTTGGGAGGGGGGAAGTAGTGGCCCAGAGAGAATAGTGCTCATGAACTCTTTTTTGAGGTGTCGATCTTTTACCAACGAGCATTCCCCCTTGAGGTTGCTTTGAGGGAGTTTGTCGATCTTTTACCAACGAGCAATCTCCCTTGAGGTTGCTTTGGGGGAGTTTGTTGTATAGAAATCCTCTTCAGGTTCCAGCCTGTTTGGGGCTTTGGATATGGGATCGCTCAATGCGGCCCAAAAAGAAGCCGAGCCATCTTTTTGTAAAACGTGTGTCGCGTTAGAAATATGTCCACTTGTTAAACACCGTTTCCTTCGAAACCCTATAAAATTGAAACCCTAGTGAAGATTATAACCACTAGGGTTTCAATTTTATCTGCCTTACCTCGTCGCGAAAACGAACAACCCAGAGACTATACGAGACAGAAAGGAAGAGATGCAGATCTTCGTGAAAACCTTAACCGGAAAGACAATAACCCTCGAGGTTGAGAGCAGTGACACCATTGACAATGTGAAAGCAAAGATCCAAGACAAAGAAGGTAAACGTCCCCTTCAGTTCGGCCTCTGAATCTCTTTATCTTCCTATAAAACTACACTTTTTTTTTTTTTTTGTATTTTAAAAAATTAATTAAATTGGCTTCATTGCTTTCTGAAAACTCCACAATTGGTGGTTTCACAGGCATTCCTCCTGACCAACAGAGATTGATCTTTGCGGGAAAGCAGCTTGAAGATGGTCGAACCCTAGCTGATTACAACATCCAGAAAGGTATCTTCGTAAATCCTTATTTAGGGTATTTAGTTTTACTGGAAAATTCTTTTTGGCCTCGATTTTGAGAGTCTTAACATTTTGTGTTTGTTGGATTTTCGTTGATACAGAGTCTACCCTGCATCTTGTTCTGAGGTTGCGTGGAGGAATTATCGAACCTTCACTAATGGCGTTGGCTAGGAAGTATAATCAGGAAAAGATGATCTGCAGAAAGTGAGATTCCTATCTGGCATCTTTACATATTATTTTCTTAATTTCGATTAAGTTCTTTGAATTTTTGAATTCATGAGCTAGTTTCAGGGTATGGGATTGTATTATCAAGGATATAATTAGATGTCCAATCAAATCACTATTGACTTCTTGCTTTGTTATACCCGCCCAGTATGATTTTCCTCTGGTAAATGCGTCAACTGTTCCATCTGACGTCTTAAGTTAGGTATTGTCTGGGACTATAGGTTATATATCTTCTATTGGTTAATAAGTGCCAAAGAGGTTAAGACATGGCTCCCAAAATTAAGTGCCACTCTTTAACTTTGTCAACTGATTTCAATTCAAAAGCAGTTGATTTTCATGAGTGCTACATTATGTCTTTCCATTATACTGATTAAATGCAACTAAGATTTGTCTTGGAACTTTTAAGTCAAAACATTAGATATTAGTATTTTGAGTATGTTGATCATGAGTTATATATGTAATGCTTTCCTAGGTGGTCCTTTGTAATTGGGAAACTAACATCTTGCCTGTGAGGTTCTGTAATTTCGGTTTGAAGTTTAATCTATAATTGCCTACCAATTGCACACCATTGGTTATCCAACAAATGGACTTGCTAAGCGCAGTTGTTACAGGGTACGTGCCTCGTACTGCTGCGATGGTGGCAGCCAGGCATGGTGGAGTGCTGGCCTAAGTCCATGGAGGATGTCTGTTCGACTCTCCTCCCCCTTGGATGCATGTCATCCACCCCCCCTTTCTCTCCCCATCACCATAGGGGCGACCTATGGGATCTGAACCGACTGGGAAAAAAGGCCCAGTTACATTGCAAGTGGATGTATACCCTCATGCAGGTCGATTAGTTGCACAGTGGTAGTTTATCATCTGTTGAACAGTTTCCTGCTCTTACATAAGCATTGTATTTTCCCTATCTTGGGCAGGTGCTATGCTCGCCTGCACCCAAGGGCAGTGAATTGCCGGAAGAAGAAGTGTGGTCATAGCAATCAGGTAACCTCCTCTCTCTCTTGCTTTTTATTTTTTCTACAGATCATTTGTCATCTTGAACACAAGTAGTGTTTCCAGCCCACTTCCTTTCTAGATGAGGTGATCTTAGAGCCCATCCCACTAATATTCAGTTTCTACTTTTGCAGCTGAGGCCTAAGAAGAAGATCAAGTGAGCTTTAGAGGTTATGTTTTGCTTCTGGTGGGATCGTTGGAGTTTGGAGAAATTTTCAAGCTTCCTTACCAGTCGCTTGCTTAGCTTGGAATAGTGCTTGTCTTGATTTGGTTCTTCTATATTTCAGGGGATCAAGATTTGTCAGTTTGATGAGATATTTAGTTGAAAGTAGAGTTGCATAATCTTAATATTTTTTGCAAATATTTGATTGGGTTCTGTTGTTTGAACTTCGTTAGTTATCATTATTGTTTATTTTGGTAACAACCCTTCCTGGAATTAGGTATCTCATAGCCATGTAGCAGTGTTCCTCTACTTCACCCACCTCCTAGTGCAGTGTCAGATTCTCCTTGAACTTGAAACTAGCTGGCTTGGTTTTTTGTAGTAGCAATGTTCATCTAAGATGGTGAGATCCCATACAGCTCTCTGAACTCTACTTCCGTCTGATTAAACTGTTATTGAGGTGGCAAGGATGCTTGATGGTTTTGTTTTTATGATAACATTGCATTCATCAATGATTGCTCTGTTTAATTTATGTGTTGTTTGGCAGCCATAATCGAGGAATATCTTGAGAAGCCACCGGTAAACACTCTGATGGGGTGGTTATGCTAGGAATATGTTGATTAGCTAGCAGCAGAGCTATGCAAACTGATCAAAACAGGTTGCGCCTGTACCCAATGCAAGAGAGTATAAAATACCATCTAGAGTATGCAAACATCTACTTTGACATCTATTTAAATGCTACAGTAGAGGTCTAAGGCGTCGTGTTATTGTTGATTGGTTTAAATCTAGTACCCAAGTGGTGTCATATCTTTCCGGTAGGTCTTCTTAGTTTGAATCTGAGATGTAATGTATGTCTTCTGTCACACCCAACTTTTAGAGACCGGGACTGATTATGACTCTTATCACCGGTCTGAACCAACTGTCAAGATTTTTACGTAGTGTCATTACATCATAACATCTCATCCATAACAAATGAAAACCATTACATAATTATAAAGAAAGAAAAATTTCAACTACCTCTCATAATAGTTTTAAAATATCATCTACCACCCATACTTTTCAAAAAACATCAAATGCATCCAAGTAAAGTGACGGAAATGAGTGATAGACCGTTTTAGCTTTTATGTTTTTAATTGAATTTTTTTAAAATTAACAAAATCCTTAAAATAACCCTCTTTCCTTTTCTTTCTCCCTTCCTCATCGTTCTCCCTTCCTCACCGTCGCAGGACTTTGACGGAGGCGAAAGCTCCTCCTCCCCTTTCATGTCAGTACGTTGGAACTTGAAATTAAACAGGTCGAATCGTTTCTTTTGAATTCTTCTCAGTCTAGATGAATTCGAACACAAACATCGTGCGTGACTAATTGAATTTTGTTATTTGGTAATCAAAGTAAGTAACCATACAAAGTCCAAAGCAATGTCCAAGCAAAAGTGCTGCTTCTCTGGTAGAACCGTTGGTGTCGCCAATGACCTTATCAAGAACAACTGTGATTTCGTGTTCACGTTGCAACTATTCTCTTCTCCTTGATCTGCTGTTTTGCATGCACTGTTTCTTGAGTAACCAAAGTGCGATAGAAATTAATCCAGAAAGGATTTAACTCAAATCTTGCCAAATCAAATTTGTTTATCCTTCTTGTATCAATCACTACAAAAAGAGTGGAAAAATCAAAGTTTTAATTATTAATTTTGAGATTACAAACGACACTAGGGTTGCTGTTTCAATCTCCTAGTAAATCCACTTCACTGTGTTTTTCTGGAATTTTTTATAGGTAGTTTTCTAGAACTTTAATAAGTTGTTCATGTTGTTTTCCTCATTGGAGGTTAGCAGTCTCAGTTTTGTGAGAATCCCAAGCTTCGGTCTCCCATGTCGAAGAATAGCGTCCAACGGTTTCCTTTTTAATTTCTCTACCAAATGCTCCCTCACCAGTGACGATGACCACCCTTGCTACACAGATGGCAGCTGTAGGACTAAGTGGTTAATCATGATAGGAAGAGGGGGAGAGGCGAAAAAACTGGAGATTTGGGAGAAAAGTGATGGAGGGCGAAAAATTAGAGAGAGAGAGAGAGAGGCCAAAAAAACTGGAGATTTGGGGGAAGAGGGATGGAGGAGATATCAGAGAGAGAGAGAGAGAGAGAGAGAGAGAGACTAGAGATGGATCAAGAAAAACAACACTAGTTGTCTTGTTCGTTCGCTTCGTCTTCTCTGAAAACGGCAGAGGAAGACGTCAATTTTTTGACAGAATTGTTCACAAAATTGAGCTTTGTTAGTTAGACTATGCTGGAAAACTATTTTTGAACCATCAATCCTTGGAGTAGAACATTAAAAGCAATATATTTCAGAAGAACAAACCGCTCATCAAACCAGCGTTGCAAGCCCTAGAAATCACGTTTCGCCTAATCATCCTTTTTCTTTCCTCTCTCTATAATTTTTCTTCTTCTTTCCCTATACCTTCTTCTTCCTCCTCCCTCGTTTCTCCCTCATCGGAAAAATTAAATCAGAAACCTAAAGAGGGTGAGAGAAAATTCGTTCTCCCTCACCGAAGAACATACCTTCAAACACGGCTCCAGCTCGTAGGTGATGGGGAAGAACACCACTGCGTCGTCGTCGGTGGAGAGTGGAGACTATCAAACGAATTTTCTTTGCTCTGATTTCTTCCGTTGAAGTCGGGCTTAGGTTTAGGTTTAGTTTTCATTTTTTTTTTTTTTTTTTTTTTTTTTTTGCTAAGAGGGTCAGTTATGTGAGTGAACGTAAAAAGTCTTTTGACCTATCTATTAGGGTATTATAGTCCATTTCACATTCTTTTTTGATGACATCAGCAACTAACGGAATTGGTTTAACGGAATGGACCTAATTGATTAACGGTGGTAAATGTTTGGGTGGTAGTTGATGTTTTTTGAAACGTATGGGTGGTAGGTGATGTTTTGAAACTATTATGGGGGGTAGCTGAAATTTTTCCTTATAAAGAAATAGTAATAAACGGAAGATTTTTAGTATAATATCAAGGTTATCATAAACTGATAAAGTCTAATGTGAGAAAACATAGTGTAAGCTATGTATTATTTGAAGAACCAAATAATGAAAGACCGTAAATGATCCACAAATAGTATAACCAAGTACATATAAGTGGACAACAAGTCCAATAGAAGGGTAAATAAAACAGAAGCCTGGCCTTCGTAGGTACAAGTATCACTGTGGCACTCAACACCATGAAGTTGGATCCTAGCATCCACAAAGTTGGTCACACGATAACATGCATCCAAATCTGAAAAGAGACACGTATGCGAGGTGAGTTTCACTAAACTCAGTAAAGGGATGGGACATATGCAAGGAAACAATAATTATATGAGCAATTTTTGTTGGTCACAGTATAACATGCGTCAGAATCTGAAAAGAAACACGTAGATGGGGGTGAGCTTCACTAAGTTCAGTGAAATTATGGGGCATGCAAGGAAACATTAATGATATAAGCACTTTTTACTAAGTCAGGTATTAGTGAACCACAAACAGTATCTTGGGTATGACCGCTAAAGTGGCCCTTTCTTGGCATCTTAGTACCTGACACAACGGGACCCTCCAAGAAATCATCCTCCACCGGAAGAAGGTCGTAAAGGGGTGGATACAAGATCATGTCCGACACTTCTTAGCCCCAATAGAAACCCCGACTCTAAGGGAGGTGCCGCACCCATGTCCATGTCCCTTTTATATGGATCCACTCCAACACGTAAACTCTGTTGGGGAAGGGTGCATGGGTCTATACACTTAGCTGCATGCAATTCTATGTCATAACAATTCTAGAAGTTCTACACTAGTGAGGATCACGGTATAGGAACCACCATCGGTCACCTATATTCCCATAAGTGTACGATAAGGAGAAAGAATGGTCACATGGCAGTCACGGTATCAGAACACCCTCGATCTCCGTATTCCATACAAGCTAAACAAACATCTATCATATGACACTATCAATGGTAACAAGATATAATAACGGAATGCATGTTAGCGGCATAGCAGTTTATTTGATGACATGTTAGCAATCATAGCAGACATAGTTGCATATTCACACGTGACAATCAAATAAACATTCTAAAACTTAAAGAGGTTCCAAACTTTTATCTTTTCTAGCACCGTGTTTTTCCTTCCCCGCTTGCCTGTTTGGGGCACCCAGTTCATTCGGACCTGTAGTTAGCTCAGCTTGAGCGGCACTTTACAACCATAAATCAAGCCCAACCCACTCACCTTGATGATGCTTGCACATAAAACTCCATTAATACGTGAGTTCCCCTATATAGCTATCCAAGAATTTTATCTAAACATGTTGAGTTCCATTTGTAGTCAGAAATTGCACAATATTTCAATGTCCATTGATGAATCACAGTGATTCTGTGAAAATTTCCTCTACGGATGGTTGCCATGGTTGATGGATCAGCTGATAGTTCCTACGGTTGCGTCAGTATTACATTGAGGTGACAATTTAATCCATCAAACATGACCCAATGGTCTAAAATCATTTGTTAACATGTGGAACCATAACCCCCCAATATCAGTGTCCAATTTCTATTAGAATCTGAGCACTGTCCCTTCCAAGGGAAATAAGGGTATGACCCAGAATCTAAATAACCTCTAATTTTCCCATATGAAAATAGACTTAAAATACAATATTCATACCAAAAATCAAAGCATTCCAGTAAGGGTAACCTCATGAACAAAGCACCCAAAGGCAGACTTACGAAATCAGAACCAGTCTGAACACAGTATATTACAAACCTGATATCTCCCTCTTCCTGAGTCCAAATAACTTTGTCATTTTTAGGCATTAAACTATATTTGAAGGAGAACTCTGGCTCCAAAATCGATGTTTAGGTCAGTCAAAATTTTGAACCAAATTCGGGTTCTTAAAATGCACAAACCCTGCAGGTGATTCTGTCAACCACATGTTGATACTACTGATTGATGCATCAGCCAGGAAGATCAACCGGTAAGTCTTGACAGACCATTCTTTCTGCTACTAGTCATGGGTTTTGGGTGGGATAATCCGGTGCGTGATTTCCCAGTCTGAACTTCACATCTTCCATTCGTTTCTTCTGGGATTTCACTCCAATGGCTCCTATGATCTTCCCCATTGGTTGGGGAACATCAGAGTCCTTTTTCAAGGGTTTTCTACCATTCTAACTTAAAGATGTAAGTCTCATGAGCTCTGTCCATCACTTTTCATCAAGATTTGGACATGAAGTTCCGTAGAATTCCTTCCCTTACTTGCTTGGCCATTAATGACTATGTGAGATCATGAACCTCACTCAATGGGAATGGAGAATTCTCCATGGATCATTAGAAACCATTAGAATGAGGAGAAGGATAATCAGATTCTCATATTGAGATCAAAATCCAACTTTCCAATGCTTCATTATGGTTTTGGTGGTCCTCTAATGGTGATAGCTCTTCCAAAAAGTCTATTATGATAGAGTTCTGCTGTCACGTTCTCTAAATCCGAATTTGAATCTCTCCCTTCTCCTTTTCTCTCTTATCTTAGAATTATGGGGCTTCTAATGTGGTGGAGATCTAATGGGAGGAAAGACCCTTAAAGAGGTAGGAGTCCTCTCTTACTATGGTAACTTGGGTAGTAGGCTTCAACTCTATCACCACTTGACAGCCTCCTACGGACTGGAGGAAGATCTCCACTCCCATCTAATCTTCTTCTCACCCTTCTATCAATCTACGTGCAACATGGCAAGCTCCTGCGAATTGGGGAGAGCTCTTATATCTCTCCTCATCTTTTTCTTTCCAAGTTTCTCAGATATCCATCCTATTTCCTTTCCCTCTTTCCTAGTTCCACTATGCTTCTCTGATTGTAATCTTATGTCTGAAGTTTTGCAACCCTTGTTATTAGACCCTAGATAATTAATTGTAAGTATTAAACCACTAGATCCAAAAATGAAATATGAAATGCACACGTGTCACTGGTAGACCCCACAACAAGAGGAGCAGAAATCTGCTCGCAGACATCTATCGGTTGATGCTACAGGTTGATGGAGCAGCATGTGAGTATTATCCTATGGCTGCAAATTACAGGATGTTTCCTGCATTTTCTCTATTTGTTCTCCTATCCTTCATGGACTTCAAGGCCTCATGTGTGGGTCATATACATATTATAATCAAGTTTCACACTCTATGATAAGGTGTATCTATAATATAGGAGTTTTTGAATCCTCACGGGACTTTGCTAGTTTAGAATCCATGGTGTAGCAGTGGTAAGACTTGCCATCAAACAAAATCCAAATCAGTCCTGGATTTTGGGTGTGGGTATTACATACCCCCCACCTTAAAAGAAATTTTGTTCCCAAAATTTGACGTGCCTGAGTCATTAAACAAATGCAAGTATTTAGATCACATCTCTTCACTCCATCCATCCTGGTTTAATTGTCTGTGAAACATCGTCTCCTACATCACCTTTTTTATTTCTGATTGAACCTAGATACCTAAAAGAATCACCTTGCAGTATCACCCTTTCATTAATTTTCACCACCTCATTATCTGTCCTTGTATGACTAACGTTATGCACCATATAATCCGTCTTCATTCTACTTATATTTGTTGATCCCCATAATTCCAACTTGACACTAATCCTTGCTTTTGCCTTATCCATCAAAACAATATCAACAACAAAAGACACGCACCGAAGATTTTCACCTTGAATGTTTCTGGTTAAATCATCCACAATAAGGCAACAAGATAGGGACTTAAAGTTAATCCTTGAAATAATCTAATTGTAATTGGGTAATCACTACCTTGATCTTTTCACACCAGTTACCACGTTATAATACATATTCCTGTCTATGTCCACCTATTTGTTTAAAACACTTATGTTCTGTATCCTTCTTACATTTTCTAAATCTTTCCATGGGTCTCCTAAGTAAAAATGTCATGGATCCACCTAGCATAAAATCCAAATTAGTTCTTTGCAATAGTAGTTTTTGTCTCATATGAGTTTCAAAAACTCTCTCTTCCATAGTTTCATAGTACAACTCATTAGTTTTATGCATCTGCCATTATTGTCGTTCCATTAAGATATCCACTATATCTATTACAGCAATCGATCACTGTTAATTCACTTACTACATACCCAAAACACACACACACACACACACACACACACACACACTATATATATATATATATATATATATATATAGAAGTAAGTCTATTAGCTTTAGGGTGAGTACTTGCTTTCATTCTTTCGGCTCAATTTTCATGGACTTTACTTATCATATTATTCACCCTAGTGAGTAACTCAATAACAGTTGCAGTAACCCTAGTAATAACAAGCACCACAGCACTTCCTTCAATACTCGCATTAACACCTGTATATATGTACCTTGGGAAACCTCTTCCTACTATGAAAAGCGAGAACTATTGAGAGTAGACTGCTTCTTGCTCATCTAAGAATGGCTGAGGTGAAGTGAAATTGTGTCTCGTAACCTATCACAAGTATTCCACGTATGAATGCACTTGTAACTAGGGTTGTAATTACATTGTTTCCACCACTATTCCTTTCTATTTCAGCTAACTGTTTGCTGACCATTGCCCAAATCTGCCTATTGAACAATCTTATAATCAGATACTCATTATATCTTTTGATATTTTTTACTATAGGAATTTAATCTGACATATTCATTGTAGTAAAATATGAATTTCAGGATAAGTTTAAGACTATCATAGTATAATTCAACATGTATCGAACATATTCAAATTTATCAAATACACAAACATACAACATAAATTACTTGCAAAATTGAAGAACTATAAACAAAAATAAGATAGGGCTGAGTCGTGCCACTGGTCACTTTCCTTAAGATTAAATTCACCCCTTACGTGCAAAGAGTTCCCGTGAAATAATCCCCAAGATAAAACAGCCCTGGTAATTTGAAGCATCTTCCACTTAGGTTGCACTCCAAGAAGTGGTCTTCGTCAGAATTCCGATGGCTACAATTAACACTCAAGAAAAATAGAACTTTTCTTGCATTTAAAACAGAGTAAGGTTGGAGGGAGAGAGAAAGAGAGAGAGTTCTACATAAACTTGAATATTTGTGTGTAACCTTATGCCTTAGGATTGTCCTCTTATTTATAGAGGATGAAATGTCTATCCAATGGGTACAAAGGAGAGGTGCATCCATCTGATGGGTTATGATGAGTGGGTACATCCTTTAAATGGATGGCCTAGATTTGATCTCTTAATGATCATATAGATCAACGGTTGAGATCACACCCTTCGAATCCGTATAGGTACAAAATCATGTATAGGTATTGTTAAGAGGGAAAAATTCCCTCCATTTAAAATATTACACGTGTCAAGCTGCGCCTTCGGAGCTTGGTTGCTTGGAGTGTCTCGCAGTCGGCATCATGTATTCGGCTTGTCATGCGCATGGTCTCTCTGGTAGCGCTCGGAGTTAGAGTCCTGCTCGGCTACCGTTCTCAGCCGAAGGCTAGTCCTAATGTGATTATGCCACCCTCGAGGAGTCCTTCTCCCGACATGATACGACACCGACTATCCCGGTCGGCCATTACTCGCACGTTGACACGTGTCAGTCCCAGAACTGATCGACCTAGCTTCCTTGGTTAAGGTTTCTCACTCCTACTCGGAGTCTACCATATGAGTGTCCCACAAAGCGACACGTGGCAATCCTATTGGCAGTCTACTCCCCTGAGTCCTGGTACCTCCATGCTTCTTCACAATCTATAAGTAGAGGTCATCCCTCAAGGTAAGCCCTAAGTTACAAGCTATTATCACTCAAACTCTCTCAACGTCCCACTCTCTAAACTGGAGATAGCACTACGTTGTCTCTTGACTGTTTACTTTGGGAATCTAACTTAGGCATCAGAGTGTACCCGGGGCTTAGGCATCCAACTCCTTTGTCTCATCTCTGTGATTGCAGGTCATTCAGAGCACGTATTGATGGGCGATTTCCAACCGTAATAGTTTGGCGCCCACCGTGGGGCCTCTTTTGACTGAGTTTGAAGATTAGTGCACGAGCACTCTGATTTTGATGGCTCACAGAAGAACCCGAGCACGGGCGTCGCACGCCCCTTCTAAGTCATCTGTGCATGTGAGCAGTAGCGGAAGCAAGACGAGGGTAGACCGTGAACCTGCACCTGCACCAGTACCGGAACCAGCACCAGTACCACCGCCGGCACCGGCACCGGGTTCGAACCACACGCCGACGGTGACACCACCACCACCTCCTCCTCAGTATGTCACTTGTCAGCAGTTTGATGAACTGAAACAACAAATCGAACAACTAGCGAGAGTCTTGAGAGGAGCTCGAGCAAGCAGTTCAGCAACAGGAGGGGAGAATCCCCACCCGGCATAGAATCCGCCACCGGAAGCTCCACCAGTGGCTCATCCGCCAAGGGCGAGGATAGATCCTGCAAACGCCTTGCCAAATAATTTCCCGACAGGAGATAGAGTTCCTGGACGGAGTGCGGCCGGGTCCGCCGCTCGGCATCCCCCGCCACATCAAGACCAGGCGCCAGTTGCGCCGCCCCCGGTGAGAGGCGCGAGGTCCCTCCTCGACGCCCTCCGCCAGGAAAGAGTCAATGAAGAAACACCAGGAACGGGTGCTCAACCTCCGGACAAGCCCCAGTCCGAGGTCGAGCGACGTCTATTGGAGCTAACCACTCGGCTTCAGCAGGTGGAGCAGAACAGGGCAGCCCCGTTGAGAACAGCCTATACTGCAATTACGGCGCTCTCGGATGAGATCATGAGGGTACCCCCTCCTGACAACTTCAAGATGCCGGTCTTGGACTCATACAACGGGAGTACCGATCCCGAGCAGCATCTGGACGCGTTCGTCTCTACGACGCTATTTTACCCTCTGAGCGACAGCCTTATCTGTAGAGCGTTTCCTTCAACGCTCCGAGGCGCTGCTCGTACATGGTTTAATAACCTGCCTCCGAAGAGTATTACTTCGTTCGAGCAATTATCGAACAAATTTTTGACGCACTTTCAGGCTAGCCGAGTGCGTAAGAAGACGTCGTACCATCTATCGACGGTCAACCAGCAGAAGGACGAGTCCCTGCGGGACTTCATCTAGCGCTTCAATACCGAGGTGCTCGAAATCAAGGGCATCGATCCCGCAATGCACATGTCCAGCCTGCAGGCCGGCGTGACAGACTGGGAGCTTTGTTGGTCCCTTGCCAAAAAGCCACAGAAAAATCTGGACGACTTGCTCGCTAGGTGCAAAAAGTACGCCGCCGCAGACGAGACGACGATGGCCCACAAAAATAATACAGTAAACAATCTGAAGGCCGATCCAAAGCCTGTAGATAAGAAAAGGCCTAAGACGGGCGACCAAGCACCGAGCTCTGTCGACCCAAACAAGCAAAAGTCCGGTAAGGATCAAACCTACCGGCATCCCTACAAGACCTTCGAGTATTATATACTCCGCTCAACACTTCGATGACGGAGATTTTCGAGGTGATCAAGAACGATCGGAACCTCCGACCGCCTCCAAAACCACTCGACGACGGGAGGATTAAAGATCGCTCCCGTTACTGTCGCTTCCATCGCGACTATGGCCATGAAACAGAAGAATGCAAGTACCTCAAAGGAGAGATTGAGGACCTCATCAGACGAGAATACTACGGTAACTTCGTTAGGAATGCGGACCGAGGACCGGCTCCCGCTCGGAGGGACCGTGGGTTACCACCTCCACCTCCAAGGAACCCGTAACCCAACAACTGGCGAGCGAACGCGGGTGATAATTAGAATGCCGCTCGGAGGGACGACAGAGACCCTGATGGTGGGCCGGCTCCCCCCAGACAGTGGGTCGGCGCCATCCAGTTTGGGACGGTAGAAAGCTCATCTGGAGCTAAAAAAGAAAGAGTGTCGGTAAAAGAAAGACTTGGAGGCCGACAGCATACTCAGTCCGGATCCATCCCGTCCTGGTCGGAACCAAAAGACCGGGGAAGAAGAAAAAGGAAGTCCCAACCGGCTTCAAAGAGAAGAAAGGCCGAGAGGAGGTTCGTCGACAGTCCGCAGCCCGAGGATCGACCACATACAGCAATGGGCTTGCGCATCCCTGGTGACAATGGGGTCTATACCATCACCAAGGGACCCCAAGGCGAGGGCAAGTCAGTCCTCACAATCATAGGAGGACCCGCAGCTGGGAACACCTCCAATAGGTCAGCCAAGGCCTACTCGCATCTGGTAGCCAAGACGGAGTGGTCGTCAAAAAGAGCTCAAATCGGAGAGGTCATCACCTTCAGCGACGAAGATCTTGTCAACGTCGTGGTCCCTCATGAGGATGCCATTGTCTTCACAGCCGGGATCAGACACTGTGATGTTGCGAAGTGCTTGGTGGACACCGGGAGCTCAGTGGACATCATATTTTACCATGCCTACCAGAGGATGCAGCTGACGGACGACCAGCTCCAACCCGTCACTTTCAACCTCATCAGCTTCTCCGGAGACCCGGTCACGGTGAAGGGGGGCATCCAATTGCCTGTCATCCTTGGCCAGAAGCCCAAACAGCGGCAGGTAATGGTCGAGTTCATGGTGGTCGATCGGCCATCCACACACAACGTCATCCTCGGCCGCCCTTCGCTGAACAAGCTGAAGGCTTGCATATCCACCTACTACCTGGTGATGAAATTTCCGACCGAGGATGGAGTCGGAGAGTGCCGGACTGACCAGGACACTTCGCGGAGGTGGTACACCACCGAGCTGAAGAACAGTCAACGGGCCTTGAAAACCGCACAGGTGAACATGGTAGATGTTCCCAAAAACCACTCTCCCGATAGAGGAGAACCCGTGGAGGAACTTCTACAGATTTCGATCGCGGACGATCAGCCCGAGAAGACATTCCAGGTCGGCTCCTTGCTGCCCGAGGAACAAAGGGAAAAGTTGATTGAATTTTTGAGGCAGAATCTTGATGTTTTTGCATGGTCGGCCTCTGAGATGCCGGGGATTTCTAGAAATGTCATCGAACATCACCTCGATGTCAACCCTCAGTATCGGCCTGTATGGTAGAAGAAAAGAAGTTTTGCATCCGCCCGGCAGACTGTCATAGACAAAGAGGTGCAGAAGCTACTAGCAGCCGGCTTCATCCGCGAGGTCGACTACCCGGATTGGCTAGCCAACGTTGTCATGGTGCCAAAGTCTAACGGCAAATGGCGGATTTGCATAGACTTCACCGATCTCAACAAAGCCTGTCCAAAGGACAGCTATCCGCTGCCGTGCATTGACCAGTTGATTGGCGCTATAGCCGGACACGAGTTACTCAGCTTTCTCGACGCATACTCCGGCTACAATCAAATAAAGATGCAAAAATCCGACGAGGAATGTACTTCCTTCGTCACCAATCAGGGACTCTTCTGCTACATGGTCAAGCCTTTTGGCCTCAAAAACGCGGGAGCCACCTACCAGAGACTTGTCAACAAAGTTTTCAGACGTCAGATTGGTAGAAACATGGAAGTATACGTGGATGACTTCCTTGTTAAGAGCCAGCAGGCCGACCGTCACATGGCCGACCTCGATGAAACATTCCAGGTCCTCCGAAGACACAACATGAAGCTTAATCCTACAAAGTGTGCCTTTGGCGTCGAATCAGGAAAATTCTTGGGATTCATGGTCTCGCAGAGGGGCATTGAGGCAAACCCTTCCAAGATCATGGCCATCATGGACATGGCTGCGCCGACCAGAGGGAAACAAGTGCAGGAGCTGAATGGTCGAATAGCCGCACTCGACCACTTCATGTCTAAGTCTGTCGAACGTTGCCTCCCCTTCTTCAAAACATTGAAGGGCGCCGAAAAGTTTGAATGGACAGAAGAGTGCCAGAGGGCTTTCGAAGACCTCAAGGCATATTTATCATCACCTCCCCTGCTGGTGAAGCCAAACCCGGGGGATGAGTTGCAACTATATCTCGGAGTATCCGACCGCGCAGTCAGCGCTGTTCTGCTGAAGGACAAAGACAAGGTCCAGCGACCAATTTACTACGTCAGCAAAGTATTGCTTGACGCTGAGACCAGGTACAAGCCGATTGAAAAGCTAGCGCTTGCCTTGGTCACATCCGCGCGGAAGCTCCGATCGTACTTCCAGGCATATCCCATATCGGTGCTGACCAACACACCACTGAAGAAGGTTTTGTCAAAGCCCGATGTATCTGGGCGTCTCATCAATTGGGCAGTAGAGCTCGGTGAGTTCGACATAAAGTACTTCCCCAGGACGGCCATCAAAGCACAAGCCTTGGTGGACTTTATCGTCGAAAGTACTTTACCAGATGAAGACTTTGCAGAACCTCGGGTGGTGCCAACCACCGAGGCCGCGTGGACCCTGAACGTGGACGGTTCCTCCATGGAAGATAAAGCAGGGGCATGAGTAATTTTGAAAAGTCCGGAAGGATTTAAAATACGCTCGACTATAAGGTTCGGATTCAGAGCAACAAATAACGAGGCTGAGTACGAAGCTTTACTAGCCGGACTCAGACTAGCCAAAAGCCTAGCCGTCCGTCAGCTATTGATACAAGGCGACTCGCAGTTGGTCATCCGCCAAGTACAAGGGGATTACGAGGCCAAACAGCCCGAGATGCAGAAGTACCTTGAGAAGGTGAACTCGGCCATCGCGACCTTCCAAAGCGTCGAGCTGCAATACATCGGTCGCGATGAGAACACCGAAGCGGATGAGCTATCAAGATTATCCCTGGAAGACATCCATACGATGGACTCTGCCGTGTACGTGGAATTCTTGGACCACGCCAGCAACTCTGTTGAAGTCGTAGCCCCCGTCGGAGTCGTATCCAACTGGTACGATGACATATACCAATACCTCCTGACGGGCGCCCTTCCGACTGATAGGAAAGAAGCTCGTCGCATCCAAGCCAAGTCTCGGCAATACACCATACACAATGATGTACTATACAGGAGATCCTATACCCTACTGCTGCTTAGGTGCCTGCGATCAGACGAGGCCGAGCGCGTTATGAAAGAAGTACATGAGGGTATCTGCAGCCGACACCAGGGTGGACGATCGCTTTTCCAAAAGATCCTCCGCCAAGGCTACCATTGGCCGAGAATGCACGACGACTACATCGAGCTTGTCCGCAGGTGCGACAAGTGCCAGTTCTATGCACCCGTGCAACATGCTCCGACTGCTCCACTACAGCCGATCACAAGTCCCCTCCCCTTTGCCATATGGGGTATGGACATCATGGGGCCCTTCCCCCAAGCCACTTATCAATGGAAATATGTCATCGTGGTTATCGAATACTTCACTAAATGGATCGAAGTCGAAGCCGTAGCCAAGATCGACACCTCCAAGGTGGAACAGTTTTTCAGACACTCGGTTGTGTACAGGTTCGGCGTGCCGAGAGTCCTTGTGACTGACAACGGCACTCAGTTCACCAGCGCATCCTTCGCGAACTTTTGCGAAGAATTCCGGATAAACCATAGATTTGGGTCAGTCGGACATCCGTAGACTAGCGACCAGACCGAAGCCACCAATAAAACAATATTGTGCGGCCTGAAAAAGATGGTAGAAGACCAGAAGGAAAAGTGGGTGGATATGTTACCAAGTATCGTCTGGTCGTATAGGACGACCAGCCGAACACCCACGGGAGAGACGCCCTTCATGCTCGCCTTCGGCACGAAGGCAGTCGTCCCCGTTGAAGTATTCCATCCAACATTTCGGATGCTGAACTTCAACGAGCACACCAACTCTGAAGATCTCCGGACGAACTTAGACAACCTCGAAGACGTACGGGAATCAGTAGTATTCCGAATGGCAAGTTACCAGCAGACGACCGCCCGTCACTACGACATGATAGTCCGACCAAAACAATTTAAGGTCGGAGATCTCGTCCTTAGAAAAACGACGGTCTCCGACCCCACCAATCAAGGGAAGATGGCCAAAACTGGGAAGGGCCATACCGCGTGCTCCGGACAGGACGACCAGGCTCATACAAGTTGGTCACCATGGACGGTGAAGAAATTGCGAGGACTTGGCATGCCACCAACCTCCGAAAGTATTATCAGTAAAAGGCTACCTAGGCTGCGTTCGTCTTTACAGTCGGCCACTCATTCTTGGTCGAAGTATGAATCTTTTTAATTTTTGTTAGTCCTTTCAGTTGTACACCGGACCCCCTGAGGGCATCCGCTTAGTTTCTTTCAATAAAAAGCAGTGCAAATATGTTTGTCAACTATGCAATTGCACTTCATAGCCGTTCTATCCGGCACAACCGAGCACAACAAGGCTCTAATCAATATCGTCCTCGACGTATCTGCCTACCACGGTCCACAAGCAGACCATGGTAGCACGCAGACCATACTCGTATCTGCCTACCACGGTCTACAAGCAGATCATGGTGGCACGCAAACCATACTCGTTTCTGTCTACCATGTTCCACAAGCAGACCATGGTAACACGCAGACCATACTCGTATCTACCTACCACGGTCTACAAGAAGATCATGGTAGCACACAGAACATACTCGTATCTGCCTACCACGGTCCATAAGCAGACCATGGTAGCACGCAGACCATACTCGTATCTGCCTACCACGGTCCACAAACAGACCATGGTAGCACGCAGATCATACTCGTATCTGTCTACCACGGTCCACAAGCAGATCATGATAGCACACAAACCATACTCGTATCTGCCTACCACGGTCCACAAGCAGACCATGGTAGCACGCAGACCATACTCATATCTGCCTACCACGGTCCACAAGCAGATCATGGTAGCACGCAACCATACTCGTATCTGCCTACCACGGTCCACAAGCAGACCATGGTAGCACACAGACCATACTCGTATCTACCTACCACGGTCCACAAGTAGACCATGGTAGCACGCAGCCCATACTCGTATCTGCCTACCACAGTCCACAAGCAGACCATGGTAGCACGTAGACCACACTCGTATCTGCCTACCACAGTCCACAAGCAGACCTTGGTAGCACGTAGACCATACTCGTATCTGCCTACCACGGTCCACGAGCAGACCATGGTAGTACGCAGAGCACACTCGTATCTACCTACCATGGTCCACAGGAAGACCGAGGTAGCAGGAAGATCACACCCGTTTCTGTCTAATGACAGTCATTTTGAGGAAGAATCAAGTGTTCTCGACCTGACCAGCAGTCAAGCTGACAACACTTCCGGGCTAAGGGCACCTAGGCCGCCCGAGTCAGCAATACCTTCTCCATTTTATTAAAGTAAATGTTTATTACTTAAGTGTTCTCGGCCTACCAGACAGCCGGGCCGAAAACACTTTAGGGGTAACCACCGAAGGGCTAACAAATCCAAGAAGAGAAAGAACGCAAAAAATGGTGAAAAGAATGTTTCATTAACAAAGGCCCAAGAAGGGCAGTCGTACAGTCACAATGCATAAAAAAAATATATAAAGATGATAAGGGGTCTTCAGTGATGGTCGTCTTCGGCAGCTATGCGTTCGGAACCCTCGGCAGGCAGCGGAATATCTGGGAGCTCTACTATCGGGGTCTGGGGCACCTCATACGGAGGGAGGTCATCCTCCTGCATATGATCATCTTTGGGGGGGGGGGGGTGGGGCCGTCGGTTCCGCATTATCATCCTCGGCCACAACCGAGGGCTCAGCCACCGTTTGCTCGTCTTCAGGGACCTCGGCCATGACCGGGATCTCCGACCAGTTTAAGTTCACCCCTTTCCACGAGCTACCCCTTCCTTGAGGTATTTTACACCTCTCAGGAAAAACCTGCAGGCGGCCTCCTCCACGTCCTCCCCATACTGAGAGGACGACTGGTACTCGACTACGGCTCGATCTAGGGCCTCCCGGTGTTCCTCGTCGGCCTTGACCAGAGCCTCCTTGGCTGATCTGGCTTCGTCCTTAGACTTCCGAAGCTTCTCCTCCAGGACCAGCTTCGCCTTCTCCGCAGCCTGCAGATCTTCCTCGGTCTTCCGCCGCTTGTCCTCGGATGACCGAAGCTTTTCCTTGGACGAATGCACTCTCTTATGCTCTTCGTCGAGGGCGGCCTCGGCTTTGTCCAGCGACGCCCGGAGGGTGACCTTTTCTGCAACGAGGTCCTTAAACTCCGAAGATTTATTGGTTAGATTCTCCTCGGTGGCCTTCAGAGCCTCACGCAGGGAGATCTCCAAGACCTCCTTCTCGTCCAGGTCAAGAAAGGCCCAGGCAGCCCGCTCGCTGACCTCAGCCAGAAGATTCCTCATTTGCACAAAAGGGATCACTCAGAAAATGACAACATGAATAAAAAGAGAAAAGCAGAGGAATCCGAACATTACCAGACAGCAGGCCGTGAATGCTCGTCTATAGACGTCCTCGTTTGACAAGCCGGAGCTGAAGGCCACATCTTCTGGAAGGCATCCCTCGGTGACTATGATCCTGGCCGCCCTCGTGCTTTTGAAGACCGAGTCTGTTGACTTCAGCCCGAGCACAGGGGAGAAGGCTATCGTCGGTGCCTTCAGTTTGTCATCCCTTACCCGGGGCGTGTGCTCGTTAGCTATTAGGTCGGGTCAACAGCTCATAGCACTAACGTTGTAAGCTGTGGACCCTACCTTCCTTGTTATTTCTTCTTTTATTTAGCTTAGATTCTCTTTTATTTGATTTAGATTGATTTCCATATTTAGTTGGAGTTATTAGAAAACCAGATCAATACTTATTGTATTTTCCATATATTGCTTTGATTATTGAACAGTATAAATAAAGTGCTATGAGGGAGGAAGGAAATATCGACTCCTCTCCATTCTTGGAATCTTTTATTCTCGTTCTCTTCTTCTTTTTCCTCTTTTTCTAATTTCTCCTTCCCTTCTACAATTCTCATTCTAGTCAGGTTTTTTGGTTTCAAGGTTGTTACATGGTATCTGTAAGACCTGCACTCCATGAACCTGATCTAAACCTTTAATTCATGTCGTAACAGGTCTTCTAATCATCACCGGGCCAGACGAGACTAGCGGAGACAATCAGGTACGAAAACGGACCTAAATTATGATATTTTTTCATACCGGTCTATGGTACCGGTCGATGGTACCGGTTGACTGGTATGTCTGTGCGAGCAGACTGGTTAGATCCAGAAACGGATCTCTGCGGGTCCCACTTTTTAAATCTTGAGCTTAGGGACTTTCCTAACGTAGGGAAACTTTTTAAATTATATCCTAGTCTATTTAAGGACCCTTAAACCTCTTTAAAACTCCTTGATTGATCCTCACAAACCCTAGAGAGGAGAAAGAGATCGAAGAAGGAGAATGAGCTAAGAAAGGTGGGAGAGGAGCCGCCATTGGACGAAGAACACCATAGTTGCGAACCAATGGTAAGTGCTTGAACTTTCCTCTAAGTTAAGCATTATAGATGATTAATCATGAATTGATCAATACCATGCAAGGTGAGGTATTGATCTAAAACCCTTAAATTTTCCGTCAAACCCTAATACAGTCGATGAACCCTAGATTCGCATTCTAGGCTAAGGATCATCGAAACTAGGACTTGAATAGAACATGAAACAACTCTAACTCGTTGCTCAGGCCTAGAATGCATAGGAGAAACCCTAGAACCAATAGGGGGTGATCGACGAAAGGCGAACACCAAGTTGGTGGTCTTCTGGAGGTATACCGATCGACCATACCGGTAGCACCATATGCGATCGGTACTACGATCGGTACCTCTCGGGAGCTGGTCTGTAGGGGACCGATCGACCATACCGATCGCACCTTGCCCCATAGTGATGCGACCGGTACCTGCGATTGGTATGCACGGTAAAGGTGTTTTCAATCCCAGTTGGTTTTCGACCAACGTAAACCCTAAGAAACTAATTCTAATTCAACCCTAATGTCGTGTAGTACCTTGTGATAGCGAGTTTGGATTTTGTGACGCGGAGCAAGCTAGCAATCAAGCGTCAGGTAAGGGAATCGGACCTAAACCCTAATAACTTAATAACAGTAAAACGTTGTTAATACTTATGATTCTGTGGATTAGTGTTTGTGCATACTCATATGTCATCTTTACTTTCAGTTATTATATTATTCATGCATACTCGATATGCTAGGTTTATGTGTTAGGCATGTGATTATTTTCGTTGGTGTGTGGAATGGGAAGGGCCTGGGTCTTGGATCATTCCTCACACTAGCATCTTTTCGTATCGCTTCTATCTTAGCATGCTTGGTGCGGATAGGGTATCAGGGGGAGGAAGTGGCACTGTGGTCTCCGGCCTGGCCACTAGACTCTAGCCCTATCTCTATGCCGTAGGAAGCTGTGTTGGGATAGGGCCAACTGTGATGACATTTAGGATTGGTTAGTTGTGAGTCCAGTTTGCAAGCCCTCACCAATAGGGGCTTACGTGTTGATATGGATAAGGCATCAGGGGAAGTGTTGGCGGTGTTTGATCTGGACACTTTAGCTCTATCTCTTTTTCATGATGGGTGCATGTGGGACGACAATGGTGTTTGATCCATTGGGTGGATTCACACACTCATGTATAGAGGTGCGGTGGCCGCCAATCCTTTCTATAGAAGATTGCAAACTTAAAATCAGACCATAATATGAATGTTATTCATGCATGTTGTTTGTTGCATTGTCTGATTTTCTTACTGAGTTAAGTTGTGAGCTCACCCTTGTGTACACACTATTTTTAGATGTTGATGCAGGTTACACTGTGGAGGACTACGTGGATGCTCCATTATATGGAAGAGTTGCTGCCTTGGAAGTGCAAGCAGGGGAGGACGAGCATGACGCTTCATGCGAGTGCCCTTACTGCGTGTACCTCTAGGATGGTTTTCATTTATTTTATTTATTTCAGTTGGATTTTATAAATAGTGTAAGGATATTTATTTATGTTTTGATATTTGAATAATTGGATAACTTATTTAATTTATCAATAGAGTACTCAGTTCATTTAATTTAAGACTTCCGTTGTATTTATTTATATTCTGATTATGGTTATGTGCAATGATTTGTGTTAGTGGACACGGTCTTATTGAGATCCTGGTGTAAACCGTTAGTTTGGTAACGGTTCACTCACACTTCTAGTTCAGCAGCAATTGGGGTGTGATAGTATCAGAGCCAGGTTTTAAATCCGTTCCAACATAGTTTCTACCATCTGCGGTTTTGATAGGTGCTTTCCCGTTCTTCTTCTTCTAAAATTTTTTTTTGGTTGCAACAACCATATGCTATCTGGGATGGAAGATTGATCTTCCTTTGATAATATATCGACATATATTGTAAGACCCGTGTCAATCTAACCCGGTCTTACCACCTTAAACCAGGTTTACCTATCATGGTCGTGTCAAATGGACCAAGGGCGTGAAGAAGATCGAGAACCCAGGTATCAAATCGACCCAAAAATACTAAATTGGAAGGGAGGGTCGCATACCCAGCTAAGCAGGGTCGGACCTCCCAAAACAGAAAGTCAGACCCTCAATTTTGAAGGGAGGGTCGGACATCTTGAGCCCTAGGGTCGACGGGATCATTGACCCTCCCATCGACCCTCGGTTGTATCCGAAATTGAAATTACGAAATTTCCTAATTTTCGATTGGGATTCTTTCCTAATCTCAGAGGGACTTATTTTAGGATGTTCCTAGTCTATTTAAAGGACGTCCCTAAGCCACTTTCACTCCTTTCACAACCCTAATCGAATTGAGAGAAAGAGAGGAAGAAGAAAGGAAAGGAAGAGAAATTAAGGCAAAATAGAAGAGTTGCAGAGAAAGGTTATTCTTCTCAGGTATGGATACTAATTCCATGAGTTTCTACAGACCTTAGGTTAGTTAATGTTGAGAATGTGATCTCGGAGAAACCCAAACCATCAATCTATGGTTAGGTTTTCATGGGAAACCATAGGAAAATGCATGAAAGCTATCTAGGTGGGTTATACATGGTTTCAAACCATGGAATGAATGTAGAATGGAATGTAGGAGCAAGCTATAGGATCCCAAGCACGAAGAATGAATTAAAAGAGGGAACTGGACCAAAGTGCACCGAGGGTCGCACCGAGGGTCGATGACCATCCGACCCTAGGTGTTCCTGACCATCGACCCTCAGTGTTCGGGAAGTTCAGAGTTAAGGGAGGGTCGCACCCAGGGTCGATCCTGACTCCGACCCTACCTCCGACCCCCAGTTAACAGAATGGTTTTTAAATCTGAAATTAATTCTAATTAAATTCTATCGACTTTGTTAGGTCTTCTTGAAATATAATAACATTGTAAAGGTGATTTTAAAGCTTGGAAAAGTCTTTTATAACAAGCTAAGGTGAGGAACCAGAACTCCAAACTAAGTTGGTTAATAACAAAAACTATTTTTTATTTCTTGAGTCCTATGCTATGCTTGATTCTATGCGAATATGTTTGTAATGTGCATACATCATGCCATCCAATATTTCTATTACTTGTTCTTTCATATTTACTTTATTGTTTATAACATGATGATGATGATGATGATAGGAATAGGCATGTGCTTGTATGTGTGTGGTTGATGTACTTTGATGCGAGCGAGTATCAGGGGAGGTGTGATGAGAACGTCAATAAACGTTAACCTTTGGCGGGTCTCAACACTTTTGCTCTATCTCTAACTCAAGTCTTGTGCATTAGCATCGTCGTATCACCATTACTTTAGCAGAACTATTATGTCATAGAGTATCAGGGGAGGTGGTCTCGGTCCTTGTAGTCTCTGACTCTACCGGGGGGCCTTAGCTCTATCTCTATGGATATTCTGAGGGATGCTGGGGTGAGGCCTTGGATACACTGTTTGGCATTAGGATTGGTTAGTTGCGAGCCCAGTTTGCAGCCCTCGCCATCAGGGGCTTACGTGTTGGTATGACACTATATAGCAATAAACGTAACCTTTGTTATATAATGTTTATGATTGGGTGCATGTGAGTTGATGATAAACGTGATCTTCGGGTAACGTCACACACTCGTGTATAGAGGCGGGGTCAATAAACGCGACCTTTGGCTACCTAAACCTTTCTATTGCATACTGCAAACTTTAAACCGGACCAAAGATATAAATTGATTTGCATGCATATGTATTGTTGCATTGTTTTGGGTACTCACTGAGCCGTGATGTGTGCTCACCCCTCAACGTCGAATATTTTTAGTTGATGATGCAGGTTATACCGTTGAAGACTATATGAATGTGTCTGCGTACGGGAACGTGTCAGCAATGGAAGCTGGAGCTGAAGAGGATACACACGACTCCTCTTGCGAGTGCAACTCGTGTATATTTGATTAGATATTTTATAGGTTTCTTTATTGGATTTATTAAGACATGTATTTGGTATTTAAATATTTATGTCTCAGTTGAAAACACAATAATTTGCTATTAAATTATTGATATCATCTTAGTTCTCAGTTCATGTTATTATAAGACTTCCGCTATTGTGTATTTACTCTGATTATGATTATGGATGTGTGTAAGTTTGGATAACGCGGGGATAGCCTATTTGAGTTCCTGATTAAACCGTTGGTTTATTAGCAGTTCATCACACCATTCTGAGATGTGCGGAATTGGGGTGTGACAACTTGGTATCAGAGCATCGCAGGCCTTGCCCGCCGTACTAACATACATTCAAGACGATTGTGAACTGAGATAGGATAAAAGTAAAAACAGTGATATAAACAAACTGTAAGCACCAGTGATCATTGTGTTCAAATTTAAAAAGAGAATAAAGCATCTATTAAAGGGGAAACAAGTTAAATACAATGAGTGATAGAAACAAAAATGTATATACATAACTAATGCAGAGTACAGTCCACAACCCGGACAGTTACTCTGTAGTACATGAAAATAAAGTACGATCAAGAAGCTGGAGACGAAGGAGGAGGCGGGGCCTCACGATCTCGGTCATAGTCCTCAGCATAGACCCTAGTCAACCAGGCCACTTGGGTCTGGGTCGTCTGGAGACTAGCTGCAAGATCAGCTACTCTCCTATCAGTCGCCCGTTGGACCGATAACAGCTCATCCACCCTCATACGCTGAGCGTCTAGCAACTCCTCCATCCTCAGATTAGATCTGCGCTGAGCCTCCCTGATCTCCTGCAGCATCTCCATCATGTCAGAAGGTGGGAGTGAAGGACCAGCCGCATGAGAAGGACCAGCCTCAGGTACAGGATCCGCCGCAGAAAAAGTACCAACACCAGCCGCATGTGTAGGTGAAGGCGGTGGTATCGAGTCGACATCCATATACATACGATCATCATCGTCGACAGGATCCACACGAGCTCTAGCAGCGGCAGCAGCAGCCTCAACATCAGCCATCTCGATACTAATGTGAGGACGCACCATCTCGTTCCTCTCCTCATCACTAACCTGGGCATCCCGCATACCCATCTTGTGGATTGCCTCCCAATCTAGAGGCGACGAGAAGGTCTTCTCCTGGATCTTCTCATCTACCAGGTCAACCCCCAGACGGGTCAGTAGCACTGTAATCATGAGTCCATAGGGTAGATTACCCCTATGACCGAACAATGTAGCACTAATCATAGTCCGCATGATGATGTATGGAAGGCAGACGGACTGGCGTGTGCAGATACTGTAAATCAGGAACTGGGTCATCTGAGAAACCCTCTCATAGTGCCCACTCTGCGGGATCAGATTATGCTGGATAATCTTGCAGAAGACCCGTGGAGCTGGACGCAAGTAACAGGCTCTCATCTGCCAGCGATCAGGGCGCAACAACTAATTATCGATCTATGCCCTCATCTCCATCTCAACAAACTGGGGCTCTCTAGGCACACAGTACACCATGGGGCCATCATAAGGAATGCCCAACAAGTCGGCCAGCTGCCGATAGTCGAAAGAAATATCTACCCCTTTGACGTAGCTGGTGATGCACAACTCCTGACCATGCTCAACGTCATTGTAATTCCCCACCACCTGGAGATTACAATAGAATTGGCGCACAAAATTCGGACATGTGCACGCATCGTAGGTGATGACAGGAAGCCACCCCATGTCACCAAAGGCTCCCTCTACGTTGAACACGGCTAACTCAGCCAAGTTCACCATACGACCCCCTTCCACTTTCTTCCGGGCATAGTCGGCATACTGTGCCTCGGCCTCATTGGAACAGAAGCGGAGTGGATCACGCACTCTAGGTATCTTGGTACGAGCCATGGTATCTGCAAAACAAGAAAGAGAAGGAAAAATAAGGAAATTATGGGATAAAAATCCAAAATTCGATTTAATAATGACATAAATGATGATAAAGCCCTATTGCTCATCATACAAGTGGGCATGAGAACTTACCTAGGTTAGAATACATCCTACAACACGCATGTAGTAGGAAATTTTAACTGGCGAAGTCCAATTTGAAGAAATTCAAGAAAAATTGAAAATGTCGACAAATTAGGGCAAAATGAGAAAATTTCAAGTTTCTCGATAACCAACCGATGAAACTCAAAAATTTTTGAGGGCTTTCGTTCCTCGAGACACCAATAACAAAAGCCCCCAATAAAAATCGAATTTTTACGATTGGAAAAATTTTAATTTGGAAAATACAAGTTAAATGTGCGAAAACCTAGAAATGGAAACCTAAAAACAGGTAAAAATGGGAAGACGTACCTGTAGGGATGACGTGGACGTCGAAACCCAGAGTCAAACCGAACAAAAACAGTGGAGTAGCACTGTAGCAACTCAGAGAGGAGAGACGAGTCTAAACGGAGGGGAAATAGTGAGAAATGAACCAGAATCGGATCTTAAAAATCTTATTTTTGGTCCAAGGGTCGGACAATTCGACTAGAACCACCGACCCTCCCATCGACCCTCAGCTCTCGGGAACCTGACAGAAAACTAAGGGTCGGAATTGAGGGTCGGACACCCATCGACCCTCGCATCGACCCTCAGCTCTCGGGAACCTGACAGAAAACTAAGGGTCGGAACTCAGGGTCGGACACCCATCGACCCTCGCATCGACCCTCAGCTCTCGGGAAGAACAGGTCATTCCTAGGGTCGGATACCAGGGGTCGGACATATCATCGACCCTCACCATCGACCCTGCATAGAAAAGACAGTATTTTTTTATAAAATGAGCTAGAATTGGAATTGATTATCGGTTAGCGTGCCTACATGAAATATGAATGACTTCTCACCTATTTTGATGATTTTCAGGCACCACCAATCACAGAAAAGAATTATGTCTGGACGTAGGGTGACCCGACAGACCCGAAATGCAGTCCCACCACCATCACCCATGGAGGAAACTAGTCAAGAGAATAATTATGCATCGGGTAATCCAGAACAGGCAAACCCTACAAATTTGCCACCTCCACTACTAGAGCTAGCAACAGTGGTAATGAATCTAACACATCAGTTGCAGCAGATGCAACACGCACAGGCTCAGATGTAGGTTGCCATGGGAATTATGTTTCAAGCCACTCAGGCTGCACCCATGCACACAGGACAAACCAGTGCAGCACCGGTGGGTAACCACCCAGCTCATCAGACACCTCCACAACCTGCTACATAGATTCCAGTGCAAGTTCCAGAAGTAGCTCAGGGTGATTACCAGTATCCACACCATATGTTTGGGGCAAACCCCCAAAACCAGTTGGACCACTCCCGACTAGTAGAGAGATTTTTGAAGATGAAACCCAGAGAATTCAACGGTAAACCGTCTGATCCGTAGACGAGATGGAGAGAAATTTCCTCATGATGACTATCACAGAGGAGAGAAAGTACTATGTGCCACCTTCATGCTCAAGGGCGACGCACATCATTGGTGGAAATCCACGAAGACATATCTACTGACCAAGCACGCCCTACTGACATGGGCTATATATAAAGAAGCCTTCTTTGAGAAATATTTTCCACAGAGCTTCAGAGATTCGATGGAGAAGGAGTTCCTGAGCCTATATCAGGGACAGATGATTGTGGACTCATATCAACAGCGCTACGAAGAGCTGTTTTTCTTTGCACCGGCTAGCATGCAAGAAGAAGATACCAAAACCCACAGGTTCGTCACGGGACTGAGAGGAAGCATCAGGGAACAAGTTCTGGGCTTAGAGAAGAAAATTTATAATGAAGCTGTCCAGATTGCTCGAGTAATTGAATCGAGCCAGAAGGAGAGTTACTTTACTCAGAACAGAGGCATCAAAAGGCCAGCCGAAAATTCCTACAACGGAGGCAATAACAGGACATATAAGTCTTTCCGTCCTCAGAATTTTTCTGCTGCAACCAAGACTACTCCAGCAGCTCAACCTCAGCCAAAGCCAAATTCTGAAGTCCTGAAGTGTTTTAATTGCAACCAACCCGGACATATGGCAAGGGAGTGCCCAAAGCCCAAGAAGCAGTTACATCAGGGATGGGTATATGCTGTTACATCCGAGGATGCGGCCGCATCACCCGATGTGGTCACATGTATTACTGAAACTTTTAAAGTTATAATTACATTGAATGAGCATGTAGACTAAGTAAAGATAAATCACAGGTATTGTACCTATAAATGGCATACCTGCCAAAGTACTCTTCAATTCCGGAGCTACTCATTCATTTATATCTGTGTCCTTTGGAAAGAAGACAAAATTACCCATTAAAACGTTAGACTACAAATTACTTGTACGGTCACCGATGGGGTTAGAAGTAGAACTAGAGAAAGGTTATGGACCATGTCCAGTTCTCATTGGAGAGAAGACTTTAGATGCAACCTTGATACAACTTGAGATGACAGACTTTGATGTCATCTTGGGAATGGACTGGTTAGCTCGGCATTCTGTGAATCTGTTATGCGCCGAAAAGAAGCTAACGTTCAAAGACAAAGAAGGGGCAGAACTAAGTTTTTTGGGAACCAAACTTCCCCGGAGACATAAGCTCATACTTTCAGCACTAAAGGCTAAGAAGTGCCTTGAGAAGGGGGCAATCGGGTATCTAGTATCCGTGGTTGACCTAACCAAGGATGCGCCACGAATGGAAGATATTGACGTTGTGCGGGACTATCCTGACGTATTTTCGGAGGAACTACCCGGATTACCACCCGACCGAGCCACAAAGTTTGTGATAGACCTTGTACCTGGAGCCGCACCCGTATCAAAAGCACCCTATAAAATGGCTCCTACGGAACTGAAGGAACTGAAGGTGCAACTACAAGAACTACTGGATAAGGGTTATATTCGACCCAATATATCTCCATGGGGGGCACCGGTGTTGTTCGTAAAGAAGAAGGATGGTAGCGTTCGATTATGCTTCGACTATCGGGAGTTGAATAAACTGACAATCAAGAATCGATATCCACTACCTCGGATCGATGACTTGTTCGATCAGTTACAAGGAGCAAGAGTATTTTCTAAGATCGATCTTCGATCAGGCTATCATCAGCTGAAGATTAAAGAAGGTGATATTCCAAAGACAGCATTCAGGACCAGATATGGACATTATGAATTTTTGGTTCTGTCTTTCGGATTAACTAATGCACCGACAATGTTCATGGAACTTATGAACCGAGTTTTCCACGATATGTTGGATACGTCGGTTATAGTATTTATTGATGACATATTGGTATACTCCAAGGACAAGAAAACCCATATCAAGAACCTAAACGCAGCCCTACAGCGTTTAAGGAAAGAGAAGTTATATGCCAAATTTTCAAAGTGCGAGTTTTGGCTAAGTGAAGTCGCATTCCTAGGCCATGTAGTATCCGCGGAAGGAATCAAAGTGGACCCCAGCAAGATCGAGGCTATTGTGAAGTGGGAAGCACCAAAGAGCGTTTCAAAAATTAGAAGCTTTCTGGGTCTAGCTGGTTATTATCGGAGATTCGTAGAAGGCTATTCTCGGATTGCCGTACCTCTCACCAGTTTGACTAAGAAAGGTGAAAAGTTTGTGTGGACCGATAAATGTGAGAAGAGTTTCCAAACACTGAAGACCAGATTGATATCTGCCCCGATTTTGACTATTCTCGTTCCATGACAGACATTTACTTTATATACTGATGCTGTCACACCCCAATTCTGATCCAACCAGAATCGTGTGAGTGAACCATCAACGAACCAACGGTTCACACCAGGATCTCGAATAGGCCGTGTCCACCCATACAAACCATTACACATAACCACAATCAGAATATAAATATACAGCGGAAGACTTTAAATAGAATGAACTGAGTATCTATTGATAACTTAAGTAAATATCCAATTATCCAAATTTAACCATAAAATATAATATCTTTTACATCCCTTAATATCAAACAAAAATAACTGAAACAACTAAATAAAAATCTCATCAAAGGTACACGCAGAAAGGGCACTCGCATGAAGCATCATGCTCGTCCTCCCCTGCTTGTACATCCAGAGCAGCCACACCACCATACGCCGGAGCGTTCACATAGTCGTCCACAGTGTAACCTGCATCAACATCTAAAAACATGTATATATACAAAGGGTGAGCTCACAACACAGCTCAGTAAGACAATCAGACAGTTTCACAAGATTATGCATGAGTAATAATCAGTTTTATGCTGTGATCTGGTTTTAAGTTTGCAATGTGCTATAGAAAGGTTTGGTGGCCCCCGCACCTCTATACACGAGTGTGTGGCACCTCATGGATCACACCCCCATCGGCCCACATGCACCCATCATGGAATAGAGATAGAGCTAAGATACCCACGTACCTCCCCTGATAGTCTACCCATACCAGTACCTAAGCCCCTACTGGCCAGAGTCGCAAACTGGGCTCGCAACTAACCAATCCTATATGTCATCAATGTATGCTCTATCCCAGCACAGCCGTCTACGACATAGAGATAGAGCTAAGGCATTCCCACACCTCCCCTGATGCCCTATCCGCAACTAACCCACTAGGATAGAAACAATACGCAGGTAGACCCTATCCCAACATAACTCCCAATGGCATAGAGATAGAGCTAAAGCATCGTGGACAAGCCAGCGTCGACTCAAAATCCACAGTACCACATAACAATGGCCGGGACAACATCAATATCAGAGACCACCGTACCACGACCTTCCCCTGATACCCCACCCGTACCAAGCATGTTAAGACAGAATACTACAAAAGGTGCTAATGTGAAGAGCGATCCCAGGCCCATGCCCCACTCCACACACTAACGAAAACAATCACATGCCTAACAATCACATCCTATCAATGCATGAACAATAATAATAACTGAAAGTAAAGGATGGCATGTGAATATGCACAAACAACACATCTCATATACTCAGGTGATTAACAACAATTTACTGTCCATTAATTATTAGGTTTGGGTCAGATTCCCTTACCTGACGCTTGTTCGATAGCTTGCTCCACATCGCAAATCCAAACGATAAGTCACAAAGTCCTACAATATTATTAGGGTTTCATTAAAATAACATTCTTAGAGTTTCATGTTGATCGAAAACCAACAGGGTTACAAATACCCTCACAGAGCTGACCGGTGGCAACATACCGGTCGCAGCTCTGTGGGGAAAGACTGGCGACCGGTATGGTCAGCCGGTCCCCACAGATAACCTCCCGAGAGGTAGCGGTCGCAACATACCGGTCGCACTATGTGCAACCGGTATAGTCGACCGGTATGTCTCCGGAAGACCATACATGGGTTTTTCGACTGCCGTCGATCATCCTCGATAAATTTTCAGGGTTTCTCCTATCCATTCTAAGCCTAGGCTTTGAGTTAGAGTTATCCCCAACTCATTCAAGTCTCGTTTCGATGAATATCATCTCGAAACTCAAATCTAAGGTTTGACGGCAACTTAGGGTTTATTGGCCAAATTAGGGTTTTAGATCAATACCTACTTTGCATGGTATTGATCCACCCACACAACTAACATAGGATAAGAAGATGGATTCAAGCATTTACCGTTGACTGGCGTAATAAGAGCATCGTCGAACGGTAACGGCGGCACCTCCTTCTTCTTCCTAGCCCCTTCTCCTTTCCAACCTCCTTCTCTTCTCTAGGGTTTGTGAGAGACAATGGAAAGGATTTGAGGAGGCTTAAGGGTATATTTATAGGCTAGAAATAGGGTTTAGTAACCCTACTAGGATTAGGAAACTTCTAGGATTCGAAATCAGGAAAGCGGGACCCACAGAGACCAATTTCCAGATTCCCGCACATAGCTGCGCAGGCCATACCGGTCGACCGGTACCAAGACCGGTACCATCGACCGGTATACCTAAAATTAGGTATAATTGGTCGACATCAGTCTGATTTTGTACCTGTTTGTTATCCGCTTGCCCCGTCTAGCCCGGTGATGATCGGAAGACCTGTCATGACACAAAACCAAGGTTTAGACCGGGTTTTCAGAGTGCGGGTCTTACAACTCCACCACCTTTAAAATAAATTTCGTCTTGAAATTTGCATGTAGGTTCTACAACTCCCCCACCCTTAAAAAAAATTTTGGCCTCGAAATTTGAACGTACCTTGATCGTCAAAAAGGTTAGGGTACTCCTTCCTCATCGCGCTCTCTTCTTCCCAAGTAATTTCCTCCACATTTTGGCTTCTCCAATGCACCTTCACATAGTGGATATCCTTGGTTCAAAGTTGCTGAACTTTTCGGCTTGAGAGCATTACAGGCACCACTTCGAAAGTTAAGTCTTCAGTCAAGTCTGGAGGATCAGCGATTAAGATATGCGATGGATCTCTGACATACTTCTTTAGTAATGATACATGGAACACATTATGAATGCTAGACATAGATGGTGGTAGAGCCAATTGATATGCTACATTACCACGTCGATTCAATATCTCATACGGTCCCACATACCTGGGGCATAGCTTCCCCTTTTTACCAAACCGTTTCAGACCTCGCACCGGTGATACCTTCAAGAACACCTTGTCACCCACTGCAAACTCCAGATCCCGACGTCGATTATCCGCATATTGCTTCTGTCGAACTTGAGCTGTCTTTACTCTCTCTTTGATCTGATCAATCACTCGGCAAGTTTCTTCAACAAACTCCGGTCCTATAATTCTTCTTTCCCCCACCTCGTTCCATAACAGAGGTGTACGACACTTCTTCCCATAGAGTGCTTCATATGGGGCCATCTGAATTGTAGCCTGATAACTGTTGTTGTAAGCGAACTCGATAAGTGATAGCTTCTCATCCCAAGCTCCCTTGAAATCTATTGCACAAGCTCGGAGCATATCTTCCAAAATTTGAATAGTTCGCTCTGACTGTCCGTCCGTCTGAGAGTGAAAAGTTGTACTGAACTTCAACTTGGTTCCCATAGCTTTCTGTAATCCTTCCCAAAACTTTGATGTAAAACGGGGATCTCTGTCAGATACTATACTCTCTGGAACGCCATGAAGTCTGACTATATTATCAATATATAACTTGGCCAGTTTCTCCATGGTATACTGAGGTCTGACCGCAATAAATCGAGCTGTCTTGGTAAGTCGATCTACTATAACCCAAACTGCATCCACTGACCTTGGTGTCAAAGGTAGGCCCATGACGAAATCCATGGTGATACAATCCCACTTCCACGCAGGTTCCTGTAACGGCTGTAGTAAACCTGCGGGTCATTGCCTTTCCGCTTTAACTTGTTGACAATTCAGACATTGGAACACGAAACGAGCTATATCTGCTTTCATACCCCTCCACCAATATAGTCTTCTCAAGTCATGGTACATTTTGGTACTTCCTGGATGTACCGAATATGGAGTGTAATGAGCTTCAGTCATAACTCGGTCTCTGATATCGCAGTCTTCGCTCTCAGGTATACATAACCGTCCACGATACTTAATTCTGCAGTTTCAATTATATGCTCTTCGTCACCTTCGATTGAACTAGAGGCTGCGGCACACAATGCAGCATTTGTACTTGGTCCTGCCTCAGGTTTTGATGCCCACTTTCTGCTTAAGGCGTCAGCCACCACATTTGCTTGACCCGGATGGTACTGGATGTCGCAATCATAATCTTTTAACAATTCCAGCCATCTCCTCTGTCTCATATTCAGATCCTTCTGAGTGAAAAGATAAGTTAAGCTCTTGTGATCTGACTTAATCTGAAACTTCTCACCGTACAAGTAGTGTCTCCAAGTTTTGATTGCGTGAATAACCGCTGCCAGCTCCAAGTCATGCGTAGGATAGTTCTTCTCATGCTCTTTTAACTGTCTTGATGCGTAAGCAATCACCTGTTCTCCTTGCATCAATACACACCCAATACCCAACCCTGAAGCATCCGTATATAAAGTAAACGGAACGCTTGGTTCTGGGATGGTCAAGATAGGTGCAGAGATAAGTCTTGACTTCAAAGTCTGAAAGCACTTCTCACACTCATCTGTCCATATGAATTTCTCTCCCTTCTTGGTCAATCTGGTGAGTGGAACAACGATCCTGAAGTAATCTTCCACGAATCTTCTATAATAACCAGCCAACCCAAGGAAACTACGAATCTCCGCAACAGATTTTGGTGCTTCCCATCCTACTATAGCAGCTATCTTACTTGGATCAACCTTGATACCGTCTTCAGATACAATATGGCCCAAGAAAGCCACTTCCTTCAGCCAAAACTCACAGTTCTTGGATTTTGCATAAAGCTTCACCTGTCTCAGCCGTTGTAGGGCTGCCCTCAAATGCGTTGTATGAGTCTCCATGTCCTTAGAGTAAATCAATATGTCATCGATGAATACGATGACCGAAGTGTCCAACATATCATGAAACACTCGGTTCATCAGTTCCATAAACGACGCTGGAGCATTGGTCAACCCGAAAGACATAACTAGAAACTCATAATGCCCATACCTCGTCCTAAAAGCCGTCTTCGGAATATCTCCGGCCTTGATCTTCAATTGGTGATACCCTGATCGGAGATCGATCTTTGAGAAAACCTTTGCACCCTGTAACTGGTCAAACAAGTCATCGATCCTAGGCAAAGGATACCGATTCTTGATCATCAACTTGTTCAGCTCACGGTAGTCAATGCATAGCCATACACTTCCATCCTTCTTCTTGACGAACAATACAGGTGCTCCCCAAGGCGATATACTAGGTCGTATGAAGCCTTTATCCAACAATTCTTGTAATTGGGTCTTCAACTCCTTTAACTCGGTCGGGGCCATCCTGTATGGTGCTTTAGACACCGGTGCCGAACCTGGCATAAGGTCTATCACAAATTCTGTAGCCCTGTCTGGTGGTAAACCTGGAAGCTCCTCTGGAAACACATCTGGGAACTCCCGAACCACATCTATATCTTCCATCTTGAGTGACTCTGCTGTGAGATCGACTACAGATACTAGATAACCCACTCCCCCTTTCTCCAAGCATCTCTTAGCTTTTAGGGCGGAGAGGATCAGCTTCCGCATCCTAGATAGCTTGATCCTAGCGAAACTATATTCCCTTCCCTCTTTGTCAGTAAGCACAAGCTTCCTTTCACCACATAAAAGGACGGCCGAATGATGGCCTAGCCAATCCATTCCCAAAATGACATCAAAGTCTGCCATCTCAAGTATTACTAGGCTTGCTTCTAAGTCTCGGCCCTCAATACATACAGTACATGGTCCATAATATTCGGTCATAGCCACTTCGACTCCTAGTGGAGAGCAAACTATCAAGCTTGGGTTCAAATGCTTGATTGGTAACTCCATTCGCTTCCCAAAAGAAATAGAAACAAAGGAGTACGTGGCCCCAGAGTCAAATAATACTCTGGCGGGTATACCAGCTACATTTACAATTCCTGGAATTTATTGCCCCTTAGTTCTACATGCTCATGCAAACTGAAAGAATAAACCAAATAGTAAGGGATAGAGTCGTACCAGTTACCACATCAGGTGATGCGGCTGCCTCTTCAGTGGTGACCGCATACACTTTTCCTTGCTGGGGAGCTTGCTTCTTAGGTAGAGTGCAGTTCCTTGCGACATGTCCCAGCTGCTGACAGTTATAACATTTGATATTTGGGTTGTGTCCAGCGAACTGTGGCACAGGTGGTGCCGGGTTGTTTCTCGCAGGTGCTATAGCGGTTTGTGCCCTGTATGGGCGGAATGGTCTAGTATTACCGCCACCCGAGCTTTCACTAGCAGATCTCTTCACTCCCCTGTTCTGAGCGAAGAAGCTGTCCCTCTGACTGGACTCTATCACCCTCGCAACCTGCACAGCCTCGTTGTAGATCTTCTTGTCCAGACCCAAAAGGTGCTCTCTGATACTTCCATGTAGTCCCATGGTGAACCTACGTGTCTTGGTCTCCTCCTCTTGCATACTGGCCGGTGCGAAGAAAAATAACTCTTCGTACCTCTGCTGATAAGCATCTACGGTCGACTGAGACTGCTGCAGATTGAGAAACTCTCTCTCCATTTGATCCTTGAAACTCTTTGGAAAATACTTGTTGAAGAAAGCCGCTTTAAACACTTCCCAATCAACCAGTGTATACTTAGTCTCCAGATATGCCCGTGTAGAATTCCACCAATCATTTGCATCTTCCTTCAACATATGAGTGGCAAACAGAACCTTTTCCTCCTCAGTACAAGTCATCAATCAGAAGTTCTTTTCCATCTCTGCAACCCACTGTGCTGGCCACAATGGTTTCCCTGACCTGCCCGTGAACGATGAAGGTTTCAACTTCAAGAATCTGTTCACTGACCTGCTCAGATCATACTGTCCCTGCGTGTCTGCTTCGTACCATGGTGGTAGATACGGATAAGCTCCCGGGTACACAGAAAGCGAAGGAAATCGATGCGGTGGTGGTACGTTCTGCGCTTGGCCCCTCGGCCTTGGGCTACTCTACATCGGTTGGGTAGTATTAATTCCTCCTGACTCAGGTGTATTTCCAGCGGGAACAGAGCCTGTTGGTCTGAGCATCTTCAGTACCTCGCTCAGAAATTCCTTCTGTTGAGCCTGCATCTGATAGACCAAGTTTGTAACAATGGTCTCAGAATTCCTGTGAGGTGGGCCAGGTAAATTTGTCGGCACTTCTGGGACCTGTTCCTCCTCCACTTCAGGACTTGGTTCTCTAACCTGGTCTTGTTCAACTTGTTCTTCCTCTAGGCGCATCCTGGCCTGATGACGCTTTCGACCCCTACGACCGTTTCTGCCTGCCATCTCAGACTATTTTATTTGGATCTGAGAAGAAGACATAACACGTGAGAACATCAATAATAGTAGTGTTAGTCTTGAATAATGCAAGGGAAAAATAGTCAAGAAGTAACATTTCAATTTACACAATTTTAAAGATTTTAAATTCAATTTTTCCTGGCTCTTTGGTGCGTACCGGTTGCAACATACCGGTCGCACCTCTGTGGAATATGTTGCAGCCGGTATAGTCGACCGGTCAGAATTAAAATTCTGACCAAGACATAGCGGTCGCAACATACCGGTCGACACCCTGTATACAGTGTTGCGACCGGTATAGTCGACTGGTCAGAATAAAATTTCTGACCGAGACATAGCGGTCGCATATATCTGGGTGATACCGGTCGACCGGTATAGGCAAAACCGTCGACCGGTATGCCTATATTGGTTATAAAATCGGGAAAAAGTGAGATTTTCTCACTTTTTCTCCTCCTTTCTTTTCTGGTGGCGATTCCTCTTTGGAGACTGAGTTGCTACAGTCCGACCGGTGCTTTTTTGAAGGCGATTTCTTCCACTCTAGAGCTAGTACATCGTCTCTAGGTATGATCCCTCCCTCCCCATCATCTCTTTATCATTTTCCCATATCGTCTATATGTAGAAATCTAGGTTTTTCTTTGTTCGAGATGTTTTAATCGTAGGAACTCTTTTCCTTCGGCTTGGAAAGGGTTTAGGGACCCCCAAGAGCAAAAGCCCTCAACTAATTTGGGGTTCCACTGAAAGGTTTACATAAAAATCAAAATTTTCCATATTTTGACCTAGGTTTTCAAAAAAAATTTCAAAATTTCTAATTTTTCTTAAATTCTTGAAATTTCTCATTTGAATTGCTTGTGATTGGTTTGTTGAAGAGTGTGGGGGTTACGTAAGTCCTCCTCCCATGTTTTTGGGTGAGTTCGAGGCTTTTTCCCAAAATGCTGTCGTTATGTTGCCGAAATTTTGAAAATTTTCTAACTTTTATCTTATTTTCTTTTGTTTTGCAGATTTTAAATGGCTCCTAGACGCGCACTCGGGAAACGCCCTCATGGCTCTAGTTCTCGGGCTCCCTCACCACCAGTTCCACAGCTAGATGAGCTATGGTTTCGCTCCTTGGAAGCTCAAGCTCGGTTTCCATGGTTTGATAATAAAAGTATTGAATCAGGGCGCCGGGTCAACGTGGAACAACTGCACCGATTCAATGTGGAGACGGCTTTTGGCGCTCTAGGTTGGTTGCCGGTTATTTCATACACAGAGACCACACACCCTAACTTGGTCAAGCACTTCTATGCGAACTTGGAACATGAAGGGGATGTCGAAGATCCGAACCAGTGTAGGGATCTACGCATTACCAGCTACGTCCGGGGTGTACATATTTCATTTAACACCCACCAGTTGGCTAACCTTCTTGGGATTCCCAACGATGGAGACTTGGTGTACTGCGCCCCCAAGGCGAAAGGTTATTTGACTGATGATTTGCGCCGAGAGATAGCGCATCAGATCTTAAACCCTGGAGCCCCTATGAAGGCGGCTAGCCTGAGGCCTATACCTCGGGTATATAGTCCCATTATTCAGCACAACATAGTACCACAGAGCGGCCACTACGGTGAGTTGTCCCAGCTCACCCAGTACGTCACTTATTGCGTCTGCACAGGGGAGCGGATCTCACTTCCCTACCTCATCATCCGGAATATGCATCGCGCGGCCGTGGCCAATTGGGCCAGCAACCTTCCATATGGCCGTCTCGTCACTTTCCTTCTTCGCCGTCTGGGCGTGAGCTTGAGAGGAGAGTTAGCCGTTGAGGACACCATGACATCCGACATCGACTGGGATGCTATACAGAGGATGCAGATGGTCGATCTGCCGGTTAGTGATGACGAGTTGGAGGCTCGCCCTCGTCCACTTGGGAGAGTAGCAGCGGCAGCAGCAGCAGCAGCCGCGGCCAATGCGGCCTATGCGGCAGAGATGGGTGATGACGATGATGACGATATGGCTGGGGGAGCACCAGTGCCTGCCCCACAGCCTGCACCTGCACCACCACCATCTGTCCCTACAGCTGGACCATCTCAGCCTCCTCCCGACTCAGTGATGGGTATGTTTATGGAGCTCAGGGACGCTCAGCGGGAGATGAGCCATGACTTAGCACAGTTGACTCGCAGCCTCCGAGTCACACAGGATCAAGTGCACTGGCTCAGGGTCGCTTACGAGAGAGACTATGATATAGCGGACCCCATACCTCCTAGGCCCCCTACCCCATGATTTTTCTTTCACTTACTCATGACTGTTTTACATATAACAGGGTAACTGTCCGGTTTGTAGACCGTACCCTGTAGCACAATCTCATTTGCTACAATTTCCTTGTTTAAATGAAAATTTTCATGGTTTTTCCTAACTAGTTTATGTGCACATGTTAAGTTTCATATTTAACATAGTATATTATTCTCTTTCTTAGTCCGTCTCAGGTATCAAACAATGCTTAAGGTGCGTTTGTATTAAGATTTTTAATTTTCTCCTAACTCAGTTCATCGACTTAGTTAAGTGCAACATGGTTTGTTGGAACAGAGCCCGAGAGCTCTGATACCAAGTTGTCAAACCCCAATTCTGATCCAACCAGAATGGTGTGAGTGAACCGTCATCGAACCAACGGTTCACACCAGGATCTCGAATAGGCCGTGTCCACCCATACAAACCATTACACATAACCACAATCAGAATATAAATATACAGCGGAAGACTTTAAATAGAATGAACTGAGTATCTATTGATAACTTAAGTAAATATCCAATTATCCAAATTCAACCATAAAATATAATATCTTTTACATCCCTTAATATCAAACAAAAATAACTGAAACAACTAAATAAAAATCTCATAAAAGGTACACGCAGAAAGGACACTCGCATGAAGCATCATGCTCGTCCTCCCCTGCTTGTACATCCAGAGCAGCCACACCACCGTACGTCGGAGCGTTCACATAGTCGTCCACAGTGTAACCTGCATCAACATCTAAAAACATGTATATATACAAAGGGTGAGCTCACAACACAGCTCAGTAAGACAATCAGACAGTTTCACAAGATTATGCATGAGTAACAATCAGTTTTATGCTGTGGTCTGGTTTTAAGTTTGCAATGTGCTATAGAAAGGTTTGGTGGCCCCCGCACCCCTATACACGAGTGTGTGGCACCTCATGGATCACACCCCCATCGGCCCACATACACCCATCATGGAATAGAGATAGAGCTAAGATACCCACGTACCTCCCCTGATACTCTACCCATACCAGTACCTAAGCCCCTACTGGCCAGGGCTCGCAAACTGGCCTCGCAACTAACCAATCCTATATGTCATCAATGTATGCTTTATCCCAGCACAGCCGTCTACGGCATAGAGATAGAGCTAAGGCATTCCCACACCTCCCCTGATGCCCTATCCGCAACTAACCCACTAGGATAGAAACAATACGCAGGTAGACCCTATCCCAACATAACTCCCTACGGCATAGAGATAGAGCTAAAACATCGTGGACAAGTCAGCGTCGACTCGGAATCCACAGTACCACATAACAATGGCCGGGAGAACATCAATATCGGAGACCACCGTACCACGACCTTCCCCTGATACCCCACCCGTACCAAGCATGTTAAGACAGAATACTACAAAAGGTGCTAATGTGAAGAGCGATCCCAGGCCCATGCCCCACTCTACACACTAACGAAAACAATCACATGCCTAACAATCACATCCTATCAATGCATGAACAGTAATAATAACTGGAAGTAAAGGATGGCATGTGAATATGCACAAACAACACATCTCATATACTCAGGTGATTAACAACAATTTACTGTCCATTAATTATTAGGTTTGGGTCAGATTCCCTTACTTGACGCTCGTTCGATAGCTTGCTCCACGTCGTAAATCCAAATGATAAGTCACAAAGTCCTACAATATTATTAGGGTTTCATTAAAATAACATTCTTAGAGTTTCATGTTGATCGGAAACCAACATGGTTACAAATACCCTCACAGAGCTGACCGGTGGCAACATACCGGTCGCAGCTCTGTGGGGAAAGACTGGCGACCGGTATGGTCAGCCGGTCCCCACAGATAACCTCCCGAGAGGTAGCGGTCGCAACATACCGGTCGCACTATGTGCAACCGGTATAGTCGACCGGTATGTCTCCAGAAGACCATACATGGGTTTTTCGACTACCGTCAATCATCCTCCATGGATTTTCAGGGTTTCTCCTATCCATTCTAAGTCTAGGCTTTGAGTTAGAGTTATCCCCAACTCATTCAAGTCTCGTTTCGATGAATATCATCTCGAAACTCAAATCTAAGGTTTGACGGCAACTTAGGGTTTATTGGCCAAATTAGGGTTTTAGATCAATACCTACTTTGCATGGTATTGATCCACCCACACAACTAACATAGGATAAGAAGATGGATTCAAGCACTTACCGTTGACTGGCGTAATAAGAGCGTCGTCGAACGGTAACGGCGGCACCTCCTTCTTCTTCCTAGCCCCTTCTCCTTTCCAACCTCCTTCTCTTCTCTAGGGTTTGTGAGAGACAATGGAAAGGATTTGAGGAGGCTTAAGGGTGTATTTATAGGCTAGAAATAGGGTTTAGTAACCCTACTAGGATTAGGAAACTTCTAGGATTCAAAATCAGGAAAGCGGGACCCACAGAGACCAATTTCTAGATTCCCGCACATAGCTGCGCAGGCCATACCGATCGACCGGTACCAAGACCGGTACCATCGGTATACCTAAAATCAGGTATAATTGGTCGGCTTCGGTCCGATTTTGTACCTGTTTGTTATCCGCTTGCCCCGTCTGGCCCGGTGATGATGGAAAGACCTGTCATGACACAAAACCAAGGTTTAGACCGGGTTTTCATAGTGCGGGTCTTACAGATGCGTCGGGACTGGGACTAGGATGTGTGCTTATGCAAGGAGAGCAAGTAATTGCTTATGCTTCAAGACAGTTAAAGGTACATGAGAAAAATTATCCCACTCATGATCTGGAGCTAGCGGTAGTAGTACATGCTGTCAAGATATAGAGACTTTACCTATATGGAGAGAAATTTCAGATTAAGTCGGACCATAAAAGTCTTACTTATTTATTTAATCAGAAAGAGCTGAATATGAGACAACGAAGATGGCTGGAACTATTGAAAGACTATGATTGTGATATCCAGTATCATTCGGGAAAAGCAAATGTTGTAGCGGATGCATTAAGCAGAAAAGCAATGATAAAATCTCAAGGAGAAGTTAGCACGACTGCAGCAATGTATACTATCGGAATGGTATTCAATCACGGCAACGAGCAGTATGTGATAGATACAACGGATGAATCAGCCAACCAAGGGTTTATTCATCGATTTTCGAATATATTCGCGGCATTGAAGAATATATCGGATATAGTGGATGAAGTGAAGACAGCTATCAAAGCAGATCCTTATATGAGAACAGTACAAGAAGATATTGAGAAAGGTAGGACTAACCCTGAGTTCACCTTGGATGACGAGAAAGTACTGAAATACAAAGGAAGAATATGTGTACCTGAAACAGAAAGTATGGACATTAGACACCGACTGATGAAAGAAGCCCATACCACCATCTATTCGATACATCCTGGAAGTACAAAAATGTATCATAATATGAAGAAACTATATTGGTAGAGGGGAATGAAAGCAGATGTAGCCAAGTTCGTGTCTCAATGCCTAAATTGTCAGAAAGTAAAGGCTGAACGACAAAGACCCGCATGACTGTTGTAGCCACTACCGGAACCAGCATGGAAATGGGACTGCATCACTATGGACTTCGTCACGGGACTACCATTGACTCCTCGAGTAGTTGACGCAGTTTGGGTGATTGTGGACCGTCTGACTAAAACAGCTCGCTTCATACCTATACGACCTCAATATACACTGGAAAGGTTAGTGAAGTTGTATGTGGATAACATTGTTCAATTACATGGTGTTCCAAAAAGCATTGTGTCCGATAGAGATCCACGATTTACTTCCAAGTTTTGGGAAGGATTGCAAAAGGCTATGGGTACAACATTGAAGTTCAGTACTGCATTCCACCCACAGACAGATGGACAGTCGGAGCGTACAATCCAGATTCTAGAAGATATGCTATGAGCATGTGTGATTGATTTAAAAGATCATGGGACGAAAAGTTACCATTGATCGAGTTCGCACATAACAATAGCTATCAGACTACTATACAGATGTCACCTTCTGAAGCACTGTATGGCAGGAAGTGTCGAACTCCCTTGTTTTGGAATGAAGTTGGAGAACGTAGTATTGTTGGACCAGAATTTGTGGAAGAGACTTGCCGAGTGGTCGACATCATTAAGGAAAGAGTGAGAACAGCTCAGAAATCGTCAGAAACAATATGCAGACACTCGACGAAGAGATCTGGAGTTCGCCGCAGGTGATAAAGTATTTTTGAAGGTATCGCCTATGCGAGGATTGAAGAGGTTCGGACAGAAAGGGAAACTAAGTCCAATATATGTCGGGCCATATGAGATTCTAGCTAAGCGTGGAAAAGTGGCTTATCAGTTAGGACTACCACCATCTATGTCAAATGTGCATGACATATTTCACATTTCCCTATTGAAGAAGTATGTCAAAGACCCAATGCATGTTTTGACAGTGGATTTCCCGGAATTGACTGATGATTTGACGTTTGAAGTAACACCAACAGAAATCACTAGTCGAAAGGTTCAACGTCTATGCAACAGAGATATCTACTATGTTAAGGTCACATGGAAAAGTAGAGACATGGAAGAGATTACATGGGAAGAAGAGAATGCTATGCGAAAGCAATACCCTCATTTATTTGATTCAGAAGGTACGTACAATTTCGAGGACGAAATTTTTATAAGTTGGGGGGAGTTGTAAGTCCCGTGTCAATCTAACCCGGTCTTACCACCTTGAACCAGGTTTACCTATCATGGTCGAGTCAAATGGACTAAGGGCGTAAAGGAGATCGAGATCCCAGGTATCAAATCGACCCAAAAACACTAAATTGGAAGAGAGGGTTGCATACCCAGCTAAGCAGGGTCGGACCTCCCAAAGCAGAAAGTCAGACCCTCAATTTTGAAGGGAGGGTCGGACATCTTAAGCCCTAGGGTCGACGGGATCATCGATCCTCGGTTGTATCCGAAATTGAAATTAGGAAATTTCCTAATTTTTTATTGGGATTCTTTCCTAATCTCAGAGGGACTTATTTTAGGATGTTCCTAGTCTATTTAAAGGACATCCCTAAGCCACTTTCACTCCTTTCACAACCCTAATCGAATTGAGAGAAAGAGAGGAGAAGGAAATAGGAAGAAGAAAGGGAAGGAAGAGAAATTAAGGCAAAAGAGAAGAGTTGCAGAGAAAGATTATTCTTTTCAGGTATGGATACTAATTCCATGAGTTTCTACAGACCTTAGGTTAGTTAATGTTGAGAATGTGATCTCGGAGAAACCCAAACCATCAATCTATGGTTAGGTTTTCATGGGAAACCAAAGGAAAATGCATGAAAGCTGTCTAGGTGGGTTATACATGGTTTCAGACCATGGAATGAGTGTAGAATGGAATGAAGGAGCAAGCTATAGGATCCCAAGCACGAAGAATGGATTAAAAGAGGGAACTGGACCAAAGTGCACCGAGGGTCGCACCGAGGGTCGATGACCATCCGACCCTAGGTGTTCCTGACCATCGACCCTCAGTGCTCGAGAAGTTCAGAGTTAAGGGAGGGTCGCACCCAGGGTCGATCCTAACTCCGACCCTACCTCCGACCCTCAGTTAACATAATGGTTTTTAAATCTAGAATTAATTCTAATTGAATTCTATCGACTTTGTTAGGTCTTCTAGCAATATAATAACATTGTAAAGGTGATTTTAAAGCTTGGAAAAGTCTTTTATAGCAAGCTAAGGTGAGGAACCAGAACTCCAAACTAAGTTGATTAATAACAAAAACTGTTTTCTATTTCTTGAGTCCTATGCTATGCTTGATTCTATGCGAATATGTTTGTAATGTGCATACAGCATGCCATCCAATATTTCTATTACTTGTTCATGCATATTTACTTTATTGTTTATAACATGATGATGATGATGATGATAGGAATAGGCATGTGCTTATATGTGTGTGGTTGATGTACTTGATGCGAGCGAGTATCAGGGGAGGTGTGATGAGAACGTCAATAAAAGTTAACCTTTGGCGGGTCTCAGCACTTTAGCTCTATCTCTAACTTAAGTCTTGTGCATTAGCATCGTCGTATCACCATTACTTTAGCAGAACTATTATGTCGTAGAGTATCAGGGGAGGTGGTCTCGGTCCTTGTAGTCTCTGACTCTACCGGGGGGCCTTAGCTCTATCTCTATGGATATTCTGAGGGATGCTGGGGTGAGGCCTTGGATACACTGTTTGGCATTAGGATTGGTTAGTTGCGAGCCCAGTTTGCAGCCCTCGCTAACAGGGGCTTACGTGTTGGTAAGACCCTATATAGCAATAAACGTAACCTTTGTTATATAATGTTCATGATTGGGTGCATGTGAGTTGACGATAAACGTGATCTTCGGGTAACGTCACACACTCGTGTATAGAGGCGGGGTCAATAAACGCGACCTTTGGCTACCTAAACCTTTCTATTGCATACTGCAAACTTTAAACCGGACCAAAGATATAAATTGATTTGCATGCATATGTATTGTTGCATTGTTTTGGCTACTCACTGAGCCATGATGTGTGCTCACCCCTGAACGTCGAATATTTTTAGTTGATGATGCAGGTTATACCGTTGAAGACTATATGAATGTGTCTGCGTACAGGAACGTGGCAGAAATGGAAGCTGGAGCTAAAGTTGATACACACGACTCCTCTTACGAGTGCAACTCGTGTGTATTTGATTAGATATTTTGTAGGTTTCTTTATTGGATTTATTAAGACATGTATTTGGTATTTAAATATTTATGTCTCAGTTGAAAGCACAATAATTTGCTATTAAAATATTGATATCATCTTAGTTCTTAGTTCATGTTATTATAAGACTTCCGCTATTGTGTATTTACTCTGATTATGATTATGGATGTGTGTAAGTTTGGATAACACGGGGATAGCCTATTTGAGATCCTGGTTAAACCGTTGGTTTATTAGCGGTTCATCACAACATTCTGAGATGTGCGGAATTGGGGTGTGACATATATTGCTGGTTGATTGTTTCCCTGATTTCAATGGCTGCTGAGAAACATTACGGTTTCTGATTTCTGTTGTTATATGCTGCTGGATTGATTTCGATGGACTATACAAGTCACGTGGCTTCTGTATTTTTGGCTTCAATATACTGGATTGTGCATTGTTGAGACACCTTATGGTTTTAGATCTCTATTTTTTTTATGCTACTGGTTTGTTGATTGTCGACTACCATTGGCTGTCTTTCCTTCGATATTACATAAGGTCAGATCTGCCCTATTTTTGACATACTATTGCTTGGCTGTTTAAACTTGAGTGATTGATTCCTTTTAATGGCTGAATACAAGGAATCAAGTGTGCAAATTACATCCATTAAGTTAAAAGGGGTGTCTAATTATCTGTTGTGGGCACAAGTCATTAAGGCATACATTCATTCTAAGGGAAAACTAAAATATTTGATTGATGACCCTCCATCTTTAGATCCCAAGGATCCCACTTCTGTGAAAACCTATGATGATTGGATGCGTAAAAACTCTACCTTACAGACTTGGCTATGGGGTAGTATTTGTCACACCCCAATTCTGGTCTATTCAGAATGGTGTGATGAACCGCTAAATAACCAACGGTTCAACCAGGATCTCAAATAGGCTATCCCCGCGTTATCCAAACTTACACGCATCCTCAATCATAATCAGAGTAAATACACAATAGCGGAAATCTTGTAAATAAATGAACTGAGAACTAAGACGATATCAATAATTTAATAGTAAATTATTCTGTTTCCAACTGAGACATAAATATTTAAATATCAAATACAAGTCTTTATTAAATGCAATAAAAGAAACCTATAAAATATCTAATCAAATACACACGAGTTGCACTCGCAAGAGGAGTCGTGTGTATCATCTTCAGCTCTAGCTTCCATAGCTGCCACGTTTCCATACGCAGACGCATTCATATAGTCTTCAATGGTATAACCTGCATCATCAACTAAAAATATTCGACGTCGAGGGGTGAGCACACAACACGGCTCAGTGAGTAGCCAAAAAAATGCAACAATACATATGCATGCAAAAAGTCAATTTATATCTTTGGCAGAAACCGAGGGTCGATGGGAGGGTCGATGATCCCGTCGACCCTAGGGTCTTAAGCTGTCCGACCCTCCCTTCAAAACTGAGGGTCTGACTTTCTGTTTTGGGAGGTCCGACCCTGCTTAGCTGGGTATGCGACCCTTCCCCTATTTTAATTGTTTTTGGGTCGATTTGATACCTGGGATCTCGATCTCCTTCACGCCCTTTGTCCATTTGACTCGACCATGATGGGTAAACCTGGTTCAAGGTGGTAAGACCGGGTTAGATTGACACGGGTCTTACAACTCCCCCCAACTTATAAAAATTTCGTCCTCAAAATTGTACGTACCTTCTGAATCAAATAAGTAAGGGTATTGCTTTCTCATAGCATTTTCTTCTTCCCATGTAATCTCTTCCATGTCTCTACTTTTCCATATGACCTTAACATAGTAGATATCTCTGTTGCGTAGACGTTGAACCTTTCGACTAGTGATTTCTGTTGGTGTTACTTCAACTGTCAAATCATCAATCAATTCTGACAAATCCACTGTCAAAACATGCATTGGGTCCTTAACATACTTCTTCAATAGAGAAATGTGAAGTACGTCATGTACACTTGACATAGTTGGTGGTAGTGCTAACTGATAAGCTACTTTTCCACGCTTAGCTAGAATTTCATATGGCCCGACATATCTTGGACTTAGTTTCCCTTTCTGTCCGAACCTCTTCAATCCTCGCATAGGCGATACCTTCAAAAATACTTTATCACCAACGGCGAACTCTAGATCTCTTCGTCGAGTGTCTGCATATTGCTTCTGACAGTTCTAAGCTGTTCTCACTCTTTCCTTGATGATGTCGACCACTCGACAAGTCTCTTCAACAAATTCTGGTCCAACAATACTATGTTCTCCAACTTCATTCCAAAACAAAGGAGTTCGAACATTTCCTGCCATACAGTGCTTCATAAGGTGACATCTGTATAGTAGCCTGATAGCTGTTGTTATAGGCGAACTCGATCAATGGTAACTTTTTGTCCCATGATCCTTTGAAATCAATCACACATGCTCGTAGCATATCTTCTAGAATCTGGATTGTACGTTCTAACTGTCCATCTGTCTGTGGGTGGAATGCAGTACTGAACTTCAATGTTGTACCCATCGCCTTTTGCAATCCTTCCCAAAATTTGAAAGTAAATCGTGGATCTCTATCGGACACAATGCTTTCTGGAACACCATGTAATCGAACAATATTATCCACATACAGCTTTGCTAACCTTTCGAGTGTATATTGGGGTCGTATCGGTATGAAGCGAGCTGTCTTAGTCAGACGGTCCACAATCACCCAAACTGCATCAACTACTCGAGGAGTCAATGGTAGCCCTGTGACAAAGTCCATAGTGATGCAGTCCCATTTCCATGTTGGTTCCGGTAGTGGCTGTAACAGTCCTGCGGGTCTTTGTCGTACAACCGTTACTTTCTGACAATTGAGGCATTGAGACACAAACTTGGCTACATCTGCTTTCATTCCCCTCCATCAATATAATTTTTTCAGATCATGATACAATTTTGTACTTTCAGGATGTATCGAATAGATGGTGGTATGGGCTTCTTTCATCAGTCGGTGTCTAATGTCCATATTTTCTGTTTCGGGTACACATATTCTTCCTTTGTATTTCAGTACCTTCTCGTCATCCAAGGTGAACTCAGGGTTAGTCCTACCTTTCTCAATATCTTCTTGTACTGTTCTCAGATAAGGATCTGCTTTGATAGCTGTCTTCACTTCATCCACTATATCCGGTATAATCTTCAATGCCGCGAACATATTTAAAAACCGATGAATAAACCCTTGGTTGGCTGATTCATCCGTTGTATCTATCACATACTGCTCGTTGCCGTGATTGAACACCATTCCGTTGGTACACATTGCTGGCAGTCGTGCTAACTTCTCCTTGAGATTTTATCATTGCTTTTCTGCTCAATGCATCCGCTACCACGTTCGCTTTTCCCGGATGATACTGGATATCACAATCATAGTCTTTCAATAATTCCAGCCATCTTCTTTGTCTCATATTCAACTCCTTCTGATTAAATAAATAATTAAGACTTTTATGGTCCGACTTAATCTGGAATTTTCCCCATATAAATAATGTCTCCATATCTTGACAGCATGTACTACTGCCTCTAGCTCTAAATCAGGAGTGGGATAGTTTTTCTCATGTACCTTCAACTGTCTTGAAGCATAAGCAATTACTTGCTCTCCTTGCATAAGCACACATCCTAATCCCACTCCCGATGCATAAGTGTATAAAGTAAATGTCTATCCTGGAACAGGAATGGTCAAAATCGGGGCGGATATCAATCTGGCCTTCAATGTCCGGGAAGCTCTTCTCACATTTGTCGGTCCACACAAACTTTTCACCTTTCTTAGTCAAACTGGTGAGAGGTACGGCAATCCGAGAATAGTCTTCTACGAATCTCCGATAATAACCAGCTAGACCCAGAAAACTTCTAATTTCTAAAACGCTCTTTGGTGCTTCCCACTTTACAATTGCCTCGATTTTGCTGGGGTCCACTTTGATTCCTTCAGCGGATACTACATGGCCTAGGAATGCAACTTCACTTAGCCAAAACTCACACTTAGAAAATTTGGCATATAGTGTCTCTTTCCTTAAACGCTGTAGGGCTGCGTTTAGGTTCTTGACATGGGTTTCTTTGTCCTTCGAGTATACCAATATATCATCAATAAATACTATAACCGACGTATCCAACATATCGTGGAAAACTCGGTTCATAAGTTCCATGAACGTTGCCGGGGCATTGGTTAATCTGAATGACATAACCAAAAATTCATAATGTCCATATCTGGTCCTGAATGCTGTCTTCGGAATATCACCTTCTTTAATCTTCAGCTGATGGTAACCCGATCGAAGATCGATCTTAGAAAATACTTTTTCTCCTTGTAACTGATCGAACAAGTCATCGATCCTGGGTAGTGGATATCGATTCTTGATTGTCAGTTTGTTCAACTCCCGATAGTCGATACATAATCGAACGCTACCATCCTTCTTTTTCACGAACAGTACCGGTGCCCCCCATGGAGATATACTGGGTCGAATATAACCCTTGTCCAGCAGTTCTTGTAATTGTACTTTTAATTCCTTCAGTTCAGTAGGAGCCATTCTATAAGGTGCTTTTGATACTGGTGTGGCTCCAGGTATCAGGTCTATTACAAACTCTGTGGCACGGTCGGGTGGTAATCCGGGTAGTTCCTCTGGAAATACGTCGGGATAGTCCCACACGACTTCAATATCTTCCATTTGTGGTGCTTCCTCGGTTAGGTCTACCACTGATACTAGATATCCAACTCATTTCTTTTCAAGGCATCTCTTCGCCCTTAGCATAGAGCGGATCAGCTTTCACTTCCTAGGCAACATACTCCCAATGATACTAAATCATATGCCATTTTTATTCTTGAATGATAACCTCTTCTATGCACATAATCACTTGTAGAGTGTTGAGACAACCAGTCTATTTCCAAGATGATGTCAAAGTCTACCATCTCAAGTCGACTCAGGTTGCATCCAAATTCTATTCATCCATAAGATTTGGACATTGTTCGTAACACTCATCCCATACAACATCCAGTCCAAAGGGCTTGAACTAGCAAAATCTGGTATAAGGTCTTAAGAGCTTGTCTAGTTCCTTCATCTCTTATGATTTTCAAAGACTATTGCTAACAATCTCATATCTTGAAAAGTTCATTAGCTTATATTTTATTTATCACTTCTGTTCTATCCTGATCTCTCTTTCATATACCTCGAAAAAATATCTTGTGATTGTTACCTCATATCCCAAGTCTATCTATAAGCTTTAGGGTATATGCTTATAAATTCATTAATTCATCTAAACTCTTTTGGTCTTTTCTTAATCAATCACTCAACATTGGGCATTACTCAATTATCATTGTATTAAATCGAGTACTACTTATGCCATGACTTTATCCTTGTATCCACTCTTAAATTTACCTTTAGGAATCTTCTACCTTGTCAAAATTCGTACCGATATAACCATCCTTAACTCTACTTGAGTGCTATCTATTTCTTTACTGGCTACTCTAAATAGTTCCCACATTTTCTCATGCACTCTTTTATAGACATGATTCATATCCATCCAGTTAGCAATCTCAAAACAAATCCTCTATTACTTCATCTGAGGTTCATTGGCTATGACATTTAATCTAAATTTAATCATCTTTCTTCCAATAATTCCATTATCACTAAACATTTTTATCATCAAAGGTCAGGGAGTGTATGAATCAAAATGCTCATCCAAAAGTGATTCACTTCCTTCTGTTGCTTTAGCATAATGAAAACACTAGCTTTATCTAGTGAACTAGGTTTAATGATTCAGGAGTAAATCTGTGGTAATCCAACTGGCATCCAAAGATCATTACGTTGCACGGTGGTCCAAATGCATAGAGGTTTTATAGTTCTTAACCTCATGGTTATAGGTTCTATCGAATATATAATGCCATTGGTCAAGGCACTACAGGAGTAAATCTGGAGGAAGATTTCATACATCAATAACTCCGGTATAAATCAGAAGATGTACACTCAACATGATTAAACATTTAACTGTTCATTCAGTTCATATCACCGTTCATGTTATCGATCATGAGAGTGGCTCAGATTGGTATAATTAAGACTAATACTAAAGAAACAATATCTATAACTCCAATTGACAGGTTAAATCAAGAAGGTATCCTGTCAATGTACGAGAAATTAAAATCTGGTATGTGCATCCTCTATAATCAGAAGAGTAAATCAATAACGCACCGCATCCTATATAAACATCTCTAGTTGCATGGCCACAATAGATTTGATCCTTTGCTGAAAACGTTTTAGGCTTCGTCTTCAGAAAATATTTCTCAATCCTTGGTCGGATCATTGTGTCATGATGCAACCATCCATACATTGATGGCTGATAAGGGTAACCACCTGGATACACTGCTTGTTTTGCACCAAACTTCTGCACTGGGGTATGCTTTACTAGGACTTGTTGGGTGGTAGGCACTGTGTTATACCTAACAGGTGTTGGGGTACAGTGATGCTACCAATTGGTACCGTACTTGGTCATGTCCTTTGGATTTAGCCTGAGATCTTTTCCTTTATATCTACAGGGGTTTTGGCATTACTAGCCATTTTCTTTCTTCTTCTGTCCTACATCGAGTTTCACATCTTGTGAGTACCAACTCAGTATTCCAATTTTCTGTTGTACCGATGCTTCATTCTTGCTACTGTACAATATCACTTGTATACTTAGATTACTACCCAACTTATAGATAATACCCAATATTATTGGTTTATCTGGAAACATTTTGGTCTTCTCTTTCTATTTGAGTGTATATATATGGTTCCACCTTTTATATGTACATTATTGTCTTTTTAAATTTGGTCTCAATCATCACTTATGCTTACAGTGTGTTAATATTACTGTTTTTACTTTTATCCTATCTCAGTTCACAATTTTCTTGAATGTATGTTAGTTCAGCGGACAAGGCCTGAGAAACTCTGATACCAAGTTGTCACACCCCAATTCTGGTCTATTCAGAATGGTGTGATGAACCGCTAAATAACCAACGGTTCAACCAGGATCTCAAATAGGCTATCCCCGCATTATCCAAACTTACACGCATCCTCAATCATAATTAGAGTAAATACACAATAGCGGAAATCTTGTAAATAAATGAACTGAGAACTAAGATGATATCAATAATTTAATAGCAAATTATTCTGTTTCCAACTGAGACATAAATATTTAAATATCAAATACAAGTCTTTATTAAATGCAATAAAAGAAACCTATAAAATATCTAATCAAATACACACAAGTTGCACTCGCAAGAGGAGTCGTGTGTATCATCTTCAGCTCTAGCTTCCATAGCTGCCACGTTTCCATACGCAGACGCATTCATATAGTCTTCAATGGTATAACCTGCATCATCAACTAAAAATATTTGACGTCGAGGGGTGAGCACACAACACGGCTCAGTGAGTAGCCAAAAAAATGCAACAATACATATGCATGCAAAAAGTCAATTTATATCTTTGGTCCGGTTTAAAGTTTGCAGTATGCAATAGAAAGGTTTAGGTAGCCAAAGGTCGCGTTTATTGACTCCGCCTCTATACACGAGTGTGTGACGTTACCCGAAGATCACGTTTATCGTCAACTCACATGCACCTAATCATGAACATTATATAACAAAGGTTACGTTTATTGCTATATAGTGCCATACCAACACGTAAGCCCCTATTGGCGAGGGCTGCAAACTGGGCTCGCAACTAACCAATCCTAATGCCAAACAGTGTATCCAAGGCCTCACCCCAGCATCCCTCAGAATGTCCATAGAGATAGAACTAAGGCCCCCCGGTAGAGTCAGAGACTACAAGGACCGAGACCACCTCCCCTGATACCCTACGACATAATAGTTCTGCTAAAGTAATGGTGATACGACGATACCAATGCACAAGACTTGAGTTAGAGATAGAGCTAAAGTGCTGAGACCCGCCAAAGGTTAACGTTTATTGACGTTCTCATCACACCTCCCCTGATACTCACTCGCATCAAGCACATCAACCACATACATACAAGCACATGCCTATTCCTATCATCATCATCATCATCATGTTATAAACGATAAAGTAAATATGCATGAACAAGTAATAGAAATATTGGATGGCATGTTGTATGCACATTACAAACATATTCGCATAGAATCAAGCATGGCATAGGACTCAAGAAATAGAAAACAGTTTATTATTAACCAATTTAGTTTGGGGTTAAGGTTCCTCACCTTAGCTTGCTATAAGATACTTTTCCAAGCTCTAAAATCACCGTTATAATGTTATTATATTGCTAGCAAACCTAACAAAGTCGATAAAATTTAATTAGAATAAATTCTGAATTTAAAACCATTCTGTCAACTGAGGGTCAATGCTAGGGTCGATGGGTCTATCGACCCTCCCCTCTTTCTGGACTTCCCGAATGCTGAGGGTTGATGGTCAGAAACACCTAGGGTCGGATGGTCATCGACCCTGGGTACGACTCTCGGTGCACTCTAGTCCAATTTCCACTTTTTAATCCATTCTTCGTGTTTGGGGTCCTATGGTTTGCTTCTACATTCCATTAAACATTCATTCCATGGTCTGAAACCATGAATCATCCTCCTAGATGGCTTTCATGCATTCTCTTTGGGTTTTCCATGAAGACCTAACCATGGATGGATGGTTTGGGTTTCTCCGAGATCACTCTCTCTCCAATAACTATCCTAAGGTCTGTAGAAACTCATGGAATTAGTATCCATACCTGAGAAGATAACTTTTCCTCTGAAATTCTTCTCCTTTGTGCTAAGTTCACTTCCTTCCCTTTCTTCTTCCTCTTTTCCTTCTCCTCTCTTTCTCTCAATTCGATTAGGGTTGTGAAAGGAGTGAAAGTGGCTTAGGGACGTCCTTTAAATAGAGTAGGAACATCCTAAATAAGTCCCTCTGTGATTTGGAAAGAATCCCAATCGAAAAATATAGAAATTTCCTAATTTTTATATTCGGCAGAAACCGAGGGTCGATGGGAGGGTCGATGATCCCGTCGACCCTAGGGTCTTAAGCTGTCCGACCCTCCCTTCAAAACTGAGGGTCTGACTTTCTGTTTTGGGAGGTCCGACCCTGCTTAGCTGGGTATGCGACCCTTCCCCTATTTTAAGTGTTTTTGGGTCGATTTGATACCTGGGATCTCGATCTTCTTCACGCCCTTTGTCCATTTGACTCGACCATGATGGGTAAACCTGGTTCAAGGTGGTAAGACCGGGTTAGATTGACACGGGTCTTACAGTTTTGATCAATCTATTGTTTCCAATGTTATGTTTCATGCAACTGCGAAGGATATCTAGAATGATCTCAAAGAGAGTTATGCACATGACAAAAATATCTCTTGGATCTATGAACTCTATGAATGAATATTCAATTATTCCTTAGGAGATAAATCACTAAATGCCTACTATAGTGGGTTTAAGGGTCTACTTGAAGAATTGTAGGCTATCCAGCCTCTTACTAATGATCTCACGCAACTCATGGCCCAACAATTAGTGTTTTATGTTGCAAAATTTTTAGCTGGTCTTCCACCTGAGTACCAAGCTGTTAAGACCCAGTTGTTGTCTAGTGAGAAGGTTCCTACCCTCAATGAGACCTTTTTTCGACTACAACGATTGGTTCCCTCACATAGTTCTACACAGCCACAAGATAATTCAGCCCAATATGCTGGATGGGGAAGAGGATCCACATCTCGAGGTCATGGTACTGGTCGAGGTCGTGGCTCTTTTGGTCGTGGTTCAGAACGAATGAACATTGATAAAGGTACTCGGTTTTGCACTCACTGTGGGAAGATAAATCATAATGTTGATAAGTGTTGGGTGAAAAATGGCCGTCCTGAATGGGCTGAGACATTGGTTAACTCTACCTCCACTGACGATGTGTCCTCACCAGTAGCTGCACCTCCACTTGCCCCGACTTCCAGCACTATCGTTCCTCTGGCTCAATTTTATGCACTACTTCACCGGGTTTAACATCTTGAGCTACAACCTCCATCTGCCTCTGCCACCTTAGCTCATACAGGTACAAATGCATTAATTTCTACTACTGCTCCATGGATCCTTGACTCTGGTGCCTCATGTCACATGACCGGTAAGTCTCAAATCTTTTCTTCTTTTAAGGAAACTGCTTCTTCTGTGCCTGTATTCCTTGCTAGTGGCTCCTCTACCCAAGGCACGGGACAAGACACAATTTCCCTCACTCCATCCTTGACTCTATCATCTATTCTTCATGTCCCTAAGCTACCTCTCAACCTTATATCCATTAGTCAACTTACTAATTCTCTTCAGTGTTCAGTAACCTTTTTTCCTTCTTATTGTATCTTTCAGGATCTCAGGACCAGGGAGACAATTGGTGGGGGCTTTGAGTGGTCCGGCCTTTATATTACCTCAACACCCATGGAACACCTATTACTGCTGCTATAACATCTGCTACCTCAACCTCTCTGTAGTGGTATTATCGGCTTGGACATTTACCTCTCTCCCAACTGAAGAAAATAATTCCTGACTGTAAGTCTATTGCACAACTCAATTATGAAGCTTGTGAGTTAGGAAAACATCATCGCACTATTTTCCCTGCCCGTCTTAACCCTCGTAGCTCTTCTCCTTTTCATTTAGTCCATTCAGATATTTGGGGTCCTTGTCGTGTCCCCAACAGACTTTCCCGTTACCCCATGTGTTTTTGGGTGTGTGTGCTTTGCCCATGTCCTCCATTCTCAACGTGATAAATTATCTCCCCATTCCCTAAAATGTATTTTCCTTGGCTATTCTCAAACTTAGAAGGGCTACAGGTGTTATGACGTGATTACCCATCGACACTTTATTAATGCTGATGTTACCTTTTTTGAGGACACTGCTTACTACCCTTTCCCTACCACATCCATTTCCCCACCCCCTCCTACCTCGCCTGTCCCTTTACCCCTTGTTAGTCCTTATACCGACCACCCTATCCCATCCCCTGAGGACCCTCCTTCCCTTCCTCCCTTCCAGGTTTACCAATGGCGGCCTAGGCCTGGTTTCACTATGGATGCTACTCCACCCACTGATCTGCCTGCTCCTAGTGCTAAGGTCCCTCTTGACCTTCCTCTTGCCCTTCGCAAAGGTACACCTTTCTCTTGTCCTTCGCAAAGGTATCCTATTGATCAATTTGTTACTACCGCCCATCTCCCTTCCCCTTTCCAAAATCTTGTCTTGTCCTTGTCTACTACCTTTGTTCCTAACTCCCATGACTAGGCCTTCTCTCATCCTGGGTGGAAGGCGGCTATAGATGCTGAGATGGATGCATTGCACTCCTGTTGTAGTTGGACTCTTGTTGATCTCCCGCCAAAGAAAACTATTGTACGCTACCGCTGGGTCTTTATTGTTAAACACAAGCCTGATGGCATAGTTGACCGGCTTAAGGCTCGTTTGGTTGCTAAGGGATTCAGACAGACTTGTGGAGTTGACTACTTTGAGACCTTTTCTCCTGTTGCTCGTCTCAATTATGTCCGTGTTATTATCTCATCGGCTGTTAATCACGATTGGCCCTTATATCAGTTGGATGTTAACAATGTCTTTCTTTATGGTGACCTCTCTGAGGAAGTTTATATGGAGCAACCTCCTGGGTATGTTGCTCAGGGGGGATGTCTACTCAAGTGTGCAAGCTACATAAAGCTATTTATGGTCTCAAACAGTCCCCCCGTGCCTGGTTTGAGAAGTTCAGCTTTATTATCACTCAGTATGATTTTTCTCCGTGTTACTTAGATCATTCTATATTTGTTCGACGACAACATTCAAAAGTTATTATTATAGCAGTCTACGTCGATGATATTATAATTACAGGAGATGATGTGCCAGGTATTGTTGAGGTTAAGTCTTATTTAAATACACACTTTCAAATGAAGGACTTGGGTCTGCTTCACTATTTTTTGGGCATTGAAGTAGTTCGTTGCAGCAAGGGAATCAGTCTATCTCAAAGAAAATATGTTATTGACCTTCTGACTGAAACTGTCACACCCCAATTCTGGTATAACCAGAATAGTGTGATGAACCTCCAATAAACCAACGGTTCACCCTGGATCTCGCATAGGCCGTGCCCATTTGATTAAACCAGATACAACCACAACCATAATCAGAGTAAATAAAAAATAGCGAAAGTCCTTAATATTAATGAACTGAGTATCTAATAGTGATAACATAATTAATTATCCAATTATCTCCAAATGACTCAAGACATAAAATTAAATAAAGTAATCAATTACATGTTCTGATAATCCAACAACTAAATCTAATCGAAAACACATGAGTTGCACTTGCACGACGAATCATGCAACTCCACCATAGCTTCCACATCCATCGCAGCAACATGTCTGTATATTGGTGCATTCATATAATCTTCCATGGTAGGACCTGCATCATCAACTAAAAATATTCGACGTCGAAAGGGTGAGCACATATCATGGCTCAGTGAGCAAACAAAACAATGCAACAAACATATGCATGCATTCAATTCATATCTTTGGTCTAGTTTATAAGTTTGCAATATGCTATAGAAAGGTTTGGTGGCCGCCACACCTCTATACACGAGTGTGTGAATCCGCCCAATGGATCAAACACCATTGCCATCCCACATGCACCCATCATGAAATAAAGATAGAGCTAAAGTGCCCAGATCAAACACCGCATAACACTTCCCCTGATGCCCTACCATACCAACACGTAAGCCCCTATTGGCGAGGGCTTGCAAACTGGGCTCGCAACTAACCAATCCTAATGCCAAATAATGTATCCAAGGCCTCACCCCAGCATCCCTCAATACGTCCATATAGATAGAGCAAAGGCCCCCCGGAAGAGTCAGAGACTACACGGTCCGAGACCACCTCCCATGATGCCCTACGATGTAATAGTTCTGCTAAGGTAATGGCAATACGACGATGTTAGTGGGCAAGACTTGCTCTAACATACATTCACATGCCTATTTCTAACATCATCATCATTATCATCATCTTATAAAAAAATAGAATTAAATATGCATGAGCAGTAATAGCAGGAATATTGATGACATGTGAAATGCACATTACAAGCATACAAGCATAGAATCATTCATGGCATTGGACTCAATAAGTAAAACAGCTTTTTATTAGTCAATTAGTTTAGGTCTTGTTCCCTCACCTTTGGTCATTGGTTGTTCCTCATCTGAGCTTTGTAAATCACTTTTAGACCACTTGAAAACCTAACAAATTTATAGATTCTAAATTAGAGTTTATTTTCATCAATTTAGACTTTCAGAAGCTGAGTGGTCGAAGGTGTGGCTGCACCTGTGGTCTCAGTTTCTGCAACCATAGGGTGTGTGGTCGATATGTGTGGTCGCATATCATGCTACCATACATGAAACCACACCCTCCCTGGAACTTTCCCGAGGGCGTGTGGTCGATATGTGTGGTCGCATATCATGCGACGGCACATGCGACAACACCCTCCCTGGAACTTTTTCGAGGGTGTGTGGTCGATCATATGTGCCTCGTGTGGTCGCATATCATGCGACCACACCCTCCCTGAAACTTTTCTGAGGGCGTGTGGTCGATCATATGTGCCTCGTGTGGTCGATCAAACTGAGAGCACACGAGTGATGGTCAACTTTTCCACTCTCAACTCAATTCCTTTATGTTTTGATTCCTGGGCTTATCATCATGATCTTTCCTATGATTGTTCTATGGCTTAAAATTCATATTTTTACATAATCCATCATCCTAATAGATTCCCTCCATGGATCTCTTAGAATTTATCCATGGTTTTCTGATTGGGATCTCACTTTGAATCACTATCTCCTCCATGATCTATCCTAGGCATTCAACTGATATGGGAAATGTTTCATACCTTAAACTTGTTGAAGAATCAGAGTTCTCTCTGAATTTCCTTCTCTTAGTCTTCCTCTTTAATTCTCCTCTTCCTCCTCTTCTCTTTCTCTCTATTTTAGTTTGAGTTCTAAAGGATGAAAGAGGCTAAGGGACATCCTATATATAGAGGAAAACCCTCCATATAGAGTCCTACTTAGATTAGGAAAGAACCCCCTTTAGATTAGGAAGGTTTCCTAATCACGGAGTCAGTTTGACTTCGTGTGGTCGCACGTGGGGTCGCAAAACCCGTCGACCATACATCTAAAAAATGCTACCACACGTCCTAGACTCCTGTGGTCTCATTATTCTGAGGTGTGGTCGACCCCACCTGTTTAGGTATGCGACCACACACTCCTAATTAGATGATTTTGGGTTTAATTTCATACCTAGCCTTGTGGTTTCTTTATGTACTTGGTCCGCTTGGCCCGACCATGATCGGAAGACCTGATACAAGGTGGTAAGACTGGTTAGTACGATACGGGTCTTACAACTCCCCCCCTCTTATTTTAAATTTCATCCTCGAAATTTGCACATAACTTCTGAATCGAAAAGGTGAGGATAGGGCTGCTCGCCTTTTGAATAGAAGGAAGTGGGATAGCGGGGGTTATTTTGGTAAACCGATGCATGAGCTGAGGCTCCCATGTCCCGCCGACCCTCCGAAAAAGTAAGGTCGTAAAATGGCTCATAAGGAGTCAGAAGCAAGCAGAGTCAAAGGCGTTTGCTTTTGCATAGCATTCTCTTCTTCCCATGTGATCTCTTCTACATCTTGGCTCTCTAAGTAACCTTAACACATAATAAATGTCACAGTTGCCTAGACGTTGAACTTTTCGACTGGTAATTTCGATTGGTGCCACTTCGAATGTCAAATCATCATTTAGACCTGGTGGATCTGCTGTTAACACGTGTGTTGGATCTCTGACGTACTTCTTTAGTAATGAGATATGAAATACATCATGCACACTTGACATAGATGGGGGTAGTGCTAATTGATACGTCAGTTTCCCACGTTTAGTTAGAATCTCATATGGCCCAACATATCTCGAACTTAGCTTCCCTTTCTGTCTGAACCATTTTAAGCCTCTCATAGGTGATATTTTCAGGAATACCTTATCACCTACGACGAATTCAAGGTCTCGACGTCGATTATCTGCATACTGTTTCTGACGGTTCTGAGCTATTCGAACTCTTTCCTTAATAATGTCGACTACTCGACAAGTCTCTTCAACAAACTCTGGTCCAATAATACTCCATTCTCCAACTTCATTCCAAAACAAAGGAGTTCGACACTTTCTATCATACAGTGCCTCATAGGGTGACATCTGTATAGTAGCCTGATAGCTGTTGTTATAGGCGAACTTGATCAATGGTAGTTTCTGATCCCATGATCCTTTGAAATAGATGACACAAGCTCAAAGCACGTCTTCTAAAATCTGAACAATATGCTCCGATTGTCTGTCTGTCTGAGGATGGAATGCAGTACTGAACTTCAACGTGGTACCCATAGCCTTCTGTAATCCTTCCCAAAATTTTAAGGTAAGTGTGGGCCTCTGTCGGACACAATACTTTCAGGTACACCATGCAATCTGACAATATTATCCACTTATAGCTTGGCTAACCTCTCTAGGGTATATTGAGGTCGTATAGCTATGAAACGAGCTGTCTTAGTCAAATGATCGATAATCACCCAGACCGCGTCAACTACTCGGGGAGTCAATGGTAACCCGGTGACGAAGTCCATAGTAATGCAATCCCATTTCCATGCCGGTTCTGGCAGTGGCTGCAACAATCTTATAGGTCTTTTCCTTTCAGCCTTTACCCTCTAACAATTTAGGCATTGAGACACAAATTTAGCTACATCCGCTTTCATTCCTCTCCACCAATATAGTTTCTTCAGATCATGATACATCTTCGTACTTCCAGGATATACCGAATAAGCGGTGGTGAGAGCTTCCTTCATTAGTCTGTGTCTAATATCTATGTCTTCATTTTTAGGAACACTTACTCTTCCTTTGTATTTTAGTACCTTTTCAACGTCTAAGGTGAACTCAGGAGTAGTCCTACCTTTTTCGAGGTCTTCTTGCACCGTTCTCAGATAAGGGTCTGATTTAATAGCGGCTTTCACTTCATCTAATAGATCCGGTATAATCTTCAATGTGGCAAACATATTTGAAAATCGATGAATAAACCCTTAGTTGGTTGATTCATCTGGTGTATCTATCACGAACTGCTCATTACCATAATTGAATACTTTTCCTGTAACACACATTGCCGCATTTGTGTTAACTTCTCCCTGGAATTTTGTCATTCTTTTCTGCTTAGCGCATCAACAACTATATTAGCCTTCCCTGGATGATACTGGATATCGCACTCATAATCTTTTAGTAACTCCAACCATCTTCTCTGTCGCATGTTCAATTCCTTTTGATTGAAAAATAAGTAAGACTCTTATGATCTGATTTAATCTGAAATTTATCACCATACAAATAATGTCTCCATATCTTGGCAGCATGTGCTACTGCTGCTAATTCTAAGTCATGAGTGGGATAGTTCTTCTCATGTGTCTTTAGTTGTCTTGAGGTATACGCAATTACTTGTTCTCCTTGCATAAATACACATCCTAAACCTAATCTAGACGCATCAGTATACAAGGTAAATTGTTGTCCTGGGATAGGAATAGTCAAGATGGGAGCTGATATTAATCTAGCCTTCAATATTTGAAAACCCTCCTCACATTTTTCGGTCCAAACAAACTTTTCTCCTTTCTTAGTTAAACTGGTGAGAGGTACGGCGATTCTAGAGTAATCTTCCACGAATCGTCGATAATACCCTGCTAAACCTAGGAAACTTCTGATTTCTGCAACATTCTTAAGTGCTTCCCCATTTCACAATGGCTTCAATCTTGCTAGGATCCACTTTAATTCCTTCAGTGGATACTACATGGCCTAAGAAAGTGACTTCATTTAGCCAGAACTTACACTTTGTAAATTTGGCGTAAAGCTTATCTTTTCTTAGTCGCTGCAATGCGGCTCTTAGATTTGTGACATGAGTTTCTTTGTCCTTGGAGTAGACTAGTATGTCGTCAATAAATACAATGACTGACGTATCCAACATATCATGGAATACCCGATTCATGAGTTCCATAAAAGTTGCGGGTGCATTAGTCAATCCAAAAGACATGACTAAAAATTCATAATGTCCATATCTTGTTCTGAATGCTATCTTCAGAATATCACCTTCTTTAATCTCAACTGATGGTATCCTGACCGAAGATCAATTTTGGAGAACACTTTGGCACCTTGCAACTGATCGAACAAGTCATTGATCCAAGGCAATGGGTATCGATTCTTAATTGTAAGCTTATTCAATTCTCGATAGTCTATACACAGTCTAACGCTATCGTCCTTCTTTTTCACGAATAATACTGGCGCTTCCCATGGTGATATGCTGGGTCTGATATAACCCTTGTCTAATCATTCCTGTAATTGTACCTTCAGTTCCTTTAGTTTAGTAAGAGCCATTCGATAAGGTGCTTTAGATACTGGTGCAGCTCCAGGTATAAGATCTATAATGAACTCTGTCACTTGGTCAGGTAGTAGTCCTGGTAGTTCCTCAGGAAATACATCTGAAAAGTCATGCACAATTTCAATGTCCTCCATTCGTGGTGCTTCCTTGGTGAGATCTACCACGGATACTAGATACCCAATTCCTCCTTTCTTGAGGCATTTTCTAGCCTTTAATGCAGAGAAAATGAGTTTTCGTTTATGGGGAAGTTTGGTTCCCACAAAACTAAACTCTGCTCCTTCCTTGTCTTTAAATGTCAATTTATTTTCTGCACATAATTGGTTTGCAGAGTGTCGAGCTAACCAATCCATCCCCAAGATAACGTCAAACTCTACCATCTCTAGTTGAATTAAGGTTGCATCCAAAATCTTCTAGCCGATAAATACTGGACATGGTCCATAACCTTTTTCTAGTTCCACTTCTAATCCCATAGGTGAACGTACAAGCAATTTGTAGTCTAAAGGTCTGAGGGATATATTTAATTTTTTTTCCAAATGACACAGATATAAAAGAATGAGTAGCTCTAGAATCAAAGAGTACTCTGGCGGGTATGCCATTAATAGGTACAATACCTGTGATTTGATTTAATTTAGTCTACATGCTCACACAAGGTAGCACAAAATGAACAGTTCAGGTCATACCTGTGACCACATCAGGCGATGCAGCAGCATCCTCAGATGTAACTGCATAAACCTTTCCTTGTTGTAGCTGCTTCCTTGGCTTAGGACACTCCCTTGAATAATATCCTATTTGATTGTAGTTAAAACATTTAACTCCATCACTACTTTGCTTCTGTTGAGGTTGGGCTGTCGGAGTAGTCTTTGCTGCAGCATTGAAGCCTTGAGTACGGAAGGGTTTAAATGTCTTTGTGTTCCCTCCATTATATTATTTCCATTAGGCCTTTTAATACCTCTGTTCTGAGCAAATAAATTTTCCTCTGGCTCGATTCCAGTACTCGAGCAATCTGTACTGCTTCATTATAAATCTTCTTTTCCAATCCCAATACATGCTCACGGATGCTTCCCCTAAGTCCCATAACGAACCTTTGGGTTTTGGTATTTTCCTCCTGTATACTAGAGGGAGCAAAGAAAAACAGCTCTTCGTAACGCTACTGATACGCATCCACAGTCATCTGTCCCTGATACAGACTCAGAAACTCTCTTTCCATCGCATCTCTAAAACTCTTGGGAAAATACTTCTCGAAGAAAGCTTCTTTATAGATAGCCTAGGTTAATTGGGCGTGCTTCATTAATAGATAACTTCGAGTAGACGTCCACCAATGGTGTGCATCACCCTTCAGCATAAATGTGGCACATAACACTCTTTCTTATTCATTTACATTCATCATCATGAAGTTCCTTTCCATCTCGTCGATCCAGTGAGCTGGCCACAAAGGATCCGATGGCTTGCCATTGAATTCCTTAGGCTTCATCTTCACTAAACGCTCGATTAGTCGAGAATGGTCCAACTGATATTGAGCATATGCTCCATATATAGGTGGTTGATACTGGTAATTGCCTTGGTTGTATCCGCCTTGAGGTACTTCAGGGTTTTGTACTTGAGCTTATAGAAATGGCATTTGAGGTGCTTGGGGTACCGTATTGTTCATAGCTAATGTTTGGGGCACGGTGTTGCTACCCCCTGGTACGGTACTAGCTTGTCTCACTGAGAAAGGTGTAGTGTTTGCAGCTGGGAAAGCCATTCCCATAACAGCTTGCATGTTGGCTTGTACTTGCTATATTTGCTGCAATTGTTGTGCTAAATTCATTACCGCAGTAGCCAAATTTGTAGGTGGGGCTGGCAAGTTTGTGGGGTTGGCTTGGTCGTTGACTCCTGGCGGTACCATATTCTGGTTCTCCTATTCCTCAGGTGGTGGTGGAGGTGGAATAGGGTTACGTTCTCTCCTGGTTATTCTTCATTTCCTATTTTTGACGGTGGTAGTGTCTAAAAGTCAAGGAACATATGAGGTAATCATAATTTACGTCATTCTCATGTCAAAATCCAAATAAATAAGGGAAAATTTCAATCTTTAAAGTCATTCAGTCAAAACAGGGCATTTTCCATCGTGGGGTCGATGGTGGGGTCGCAGTATATGCGACCATAGGGTTGCGACCACACAAACCCTGTCAGCTCACCGAGAGCCTGTGGTCGATCGTGGGGTCGCATTTTTGGTCAAATTTTACGACCATGCGATCTCAAATCAGGTTTTTAAACTAGATTTTTGAGCCATTTTCTTTATTTCTCTTTTGTCCACAACTCAACTCGCCACCAATGAGTTGCTACAGTGTCAATCGTACCAATTTGGTAATTCTTTCATCGATCTATGACCTACATTCTATTCCTTCAGGTATGTTCCCTACTCTTTCTCTTTTTTAAGCTTTCATACCTAGGTTTTGCTCCATTTATAGGATTTTCTTCAAATTAATATTTTTCTGACCATAAAATTTTGATTTTTATTGGGGGTTATTGTCACACCCCAATTCCGCACTATTCAGAATGGTGTGATGAACTGCTAGCAAACCAACGGTTCAACCAGGATCTCGAGTAGGCTATATCCGTGTTATCTAAACCCCATACACCCACATTCATAATCAGAGTAAATACACAATAGCAGAAGTCTTATAATAAAATGAACTGAGAAATCTAGATGTGATAATCATATTTAAGTAGCAAATTATACTTTATCAACTAAGACATAAATAAATATCCATTACATGTCTTTACTAAATCCAAATAACTAAAATAAAATCTAATTGAATACGCATGAGTTCCACTCGCAAGAGGAGTCATGCATATCCACTTCGTCTTCAACTTCCATCGCCGTCACATACCCGTACACTGGAGTGTTGACATAATCTTCTACGGTAGTACCTGCATCAACAACTAAAAATATTCGACGTCGAGGGGGTGAGCACACATCATGGCTCAGTGAGCAAACAAAACAATGCAACAATACATATGCATGCAATCAATTCATATCTTTGGTCTGGTTTAAAGTTTGCAATATGCAATAGAAAGGTTTGGTGGTCAAAGGTTAACGTTTATTGACCCCTCCTTTATACACAAGTGTGTGACGCCGCCCAAAGATAACGTTTATCGTCAACTCACATGCAGCCAATTCATGAACATTGTACAACAAAGGTTAACGTTTATTGCTGCACAGTGCCATACCAACACATAAGCCCCTGCTGGTGAGGGCTTGCAAACTGGGCTCGCAACTAACCAATCCTAATTCCAAACAGTGTATTTAAGGCCTCACCCCAGCATCCCTCAGAACGTCCATAGAGATAGAGCTAAGGCCCCCCGGTAGAGTCAGAGACTACAAGGACCGAGACCACCTCCCCTGATACCCTACGAGGTAATAGTTCTGCTAAAGTAATGGCGATACGACGATGCTAATGCACAAGACTAGAGTTAGAGATAGAGCTAAAGTGCTGAGGCCCAGCCTATGACACCCCCCCTGATACTCGCTTGCTTCAAGTATACCAACCACACACATACATTCACATGCCTATTCCTATCATCATCATCATCATCATGTTATAAACAATAAAGTAAATATGCATGAACCAATAATAGAAATATTGGATGACATGTTGTATGAACATTACAAGCATATTCGCATAGAATCAAGCATAGCATCGGACTTAAGAAATAAAACAGTTTGTTATTAACCAATTAGTTAAGAGTCTTGTTTCCTCACCTTAACTTGATCGTAAGTCCTCTTTCAAGCTTTAAGAATCACCTTTATATTGATATTATATCACTAGAAAACCTAACCAAGTCGATATAATTTAATTAGAATTAATTTTGATTTTTAAAACCTTGCTATTAACTGGGGGTCGATGCTAGGGTCGGAGTTTGATCGACCCTGGGTGCGACCACCCCTATTATGGACTTCCCGAACACTGGGGGTCGATGCTCAGGGTCTGGTAGGGTCGATTGGCCATCGACCCCCCATGTGATCCCCTGTGGGTTTTGTCAATTTTCCTCCCTTCAGTCCATTCTTCGTGTTTGGGGTCCTATGGCTTGCTCCTACAGTCCATTCCACACATGTTCTATGGCCTAGAACCGTGATTCATTCACCTATATGGCTTTCATGATTTCCCCCATGGTTTTCCATGAAAACCTAACCATGGGTTGATGGTTTGGGTTTCTCCGAGATCATACCCTCTTCATAATCTATACTAAGGTCTTTAGAAACTCATGGAAAGAGTATCCATACCTGAGAAAAATACTCCTTCTCTGCAACTCTTCTCCTTTTGCCTTCTTCTCTTCTTTCCTTCTCTTCTTCTTCTCTTCCTTCTCTTCTCTTTCTCTCAATTCAATTAGGGTTCTAAAAGGAGTGAAAGAGGCTTAGGGACATCCTATTTATAGAGGAGAAACTCCTAAAATAAGTCACATTGAGATTAGGAAGGAATCCCATTGAAATTAGGAAAGTTTCCTAATTTCTGTTTTTACCGAGTACCAGGGGTCGATAGGGGGGTCGGAGATCCCGTCGACCCCTGGTCCTTAAAATGTCCGACCCCCCATGTAAAACTGGGGGTCTGACTTCTATACTGGGGGGTCCGACCCTCCCTTGCTGGGTATGCGACCCTTCCCTTATTTTAAGTATTTTTGGGTTAATTTAATACCTAGGATCGTGATCTCCTTCATGCACTTGGTCCATTTGGCTCAACCATGATGGGTAGACCTGGTTCAAGGTGGTAAGACCGAGTTAGTTTGATACGGGTCTTACAACTCCCCGCTAGTTATAAAAATTTTGTCCCCGAAATTGTTCATACCTTCTGAGTTAAATAAATGAGGGTATTGCTTTCGCATAGCATTCTTTTCTTCCCATGTAATTTTTTCCATGTCTCTACTTCTCCAAGTGACCTTAACATAATAGATATCTCAATTGTGTAGTCGTTGAACCTTTCGACTGGTGATTTTAGTTGGTGTTACTTCAAAGGTCAAATCATCAGTCAAATCAGGTAGATCTACTGCCAGAACGTGCGTTGGATCCTTGACATACTTCTTCAATAAGAAAATATGAAATACGTCATGCACACTTGACATAGATGGTGGTAGTGCTAACTGGTAAGCCACTTTCCCACGCTTAGCTAGAATCGCATATAGTCCGATATATCTTGGACTTAGTTTCCCTTTTTGTCTGAACCGTTTCAAACTACGCATAAGTGATTTTTCAAGAACACTTTGTCCCTTATGGCGAACTCAAGGTCTTGGTGTCTCTTCTGACATCTTGAGCTATCCTGCCCCTTTTCTTTGATCTTGTTTGCCACTCGATAGTTTTCTTCATTAGGCTTAGGTCTCAAAATTCTTCAATCACCAACTTTATTCCAAAATAAAGGAATTTGACATTTCTACCGTACCATGCTTCATAGGTAACATTTACATGGTAGCTTAGTAGCAACTTCAATTCACGGTAACTTCTCAACTCAAGCTCCTTGAAATCGATTTTACAAGTTCGGAGCATATCTCTTAGGATCTGTATAGTCCACTCCGACTGTACGTCGGTTTAAGGTAAAATGCGGTACTAAACTTTAACTTTGTTCCCATTGTTTTCTGTAGATTCTCCCAAAACTTCGGGATAAAGCATAAGCCTCTGAACGACACTAAGCTCTCATGCATACCATTCAATCTAGCAATATTATTCACATATAGCTTATTTAGCCGCTCCAGAGCTTACCGAGGTCGTATAGCAATGGAATGAGCTATCTTCATAAGGCGATCAACAATCCCCTAAACTGCATAACCGCTCTGGGAGTCAGTGGCAAATCAGTGACATAGTTCATTGTAATGCAGTTTCACTTCCAGACTGGCTTTGATAGTTATTATTGTAGCCATGTTGGTCTTTGTCTTTCAGCCTTTACTTGCTGATAATTCAGACACTAGAACACGCACTAACCACATTTGTTATCATTCCTCTTTACTAATACAATCTCTTCAGGTCATGATACATATTAGTACTCCAAGATATACTGAACATTGAGTACAATGGACTCTTATTGTTATCCTCTTCATAATATCCGAGTCTTTATCTTCATGTATTCAGAATCTACCTCTATATCTGAGTACCATCTCCGCATCCCAAGTAATTCAGGATTGGGTTTTTTCTTTCGCTAAATCTCCTTGCATTGTTCTTATATACAGATCTCTCTTTCATATACCTCGAAAAATATCTTGTGATTGTTACTTCATATCCCAAGTCTACTTCTAAGCATTAGAATATATGCTTATAAATTCATTAATTCTGCCAAACTCTTTTGGTCTTTTCTTAATCATATCACTCAACATTGGGCATAACTCAATTATCATTGTATTAAACCGAGTACTATTAATGCCATGATTTTTCGATTTCATCCTTGTATCCACTCTTAGATATGCTTTTAGGAATCTTCTGCTTTGTCAAAATTTATACCGATATAGCCATCTTTAACTCTACTTGAGTGCTATCTATTTCTTTACTGGCTACCCTTGATAATTCTCAATTTTTGCTCATGCACTCTTTTATAGACATGACTCATATCCATCCATTTAGCAATCTCAAAATAGATTCTCTATTACTTCATCGGAGGTTCATTGGCTTTAGCATTTAATCTGAATCAAATCATCTTTCTTCCAATAATTCCATTATTACTAATCATCTTTATCAACAAAGGTCAGGGAGTGTATGAATCAAAATGTTCATCCAAAAGTGATTCACTTCCTTCTGTCGATTTAGCATAATGACAAACACTTGCTTTATCTAGTGAATCTAGGTTTAAAGAATCAGGAGTAAATCTGTGGTAATCCAACTGGCATCAAAAGATCGTTAAGTTGCACATTGGTCCAAATACATGGAAATAGAGGTTTTACAATTCTTAACCTCATGGTTACAGGTTTTATTGACTATATATAATGCCATTGGTTAAGGCACTATAGGAATAAATCTGGAGAAGGTTTTCGTACATCAGTAAATCAGGTACAATCAAAAAGATGTATGCTCAACATGATTAAACATTTGACTGTTCATTCAGTTCATATCTCTGTTCATGTTGTCGATCAAGAGAGTGGCTCAGATTGGTATAATCAGGACTAATACTAAAGAAACAATATCTATAACTCCAATTGACAGGTTTAATCAAGAAGGTATCCTGTCAAGGCATGAGAAATTAAAATCTGATATGTGCATCCTCTATAATCATAAGAGTAGTCTATAATGCACCGCATCCTATATAAACCTATCTAGATATATGGCCACAATAGATTTGATCCTAGCTGAAAATGTCTGAGGCATCATCTTCAGAAGACATTCTTCAATCCTTATCGGATCATTCTGTCATGATGCAACTATCCCATACATCGGTGGCTGAAAAGGTTAACCACCTTGATACACTACTTGTTGCGCACCAAACTTCTACACTGGGGTATGTATTACTGGGACTTGCTGTAAGATAGGCACAGTGTTGCTACCAATTGGTACCGTACTTGGTTTGACCCGGAGGTGTTGATGTAGCATCAGCAACTTGGGTGGTGATTTACATAGCAACTTGCATAGTCGGTCTCATCTATTGTTGCTCTTGTATTTTATTGGGTCAAGTTCATGACAACCATAACCTAGGTACTTGGTAGTCCAGGTGGTTGGCTGGAGTGGTCTGGTTGTTCACCTCCTTTGATTCGCTCTAATCTGATTATCATTATCTAGCATCTGTTCAGATGAGTTTTCATTACCCATTCTCGACCTTGATAGTGGTGGGGTCAAGTTGTAACCTCATCTTAATGCTCAGCGGGTAATGGATCAGCGTGTAGTGGATTTCACTCTGAGTCTCCATGTCACCCAGGGGTATAGCTTTATCTTCTTGTAGTTACTCTTATTCATAATGTAGGGCCGTTATTCTCCTATCTCTGTTGGATTCAGCCCGAGATCTTTCCCTTTACCTTTGCAGGGAATTAAGTGTCACACCCCAATTCTGCTCCAACCAGGATAGTGTGATGAACCGTCAATAAACCAACGGTTCAACCAGGATCTCATAATAGGCTATCCCACATATGATAAACCAAAACACATTCCACATTAATCAGAGGTAATAAAATAAATAGCGGAAGTCCTACAGATAATGAACTGAGGTCTAATCATGATAAATAATTAATATTTCAATTATTTTCAAGTAACAAAAACATAAGTTAATACATATTACAATATCCAAATACGAAAACTAAACACTAAACGTATCCACCGTTGAAACTCTCGCTTAACGAACCACGTTCGTTCTCCACAGCTTGCTCATCATAGCCGCCACATGTTCATATGTTGGCGTGTCGACATAATCTTCAATCATAGTACCTGCAACATCAAAAACTAAAAAGAATTACGCACGCGAGGGTCAGCTCTCCAACCTGAGCTCAGTGAGTAAACAAAACAATGCGACAATACATATGCATGCAATCAATTCATATCTTTGGTCTGGTTTAAAGTTTGCAATGCGCAATAAAAAGGTTTAGGTGGTCAAAGGTTAACGTTTATTGACCCCGCCTCTATACACAGGGTGTGGAAGTCCGCCCAAAGGTTAACGTTTATTGTCGTCCCCATCCACCCTACCATAACATTGTACAACAAAGGTTAACATTTATTGTTGTACAGTGCCATACCAACACGTAAGCCCCTGCTGGCGAGGGCTTGCAATCTGGGCTCGCAACTAACCAATCCTATTGCCAAACAGTGTATCCAAGGCCTCACCCCAGCATCCCTCAGAACGTCCATAGAGATAGAGCTAAGGCCCCCCGGTAGAGTCAGAAACTACAAGGACCGAGACCACCTCCCCTGATACTCTACGACGTAATAGTTCTGCTAAGGTAATGGCGATACGACGAAGCTAATGCACAAGACTTGAGTTAGAGATAGAGCTAAAGTGCTGAGACCCGCCAAAAGTTAACGTTTATTGACGTTCCCATCACACCTCCCCTGATACTCGCTCGCATCAAGTAAACCAACCACACAAATACATTCACATGCCTATTCCTATCATCATCATCATCATCATGTTATAAACAATAAAGTAAATATGCATGAAAAAATAATAAAAATATTGGATGACATGTTGAATGCACATACAAGCACACACGCATAGAATCAATATGGCATTGGACTCAAGAAAATAAAAATAGTTTGTTATTAATCAATTAGTTTAGAGTCCTATTTCCTCACCTTTGCTTGTTTGTAGATCCTCTTTCAAGCCTTAAGAATCACTTTTATATCAATATTATATTGCTAGAAGACCTAACAAAGTCGATAGAATTTAATTAAAATATATTCTAATTTTTACAGCTTGCTGTTAACTGGGGGTCGATGCCTAGGGTCGGAGGTTCCATCGACCCTAGGTGCTACCCCTCCTTTCCTGAACTTCCCGAATCTTTGGGGGGTCGATGCTAGGGTCGGAGGTTCCATCGACCCTAGGTGCGACCCCCCATGGTTTGAGTCGAAAATATCAAATTTCGTCCATTCATTCATGTTTGGGGTCCTATGGCTTGCTTTTATAGTCCATTCCATACATGTTCTATGGTTTAGAACTATTCTTTATTCACCTACATGGTTTCAATGATCTACTCCATGGTTTCCATTGAAACCTAACCATTGATGGGTGATTTGGGTTTCTTCTAAGTCATACCCTCTTCATAAATCATTCTAAGGTCTTAAATAAATCTTGGGGAATGTATTCATACCTTAGGTTTGCTGAGATTCAGAGTGTCCTCTGAATTTCCTCCTCCTTGGTCTTCTTTTTCATTTCTCTTTCTCTTCTCCTTCTCTTCCTTCTCTTCTCTTTCTCTCAATCCAATTAGGGTTGTAAAAGGAGTGAAAGAGGCTTAGGGACGTCCTATTTATAGAGTAAAACCTCCCAAAATAAGCCCCATTGAGTTTAGGAAAGGTTCCAATTGAAATTAGGAAAGTTTCCTAATTTTCGGTTCGTGCTGTTTTTCCCGATATCGGGGGTCAATGGGGGGTCGGACAATTCATAGACCCCTGCAACCCCCGGTCACGGGTCGATGGTGGGTGTCGATGGGGGGGTCGAACCTGCCTGTTAAAACCTGCGACCTTACCCTTATTTTGACTATTTTTGAGTAAATTTTCATATTGGATCTTGGTTTTTCTTCACACACTTGGTCCACTTGGCTCGACCATGATATGTAGACGGGTCATGACACGAAATGTAAGGTTAGACCGGGTTCGTGGCATGCGGGTCTTACAACTCCACCACCCTTAAAAGAAATTTCGTCCTCGAAATTTGAACGTACGGATCTTACAACTCCCCCATCCTTAAAATAAATTTTGTCCTCAAAATTTGAATTTACTTCAGAGTCAATAGGTGGGAATTCTATTTTCGCATTGCATCTTCTTCCTCCTATGCACTCTTCTCCACGTCTTGTCTTTGCTAGGTTACCTTCATATAATAATTATCCCGGCTTTGGAAACATTGTACCTTCCCACTAGTGAACTAGGCTGGTACCACTTCAATAGTCAAACATTCTATCTAATCTAATGATTTCGTGGTCAATACCTTTGATATGGATCTCTAATGTACTTCTTTAATAGAGACACATGAAATACATCATGCACACTAGACATGGACAGCGGTAATTCTAATTGATATGCAACTTTTCTACGTCTCTCCAAAGTTTATAAAATCCAACACATATATAAATTATGACTTTCCCTTCTTGTCTAATCGTTTCAAACTATGCATAAGTGATATCTTCAAAAACAACACTTTGTCACTTATGGCGAACTCGAGGTCTTGGTGTCTCCCCTGACAATCCTGAGCTGTCTTGGCCCCTTTTTCTTTGATCTTGTCTGCCACTTGACAGTTTTCTGCAATTGACTTAGGTCTTAAAACTCTTCATTCACTAACTTCATTCCAAAAGAACGGAATTTGACATTTCTATCGTATCTGCTTCATAGGTAACATTTACATGGTAGCTTAATAGCAACTTCAATTCATGGTACCTTCTCAACTCAAGTTCCTTAAAATCAATTTTACAAGCTCGGAGCATATCTCTTAGGATCTGTATAGTCCGCTCCGACTGTCCGTCGGTTTGAGGTAAAGTGCGGTACTAAACTTCAACTTTGTCCCCATTATTTTTTGTAGATCCTCCCAAAACTTTGAGATGAGGCATAAGCCTTTGACCGACACTAAGCTCTCAAGCATACCATTCTAGCAATATTATCCACATATAGCTTATTTAGCTGCTCCAAAGCATACCGAGGTCGTATAGCAATGGAATGAGCAATTTTCATAAGGCGATCAACAATCACCCTAACTTCGTCAATCGATCTGATAGTCAGTGGCAAATCAGTGACATCATTCATTGTAATGCAATTCCACTTTCAGACTGGTTCTGATAGTTTTTTATTGTAAGCCATGGTGGTCTTTGTCTTTCAGCTTTTACTTGCTGATAATTCAGACACTGGAACACGCACTAAGCCACATTTGTTATCTCTTCAGGTCATGATACATATTGGTACTCCAGGATGTACTGAATATTGAGTACAATGGACTCTTATCATTATCCTCTTCATAATATCCGAGTCTTTATCTTCATGTATTCAGAGTCTACCTCTGTATCTGAGTACCGTCTCCGCATCCAAAGTAAGTCAGGGTTAGGTTTTTCTTTCTCTAAATCTTCTTGTACCGTTCTTATATACAGATAAAACAAAATTACTATTTTTTCTTCATCCCTAAGTTCTTGCTCAATTGGGTCATCACGAGTTTCTATTATATGTTACTCTTCTTTCAAATCTGAATCTATTGCTGCGGAACATAAGGCAGCATTTATACTGGGTCCTTTATCGAACTTCATAATTCCCTTTTTGCTTAAGGCCTTAGCTACTACATTAGCTTTGCTCGGGTGACATTGAACCTCACAGTCTAAATCCTTCAAGTATTCCTAACCATCTCCTTATCCTCATGTTCAACTCTTTCTAATGAAGAGATAAATAAAACACTTGTAATCCGATCTGATCTAAATTCTTCTCCGTTTAAATAATGTCTCCAAGTCTTGATTGCATGAATCACAATTGTTTACTCCAATCATGGGTTGGGTAACTCTTCTCATGCTCTTTCAGTTTTCTTAAAGCATATGAAATCGCTTATTTACCTTACATCAACCCGCATCCTAGATCCAATCCGAAAGCTCCGATGGATAGGGTAAAAGTTTTCCCTGTTGCCGGAACGATCAAGATGGGAGCTGATATCAATTTTACTTTAGAATCTAGAAATATTCTTCACCCTTGTCAGTCAAATTAAACTCCTCTCCCTTCCTGGTTAGCTTGGTAAGAGGTTTTGCGATCTTAGAGTGGTCCTCCAAAATTATCAGTAATAACCAGCTAAACCCAAGAAACTTCTGATCTTCACAATACTCTTTAGGTGTTTCTCACCATATGATTACTTCTATCTTAATAGGGTCCACTTTAATCCCATTTTATGATGCTACGTGATCTAAGAAGATCATTTTGTTTAATCATGTCTCATATTTCTTGGACTTGGCATAAAGCTTTTCCCTTTTTAATTGTTGTGGAGCTATTCCTAGATCCGTTGTATGAGTTGCTTCATTCTTGGAATAAATCAAAATATCATCTACGAAAACTATGACCAACGTGTCCAACATGTCATGAAACACCCAGTTCATCAGCTCCATAAAATATGTAAGGGCATTGGTTAATCCAAGCGTCATAATTGAGAACTCATAATTGGCCAATCCCGATTCTAAAAGCTATCTTCGAGATATTTCTATCCAAAATTCTTCAGCTGATGATATCTTGACTGAAGATCAATCTTAGAAAATACCTTTGCTCCTTGCAACTGTTTAAACAAGTCATTGATCTGAGGTGGTAGTTATCGATTCTTGATCGTGAACTTGTTCGATTCTCGGTAGTCTATACATAATCGGACACTATCATCCTTCTTCTTCACGAATTGCATTGGCACTCCCCGTGATGCAATACTTCCCCCCCCCCCAAAAAAAAAAAAAAAAAAAAAAAAAAAAAAAAAAAAAAAAAAAACCCCCCCCCCTCAAAAACCCTTTCCCCCCCTTCCCCAATTTCCCCTTTCTTTCCCCCCCCCCCCCCCCCCCCCCCCCCCCCCCCCCCCCCCCCCCCCCCCCCCTAATCCCCCCCCCCAAAAAAAACCAACCCCCCCCCCCCCCCCCCCCCCAATAAACCATCCAAGCCCCCCCCCCCCCCCAAAAAAAAAACCACCCCCCCCCAAAAAATATAAATAATCAAAAATCCCCCCCCCTATACAATTTGGTTGATGGAATCGAAATTCCCGTATTTATTCGATAAGAAATGCAAAAAAAAAAGGAAAGAAAGATCCCCACTGGGAATTAAATCCCACTCCCTGTCTCCCTCTTCACAGAAAATGGAGAGAGCAATTGATGAATTCATCGGATACTAGGTCGGGACTGACGGGACTCGAACCCGCAGCTTCCGCCTTGACAGGGCGGTGCTCTAACCGATTGAACTACAATCCCAGGGATTGGGGGGTGTAGAGCATACATATTCTTATGATTTCATTTTCATTTCTATTTAGAATCGTTGTATTGTAATAGAAACACGAGTAATATATTGATATCCACATAAATATGGATTTTAGTGAGAGCGACACGGATTACTAGTAATCCTTGGGTTATTGCCAAATCGATTGATAATCAATCTTTCAATGAAGAAAAAAAACTCTTTTTTTTTCTTTCCTTCTTTATTTACATTTCATATTTACTTTATTACATTACATTACTTTCATATTTACTTTATTACATTACATTACTTTCATATTTACTTTATTACATTACATTACTTTCATATTTACTTTATTACATTACATTACTTTCATTCTACTTAGAGATCATGACATGCATCCAGATCATTAAAAAGACCAGAATATGTGGGAACAAAAACAAATAAAATAAATTCAGAATATAGCAGAAAAATGGACTCTTTTCTTTATTCCTATTCTTCCATATCAAACATTTCAAACCATTCCCCCCCCCTCCCTCCTCTCGGGGGGGGGGGGTGTTTTTTTCCCCCCCCCCCCCCGCCCGGGGGGTCCCCCGGCCGGGGGGGGCGCCCCCGCCCGCGTCTCCTTTTCCAATTCCCCTCCCCCCCCCCCCCCCCCCCCCCCGGCCCCCCCCGGAGAAAAATCCCCCCCCTCTGTTCTTTTTTTGTTGGCACCACCCCCCACACCCCCCCCCCCCCCCCCCTCTCTCTCAACACCCCCCCCCCTTTAGCAAAGAGGGGGGCGACCTTCTTTTCTTAGGCAACATACTTCCAATAATACTAAATTATATGTCGTTTTTTTCTCTTGAATGATAACCTCTTCTATGCACATTTTTTTTTTTGTTTTTTTTTTTTTTTCTTCCTCCTTCCCCCCCCCTCCCATCTCTCCCCCTCCCCTCCTCTCTTTTTTTTTTTTTTCTTTTTTTTCTCTCCCCTTCTTTTTTTTTTTTTTTTTCTCTTCCCCTCCTATTAATATTTTTTTTTTATATTTTTTTATACCAAAAAATATTTTTTTTTTTTTTTTTATTTTTTTTTTTTTTTTTTCTTTTTTTTTTTTTTTTTTTTTTAATCATCAAAATTCTATTTTTCTTTTTTTTTTTTTTTTTTTTTTTTTTTTTTTTTTTTTTTTTTTTTTTTTTTTTTTTTTTTTCTTTAAAAATTTTTTTTTGTTTTTTTTTTCATATCCCAAGTCTATCTATAAGCATTAAGGTATATGCTTATAAATTCATTAATTCAGCCAAACTATTTTGGTCTTTACTTAATCATATCCCTCAACATTGGGCATAACTCAATTATCATTGTATTAAATCGAGTACTACTTATGCAATGACTTTATCTTGGTATCCACTCTTAAATTTGCCTTTAGGAATCTTATACCTTGTCAAAATTCATACCGATATAATCATCTTTAACTCTACTTGAGTGCTATCTATTTCTTTACTGACTACTCTTGATAGTTCTCATTTTTGCTCATGTACTCTTTTATAGACATGACTCATATCCATCCATTTAGCAATCTCAAAATAGATTCTCCATTACTTCATCTGAGGTTCATTGGCTATAGTATTTAATCTGAATCCAATCATCTTTCTTCCAATGATTTTATTATCACTAAACATCTTTATCAACAAGGTCAGGGAGTGTATAAATCAGAATGTTCATCCAAAAGTAATTCACTTCCTTCTTTCAAATTTAGTATAACGGCAAACACTTGCTTTATCTAGTGAACTTAAGTTTAAAGGATCAGGAGTAAATCTGTGGTAATCCAACCGGCATTAAAAGATCGTCAAGTTGCACGGTGGTCCAAATATATGAAAATAGAGGTTTTATAACTCTTAATCTCATGGTTACAGGTTCTATTGAGTATATATAATGCTATTGGTCAAGGCACTATAGGAATAAATCTGGAGAAAGTTTTTGTATATCAGTAAATCAGATAAAATCGAAAAGATGTACGTTCAACATGATTAAACATTTAACTATTCATTCAGTTCATATCTCTGTTCATGTTGTCGATCATGAGAATGGTTCAGATTGGTATAATCAGGACTAATACTAAAGAAACAATATCTATAACTCCAATTGACAAGTTAAATCAAGAAGGTATCATGTCAAGGCCCGAGAAATTAAAATCTGGTATGTGCATCCTCTATAATCATAAGAGTAAATCAATAATGCACCACATCCTATATAAACCTATCTAGATATATGGCCATAATAAATTTGATCCTTTGCTGAAAATGTCCGAGGTATCATCTTCAGAAGACATTCTTCAATCCTTGTCGGATCATTCTGTCATGATGCAACTATCCCATACATCGGTGGCTGATAAGGTTAACCACCTTGATACACTGCTTGTTGTGCACCAAACTTCTGCACTGGGATGTGCATTACTGGGACATACTGTGTGGTAGGCACTGTGTTATAGCTAACAGGTGTTGGGTACAGTGATGCTACCAATTGGTACCGTACTTGGTTTGACCCGGAGGTATTGATGTAGCACCAGCAACTTGGGTATTGATTTTCATAGCAACTTGCATAGTCGGTCTCATCTGTTGTTGCTCTTGTTTTTTATTGGGTCAAGTTTATGACAACCATAACCAAAGTACTTAATAGTCCAGGTGGTTGGCTGGAGTGGTCTAGTTGTTCACCTCCTTTGATTCACTCTAATCTGATTATCATTATCTAGCATCTGCTCAGATGAGTTTTCATTACCCATTCTCGACCCTGATAGTGGTGGGGTCAAGTTGCAACCTCTTCTTAATGCTCAGCGGGTAATGGATCAGCGTGTAGTGGATTTCACTCTGAGTCTCCATGTCACCCAGGGGTATAGCTTTATCTTCTTGTAGTTACTCTTATTCTTAATGTAGGGCTGTTATTCTCCTATCTCTATTGGATTCTGCCCGAGATCTTTCCCTTTACCTTTGCAGGGAATTAGGCATTACTAGCCATTTTCTCCTTCCTTTGTCATACATCGAGTTTCAAATCTTGTGAGTACCAACTCGGTATTCACTTTTCTGCTTTACTGAAGCTCCCTTCTTGCTACTGTACTATATCCTTGTATACTTGGATAACTACCCAACTTATATAAAATACCTTATATTATTTATTTATTAGAATTTTTTTTTGGTCTTCTCTTTCTATTTGAGTGTATATATATGGTTTCACCTTTTATATGTACATTATCGTCTTGTTTAATTTTTGTCTCAACCAACACAGGTGTTTATGGTTTGTTTGTATTAAAGCTTTTAATTTATCCTAACTCAGTTCATGGACTCCAGTGGAAGTATTCAGGTTTAATGGGTAAGGCCTACGAGAGCTCTGATACCAAGTTGTCACACCCCAATTTTGCTCCAACCAGAATGATGTGATGAACCGTCAATAAACCAATGGTTCAACCAGGATCTCACAATAGACTATCACACATATGATAAATCAAAACACATTCCACATTAATCAGAGGTAATAAAATAAATAGCAGAAGTCTTACAGATAATGAACTGAGGTCTAATCATGATAAATAATTAATATCCCATTTATTTCCAAGTAACCAAAACATAAGTTAATACATATTACAATATCTAAATACGAAAACTAAACACTAAACGTATCCACCGTTGAAACTCTCGCTTAATGAACCATGTTCGTTCTCCACAGCTTGCTCATCATAGCCGCCACATGTTCATATGTTGGCGTGTCGACATAATCTTTAATCATAGTACCTGCAACATCAGAAACTAAAAAGAATTACGCGCGCGAGGGTCAGCTCTCCAACTTAAGCTCAGTGAGTAAACAAAACAATGCAAGAATACATATGCATGCAATCAATTCATATCTTTGGTCTGATTTAAAGTTTGCAATGCGCAATAGAAAGCTTTAGGTGGTCAAAGGTTAACGTTTATTGACCCCGCCTCTATACACAGGGTGTGGAAGTCCGTCCAAAGGTTAACGTTTATTGTCGTCCCCATCCACCCTACCATAACATTGTACAACAAAGGTTAACGTTTATTGCTGTACAGTGCCATACCAACACGTAAGCCCCTGCTGGCGAGGGCTTGCAAACTGGCTTGCAACTAACCAATCCTAATGCCAACCAGTGTATCCAAGGCCTCACCCCAGCATCCCTCAGAACGTCCATAGAGATAGAGCTAAGGCCCCCCGGTAGAGTCAAAGACTACAAGGCCGAGACCACCTCCCCTGATACTCTACGACATAATAGTTCTACTAAGGTAATGGCAATACGATGATGCTAATGCACAAGACTTGAGTTAGAGATTGAACTAAAGTGCTGAGACCCGCCAAAGGTTAACGTTTATTGATGTTCCCATCACACCTCCCCTGATACTCGCTCGCATCAAGTACACCAACCACACACATACATTCACATGCCTATTCCTATCATCATCATCATCATCATCATCATGTTATAAACAATAAAGTAAATATGCATGAACAAATAATAGAAATATTGGATGATATGTTGAATGCACATACAAGCACACACGCATAGAATCAATATGGCATTGGACTCAAGAAAATAAAAATAGTTTGTTATTAATCAATTAGTTTAGAGTCCTGTTTCCTCACCTTTGCTTGTTTGTAGATCCTCTTTCAAGCCTTAAGAATCACTTTTATATCAATATTATATTACTAGAAGACCTAACAAAGTCGATAGAATTTAATTAGAATTTATTCTAATTTTTACAGCTTGCTATTAACTGGGGGTTGATGCCTAGGGTTGGAGGTTCCATCGACCCTAGGTGCTACCCCTCCTTTCCTGAACTTCCCGAATGCTGGGGGTCGATGCTAGGGTCGGAGGCTCCATCGACACTAGGTGCGACCCCCCATGGTTTGAGTCGAAAATATCAAATTTCGTCCATTCATTCATGTTTGGGGTCCTATGGCTTGCTTCTATAGTCCATTCCATACATGTTCTATGGTTTAGAACTATTCTTTATTCACCTACATGGTTTCAATGGAAAGTTTCAATGATCTACTCCATGGTTTCCATTGAAACCTAACCATGGATGGGTGATTTGGGTTTCTTCTAAGTCATACCCTCTTCATAAACCATTCTAAGGTCTTAAATAAATCATGGGGAATGTATTCATACCTTAGGTTTGCTGAGATTCAGAGTTTCCTATGAATTTCCTCCTCCTTGGTCCTCTTCTTTAATTCTCTTTCTCTTCTCCTTCTCTTCCTTATATTCTCTTTCTCTCAATCCAATTAGGGTTGTAAAAGGAGTGAAAGAGGCTTAGGGACGTCCTATTTATAGAGTAAAACCTCCCAAAATAAGCCCCATTGAGTTTAGGAAAGGTTCCAATTGAAATTAGGAAAGTTTCCTAATTTTCGGTTCGTGCTGTTTTTCTCGATTACCGGGGGTCGATGGGGGGGTCGATGGGGGGGTCAGACAATTCATAGACCCCTGCGACCCCTGGTCATGGGTCGATGGGGGGGGAGGGGGGGTCGGACCTGCCTGTTAAAACCTGCGACCCTACCCTCATTTTGATTGTTTTTTAGTAAATTTTCATATTGGGTCTTGGTTTTTCTTCACATACTTGGTCCACTTGGCTCGACCATGATACGTAGACGGGTCACGACACGAAATGTAAGGTTAGACCAGGTTCGTGGCGTGCGGGTCTTACATTAGGCATTACTAGCCATTTTCTCCTTCCTTTGTCATACATCGAGTTTCACATCTTGTGAGTACCAACTCGGTATTCACTTTTCTGCTTTACAGAATCTCCCTTCTTGCTACTGTACTATATCCATGTATACTTGGATAACTACCCAACTTATAGATAATACCCTATATTATTTATTTATTAGGATAATTTTTTGGGTCTTCTCTTTCTGTTTGAGTGTATATACATGGTTCCACCTTTTATATGTACATTATCGTCTTGTTTAATTTCTGTCTCAACCAATACAGGTGCATATGGTTTGTTTGTATTAAAGCTTTTAATTTATCCTAACTCAGTTCATCGACTCCAGTGGAAGTATTCAGGTTTAATGGGTAAGGCCTACGAGAGCTCTGATACCAAGTTATCACACCCAATTCCACACTATTCAGAATGTTGTGATGAACCAGTAGCAAACCAATGGCTCAAGGATCTCGAGTAGGCTATATCCGTGTTATCTAAACCCCATACATCCACATTCATAATCAGAGTAAATATACAAAAGCGAAAGTCTTATAATAAAATGAACTGAGAAATCTAGATGTGATAATCATATTTAAGTAGTAAATTATTCTTTATCAACTAAGACATAAATAAATATCCATTATATGTCTTTACTAAATCCAAATAACTAAAATAAAATCTAATTGAATACGCATGAGTTGCACTCGCAAGAGGAGTCATGCGTATCCACTTCGTCTTCAACTTCCATCGTCGCCACATGCCCGTACACTGGAGCGTTGACATAATCTTCGACGGTAGTACCTGCATCATCAACTAAAAATATTCGACATCGAGGGGGTGAGCACACATCATGGCTCAGTGAGCAAACAAAACAATGCAACAATACATATGCATGCAATCAATTCATATCTTAGGTCTGGTTTAAAGTTTGCAATATGCAATAGAAAGGTTTGGTGGTCAAAATTTAACGTTTATTGACCCATCCTCTATACACAAGTGTGTGACGCCGCCCAAAGGTAACGTTTATCGTCGACTCACATGCACCCAATTCATGAACATTGTACAACAAATGTTAACGTCTATTGTTGTACAGTGTCATACCAATACGTAAGCCCCTGCTGGTGAGGGCTTGCAAACTGGGCTCGCAACTAACCAATTCTAATGCCAAATAGTGTATCCAAGGCCTCACCCCAGCATCCCTCAGAACGTCCATAGAGATAGAGCTAGGGCCCCCTGGTAGAGTCAGAGACTACAAGGACCGAGACCACCTCCCCTAATACTCTACGACGTAATAGTCCTGCTAAAGTAATGGCGATACGACGATGCTAATGCACAAGACTTGAGTTAGAGATAGAGCTAAAGTGCTGAGGCCCTGCCTATGACACCCCCTTGATACTCGCTCGCATCAAGTACACCAACCACACACATACATTCACATGCTTATTCCTATCATCATCATCATCATCATGTTTTAAACAATAAAATAAATATGCATGAACCAATAATAGAAATATTGGATGACATGTTGTATGCACATTACAAGCATATTAGCATAGAATCAAGCATAGCATCAGACTCAAGAAATAAAATAGTTTGTTATTAACCAATTAGTTAAGAGTCTTGTTTCATCACCTTAACTTGATCGTAAGTCCTCTTTCAAGCTTTGAAAATCACCTTTATATTGATATTATATCACTAGAAAACCCAACCAAGTCGATAGAATTTAATTAAAATTAATTTTGATTTTTAAAACCTTGCTGTTAACTGGGGGTCGATGCTAGGGTCGGAGTTTGATTGACCCTGGGTGCGACCACCCCTATTCTGGACTTCCCGAACACTGGGGGTCGATGCTCAGGGTCTGGTAGGGTCGATTGGCCATCGACCCCCCATGCGACCCCCTGTGGGTTTTTTCAATTTTCTTTCCTTCAGTACATTCTTCGTGTTTGGGGTCCTATGACTTGCTCCTACAGTCCATTCCACACATGTTCTATGGCCTAGAACCGTGATTCATTCACCTATATGGCTTTCATGATTTCCCCCATGGTTTTCCATGAAAACCTAACCATGGGTTGATGGTTTGGGTTTCTCCAAGATCATACCCTCTTCATTATCTATACTAAGGTCTTTAGAAACTCATGGAAATAGTATCCATACCTGAGAAAAATACTCCTTCTCTGCAACTCTTCTCCTTTTGCCTTCTTCTCTTCTTTCCTTCTCTTCCTTCTCTTCTCTTTCTCTCATTCTCTCAATTCAATTAGGGTTCTAAAAGGAGTGAAAGAGGCTTAGGGACGTCCTATTTATAGAGTAGAAACTCCTAAAATAAGTCCCATTGAGATTAGGAAGGAATCTCATTGAAATTAGGAAAGTTTCCTAATTTTTGTTTTTACCGAGAACCAGGGGTCGATAGGGGGGTCGGAGATCCCGTCGACCCCTGGTCCTTAAAATGTCCAACCCCCCATGTAAAACTGGGGGTCTGACTTCTATACTGGGGGGTCCGACCCTCCCTTGCTGGGTATGCGACCCTCCCCTTATTTCAAGTATTTTTGGGTCAATTTAATACCTGGGATCGTGATCTCCTTCACGCACTTGGTCCATTTGGCTCAACCATGATGGGTAGACCTGGTTCAAGGTTGTAAGACCGAGTTAGTTTGATACAGGTCTTACAGTTATTGCTATTGGCCACCCAATGGATGAAAGCCCTCAAGAAAATTCAAGTTTCATCGGTTAGTTTAATAGAAACTTGAAAATTCCCATTTTGACCTAAATTTTAGGGTTTTTCTCAATTATCAAAATTTCTTCAAATTCGACCTAGCTAGTTTAAATTTCTGATTGTATGAGCCTTGCAGGATGGTTTGGGACTATGTAAGCCCTCCTGCCCAAATGTTTGGGTGAAAAGTGAGGATTTTGGCCAATCACGCCGTCATAATGTTAAAATTTTGAATTTTCACTATATCTGATAGATTTCTTGTTGGTTTATACTCTTGCAGATAATATGGCTCGCACTAAAGTCCCCAGAGTTCATGATCCTTGTCGCTTCCAATCTATTGAAATAGAGGTATAATTTTTTTGGTATGAGCGTAAGAAGGTGGAAGGGGGTCATTGTGTTAACTTGGCCAACTTAGCCCTATTCGATATGGAGGGAGCATTCGGTGATATGGGCTGGCTCCCTGTGATTCTATATGAGGGTTGCCCCTGTCCTGAGTTGATGAAATAGATTTACTGTAATTTACAGGTGGAGGGTGACCCAGAGGACATAGATAGGGGTAGAGAGCTCAAGATCACTAGTTTAGTTAAAGGGGTGGAGATCTCATTTAACTGTCAGGAGTTGGCTGATCTCCTGGGTATCTCAAATGATGGTCCCTTGGTATACTGTGCACCCAAGGAACCCTAGATCCTATCAGTGAGAATGCGCACAGAGCTTGACCACTAGATTCTTAGGGACGACCAATGGCAGATGAGGCAATCAACCTACGGCTAGAACCCCGAGTGTATTGCAAGATCATTCAGCACAACCTGATTCCCCAGAGTGGACACTATGAAAAGGTTTCACAGTTGACCCAGTACCTTCTGTACTGCATCTGCACTAGGCAACCTGTCTACCTTCCTTATATCATTATCAGGACCATGCACCATGCCATGACGCTTGGTCTGGTGGGTAACCTACCCTATGGGCGTTTGATCACCACTCTGCTCACTCGCCTGCAGGTAGACTTGGTCGATGAGATGATTTACGAGGATACTTTTTTGACTGACCTTGACTAGGAGGCCATCTGTAAGATGGGATGCGAGATGTGCAAGTCAGTGACGAAGAGAGAAATGCTATGGTGTGTCCCCATACTCGAGTAGAGGTAGCATAAGCGGAGGCTGCAGCAGCAGCAGTAGAGGTTCACGAGAGCGATGATGAGGAGGATGATGATAGGATGTTCATGGGCATGGATGCCATACCTCCTCCATCACCACAGCATTCCACTGGAGCTGGCCCTTCTCGGGTTCCTTCTCACTCTGCTGGTCCTTCGCATCCACCACCAGATGATGTGATGGGGTTGTTGCGTGAGATTTGGGAGGCTCAGCATGCTACTGATTAGTGGTTAGCAGATCTGGCAGCTAGTCTCCAGGTGACCCAGACTCAGATAGCCTGGTTTACGAGAGTATATGTTGAGGATTATGATCGAGATCGTGAGGCACCTCCTCCTCCAGCACCCCTAGCTCCATGATGCCTTTGATTCTTTTTACTTTATACCATAGAGTAATTATCCGGATTGTGGACCGTACTCTGATTCGGATATATGTTAGTTTTATTCTCATTTGATAAATACGTAGAACTTGTTTCTTATTTTCATATGTGCATTATTCTCTTTCTTAATTTATGTCTCATACAACATAGGTGCTTATGATGTATTCTTATTAAAGCTTTTAAGTTTATCCTAACTCAGTTCACGAATCTTGTGGAAGTATACAGGTTTGATAGACAGAGCCTGAGTGCTCTGATACCAAGTTGTCACACCCCAATTCTGGTCTAACCAGAATAGTGTGATGAACCGCCAATAAACCAACGGATCACCCAGGATCTCACATAGGCCGTGCCCATTTGATTAAACCAGATACAACCACAACCATAATCAGAGTAAATAAACAATAGCAGAAGTCTATAATATTAATGAACTGAGTATCTAACAGTGATAACGTAATTAATTATCCAATTATCTCCAAATGACTCAAGACATAAAATAAATAAAGTAATCAATTACATGTTCTGATAATCCAACAACTAAATCTAATAAAAAAACACATGAGTTGCACTCGCACGACGAATCATGCGACTCCACCATAGCTTCCAGAACCATCGCAGTAATATGTCTGTATATTGGTGCATTCATATAATCTTCCACGGTAGGACCTGCATCATCAATTAAAAATATTCGACGTCGAAAGGGTGAGCACACATCATGGCTCAGTGAGCAAATAAAACAATGCAACAAACATATGCATGCATTCAATTCATATCTTTGGTCTGATTTATAAGTTTGCAATATGCTATAGAAAGGTTTAGTGGCCACTGCACCTCTATACACGAGTGTGTGAATCCGTCTAATGGATCAAACACCATTTCCATCCCACATGCACCCATCATGGAATAGAGATAGAGATAAAGTGCCCAGATCAAACACCGCATAACACTTCCCCTGATGCCCTACCCATACTAACACGTAAGCCCCTATTGATGACGGCTTGCAAACTGGACTTGCAACTAACCAATCCTAATGCCAAATAGTGTATCCAAGGTCTCACCCCAGCATCCCTCAATACGTCCATAGAGATAGAGCTAAGGGCCCCCGACAGAGTCAGAGTCTACACGGTCCGAGACCACCACCCTTGATGCCCTACGACGTAATAGTTCTGCTAAGGTAATGACGATACGATGATGTTAGTGGGCAAGACTTGAGTAAAGATAGAGCTAGAGTCTGGTGACCAAGATGAACCACAGTGTCACGTCCTCCCCCTATTGCTCCACTTGCATCAAACACACTAACCACATGCAAACATTCACATGCCTATTCTTAACATCATCGTCATCATCATGTTATAAATAAACAGAATTAAATATTCATGAGCAGTAATAGCAGGAATATTGGATGACATGTGAAATGCACATTACAAGCATACAAGTATAGAATCATTCATGGCATTGGACTCAATAAGTAAAATAGCTTGTTATTACCCAATTAGTTTAGGTCTTGTTTCCTTACCTTTGGTCGTTGGTTGTTCCTCGTTCGAGCTTTGTAAATCACTTTTAGACCACTTAGAAACCTAACAAATTTATAGATTCTAAATTAAAGTTTATTTCCATCAATTTAGACTTTCAGAAGCTGAGTAGTCGTAGGTGTGGCTGCACCTGTGGTCTCAGTTTTTTGCGACCAAGAGAGTGTGGTCGATATGTGTGGTCGCATATCATGCGACCACACCCTCTCTGGAACTTTCCTGAGGGCGTGCGGTCGATATGTGTGGTCGCATATCATGCAACCACACATGTGACCACACCCTCCCTGGAACTTTCCCGAGGGTGTGTGGTCGATCATATGTGCCTTGTGTGGTCGCATATCATGCGACCACACATGTGACCACACCCTCCCTGGAACTTTCCCGAGGGCGTGTGGTCGATCATATGTGCCTCGTGTGGTTGATCAAACTGCGACCACACGAGTGATGGTCGACTTTTCCACTCTCAACTCAATCCTTCATGTTTTGATTCCTTAACTTATCATCATGATCCTTCTTATGATTGTTCTATGGCTTAAAATTCATATTTTTACATAATCCATCATCCTAATAGATTCCCTCCATGGATCTCTTAGAATTTGTCCATGGTTTTATGATTGGGATCTCACATTGAATCACTATCTCCTCCATGATCTATCCTAGGCATTCAACTGATATGGGGAATGTTTCATACCATAAACTCGTTGAAGAATCAGAGTTTTCTCTGAATTTCTTTCTCTTAGTCTTCCTCTTCAATTCTTCTTCTCTTCCTCATCTTCTCTTTCTTTCTCTTTCAGTTTGAGTTCTAAAAGGATGAAAGAGGCTAAAGGGCATCCTATATATAGAGAAAAACCCTCCATATAGAGTCCTACTTAGATTAGGAAAGAATCCCCTTTAGATTAGGAAGATTTCCTAATCACAGAGTCAGTTTGACTTCGTGTGGCCGCACGTGGGGTCACAAAACCCATCGACCACACGTCCCAGACTTCTCTGGTCTCATTATTCTAAGGTTTGGTCGACCCCACCTATTTAGGTATGCGACCATACGCTCCTAAATAGATGATTTTGGGTTCAATTTCATACCTAGCCTTTTGGTCTATTCACGCACTTGGTCCGCTTGGCCCGACCATGATAGGAAGACCTGATACAAGGTGGTAAGACCTGTTAGTACGATATGGGTCTTACAGAAACTGGTTTTCTTGGCTCTAAACTGGCTGAAACTCCTATGGACCCTCATCAAAAGCTTGAGACTAGTGATAGTCTTGATTTTTCTGATGTCCATTAGTACCGACGACTTGTTGGTAAACTTAATTACCTGACAGTTACTCGGCCAAACTTGTCATTTGTTGTTGGGGTTATTAGTCAATTCATGCAAGCCCCAAAGCAAAGTCATTGGGATGCAGATGTCGCATATTGAGGTAGTTGAAGAAGTCTCCAGGCAAAGGTCTTGTCAAACGATGTCATAACCACAATGATATCACTAGGTATTCTGATGCTGATTGGGCTGGGGCTGGCGGTGATAGACGATCCACTACTGGCTATTGTACGTTTGTTGGAGGAAATCTCATCACTTGGAGAAGCAAAAAGCAAACCACTGTGTCTAAGTCTAGTGCTGAGGTTGAGTATAGGGCTATGGCCCAAACTACTGCTGAGCTTATGTGGAAATGAAATCTTTTGCAAGAGTTGGATTTTCCTATTAGTCACCCTATGACAATATTTTGTGAAAACCAAGCTGCTATATATATTGCTAGTAACTCGGTATTTTATGAGCGTACTAAACACATTGAGATTGATTGTCACTTTGTTCGTGATGCTGTTCTGAAGAAGTTGTTGGTTACTCCTTTTGTTTCCTCTTCAAATTAGTTGGTAGATATTCTTACCAAACCCTTGTTTGGTCCAGGGTTCCGACAAAATTGTTCCAAGCTTGGCATGGGTGATTTATATGCTCTAGCTTGAGGGCGGGTGTTAGCTATTAGGTCGGGGCAACAGCTCATAGCACTAACGTTGTGAGCTGTGGACCCTACCTTCCTTGTTATTTCTTCTTCTATTTAGCTTAGATTCTCTTTTATTTGATTTAGATTGATTTCCATGTTTAATTGGAGTTATTAGGAAAGTAGATCAATAGTTATTGTATTTTCCATATATTGCTTTGATTATTGAACAGTATAAATAAAGTGTTGTGAGGGAGGAAGGAGATATCGACTCCTCACCATTCTTGGAGTCTCTCATTCTCGTTCTCTTCTTCTTCCTCCTCTTTTTCTAATTTCTCCTTCCCTTCTACAGTTCTCATTCTGGTCAGGTTTTTTGGTTTCAAGGTTGTTACAAGAATGAGGCAAAGGATGATGAAATTCTCACCTTGAGATCAAATTCAACTTTCCAGTGCTTCATTATAGTGTTGGAGGTCCTCTAATGGTGGTAGCTCATATACTATTTAGGTCTCTCCCTTCTTCTTTTCTCTCTTTTCTTAGAATTATAGGGCTTCTAATGTGATGGAGATCTAACGGGAGGTAGGAGTCCTAAAGAGGTAGGATTCCTCTCTCACTATAGTAATTTGGGGAGTGGGTTTCAACTCCATTGCCACTTGGCAATCTTCTGCGAACTGGAGGAAGATTTTTCACTCTCATCTAATCTTCTTCTCTCCCTTCTATCAATCTACTTGCCACATGACACGCTCCTTCCTATTTCCTTTCTCTCCTTCCTAATTCCATTATGCTTCAAAGATTATAACTTACCTCCCAAGTTTTGCCATGTATCAAGCTACCGCAAAGTGGCAAGTTAAAAACATAAAAAATATAATCAAAATTTTACCTTCTGTATTTTTGGGGATTTTATCATGGGACCACCACTAAAGCCACAACTGGGCTCAACCACTAGGCCAATGGGTCAACCCATCTTATTAAACACAAGATAATTAATTTTAATTATTAATCTACTATGTCAAAAAATTTAGTCATGCAAAATCCACACATGGCAATGGTAGATACCACAGCAAGAGGAGCAGATTTCTACTCGCAGACACCTACCGGGTGATGGTAGTGGTTGATGGAGCAACCGGTGGGTATTTTCAAGTAGCTGTAAATTTACAGGATATATCTTGGATTTTCCATATTCGTTCTCCAATCCTTCATGGGCTTTAAGGCCCTCATGTGTGGGTCATGTACATACTATAATCAAGTCTCACACACTATGGTGAGGTGTACTTACAATGTAAGAGTTTTGGAAGGACTTTGCTAGCCCAAAGTCCATGGTGTTAAATGGTAAGACATGCCTATAGATAAAATCCAAATTAATTTGAGATTTTGGTTGTAGGTCTTACATCTTCCCTCTGATGCCAATACTTGCCACAATCGAATGATCAATCTCGATAAAAAAATACAACCAATGGTCAGCTAAAGCAAACAGAGAAATAGAATGAAAATTTTAAAGGAGTCATAACATAATCATTTCAAGCCATACCGAGCTCATTAAAAATTATTTTGGATGGGAATGGCAACACCAAAAGGGATGAATTGGGTTGCAAACAAATTTAGGTGTTAAAAACTCCGATCAATCAAATTGATTGAACTTCCTCATAGGAGCACACTTGAATTAAGTTACCCAATCACTCCCTATTATGAAACTCAACGAGAGAGGAAAGAATGGAAGAGAGAAAAGATAAACACACACTACACTAGAATTAGAGTGGTTTAGGTCCTCCTCAATCTTACATCCACTACCCAGACTCATCATCGTCTAAGAGTTTCAACTAAACCCGATTAAGCTTGACTTTTACTTTCTACTGTGATTTCATGCGAGAACTAAACAAATTGATCTTGACTTTCACTTTGTATGTTAAAAGGTTTCTCTAGGCCTTCTTATTACTCGTTTTGTTCCTTTTCAGCACTAGTTAGCAGATATTTTTACCAAATCTCTAGCTCATCGAGAATTTATTCAGTTTGTACCAAACTTGGCTCGTGGATACATCCTCAGCAGAGTTTAAGGAGGGGTACTAAGAACAGCCCAGCTTCAGCACATGGTCCCGGTACGAACTCATGGCCCATCAGAAGAAGGCTCAGCCTTAGCCACAACTTCATAGTAGTTAGAGATATTTTCTAACTTTAGTTAGATTACATTACCTCAGTGTTAACAATAACCATTGGTTGTTATTTTGTAAAAGTCTCTGTATAAATAAATAGAGTCATCTTTGTAAAATGTATTAAGGAAATTATAGCTTCCAAGTTTTTCCACAAACCTCCTATTTATTAATTTCTTCACCCTCCCCCAAGGTAGAGTAGTAAGTTACCTATGGATGCTAGGAGAATAGGATAGTAGAAAAAAATTAAAAGAAAGATATCAAGTATGGTAAAAATTAGGAAAGGGGGTCAATTTAATAGTTATACTTTGTCATCACCAAAAAATAGGAAAATGTTGAGAAATTCCATGTCATAATAACAGTTTGGTGATGATTAACTTTTTCTTGTATTGTGCAAAAAGCTTGTGCAGTAATTGATACACCCTCCAAGCAAACATGAAGAAAGTCGTAAGATCCAAGCTTTGAATGTGATGTCAATGAGCCCAAGTATTCAATAGAAGATCAAGTGGACTACCATGGCATTGCATGATCCAAGAGCTCAAGTTGACACATGTCATAAATTTTGAGAAACTTAAGATGAAGATCAAGTTGTTGAGACATTTCACGTCATAATGATATATGTTTTGGTGATAGTGTGTGTTTGTGTGTGTATGAACAATCTAATGCATGGCTGAACCTAGTCCAAGCAATTAGAGTTAGCATCAATAAGCTCAAGCTTAATTTGATGATCAATGAAGAGCTCAAGTTGACATGGACATCAGTGTTGAAGCACCAATTTAAGAAACAAGCTTCAACACTACTTCATGTGATCAAATTTCCTCAAGCAAGTCAATGAAAGACAAAGACCATGGATATTTGAAGATGGAGATAGGAATAGTTTTACATGTTGTTAAATTCATAGAATTCCTAAGTTGCAATGATTATCATGTGTCAGACGCTTTGATATCGTCTTAATCTAGGTCTCCCAACATGTAGACTAATGGGTTACCTTATATTAAGAAAAATTACCCTTGACCTAGCCAAATGAAATGTATATGGACCTTATAATGGCATGTCTAATGTGGTATGGTGGTTAACTTCATAAATTGTCAATTACCGAAAGAAAAAAAAAATTGGCCAAATTAGCCTAAGATACATTAGCCAACTAGCTCAAATAAGTCATCCATACGAAGTGTCAGACATCTTAGTTAAGCTGACTCAAATGGTGGTACTTATTGAGAGTGTCATCCTCAGGCCCCAATAAGAGGGATAAAAATCCTCTCCTGTAGCAGGATAAACTCCAGCGGTGATCCAACAGCTGGAGTTTATCCAACGCACATACCGATGTATTGGTATGTGCACCGGCTAAACTCTAATTGTTAGATCGCCCTAGAGTTTCGACTACTGCATGAGAGGATTTGGATCTGTTTCGGCCCAAATCCGTATTCGAGGTCCACCACGCTAACTAAACCTGCAAGACACAAGAAAAGACAAAGGGAAGGCAGGCCTACGGCCATGGGTCCACTCTGATGCCTAAGTTAGGGCTCTGTGAACAGTTAGTGGGTCTGATATCCGAGCCCACATCAATATTTAAATGGGGTAAGTGAGAAATTCTCAGTCTGAGGTATCAGAGCGACAATCCCAAGAAAAAGTAATAAATGTAATGAACCTTAAATCTCGGGATTCATAGTATTTATAGTGAATAGTGCCTCTTTGCGAATGTCGCTTTTACCCTTGTTTTGTGTATAATGACCAAAATGTCCTTGCAAAACTGTAGGAATGGCATTTTTGCCCCTACTCATTAGTCGGATTTATAGAAATGTCCTCTTAGACTCTTTCGGAGATGTTGACAAGGATGATTGGATCTCAATTATCGCCATGTCATTGGTGACATGGGAAACTCTCCTAACACTTGCCTCGTTACTCTGTTGAATTTGTAAGGTTCGGCTGAGTGAGAAATAGAAACTTAAAAGTTGACACTAGCCCTTGAGGCCATTTACCTTGGCTTGCCCGAGGGAGATGGTCTAAAATCTATTTGAAAGATGACACTGATATGGTTGCTTTGGCAAATTTACTTCAGTCACTTGTTAATGTGCGGCCGAGGTCAGTACAGGCTTTTTACCTAACCGTCTTTGTAATATATTTGATGGTGAGCGAGACTAGGACCTATGTGGCCATCTCGGCTAGCCTGACTAGGTCCTTTTGGATATTATGACCAAGGTCAGTCACGTGTTTATCACTTGACTACCTCGGGAATATATTTGACACATTTTTGATGTGACGCAATCGATCTTGCCGCCTTGATCTGCATGACTAGATCCTTCCGTAAATTCTTACTAAGGTCAGTCACGTGTTCCTTACGTGGTTGCCTTAGTAACATATTTGACCCTTCACGAGATAGATTGACGGACCTGGCCTTCTCGGTCATATGTTTGTCACGTGACTGCCTCAGGAATAAATGTGACGCGCTCGTGATGTGACGCGCTCATGATGTGACTTAATCGATCTGACTGTTTCGGCTGGCCTTCACTGCTTCTATAATACATTTGACCCCTCACAAGATAGGTTGACTGACCTGGTGTAAGTACCCCATTTTTGCCATCCCCAGCCAGACAGAGCTTTACTAGTGTATAGACAACAAGAGAGCGAAGGTGAATGAAAATTTAGAAAGTACAGGGGAGACGAGTGAAACTCTCTCAAACCAACAGTAGATCAGTTCATGTATGCTCTTTATGGTGTTCTGAGCAGAGCCAAAGTAACCCCAGTGTGCAATATTTTTGGTGAATGCATTCGGAAAGGACTGCGAGTCAATTCAGGGTTTGGATGTTAAGTGACGACTTCGAGGCTGATTTCGACAAGCCCCACAGCAAGGTCATGGGCTGCAATCTATATGAATGCGTAGGTCTTGGAAATGCCTTTGAAATGAAACCAGAATCGTTCAATTCTGATATCAAAGGAAGAAGATATGGCAATTTCAGTCTAAAAATAAGTATAAGGGGTTTTTTTGAAAAAAAATAATAAATTGTCCAAGGGCCTGCATGTAAATTATCGGAAGTTTAATTATTTAAACTTCATTCGACCATATCTTGATCATCCGATGTTCAAATCAGATGATTCAAGAGCCAGTGCGCTCCATTGTCCACCCTTTTCAAAGCGGATGTGGAAAATCGGGAGCAGAGACCTCTGAAGGATCCCATGTGGAGCCGCAAGCCGATAAGCCTGTTTAAGCTTTGTTCCTTCATAATTTTATTATCCGACGTCCAAATTCGATGATTCAAGCTTTAGTATTCTTCATTTTTAGAGTTTCTCAAAGTGGATGTGGAAAATTTGAGGCAGAGATCGTCGAAATATTCCATGAGGAGGTGCAAGCTGAAATGGCCCACAAAAGAGAGAGAGAAGCCGGTCAAACCTAACTCAACCCGACCCAACTCAAACCCAATTCAGTCCAAACCAGTTCACACCCAACTCAGCCCAACCCAGCTCAAGCCCAATTTAGTCCAGCCCCGTCAAACTCGACCAATCCAGCCTTACCCAACCCAAACCAGTTCGGACCGAGTCGGTTCAACCCATATGCATGTATTTTCGTATTTTTGTTATACATATATGTTTATATGATATATATAATATATATTTATATATTATATAATATTTCTATATATTATTTATATATATTAATATATAGTATATTATTATATTATATATATGTATACATTTATATATATTTAGTCAAGAGGAAGAGAGAGAGACCCCAATAAGAGAGAGAGAGAGAGAGAGAGGGAACCCGGTGGAAGAAAAGATGGAGCTGCTGCCACCTCCACCTCTCCCATGCTCCATTTAATCCACCACCTTGCCACCTATCCTCTTGAGCCCACCAAACCCAAGGCTGCCACCACCACCTTCTCCCTTGCCTCTCACCATATTTCTTGAGCCCCAAGACCCCCAGGTGCCCAAGCCACCTCCATTCGACACATACTCAACCCATGCCATGAAACCAGCAGCTACACAACCTACTCCCACATCATCAACCAACTTTCCTGAAATCCCTCCACAGACCCAACTGTTCACAATCAGCCTAGCCGAAAGAGCACCACCACCTCACTTGTTCAACCAGACCTGCCCAGCCGCTTTCTCTCTCACCTGCTCCCACTTAATTCCCTAAAATCCAGCTCCACTGAATGCCCATACCCAGCTGCAAGAGTTCCCTTGATCGACACATACTCCCAAGCCCATGCCGCCACCTATTAATCCCAATACCCCACAGCCAAACCTATCATATAGAAGGAGCACTCCACCGATGCTCAAAAAGGAGAGGGGGAGGGCAGTCCATATAAGAAGGTCACAAGAGAAAAAAAGGGAGAAAGAAAAAATATGGAAAGGAATAAGAGAAAAACTTCCTCAACCCCTGCTGCAAATGAAAGAAGATCAAATCCACCCGATTCCTTCATCTTCAACTACCACAACTCCCTGATTGCCTGCACTACTCAAACCATCACCCTCCACTGGCGCCTAGACCTCCATTTGAACCTGTTCACTCCACCACCTCCCGCTGCCAGGTACCCGCGACCTTGCCGTAGCCACCACCGACAATCACCCATCCTTCCTGCAACCCTCAAATACCCTACATGCATAATCCCACTTGAACCAAAGGCTATAACCTCCCTAAACCCATTTCTCAACCTGTTGTTCATCATCATCATCTTTGATTCATCCCCGACCAACTTGCGACACCCTGGGACAACCTTCGTTGGCAACCCAATGATCCCGCAACCTGTTGTTCAACCTCGCCAACGCACATCAGGTTGGTTTCTTTTCCAGTTTACCATACTTGTATATCATATTGTTGTTATTTTATTCATTTTGTTATTATATCTTTGCATACATGATGATTCTTTGATCATATCCGTTGGCTTAGACATGTGCATGTTGGGTTCGGCTCAGCCTTTTTGATTATGAATTTGATGGGATGAAATATGGCCGTTGATCTTGTATTTTGGGTGTTGAAATTGATCCGATGTGCATGGAAATTTTATGTGATGAAAAATTGATCCGACCATAGGATTGAAATTTTTCTGTGTCTGGTCCGACCAAATGATTGACAATTTTATGTGAATTGTCTGACCATATGATGGGAATTTTAATGTGATTGGTCCGACCCTATTATTGGAATTTTAATGTGGTTGATCCAACCACATGATCTAATTTTATGAGAATTGATCATGACAATATGATTGGGATTTTAATGAGTTGATCATGACCATTGATTTGGAATTTTGATGTGATTAAAATACATCCTTGATCATAATTTTTTAATGTGAATTTTAATATGGTCATTAGATGCAATTTTAAGCAATTTAAACCATCGGATTGTCTTGATAAGTGACTTTGATCAATTTGAGTAGTTGGATTGTCATGTTAAATAATTTGAACCGTTAGATTGTCTTTGGGAGTGACTTTAATCAATCTGAGTGGTTAGATTATCATGATAAGCCATCTAAACTGTTAGATGGTCTTTGGAAAGTGCTTTTAATCAATCTGAGCAGTAGGATTATCATGATGAGCGATTTGGACCGTTAGATTATCTTTGAGAGTGATTTGAATGAATTTGAATGGTTGGATTATGACTTTGGTGAATCTAAACCGTTAAATCCTGATCATGGATGTTTTAAATGAATTTGAATCGTTAGATTTGACATCATAAGTGATTTTAAGTGATTTGAACCATTGGATTGCTATCAAGAGTGAATTAATGAATCTAAATGGTTGGATTATGATTTTGAGTGATTTGAACCGTTAGATTATCATTTTGTGAGATCTGAGCCATTGATCTTGGCTATTTTGATGAAATCTAAGTGTTGACCATGATCATCAATTTTTGAAGAGATATAACCGTTAGATTGAGGATCTGATATTCTCTACATTGTTATGTCCATGCATCTACCATGTTCACTTGATTACACTGTCATATTGGGCACTACCATATTTAGAATGCTTACACTGCTAGCTTTGTGCATACTGCCATGTTGATCTGTTGCTATATGCCTAGCTTAAATGATATATATCTATTGTTGGCAAGAACTTACTTTCTGCTACATCCTTGTCGAATTGCTGTGTATGTACACTGATAGAAGACATTCCTAGGTATGGGGACATGTATGTAGGCACCCACATTTACGAGAAAGGTAAATGCAGAAATGATAAAAATCTTTAATCAATAATGATCAAGCCAAGCCCAACAATTCCAAATTTAGGGTTTTTTAAGTCAAGGGTAGCTCTAGTACAATCCCTACCCCTCAGTTTATTTCCCCTAGGATGCATAAACCTAAATAGGTGTGATGTGAAACCAATCTTAGGTCTTTTAGAATCATCACTCAGTCCTGCGGGACCACTCATATTCCGACCCAAATGGGTCACCTAATGAACATGTTTCGAACTACACAGATCCTATTCTTAGGGGAAACCCTAAGATACGTAGGTAGTTTGGGAAAGAGTCCCAAATACAGACCCACATACCTTAGCCTTGCGAAACTCTATCTTGAAGTTGTGCTTACGAGCACGCACTTCCTTACCTTGCGAGGCTTTACCTCAAAGTCGTGCTTGCGAGTACGCACCCTAATCTTGAGAGATTACTCCCTCCTTGCTTTGCGAGGCTCTATCTTGAAGTCGTACTGACGAGTACGCACCCTTGCCTTGAGAGGCTTCATCCCAAGGTTGTCTTGTGAGACTACTCTATCCTTGCCTTGTGAGGCTCTATCTCAAAGTCGTGCTTGTGAATACATACCCTAGTCTTGAAAGATTACTCCATCCCGAAGTCGTGCTTGCGAGTATGCACCTTAGTCTTGCGAGACTCTCTTACACCCTTGTCCTACGGGACTCCCCATCTAAGGTCGTGCTTGTTAGCATACATCTATATCCATACACATTCAGTCCTACGGGACTATCCACAATCCACCCAACCACTAGCTACGTTGTACCTGATTTCCAGGACCTCTGGAATACGTAAGCAACTTGGAGGACTCTTCAAGTACGGTACCCCATCGTAGTATCCTTAGGTCCTCCATATCCATATCCACATCCAAATCCATTTTCGAATCTATTTTCACTTTGATCCATAGGCTGTCTAGATTTTATCTCAATCATCTATCAAGCATAAACTTTAACTTGAACATTGAATCTAAGAAAGCTTAATCATAATCCACATCCATAAACTTTAATTACATTCTGTTTCGAACTACGTTTTGGACTTGACTTTCAGGATTGAAATATGTAGGCAATTTGAGATGTTCTGGACATCTCAGATTCACTCCATCATCGAACCATCTTTGTTTCGATTCATTGTATATTATTTTGTTTGTTTATTTACTTTGAGAACATGTTTGACTGAACTTAGGCTAGAAGAACTTAGCAACTTGGCATAGGATCCCCATGAGCTTTAGTCATCATCCATTGACCATGAACAGTCAGAACCATAGAGTCTAAGGAAAGTAGAATGATATAGGAGGTCAATTTTTTGATCGGACAACTTTAGGTGCCTAACATCTTCCCAAACTGTACCTTGAACGCTTACCCGTTCTCTGATAGACCAAAGCTGATATGTTGGGTCATGAGTCAATAGAAGTCTTATCTTATGATGAGACTACATTTTAGGTCCTAGACCTTAATCTAGGTGATGACTCCAAATCTTTACCGTCCATCAGTGTGGGTGGACATTTGTCCTCACACCTAGCTGTCTCGGTTGGCCTAGCTCAGTTTTTTTCAAAATTCTGTCCGAGGTCAGTCATGTGTTTGTCATGTGACTACCTCGAGAATAAATGTGTAACACTCGCAAGATGACTTGACCGATCCGACTGTCTCAGCTGGCCTTGACTACCTTGGTAATACATTTGATGCCTTTCGAGGTGATGCGACCGATTTGTCCACCTCGATTGGCCTCCTCGGTCTTTTTGGAAATTCTGACCGAGGTCAGTCATGTGTTTATCATGTGACTGCCTCGGTAACATACTTGATGCATTTCCAAGGTGACACAACCAATATGGCCGCCTAAATCCGCCTCCTCGATCTTTTGGGAAATTCTAATCGAGGTCAGTTATGTGTTTGCCATGTGATTACCTCAGTAACATATTTGTTATCTTCTTGAGGTGAGATGACCTAACTGATCTAGTCCTCTTGACCGGCCTGGCTCGGTCCTTCTGAAGTCCTGACCATAGTCGGTCACGGGCCTTGACTTCACCGCCTCAGAAATCATCTATGGTCCCTCCGAAGAGATATGACTGATGTGGTCGACTCGACCTAACATCCTAGTTTATTCGCAAAATCAGACTGAGGCTAGTCATGGGGATTTTCAGGTGGCTGCCTCGAGATTTTTCTTCGTCTACTCTAAAGTATTCTGACCAATGTGGCCGCCTCGGCCAACATAGGTTGGTATTTTCTTAAAATTGGACCAAGGTCAGGCGTGTGTCTATTCATGTGTCTGGCCTGCAAAGATGGATGCGGGTCAGAGCGGACCTGATTTTGGAGGGCAGCATTTGTTACCGACATGTTCACCCTGTAGCATGTTGCCATGTGGACTCTGTCAGGTACTTCATCTAGAACCTTCTTTCCTCTCTATATATATGGCACTTGAGCCTTTCCTTTCTACCCTATAGTAACTATTTGGAGTTTGCAAGCATTTTCTTACCACCTTGGAGTTGGCTTTTTATGTTGGTCATCTCGGCAGCCCTTCATCGATGAGTTTTTTCTACCTTAGGTATTAGTTTCTTTTATTTGCCAAAATGGCTTCTTCTGGGGGAGTAGACGTAGAACTAGTTGATATTGAAATGATCAATGTTACAGAACTAATGTCTTCGACCTTGGCTAGGTCTTCTTCGTCGGCCAGTAGTAGCGAAACAAGTAGTAGCTCGTCCATTGATTTGGAGGGGCTGGAAGAACTTGAGTTGGAAGGTGGCTCCCTAGAATCACCGGATGATGTCATGCCAGACGTTGTTGCTCCGGCCCAAAATATGGCCAGGGGCCAGCCCGAGGTAGGATCAGCCTCTCATGGATTGTGGGCAGACATAATTCATGAAACGAAAGAGGATGCGGACCCCATCCTGAATATGATGCTTTAGAGCAAGTCTGCTTATTGACCAAAAGAGAATTTTTGAAGTTATGAGACCGCCTTCAAATCCCTTCTGAAGGTGAGCTCCGAATGCTTGAATTGGAGGAAAAATCATGTTGGAATCGGGTGTTCGAGCTGTACGCAAACTTATAAATGTTCAAGGCTGGGTTTTGGATACACACTCCTCGGCTGGTCAGTGACATAGTGGACTATTATAAAGTGGCTCCCTTCCAGATTATGCCAAATTAATGGAAGACGATCACCACCATTATTGCCTATTTTAGGAGAATGGGAGAGAAGCCGACCTTAAATATGTTCCGAGCCATGTTCGTGCTTAATCATTTTCAAGGGTCGGGCTAGTATTACTTTGCAAAACGGCCAGAGTTACCAGAGATCATTAGTGACAAACCATCCTCCATTAAAAATTGGAAGAACAAGTTCTTTTATGTCAAGGAAGAAAGAGTTGTGTTCAAGAATATCTGGAAGGTGATAAACTTTGAGGTGCTTAACAATGACGTGATGCTGACGCAGAAAGAATCTGATGCCTTGAAGCGTGCCCTGAACGAAGAGGCACGGCAGTCAGAATGGTTGACCTCTTGAATCCCTTGTTTTTCCATGAATTTAAACTTTGTGAGTGCTTTTTGCTTTATCCGTGTATCTGACCTCTAATTGTGGGTTGTTTTTTTGTCTGTTTTGTTGCAATGATGTTGTCCAAGGAATTTTTAGCTGAGCTTCGAATGAAGGAGGCTGACAAAGCTCAAGAGGCTGAGGATAAAATGGCTAAGTTCAATCAAGATTGTCACCAGAGGCATGAGAAGGAGGCTGCGAAAATGAGGCATGATGATCCCTAAAGAGCCGACGCCGAACCTTTTAAGAAGTTTAAGAAGCGACCCCGTAATTTTTCTTCCAACACTACCTTTGCCGAAGCAACTTAGGTATATGCTAAGGCTCTAATTCTTGTGCATCGTGTTCTTGACTTTTCAGGCAAAGGGTTAGTGAGCAGTGGTGCTGAGGCCATTTTGGCCCTTCCTGAGTCTGCCAGACCAGATTCTGTTCTGCGGCTTCCCACCGAGGCTAGAGAGTATCTTTCTATAGGGGCGACCTAAGTAATATGAGATGGATTCCTCTGATGGGTCCCCTCTCGAAAGCCAAGACAGGAAATGAGAAGGCATATCACCTTGATTAGGTGATAACAAAAGATGACACCGCCATGGGAGACATTTGTGAAGCATGTGTACTTGTGAAGGGTTGCGTGTTACCACAAGATCGAGAAATGGTTCATGATCTTTCTACACCGACATTGATTTCAGGTATGGACACGTTGGCATCCAGGGTGAGTTGCATATCTTTATTCCTATTCGGCCTTGGCTTATCCGTCCTGCTGATTCCCACCAATGTTTGTTTTGCAGCTTCTTGCGCATATGTAGGACCTCAAGCTGCACGTAAATTCAAGCTGCACGTGAATGAAACTATGCATGATCTGGCTAATACCAATCAGAAGCTTCACCAAGCGGAGGAGGAGAGGGATGATATGCCATCTCAGCTCAAGTTAAAGGAGCGAGAGGTCAACCTAGTGGTGGCAAAAAATGCCTGCCTTCGACCTGAAGTCAAGCAGCTGAAGAAATTGTTGGATGATGAGAGGATGCCTGTTTAGGCCAAATTCCGTATTCAAGGTCTGTGTCAGTGGCGAGGCCTGCAAAACAAAGACAAAAGACAAAGGGGGGCAGGCCTTATCGCCCCGAGTCCACTCCGATGCCGAAGTTAGGATTTTGTGAACTGTCAAGGGGCCAGGAATCCGAGCCCACCTTTTATGTGGTGGGGCAAGGGAGAAATCGCGAGTCCAAAATGTCAGAGCGAGAATCCCAAGGATGAGTAATTAATGTTTGCATACCTGAATTCTTGGGATTTGATTTATTTATAGTGAACAGTGCTTTTTCTTTAAATACCGTTTTACCATTTGTAGCTTTCTATCCCTAAAACGTCCTTGACATAGCTTAGAAATGACGTTTTTATCCCTAAAATGTCCTTGACATAGCTTAGAAATGACGCTTTTTACCCTTAACTCATGTGATTGGATTTATGAGGATGCTTTCTTATATCCATGCGAGAACGTCCATGTGGTTTGTTGATCGAGTCCTAAATGTCGCAGTTTTATTGGTGACGTGGTAGATTTCCCCAACACTTGCCTCGTTGCTCTGCTAAATCTGTAAGGTTTGGCTGAGCAGAGAAGAAGAGTAGAAATTCATCCCAATCACTTACCTCGTTGCTCTGCTGAATCTGTAAGGTTTGGCCTTGCAAAGAAGAAGAGTAGAAATTTATCCCAATAACTTGCCTCGTTGCTTTGCTGAATCTATAAGGTTCGGCTAGGCACAGATCCTATTCTTCCAATGTAGGGAAGCCTTTTCCACGCCCTTTGCGGCTAGAAGACCAAAGCTGATGTGGAAAGTTAGGGCATGGCCGATGCGTTGGTGGTAAGGTCGATGTAACAGGGCCGACGTGGGTGGCACTGCCAGTGCACATCAGGCAATCATGAGAAATTTGACCGATCTGATCATGGGATGTACACGTGACCGATGCTTCTTTTGGAAGTCTGATGTGATGGGGCCGATGTGGGCGGCGCGGCCAGTACACATTGGGCAATCATGAGAAATTTGACCGATGTGGTCACGGGATGTGCATGTGATCGATGCTTTCGTTGGTAGGCCGATGTGACGGGGCCGCTATGGGCGGCACGACCAGTACACATCGGGCAATCATGAGAAATTTAACCGATCTAGTCACGGGATGTACACGCAATTGATGCTTCATCTGGAAGTCTGATGCGATGGGGCCGACGTGGGCAGCGCGGTCAATACGCATCAGTCATGATGATAATAATGACAGATGTGGTCACGAGATGTGCACGTGACCGACGCTTTTGTAGGAAGGTCGATGTGATGGGGTCAATGTAGGCGACACGGCCAATACTCATGAGAAATTTGACCAATGTGGTCATGGGAAGTACACGTGATCGACGCTTTCGTTGGAAAATCGATGTGACGGGGCCGATGTGGGCGGTTAGGCCACTACACATCGGGCAATCATGAGAAATTTGATCGATCTGGTCACGGGATGTACACGTGATGGATGCTTCGTCTGGAAGTTCGATGCGATAGTGCCGACGTGGGTGGTGTGGTCAATACGCATCGGTCATGACGATAATAATGACAGATGTGGTCACGGGATGTACACGTGACTGATGCTTTCGTTGGAAGGCCGATGCGCTCACGGGATGCACGTGGCCTGGGCTGGTTTGCGAAGGCCGCAAACTCGGCCGAGTAAAACTTGCAGGCAACTAGTTGATCGGTCTTGCACTCTCCCGTGCCCCTGGGTGTGGGAATACCAGATGGTACGTCAAGGGGACACACCGCAAGGCGGGCAGTCCTGGCCTGCCGAGAAAATCTTTATATGAAGAAGGCACGTCGATGACTAAGAAATTCATCATAACTCATGACTCCTTGGGATAAGAGCCGGCCCTGACAGGAAGTTGAATGGAGCCCTTGACAGTCACGAGATCCCCAGAGAAGCTGATCAGAGGATAATCTATCGGCACGAGATGATCTTGAGGGATTTCCATGCGCTGAAAGGCTTGCCAATATATTATGTCTACGGAGCAACCAGTGTCCACCATGATCTTGTGGACATCACTGTCATCAATGCGTAAAGTAATGACAATAGCGTCGTCATGAGGGACTTCTAATCTGCATAGGTCCTCATTGCTGAAGATCAAAAAATCTCCTGTTTTCACCCTCTTACCTGGCCATTCGGTAGACTTAATACTCCTTGCATAGGCCTTCTGGGCCTTAGCGGATGTGTTGCCTTATACGGGGCCTCCAGTAATAGTCATGGCCTTCCTCCCCTCTCGCTCTTGGTCAAATGTCAAATTTTCTTTCGAGGTCGGGGTGGCCACTGCGGCCAATACAGGTCGGTCGAACGGGAGCTGATTATGAGTGACCGAACTGCGACCAACTCTGTCCTGAATCAGTGTCCTCGTGGGGGGAGTGTAGCCCTTTGGCATGACACAAATTGCATTTACAAGGTCGAAGGGGCAGTCTTCGAGCTGGTCAAGGGGATCCAATACTAGGTGAGGGTGAGGCAGCCTTGTCTAATCTTGTCGATGACGGGAAATCCTAGGATCAGTGCGCATGAGCTGTTGCCCTCTTGTGTCTAGTGTGTTTAGGGTTCTTCCGACCTCGTGCACCTGCTGGGGGACTAGATCGAGGGCGAGGGTAAATTGGGATCGGATGACGCCGACCGCCCTCTGCGCCGGGTTTGGCGTCCTTTCATGCCTCTCTTCATGCCGCAGGGCCTCTTCCCTTCGTCGGTCCATGTGTCTTCTACCATTTCTTTCCCTTCTTCTTTCATTGTCGAATGGTTCTCGCCGGGCATCCAGTCTATGCCTCATGACCGCCTCTCTTCCTACCTGTTTGCTCTACCGTTACTCATGGAATCCTTCTCAAGGGGGTGAAGGGAGTGTTCCTGTGTCCTCTCGGGCTACCGTGGGCACTCTGGGCGCATCGTGATCCACATATTGACCGTAGTATTCCCTCCTGATGAGGTCTTTGATTTCGGCCTGTTCGACATTCGTCGGTGGTGTGCCTGATGTCATGGTGATACTGACAATACTTGTTCGGATTCCACCTCCGTGCCTCGGCCACGATTTTTGGTGGTCTCTGAAGGTATCCATCTTTCTCCATTAATGTGAACACTGCGCCCAGTGGGCAGTTCAATGGAGTGTAGTCCTCAAATCTTCTCATCATTCCCCTGGCTCACGCTTCTTCCCTCCTCGACCATTTATGCTCGCCGTGTTGTATAGCTTCTTTTGTGTCTTCTCCCTTTTTTCCGACTGGGGCATACACGTCCTTATTGGCTTCATAAATCTCATTCGAGGTAGCAAACTTCTCACAACGGGCCAGGAGCTCCTGGAGGTGAGCTGGCTCTTTCTTGGCAATGGAAAATCTGAGCTTTTCGTCCGTGACTGCCGCCCGAATGGTGGCAAAATGGAAAGGATCTTCTATGCCCTTAACTTGAAGTACCTCCAGATTGAATCTGACGAGGAAGGATCACAGGGACTACCCTGGTTGTTGCTTCATATTCATTAGATGAGCGCTCATCTTCCATTGTACTCGGTTGCCCTGGAAGTACATCTAGAATGATCTGCTTAACATCTGGAATCCATCGATCGACCTTGGCGGAAGGTTGTTAAACCACATCTGCGCAGCACCCTTCAGGGTCAACGGAAATGCTCTGCACATGATCACATCTGGGTTGGCATGAAGCCTCATTGCCCCCACAAAATGGTTTAGGTGTTTGATTGGGTCGGTAGACCCATCGTAGGTGTCTATGGGAGGCATGCTGAAGCCCTTGGGTAGGGGCACTCTCATGATGACTTTGGTGAGGGGGTTGTCCACTGAGTAATCCTTCTTGGTTTCTGCATAATGGTCATTTTTCTCCATAATCTCTATCTTCTGCTGGAGCCTGACCAGCTGATCTTCAATTCGTGCGGCCACCTCTGTGTGCATCCAAGGTCTTGTCCCAACATCAGGTGGTGTATCTAGACCCTGTGGTAGGGTGTCATCTTCAATGTCTTCGACCCGTCGGTCGACGTTTGGATGTGGCCCTAGCCGGTCCCATATGGGTATTCGAGCTCGTCGGGATGTGAAGCCGGTCACGCTGTCTTCCTGTTGTGCTCGATGTTTCCTTGCCTCTTGTTCTGCCTGGGGCAGTTGTGGCCAGTCACGTTGAGGGGGTTCTAATGAAGGTCCCATCATGGGAGCTGGCCGATGTGGAGGAATAATCCCAACAGGGGGAACGACCCCTACTGGGGGCCGCGAGGTAGTATCCATCGGTGGGTGCTGGGTAGCCTGCAGGGCTCTTGTTACTTCTTCCAGCTGTTGTACTATCACGTCAAACTACTCGTAGGTGACATATTCTGGTGGTGGAGACTCGGCCCCTGGCCTTTTTCCTATCCTCTAGGCCGGTCTGCCCTCCTGGCGGCCCGTGCTGGGTGAACTACGTGGGTTGAGGTGTACCGTGTGGCTCCTTGTTCTTCGAGGACTCATGCCCAAAGATTTCTCTCAGACCTTACTCTTCCGACTTTGAGATCACCTTCCCGAGGCCCCACGGTGGGCATCAAATGGTTTCATCCAAATTCCGTATTCAAGGTCTGTGTCAGTGGCGGGGCCTACAAAACAAAGACAAGAGACAAAGGGGGGCGGGCCTTACGGCCCCGGGTCCACTCTGATGCCGAAGTTAGGAATATGTAAATAGTCAATGGGCCCGGGATTAGAGCCCACCTTTTATGTGGTGGGGCAAGGGAGAAATCCCGAGTTTGAAGTGACAGAGTGAGAATCCCAAGGATGAGTAATTAAAGTTTACGTACCTGAATTCTTAGGATTTGATCTATTTATGGTGAACAATGCTTTTTCTTTAAATACTGTTTTTACCCTTTGTAGCTTTCGATCCCTAAAATTCCTTGACATAGCTTAGAAATGACGTTTTTATCCTTAAAGCGTCCTTGACATAGCTTAGAAATGATGTTTTTTACCCTTAACTCATGTGATTAGATTTATGAGGATGCTTTCTTATATTCATGTGAGAAAGTCCATGTGGTTTGCTGATCGAGTCCTAAGTGTCGCAATTTTATTGGTGACATGATAGATTTCCCCAACAATGCCCATGGTAATCATGTTGGGAAACTAAAGTCTTTCGTTGAGACCTCTCGCACCCGTGCCATGAAGTACAAAGAGGCTTTCAAGAAAACCAAGTCCATCGCCGCCGGTGCTGTATGTTTTTACAAGAAGTCTCCTGCTTTCAGGGAGTTGGTTGGAAAGCAGTCGCTACCCACCTTTCAATACTTAGTAGGGACGCTCAAGGAGTATATGGAAGAGAGGGTGCCTCGGGTTAACTATTATGAGGCCGAGTGCCTAAAACCTGTTAAGGTAAGCGAAGAGTCGGAGGATAAGGAAGACCAGGAAATATACTGTCAACTTGAGTGCCTTTTTGATGGCGAGGGCCCTCCTGCTTCTCTAGATATGAGCAAAGTAGATTCTCAGGGAGGGCCTCCATCTACCCTGCTGGTCGAGATTTTGTCGGTCACTGGGCTTCCTATCACTCTTGGTAGTGGTATTAATCTTTCCATCATTCGTCAAGTTTCTAGAAGCGGCAACGGCTTAGCTCGTGGGCAGTGATTCATCACCCCCCTTCTTTTCCCTTTCTCTTTTTGTTAGAAGCCGAGGACGTGGCTTAAACTATGTGTAAACCTACTTTTTTTTGTATTTTCAAGGCGTGCTCCTCGGATTTTTTTTTTTGTATGGGAGATCTTCCTCGGAATTATGTATCTATCTTTATTTCTTTTTTAACTTGCAACTTGTATTACTGATATGAGTGAACTACTTTTTGTGTGGTCATGGTCTCACCTATCATCATGTATTCTTACTATACGAAACTACTTTAACTTTTCTTCTGTGTTTGAAAAACCTGTCTTGTATTCGAATACTCACTATCCTCCTCGGCCAAATATGTTCACAGGTTGGTGGACTCTTATGGCCGAATGAGCCACAATTTATGTTTGGAGCTCAATCCACCCTCCTTGGTTAAATGTGTTCACAAGTTGGGGTACTCTTTTAGCCAAATGGATCACAATTTATGTTAGAGCTTGATCTACCCTCCTCGACCAAATGTGTTCACAGGTTGGTGAACTCTTTTGGCCAAATGTATCACACCCCAATTCTGCGCTATTTAGAATGGTGTGATGAACCGCTAGCAAAACAACGGTTCAACCAGGATCTCGTACAGACGATATCCGTTTTATCTAACCCTCATACATCCACATTCATAATCAGAATAAATACACAATAGTAGAAGTCTTATAGTAAAATGAACTGAGAAATCTACTGTGATATTAATATTTAAATAGCAAATTATTCTGTATCAACTAAGACATAAATAAATATCAAATACATGTGTTTACTAATCCAAATAATGAAAATCAAATCTAATCGAATACGCATGAGTTGCACTCGCAAGAGGAGTCATGTGTATCCACTTCATCTTCAACTTCCATCGCCGCCATGTGCCCGTACACTGGAGCATTTACATAATCTTCGACGGTAGTACCTGCATCATCAACTAAAAATATTCGACGTCGAGGGGTGAGCACACATCATGGCTCAGTGAGCAAACAAAACAATGCAACAATACATATGCATGCAGTCAATTCATATCTTTGGTCTGGTTTAAAGTTTACAATGCACAATAGAAAGGTTTAGGTGGTCAAGGTTAACGTTTATTGACCCCGCCTCTATACACAGGTTGTGGAAGTCCGCCCAAAAGTTAACGTTTATTGTTGTCCCCATCCACCCTACCATAACATTGTACATCAAAGGTTAACGTTTATTGCTGTACAATGCCATACCAACACGTAAGCCCCTGCTGGCGAGGGCTTGCAAACTGGGTACGCAACTAACCAATCCTAATGCCAAACAGTGTATCCAAGGCCTCACCCAGCATCCCTCAGAACGTCAATAGAGATAGAGCTAAGGCCCCCCGGTAGAGTCAAAGACTATAAGGACCAATACCACCTCCCCTGATACTCTACGACGAAATAGTTCCGCTAAGGTAATGGCGATATGACGATGCTAATGCACAAGACTTGAGTTAGAGATAGAGCTAAAGTTCTGAGACCTGTCAAAGGTTAACGTTTATTGACGTTCCCATCACACCTCCCCTGATACTCGCTCGCATCAAGTACACCAACCACACACATACATTCACATGCCTATTCCTATCATCATCATCATCATCATGTTATAAACAATAAAGTAAATATGCATGAACAAATAATAGAAATATTGGATGACATGTTGTATGCACATTACAAACATATTCGCATAGAATCCGACATAGCATTGGACTCAAGAAAATAAAAATAATTTGTTATTAATCAATTAGTTAAGAGTCTTGTTTCCTCACCTTTCCTTGTTTGTAGATCCTCTTTCAAGCCTTAAGAATCACTTTTATATCAATATTATATTACTAAAAGACCTAACAAAGTTGAAGTAATTTAATTAGAATTTATTCTAATTTTTACAGCTTACTATTAACTGGGGGTCGATGCTAGGGTCGGAGTTTGGTCGACCCTGGGTGCGACCACCCCTATTCTGGACTTCCCGAACACTGGGGGTCGATGATCAGGGTCTGGTAGGGTGGATTGGCCATCGACCCCCTGTGGGTTTTATCGATTTTTCTTCCTTCAGCCCATTCTTCGTGTTTGGGGTCCTATGGCTTGCTCTTACAGTCCATTCCACACATGTTCTATAGCCTAAAACCATGATTCATTCACCTATATGGCTTTCATGATTCCCCCATGGTTTTTCATGAAAACCTAACCATGGGTTGATGGTTTGGGTTTCTCCGAGATCATTCCCTCTTTATTATCTACTCTAAGGTCTTTAGAAACTCATGGAAATAGTATCCATACTTGAGAAGATTACTCCTTCTCTGCAACTCTTCTCCTTTTGCTTTCTCCTCTTCTTTCCTTCTCTTCTTCTTCTCTTCCATCTCTTCTCTTTCTCTCAATTCAATTAGGGTTGTAAAAGGAGTGAAAGAGGCTTAGGGACGTCCTATTTATAGAGTAGAAACTCCTAAAATAAGTCACATTGAGATTAAGAAGGAATCCCATTGAAATTAGGAAAGTTTCCTAATTTCAGTTTATACAGAGTACCGGGGGTCGATAGGGGGAGTCGGAGATCCCGTCGACCCCTGGTCCTTAAAGTGTCCAACCCCCCATGTAAAACTGGGGGTCTGACTTCTATACTGGGGGGGTCTGACCCTCCCTTGCTGGGTATGCAACCCTCCCCTTATTTAACTATTTTTGGGTCAGTTTAATACCTGGGATCGTGATCTCCTTCACGCACTTGGTCCATTTGGCTCAACCATGATGGGTAGACCTGGTTCAAGGTGGTAAGACCGGGTTAGTTTGATATGGGTCTTACAAATCCCCCCTACTTATAAAAAATTTCGTCCCCGAAATTGTTCATACCTTCAGAGTCAAAAAGATGAGGGTATTGCTTTCGCATAACATTCTCTTCTTCCCATGTAATTTCTTCCATGTCTCTACTTCTCCAAATTACCTTAACATAATAGATATCTCGATTGCGTAGTTGTTGAACCTTTCGGCTGGTGATTTCAGTTGGTGTTACTTCAAAGGTCAAATCATCAATCAAATCAGGTAGATCTAATGTCACACCCCAATTCTGATCCAACCAGAATGGTGTGAGTGAACCGTCATTGAACCAACGGTTCACTCCAGGATCTCGAATAGGCCGTGTCCACTCGTACAAACCATTACACATAACCACAATCAGAATATAAATAATACAGCGGAAGTCTTTAAAATATAATGAACTGAGAATCTATTGATAAATTTAAATAAAATATCCAATTATTCAAATTCAAACATATAATATAATATCCTTACATCCATTTAGTCCAACTGAAAATAACTGAAATAAATAAATAAAACCAAACAAAGGTACACGCAGAAAGGGCACTCGCATGAAGCGTCATGCTCGTCCTCTCCTGCCTGTACGTCAAACGCCGCAACACCACCATACACCGGAGCATTCATATAGTCGTCAACAGTGTAACCTGCATCAACATCTAAAAACAATGTGTACACAAAGGGTGAGCTCACAACTTAGCTCAGTAAGACAATCAGACAATTTCACAATATTATGCATGAGTAACAATCATTTTATGTTGTGGTCTGGTTTAAGTTTGCAATGTGCTATAGAAAGGTTTGGTGGCCCCCACACCTCTATACACGAGTGTGTGGCACCTCATGGATCACACCCCCATCGGCCCACATGCACCCATCATGGAATAGAGATAGAGCTAAGATACCCCCGTACCTCCCCTGATGCTCTACCCATACCAGTACCTATGCCCCTACTGGCCAGGGCTCGCAAACTGGGCTCGCAACTAACCAATCCTATATGTCATCACTGTATGCTCTATCCCAGCACAACCATCTACGGCATAGAGATAGAGCTAAGGCATTCCCACACCTCCCCTGATGCCCTATCCGCAACTAACCCACTAGGATAGACACATAACGTAGGTAGACCCTATCCCAACATAACTCCCTATGGCATAGAAATAGAGCTAAAGCATCGTGGATAAGCCAGCGTCGACTCAGAGACCACAATGCCACATAACCATGGTCAGGCCAACATCAATATCGGAGACCACCGTACCACGACCTTCCCCTGATGCCCCACCCGTACCAAGCATGTTAAGATAGAATACTACAAAAGGTGCTAGTGTGAGGAGCGATCTCAGGCCCATGCCCCACTCCACACACTAACGAAAACAATCACATGCTTAGCAATCACATCCTATCAATGCATGAACAATAATAATAACTGAAAGTAAAGGATGGAATGTGAATATGCACAAACATCACATCATATATATTCAATGTTTAACAAAGATTTACTGTCCATTAATTGTTGAGTTTAGGTCAGACTCCCTTACCTGACGCTCGTTTGTTAGCTTGCTCCACATCGCAAGATCCAAACGGGAAGTCACAAAGTCCTATAATATTATTAGGGTTTCATTAGAATATTTTTCTTAGGGTTTCATGTTGGTCGGAAACCAACAGAATTACAAAATACCCTCACAGAGCTGACCGGTGGCATATACCGGTCGCAGTTCTGTGGGAAAGACTGGCGACCGGTATGGTCAGCCGGTCCCCATAGACCAGCCTCCCGAGGGATACCGGTGGCAACATACCGGTCGCACTGTGTGCAACCCGTATAGTCGACCGGTATGTCTCCGGAAGACCATACATGGGTTTTTTGACTGCCGTCGATCATCCTCCATGGATTCCAAGGTTTCTCCTATCCATTCTAAGTCTAAACTTGGAGTTAGAGTTATCCCCAACTCATTCAAGTCTCGTTCCGATGAATATCATCTTGGAACTCGAACTAGGTTTGACGATAACTTAGGGTTTATTGGCCAATTTAGGGTTCCTAGATCAATACCTACTTTGCATGGTATTGATCCACCCACACAACTAACCTAAAGTCACAGAGTAAGAAGGTTGATTCAAACACTTACCGTTGACTGGCGTAGAGTGAGCTTCGTCGAACGGCAGTGGTGGCACCTTCTTCTTCTTCCTAGCTCCCTCTCCTTTCCGACCTCCTTCTCTTCTCTAGAGTTTGTGAGAGAAAATGGAAAGGATTTGAAGAGATTTAAGGGTGTTTATATAGGCTAGAATTAGGGTTTAGTAACCCTATTAGGATTAGGAAAGTCTTAGGATTCGAAATCAGGAAAGTGGGACCCTCAGAAGTCAATTTTTGGATCTCCACACTCAGCTGCGCAGAGCTGACCGATCGACCGATACCAAGACCGGTACCATCGACCGGTCAACATAAAATGATGATTATTTGACAGTCTTTGATCCGATTTCCTACATGTTTATCATCCAATCGTCCCGTCTGGCCCGGTGATGATCGGAAGACCTGCTACGACACAAAACCAAGGTTTAGACCGGATTTACAGAGTGCGGGTCTTACAACTCCCCCACCCACTCCCCCACCCTTAAGAGAAATTTTGGCCCCAAAATTTGAACATACCTTGATCGTCGAAAAGGTTAGGGTACTCCTTCCTCATCGCGCTCTCCTCTTCCCAAGTAATTTCCTCCACATTTTGGCTTCTCCAATGCACCTTCACATAATGGATATCCTTGGTTCAAAGTTGCTGAACTTTTCGACTTGAGAGCATTACAGGCACCACTTCGAATGTTAAGTCTTCAGTCAAGTCTGAGGGATCAGCGGTCAAGATGTGCGACGGATCTTTGACATACTTCTTCAGTAATGATACGTGGAACACATTATGAACACTGGACATAGATGGTGGTAGAGCCAATTGATATGCTACATTACCATGTCGGGTCAATATCTCATACGGTCCCATCTACCTGGGGCAAAGCTTCCCCTTCTTACCAAACCATTTCAGACCTCGCACCGGTGATACCTTCAAGAATACTTTGTCACCCACTGCAAACTCCAGATCTCAACGTCGATTATCCGCTTAGTGCTTATATCGAACTTGAGCTGTCTTTACTCTCTCCTTGATTTGATCAATCACTAGACAAGTTTCTTCAACAAACTCCGGTCCTACAATTCTTCTTTCTCCCACCTCGTTCCATAACAGAGGTGTACGATGCTTCTTCCCATAGAGTGCTTTATATGGGGCCATCTGAATTGTAGCCTGATAACTGTTGTTATAAGCAAACTCGATAAGTGATAGTTTCTCATCCCAAGCTCCCTTGAAATCTATTGCACAAGCTCGGAGCATATCTTCTAAAATTTGAATAGTTCGTTCTGACTGTCCGTCCGTCTGAGGGTGAAAAGCTGTACTGAACTTCAACTTTGTTCCCATAGCTTTCTGTAATCTTTTCCAGAGCTTTGATGTAAAACGGGGATCTCTGTCAGATACTATACTCTCTGGAACGCCATGAAGTTTGACTATATTATCCACATATAACTTGGCCAGTTTCTCCATGGTATACTGAGGTCTGACCGCAATAAATCGAGCTGTCTTGGTGAGTCGGTCGACTATAACCCAAACTGCATCCACTGACCTTGGTGTCAAAGGTAGGCCAGTGACAAAATCCATGGTAATGCAATCTCACTTCCATGCAGGTTCCGGTAATGGCTGTAGTAAACCTACGGGTCTCTGCCTTTCTGCTTTAACTTGTTAACAATTCAGACACTGGAACACGAAACGAGTTATATCAGCTTTCATACCCCTCCACCAATATAGTCTTCTTAAATCATGGTACATTTTGGTACTTCCTGGATGTACCGAATATGGAGTGTAATGAGCTTCAGTCATAACTCGATATCTGATATTGCAGTTTTCACTCTCAGGTATACATAACCGTCCACGATACCTGAGTACCTTGTCTAAATCCAAGGTAAAGTCAGGATTGCTCGTACCCTTCTCTAAGTCTTCTTGCACTGTCTTGAGAGGAGGATCCTGTAGGATTGCTACCTTGACTTCATCAACTAGATCCGGTGAGATCTTCAAAGCTACGAACATCATGGTGAACTTATGAATTAAGCCTTGCTCGACTGGATCTTCTGCAGTTTCTATTAAATACTCTTCATTGCCTTCAATTGAACTTGAGGCTACGGCACATAATGCAGCATTTGTACTTGGTCCTACCTCAGGTTTCGATGCCCACTTTCTTCTTAAGGCGTCAGCCACCACATTTGCTTTACCCGGATGGTACTAGATGTCACAATCAAAATCTTTCAACAATTCCAGCCATCTCCTCTATCTCATATTCAGATCCTTCTGAGTGAAAAGATAAGTTAAGCTCTTGTGATCTGACTTGATCTGAAACTTCTCACCGTACAAGTAGTGTCTCCAAGTCTTGATTTCATGTATAACCGCTGCTAGCTCCAAATCATGCGTAGGATAGTTCTTCTCATGCTCCTTTAACTGTCTTGATGCATAAGCAATCACCTGTTCTCCTTGCATCAATACACACCCAATACCCAACCCTGAAGCATCCGTATATAAAGTAAACTGTACGCTTGGTTCTAGGATGGTCAAGATAGGTGCAGAGACTAGTCTTGACTTCAAAGTCTGAAAGCACTTCTCATACTCATCTGTCCATATGAATTTCTCTCCCTTCTTGGTCAATCTGGTGAGTGGAACAGCGATCCTGGAGTAGTCTTCCACGAATCTTCTATAATAACCAGCCAACCCAAGGAAACTACGAATCTCCGCAACAGATTTTGGTGCTTCCCATCCTACTATAGCAGCTATCTTACTTGGATCAACCTTGATACCGTCTTCAGATACAACATGGCCCAAGAAAGCCACTTCCTTCAGCCAAAACTCGCACTTCTTGAACTTAGCATAAAGCTTTTCTTGTCTCAGCCGTTGTAGGGCTGCCCTAAAATGTGCTGTATGAGTCTCCATGTCCTTAGAGTAGATCAATATGTCATCGATGAATACGATGACCGAAGTGTCCAACATATCATGAAACACTCGGTTCATTAGTTCCATGAACGATGCTGGAGCATTGGTCAACCCGAAAGACATAACTAGAAACTCATAATGTCCATACCTCGTCCTGAAAGCAGTCTTCGGAATATCTCCGGCCTTGATCTTCAGTTGATGATACCCCGATCGGAGATCAATCTTCGAGAAAACCTTTGCACCCTGCAATTGATCGAACAGATCGTCGATTCTAGGCAAAGGATACCAATTGTTGATCGTGAACTTGTTCAGTTCATGGTAGTCAATGCATAGCCTTACACTTCCGTCCTTCTTCTTGACAAATAATACCGGTGCCCCCCAAGGTGATATGCTAGGTCGTATGAAGCCCTTATCTAACAATTCTTGTAATTGGGTCTTCAACTCCTTTAACTCGGTAGGGGCCATCCTGTATGGTGCTTTGGACACTGGCGCCGAACCTGGCATAAGGTCTATTACAAACTCTGTAGCCCTGTCCGACGGTAGACCTGGAAGCTCCTCTGGAAATACATCTGGGAACTCTCGAACCACATTTATATCTTCCATCTTGTGTGACTCCGCCGTGATGTCGACTACAGATACTAGATACCCCAGTCCCCCTTTCTCTATGCATCTCTTAGCTTTTAGGGGGGAGAGAATCAGCTTCCGCTTCTTAGATAGCTTGATCCCAGTGAAGCTATACTCCCTTCCCTTTTTGTCAGTAAGCACAAGCTTCCTTTCACTACATAATAGGACGGCTGAATGATGGCCTAGCCAATCCATTCCCAAGATGACATCAAAGTCTGCCATCTCGAGTAGTACTAGGCTTGCTTCTAAGTCTCGGCCCTCAATACATACAGTACATGGTCCATAATATTCGGTCAAAGCCACTTTGACTCCTAGTGGAGAGCGAACTATCAAGCTTGGGTTCAAGTACTTGATTGGTAACTCCATTCGCTTCCCAAAAGAAATCGAAACAAAGGAGTGCATGGCCCCAGAGTCAAATAGTACTCTGGCAGGTATACCAACTATATTTACAATTCCTGGAATTTTTATCATCCCTTAGTTCTATATGCGCATACACACAAATGAAAATTAGTAAGCCAAATAGTAAGGGATAGAATCATACCAGTGACCACATCAGGTGATGCAGCTACCTCTTCAGTGGTGACCGCATAAATTTTTCCTTGCTGAGGAGGTTGCTTTTTCGGCAGAGTGCAGGTCCTTGCAATATGACCCACTTGTTGGCAGTTGAAACACTTTATATTCGGGTTGTATCCGGCATTCTGTGGCACAGGGGGTGCCGTGTTGTTCCTCGCGGGTACTGTAGCGGTCTGAGCCCTGTATGGGCGGAAGGGTCTATTGTTACCGCCACCTGAACTCTCACTAGCAGGTCTCTTCACTCCCCTGTTCTGAGCGAAGAAGCTGTCCCTCTGACTGGACTCTATCACCCTCGCAACCTACACAGCCTCATTGTATATTTTCTTGTCCAGACCCAATATGTGCTCTCTGATGCTTCCACGTAGTCCCATGGTGAACCTACGTGTCTTGGTCTCTTCTTCTTGCATACTTGTCGGTGCGAAGAAAAATAACTCCTCGTACCTCTGCTGATAAGCATCCACAGTCGATTGAGACTGTTGCAAATTGAGGAACTCCTTCTCCATCTGATCTCTGAAGCTCTTTGGAAAATACTTATCGAAGAAGGCAGCCTTGAACACTTCCCAATCAACCTGTGTATGCTTTGTCTCCAGGTATGTCCATGTAGAATTCCACCAAGCATTTGCGTCTTCTTTCAGCATATGAGTGGCAAATAAGACCTTTTCCTCCTCTGTACAGATCACCAGTCGGAAGTTTTTCTCCATCTCTGCAACCCACTGTGCTGGCCACAATGGTTTCCCTGTCTTACCGGTGAATGATGAAGGCTTCAACTTCAGGAACCTATCCACCGCTCTGCTTAGATCATGCTGTCCCTGAGTGTTCATTTCGTACCATGGTGGTGGATACGGATAGGCTCCCGGGTACGTAGAAGGCGACGAAAACTGATGCGGTGGTGGTACATTCTGTGCTTGGCCCATCGGCCTTGGGCTACCCTGCATCGGCTGTGAAGTATTTTTCTCTCCAGACTCAGGCGTACCTCCAGTGGGAACAGAACCCGGTGGCCTGAACATCTTCAGTATCTCGCTCAGGAATTCTTTCTGATGAGCTTGCATCTGATAGACCAGGTTTGTAACAATGGTCTCAGAATTCCTGTGAGGTGACCCAGGCAAATTTGTTGTTACTTCTGGAACCTGTTCCTCCTCCACTTCTGGACTTGGCTCTCTAACATGGCCTTGATCAACCTGTTCTTCTTCTTCGAGGCGCATCCTGGCCTGGTGACGCTTCTGACCCCTACGACCGTTTCCGCCCACCATCTCAGATTATTCTGTTTGAATCTAAGAAGAAGACATAACACATGAGAATGAAGCAATATTGGTGTTAGCCTTGAACAATATAAGGCGAAACAGTCATAAAAAGGAGTAATTAAGTCTACCAATTGTTTTAAAATTTTCCAGGGTTTTTCTGGCTTTTCAGGTGTTGACCGGTCGCAACATACCGGTCGACACTCTGTATACAAGGTTGCGACCGGTATAGTCGACCGGTCAGAATTAGAATTCTGACCGAGACATAGCGGTCGCACACCTGGGGAGATACCGGTCGACCGGTATAGGCAAAACCGTCGACCGGTATGCCCAGAATTGGCTTTAAAATCACGAAAAGTGAGAAAATTTCTCACTTTTCTTTCTCTTTTCTCTCCGGTGGCGATTCCTCTCTGCCAATCTGAGTTGCTACAGTCCGGCCGGTGACCTTAGAAGCCGATTCCTTCCGTTCAAAGGTAGAACATCGTCTCCAGGTAGGTCTCTTCCTTCTCTTTCAAGTTTTTTAGATATTTTCCATATCGTCTTTATGTAAAAATTTAGGTTTTTCATTGATTGTGATGTTCCAAACGTAGGAACTCTTTTCCTTCAGCTTGGAAAGGGTTCAGGGACCCCCAAGAGCAAAAGCTCTCAACCAATTTGAGGTTTCACCGAACGGTTTTCATAAAAATCGAATTTTTACACTTTTTGACCTAGGTTTTCAAAATTTTTGAAATTTCTTGATTTTTCTTAATTTCTTGAAATTTCTCATTGTAATTGCCTATGATTGATTTGTCGAAGAGTGTGGGGGTTATGTAAGTCCTCCTCCCCATGTTTTTGGGTGAGTTTGAGGCTTTTTCCCAATTTACTATCGTTATGCTGCCGAAATTTCGAAAATTTTCTAACATTTTCTTCTTGTTCCCCTTTGTTTTGCAGTTAAAAATGGCTCCCCGACGTGCTCTTGGCAAACGTCCTCATGGCTCGAGCTCACGTGCTCCCCAGCCACCAGTTCCCCAATTTGACGAACACTGGTTTCGTTTTATTGAAGCACAGGCTCGATTTTCGTGGTTTGATAACAAGAGCATAGAATCTGGGCGCCGGGTTAACCTGGATTAGTTGGAGAGATTCGATGTGCGAGCTGCCTTCAACGCGCTTGGGTGGTACCGGTAATATCCTACACTGATACCACCCGTCCCAATCTGGTTAAGCATTTCTATGATAACCTGGAGTTGCATGGAGATGTTAACGATCCCAACCAGGGTAGGGATTTGCGCATCACTAGCTATGTCAGGGGTGTACCCATCTCATTCAACACCCACCAGCTGGCCGACCTTCTAGGGGTTCCTAATGATGGAGACCTAGTGTATTGCCCTCCCAAAGCGAAGGGCTATCTGACTGAGGATCTGCGCCGAGAGATAGCAGATACTAAACCCCGGAGCTCCTATGAAGGCGGCTAGCTTGAGACCTGCACCACGGGTATATAGTCGCATCATTCAGCACAACATCGTGCCCCAGAGCGGCCATTATAGTGAGTTATCCCAGCTCACTCAGTACATCACTTACTGCATCTGCACTAGGGAGTGGGTCTCTCTCCCTTACCTCATCATCAGGACCATGCATCTGGCGACCCTGGCCGATCAGGCCAGTAACCTTCCATACGGTCGTCTCATTACCTTCCTGCTACGTCGCCTGGGCATAAGCACGAGACGCGAGGTGACCGTTGAGGATACTATGACCTCCGACATAGACTGGGACGCCATTCAGAGGATGCAGATGGTTGACCAACCTGTTAGCAATGACGAGTTGGAGGCTCGCCCTCGCCCACTCGGGAGGGTAGCAGCTGCAGCGGCAGCAGCAGCAGCAGCCAATGCGGCCTATGCGACAGAGGCTGGGGGTGATGATGACGATATGGCTAGGGAAGCACCAGTGCCTATCCCACAACCTACACCTGTGGCACCACCGTCTACCACTACAGCTGGACCATCTCAACCTTCTCCCGACACCATGATGGGTATGCTTATGGAGATCAGGGACACTCAGCGTGAGATGAGTCGTGACTTGGCGTAGTTGGCTCGCAGTCTTAGAGTCACACAAGATCAAGTGCACTGGCTTAGGGTTGCTTACGAGTGAGACTATGATATAGCAGACCCTATTCCTCCCAGTCCCCCTACCCCATGATTGTCCTTCTTATTCCTCTTTCACATATGACTGTTTATATAACAGGGTAACTGTCCGATTTGTGGACTGTACCCTGTAGCACTATTTCATTTGATACTCTTTTCTTTTAATGAAAATTTTTATGTTTCACCTAACTAGTGTATGTGCACATGTTAAGTTCCATATTTAGAATAATACATTATTCTCTTTCTTAATCAGTCTCAGGTATCAAACAATGCTTAGGGTGTGTTTGTATTAAGATTTTTTTTTAATTTTTCCTAACTCAGTTCATCGACTTAGTTAAGTGCAATATGGTTTGTTGGACAGAGCCCGAGAGCTCTGATACTAAGTTGTCACACCCCAATTCTGATCCAACCAGAATGGTGTGAGTGAACCGTCATTGAACCAACGGTTCACACCAGGATCTCGAATAGGCCGTGTCCACTCGTACAAACAATTACACATAACCACAATCAGAATATAAATAATACAACGGAAGTCTTTAAAATATAATGAACTGAGAATCTATTGATAAATTTAAAAAAAATATCCAATTATTCAAATTCAAACATATAATATAATATCCTTACATCCATTTAGTCCAACTAAAAATAACTGAAATAAATAAATAAAACCAATCAAAGGTACATGCAGAAAGGGCACTCGCATGAAGCGTCTTGCTCGTCTTCTCCTGCATGTACATCCAACGCCGCAACACCACCATACACCGAAGCATTCATATAGTCGTCTACAGTATAACCTGCCTCAACATCTAAAAACAATGTGTACACAAAGGGTGAGCTCACAACTTAGCTCAGTAAGACAATCAGACAATTTCACAATATTATGCATGAGTAACAATCATTTTATGTCGTGGTCTGGTTTAAGTTTGCAATGTGCTATAGAAAGGTTTGGTGGCCCCCGCACCTCTATACACGAGTGTGTGGCACCTAATGGAGCACACCACCATCGGCCTACATGCACCCATCATGGAATAGAGATAGAGCTAAGATACCCCCGTACCTCCCCTGATGCTCTACCCATACCAGTACCTAAGCCCCTACTGGCCAGGGCTCGCAAACTGGGCTCGCAACTAACCAATGCTATATGTTATCACTATATGCTCTATCACAGCACAGCCGTCTACGGCATAGAGATAGAGCTAAGGCATTCCCACACCTCCCCTGATGCCCTATCCACAACTAACCCACTAGGATAGACACATAACGTAGCCTATCCCAACATAACTCCCTACGGCATAGAGATAGAGCTAAAGCATCGTGGACAAGCTAGCGTCGACTCGGAGACCACAGTGCCACATAACCATGGTCAGGCCAACATCAATATCGGAGACCACCATACCACGACCTTCCCCTGATGCCCCACCCGTACAAAGCATGTTAAGATAGAATACTACAAAAGGTGCTAGTGTGAGGAGCAATCTCAAGCCCATGCCCCACTCCACACACTAACGAAAACAATCACATGCTTAACAATCACATCCTATCAATGCATGAACAATAATAATAACTGAAAGTAAAGGATGGCATGTGAATATGCACAAACATCACATCATATATATTCAATGTTTAACAAAGATTTACTATCCATTAATTGTTAAGTTTAGGTCAGACTCCCTAATCTGACGCACGTTTGTTAGCTTGCTCCACGTCGCAAGATCCAAACGGGAAGTCACAAAGTCCTACAATATTATTAGGGTTTCATTATAATATTTTTCTTAGGGTTTCATGTTGGTCGAAAACCAACATAGTTACAAAATACCCTCATAGAGCTGACCGGTGGCATATACCGGTCGCAGCTATGTGGGAAAGATTGGCGACCGGTATGGTCAGCCAGTCCCCACAGACCAGCCTTCCGAGGGATATCGGTGGCAACATACCGGTCGCACTGTGTGCAACCGGTATAGTCGACCGGTATGTCTCCGGAAGACCATACATGGGTTTTTCGGCTGCTGTCGATCATCCTCCATGGATTCCAAGGTTTCTCCTATCCATTCTAAGTCTAAACTTGGAGTTAGAGTTATCCCCAACTCATTCAAGTCTCGTTCCGATGAATATCATCTCGAAACTCGAACTAGGGTTTGACGGCAACTTAGGGTTTATTGGCCAATTTAGGGTTCTTAGATCAATACCTACTTTGCATGGTATTGATCCACCCACACAACTAACCTAAAGTCACAGAGTAAGAAGGTTGATTCAAACACTTACCGTTGACTGGCGTAGAGTGAGCTTCATCGAACGGCAGTGGCGGCACCTTCTTCTTCTTCCTAGCTCCCTCTCCTTTCCAACCTCCTTCTCTTCTCTAGAGTTTGTGAGAGACAATGGAAAGGATTTGAGGAGATTTAAGGGTGTTTATATAGGCTAGAATTAGGGTTTAGTAACCCTATTAGGATTAGGAAAGTCTTAGGATTCGAAATCAGGAAAGTGGGACTCTCAGAAGTCAATTTCTGGATCTCCACACTCAGCTGTGCAGAGCTGACCGGTCGACCGGTACCAAGACCGGTACCATCGACCGGTCAACATAAAATGATGATTATTTGACCGTCTTTGATCCAATTTCCTACCTGTTTGTCATCCAATCATCCCGTGTGGCCCGGTGATGATCGAAAGACCTGCTACGACTCAAAACCAAGGTTTAAACCAGGTTTACGGAGTGTGGGTCTTACATCTACTGTCAGAATGTGCATTGGATCCTTGACTTACTTCTTCAATAAGGAAATATGAAATACGTCATGCACACTTGACATAGATGGTGGTAGTGCTAACTGGTAATCCACTTTCCCACACTTAGCTAAAATCTCATATGGCCCGACATATCTTGGACTTTGTTTCCCTTTCTGTCTGAACCGTTTCAACCCTTGCATAGGCGATACTTTTAAGAATACTTTATCACCCACGACGAGCTCAAGATCTTTGCGTCGAGTTTCTGCATATTGTTTCTGACAATTCTAGGCTGTTCTCACTCTTTCCTTGATGATGTCGACCACTCGACAGGTCTCCTCAACAAATTCTAATCCAACGAGACTACGTTCCCCAACTTCATTCCAAAATAAAGGAGTTCGACACTTTCTGCCATACAGTGCTTCATAGGGTGACATCTGTATAGTAGCCTGATAGCTATTGTTATAAGCAAACTCGATAAGTGGTAACTTTTCATCTTACGATCCTTTAAAATCAATTACACATGCTCGAAGCATATCTTCTAGAATCTGAATTGTTCGTTCTGACTGTCCATCTGTCTGTGGATGGAATGCAGTACTAAACTTCAATGTGGTACCCATAGCCTTTTGCAATCCTTCCCAAAACTTGGAAGTAAATCGTGGATCTCTATCGGACACAATGCTCTCTGGTACACCATGTAATCGAACAATATTATCCACATACAGCTTTGCTAACTTTTCTAGTGTATACTGAGATCGTATCGATATAAAGCGAGCTGTTTTAGTCAGACGGTCTACAATCACCCAAACTGCGTCAACTACTTGAGGAGTCAATAGTAATCCCATGACGAAGTCCATAGTGATGCAGTCCCATTTCCATGCTGGTTCCGGTAATGGCTGTAACAGTCCTGTGGGTCTTTGTCGTTCAGCCTTTACTTTCTGATAATTTAGGCATTGAGACACGAACTTCGCTACGTCCGTTTTCATTCTTCTCCACCAATATAACTTCTTTAGATCATGATACATTTTTGTACTTCCAGGACGTATCGAATAGATGGTGGTATGGGCTTCTTTCATTAGTCGGTGTCTAATGTCCACACTTTCTGTTTCGGGTACACATATTCTTCCTTTGTACTTCAATACCTTCTCTTCGTCCAAGGTGAACTCAGGGTTAGTTCTACCTTTTTCGATGTCTTTTTGTACCGTTCTTAGGTAAGGGTCTGATTTGATAGCTGTCTTCACTTCATCAATTATATCCGGTATAATCTTCAATGCAGCAAACATATTGGAAAACCGATGAATGAACCCTTGGTTGGCTGATCCATCCGTTGTATCTATCACATACTGCTCATTGCCATGATTGAATATCATTCCGATAGTACACATGGCTGCAGTTGTGCTAACCTCTCCCTGAGATTTTATCATTGCCTTTCTGCTCAACGCATCCGCTACTACATTAGCTTTCCCGGATGATACTAGATATCACAATCATAGTCTTTCAATAGTTCCAGCCATCTTCTTTGTCTCATATTCAACTCCTTTTGATTAAATAAATAAGTAAGACTTTTATGGTCCGATTTAATATGGAAATTCTCTCCGTATAGGTAATGTCTCCATATCTTGACAGCATGTACTACTGCCGCTAACTCCAAATCATGAGTGGGATAATTTTTCTCATGAGTCTTTAACTGTCTTGAGGCATAAGCAATTACTTGTTCTCCTTACATAAGCACACATCCTAATCCCAGTCCTGACGCATCAGTGTATAGGGTAAATGGCTGTCCGGGAACAGGAATAGTCAAAATCAGAGCGAATATCAATCTGATCTTTAAGGTTTGGAAGCTCTTCTCACATTTATCCGTCCACACAAACTTTTCACCTTTCTTAGTCAGACTGGTGAGAGGTACGGCAATCCGAGAATAGTCTTCCACAAATCGCCGATAATAACCAGCGAGACCTAAAAAACTTCTAATTTCTGCAATGCTCTTTGGTGCTTCCCACTTTACAATAGCCTCGATCTTGCTAGATCCACTTTGATTTCTTCTGCGGATACTACATGGCCTAGGAATGCGACTTCACTTAGCCAAAACTCACATTTAGTAAATTTGGCATATAGCTTCTCTTTCCTTAAACGCTGTAAAGTGGCGTTTAGATTCTTAATATGGGTTTCCTTGTCCTTGGAATATAGCAATATATCATCAATAAATATAATAACCGACGTATCCAATATATCGTGGAAAACCTGATTCATAAGTTCCATGAAAGTTGCTGGTGCGTTTGTTAATCCAAAAGACATGACCAAGAATTCATAATGTCCATATCTGGTCCAGAAAGCTGTCTTAGGAATATCACCTTCTTTAATCTTCAACTAATGGTAGCCTGATCGAAGATCGATCTTAGAAAATACTTTTGCTCCTTGCAACTGATCGAACAAGTCATCGACCCGAGGTAGTGGATATCGATTCTTGATTGTCAGTTTGTTCAGCTCCCGATAGTCGATACATAATCGCACACTACCGTCCTTCTTCTTTACGAATAATACTGGCGCTCCCCATGATGATATACTGGGTTGAATATAACCCTTGCCCAGTAGTTCTTGTAGTTGTACTTTCAATTCCTTTAGTTCAGTGGGAGCCATTCGATAAGGTGCTTTTGATACTGGTGCGGCTCCAGGTATAAGATCTATCACAAACTCTGTGGCTCGGTCAGGTGGTAATCTTGGTAGTTCCTCAGGAAATACGTCGGGGTAGTCCCACACGACATCAATATCTTCCATCCGTGGTGCTTCTCTGGTGAGGTCGACCACTGATACTAGATACCCGACTGCTCCCTTCTCTAGGCACTTCTTAGCCTTTAGTGCTGAGAGTATGAGCTTGCGTTTATGGGGAAGTTTGGTTCCCGCAAAACTGAATTCTGCTCCTTCTTTGTCTTTAAATGTTAGCTTCTTTTCGGCGCATAATAGGTTCGCAGAATGCCGAGCTAACCAGTCTATTCCCAAGATGACGTCAAAGTCTGCCATCCCAAGTTGGATCAAGGTTGCATCTAAGGTTTTCTCGCCAATGAGAACTGGACATGGCCCATAACCTTTTTCTAGTTGCACTTCTAACCCCATTGGTGACCGTACAAGTATTTTGTAGTCTAATGTTTTGATGGGTAAATTCAGCTTCTTTCCAAATGACACAGATATAAAAGAATGAGTAGCTCCTGAGTCGAAGAGTACTCTGGTGGGTATGCCATTTATAGGTATGATACCTGTGATTTATTTTAACTTAGTCTATATGCTCACACTATGTAATACAACTTAAAAGGTTTCAGTCATACCTGTGACCACATCGGGTGCTGCGGCAGCATCCTCGGATGTAACAGCATAAACTCGTCCTTGATGTAGCTGCTTCTTGGGCTTGGGACACTCCCTTGCCATATGCCCCACTTGATTGCAGTTATAACATTTTGGACCTTCAGAATATGGCTTTGGTTGTTGTTGAGTTACTGGGGTAGTCTTGGGTGCAGTAGTAAAGCCTTGAGCCCGGAAGGGTTTTAATGTCTTGTTATTCCCTCCGTTATAAGCATTTCCGGCTGGCCTTTTCATACCTCTGTTCTGTGTGAAATAGCTCTCTTTCTGGCTTGATTCTATAACTCGAGCAATTTGCACAGCTTCATTATATATCTTTTTCTCCAGAACATGCTCTCTGATGCTCCCTCTAAGCCTCGTGACAAACCTACGGGTCTTAGTGTCTTCTTCTTGCATGCTGAGTGGCGCAAAGAAAAACAGCTCCTCATAACGCTGTTGATATGCATCTACGGACATCTGTCCCTGATATAAACTCAGGAACTCCTTCTCCATAGAATCTTTGAAGCTTCGGGGAAAGTACTTCTCAAAGAAAGCTTCTTTATATATAGCCCAAGTCAATAGGGCGTGCTTGGTTAATAAGTAGGCCCTGATCGATTTCCACCAATGATGTTCATCACCTTTTAGCATGAAAGTGGCACATAATACCTTCTCTTCTTCTGTAATAGTCATCATAAGAAAATTCCTCTCCATCTCGTTGATCCAATGTGCTGGCCATAATGGATTGGACGGTTTACCGTTAAAGTCCTTGGGCTTCATCTTTAAGAATCGCTTAACCAGTCGGGAGTGGTCCATCTGCTTTTGAGGGTAAGCCCCAAACATAGGTTGTGGATACTGGTAATTAACCTGAACTGCTTCAGGACCTGGTATTGGAATCTGTGCAGCTGGTGGTTGAGGTGTTTGCGGTGCTGGGTGGTTACCCACCGGTGCTGCACTTGTTTGTCCAGTCTGCATTGGTGTAGCATGTGTTGTTTGAAGTATCATTCCCATTGCTTCCTGCATTTGAGCCTGTGCTCGTTGCATTTGCTGCAGCTGTTGTGCTAGGTTTATAACCACGGTTGTCAGCTCCGATGGTGGAGGTGGCAAATTTGTAGGATTTGCCTGACCCGGATTTACTGGTGGTGCAACCTACGGATTACCCTGTGCATATATATTTTCTTGGCTGACTTCCTCCATGGGTGGTGGTGGTGGAACTACGTTTTGACTCTGTCTGGTTGCTCTACGCCCAGCCATATGTTCCTCTGAGATTGGTGGTGCCTGAAAATTATTAAAATACGTGAGGCAATCATTTATACTTCATGTAGACACGCTAACCGATGTTATTTTCAAAATTTCTAGATCATTCTGTGAAATACAGTATTTTCTATGCAGGGTCGATGGTGGGGGTTGATGGTATGTTCGACCCTGGGAAATTACTTATTTTTCCCGAGAGCCGGGGGTCGATATGGGGGTCGATGGTCATGGTCGAATTCTCCGACCCCCGGACCAAAAATCAGATTTTTAAGGTCCGATTCTCAGTTCATTTCCCATTCTTCCTCCTCCGTTTCGACTCGTCTCCTTCCCCTAAGTTGCTACAGTGCCAACTCCGCTACATTGGTCATTTTGGTTCCGTGTTTGGACGTCTACAACATTCCTACAGGTATGTCTTCTCCATTTACCTGTTTTTAGGTTTTCTTTTCTAGGTTTTCACTTGCATATCTAGTTTTCTTCAAATTAAACTTTTTTCAACCGTAAAAATTAAATTTTTATTGGGGGCTTTTGTTTTTGGCGACTCAATGGACGAAAGCCCTAAAAAATATTTGAGTTTCATCGGTTGGTTACCAAGAAACTCGAATTTTCCTCTTTTTGCCCTAATTTGTCAAAATTTTTGATTTCTCAAAATTTCTTCAAATTGGATTCCATTAGTTAGGACTTCCTACTGTGTGAGTATTGCAGGATAGTTTAGAACCTACGTAAGTCCTCCTGCCCCTGTGTATGGGTGAAAAGTGAGACTTTTGGCCAACTTACGTCGTTATAATGTCAAAATTTCCGATTTTTACTCTCTATTAACCTGTTATTCGTTTCTCTTTCTTATTTGCAGATACTATGGCTCGTACCAAAGTACCCAGAGTTCACGATCCTCTTCGTTTCCGTTCCAACGAAGCCGAGGCACAGTATGCCCACTACGCTCGCAAGAAAGTAGAGGGAGGTCGTAAGGTGAACTTGGTTGAGTTAGCCCTGTTCAATGTGGAGAGAGCATTTGGTGAAATGGGATGGCTCCCTATCATCACTTACGACGCGTGTACCTGCCCTGACTTGGTACGCTAGTTCAATTGTAACCTCCAGGTGGTGGGGGATTACAATGTTGTGGAGAGAGGTGATGAGCTGTGCATCACGAGCTACGTCAAGGGGGTTGATATCTCGTTTGATTATCGGCAGCTGGCCGACCTACTGGGCATTCCCTATGCTGGCCCCATGGTTTTCTATGCTCCTAGAGAGCCCGAGTTCTTTTCTCTACAGATGAGGGCTGAGATCGACAGTCAGCTCATCCAACCTGATCGCTGGTAAATGAGAGTGTGCTATCTGCGTTCAGATCCACGGGTATATTGCAAGATAATACTGTATAACCTGATACCGCAGAGTGGTCATTACGAGAGGGTCTCCCAGCTGACCCAGTATCTCCTATACTGTATATGCACTCGGCAGCCCGTCTTCCTTCCATACATCATTATGCGTACCATGATCACTTCCACGTTGCCCAGTCACACCGACAACCTTCCCTACGGACGCATGATCACTACCTTACTTACCCGCCTGGGGATTGATTTAGTGGATGAGAAGATTCAAGAAAAGTCCTTCTCATCGCCTCTAGATTGGGAGAATATTTGCAAGATGGGCATGCAGGATGCTCAGGTCAGTGATGAGGAGAGGAACGCGATGGTGCGCCCTCGCACTCGCGTAGAGATAGCTGACGCTAAGGCAGCTACCGCCGTCGTTGGAGTTCATATGGAGCCTGCTGGTGATGATGACCGTCTGTACATGGATGTGGACTCCATACCACCTTCTTTACCTACACATGCTGCTGGAGCTAGTACTTCTTATGCGGCTGGTCCTTCACACCCACCTTCTGATATGATGGGGATATTGCATGAGATCAGAGAGGCTCAGCGCAGATCTGATCTTTGGATGGGGGAGTTACTAGACACTCAATGTGTGAGAGTGGATGAGCTACTAGACGCCCAACGCACATCGGACATGAGGATGGGAGAGCTCATAGATGCTCAGCGCCAGTCAGATATGCGTATGGAGGAGCTTTTGGGTGCTCAACGCGTGATTGATCAGCGGTTGGCTGGTCTTACAGCTAGTCTTCAGACGACCCAGACTCAGGTAGCCTGGTTGACTAAAGTTTACGTTAAGGATTATGACAGAGATTGTGAGGCACCGCCCCCTCCTTCACCTCCAGCTCCATGATTGTATTTATTTTCTTTCTTTGTACTACAGAGTAACTGTCCGGATTGTGGATTGTACTCTACTTTAGCTACTTATATACGTTGTTTCTCTCTCATTGTATTTAAAAGGGTTCTTCCTTTAATATATGCATTATTTCTTTTTCAAATTTGGTCTCAAACATCACTTGTGCTTATAGTGTGTTAATATTATAGTTTTTACTTTTATCCTATCTCAGTTCACAATTTATCGCGAAAGTATGCTAGGTTAGCGGACACGGCCTGAGATGCTCTGATACCAAGTTGTCATACCCCAATTCCACACTATTTAGAATGGTGTGATGAACCGCTAGCAAAACAACGGTTCAACCAGGATCTCGTACAAACGATATCCGGTTTATCTAACCCTCATACATCCACATTCATAATCAGAATAAATACACAATAGCGGAAGTCTTATAGTAAAATGAACTGAGAAATCTAATGTGATATTAATATTTAAATAACAAATTATTCTGTATCAACTAAGACATAAATAAATATCAAATACATGTCTTTACTAATCCAAATAATGAAAATCAAATCTAATCGAATACGCATGAGTTACACTCGCAAGAGGAGTCATGCGTATCCACTTCATCTTCAACTTCCATCGTCACCATGTGCCCGTACACTGGAGCATTTACATAATCTTCGACGGTAGTACCTGCATCATCAACTAAAAATATTCGACGTCGAGGGGTGAGCACACATCATGGCTCAGTGAGCAAACAAAACAATGCAACAATACATATGTATGCAGTCAATTCATATCTTTGGTCTGGTTTAAAGTTTGCAATGCGCAATAGAAAGGTTTAGGTGTTAACGTTTATTGACCCCGCCTCTATACACAGGGTGTGGAAGTCCACCCAAAGGTTAACGTTTATTGTCGTCCCCATCCACCCTACTATAACATTGTACATCAAAGGTTAACGTTTATTGCTGTACAATGCCATACCAACACATAAGCCCCTGCTGGGAGGGCTTGCAAACTGGGCTCGCAACTAACCAATCCTAATGCCAAACAGTGTATCCAAGGCCTCACCCCAGCATCCCTTAGAACGTCCATAGAGATAGAGCTAAGGCCCCCTGGTAGAGTCAGAGACTACAAGGACCAAGACCACCACCCCTGATACTCTATGACGTAATAGTTCTGCTAAGGTAATGGCGATACGGACGATGCTAATGCACAAGACTTGAGTTAGAGATAGAGCTAAAGTGCTGAGACCCGCCAAAGGTTAACGTTTATTGACGTTCCCATCACACCTCCCCTGATACTCGCTCGCATCAAGTACACCGACCACACACATACATTCACATGCCTATTCCTATCATCATCATCATCATCATGTTATAAACAATAAAGTATATATGCATGAACAAATAATAGAAATATTGGATGACATGTTGTATGCACATTACAAACATATTCGCATAGAATCAGGCATAGCATTGGACTCAAGAAAATAAAAATAGTTTGTTATTAATCAATTAGTTTAGAGTCCTGTTTCCTCACCTTTGCTTGTTTGTAGATCATCTTTCAAGCCTTAAGAATCACTTTTATATCAATATTATATTGCTAAAAGACCTAATAAAGTCGATAGAATTTAATTAAAATTTATTCTAATTTTTATAGCTTACTGTTAACTGGGGGTCGATGCTAGGGTCGGAGTTTGATCGACCCTGGGTGCGTCCACCCCTATTCTGGACTTCCCGAACACTAGGGGTCGATGCTCAGGGTCTGGTAGGGTTGATTGGCCATCGACCTCCCATGCGACCCCCCGTGGGTTTTGTCGATTTTTCTTCCTTCAACCCATTCTTCGTGTTTGAGGTCCTATGACTTGCTCTTACAATCCATTCCACACATATTCTATAGCCTAGAACCATGATTCATTCACCTATATGGCTTTCATGATTCCCCCCATGGTTTTCCATGAAAACCTAATCATGGGTTGATGGTTTGGGTTTCTTCGAGATCATTCCCTCTTTATTATCTACTTTAAGGTCTTTAGAAACTTATGGAAATAGTATCCATACCTGAGAAGATTACTCCTTCTCTGCAACTCTTCTCCTTTTGCTTTCTTCTCTTCTTTCCTCCTCTTCTTCTTCTCTTCCTTCTCTTCTCTTTCTCTCAATTCAATTAGGGTTGTAAAAGGAGTGAAAGAGGCTTATGGACGTCCTATTTATAGAGTAAAAACTCCTAAAATAAGTCACATTGAGATTAGGAAGGAATCCCATTGAAATTAGGGAAGTTTCCTAATTTCAGTTTTTACGGAGTACCGGGGGTCGATAGGGGGGGTCGGAGATCCCGTCGACCCCTGGTCCTTAAAGTGTCTGACCCCCCATGTAAAACTGGGGTTCTGACTTCTATAATGGGGGGGGGGGGTCCGACCCTCCCTTGTTGGGTATGCGACCCTCCCCTTATTTAAGTATTTTTGGGTCAGTTTAATACCTGGGATCGTGATCTCCTTCACGTACTTGGTCCATTTGGCTCAACCATGATGGGTAGACCTGGTTCAAGGTGGTAAGACTGGGTTAGTTTGATACGGGTCTTACAAAATGGGTCACAATTTTTTTTAGATCTCGATTTACCCTCCTCGGCCAAATGTGTTCACATGTTGGTGAACTCTTTTGACTGAATGGTTTACAATTTATGTTAGAGCTCGATCTACCCTCCTCAGCCAAATGTGTTAATATATTAGTGAACTCTTTTGGCCGAATGGGTCACAATTTATGTTAGAGCTTGATCTACCCTCCTCGGTCAAATGTATTCATAGGTTGGCGAATTCTTTTGGTTAAATGGGTCATAATTTATGTAACACCCCAAGTTGTTTAGAAAAAAAAAATATAACTCTTGACTTACTTGGACCATGTTGGGATAGGTGGAAGAAGTCCATAGAGTGAAGAAGGGCATTTTAGTATATTTTACCTATGTCAGCATAAGGTAAATAATTATTGTAATGACATAACTATTGATGTTGTAGGTTTTTTTTATTGAATATGAAAATTTAATTATAAATAATTATGTTTTATGATACAATGGTGGTATTTAAATAAATTACTCCTATTAATGGTTAGTGCTTGAAATGAATGCCTTGTATCTAATTAAGTTTAATTGTTATAATTTTGGTGTTGGTTGCTTTGTGGTCTAATGTTAAAGTTTTTAATTTTATTTATGCATTTCAGTCTCAAGGTCATAAGATCAGGACTCATGAGGAGCAAAGAAAAGGGATTTTTAATTTTATATGACTATTGTGAGTGGCACCCACCATAGCTGGCTGTTCATTAGTAGGTAAAATATTCCTAAATTAATTTTATATTAAGAGTGGACCATTGTAAATAGGAAAATTTGGTAATTGGCAATTTTTGTACCAGAATTATAAGGGTACCGTATTGTTCTAAAAGAGGGTGGATGCATGTGCTCAAAATGAAATTTATGAAGGGTATGATGGACAAATCATAAATTTAGGATTCTCCATATGTATGAGTATTAATTTCTTGCAATGGGATGGTTATAGGGGCAGGATGGGCTTTTCACAAATTTAATTGTTTAACAAAATGAAAAAAAATAAGGAAAATTATATAAAGCAAACTTAAGTTTCTCTAAGATTTTAAGAGCTCTTAGAAACATTGAGGAGAGGAATGAGGTGCTATGGGGAGCTCTTGAAAGGAAGATTTGGCTTTGTACAAGCTAGAATAGAGAGTTGAAGAACATTTCAGAGGAGATTGTAACCGGATATAGCAACAGGATTAAAGGAAGGCAAGGGCTGAAACCATTGGGAGTTGGGTGGTATCAATTTCAGCAAGAAAAGGGTTGTGGAAATCAAATCTTGGGTTAATCCTCAGCCAAATCAAGGTAAACAACGTTGTAGTGAACTATTTTACCTCTTGCATGTTGGTTTTAGGAACTGTTAGATTGGGTTTCAGTTTGGGAAAATCGATTTTGGGGTTTTTTTCCCGAAGGTTGAAGATGATGAACAGTTTGCTGTTCATCATTTGTGGTTTGGGTATGGTTCTCATGTTAGAAATTGGGGGAAAATTTTCTATCTGGGACTAAATCTTCAGGATTGTAAGGTTGAGAGTAGTTAACACCATGATATAGAAGTTTTTACTACCCATTGAAGTTTTACATCTCTATTCTAAAGTTTTACCCCAAATGTTAGGTTTTGTTAAGGAAACAAGGATTATGATTTGATATGGATTGGAATAGAGGTGTAAAGATGTTGGTTTGTTTAAAAAAAATGCATGGCAAGTTTTTGTTGTTGTATGTTTGGAGGTTTGATGGCCGAATCTAAGCCAAACCAGAAGCTTAGAACAAGTTTTTGGTGCTCGGCGGTCAACCAGACCCGTTTTTGACGACCGCCCAGCCCTTTTGGGTTGGTTAGGGTGGTTTATGCTGAGGGTTTTTGCATAGGACCCTGGGGGACTTGGTTCTGATATTGTAGGGAGGGTTTTAAGCCATTCTCTGATGGTTTTGGTTACCCTTATGCACCACCTAAGGTCCCTTTTTGCACTATGGAATTTTTACAGGTATCTAAGGGTTGAGCTGATTAAAGTATTCAAGGGAAGTTGCCATCACTTATGGGATATTAAGAAGAGGTTTTAAGGTTTGAGTTGGAGTCCTTTCTAGTGGAGTTGCTTCCACTTTATTTTGAGTAGCAAGGTGAGGCTTTTGGAAGCATCTATGAATGTGTTATTATTTATTTAGTTGTTATAAGTTATTCTTGAAAATTTCTCCTTTCAATGTAGGTGCTTAAGTTTATTTCTTGCTGTTTTTGGCTCCTAGAGAAAGCCATTGAACTGAGTTCTTGGAATCAAATTTTTGGACAGCACAAGGTGAGTGATCTTCCTCCCTTGTAGTAGGCTATACCTATATAATGCTTGTATTGAAATTTTTGTGAATGCCAAAATGAAGTGTTTATCATGTTGTTAATTAGAATGAATTCTTTGAATATAGACAAGGATTTGTATATATTATGGTATGAGGTAAACTCTTGGTTTAAAAGTGGGGATATGGATGCAAAGGTGCTTATCACATTATGAAATGTTGTAGTTAAATTGGTTGGTTGTTTGAAGTTGCCTTACAGCAAAAAGGGGCAGGTAAACTATGTTTGTCATGTTTAAGTAGGCTTGTGCTTATTATATGGTCGAGTAAAAGTTATGCGGAGAGGGATTTTACACATGTAGACAAGAATAAGTTTTTGAACACTTATTACACATGGTTTGAATGTAAATGGGAAAAATGACCTTCAGATGAGAGAAGTAAGCACTAGTAAGCAATTTTCTTATGTTATTTATGATGATTATAGGAGTAAACAAACCATAACTTGTCAGGAGAGGTTTGTCCTATCAAATGTGAGGTTAAACACTATTTGTGGGCTGTCATGAGGGTTCATGGATAGCAATGATGTGTACTAACATTATAACAGGGTTTTGTACTCTTACATAAGAATATGACTATGAAATCATGATTCAAATGAGTTTATGATCTTTTATGTGATAGTGAAGTGGTGTACTCAGGTCTATGAAAAGTTAAGGTCATATTGAAAAGTAGGCTATGAATTCCTATATTAAGCAAAGGTATGTACTTGCTTGCTCAAGTAAAATTATGAATTAATGGTTGACGGCAAAAGAAATGAGTCTAAGGCTATGTATGGGCTGCCACAAATAGGGTGGACAACAAGCAATGTAATAGAAAGTTTTGACCATGCTATAAATGTGAAAGTATAGTTTAAGCAATGTATTTTGAGCAAGGAAAAAAAAATGTAATTGTACTAATGACACAAGTAAGACGAGACACGGTAAGAACCTGTTGAGTCTAAGAAAGTAAGGCAAGACACGGTTAACCCATTGAGGCTGGATCTAGGAATGAGACACGAGAAACCCATTGAGTCTAACAGGGAAGACAAGACATGAAAATCCATTGAGTCTAGGGTTGAAGGTTGAGACACGGTAAACCCGTTGAGTCTAAATAAGGGGAACAAGACATGGTTTAATCCATTGAGTTTGGGAATAATAAGCAAGACATGAACATATCCGTCGAGCTCAAGTAAGAAATGTAAAAAGTAGAGATGGCACAAAGTATAAGAAAACAATGGATGCTATGTACTCTAAGAATGTGGGAAAAGTTAATATTAATGTTAAGTTGTATATGGTTTAAGTTGCTTATTGTGCGACATGAACAATTATTTTACACAAGCTAATTTGTTTTGTTAAACTATATTGAGTGTTATGAATGCTTGCCTGTTTTTCCCTACCAAGATGGAATATCATATCACTGGGCTTATGCTCACTCCAGTTGATTTAAATGTGTTACAGATGATGTAAGCGAAGAGTAGGATAAGGAATGCAAGTAAAAATCCAAGTGGGAGTTTAACACCCCTTGCAATGGTCTATTGTATTTCGCTGTATTTTGGGAATGTAAATATTTAATCTGATATGTTGTGTAGGCAGCAAGTTTTTTATATGTATCGCCCACACCTTTTAAAAATGTGGATAGTCAAGACATGATATATTTTGGGAAAGAACTTTAGCCACCAGTCGATATTATAATTTTATATGTATGTCTTCCGCTGTTTATTATTTGATTTGAGATGATGGTATGATGAATGATAGGTATTTACAAAAAAAAAAAAAATAGCATAATTATATAGGTTTTCCATGTATTTTAAATGTATGTTGTGGGGACCATGGATCCGATTCCACTTCTAGATGAGCTCTTACAATTTGTGTGAGAGCTTGATCTACCCTCATCGGCCAAATATATTCACAGGTTGGTGAACTCTTTTGGCTGAATGAGCCACAATTTATGTTAGAGCTCGATTTATATCCTTGCTCCTTTTCTTTTCTTTTGCTTTAATCATGAGAATGATACTGCAAAATGTAGCAAAGCCAAGGTGTGCTTTCATTGATTTGAAAATTACTAGCAGGTCGAGTTACATCATGGTGAAACTACTGGTAGAAAGGACGAAGGTGTTCTACGTTCCATGCTCGGGGTAGGGCCTTTCCTTCTATGTCTACAAGGTAGTATGCGCCGTTCTAAAAAGCTTGAGTGACTCTATAGGGTCCTTCTGAATTTGGGGCCAACTTCCCTTGATTGGTTGGATCCGAGGCGATGGTGCTTTGGAGGACGAGGTCACCGACCCTGAATGAGCGCTAACAGACTCTCTTGTTATAATGCTTAGCTGCTTGTTGTTGTTGAGCAGCTATCCTGATCTGGGCTTGATTGCTTGATCTCTGGTTTCATCCAAGAGGTTCAAATTTGCTCATAAACCTGCTTCATTGGTTACAGGGTCATAATAGGTGATCCTATGCAAGGGGACACACACTTCCAAGGAGATGACTACCTCGGTGCCAAAAGAAAGCATGAATGGCGATTCTCCAGTGGTCATTTTTGAGGTTGTGCAATCGGCCGATAAAATGTGAGTGAGTTCATCTAGCCAACAGCCTTTCACACCTTCCAAACTAGTCTTGATTCCTTTGAGCAGAATCTTGTTGGTGGACTCAGTTTGTCCGATGGTCTAGGGGTGTTTCACCTCCTCGTACCTATGATCGATGAGATTTTCTTCGCAAAATTTAGAGAATGCCTTGTTGATGAATTGTGTACCTGTAAGACCCCTTCCCAGGTAAGGGAACGAATCACTGGTCGACCAAAAATACACAAGCAAACATGAAAACCCTGTATAGATTTTTTTTTTTTTATATCTGCTATAACATCATTACCATCTAGACATTAACAATACTTACAGCGGAAGACTTAAACTTATACATATAACATAACTGGTGGCTGTAATGTTCCTTACATTACATTGGCTCTATATTTATAGAAATAAATCCATGAATATCTTTTAACAATAAAGTTACCAAGGGAGGACAAATCTACCACTTGGGCTTTCAACTGCCATCTATCTCCTTCCCTGTACTCATTGTAATGACCTATAAAACATATGAATCAACTGGGGTGAGCCAAAGCTCAGTGAATAGCTAACAACTTGGTATGAATACATGCAATAAACATCCTATCAAACATGTAATGAAACAAGGAGACCATCTTTGTTCTATAATTTATATAACTGTTATTTACATGCTAATATTTCACATTCTTGTTTCTTGTCTTGGTATCATAATGTGATCATATTTTCACTCATGTATACCTCCTTGTTTTCCTACAGTTCCATGATACTGATATGTGTGTTTATTTAGTCATAGTTCACTTTTATTTTCGTGTTTATTTGTCTTATCCCTTCCTATTGTCTTACCTTTTCTGTTCTTGTTTGACTTGACTACAAGCTACTGACTTAGGCTCAATGGATGTATCCACATCTTGCTCTACTGTACACTTTACCATTTCATGATATAACTGGACTTGCATATTATTTTTCTGGTAGTTTACTGTTTTCCTTTCATGACTTATCTATCTGTTAACATATCTAGACTCACCGGATGTTTTCGTTTCTTGTCACATGTCTAGCTCACTGGATGCTTTCATTTCTTGCCCCTTGGTTGACTCACTGGATACTTCCGTTTCTTGTCATTTGTTTGGCTCAGAGGATGTTTCCGTTTTTTGCCCCTTGGTTGACTCACCGGATGCTTCCGTTTCTTGTCATTTGTTTGGCTCATCGGATGCTTCCGTTTCTTGTCATTTGTTTGGCTCATCGGATGCTTCCGTTTCTTGCCCCTTCGTTTACTCACCGGATGCTTCCATTTCTTGTCATTTGTTTGGCTCATCGGATGCTTCCATTTCTTGCCCCTTCGTTGACTCACTGGATGCTTTTGTTTCTTGTCATTTGGCTCATCAGATGCTTCCTTTTCTTGCCCCTTCGTTGACTCACCGGATGCTTCCGTTTCTTGTCATTTGATTGGCTCACCGGATGTTTCCGTTTCTTGCCCCTTTGTTGACTCACCGGATGCTTCCATTTCTTGTCATTTGTTTGGCTCATCGGATGCTTCCGTTTCTTGCCCTTTCGTTGATTCACTGGATGCTTCCGTTTCTTGTCATTTGTTTGGCTCACCGGATGTTTCCGTTTCTTGCCACTTTACCATGATGTACCTGTATTCCTAGACTATTTTTCAGGACTTCTCTTTCCATGTTACATGTACTTGTGTCATGTTGTTCATCATACTCTTGCATACCTAGACTGGTTTCTAGGAATTTTCTTTCTAAGTAACATGTTCTTGTGCCATTTTGTTCATAATACTTTTATTCATATAGGTACTTGAACCCCTATTTTTTTCCTTTATTCATGTCATTCTTGTGTTTCTTGCGTGTTAATACTTAGTAGTTACTAACCACAAGTTCTTGTTGTATTTTACTAGTGTTCATCTTGGTTAATAAACCTATTTAAAATTATTTTAAATTGTTCCCTCTTATTCTCTTGTAGTTGGGAAGTTACTAAGTATATATATCATCATCATTGAAGTAACCTGGCCATGAATGTAGTTTCTAACATATAAAAATACATTATAAAAGGGTTGCTGTCCATACATGTTAACTTCAACCATAATAATTCTCGCTTACCTTAAAAACTTCATAAACCCATTCCAAATAACATAGTACTTGTACACATTCTATAGAATTAACTGTGACAGCATTTTCAACATGGCATTCCCTTGCATTCAACAACTTGTCATCATACTTAACATGGTTTTCCTAACATTTTCATACATTGTAGCATCCATTCACATACAGAAGAGCACACTTATCAAACATGATATTCACACCATTACATCATTCATATATATACATTAATAGCCTACTACAAGAGGCTAACTACTCACCTTTATAGTCACAAGTTCCTTTTTCAGTCTCTTGACTAAAAGTAAAGTTGGAAGCTATAATAAGACCTCCTTCACTCCCTACAACCATAAAATCAAATTTTTTTCCTTATGACATGATTGAGCAAACCCCAAAAATGTTATTAAAACCATTGGGGAGTTGAGTTTCCTTACCTGAACCTTTTTATCAAAAGTGCATGAACATCCATTCGGGCTAAAATTCACTTGTTTTTCCCACTTCTCTCTTTGTTGTCCAAACAACAGTACCTAACCATATGAGACTTGAATCAATTAAAAAAATTCACTTTTAACACCCCACAGTGCACCCTAATATGCCCCTTAATCCTCTTGACTTGATTTCATACCCATTTAAGTCCTTAAAGTAGGAACCTCCAACGGTTAAACACCATAACATGCTGTAAACAATATTTCTAAAAGATAGACCTTTGGTTCTTATTAAATTCATCTGGGTATCCAAAACTCAATGAAAATTTTCCAAATTTGGACTACACAAGCTCTACACGTCAATAAAGACCCCTGAAAATAAATTTCATGAAAAACAATTAAAATTAGGCCAAAATAGGCCAGACCATTAAAACTAATGATACAATAAAATTTTCAATCATTTATATTGACTTTCACATATATTTTAGAAGGATAAAGTCTGAATTTTGGTTCCTATTATAGCACAAGACGTGCTCCTTTCAAATAGCTTTTCAACGCAACTAGAATCGATGGATTCGGAGTTGTGATCGAAAAGTTACGCCCTTCGGGCTGAGTAGGGGTCATCCTGTCTGTTCATGACGAGTTAACCCAAAACGGGTTGGGTCATCTAAGTTCATCTTCAACCTTGGATTAGAACCTCCATTAATGGCCTTTACAAGGTCTGCAACTCCTTAATAAATCTACATATATGATTTTAGGATCATTTGGATCATTTCAAAGTCCATTTCCATTCAACATAGACTACCATTTCCATTGTTACTAAAATTTTCTTGGCAAAAAATTAAAATTTCTGCATTACCTTCTTCTCTTTGTTTTTCTTGTAATCTTCACAATCAATCCTCTCATGAGCATCTATCAACCTCTGATATTACCTCATCAAACATCTAATGTTTATAAAAATTACTTTTCCTCAAATTCTAATGCATCATCCAACCATTTCTTGAGAGAAGACATGATGCTTCATTATACCTAACCTCAAGGATACCATGAAATCTCCAAACGTCATTTATAATCTGACTTACAGCAACATGCATTCCATTATTTACCTCAAGAATAAGTTAGAGGCTTACCTTAACAATTTCTGGGGCTGATTTCCAAAGCTTGATTGGCAAGTTCACCAACAAAATTAAACTTTCTTCCCATAAATTCTTTTTTTCTGCAACTCTCTCTTGCTCCTTCTTCTTCTTGCCTTAAAATTGTTGGAACCCTTTCTCTACAGCACCAAACACTTCAAAATGTTCTCTTTCTAGCACACAACTTGTTGTAATCCTTCCTCGCACAATAGTCATCTAAATCCTTCTTGCAAACCTCAAATCATACACTAAACCCACATCCAAGGGAAAACCCAAACTTTTCTTCTCATAGAGCCAAGAAGACCCTTCTCAACCCCTCTTACGTTTTCTATTCTAGCCAAAAGAGTAGAAATGGAATCCTTTTTCTTCTTTTATAGTTGTTTCTTCTTTATTCTAATTTTTTAGAATCCATTATATGAAAATCCCATTTTTATCCCTACTAACTATCCAATGCATGATTAAGCTGTCCATTTTCATAGGGTACCCACTAAAATTTTTAGGACCATCATACCCTTATAGATATTCCATTTCCTACACATGCAAAACTCACATTTTAGCAAATCTTGGTACCCTTTTTTATTTTAGGGATCAAAATTGTCCTTCATTATATCCCAAATTTACACTTTACCCAAATGACTAGAGAAATAACTCATAACATTTTCCTCCAATAGTGGCTGGCCACATATGATGGGTCCCATAGATACACTACAATTACAAGAATAAAATTTTTCATTCTTAAACCTAGTACGATTTGATCCCATGACCTTAAGGTTTCGAGCACTTGAATGCTAAAATAAACCATTAGTCTACTAATATCAATCTTGCTTAAGTTAACACCAAACAATCTATATAAAAAAACATCAACACCACATGTCAACAAAAGTCCACCATCACCACACATAATTTATTCATTAAATTATTTATAACATATATACTTCTACCTACTCTAACATGACTCCTTAGTTGAACAAGCATAGGACTCAAATGTTTAATATACATGACTTCTAACACCATTTTCTTACATTTCCCAGTAATTAAATATAATAAAACTTTCTTTAATGCCTTGCTTCATTTTTCAGTCCTCTCCACCTAACAAAATCAATCAAAGTAGAACACAGATAGTCTGATAACACTTGGGGTGTTACAGTACCATTGTCCATGATCAAAACACGAGGAATGCCATATCTGTATGCCACTAATTTTTTGAAGAATTCCCGGATTGTACTCTCGGGAATGCTAGAGACCACTTTGGCCTCTGCCCATTTAATGAAATAATCCACCGCCACTATAACAAATTTTCGCTGATACCTTGCTGGAGGAAAGGGTCCCATGATGTCCATGCCCCAAGTTGTGAAGGGAATAGGGCTCATAATGGGACGTAGGGGGGCCGCTGGGAGGTGTGGTACATGTGCATAGAGCTGACACTTCTCATACTTCTTGACGTATTCTATGTGTCACACCCCAATTCTGGTTGAACCAGAAGTGTGAGTGAACCGTCACTGAACCAACGGTTCACACCAGGATCTCAATAAGATCGTGTCCACTCATACAAACCATTGCACATAACCATAATCAGAATATAATTAAATACAGCGAAAGTCTTAAATTTAATGAACTGAGTTCTCTATTGATAATTTAAATAAAATATCCAATTATTCAAAACACCAGAACGTTAATAATTATCCTTACATCACTAAACAAATCCAATATCCTAGAGGTACACACAGAAAGGGCACTTGCATGAAACGTCATGCTCGTCCTCCCCTGCTTGCACTTCCAGGTAAGGGTGTCAACGGGCCGGTCTGGGCCGGTTTCGGTCCGGGCTGAACCGGTATCGGGTTTTATAAGCCCAGCCCAAAACATGTCCATTAAGAGTTCGGGCTGGGGTGGGCTGCGCTGGACACAATAGCTAACGGGCTGGTTCGGTGTCGGTTTGTTATCGGGCTGGGTTTATTGAGGTGATTTCAGGTTGGTTCGGTCTGGATCAGGCTTATCGGGCTTATCGGGCCCTTTTTATATGTAAACTATATAGCCTATTTTATTGTTTCTATATATAAAATTAGCATTATTCCTTCCATATGTATATAATTTAATAAACTATAACAATTAACATAATCTTTTCAACTATAGATTCACATAATCTTCTAGATCATGAAGTGAACTCTAATAGTGTAACACAATCTATTAATTAAAAACCATTAAAATTAAGAAATTGGGCCCGAACGGACCTTACCGGTGTTCGGGTTGGGTTTTATCGGTTTGGGCTAATTCGGGCTTCTTAACGGACCGATTTGGTTTGGTTTTGGTTTGGGCTGAAACGGTGTCGGGCTTTACAAGCTCAGACCAAAACCTGTCCATTAAGGCTCGGTTCAGGCTGGGTTCGGGTTATATCGGGCTGGCTTGGTCTGTGCTACCGGGCCGGGCCCAGTTTTGACACCCTTACTTCTAGGGCAGTAGCTCTTCCATATACTGGAGCATCCACGTAGTCCTCGACAGTGTAACCTGCATCAACATCTAAAAACATGTATATATACAAGAGTGATCTTACAACTTAGCTCAGTAGGAAAATCAGACAATGCAACACACATCATGCATGAGTAACATTCACATTATCGTCTGGTTTAAGTTTACAATGTGCTATAGAAAGGATTGACAGCCACCACACCTCTATACACGAGTGTGTGAATCTGCCCAATGGATCAAACACAACTATCGTCCCACATGCACCCACCATGAAATAAAGATAGAGCTAAAGTGTCCGGATCAAACATTGCCAACATTTTCCCTGATGCCCTACCCATACCAACACGTAAGCCCCTATTGGCGAGGCTTGGAAACTGGGCTTGCAACTAACCAATCCTATAAGTCATCACAAGAGGCCCTATTCCAGCACAGCTCCCTACGGCATAGAGATAGAGCTAGAGTCTAGTGGCCAGGCCGGAGACCACAGTACCACTTCCTCCCCCTGATACCCTATCCTACCCGCACCAAGCATGCTAAGACAGAAGCGATACAAAAAGGTGCTAGTGTGAGGAATGATCCCAGACCCTAGGCCCTTCCCACTCCACACACCAACGAAAACAATCACATGCCTAACAGTCACATCCTAGCATAGCGAGTATGCATGAACAATATAATAACTGAAAGTAAAGATGACATGCGAGTATGCACAAACACTATTCTACAGAATCATAATTATTAACAATGTTTTACTGTTATTAGGTTATTAGGGTTTAGGTTCAATTCCCTTACCTGACACTTGATTGCTAGCTTGCTCCACGTCACAGAATCCAAACTCGCTACCATAAGGTCCTACACGATGTTAGGGTTGAATTAGAATAATTTTCTTAGGGTTTACGTTGGTCGAAAAACCAACTAGGTCAAAAACACTCCTCACAGTGCATACCCGTCGCAGTATCGGTCGCAAGCACCCGTCGCGGCACTGTGGGGAAAGGTACGACCGGTATGGTCGACCGGTCCCCCACAGACCAGTCTCTGAGAGGTACCGGTCGCAGTACCGGTCGCATATGGTGCGACCGATATGGTTGACCGGTATGCCTCCGGAAGATCATCAATTTGGTGTTCGCCTTCCGTCGGTCACCCTTTATTGGTTATAGGGTTTCTCCTATGCCTTCTAGTGCTGAGTAACGAGTTAGAGTTGTTTCATGTTCCATTCAAGTCTTAGTTTCGATGATCCTTAGCCTAGAATGCAAATCTAGGGTTCATCGACTGTATTAGGGTTTGACAGCAAATTTAAGGGTTTTAGATCAATACCTCGCCTTGCATGTTATTGATCAATTCATGATTAATCATCTATAACGCTTAACTTAGAGGAAGGTTCAAGCACTTACCGTCGGTTCGCAAGTAAGGTGTTCTTCGTCCAACGGCAAACGGTGGCTCTTCTCCTCCTTCCTTAGCTCTTTCTCCTTCTTCGATCTCTTTCTCCTCTCTAGGGTTTGTGAGGATCAATGAAAGAGTTCTAAGGAGGTTTAGGGGTCCTTAAATAGACTAGGATAGAGTTTAGGAAGTTTCCTTATGTTAGGAAAGTCCTTAGGCTCGAGATTAGGAAAGTGGGACTCGCAGAGATTCGTTTTCGGATCTAAGTAGTCTGCCCGCACAGACATACCGGTCGACCGGTACCATCGACCAGTACCAACGACCGGTATGAAAAAATATCATACATTAGGTCCGTTTTCGTACCTGGATGTCATCCGTTCATCCCGTCTGGCCTGGTGATGATTGGAAGACCTGTTACGACATGAATTAAAGGTTGAGATCGGGTTCGTGGAGTGCGGGTCTTACAACTCTCCCACCCTTAAAAGAAATTTCATCCCTGAAATTTGCATGTAGGTTTCACAACTCCCCCACCCTTAAAATAAATTTCGGCCTCAAAATTTGTACATACTGTTATCCCCAGGTTGACACTGAGAGGGGGGGTGAATCAGTGACCACTAAAAATCCTTTTCCACTATACTGGTTTGGTCTGTTGCTATGGACAATGCTGCCAAGAGCTGTTGATCAATTTGTGCTATGCTGCCTTGAGCTGATTACTTGAGACTTTCTCACAGACAATCTGTCAAACACATTTCGTGCACACACCAACCACACACCCACAAATATCCATACCAGGGGCTTGGCCTGCCAAGTGTGTACATCCAGACCTGCAGCACACAAACTTCTAATCCATACTCACAAGCACATACATAGGACACATAATATAACGTGGTTTACCAATCACACACTGTGATGGCTACTCCATGGGACAATACCCTAACCAGGGTTTCGTATATACCCAAGACTCAACAGAAATGCTATGGTTGCACCCACAACCCCGATGCTACAACATCAACCGCATTCACAGCTATAACTGTGTCCTAGGCACCAACCCCAACTCAAGTCAAGCACCCACTTGACAGGTCATACAATATGTATATCAAATGATTAAAAACCCTTCCCATATAGCACGGATACAGTAAATAGGATTTGTGTGCGAGTTTACCTCCCGATTTTGCTCACTACTAATGCAAGCCTCTCTGTGCAAGCATCTCGGCCTCCTCTCAGGCTCCACAGCTCATTCTTCACCACGAAGACTCCATTGGACACTCACAGCAGGTCCACACACTCTCTTCAAGCTTCAACGAAGCTTTCATGGCCTCACATGCCAGTAGGAGTCTCTCTCTCTCTCCGAGAAGCTTCAATGGAGGGTTCTCACCAAAATCACCATTCGAGGCCTTCTACTCGAGCTCAAACCGCTGCCAAAGTCTTCTCATCCGAAAATCCTTCAATTTGACATATTACAGGCCTCGATCTGACATCGGACGGCTGAGATATCATCAAAAGAAGTTCGGTGAATGAAAACATTCCAAATGAAATCTTTCTCCTTGATTCCGTGCACCGCGACGCACCATAACAACGCCGCGTCTGACTTACGTACGCTGCTTGTCGATCTTTGATTGGCGGAGAGGGTATCAACGTTTTCAGGCCGCTCGATCAATCTGCAAAAGGCGGGAACTCTTCTAGACCGTCAGATCGGTCAGATCCCGTCACCAAAGTTCGGGATGCGCCACAACCTTCAGAAGTGCATCTTCTGCGCATGCGCAACTCCTGCGCGAAACACGATATCATGGGTTCAGCTCCATGCGGGCGAACCACTCTATTACACTGCCTCCAGCCAATCGGGATGCTCGCGATGGACTCTAGGCACGATTTCTGCGCAATACCAGATCCCGCCTTTTTGTAGGCCTTTGATCTGGAATATAGCTGACGTGGCTTGATCTGAGCCACCCATACCGAATATGCTCTCATTTAAAAGGACCAAAATACCCCTGACAATTTAACTAATGGCCTCTGTAAGCATTAGTATCACCTGCAGGGTTTTGGACTCCAGTAGGGTCCGAAAACCCTGCTCCATTGCGGCAATTCGTCGAACACTTGAGGTGCATGCCGATGCCCCTGCGCATACTTACGACGCTGGCTTGCGGCGCACGTGCGGCAATGTTACTGCTTGCGCTGCTGCGACGTGGTGCTGCTGCTTGCGGCATGGCATGGCATGCACGCTGCTGCGCTGTGCTGCTGCTGTGCTGCTTGCTTGCTTGCGGCATGGCACGGCATGGCACGACATGGCCTTGCGCTGTGCTGCCTCCATGTGCGCATGGCCCTGGCCTGCTACTGGGCATGCTGGCATGGCTTGCTGGCCTGGTGCCGCGGGCATCTACCATGCTGGCCTGGGCTGGCTGCCATGCTGGCTTGGCCACCCAAGGTGGGATCCACCTGGTCCCTACCCATTCTCTCTCCTCTTTCTCTCTCCTCTATTTTCTCTCTCTTCTTTCTCTCTCTTTAGCTGGACTTTCTCATCAGTTGGGCTTAATTCTCTTCGGCTGCTGCATTAACCCAGTCACCTTGACTGACAGAGAGTCCTACAGACACTCTCTCTCCTCCATATCATTCTCTCTGCTAAGGTTGCCAACAATGACAACACTTACTGCACTGTCTGGACAGGGTTTCAACAATCTCTCCCTTTTGAATTGTTGGTAACAAACCTCCCCCTTTTTAGGTATCTCTCTCAATGTGACACAACCTTCTTGCCATCTTCTCCCCCTTTGACAACAAATCCCAAAGGATGAATGAACTCCCCCTAGGAATGCTCCCCCTTCATATCAACTCCCCCTACATAGCCTCATCTGTAGGAGTGCCCACCGCATCTTTCCAATCCTACAGATGAAAGATGATGCTATGTAGTCAGCAACTCCCCCTACACATGTGCCATCTACAATGTGCTCAGAGTCACTACTCCTAGCTGAGCTCTGAGTTTCTCAAAAGAGTCATTTGGAAGAGCCTTGGTGAAGATGTCTGCCACTTGATCTGTTGTAGGAACAAAGTCCAATCTCACTTCTCCTTCAAGCACTTTCTCCTTCAAATAGTGATACCTGATATCAATGTGCTTGGTCCTTGAGTGTTGCACAGGATTCTTGGATATGTTGATGGCACTCATGTTATCACATTTGATGACCACTGACTCTTCACAGATAACACTGAAGTCTGACATTTGTCTTTTCATCCAGATTACCTGAGTGCATGTAGCTGCTGCTGCAATGTACTCTGCCCTCTTGTAGATAAGGAAATAGACTCTGTTTCTTCTTTGTGCCATGCTACTAAGCTCTCTCCCAAAAAAGAATGCACCACCACTAGTGCTCTTTACGTCATCAATGCTACCCGACCCGGTCGCATCTGAAAATGCTGTCAAGGTGAAACTTCCAATCTTTGGATACCACAATCCATAGTCTATTGTGCCTTTTAAATATCTGAGTATCCTCTTTACTGCCAGCAGATGAGTCTCCTTTGGACAAGCTTGAAATCTGGCCACCAGACATATTGCTTGCAGAATATCAGGTCTTGAAGCTGTCAAGTACAGTAAACTGCCAATCATTGACCTATACAATGTCTGATCAATTGTTGGGGAATCATCTTCTGAACTCAGCTTGATATTCACTATCATTGGTGTCCCCACTAGTTTATAGTCCTCCATCACAAATTTCTTCAACATCTCCTTGGTATACTTCATTTGAGAGATGAAGATGCCATTTTCTCTTTGATGAATTTGCAGCCCCAGAAAGTAGGACATCTCTCCAAGCATAGACATCTCAAACTCTGTTCTCATCCTCTCAGCAAACTACTTACAAAGCTTCTCACAGTGACCCCCAAAGATGATGTCATCCACATAGACCACAACTACCAGTTAGGCTCGTCTTCTGTCATGACATATAGGTTGCTGTCCACAACTCCTCTTCGCAGACCCAACTTATGTAGATATGTGTCAAGTCGTTCATACCAAGCTCTTGGAGCTTGCTTTAACCCATATAGAGCATTCTTTAGCTTGTAGACCATATCTTCATCATTACTGAGTTGGAACCCTTCAGGTTGCTCTGTGTACACTTCCTCTTCTAGATTGCCATTCAGGAATGCAGATTTCACATCCATTTGATAAACCTTGAATCCTCTGTGCACAGCTAATGCTAAGAACATTCGATAGACTCGACCTTGCCACAGTGCAAAAGTCTCATCAAAATCAATTCCTTTTACTTGAGCATATCCTTTGCATACAAGTCTGGCCTTCTTTCTCACAACCTGGCCTTCTTGATTTAATTTGTTCCTGAAAACCCACTTTGTGCCAATCACATTTTTGTCTGCTGGTCTAGGAACTAGCTCCCACGTGTTGTTCTTTTCAATTTGGTCAAGCTCATCATTCATAGCTTTCAACCAAAATTCATCATTGCTAGCCTCATGTACAGTTTTAGGCTCTATCTCAGACAATAATGAATAAGTGGTAGCTTTCATCCTTTTGGTTTGTATGCCTGCATTTGGATCTCCTATCACTTGATGATTAGGATGAATTTTCAACCATCTGTTGTCTCTTGGTCTGCCATCTTTCTGCATGTCATTGTGAATCTCTTGCACTTCAGATTCTTCTTCATCCTGCTACACTTTGTCGACTGATAGAGTGTCATCTTCATCAAGTTCTTCAAGAATGGACCCTTTTGGTTCAGCCCTCTTTTGATTCCCTATATTCTCATCAATCTTCACATCTGAGCTCTCAACATTTCTTCCTAGTCTCTTGTTGTAGCACTTGTATGCCTTACTTTTGAAAGACTACCCAAGAAATATGCCTTCATCAGCTCTGTCATCAAATTTGCCAAGATTTTCTTCCTTTCGTTTGATGTAGCACTTTGAACCAAAGACCCTGAGATACTTCAATGTAGCTTTCCTCCCAAACCACAATTCATAAGGTGTTTTGTTCTCATGAGGCCTTAGAAGACATCTGTTAGTAATATGCACTGTAGTATAGATACCTTCTCTCCAGAAATGCTTTGCTGTGTTATTTTCTACCATCATAGTTCTAGCCATTTTTTGCACTGTTCTGTTCTTCCTTTCAACCACTCCATTTTGCTGAGGTGTTCTGGTTGCTGAATGTTGAATTCTGATTCCACTTTCACTGCAGAAGTTTGAGAATTCACTCCATGTAAATTCTTTGCCTTGATCAGACCTTAAACACTTAATTGTGTTTCCTGTCTCATTTTCCACTCTCTTCTTGAATGCTTTGAACTTGTCAAGAGCTTCAGTTTTGTCCTTCAGAAACATCACCCAGGTCATTCTAGAATACTCATCTATGAACAAGATGAAGTATCTCTCACCTCCTATGGCCTGTGTTCTCATAGGTCCACACAAGTCTGTGTGTATCAAGTCAAGTGGTTTACTTAAATGGTACTCCTTTGATTTATAAGTAGCTCTTGCCTGCTTACCCTTCTGACATGGACCACATACATGGCTCTCTAGAGTCTTTACTTTGGGAAGATCTCTCACTGCTTGCTCCTTGCTAATTTTGGTTAAATTTTTGAAGTGAATGTGTCCCATTCTTCTATGCCACAACCAATTTTCATCTTCTTGAGTTATCATGCACTTGTTGATGGCATCTGTCAACACATACAGATTTCCAACTGTTCTTTCACCAGCAGCCACTGCCTTTCCTGTTCCAACCCTGTGGACGACAAAACCTTCATTGTTGAAAGTGATCTCATGTCCTTGATCACATATCTGACTCACACTGAGTAGATTATGTTTCAGCCCATTAACATACAAAACATTGTGGGACTTTATCTTCCCATTGTTAAAGTTCACTGAACCTCTTCCTTCAACTTTGGTACCTTCATTATTCCCAAATTTCACTATTCCTCTTCTGCTGCATCGAGGCTTGTGAATTTTTCTTTGTTGCCAGTCATGTGTGTTAAGCATCCACTGTCAAGAATCCATGGAGATTGTTTTCCTTTGTTTGCTTTAAGTGCTGCTTGCACCAACAAAGAATTGTTCCTTTTCTTCTGTGATTTTTCCACCCATGTAGCCTTGTCTTTCACTGTAATAGGCTTCCTTGTATTTCTTACCATTTCATTCTCTTCTTTTCTCTGAACTGGTTTTCTTGGAGGATCTTTTCTTTCCTTCCTCTTAGCTTACCTTTGAGATGGAAGGATTGTTTTGCAGTTTCTGGCTATATGCCCAAGTCTTTCACATCTATAGCATATTACTCCCTCATCAGCAAGAGGAGCAAATCTGTTTATGTCAATGAACACTGAAGGTCTTTGTTGTCTTTTACATTCTGCCACTCTATGTCCATAGGCATTACAGCCATAATAGTATCCTCTGAATCTGATTTTCTGTACCTGCCTGTTTCTCTGAAATTGACCATTCCTCTGGAACTGACTTTGTTTTCTCTGACTGCCTTGCTTGACTGTCTTGAAGCCCTCTTCATCATTCTTGCTTTTAGTAGCTCTCATAGCTGGTGGTTCCTTCTGCTTTTCTTTCACAAACATAATGGGATTACTTGCAGATCTCTGATCTCCTCAGATAGCTGCTCAGTGTATCCAAGTCTAGATTTAATATGAGAGGATCTCTGGTAACTCAGAATCTCATCAAGGAAGTTGTCTTCCTCCTTGTCTTCATCTTCAGAACTGCTGCTTTCTTCATCTTCCTATAACCTAACATTCTTATCTTTAGACTTTAGAATGGTTACATGAGGGGCTTTTGTAGTAGCTTCAGCATGATTTTTCTTCTTTCTAGACTTGGCCAAATCTACCACAAGTCTTACAATTACTTCCTCCAGCTTCTTACACTCAGAAGTCTTTAGTGTAAGATCATTGTCAAGCTCATCAGCAATTATTTTTGCTTTCCTGAGAGTCTCCATAATTTCAACATTTATCTCCTTTGCTTGGTTGAGTTGCTCATTCAAGTTTTTGTTCTTCTTTCTTTCTGACTTGAGCTCTGTGAGTGCAGAAAGCAAATCTGCTTCATGATCTGGATTGTCATCTTCTTAAATTCTTTTCTTGACATTATCACCTTTCCTTTTTGTTGTTTCACTCCCTGTAGGAGTCTCTTCAAGTCTTGACATAAAGAAAATATCATCATCATTTTCATCTTCAGACTCATCAGAGAGGTCATCATGCTTTGACAGATAACTTCTCTTTCTTGGAATGAATTTCTTCTTTCCTTTCTTTTCTTGGCTTCCTTTAGACTCTTCTTCATCAGAGTCATACACTCTACCCTTTTTCTGGCACTTAGAGGCAAAGTGTCCTAAGCCACCACAGTTGAAACATCTCATTGAAGACTTGTTTTTGAACTTCTCAGATCTCTTCTTGAGTTTGTTAGCCAGATAGGCTATAAGTTCATCATCTAAATCATCTGTGTCCTCCTTTGCATCAGCTTTTGAGCTTTCCACTGGCTCTTCATTTTTAATTTTTTAAAGGCTTCAAAAGCTGCTTCCTTCTTGGCTGGCACTGGCTCAATCATTCTCATCTCATAGGTAATCAAGATACCATGTAGTTCATCTATGGTCAATGTATCCAAAGTGGCAATTTCTTCAAGGGCTGACACCTTGGCATTATACAGTTTTGGAAGTGTCCTCAACACCTTGACCACATGAATCTCCTTCAACTCTTCACCCAATGCTCTGATTGCATTGGTGACCTTGTTTACTCTGTTCAGGTAAAACTCAATTGTCTCACCTTCACTCATTTTCAGGCTTCCAAATTGAGATCTCAATATCTGCAATTTAGCCTCCTTGATTTTGCTGTCTCCTTCATGTACGCTCTGCAACTTGTCCCATATCTCTTTTGATGTTGGACAACTGATCACTCTAGTAAGTTCATTACTTGTAAGTGCAGCTAGAAGAGCTGTGACAGCCTTAGCTTCATTTTCTCTCTTCTTCATGCCAACAACATCACTGATATCTCCAGTTGTGTGCCTGTACCCATTCTTCACAGCTAGCCATACCCCATATCCTTGTGCAATCAGGTAAGCCTCCATTCTAACTTTCCATATACTGTAGTTGGAGCCATCAAACATAGGAATTCTGCTGTGCCCATGATGTTCTTCATTTGTAGCCATAACTCAGTCTCAATGCACTATTTGTACACAAAGCTGTCAAAGTTCTTCCCATGGGAACCTTGCTCTGATACCACTTGTTATCCCCAGGTTAACACTGAGAGGGGGGTGAATCAGTGACCACTAAAAATCCTTTTCCACTATACTGGTTTGGTCTGCTGCTATGGACAATGCTGCCAAGAGCTGTTGATCAATTTGTGCTATGCTGCCTTGAGCTGATTACTTGAGACTTTCTCATAGACAATCTGTCAAACACATTTCGTGTACACACCAACCACACACCCACAGGTATCCATACTAGGGGCTTGGCCTGCCAAGTGTGTACACCCAGATTTGCAGCACACAGACTTCTAATCCATACTCACAAGCACATACATAGGACACACAATATAACGTGGTTTACCAATCACACACTGTGATGGCTACTCCACGGGGCAATACCCTAACCAAGGTTTCGTATATACCCAATACTCAACAGAAATGCTACGGTTGCACCCACAACCCCGATGCTACAACATCAACCGCATTCACAGCTACAACTGTGTCCTAGGCACCAACCCCAACTCAAGTCAAGCACCCACTTGACAGGTCATACAATATGTATATCAAATGATTACAAACCCTTCCCATATAGAACTAATGCAGTAAATAGGATTTGTGTGCGAGTTTACCTCCTGGTTTTGCTCACTACTAATGCAAGCCTCTCTGTGCAAGCATCTCGGCCTCCTCTCAGGCTCCACAGCTCATTCTTCACCACGAAGACTCCATTGGACACTCACAGCAGGTCCACACACTCTCTTCAAGCTTGAACGAAGCTTTCATGGCCTCACACTGCCAGTAGGAGTCTCTCTCTCTCTCCGAGAAGCTTCAATGGAGGGTTCTCACCAAAATCGCCATTCGAGGCCTTCTACTCGAGGTCAAACCGCTGCTAAAGTCTTCTCATCCGAAATCCTTCAATTTGACATATTACAGGCCTCGATCCGACATCGGACGGCCGAGATATCATCAAAAGAAGTTTGGTGAATGAAAACATTCCAAATGGAATCTTTCTCCTTGATTCCGTGCGCCGCGACGCACCATAACAACGCCGCGTATGACGTACGTACGCTGCTTGTCGATCTATGATTGGCCGAGAGGGTATCAACGTTTTCAGGCCGCTCGATCAATTTGCAAAAGGTGGGATCTCTTCTGGACCGTCAGATCGGTCAGATCCCGTCACCAAAGCTCGGGATGCGCCACAGCCTTCGGATGCGCATTTTCTGCGCATGCGCACCTCCTGCGCGAAACACGGTATCATGGGTTCGGCTCCATGCGGCGCGAACCACTCTATTACACTGCCTCCAGCCAATCGGGATGCTCGCGATGGACTCTGGGCGTGATTTCTACGCAACACCAGATCCCGCCTTTTTGTAGGCCTTTGATCTGGAATATAGCTGACGTGGCTTGATCCGAGCCACCCATACAGAATATGCTCTCATTCAAAAGGATCAAAATACCCCTGACAATTTAACTAATGGCCTCTGTAACCATTAGTACCTGTAGGGTTTTGGACTCCAGTAGGGTCCGAAAACCCTGCTCCATTCCGGCAAATCGTCGAACACTTGAGGTGCATGCCGATGCCCCTGCGCAAGCTTGCGGCGCGCGCGCGACAATGTTGTTGCTTGCGCTGCTGCGCCGTGCTACTGCTGCTTGCGGCATGGCATGGCATGCATGCTGCTACAGTGTGCTGCTACTGTGCTGCTTGCTTGCTTGCGGCATGGCACGGCATGGCCTTGCGTTGTGCTGCCTCCATGTGCGCATGGCCCTGGCCTGCTGCTGGGCATGCTGGCATGGCTTGCTGGCCTGGGCTGGCTGCCATGCTGGCCTGGCCACCCAAGGTGGGACCCACCTGATCCCCCACCCATTCTCTCTCCTCTTTTTATCTCCTCTATTTTCTCTCTTTTTTCTCTCTCTTCAACTGGACTTTCTCATCAGCTGGGCTTCATTCTCTTCGACTGCTGCATCAACCCAGTCACCTTGACTGACAGAGTCCTACAGACACTCTCTCTCCTCCATAGCACTCTATCTGCTAAGGTTACCAACAATGACAACACTTACTGCACTGTCTGGACAGGGTTTCAACACATACCTTGTTCGTCGAAAAGGTTAGGGTATTCCTTTCGCATCGCCTTCTCTTCCTCCCTAGTGATTTCTTCTATATCTTGGCTTGTCCAATGCACTTTCACATAATGGATATCCTTGCTTCGGAGATGTTGTACCTTTCGACTTGTGAGCATCACAGGTACCACTTCAAATGTTAAGTCCTCTGTCAAGTCTGGTGGGTCTGTTGTCAAGATGTGCGATGAATCCTAACATACTTCTTCAATAAAGAAACATGGAACACATCATGAACGCTTGACATGGATGGTGGTAGAGCCAGTTGATATGCCACATTACCACGTCTGGTCAAAATCTCATATGGTCCCACATACCTGGGGCATAGCCTTCCCTTCTTACCAAACCATTTCAGACCTCGCATAGGTGATATTTTCAAGAACACCTTATCACCCACTGCAAACTCCAGATCTCGATGTTGGTTATCTGCATAGTGTTTTTATCGAACTTGAGCTGTCTTCACTCTTTCCTTAATTTAATCAATCGCTCGACAAGTTTATTCTACGAACTCTGGTCCTACAATTCTTCTCTCTCCCACCTCATTCCATAACAGAGGTGTATGACATTTCTTCCCATAGAGTGCGTCATATGGAGCCATCTGGATCGTAGCCTAGTTGTAAGACCCACACGCCACGAACCCGGTCTAACCTTACATTCTCGTGTCGTGACCGGTCTTCCCATTATAATCGGCTCAAGTGAACCAATTGTATGAAGAAACCACAAGATAAGGTAAGTAATGAGTCAAATTTAGTTGGTGTGGTTAACCGTTTAAGATCGTGTGGAAGCAACCAGTCAAAAACTAAAAACCAGAAAATTTTGGTCGTGTGGTAGCAGTTTTGAGGGGTGTGGTCGATACGTGTGGTTGATACATGAGACCACACATGAGACCACACAACGTGTGGTCGCATATTTTGGACGTGTGGTCGACGGATTCTGCAACCCCACGTGCGACCACACGATGCTGAACTGACTCTGTGTTTAGGAAATTTTTCTAATTTGAGGGGGACTCTTTCCTAATTAAAGTGGGACTCTATATGGAGGTTTTCCTCAATATAAGGGACGTTCCTTAGCCTCTCTCACTCTTTTAGAACTCAAATTGAAACCCTAAACCTAAGAAAGAAAGAGAAAGGAAGAGAAAGGGAAGAAGGAGATTTGGAGAAGAAACTTGGGCAAGAAGGTTTTGAAGAGAAAAGTTCTATCTCCCTACAACAAGCTTAAGGTATGGACTTGACTCAGTAGGCTAGATCAGATAGGATAGGTTCCTTTTATCAAGTTGATGTGTTGAATCTAATGCAACGATTTCGATTATGGAATTTCTAAAAAAAAACCATGAGAAAATAGATTAGGGATAATGGTTAATGAGAAATTGTAAATAATGACCATAGAATAATCATAGGATGAACCCAAATGATGAGCCGAGCAATGGACTCAAGAAGAATTCGGATTGAAGATGAAAAAGTGACCAAACATTATGTGGTCGCAGCCTGTGGTCAACCACAGGGTGACCAGAGGGTCGACCACAGCTATTCGGGAAGTTCCCAGGAAAGGTGTGGTCGCATGGTGTGGTCGTATAAAATGCGACCATAGGGTTCGACCACACAGTGTGTGGTCTCATATATTGCGACTACAGGATCGACCACACATGCGACCACACGATAACAACAAGCATATTTTGAGACCAAACAATGTTTTTGACTACTGTAACTTGGTAAACTTGAACCCTACCTTAAATACATTAATTGTTTAAGTTCCTAATAGATTCAAAGTGATTTCAAAAGCTTGGGAGATGAATAAACATCGATCAAAGGTGAGGGAACAAGACCTAAACTAATTGGCTAATAACAAACTATTTTACTTATTGAGTCCAATGCCATGATTGATTCTATGCTTGTATGCTTGTAATATGTATTTCACATGTCATCCAATATTCCTACTATTACTGCTCATGCATATTTAATTCTGTTTATTTATAACATGATGATGATGATGATGCTAGGAATAGGCATGTGAATGTATGTGTGTGGTTAGTATGTTTGATGCGAGTGGAGCATCAGGGGGAGGACGTGACATTGTGGTTCATCCTGGTCACTAGACTCTAGCTCTATCTCTACTCAAGTCTTGCCCACTAACATCGTCGTATCGCCATTACCTTAGTAGAACTATTACGTCGTAGGGCATCAGGGGAGGTGGTCTCGGACCTTGTAGTCTTCGACTCTGTCGGAGGTGGTCTCGGACCTTGTAGTCTTCGACTCTGTCGGGGGGCCTTAGCTCTATCTCTATGGACGTATTGAGGGATGCTGGGGTAAGGCCTTGGATACACTGTTTGGCATTAGGATTGGTTAGTTGCGAGTCCAGTTTGCAAGCCCTCGTCAATAGGGGCTTACGTGTTGGTATGGGTAGGGCATCAGGGGAAGTGTTATGCGGTGTTTGATCCGGGCACTTTAGCTCTATCTCTATTCCATGATGGGTGCATGTGGGACGGCAATGGTATTTGATCCATTGGGCGGCTTCACACTCGTGTATAGAGGTGCGGTGGCCATCAATCCTTTCTATAGCACATTGCAAACTTATAAATCAGACAAAAGATATGAATTGAATGCATGCATATGTTTGTTGCATTGTTTTGTTTTCTCACTAAGCTCAAGTTGGAGAGCTGACCCTCACGCGTGAAATTCTTTTTAGTTTCTGATGTTGCAGGTATTTTGATTGAAGATTATGTCGACATGCCAACATATGAATAGGTGGCGGCTATGGATGAGCAAGCTGTGGAGGACTATTATGATTCGTTAAGCGAGCGTTTCAACTATGAATGCGCTTAGTGTTTAATTTTCCTATTTGGATATTTGTAATATGTATTAAATTATGTTTTGGTTACTTGAAGATAACTGAAATATTAATTATTTATCATGATTAGACCTCAGTTCATTATTAATAAAACTTTCGCTATTTACTTTATTATCTCTGATTAATGTGGAATGTGTTTTGGTTTAACATGGTTGGCATAGCCTATACGAGATCTTGGTTAAACCGTTGGTTTATTGACGGTTCATCACACCATTCTAGTTAGTCCAGAATTGGGGTGTGACACTGGTAACTATTATTATAAGCAAACTCGATAAGTGATAGCTTCTCGTCCCAAGCTCCTTTGAAATCTAGGGCACACGCTCGGAGTATATCTTCTAAGATTTGAATAGTTTTTTCTGACTGCCCATCTATCTGAGGATGAAAAGTTGTACTAAACTTCAACTTGGTTCCCATGGCTTTCTGTAATCCTTCCCAGAACTTTGATGTAAAACGGAGATCTCTGTCAGATACTATACTATCAGGATGCCATGAAGTTTGACTATATTATCCACATATAGCTTGGCTAGCTTGTCCATGTTATACTGTGGTCTAACAGCAATGAAGCGAGCTGTTTTGGTAAGTCGATCGACTATAACCCATACTGCATCCATCGATCTTTGTATCAAGGGTAGGCCAGTGATGAAATCCATTGTGATACAATCCCACTTCCATGCTGGCTCCGATAGTGGTTGTAGCAAACCTACGGGTCTCTGTCTTTCTACTTTCACTTGTTGGCAATTTAGACATTGGAATACAAATTGAGCTACATCCGCTTTCATACCCCTCCACCGATATAATCTTCTTAAATCATGGTACATCTTGGTGCTTCCTGGATGTACCGAATATGGGGTATAATGAGCTTTTGTCATAATTCTATTTCTGATATTTGAGTTCTCACTCTCAGGTATACATAATCGTCCATGATACCTAAGTATCTTGTTTGAATCCAAGGTAAAATCAGGGTTGCTTTTACCCTTCTTTAGATCTTCTTGCACAGTCTTGAGGTGTGGATCCTGTAGGATTGCTACTTTGACCTCATCTATTAGATCCAATGAGATCTTCAAAGCTACGAACATCAATGTGAACTTATGAATTAAGTCATGTTCTACTGTATCTCCTGCAGTCTCTAATATATGCTCTTCATCATTCTCTATTGAGCCGAGGCTGCAGCACACAGTGCAGCGTTTGTACTAGGTCCTGCCTCAGGTTTCAATGCCCATTTTTTGCTTAAGGCATCAGCCACAATGTTTGCCTTACCCGGATGGTACTGGATGTCACAATCATAATCTTTTAATAGCTCCAGCCATCTCCTCTGTCTCATATTCAGGTCCTTTTGAGTAAAAAGATAAGTTAAACTTTTGTGATCCGACTTAATTTGAAACTTTTCCCCATAAAGGTAGTGCCTCCAAGTCTTGATTGCATGAATGACCGCTGCTAACTCCAGATCATGTGTATGATAGTTCTTCTCATGCTCTTTCAACTGTCTTGATGCGTAGACAATCACCTATTCTCCTTGCATCAACACACATCCAAGACCCAACCCTGAGGCATCCGTATATAGGGTGAACGGCAAGCTTGGTGCTGGGATGGTCAAGATAGGTGCAGAGACTAGTCTTGACTTTAGAGTCTGAAAGCACTTCTCACACTCATCTGTCCATATGAATTTTTCTCCTTTCTTGGTTAGTCTAGTAAGTGGAACGACGATTCTTGAGTAGTCTTCCATGAATCTTCTATAGTAACCAGCCAATCCAAGGAAACTACGAATCTCTGCAACTGATTTCGGTGCATCCCATCCTACTATAGCTACGATCTTGCTTGGATCTACCTTGATACCATCTGCAGATACTACGTAACCTAAGAATGCCACTTCCTTTAGCCAAAATTCGCATTTCTTGAACTTGGCCTAAAGCTTCTCCCTTTTCAGTCGTTGTAGGGATGCTCTCAAATGTGATGCATGAGTCTCCTTGTCCTTTGAGTAGACCAAGATATCGTCAATGAATACGATGACCAAAGTGTCCAACATGTCATGAAACACTCGGTTCATCAGTTCCATGAACGACGCTGGAGCGTTAGTTAACCCGAATGACATTATAAGGAACTCATAATGCCCATACCTTGTTCTGAAAGCAGTCTTTGGAATATCTCCTGCCTTGATCTTCAATTGGTGATACCCTAATCTAAGATCAATCTTCGAGAAAACCTTTGCACCCTGCAACTGATCGAACAGATCATCGATCCTAGGCAAAGGGTATCGGTTCTTGATGGTTAACTTGTTTAACTCTTGATAGTCGATACATAATTGTACGCTACCATCCTTCTTCTTTATGAACAATACAAGTGCTCCCCATGGCGATATGCTTAGTCTTATGAAACCCTTATCTAGTAATTCTTGTAATTGGGTCTTCAACTCCTTTAATTCTATAGGGGCCATCCTGTACGGTGCCTTAAATACCGGCGCCGACCCTGGCATGAGGTCTATCACGAACTCTGTAGCCCTGTCTGGAGGTAGACCTGGTAGATCCTCTGGAAATTCATCTGGAAACTCTCGTACTACATCTAGATCTTCCATCTTTGGCACCTCTGCAGCGATGTCAACCACAGACACTAAGTACCCCACTCCCCCTTTCTCTAAGCATCTCTTAGCTTTTAGGGCAGAGAGGATCAGCTTCCGTTTCCTAGGTAATTTGGTTTCAGTGAAGCTAAACTTCTTTCCCTTATCATCCTTAAAAACAAGTTTTCTTTCGCCACAAAATAAGCTCACTGAATGATGGTCTAGCCAATCCATTCCCAAAATGACATCAAAGTCTGCCATCTCGAGTTGAACCAGATTTGCTTCTAGGTTTCGCCCCTCAATACTAACTGAACACGGCCCATAGCATTCATTCAACGCCACTTCCACTCCCAAAAGAGAGCAAACTATCAAGCTTGGGGTTAAGGACTTGACAGGTAATTCCATTCGCTTCCCAAAAGACAGAAACAAAGGAGTGTGTAGCCCCATAGTCGAAGAGTACTCTGGCGGGTACACCAGCTATATCTACAGTTCCTGAAATTTACTTCTCCCTTAGTTCTACATGCTCATACATAACAAAACAGTAAGCAAAATCATAAGGGACGGAATCATACCAGTAACCACCTCAGGTGATGCGGCTGCCTCTTCAGTGGTGACTGCAAATATCTTCCCTTGCTGTGGCAGTTGCTTTCTAGGTAGAGTACAGGTCTTTGCATAATGGCCCAATTGCTGGCAGTTGAAACATTTGATGTTTGGGTTTTATCCAGCTACCTGTGATTGTGGTGGTGCAGTAGTATTCCTTGCTGGCACCACAGCAGACTGAGCCCTGTATGGGCAGAATGGTCTAGTGTTCCTGTAAGCATCCCATTTTTACTACCCTCAGCATAAGTGAACCAATATGGCATGTTTCTGGCTTTTAACCCAAAGGTTTGTGATTCTAATGAACCCCACAGCAGGGTCACGGGCTATTTTCTACTTGGATGTACAAGTTGTGAAATTATCTTCAAAATGAGACCGGAATCATCAAATTCTAACGTCAAACAAATAAGATATCACAGTTTGAAAGTGTAAGGGCATTTACGTAATTATCGTATGATGCATGCATTATCATTCAAACTTCAAGACATCATATCTTGGCCATCTGATATCGGAATCAGATGATTCAAAGGCCAATATTCCTCATTTTCAGTCCTCTTCAAAGTAGACGTGAAAAATCCTGGGTAGAAGTCACCAGTGGGCCCCATGCAAGTTTTCATGCAAAATTATCATTAGAACTTCAAAGCTTCATATCTTTGTCGTTCTACGTCGGATTCAGATGATTCCAAATCCATTATTCTTCATTTGTGATGTTCTACAATGTAGATGGAAAAAAAATCTCGGGTAGAAGTCTCCGAAGGGTCCTATGCAAAATTACACATGGAAATGATCATTTAATCTACGAAAATTCATATTTTGGTCACCCCATATCCAAATCAGGTGATTTCAGTTTCATTATGTTCTATTTTTAGTACTCTACAAAGCGGATGTAAAGGATTTCCAGTAGAAGTCTCCGAAGGATCCCATACAAAATGGTCAGCCAAATTATCAATAATTGACCTGCTTAAACTTCAGAAATTCCTATTTTATTTCCAAATGAGGTGATTCAAGTTCCAATATTTCTCATTTTTGGTGTTCTACAAAGTGAACGTAGAAAATTTGGAATAGATGCTATCAAAAAATTCCATATGGAAGGGTGACAGAAATGGACTATGAATTGTCAACCTTAGTCCAAACCAGTTTAATCCAACTTAGTCTAACTTAGCCTGACCCAGCTCAGACCAATCCAGACCAAGTTATGTCAGTCCATGTCACACCCCAATTCCACACTGTTTAGAATGGTGTGATGAACCGCTAAATAACCAACGGTTCAACCAGGATCTCTAATAGACCATCCCCGCGTTATCCAAACTTTACACACATCCACAATCATAATCAGAGTAATACACAATAGCGGAAATCTTGTAAATAAATGAACTGAGAACTAGAATGATATCCATAAATAATAGCAAATTATTTTGTGTTTAACTGAGACATAAATATTTAAGTACCAAATACATGTCTTATAAATCCAATAAAGAAACCTATAAAATATCTAATCGAATACACACGAGTTGCACTCGCAAGAGGAGTCGTGTGTATCATCTTCAGCTCCAGCATCCATGGCTGCTACATTCCCGTATGTAGACGCGTTCATATAATCTTCGACTGTATAATCTGCATCATCAACTAAAAATATTCGACGTCGAGGGGTGAGCACACAACACGGCTCAGTGAGTAGCCAAAACAATGCAACAATACATATGCATGCAAAAAGTCAATTTATATCTTTAGTCTGGTTTATAGTTTGCAATGTGCAATAGAAAGGTTGGGTGGTCAAAGGTTAACGTTTATTGACACCGCCTCTATACACAGGGTGTGAAGCCCGTCCGAAGGTTAACGTTTATAGTCGTCCCCATCCACCCTATCATAACATTATACAACAAAGGTTAACGTTTATTGCTATATAATGCTATACCAACATGTAAGACCCTGTTAGCGATGGCTTGCAAACTGGGCTCGCTGCTAACCAATCCTAATGCCAAACAGTGTATCCAAGGCCTCACCCCAAAGATCCCTCGGAATGCCCATGGAGATAGAGCTAAGGCCCCCGGTAGAGTCGAGAGCTACAAGGACCGAGACCACCTCCCTGATACTCTACGGCATAATAGTTCCGCTAAGGTAATGGCGATACGACGATGTCAATGCACAAGACTTGAGTTAGAGATAGAGCTAAAGTGCTGAGACCCGCCAAAGGTTAACGTTTATTGACGTTCTCATCACACCTCCCCTGATACTCGCTCGCATCAAGCACATCAACCACACACATACAAGCACATGCCTATTCCTATCATCATCATCATCATCATGTTATAAAAAATAAAGTAAATATGCATGAACAAATAATAGAAATATTGGATGGCATGCTGTATGCACATTATAACATATTCGCATAGAATCAAACATAGCATAGGACTCAAGAAAATGAAAACAGTTTATTATTAACCAATTTAGTTTGGGGTTAAGGTTCCTCACCTTAGCTTGCTAAAAGATATTTTCCAAGCTTTAGAATCACCGTTATAACTTTATTATATTGCTAGCAAACCTAACAAAGTCGGTAGAATTTAATTAGAATTAATTCGAATTTAAAACCATTACGTCAACCGAGGGGTCGATGCTAGGGTCGATGGGTCTATCGACCCTCCCTCCATTCCGAACTTCCCGAATGTTGAGGGTCGATGGTCGAAACACCTAGGGTCGGATGGTCTATCGACCCTCGGTGCAACCCTCGATGCACTCTGGTCCAATTTCCACTTTTAAATCCACTCTTCGTGTTTGGGGTCCTATGGCTTGCTTCCTACATTCATTCAACAGTCATTCCATGGTCTAGAACCATGTATAATCCATCTAAATAGTTTTCGTGCATCCTCCTATGGTTTTCCATGAAAACCTAACCATGGATGGATGGTTTGGGTTTCTCCGAAATCCTACACTCAACCATATCTATCCTAAGGTCTGTAGAAACTCATGGAATTAGTATCCATACCTGAGAAGATTACTTTTCTCTGGAATTTCTTCTCCTTTTTGCTAAGCCTTCCTCCTTGTCTCCTTTTTTCCTCTTTTCCTTCTCCTCTCTTTCTCTCAATTCAATTAGGGTTGTGAAAGGAGTGAAAGTGGCTTAGGGACGTCCTTTAAATAGAGTAGGAATGTCCTATAATAGTCCCATTGAGATTTGGAAGAATCCCAACAAAAAATTAGGAAATTTCCTAATTTCTATATTCGTCAGAAACCGAGGGTCGATGGGAGGGTCGATGATCCCGTCGACCCTAGGGTCTTAAGCTGTCCGACCCTCCCTTCAAATCTGAGGGTCTGACATTCTGTTTTGGGAGGTCCGACCCTACTTGGCTGGGTATGCGACCCTCCCCTAAAATTAAGTGTTTTTAGGTCGATTTTATACCTGGGATCTCGATCTCCATCACACCCTTGGTCCACTTGACTCGACCATGATGGGTAAACCTGGTTCAAGGTGGTAAGACCGGGTTAGATTGACACGGGTCTTATAGTCCATATGCATGCATTTCTTTTATATGTGTATAATGTATAATATATTATATATATAGGAAAGAGAGAGGAAAGAGATGCCGTGGAAAGAAAGAGGAAAGAGAGGCCGTGAGAAAGAGAGAGGGAGAAAGAAAAAAAGGAAAGAGAGAGAAATAAAAGAAAAAGGAAAAGAAAAAGGAAAGAAAAAATGTTTTCTAGAAAGAAAACGTAAAAGAGAGGGAAAAAAAAAGGAAGAAAGAGGAAGGAAAGAAAAAAAAAAACGTTTTCTAGAAAGAAAACATGAAAAAAGAGAGAAAAGAAGAAAGGAAAAAAAAAGCAAAGAAGAAAAGGAAGAAGAAGAAAGGAAGAAAGAAGAAAAGGAAATAAGGAATTTTCTAGAAGAAGGAAAGAGAGGAGAGAAAGGAAAGAGAGAAGAGATTTTCTAGGAGAAGAAGGAGAAAAAGGAAAGAAAGGAAGGAGAAAAACATGGGAAAGAGAGAAGAAAGGAAAGAAAAAAAAATAGAAAGAAAGGATTTTCTAAAAGAAAAAGAAGAAAAGGAAAGAAGAGAGAATAAAAGAGAAGTGGAGAGAGAGAGGGGGACATTTCTACTCTAGAAACATGTAGAAAACGTGGAGAAGAGGGAAGAGAGAAGAAAAAAGGGAAGGAAGAAAAGAAAAAAGGGAAGGAAGAGAAGAAAGGAAAGAAGAAAAAAGGAAAAAAAAAGATTTTCTAGAAAAAGAAGAAAAAGAAAGAATGATCTTCTAGAAGAGGAGAGGAAAAGCATAAATAGGCCAAGAGAAAGAGAGAGGGGGTTTCTTTTCTAGACCACAAGGAGAGAGAGAACATGGGTAAGAGTAAAAAACATGAGAGAGGGAGAAAGAAAGAGAGAAGAAGAAGAGAAAAGAAAAAAAAGAAAAGAAGAAAAGAGAGAAAGAGAAGAGAGAGAAAAGCAGAGGAGAGGAGAAGGAGTGTTCGCCTTCAAAGAGCTTGATACGACCTCCAATCATCCTATATTGACGGTTTCGCTCCATTCGAGAGCACAAGGTTAGTACCCTAAACGAATTTAGAGGTCTTTAGAATGCTCGAATATCAATTGTGCTTGAAAAATGCTAATTTCATGAAAACTGAATCAGGAATGCTCTATTGCATGCATATTAATGTTAGGATGCCTATGTCTAGTATTTTTTATGAATGATAATTTGTTTAAACTACTCAATGATGACGTTTTGAATGCTATATGATGATGTTTAATGTTTTTGACAAGTTTCATAAAGTGGTTTTTTAATCAGAAATTTTTAGATTTACGATTCAAATATAGACATACATCACATGTAGTTTTTCTTATATTTTGAAGCGCAAATTTTTATGGGAGTCTCTTTGATATGCTAAAAGACTACCCTAGAAATTTCGTTCTATTTAGAATTGGGAAAGTATATCAAAAAAATTCTTCTTTGACATTGCTGTTTTACTAGGATATAATGCAAATCCTCTATCAGAAAGTCTCTAGACAAGGGTCTTATGGCCGTAATCCGAAAATCAACTTCATATGAACTTTTTAGATATGAAAGTCTTCTCAAAAATGACACTAGTTTCGTATTTTTTTTATTTTTAATTGAATTGATATCAATTTTTAAGTGTATAGTGCTCTGATTTTGAATTTGTCAGGATGTACTGATATGCATGATTGAAAAGGACCATTTTTCACAAAGAAAATATGATGTTTTCACTTGTTTATCTTGATGAAATTTTAGATCAGATAGTTATCTACATGGACATATGTCTGGCTTTAATTTTCATTAAGTATAGGATGTTATTTGGAATTTATGGTCCAACTGGTCAAAAATCTAGAACAGAATTGACCAATGCACATGTCCAATCTTAGGGCATATCTTTGACCTGTTTTTTCTCTCTGTTGGGATTCGACTCCTTCATATAAAATATAACATATTGAGTCATCTTTTTGTGAAAAAAGGTTGAGCTTGATTTGAGTTATCTAAGACCTACTTATGATCATTCTTGTGTAATGTGACAGAATCTGAATGCAGTTCATAGTTTTGTCCAATATCTGAAACTTTGTGTCACAATTTTGACAGTTTTGAGTCATTAATCATTTCAAATGTCTTCATAAAAATTACAATATTTTCAAAGAACATTGAAAATATGTTTTTGATAATTTTTTATTTTTCAAAAAAGGTTTCATTGATGTCTCATTCATTATAACATGCAATTGATTGTTTGAGTAAATTCCACCATATTTGGATAAATGGCTATATTTGGAGCATTCATATGCTTTGTTTGGATTGTGCACAATCATATTTGTCATATTCAATGTGTTGCTATATTCGATAGAATAAATAGATTTTTACCATATTTAGCAAAATCTTGATAATTACCATTTTTATGTCTTTCCATGCTTAGAAAATAACATGTAAGATCTTACCTTTTTTTGATGATTCATGCTATATTTTGCATTCTATGTTTGATACTTACCATATTGATATATAGATGCATACATTAATTTTTTACCCTGTTAGGTCTTACCATACTTAAAAAATTGCGTATAAGATCTTACCTTTTTAGATAATTCATACCATATTTTGCATTCTATGTTTGGTACTTGCCATATTGATATATAGATGCATATATTGATTTCTTGTCATATTAGATCTTGCCATGCTTAGAAGATAGCATATTAGATCTTGCCATATAGGCTCTTGCCTTATTTGCAATACATGCCATATTTGAGAGGTTTCTTACAATCTTACTATATGTGAATTTCTTACCATAAATGTGTTATATGCCATATTTTGATGAATAATTTATTTTTGACAATAATTTAATTTATGCAACACCCTAGTTGAACTGCCATATATGCACACTTCTAGAAGACAATCTAAGCGTGGGGACGTGCATTTAGGCACCCACATTCTTGGGAAGGGCATAACAGAAAATAATAAAAATCTTAATAAAGAAAGAGAATGCTTTGCCAAACCTTCCAAAATTAGAACTTAGGATGAAAAGGGTAACTCAAGACGATTTTCACCTCTCAGTAAACCCTAAACCTAGAATAGGTTCTCAATCCTAGACATAGAATAGGTTCTAAACCTTAAACCTAGAACAGGTTCTCACATTCTAACCTAGAACAGGTTATTCAACCCGAACTACGCGGATTCTGATTCCTAAGGCAAACTCTAGGATACGGAGGCTATTTGGGAGAATCTGAAATTCGGATCCACACCTTAGTCCACTCGGACTATCCATAGATCCACTAGGATACCCATCCATTTCAACCCAATCCCGAACTATGTGGATTCTGATTCCTAGGTCAAACCCTAGGATAAATAGGCTATTTGGGAGAAACCCAATTTCAGATCCAAACCTTAGTCCACTTAGACTATCCATAGATCCACTAGGATATTTACCCATATTTTGACCCAAATAGGGTTATCTAGCCCGAACTATGCGGATTCTGATTCCTAGGGCAAACCCTAGGATACGTAGGCCATTTGGGAGAAATCTAAATTCGGATCCACACCTTAGTCCACTTGGACTATTCATAGATCCACTAGGATATTTACCCCCATTTTGACCCAAATAGGGTTATCCAGCCCGAACTACGTGGATTCTGATTCCTAGGTCAAACCCTAGGATACGTAGGCTATTTGAGAGAATCCCAAATTCGGATCCACACCTTAGTCCACTCGGACTATCCATAGATCCACTTGGATATCCACCAATTTCGAACTAAGAGGATTCTGACTCCTAGGGCAAATCCTAGGATACATAGGCTATTTGGGAGAATCCCAAATTCGGATCCACACCTTAGTCCACTCGGAATATCCATAGATCCACTATGATATCCATCCATATTTTAACCCATAATGGGTTATCCATATTTCGACCCAAATAGGGTTATCTATATTTTTACCCAAATAGGGTTATCCATATGTTGACCCGAATAGGGTTATCCATATTTTGACCCAAATAGGGTTATCCATTCTTAGATCCACTAGGACTATCTATAAGTTTGCATGGACTATCCAGATCCTAACCCATAGGGTTTCTCAGTCTTTCAAGCATAAATTTCAACTTGAACAATGAACTTAATCATGCACAAGCATAAATTACAAATCATAAACTTTAATCACACCTGAACTACGTTGGTGAACTTTATTTTCGGAATAATTTCGTGATATGTAGGCAATCTGATGGATACAGATTTGGTTCAATGATATCAAACCACTTGGTTTGGTCAAGTTTAATAGATAGAGTCTAGCATAGGAAAGGTATAGGAGACCGATTTTGATCAGGCGGTTTGGGTGCCTAACCCCTTCCCGTAACTGTAACCTGACACTTACTTAATCTCTGATGGACCAGAAATCCAATCTAAGGGTCATGAGTCAATCGATGTTTTACCTTAGAGTGAGATTTCACATTTCTAAGGTCCTAGACCTTAATCTAGGTGGCAACTTCCAAAAAAGATTACGATCTTTGTCCTCACAGTGGCGACTCCGCTGGGGATATAAACGTCAAACTCCTAAATGAAAACTTTTCTTGTGTGAATTGGAGGCTAGCTTTTAGGATACTATATTTATGCTTATATAATATTGCTTTAGGGGGAATGGGTTCAGTCACACAATCGTGCGAGTAGCCGAACCGGGTCCCGTTGTCACACCCCAATTCTGCACTATTCAGAATGAGGTGATGAACCGCTAATAAACCAACAGTTCAACCAGGATCTCAAATAGGCTATCCCCGCGTTATCTAAACTTACACACATCCGTAATCATAATAAGAGTAAATACACAATAGCGGAAGTCTTATAATAACATGAACTGAGAAACTAAAATGATATTAATATTTTAATAGCAAATTATTCTATTTTCAACTGAGACAAATATTTAAGTACCAAATATATGTCTTAATAAATCCAATAAAGAAACCTATAAAATATCTAATCAAATACACACGAGTTGCACTCGCAAGAGGAGTCTTGTGTATCCACTTCAGCTTCAGCTTCCATCGCCGCTACGTTCCCGTATGCTGGAGTATTCATATAATCTTCAACGGTATAACCTGCATCATCAACTAAAAATATTCGGCGTCGAGGGGTGAGCACACATCACGAATCAGTGAGTAGCCAAAACAATGCAACAATATATATGCATGCAAATCAATTTATATCTTTGGTCTGGTATATAAGTTTGCTGTATGCAATAGAAAGGTTTAGGTAGACAAAGGTCACGTTTATTGACCCCGCCTCTATACACGAGTGTGTGACGTTACCCGAAGATCACGTTTATCGTCAACTCACATGCACCCAATCATGAACATTATATAACAAAGGTTACGTTTATTGCTATATAGTGCCATACCAACACATAAGCCCCTGTTAGCGAGGGCTACAAACTGGGCTCGCAACTAACCAATCCTAATGCCAAAAAGTGTATCCAAGGCCTCACCCCAGCATCCCTCAGAATGTCCATAGAGATAGAGCTAAGGTCCCCCGATAGAGTCAGAGACTACAAGGACCGAGACCACCTCCCCTGATACTCTACGACATAATAGTTCTGCTAAAGTAATGGCGATACGACGATGCTAATGCACAAGACTTGAGTTAGAGATAGAGCTAAAGTGCTGAGACCCGTCAAAGGTTAACGTTTATCGACGTTCTCATCACACCTCCCCTGATACTCACTCGCATCAAGTACATCAACCACACACATACAAGCACATGCCTATTCCTATCATCATCATCATCATCATGTTATAAACAATAAAATAAATATGCATGAACAAGTAATAGAAATATTGGATGGCATGCTGTATGCACATTACAAACATATTCGCATAGAATCAAGCATAGCATAGGACTCAAGAAATAGCAAACAGTTTTTGTTATTAGCCAATTTAGTTTGGAGTTCTGGTTCCTCACCTTAGCTTGCTATAAGATACTTTTCCAAGCTTTAGAATCACCTTTACAGTGTTATTATAGTGCTAGAAGACCTAACAAAGTCGATAGAATTTAATTAGAATTAATTCCAAATTTAAAAACCATTCCGTTAACTGAGGGTCGGAGGTAGGGTCGGAGTCAGGATCGACCCTGGGTGCGACCCTCCCCAGATTCTGAACTTCCCGAACACTGAGGGTCGATGGTTAGGAACACCTAGGGTCGGATGGTCATCGACCCTCGGTGCGACCCTCTGTGCACTTTGGTTTAATTCCCTCTTTTAATCCATTCTTCGTGTTTGAAATCCTATGGCTTGCTCCTACATTCCATTTTACATGCATTCCATGGTCTGAAACCATGTATAACCCACCTAGATAGCTTTCATGCATTCTTCTATGATTTTCCATGGAAACCTAACCATAGATTGATGGTTTGGGTTTCTCCGAGATCACACTCTCAACATTAACTAACCTAAGGTCTGTAGAAACTCATGGAATTAGTATCCATACCTGAGAATATTACTTTTTCTCTGAAATTCTTCTCCTTTTTGCTAAGTTCTCTTCCTTGCCTTTCTTCTTCCTCTTTTCCTTCTCTTCTCTTTCTCTCTTTTCAATTAGGGTTGTGAAAGGAGTGAAAGTGGCTTAGGGACGTCCTTTAAATAGAGTAGGAACATCCTAAAATAAGTCCCTTTGAGATTAGGAAAGAATCCCAATCGAAAATTAGGAAATTTCCTAATTTTATTTTCTTACGGCAACCGAGGGTCGATGGGAGGGTCGATGATCCCGTCGACCCTAGGGTCCTAAGTTGTCCGACCCTCCCTTCAAAACCGAGGGTCCGACTTTCCGTTTTTGGGAGGTCCGACCCCTTAGTTGGGTATGCGACCCTTCTCCCTATTTTAAGTGTTTTTGGGGCGATTTGATACCTGGGATCTCGATCTCCTTCACGCCCTTGGTCCATTTGACTCGACCATGATGGGTAAACCTAGTTCAAGGTGGTAAGACCGGGTTAGATTGACACGGGTCTTACAACTCCCCTACTTATAAAAATTTCGTCCTCAAAATTGTACGTACCTTCTGAATCAAATACGTGAGGGTATTGCTTCCGCATAGCATTTTCTTCTTCCCATGTAATTTCTTCCATGTCTCTACTTTTCCATGTGACCTTAACATAGTAGATATCTCTGTTGCGTAGACGTTGAACATTTCAACTAGTGATTTCTGTTGGTGTTACTTCAAATGTCAAATCATCAGTCAATTCTGGCAAATCCACTGTCAAAACATGCGTTGGGTCTTTGACATATTTCTTCAAAAGGGAAATGTGAAATACGTCATGCACACTTGACATTGATGGTGGTAGTGCTAACTGATAAGCCACTTTTCCACGCTTAGCTAGAATTTCATACGGCCCGACATATCTTGGACTTAGTTTCCCTTTTTGTCCGAACCTCTTCAATCCTCGCATGGGCAATACCTTCAAAAATACTTTATCACCTAAAATTCCGGCCCAACAATACTACGTTCTTCATTTCAAAACAAGGGAGTTCGACACTTCTTGCCATACAGTGCTTCATAAGGTGACATCTGTATAGTAGCCTGATAGCTATTGTTATAAGTGAACTCGATCAGTGGTAATCTTTCATCCCATGATCCCTTGAAATCAATTACACATGCTCGTAGCATATCTTCTAGAATCTGAATTGTGCGTTCCGACCGTCCATCTGTCTGCGTGGGTGGAATACGATCTTCGAACTTCAACGTTGTACCCATAGCCTTTTGCAATCCTTCCCAAAACTTGGAAGTAAATCGTGGATCTCTATCCGACACAATGCTTTCGGAACACCATGTAATCGAACAATATTATCCACATACGGCCTCGCTAACCTTTCCAGTGTATACTGAGGTCGTATAGGTATGAAGCGAGCTGTTTTAGTCAGACGGTCCACAATCACCCAAACTGCGTCAACTACTCGAGGAGTCAATGGTAATCCCGTGACGAAGTCCATAGTAATGCAGTCCCATTTTCATGCTAGTTCCGGTAATGGCTGTAACAGTCCTGCGGGTCTTTGTCGTTCAACCTTTACTTTCTGACAATTTAGGCATTGAGACACAAACTTAGCTACATCTACTTTCATTCCCCTCCACCAATATAGTTTCTTTAGATCATGATACATTTTTGTACTTCCAGGATGTATCGAATAGATGGTGGTGTGGGCTTCCTTCATCAGTCGGTGTCTAATGTCCGCACTTTCGCTTCGTACACATATTCTTCCTTTGTATCTCAGTACCTTCTCGTCATCCAAGGTGAGCTCAGGGTTGGTCCTACCTTTCTCAATATCTTCTTGTACTGTTCTCAGATAAGGATCTGCTTTGATAGCTGTCTTCACTTCATCCACTATATCCGGTATAATCTTCAATGCCGCGAACATATTCGAAAACCGATGAATAAACCCTTGGTTGGCTGATTCATCCGTTGTATCTATCACATACTGCTCGTTGCCGTGATTGAATACCATTCCGGTAGTACACGTTGCTGCAGTTGTGCTAACCTCTCCTTGCGATTTTATCATTGCTTTTCTGCTTAACGCATCCGCTACTACGTTCGCTTTTCCCGGGTGATACTGGATATCATAATCATAGTCTTTCAATAGTTCCAGCCATCTTCTTTGTCTCATATTCAACTCCTTCTGATTAAATAAATAAGTAAGACTTTTATGGTCCGACTTAATCTGAAATTTCTCTCCGTATAGGTAATGTCTCCATATCTTGACAGCATGTACTACTGCCGCTAGTTCCAGATCATGAGTGAGATAATTTTTCTCATGTACCTTTAACTGTCTGGAAGCATAAACAATTACTTGCTCTCCTTGCATAAGCACACATCCTAGTCCCAGTCCCGACGCATCAGTGTATAAAGTAAATGTCTGTCCTGGAACGGGAATAGTCAAAATCGGGGCGGATATCAATCTAGTCTTCAGTGTTTGTAAACTCTTCTCACATTTATCGGTCCACACAAACTTTTCACCTTTCTTAGTCAAACTGGTGAGAGGTACGACAATCCGAGAATAGTCTTCTACGAATCTCCGATAATAACCAGCTAGACCCAAAAAACTTCTGATTTTCGAAACGCTCTTTGGTGCTTCCCACTTCACAATAGCCTCGATCTTGCTAGGGTCCACTTTGATTCCTTCAGCGGATACTACATGGCCTAGAAATGCGACTTCACTTAGCCAAAACTCGCTCTTTGAAAATTTGGTAGATAGCTTCTCTTTCCTTAAACGCTGTAGGGCTGCGTTTAGGTTCTTGATATGGGTTTCCTTGTCCTTGGAGTATACCAATATATCATCAATAAATACTATAACCGACGTATCCAACATATCGTGGAAAACTCGGTTCATAAGTTCCATGAACGTTGCCGGTGCCTTAGTTAATCCGAAAGACATAATCAAAAATTCATAATGTCTATATCTGGTCCTGAATGCTGTCTTTGGAATATCACCTTCTTTAATCTTCAGCTGATGATAGCCTGATCCTGATCGAAGATCGATCTTAGAAAATACTCTTGCTCCTTGTAATTGATCGAACAAGTCATCGATGCGAGGTAGTGGATATCGATTCTTGATTGTCAGTTTATTCAACTCCCGATAGTCGATACATAATCGAACGCTACCATCCTTCTTCTTTACGAACAACACCGGTGCCCCCCATGGAGATATACTAGGTCGAATATAACCCTTGTCCAGCAGTTCTTGTAGTTGCACTTTTAATTCCTTCAGTTCCGTAGGAGCCATTCTATAAGGTGCTTTAGACACTGGTGCGGCTCCAGGTACAAGGTCTATCACAAACTCGGTGGCTCGGTCGGGTGATAATCCGGGTAGTTCCTCCGGAAATACATCAGGATAGTCCCGCATGACATCAATATCTTCCATTCGTGGCGCTTCCTTGGTTAGGTCAACCACGGATACTAGATACCCGATTGCCCCCTTCTCAAGGCACTTCTTAGCCTTTAGAGCTGAAAGTATGAGCTTGCGCCTCCGGGAAAGTTTGGTTCCCGAGAAACTTAATTCTGCTTCTTCTTTGTCTTTGAACGTTAGCTTCTTTTTGGCGCATAATAGATTTGCAGAATGCCGAGCTAACCAGTCCATTCCCAAGATGACATCAAAGTCTGCCATCTCAAGTTGTATCAAAGTTGCATCTAAAGTCTTTTCTCCAATGAGAACTGGACATGGTCCATAACCTTTCTCTAGTTTCACCTCTAACCCCATCGGTGACCGTACAAGTAATTTGTAGTCTAATGTTTTGATGGGTAATTTTATCTTCTTTCCAAATGACACAGATATAAATGAATGAGTAGCTCCGGAATCGAAGAGTACTCTGGCGGGTACGCCATTTATAGGTACAATACCTGTGATTTATCTTTACTTAGTCTACATGCTCTTTCAATGTATTTATAACTTTAAAAGTTTCAGTCATACCTGTGACCACATCGGGTGATGCGGCCGCATCCTCAGACGTAACAGCATATACACGTCCCTGATGGAATTGCTTCTTGGGCTTAGGGCACTCCCTTGCCATATGTCCCGGCTGGTTGCAGTTAAAACACTTCAGGACATCAGAATTTGGCTTTGGCTAAGGTTGAGCTGCTGGAGTAGTCTTGGTTGCAGCAGTAAAATTCTGAGGACGGAAAGGCTTATATGTCCTGTTATTGCCTCCGTTGTAGGAATTTCCGGCTGGCCTTTTGATGCCTCTGTTCTGAGTAAAGTAACTCTCCTTCTGGCTCGATTCAATCACTCGAGCAATCTGGACAGCTTCATTATAGATTTTCTTCTCTAAGCCCAGAACATGTTCTCTGATGCTTCCTCTCAGTCCCGTGACGAACCTACGGGTTTTGGTATCTTCTTCTTGCATGCTAGCCGGTGCGAAGAAAAATAGCTCTTCGTAGTGCTGTTGATATGAGTCCACAGTCATCTGTCCCTGATATAGGCTCAGGAACTCCTTCTCCATCGAATCTTTGAAGCTCCGTGGAAAATATTTCTCAAAGAAGGCTTCTTTATATATAGCCCAGGTCAATAGGGCGTGCTTGGTCAGTAGATATGCCTTCGTTGATTTCCACCAATGATGTGTGTCGCCCTTGAGCATGAAGGTGGCGCATCGTACTTTCTCTTCCTCTGTGATAGTCATCATGAGGAAATTTCTCTCCATTTCGTCTATCCAGTGTGCTGGCCACAACGCATCAGACGGTTTGCCGTTGAATTCTTTGGGTTTCATCTTCAAAAATCTCTCTACTAGTCGGGAGTGGTCCAACTGGTTTTGGGGGTTTGCCCCAAACATATGGTGTGGATACTGGTAATCACCCTAAGCTGCTTCTGCAACCTGCACTGGAATCTGTGCAGCAGGTTGTGGAGGTGTCTGATGAGCTGGGTGGTTATCCACCGGTGCTGCACTGGCTTGTCCTGTGTGCATGGGTGCAGCCTGAGTGGCTTGAAACATAATTCCCATTGCAACCTGCATCTGAGCCTGTGCGTGTTGCATCTGCTGCAGCTGATGTGCCAGATTTATTACCACTGTTGCTAGCTCTGGTGTTGGAGGTGGCAAATTTGTAGGGTTTGCCGGTCTTGGGTTACCCGATGCATAATTATTCTCTTGACTAGTCTCCTCCACGGGTGGTGGTGGTGGGACTGCATTTCGGGTCTGTCGGGTTACTCTACGTCCAGACATGATTCCTTTCGGTGATTGGTGGTGCCCGGAAATTATCAAAATAGGTGAGAAGTCATTCATATTTCATGTAGGCACGCTAACCGATAATCAATTCTAATTCTAGCTCATTTTATATAAAAAAAATACTGTCTTTTCTATGCAGGGTCGATGGTATGTCCGACCCTTGGTATCCGACCCTGGGAATGACCTGTTCTCCCCGAGAGCTGAGGGTCGACGCGAGGGTCGATGGGTGTCCGACCCTCAGTTCCGACCCTTAGTTTTCTATCAGATTCCCGAGAGCCGAGGGTCGATGGGAGGGTCGATGGGAGGGTCGATTCGAGGGTCGATTGTGCTAGTCGAATTGTCCGACCCTCGGACCAAAAATCAGATTTTTAAGATCCGATTCTGGGTCATTTCTTATTATTTCCCTCCCGTTTCGACTCGCCTTTCCACTCTGAGTTGCTACAGTGCTACTCCACTGTTGTTGGTCGATTTTAGTCCGAGTTTCGACGTCCACGTCATCCATACAGGTATGTTCTCTCATTTTTACCTGTTTTTAGGTTTCTATTTCTAGGTTTTTGTCCATTTAACTTGTATTTTTTAAATTAAACTTTTTCCAACCGTAAAAATTCGATTTTTATTGGGGGCTTTTGTTATTGGTGTCTCGAGGAACGAAAGCCCTCAAAAAATTTTTGAGTTTCATCGGTTGGTTATCGAGAAACTTGAAATTTTCTCTTTTTGCCCTAATTTGTCGACATTTTCGATTTTTCTTGAATTTCCTCAAATTGGACATCGTCAGTTAAAATTTCCTACTTTATGTGGGTTGTAGGATGTATTTTAACCTACGTAAGTTCTCATGCCCACTTGTATGGTGAGAACCGGGGCTTTATGGTCAACTTACGTCGTTATTAGATCAAGTTTCGGATTTTTATCCTATTAACTCCTTGTTTTCCTTCTCTTTCTTATTTTGCAGATACCATGGCTCGTACCAAGGTACCCAGAGTTCGTGATCCCCTTCGCTTCCGTTCCAATGAAGCCGAGGCACGGTATGCTCACTATGCCCGTAAGAAGGTTGAGGGTGGTCGTATGGTGAACTTGACTGAGTTAGCCGTGTTCAACGTAGAGGGGGCATTTGGTGATATGGGGTGGCTACTTGTCATCACCTATGACGCGTGCACATGCCCGGATTTTGTGCGTCAGTTCTATTGTAATCTCCAGGTGGTGGGGAATTACAATGACGTTGAGCATGGTCATGAGTTGTGTATCACCAGCTACGTCAAGGGGGTGCACATTTCTTTTGATTATCGGCAACTGGTCGATCTGTTGGGCATACCTTACGATGTTCCCATGGTGTACTGTGCGCCTGGAGAGCCACAGTTTGTTGAGATGGAGATGAGGGCAGAGATCGACAATCAGTTGCTCCGTCCTGATCGATGGCAGATGAGAGCCTGTTACTTGTGTCCAGCTCCATGGGTCTTCTACAAGATTATCCAGCATAATCTGATCCCGCAGAGTGGGCACTATGAGAGGGTTTCTCAGCTGACCCAGTTTTTGATCTATAGCATCTGCACTCGCCAGCCTGTCTGCCTTCCATACATCATCATGCGGACTATGATTAGTGCTACATTGTCCGGTCATAGGGGTAATCTACCCTATGGACGCATGATTACAGTGCTACTGACCCGTATGGGGGTTGACCTGTTAGATGAGAAGATCCAGGAGAAGACCTTCTCGTCGCCTCTAGATTGGGAGGCAATCTGCAAGATGGGTATGCGGGATGCCCAGGTTAGTGATGAGGAGAGGAACGCGATGGTGCGCCCTCACACTCGTATCGAGATGGCTGATGCCGAGGCTGCTGCTGCCGCTGCTAGAGCTCATGTGGATCCCGTCGACGATGAAGACCGCATGTATATGGATGTCGACTCGATACCACCGCCTTCACCCACACCTGTGGCTGGTGTTGGTACTACTTCTTCTGCGGATCCAATACCTGAGGCTGGTCCTTCTCATGCGGCTGGTCCTTCACTCCCACCTTCTGACATGATGGAATTGCTGCAGGAGATTAGGGAGGCTCAGCGCATATCAGATCTGAGGATGGAGGAGTTGCTAGACGCCCAGCGTATGAGGGTGTATGAGCTGTTATCGGTCCAGCGGGCGACTGATAGGGGGGTAGCCGATCTCACAGCTAGTCTACAGACGACCCAGACTCAGATAGCCTGGTTGACTAGAGTCTATGCTGAGGACTATGACCGAGATCGTGAGGCCCCGCCTCCTCCTTCGCCTCCAGCTTCTTGATCGTACTTTAGTTTCCTTGTACTTCAGAGTAACTGTCCGGGTTGTGGACTGTACTCTGCTTTCATTATGTATATACGTTTTGTTTCTCTCACTCATTGTATGTAACTTGTTTCCCCTTTTATAGATGCATTATTCTCTTTTTAAATTTGGTCTCAATCATTACTTGTGCTTACAGTGTGTTAATATTACTGTTTTTACTTTTATCCTATCTCAGTTCACGATTTTCTCGAATGTATGTTAGTTCAGCGGACAAGGCCTGAGATGCTCTGATACCAAGTTGTCACACCCCAATTCTGCACTATTCAGAATGATGTGATGAACCGCTAATAAACCAACGGTTCAACCAGGATCTCAAATAGGCTATCCCCACGTTATCTAAACTTACACACATCCATAATCATAATCAGAGTAAATACACAATAGCGTAAGTCTTATAATAACATGAACTGAGAAACTAAAATGATATTAATATTTTAATAGTAAATTATTCTGTTTTCAACTGAGACATAAATATTTAAGTACCAAATACATGTCTTAATAAATCCAATAAAGAAACCTATAAAATATCTAATCAAATACACACGAGTTGCACTCGCAAGAGGAGTCGTGTGTATCCACTTCAGCTTCAGCTTCCATCGCCGCTAGGTTCCCGTATGCTGGAGCATTCATATAATCTTCAACGGTATAACCCTGCATCATCAACTAAAAATATTCGACGTCGAGGGGTGAGCACACATCACGGCTCAGTGAGTAGCCAAAACAATGCAACAATACATATGCATGCAAATCAATTTATATCTTTGGTCTGGTATATAAGTTTGCAGTATGCAATAGAAAGGTTTAGGTAGACAAAGGTCGCGTTTATTGACCCCGCCTCTATACACGAGTGTGTGATGTTACCCGAAGATCACGTTTATCGTCAACTCACATGCACCCAATCATGAACATTATATAACAAATGTTACGTTTACTGCTATATAGTGCCATACCAACACATAAGCCCCTGTTAGCGAGGGCTACAAACTGGGCTCGCAACTAACCAATCCTAATGCCAAAAAGTGTATCCAAGGCCTCATCCCAGCATCCCTCAGAATGTCCATAGAGATAGAGCTAAGGCCCTCCGGTAGAGTCAGAGACTACAAGGACCGAGACCACCTCCCCTGATACTATACGACATAATAGTTCTGCTAATGTAATGACGATACGACGATGCTAATGCACAAGACTTGAGTTAGAGATAGAGCTAAAGTGCTGAGACCCACCAAAGGTTAACGTTTATCGACGTTCTCATCACACCTCCCCTGATACTCGCTCGCATCAAGTACATCAACCACACACATACAAGCATATGCCTATTCCTATCATCATCATCATCATCATGTTATAAACAATAAAGTAAATATGCTTGAACAAGTAATAGAAATATTGGATGGCATGCTATATGCACATTACAAACATATTTGCATAGAATCAAGCATAGCATAGGACTCAAGAAATAACAAACAGTTTTTGTTATTAGCCAATTTAGTTTGGAGTTCTGGTTCCTCACCTTAGCTTGCTATAAGATACTTTTCCAAGCTTTAGAATCACCTTTACAGTGTTATTATAGTGCTAGAAGACCTAACAAAGTCGATAGAATTTAATTAGAATTAATTCTAAATTTAAAAACCATTCCGTTAACTGAGGGTCGGAGGTAGGGTCGGAGTCAGGATCGACCCTGGGTGCGACCCTCCCCAGATTGTGAACTTCCCGAACTCTGAGGGTCGATGGTCAGGAACACCTAGGGTCGGATGGTCATCGACCCTCGGTGCGACCCTCTGTGCACTTTGGTCCAGTTCCCTCTTTTAATCCATTCTTCGTGTTTGAAATCCTATGGCTTGCTCCTACATTCCATTTTACATGCATTCCATGGTCTGAAACAATGTATAACCCACCTAGATAGCTTTCATGCATTCTTCTATGGTTTTCCATAGAAACCTAACCATAGATTGATAGTTTGGGTTTCTCCAAGATCACACTCTCAACATTAACTAACCTAAGGTCTGTAGAAACTCATGGAATTAGTATCCATACCTGAGAAGATTACTTTTTCTCTGAAATTCTTCTCCTGTTTGCTAAGTTCTCTTCCTTGCTTTTCTTCTTCCTCTTTTCCTTCTCTTCTCTCTTTCTTTTCAATTAGGGTTGTAAAAGGAGTGAAAGTGGCTTAGGGACGTCCTTTAAATAGAGTACGAACATCCTAAAATAAGTCCCTTTGAGATTAGGAAAGAATCCCAATCGAAAATTAGGAAATTTCCTAATTTTATTTTCTTACGGCAACCGAGGGTCGATGGGAGGGTCGATGATCCCGTCGACCCTAGGGTCCTAAGCTGTCCGACCCTCCCTTCGAAACTGAGGGTCTGACTTTCTGTTTTGGGAGGTCCGACCCTGCTTAGCTGGGTATGCGACCCTTCCCCTATTTTAAGTGTTTTTGGGTCGATTTGATACCTGGGATCTCGATCTCCTTCACGCCCTTGGTCATTTTGACTCGACCATGATGGGTAAACCTGGTTCAAGGTGGTAAGACCGGGTTAGATTGACACGGGTCTTACACCCGTGCGGATGGCGCAGCCCGCTAGGCGAAACACACAACCTTGGCCTGTACTTTATGAGACCACGACCAACGAGCAGCCTCTAACGAGCGTTTCTTGGGTTCGCCTGAGAATGCGTTATGCTACTCCACGTCGCTTGGATCCTTGCAACATAGTATATAAAGGGATTGGGGGTAGGTTACCCAGTCCTTGTCAAGGTGGCCTTTTCTATCCTAACCCAGATTGTAGCCCAATGTTTGTTATTTTTGGTTCATCCCTGAACCAACCAGTAAAATCTACCTAACCATGACATCCATGCTCGAGACGTCGAATTTCTGCCCGTTTTTGTCCTCGATTGGTCAACATGTTAGAATATACACAATGAGCATCTTGAACTCTCACCCATTGGGAGTATGAGGTATGTATACATCTGTTCTACATCATAGTAGACGGTCACTATACACCCTCCATTAAGTAAGCTCGATGTGTCGAATCTCTCATTGTTAATACGTCGATTTTGAAAAACGAACAGAAAATCCCTATCAAGACATAGATACCATGGTCAAGAAGAAATTTACTAGTTTGTTCATCTACGAACCGCTTTTGCTGACCATCCCTAATAAGGACAACGGATTAATATATCTATTTCAATTTCATCGAATTTGGTAATCCAATTGGCCAAACCTTGGTACCACTGATTATCCATTTTGAAATCACGAGGTCCCAAGACTGAACACATGGCTTAATCAAATTCAATTAAATTGACTTGGATAATGTTTACCTGATCACTCTTATGAAGGAGCTAACTCTTGTTTGGTTGAGTCATCCTTGATTGTGTGTATGACTTCTTTCTACTCCCGTCATCCTAGAGTCCTAATATTTATCACTTTTGGGTTCTTTTAAGGTACAAGCCAAGGAGTCAGCCTAAACCACAACCATTTCTACCTCTTGGATAAGGGATCCCATTACTGGGAGGTTGTCTAGGGTGTACACACCAGAGCCAGTTAGTCCCACCTCAACCACATCAACTGAATCAATGGCTGAAGGATCAAACCAAGTCCCAAGCACTATGGATGGATGCCAGGATGGAAAAGATGGAGGATACCATGGGGATGATAGCTGCCGCAGTAAGGGATATCCAATTGCAATTGCAGGCTCAAGGGTTGACCTCTGAAAGGGTAAATATGGCACCGCCACAAGGACCGGGTACCCCTAACCCAGCTGTGTCAAAATTTTTCATAAACCCGACATTTGAAGATATGGAGGGTGTCATACCCCAAGAACAGTCAATTATTTAGGCTACCCCTACAACTAAGAAATTTAAGGAAGAATATGGACCATACAGTGATAGACTGAGTCAAGTGGAAAAAATACTGAGGGGTATGAAAGGAGTAGAAAGTCAAATCATTGATGCCGAAGGATTATGCTTCTTTCCAGAAACTAAGCTGCCTCCCAAGTTTAAATGGACCACTGAGAAATTTGATGGGACAGGAGACCCCATGACCCATTTAAGATCATTTACGGGCCCTATTAAATCCAGGCGAAGGATTTACTGATGAGCAGTTAGGACAAGCATTCCAATTCTCACTCACGGAGGGGGTCATCGATGGTTGATGAATCTGAACCCATCACAGATACATTCGTGGTCAGATATCACAAAATCATTTATCAGTTTCTATTCCAACAACACAGAAATAGAGACCCACCGTAGGCAATTGGAAACCATGGTCCAAGTACAAGGAGAGACATTCACGGCCTATTTAACTCGGTTCAGAAGTGTAGCAGCAAAGCTTTGGGATCGACCTTCTGAAAGAGATCAAGTGCAGATAATGATGAGAGGTTTAAGTGGGTCATATAAAACATACATTTTCGGTCAGGCCATCCTATCATTCGAAGGACTCGTGGTTGCAGGACAACAAGTAGAGGACGCCATAACCCGGGGAGATATATTACTGGGAAAGTCAGAAAGGTCAGAAGGGGCGTCGAATAGAAGGGCATACCCATCAAGAAATCCAGGGAATCAATCTGTAAAGAAAATAGCTAATACCAATTCTGAGCCATTGATCATGGGAAGTTCAAGTTACACCCCACCACAGCAAACAAGACCAAGGAAGCAGTTCACCGATTTGGGGATGACCCGATCCAAGGCTCTGGACAAGTTGATACAAGCTAAGAAGTTGACAGTGCTTGACCCTCGTCCACCTCTAAGTCCTCTTCCACCGAATTTTCATATGGACCTGTTCTGTAAGTACCACAATCAGCATGGGCATGACACAGACAACTGCTACACATTAAGCCATGCCATACAGGATTTATTGGATTCCGATAAATTTAAGGTCTAGCCCCGACAAGTGTCAGTGGCAAATAATCCCCTCCCTCACCACAGCATCAATTTCATAGAATGGGGAGATGAGCCCTCGGACCTTATGCCCGCCATAGAAGGAGTAAGCAATATAGTTGTTACATCTGGTGACGAAGTAAACATGTTGGGTAACCATCAACAAGAAGAAGAGGAATATGATTTTTATTTCTCGAAAGATTCATCACACCCAATAACACAAGTACAAGAAGAAGAAGAAGAAGAACCATTCATCATCTACCTCTCAGATGAAAAAATAGAAGTAAATCAAGTTGACAATCATTTCCTTGAGATGGAGTTCATATTCCCGGAGGATGAGCAAGAAGTAGCAAAAATCAGAATAGGGAAGAACTACAAACCATCTCACCTGATGGTAAATGATCCTGCCCAAGCTGTGAGCTAGAAAGGTAAAGGACCTGCCAACCAACCAGAACCTCCAAACCCAATATTGAAATAATTACAAAAGACCCAAACCAAAGTGTCCATTTGGGAGCTTCTGATGGCTTCCAAGGTCCACAGGGATGCAGTACTAAAATCCCTAGCAAGCATTCAGGTCCTAGTTTCAATGGAAGGAGAGGAACTAGCCATGCTAGTAGGGGGCAGATATGCCATTAATGCAATTGTCTTTGGAGATGTCGATCTTCCTCAAGGAAGTAAGGATCATATTCAGGCTTTGCATATTACCATCGGATGCCGGGGCAAGAGCATTTTTAAAGTTTTGGTTGATAATGGATCAGCCTTAAATGTATTCCCTTTTCGTACCTTCAAGCATGTAGGCTACAGCGAGTCAGAGTTGAAACCTTCGGATATGACCATCAAGGCGTATGACAATACCAGAAGGGCTATATTGGGTGTCTTCACAGTACGAATTCAAGTAGGACCGGCTGAGTTTGAAACAGAGTTCCAAGTTATTGATATTTTTGCCTCATTCAGCATGTTTCTGGGTAGGCCTTGTATCCACTAGGCCAATGCAGTGGCATCTACTTTGTACCAGAAGATTAAATTCATCCACAAGGGTACCACTATGACAATACACGTGGACTCTGCAGCCGTGAACACATTAGCCACAGGACAGAATAGTGAAGAGTCACAAGGGGATACAAGGCATGATTTCTCTCTCGGAGGGTTCCAGGTTGACAACATCTTAGCCACAACTGAGCCAGATCCTACAGGTACGCATCTGCCCTTTTCATTTTGTCAATTACTTAACATGCTCTACTTTTCAGGTATGGGCCTTGGTTCCCACCAACATGGTGATGTCACTTTCTTATCTCTATTGGTCAATGAGTATAGATTTGGACTGGGGTATACCCCCACCGAAGGGGATCTGAAATTAATCAAGCAAAAGCAGAGGAGAGTTGACGAAAGATTTTAGAAGCTCGAGAGGATAAAATACAAGCATAGTAGTCAGTATGGTAGCAGTACAATAAGAGCATCAGACAGAGCTAGTGGGAACTGGCGACCCCAAAGGACATATGAGGCAGTCTATCAAGCAATATCTGAGGGTTTGTACAATGTGCAGGACAACCAATTTTCGAAGACCCTCAATGGGAATTTTGTCAAAGAAGGAGAGGACAACATCTATTGCGGATTTTCAGAACCTTGGTTCAATACTCACCTTCAAAAGCAAGTACCCAGGTTCGAAATATTCCATGATTGTACCTTTGACTGGGAAAAGCTTGAGCAAGTCAAGATCCAAGAGCAGAGCAAGAAGTAGAAATCTGAGACAGAAGTGATCAACATCAGCAAACTGTTCGACGATGATTATGTGATGATGCTCACCGAGGATGACCAAGATAGGAGTCCCGATGTATAACAATTTACCCTACCCATCAATGAAATAATCCCCAATTAGAGTTGTTATGATAATTTTGTTTACCCAAAGGGGTTGCCATGTAATCCACATATAATGACTATGTCTGAGCCTAGGGTCCTTAGGTCTTTAGATAAGATTGAATCCTTTTCAAGTTTTGAGTTCGTTCCACTTGGAACCATTTCCTCTGTACCTCTGCTTTTGAATATGAATAAAGATGATATTTTGAATTACACTGCGTCTACTTCTTCCTTTCCTTCTCCTTCTAACTCTAATTTTGAAAATGATGAGAATGATGAACTATTTCCTGAAATATTACAATCCATCCAAGCCTCGGAGGAGAAGAAGGCTCAACCTGTTGACGAAGACTTCAAGATAATTAACCTTGGTTCAGCAGAGCAACCTCGAGAAATAAAGATCAGTGCTACCTTAACGGAAGAAGAAACCAAACAAATGATGGAATTACTGATGGAGTTCCAAGAAGTGTTTGCCTGGTCCTATGAAGATATGCCCGGCATAGACCCTGAAGTTGTACAGCATAAGATACCTTTGGTCTCAGATGCAAGGCCATATAAGCAAAAGCTGAGGCAGTTAAGGCCTGAATGGACCCTCAAGGTTAAAGAAGATGTCATGAAGCAATTTGATGCCGGATTCTTAGAGGTCACGAAGTACCCAGAATGGTTAGAAAATGTGGTCATCGTACCTAAAAAGGATAGAAGACTGAGGGTGTGCATTGATTACAGAAACCTGAATAAGGCCAGCCCCAAAGACGACTTTCCATTACCAAAGATAGACATCCTAGTGGATAACACTGCAAATCATGCTCTTTTGTCCTTCATGGATGGATTCTCAGGGTACAATCAGATAAAGATGGCACCTAAAGACAAGGAGAAAATTGCCTTCATAACAGACTGGGGCACCTACTGTTACACTGTGATGCCATTTAGGCTGAAGAATGCTGGGGCACTTATCAAAGAATGACTACTACAATCTTGCACGACCTGATCCATAAGGAGGTAGAGGTGTATGTAGATGATATGATCGTAAAATCATTCACCAGAGAAAGTCACATCCCGGCATTAAGGAAGTTCTTTGAGAGGATCAAGCAATACAAACTAAGGCTTAACCCCCAAAAATGTGCATTCGGGGTAATAGCGGGCAAAATGCTAGGTTTTATGGTCAGCCAGAGAGGAATCAAAATTGATCCTGCCAAGATAAAAGCCATCTCTGAAATGCCATCTCTTCAGACAGAAAAGGAAGTAAGAGGTTTCTTGGGAAGACTTCAGTACATCAACTGGTTTATTGCACATCTCACCGCAACATGCAAACCAATTTTCAAGCTACTCCGCAAAGACCAACCAAAGGATTGGAACCCTCAATGTCAAATGGCTTTCGACAAAATCAAGACCTATCTGCTGAATCCAGCAGTCTTAGCCCCACTAGTACCAGGGAGACCACTACTCCTCTACTTGTCAGTACTAGAGGGTTCTATGGGATCAATGATAGCCCAGCATGATACAGATGGAAAAATAGAAAAGATAGTATACTATTTGAGAAAGAAATTCACAGGATACAAAGCCAATTATACACAGCTGGAAAAGACATGCGCAGCCCTGGTCTGGATAACAAAGAGACTGAGGCATTATATGTTAACCTACAAAGTCATACTCCTTTCCAGAATGGACACCCTGAAGTATCTATTTGAGAAACCAGCTTTGAAATGAAGGTTGGCCAGGTGGCTATTGTTGTTGTCCGAATTTGACCTCACATACACTACTCAGAAGTTTATCAAAGGGAGCGTAATTGCAGAACATCTATCAGCTCTACCGGTTGAAGATAACGTCAGACATTTGGAAGATGTATTCCCAGATGAAGAAGTCCACACAACTCAAGAAGAGGGGGAGAATAACACATGGATAATGTTCTTCGATGGAGCCACATATCATATGGGATACGGGGCCGACGTCTTATTCATAGATCCAGAAGGGGCATTTGTGTCATTTTCATTCAGATTAGACTTTGACTGCACAAACAACATTGCAGAGTACGAAGCATGTATCATGGGACTGAAAGCAGCTTTGGCCATAAGGGTCTGCAGATTAAAGGTCTACGGTGACTCATCAATTGTTATCTATCAAGTCAGAGGGGATTGAAAAACCAAAGATGAGAAGCTGGTACCTTATCAACAATGTGCAATAACCTTGGCTCGAAAGTTCATGCAAATTGAATTGCACTACTCCCGAAGAGATACCAATAAGTATGCCGAAGCATTGGCCACCTTGGCTTCAATGATTGAAAATGATCCTTTGGGACTATCAAACCTCTATCATTGAGAAAAGAGTACAACTAGTCTACTTGAAAGAAATGAATGCATTGACAGTCAATGGCCGACCATGGTTTGCTCCCATCATAGATTTCATCAAGGAAGGAAAGTATCCAGTGGAAGCCACAACAGGTGAGAAGAAGTCTCTTAGGCGATATGCCTCTCAGTTCATACTATGCGAAGATATCCTGTACAAAAGATCCCATGAAGGAGTGCAGTTAGTCTGTGTTGATGAAGAACAGGCGCAAAACATCATCGAGCAAGTCCATCAAGGAATATGCGGACCTCACATGAATGCTAGAATGCTTGTAAAGAAGATTCTCAGAATGAGATATTACTGGAACACAATGGAAGCAGACTGTGCAGAGTTCGTAAGAAAATGTCACAAGTGCCAAATCCATGCTAATTTGATACACATGCCTCCAGCAGAGTTGCATACTCTTAGTTCTCCATGGCCTTTCTCAACTTGGGGCATAGATGTGATCGAAAAGGTTCACCCTAAAGCTTCAAATGAGCATGAATTCATCTTAGTTGCCATCGATTATTTCACAAAGTGGTTAGAGGCACAGTCATACGCCAAGCTCATAGCAAACAAAGTGGCTAAATTTCTACAAGAGTATATCATATGCCGCATGGAATGCCTCATTCCATAATCTAAGATCAAGGACAACACTTCAGAGGGAGAGTCCAAGAATTATGTGACAAGTTCCACATCAAAAGGCACCGGTCCTCTCCTTGTCGTCCACAGACAAATGGGGCAATAGAGGCGGCCAATAAAAATGTCAAGGTTATCCTCCAAAAAATGGCAGAGTCTAATGTTGACTGGGCAGACAAACTACCTTATGCACTCTGGGCATACAGAACATCCATAAGAACGTCCACTTGGGCAACGCCGTATTCAGTAGTATATGGTATGGAAGCAGTCCTCCCAGTAGAAATAGAGATGCCATCACTGAGAGTCTTGATGGAATGCAAGATTCTAGAAGCTGAATGGTTGCAATCCAGATATGATGAGCTGAACTTCGTTGATGAAAGAAGAATGAAGGCAGTGGATAATGTGAAAAAATACCAACAAAGAATGGCAGCAACCTTTAACAAAAAGGTGCGTATTCGTCACATGATAGTAGGAGACCTGGTATTGAAGGAGCAAAGTGCACCTGTCCATGACCCTAGGGGCAAGTTTTGCCCTAATTGGAGCAGACCATTCATAGTAAAAGAAATCTTACCTGGAAAAGTTGTTCGACTGGTCAACATGGAAGGCATCGAGTTACAATACTTGACCAACTTGGATCAAGTGAAGAGATATTATGTGTAGCCTCTACACTCTTCAAAAAAAAATGGAGGGTATAGAAGGCTTGTCTCTCACCTGCTGACATCAACAACAGGCATCAATCATTTGAAGAACTTACCGACATGGTTGACGGGATTCTCCGATGGGGCACAACACCTTTCACCTAGGAATGGTTCATCCTATCATCATAATCAAAGAAAGAATTTCTAGTTTTTTTGGCTAAACTCTTTCATCCGTCCATCTATCCAATGGATTTCCCAAGAGTTACACATCAAAGCCCATCTTTCATATCATTTGATATAAACTCTCATGATTATATCAATCTGAGAAATTATAAAATAAAATTTGACTAAAACTCTTATCTGTCGTTCATTACATTCGACGGCATCCCAAGATTCCAACAAGACCATTATTTCTTAAGCCAATAAAATGGGGTCTACTTGGTAAGATAAGCCCATTCTACATAAACAACCACAAACTCCTCCAGGCGGCAGACCCACCTGGACAGTTTCTTGTCAGTCCCATTTGGACCTCCATTTTCGCTCATCATGTCTATAGATTTAAGTACTTAAAACTCAGACAGAATTAGTCATATGTATACATTTCATGTGTAATCTACTAAGGGCATTTCAACATATCTAATCAACAACAATTTAAGATAATTCCAATGATTCATTTTTAACCTCTATTTGTATGTCGGGATTCCTACAAGTCACAACGGGATGCTGACAATCCATTGATCCGTCGGACAAAATTACAGAGATGGACAAGACACTAAAAAATTGGAGCTGGCGTATTGAGTTCACAGAAGATAGCTCTGTCACACCCCAATTCTGCACCAACCAGAATGGTGTGATGAACCGTCAATAAACCAACGGTTCAACCAGGATCTCAAAATAGGCTATCCCATATATGATAAACCAAAACACATTCCACATTAATCAGAGGTAATAATGTAAATAGCGGAAGTCTTATAGATAATGAACTGAGGTCTAATCATGATAAATAATTAATATTCCATTTATTTTCATATAACCAAAACATAATTTAATACATATTACAATATTCAAATACGAAAACTAAACACTAAACGTATCCACCATTGGAACGCTCGCTTAACGAACCATGTTTGTCCTCCACAGCTTGCTCATCATAGCCATCACATGTTCATATGTTGGCGTATTGGCATAATTTTCAATCGTAATACCTGCAACATCAGAAACTAAAAGATTTGTGCGCACGAGGGTCAGCTCTCCAACTTGAGCTCAGTGAGTAAACAAAACAATGCAACAATACATATGCATGCAATCAATTCATATATTTGGTCTGGTATATAAGTTTGCAATGTGCTATAGAAAGGATAGGTGGTCGCCGCACCTCTATACACGAGTGTGTGGAAACGTCCAATGAAAATGGCACTGTTGCCCCACATGCACCCACCATGGACAATATACACCCCATAAAAACGGCATGGCTGTACCGGTTGCCCATACCAACACGTAAGCCCCTGTTGGCGAGGGCTTGCAAACTGGGCTAGCAACTAACCAACCCTAATGTCAAACAATGTATCCAAGGCCTCACCCCAGCATCCCTCAATACATCCATAGAGATAGAGCTAGGGTCTGGTGACCAGGCTAAACCACAATGCCACGTCCCCCCCTGATGCCCTACTACATATTAGTTCCGCTAAGGTAATGGCGATACGACGATGTTAGTAGACAAGACTTGAGTAGAGATAGAGCTAAAGTCTGGTGACCAGGCTGAACTACAATGCCACGTCCTCCCCCTGATGCTCCACTCGCATCAAGCACACTAACACTTGCTTAGTGGACATGACTTGAATAGACCATGGCAAAATATACCCCGATGAGAATGGCATCGAAGTACCGGTTGATACCATCCCTACCCGCACTATGTACACCAGCCAAACACAAACATTCACATGCCTATTCCTACCATCATCAACATCATCATGTTATAATCAATAAATTTAAATATGCATGAACAGTAATAATAAAAATATTGGATGACATGTTGAATGCAAATTACAAGCATACACGCATATCACAATCATGGTATTGGACTCAAGAAATAAAAATAGTTTGTTATTAACCAATTAGTTTAGGTCTTGTTCCCTCACCTTAGCTTGTTAATAGATCCTCTTCCAAGCTTTAGAATCACCTTTATAATGTTATTATATTGCTAGAAGACCTAACAAAGTCGATAAAATTTAATTAGAATTTATTCGGAATTTAAAAACCATTCTGTTAACTGAGGGTCGGAGGTAGGGTCAGAGTCATGATCGACCCCCGGGTGCGACCCTCCCCCTAATCTGAACTTCCCGAACACTGAGGGTCGATGCTAGGGTCGGATCTGCCATCGACCCTAGGTGTGACCCTCCATGGTTTGAGTCAAAAATATCATATTTTGTTCTCTCTTTCATGGTTGGGTCCTATGGCTTACTTCCATAATCCATTCTATACATGTTCTATGGTTTAGAACTATACTTTATTCACCTACATGGTTTTAATGATCTCCTCCATGGTTTCCATTGAAACGAAGCCATGGATGGATGATTTGGGTTTCTTCTAAGTCATACCCTCTTCATAAACCATTATAAAGTCTTAAATAAATCATGGGGAATGTATCCATACCTTAGTTTTGCTGAGATTCAGAGTTCCTCTGAATTTCCTCTTCTTCCTTTGCCTTTTCTTCAAGTTTTCCTTCTCTTCTTCTCTTCCTTCTCTTCTCTTTCTCTCAATCCAATTAGGGTTTTAAAAGGAGTGAAAGAGGCTTAGGGATGTCCTATTTATAGTGTAAAACCTCCCAAAATATGTCCCATTGAGTTTAGGAAAGGTTCCAATCGAAATTAGGAAGGTTTCTCAAATTTCGGTTCGTGCTGTTTTTCCCGAATGCCGAGGGTCGATGGTGAGGGTCGATGGGAGGGTCGGACAACTCATAGACCCTGCGACCCATGGTTGAGGGTCGATGGTGAGGGTCGATGGGAGGGTCGGACCTGCCTGTTAAAACATGCGACCCTACCCTCATTTTGACTGTTTTTGGGTAAATTTTCATATTGGGTCTTGGGTTTCTTCACACACTTGGTCCACTTGGCTCGACCATGATATGAACACGGATCCCGACACGAAATATATGGTTAGGCCGGGTTCGTGGCATGCGGGTCTTACATATTTCTTGTGGAAGCATCAACTGGAGACACTTCCTCAATTAACAACCATAAAATTATGCTCAGACCTTTTGAAAGCAGCCACTCAATACTAGGATCCAATAGTTCATGTCTTTAGGATGGGAGAAGTCGAGTTATGCCCAACTGTAGAAGAATTCAGAGCTTGCCTCCTGCTCACACCTAAGCGGAAGATCTTCAAGCCATCACCAGGAAAAGATTACAAGCAAGAGATACAAGATTTTTCAGCTGGGATAAGAAAGAAATGTGTCGTTTTGTACAAGATCAATGACTACAGATAAAGTGTATGATCAAGTCATATACTCATACAAGTCCAACAGGGAAAGAAGCACAGGATCAGAGAAGACATGTTTACCTATATTGTAGCATAGTGTAAGCACCCCATTTTTGTCATTTCCAACTGAACAAAGTCCTACTGGTGTGTGGACAACAAAGGAAGAGAGATGAGTGAAAATTTGGATTTTTTTACTACGACCTCGAGGTAGTTTTTGATGGGTCCCACAAGAAGGTCACAGGCTGTAATCTACATGGATGCATAGGTCATGGAATTATCTTCGAAATGAGACCAGAATTGCTCAATTCTGATATCAAATGAAGAAGATATGGTCATTTTAGTCGGATGATACGTACAAGGAGGTTTCTGAAATTATCATAAATAATCCCAGGGGCTTTCATGCAAATTATCGTAAGTTGGATTGTTTGAATTTCAAATCATCATATCTTGATCGTCCGACATCTGAATCATATGGTTTAAGTACCAATATTTCTTATTTTCAGTCCTCTTCAAAGTGGATGTGAAAAATCCCGGGTAGAAGTCACCGGTGGGCTCCATGCAAACTTTCATGCAGAATTATCGATAGAACTTCATTTCTTCATATCTTGGCCATTCTACGTTCAACTCAGATGATTCCAAGGCCATTATACTTCATTTGTGATGTTCTACAAAGTGGACGTGGAAAATCTCGGGTAGAAGTCTTCGAAGGGTCCCATGCAAAATTACACAAGAAAATGGGCATTTAATCTTTGAAAATTCATATTTTGGTCACACCATATCCAAATCAGGTGATTTCAGTTTCATTATGTCCCATTTTGAGTACTCTACAAAGTGGACGTAAAGGAGTTCCGGTAGAAGTCCCCGAAGGATCCCATGCAGAATGGTTAGTCAAATTATCGATAATTGACCTGTTTAAATTTCAAAAATTCATAAGTTGGCCATTTTATTTCCAAATGAGGTGATTTAAACTCCAGTATTTCTCATTTTTAGCTTTCCACAAAATAAACGTGGAAAATTTTGGGTAGAGGTTGTTGAAAAATTTCATGCGGAATGGCGACGAAAATGGCCTATGAAATGATAGAGAGAGAAAAAACAATTTTGGTCCAACCCAGCTCAACCCATATCAGTTTAACTCAGTCAACCCAAGCCAGTCTCAACCCGATTCAAATCAGTTCATCCATGTGCATAGTATTTATATATTATATATTGTATACTATATGTACCTTATTAAATATATGTGTATATATGTATATAATATATATTATTATATACAGAAGAAAGAATCTGATAAAGGGAGGGAATCAGCAAGGAAATAAAAAATAAAAAAATAATAATAATAAAAAGAAAAGAGAGGAAGGGACGTGAGAATAAGAGAAAGAGAGAGAAAGAGAAGAAAAGAGAGAATCCGAGAGATAAGAGAAAGAGAGAAGAAGAGAAGAAAAGGAAAGAAAGAGAAGAAGAGAATAAAAGGAAATAAAGAAAAGAGAAGAAAAGGAAAGAAAGAGAAGAAGAGAAGAAAATGAAAGAAAGAGAAGAAGAGAAGAAAAGGAAAGAAAGAAAAGAGAAGAAAAGGAAAGAAAGAGAAGAAAAGGAAAACAAGAAAAAAAGAGAAGAAAAGGAAAGAAAGATATATTGTATGTTTCTAAAAGAGAGGATCAGAGAGAGATTGAGAAGAAGAGATTGAGAGAGAATAAGAGACGTGAAAGGGGGAGAGAGAGGTTGATATTGAGAGGGAAGAAGAGACGTGAAAGGGGGAGATTGAGAGTGAGATTGAGAAGGAGAGGCATCCAGAGATAGAAGAAGAAGAAAACCCCAGATCATTAGTCACTTGCATTCAAGGCCGCCCAATCAAGCACGTACATCGTAATATCTTCTCTGGAAAAGTTGATCAATAGGTATGAAACCTAAACAGTTAACATTAAGATTGATAATTTGAACATGTGATCCGTTTATTCATTTGAGGTTTGCATGTGGTTAAAATTTTGAAATCGATGTTTGTGCGTGAATAGTGGTTAATAATGTGAAATCTAAAATTGTTTTATGATTGAGTCTTTGAGTTTTTTCTTCTAGAAATTCGTGACTCTTTATGAATGTGAAGATAGATCAGATCTAAACCCTTACCCATAATACCATCTGATTAACATCTTAGCCACCAAGTCCATCTTATCCATTGGCCATCTACATAACAATCATGATCTGACCATCAATCTGATCCCATGCATCTACAACCATCAATCAGTCCCCATCACCTGTACAACCACCGATTACCTTTGAAGCCTCTATCCATTCCTTCCACTGAGAACCATTCCATTTAATCTCCTGTTCGACTTTCACCCAGATCTGTTACTCCCTCACCTGTAGCCGACTTATTGCTACCTATAAGCATCATCGAAACCAACAACTGTCCAGTTGCAGCCATGACCACCTCTCACCTGCAGACTCACTTTCCATCGATCTCCTTAGCAAGCCCAATCGATTACCTATACACTTGCTCCCTGATTACCTTCATCACTCAAAACCTATAGCCAACTTTATACTTGTCCTATTATCTGATCAATCCAATACCCAAGCAAACCCAATACCTCATCCTCACTCTTATCTGTTACAACTCCCCTGAATCACCTGCTCCCTACTCTATGATCTGTTGTACCCATCATGAATCCTTGATTCTGATTCCAATAATTTGATCATATTTGTTTTGTATGTTGATCATTGATTTAATCATTATAAACCATAGGTTGGGCATTTATTTTGATCATGTTATGTGACTATTGACTTGATTAAATTTGGGAACACTGATCATGATAATTTTAATGTGTTGATCTTGACCGTCAATTATGATAATTTTATTGTGTTGATCTTGACCATTGATCATGATAATTTTAATGTGTTGATCTTAAACCGTCAATCATGATAGTTTTAATGTATTGATCTTGATCATGTGATCATGATAATTTTAATGCTCAATCTGAACCATTGATCCATCTGATTTGATCCTTACCATCTGATCATGATTCTTACCACTCGATTTGATCCTTATCTGTTTGATCATGATCCCTACCATCCGGTCAGCATCTAGACTACCATTTGATCAGATCAAGCCACCATCATCACCATCAGATCAAACCATCATCCTCACCATCTGATCAAGCCATCATCCTATCAGATCATCCTCACCACCAGATCAGATTATCATCACCGTCAAATTAGATCATCATCACAACTTTATCTCACACTATCTGATCATCATTTACACCATCTGATCTGCCCATTACCCCATCTAATCATCATCTACACCATCTGATCGTCATCACCATCATCACCATCGTCACCATGTGATTGACAACTCACATACTCACATATTGCTATTTTTAGATGTTCATTTATTATGTTTGGAATGCTTATTGCTATATCTGTTTGCTATACATGCTTGTTAATTTGTCTGCTATACATGCTCATTGCTATATCTATCTGCTACACATGCTTATTGTTATATTTGTCTGCCACATGCTTATTGTCATATTTAGATGCTTACTGCCATGTTTGGATGCACACTGCTATATTTAGAATACTACCACTGCTATAGTTGGAATGTTCTCATTTGTCATATTTGTCTTGGAAAGAGATAAATTAGAAAAATAGCAATTAGGGTAGGAAACCCTAAAAAATGGAAAGAGCACAAGAATAGGGTAGGAAACCCTAAAAATGAAAAGAAAACAATAATTAGGGAAAGTGAAATCCTAAAATTAGAAATAATAATTAGGGCAAGATAAACCCTAGAATAAGAATAATTAAGGTATGAAACCCTAAAAAATGAAAATCACAATGAAAAGGGATAGGAAACCCAAGAAACCTAAAAATGGAAACAATAAAAATGGTAGGAATTTAGGTCTCATCCCTAGATCCTATTGACAAAAATAAAAACAATAAAAATGGTAGGAATTTAGGTCTCATCCCTAGATCCTATTGACAAAAATAGAAAGAATTTGGTACACATCCCAAATCTGAATGATAGGAATTTAGGTCTCATCCCTAGATCCTATTGACAAAAATGGTAGGAATTTGGTACACATTCCAAATCCGACTCTCACAATCTTTTCGAACTACGTTTTTGGACTTGATTTCTAAGATTAGAATACGTAGGCAGTTTGAGATGTCTTACACGTCTCAGATTCAGTCCAAGACCGAACCATCTTTGGTCCGATTCACTGTATAATATTGTATATTACATTTGCTTGTTTATTTGCTTTAAAACATGATTGGATGAACCCTAGGTTAGAATAACTTAGCAACTTGGTTTAGGACATCCCCCATTGAACCCTAGTCATCCAGTTGACCAAGCATAGTCAAAATTAGAGTTTAAGAAAAGTTTAGGAGGCCAATATTGATCGGACGGTTTGGGTGCCTAACACCTTCCCATAACCATACCCTGAATACTTACCCGATCTCTTGCAGACCAAAGAATTGATATATTGGGTCATGAGTCAATAAAAGTCTTACCTTAGGGTGAGGCTACATTTTTAAAGGTCCTAGACCTTAATCTAGGTGGCGACTCCATTAGATCATTGATCTTCATCGATACAGATTCACATTCATCCCGAGGAGGAGGATCATCAATTTCCCATTGTCCTCACAGTGGCGACTCCGCTGGGGATTAATATTCAGACTCCTATGATACTTTCCTTATATTGATTGCTTGACATTTGATGCTAAATCTAGGGTACTATATTTATTGTTTGTACATATTGCTTTGGGGGGGTATGGGTTTAGTCACACTTTCGTGCGAATAGCCAAACCGGGTCCCATGCATATGGGGCAGCCCGCTAGGCGAAACATACAACCTTGGCCTGTACTTTGTGAGATCATGACCGGCGAGCAGCCTCTGACGAGCGTTTCTTGGGTCTGCCCGGGAATGCATTATGCTACTCCACGTCGCTTGATTCTTACATCATAGTATATAAAGGGATTGGGGGCCCATTATTCATCGTGCATTCAGTGATAGGTTACCCCGTCCTCGTCAAGGTAGCCTTTTCTGTCCTAACCCAGTTTGAGCCACATGTATGTTATTTTGGGTCCATCTTTAAACCAACATGGTAAAATCTACTCGATCATAATATTTACATCCGAGATGTCGAAGTTCTGCCCTTTTTTTTCTTGACTTGTCAACATGTTTGGATCCACACTTGAGTATTATTGTCTCTCACTCGTTGGGAGCGTGAGGGTTACGTATACCCGCATACACATTAGTGTGGGAAGTCTGTACACGCCCTCCATCGTACAAAGCTCATTTTGTTGATCTGTTCAATATTGATACGTCAATCTCAAAAAACGATCAAAAAATCTTCGTCACGGCATAGATACTGTGATTAAGTAGAAATTTACCGATTTTTTCAATCATGAACCGCTTTTGTCATCCTTCAGGAAAACTACAAATAAGCATATCCACTTTAATTTCTTGAAATTTGATGAACCACATGGTCGAACCTTGGTGCTACAATGGTACATTCGGAATCTTGAGGCCCCAAGACCAATCATGGGGTTATTCAAATACAAATAAATTGTTACAGATGATGTCTAATGGTCGGTTTTCATGAAGAAGCTAACTTTGTTTGGTCGAGCCAGCTTGTATGTGTATGTGTATTCTTCTCGTGTCCAGTCACTTCTGAGTCTTAACCTTCGTTCATTGTTTATATAGAAAGAAAAAAAAAAAAAAAAAAAAAAAAAAAAAAGAGAAAGGTTGAACTAGGGAGGATAGGATTGTCTAGACTTAAGAGAACACCTGAGTGAGTAGACAAAGCATCCACTCTTATTACATCCACTCATAAGAAGGTCTCATCATCACCGGTTCATGTCCCGGTTCATGTTCACAAGGAGGAATTTTGTACCTCAAAGTATTGGAATGGCTGGAAGACAGTATGTTGAGAGCCCAAATATTTCAGAAAAGAATTAAAATTCCAAGATCGGAGTTAAGGAATCCAAGAGGTTAGAAAGCTGAATCATAGATTCTGAGAGATTACATGTTTTTTTCCCATGTTAGCATACCTGCCAATTTTAAATGGAAAAACTAAAATTGGAAAGCATTTCGTTCACCCTTGGCGATTGAGCCACTTTGACTGAAGGAGTTGGTTTCTGACTCCCTAATTACTTTCATCACCCAAGGTGACCATGACTCAAAGGAGTAGCTCTCGAACCTTCAAGAATGTCCCACCCACCTCCCAAAATCTATGATGAAAAGGAAGACCATGTGGTCAATTGTATCCCAAAATTAAGGTAGCCTAAAAATGAACTTCATGTGCACCCTAAATTGGGGCACAACCAAAATGTCAGTATACCCAAAATTGGGGCACAACAAAAATATAAGTGCACCCTAAATTGAGGCATAGTTAAAATGTTAATGGATTCAAAGTGGGGTAAACCAAAAAGGAGAAGGACCAACTGGGGTATAGGTCAGAGTTTTATGACATCCAAATTGGGGCATAAGATTGGAATACATTTAACCCAAATTGAGGCATTGGCCAGGTGAATGTCAGACCCGAACTGGGCCATAAATCAAAATGGTAATAGACTCAAGAGGGGTTTAGCTCAAAATGGAAAGGGTCAAACACATGTCGATAGATAGGCGTAATGAGCCTTACTAGGGAATGTTTGAACGGAGATTCGGTCTTACAACCAATCATAAGTTGGCGTCAATGATGTCGTATCCAATTGGGGTAACTCGGTGAATTACTTGTCTAAACTGGCTACCATTGGTATCTGATAGGTCATTTATGTTTGGGCTCGAGTCCGATATGTTTGTAAACAAATCCAGTCCAAAATGCTCTGAAAAAATGAACAATATTCACCTCATTTGAGACATCAACTGCAGTGCTTTTACTACTTCCAATCCATTCTTTTCCAGTTTGATGCTTCTTCCTCTTTCGTGACCGCTGCCAATTCTGACTCTGATGATGAACGGGATGATGAGCCACAACTTGAACTTCTACTCCACCGGCCTTTAGAGAAATGAAAGTTCAACACACCCATGAAAATTACAAATGATTAAGTTAAAGTCATGGAAGCATTCTCAAAGATTCAAAATGTCATCCCATTTGGTCGATTTACAGAAAGAATTTTTTTTGGATATTCCTTGAAAGTAGAGAACATTTACAGACTCATACAGGTGGTTCATTCAGTTTTGCAAAAATGGATCTACCAACAAGGAGTCATCAAGTTTACATTAATCCAATTGATTAAGTCTTCTACAAGTGCATGACATCTACAGATATGAAGTGTGTTACAGATCAACCTCAAAGTCAAAAATGAGATAAAAAAAACAAAAAAGAAGGAAAAGAAAGAAAGAAAGAAAGAAAAAAAGAGAGAAAAAATGAAAAAAAAAAAGAAAAAAGAAAAAGAAAAAAGAGAGCTATACAAAATAATGAGGTTGGTTGGCAAACTCCATTGGAATAGTGATGGTGGACAAGTTCAACTATGGTGCGTACACATGGGGCAACTACTTTGAAACACTAATGATGAGTGAGTACGATTACAAGGCATATACATGGGGCAACTCCTTTAGAGCCTTGATGATGGATGAGTTCAGTTATAGAGTAATAAGACAATTGGTTCTTGTACAGTGACATATAGACACCATTTCTTAGAACCTGATTGGAAACCTGATAGTTTGTTGTGATTCACATTGTGTGTGGAGCTGGATTTTAGATATTGGTCATTACATCCCGACCATACAGGGGGTGGTCTCATCACTTTGTTGTAATCAAGGGATGATTTCTTATCGGCTAAAGACTCACTCTCCCATCCATCAATCTGACGGTCTTCCACAGAGTCTATATTACATGCCCTTACTTCAAATATCACAAAATTTTATGGTATCGTCTCTTGTGAATGTGTCATCTTTTGATATATAAATTTTGTTCAATAAATCTGACTGGAATATCTATCTGTCATTCATCATTTCGACGACATCCAAAAATTCCATAGTCCTTTGTTGCTATCCAATAAAATGGCATTGCCTAGTGGAGATCAAGCCATTCTACACAAACAACCAAACACTCTCCCAATGATAGACCCATTTGACAGTTTCTTATCTGTCCATCTAGACCTTCGTCATCATACTTGTCTACAGACTTAAGGAATTTGGGCCTAGACGTGGTTGTAATCGATTCAGCATCCGAGCATAGCTTGTTGAAACTTGTTTTTATCTAAATGTCACCAAGAGGAGAAAACGTTATTTGGCGTCTTTCCAAAGATTAGTGTGGGGTTGTATCTCCTTAGGGTTATTCTTAGCGATGACTCAAAAGTCGCCTGCCTATCAATGTGTGCAGACTTGAACTTAGACACTGGGGCAAAATCACCCATTTATCCAAACATCGTGAGTTTAGTTGAGCCCCTTATTTGAAACTCTAGCTGAGTTTATTTGAATGTAAGAGAAAGATGACTCATACAAATTTGAAAAAAAATGAAATAAGATTGAATCATTGTCATCATTTGCCCCTCATTATAAAGACCTGATTGCCCTTAGATCAAAGTGAAACCCATATAAATTTGATAGGAATGAAGAACATATCATGATTGCCTTTTAAAGAAAAGAAACATGTTTCTCTCAGTCTAGATTAAGTCAAGTCAAGGAAAGTCGATCGAATCATGATCTCTAGTTCCTCTTGGATTTCGAGCAATGTTAGTGGACAAAGTGCAGATGCTGAGCCCCATTGTGGCTACCTCAATATTTATGGAAATTTCAACCCATTTTGGGAATGAAGAAAGATAAAGAAAGGAATTGAAAAGAACAAGAAAAAAGGAAAAGATAAAAAAAAAAAAAGAGAAAAGGAAAGAAAGGTGAAAGTACAGAAAAGAAAGAATGAATGAAAGCAGAATAAGAATGGAAAAGAGAACAAGATGCAAGCAAAGAAAAGAAAGAAAGATCAAGAAAAGAAAGAGAGAGCACAAGAAGAAAGCACAAAAGAGAAAAGCACAAAGAGAAAGGAAAGACAAGAAAAGAGTACAGCACAAATTGGTAGGGAAGGAGTGGAAATGTCATATCCGACCACTAAAGCAAGCCACAACACATAATGATAGGAGTTTAGGTTGAAGTGTCCCTAAATCCTATCTTCAGATTAACAAAGGCCCGAACTACACGAAACCTGATTCCAGAGGGATGGAAGTCCCAAAGGATACGTAGGCAATTTGGGACACCCCAAATTCGGTCCAGAGGCTACACATCCAAAGGCTATACATCCAGAGGCTACATATCCAAAGGCTATACATCCAGAGGCTACACATCCAGAGGCTATACATCTAGAGGCTATACATCCAAAGGCTATACATCCAGAGACTACACATCCAGAGGCTACACATCCAAGGGCTACACAGTCAAAGACTATACATCCAGAAGTTACAAATCCAGAGCACAAAACACAGCTACAGTTACATCATGAGCGGTCTTGAGCTAAAGTCACAGACCTGATGAGGTCGCTATTCAAGAAGCTTGATAGTTACAGTTACATCATGAGCGGTCTTGAGCCAAAGTCACAGACCTGATAAGGTCGCTATGTAAGTCCCGTATCGAACTAACCGGTCTTACCACCTTGTACCAGGTCTACCTATCATGGTCGAGCCAAATGGACCAAGTGCGTGAAGGAAATAGCGAAACCAGGTACTAAACTGACCCAAAAACATTAAAATAGAGGGTAGGGTCGCACACCCAGATAGGCAGGGTCGACCCCCCCTCACTAAAAAGTCAGACCCCTGATATTTTAACTAGGGGTCGGACAACTTAAAACTGAGGGTCGACGGGATCTTCGACCCCCTCATCGACCCCCTCTTTGCCGACAGAAACCGCAAATAGGAAACTTTTCAAATTTCAATGGGATTCCTTTCTAATCTCAATGGGACTTATTTTGGGAGATTTTACTCTATAAATAGGACGTCCCTAAGCCTCTTTCACTCATTTTGAAACCCTAATTGAAAGTGAGAGAAAGAAAAGAGAAGGAGAAGAGAAGGAAAGTTGGAGAAGAGGACTAAAGTGAAGAATTCAGAGAAACCTCTGAATCTCAGCAAAACCTAAGGTATGGGCACGTTTTCATTGATGATCTAAGACCTTAAAATAGTTTATGAAGAGGGTATGGTCTAGGAGAAACCCAAATCATACATCCATGGGAGGATTTCAATGAAATCCATGGAGGAAATCATGGTAAGCAAAGTAAGGAAGAAACCTAGAGTTCTAAGCCATAGAACAAGCATAGAATGGATTGTGAAAGTAAGTCATAGGACCCAAACATGAAAGAATGGATTGTAGAATGATATTCTCGACTCAAACCACGGGGGTCGCACGTGGGGTCGATTGGGAATCGACCCTACCAGACCACAGGATCGACCCTCAGCATTCGGGAAGTCCAGGAAGGGGGTGGTCGCACCCAGGGTCGATGGAAAATCCGACCATGGCATCGACCCTACTCTGGGGGTCGCAGTAAACTGCTACCCTACCTGCGACCCATCCTACGACCCTCGCTTAACAGCAAGCCTAGAAGTGCCAGAATAATTTCTAACTAAAATCTATTGATTTGTTAGGTTTTCCTATTGATATAAAAGTGATTCTTAAAGCTTGAAAGAGGATCTACACTCAAGCAAAGGTGAGGGAACAAGACCTAAACTAATTGGCTAATAATAAACTGTTTTTATTTCTTGAGTCCAATGCCATGACTGATTCTATATGTGTATGCTTGTAATGTTCATTCAACATGTCATCCAATATTCCTAGTATTAATGTTCATGCATATTTAATTCTATTTTATTTATAACATGATGATGATGATGATGCTAGGAATAGACATGTAAATGTATGTGTGTGGTTAGTGTGCTTAATGCGAGTGGAGCATCAGGGAGAGGACATGACATTGTGGTTCAGCCTGGTCACTAGACTCTAGCTCTATCTCTGCTCAAGTCTTATCCACTGACATCGTCCTATCGCCATTACTTTAGCAGAACTATTACGTCGTAGGGTATCAGGGGAGGTGGTCTCGGACCGTGTAATCTTCGACTCTGCCGGGGGGCCTTAGCTCTATCTCTATGGACGTATTGAGGGATGCTGGGGTGAGGTCTTGGGTACACTGTTTGACATTAGGATTGGTTAGTTACGAGCCTAGTTTGCAAGCCCTCGCCCGCAGGGACTTACGTGTTGGTATGGGTAGAGTATCAGGGAAAGTGTGATGCGGTGTGGTCCTAAACACTTTAGCTCTATCTCTATTCCATGGTGGGTGCATGTGGGATGACAATAAACGTTAACCTTTGGCAGCTTCACACACTCGTGTATAGAGGTGAGGCGGCCACCGAACCTTTCTATAGCACATTGCAAACTTATATACCAGACCACATATATGAATTGAATGCATGCATATGTTTGTTGTATTGTTTTGTTTGCTCACTAAGCCGTGATGTGTGCTCACCCTTTCGACGTCGAATATTTTAGTTGATGATGCAGGTACCACTGTGGAAGATTTTATGAATGCTTCTGTGTACGGGCACGTTGCTGCAATGGAGGCTGAAGACATAGTGGATACGCATGACTCCTCATGTGAGTGCAACTCATGCATTTTCGATTAGATTTTTATTTGAATTATTAAGAAAATGTAATTTGATATTTTATTTACTTATGTCTCGGTTGATATGACATAATTTGATATTTTATTTATGATTATCACAGTTAGATTCCTCAGTTCATTTAATATTAAGACTTTCGCTATTGTATAATTATTCTGATTATGGTTGTGGATGTATACAGTTTAATTTTAACGGACATAATCTATTAGAGATCCTGGTTGAACCGTTGGTTTATTAGCGGTTCATCACACCATTCTGAATAGTGCAAAATTAGGGTGTGACAACTTGGTATCAGAGCTCTCAGGCCCTGTCTTTTAAACCAGTATACTACCACAAATGTATATGAACTGACATAGGATAAAATTTAAAAGCTGTAATAATAACACACCATAAGAAATTGTGTTGTTTGAGACAAAATTGAAAGAGAATAATGCATCTATTGAATGAAAAATAAATTTATATACACTCAAAGGAAGAACAAACGTATATATATACAAGTCTAAAGCAGAGTACAGTCCACAACCCAGACAGTTACTCTGAAGTACAAAAGAAGGATAAAAAGAAAATACATCAAGAAGCTGGAGGTGATGGGGGAGGCGGTGCCTCGCGGTCTCTGTCATAATCCTCAGCATAGACTCTAGTCAACCAAGCTATCTGAGTTTGGGTCGTCTGGAGACTAGATGTGAGATCAGCCACCCGCTGGTCAGTCATGTGCTGAGCATCCCTAAGCTCTCCCACCCGCTGATCCGACATGCGTTGAGCATCCAGAAGCTCTCCCACCCGCTGATCGGACATGCGCTGAGCATCTAGAAACTCTCCTATCCTCAGATTACACATGCGTTGAGCCTCTCGAATCTCATGTAATATCCCCATCATGTCATCAGAAGGTGCATGTGAAGGACCAGCTGCATCTGAAGGACCAGCTGCATAAGAAGGACCAGCTCCTGTAGCATGAGTAGGTGATGGAGGAGGTATGGAATCCACATCCATGTATAAACGATCATCATTACCCCCATGAACCCCTGCTCCAGCGGCTGCTACTGCTGCCTCAGCGTCAGCCATCTCTACTCGAGTATATGGACGCACCAGAGCATTCCTCTCATCATCGCTGACCTAGGCATCCTGCATGCCCATCTTACAGATGGCCTCCCAATCCAGAGGTGATGAGAAGGATTTCTCTTAAATCCTCTCATCCACCATGTCAACACCCAGGCGGGTAAGCAGCATAGAGATCATGCGTCCATAGGGCAGGTTGCCAGTATGACTGGGCAACGTAGCACTGATCATCATCCGCATGATGATGTAAGAAAGGCAGACGGGTTGCTTAGTGCAGATACATCACAACAAATACTAGGTCAACTGGGAGATCCTCTCGTAGTGCCCACTTTGAGTATCAGGTTGTGCTGAATAATTTTGTAGTACACCCGAGGCTCTAGAAGAAGGTAGATCGCTTTCATCTCCCAGCGATCCTCTCTAATGATCTGACGATCAATCTCAGCTCTCATCTCCAATGAAAAGAACTAGGGCTCTCCAGGAGCGCAGAACACCATGGGGCCGTTGTATGAAATGCCCAACAAGTCAGCTAGCTGCCGATAATAAAATGAAATCTCGACTCCCTTGACGTAGCTGGTGATCCGGAGCTCTCTACCCCTTTCGGTATCGTTGTAATCCCCCACCACTTAGAGATTACAGTAAAACTGTCTCACCAAATCCGGCCGAGTGCAGGCGTCATAGGTGATCACAGGAAGCCAGCCCATGTCACCAAAAGCCCTCTCCACATCGAACAAGGCCAGGCTAGCCAAGTCCACCCGGCGACCTCCCTCTACCTTCTTACGAGAGTAGCGGGCATACTGTGTCTCCGCCTCGTTAGAACGGAAGCGGACTGGGTCATGAACCCTGAGTACTTTGGTACGAGCCATACTATCTGTAAAAACAAAGAAAAACAAATACTGGCTTAGTAAAGATAAAAAACCCGAAAATTTCGACATTATAACGACATAAATTGGTCAAAGCCTAACTTTTCACCCATACACGTGGGCAGGAGGACTTATAAAGATTTTAAACAATCCTGCAAGATTCATACAATTGGAAATTTCATCTAAAAAGATCGAATTTCAAGAAATTTCAAGAAATTCAAAAATTTCGACAAATTAGGGCAAAAATGGGAAATTTCAAGTTTCTCGATAACCAACCAATGAAACTCAAATATTTTTGAGGGCTTTCGTCCATTGAGTCACCAACAACAAAAGCCTCAATAAAAATTGAATTTTTACAGTTGGAAAAAGTTTAATTTGAAGAAAACGATATAAATGAGCAAAAACCTAGTTAAGAAACCCTAAAAACATGAAACTGTAGAGAACATACATGTAGACGAGGAGCAGACGTCGAAATGAGAAAAAAATATCACCAATGGGTCCGAGTTGTCACTGTAGCAACTCAGAGGGACGAGCCGAGTCGGAAAGGAGGAGGAAGAATGAGAAATGGATTCAAAATCGGGATTAAAAACCTGATTTTTAGTCCGGAGGTCGGAGAATTCGACCAAAACATCCGACCCCCCCTCCGACCCCCTATCGACCCACGGCTCTCGGTGATCTGACAGAGAACCAGGGGTTGAACCTAGGGTCAGACATCCATTGACCCCCTCATCGACCCCTGGCTCTTGATAAGAATCAGTGATTCTTAGGGTCGCATACCGAGGGTTGGACACCCATCGACCCCCACCATCGACCCTGTAGTGAAAAATACAGTATTTTTGACAGAATGATCTGAAAAATTTGAAATTATCATTGGTTAGTGGATTTAAATATGAGAATGAAGTATATAATGATTGCCTCATGTATTCTATGATTTGTAGGCATTCCCACTACCAGAACAGATAATGGTTGGACGCAGAGTGACCAGACAAAGCCGTAACTCTATCCCACCACCACCACCTATGGGCGAAGACAGCCAGATACACCTGGAAACACAGGAGAATACGAACACGGCACCGTAAGTAATTAATGGGCAGACAAATCCTATAAATCTGCCAGCTCCACCTATAGACCTGGCTACAACCGTAATGAATTTGGCCTAACAGCTGCAGCAAATACAATAGGCACAAGCTACTATGCAAGCTGCCATAGGCATGACCTTTCCAGCTGCACAGACGACACCGATGCCAGTAGGACAGGCAAGCACAGTACCGGGGGGAAGTAACACAGTACCCCACGCACCTCAGACTCCCATCATGCAGGCTCAAGTACAAAACCCTGAAGTAGCTCCAGGTGGATATCAATACCAACCACCTATGTATGGGCCTTATGTCTCGCATCAACTAGACCACTCCAGACTGGTGGAGCATTTTCTGAAGATGAAGCCCAAGGAGTATAGTGGTAAGCCAGCTGATCCGTTGTGGCCAGCACACTGGATCGATGAGATGGAGAGAAATTTCACGATGATGACAGTGAATGAGGAAGAAAAGGTATTATGTGCAACATTTATGCTGAAAGGCAATGCACACCACTGGTGGAAGCCTACATTGACATATCTGATGACAAAGTACACCCAATTGACTTGGGATATATACAAGGAGGCATTCTTTGAGAAGTATTTTCCTAGGAGTTTCAGAGATTCTATGGAGAAGGAGTTCTTGAGTTTATATCAGGGACAGATGACTGTCGATGCATACCAACAGCGTTATGAGGAGCTGTTTTTCTTTGCACCAGTCAGTATGCAAGTGGAAAATACAAAGACCCGAAGGTTTGTCATGGGACTTAGGGGAAGCATACGTGAACATGTTCTGGGACTTGAAAAGAAAATCTATAATGAAGCTGTACAAATTTCTCGAGTGATAGAGTCGAGCCAAAAAGAGAGCTACTTTGCTCAAAATAGAGGAATCAAAAGGCCAAATGGAAATTCTTACAACGGAGGGAACACCAAGGTATTCAAACCCTTCCGTACTCAAGGTTTCAATGCTGCAGCCAAGACTACTTTAGCAGCTCAACAGCAACAAAAGCCAAATAATGAAGGGTTAAAATGATATAACTGCAATCAATTGAGACATATGGCAAGGGAGTGTCCTAAGCCCAAGAAGCAACTACATCAAGGAAGAGTTTACACTGTTACATCTGAGGATGCTGCCGCATCGCCTGATGTGGTCACAGGTATGACCTGAATCTTATCATTTTGTCTTACATTATGTGAGCGTGTAGACTAAATCAAAACAAATCACAGGTATCGTACCTATTAATGACATTCCCGCCAGAGTACTCTTTGATTCAGGAGCTACTCATTCTTTTATATCTGTGTCATTTGGAAAGAAGGTAAATCTACCCCTAAAATCCTTAGGCTACAAACTGCTTGTATGATCGCCTATGGGATTAGAAGTGGAATTAGAAAAAGGTTATGGACCATGTCCAGTTCTAATTGACGCGAAAACTTTGGATGCAACCTTAATCCAACTTGAGATGGCAGACTTTGACGTATCTTGGGAATGGACTGGTTAGCTCGGCATTCTGCAAACCTATTATGTGCCGAAAAGAAGCTGACATTTAAAGACAAGGAAGGAGCAGAGTTCAGTTTTTTGGGAACCAAACTTCCCTGTAAACGAAAGCTCATACTTTCTGCATTAAAGGCTAGGAAGTGCCTTGAGAAAGGAGCAGTTGGGTATCTAGTATTGGTGGTCGATCTTACTAAAGAAGCACCACGAATGGAGGATATTGATGTCGTGCGTGACTATCCAGATGTATTCCCTGAAGAACTACCAGGACTACCACCCGACCGTGCTACAGAGTTTGTTATAGATCTGATACCCGGAGCCGCACCAGTATCTAAAGCACCTTATTGAATGGTTCCTACTGAACTGAAGGAGTTAAAAGTACAACTACAAGAACTGTTGGACAAGGGCTGCATCCGACCTAGCATATCACCATGGGGAGCGCCAGTATTATTCGTGAAGAAGAAGGACGGTAGTGTTTGATTGTGTATAGACTACCGAGAACTGAATAAACTGACAATCAAGAATCGGTATCCATTGCCTCGGATAGATGACTTGTTCGATCAGTTGCAAGGTGCCAAAGTGTTCTCCAAGATCGATCTTCGGTCAGGCTACCATCAGTTGAAGATTAAGGACGGTGATATTCCCAAGATAGCATTCAGGACCAGATATGGACATTATGAATTTTTTATCATGTCTTTCGGATTGACGAACGCACCAGCAACCTTTATGGAACTTATGAATCGGGTATTCCATGATATGTTGGATACATCGGTTATTGTATTCATCGATGATATATTGGTCTACTCCAAGGACAAGGAAACTCATATTAAGAATCTAAACGCCGCTCTGCAGCGATTACGGAAGGAGAAGTCTACGTCAAATTTACAAAGTGTGAGTTTTGGCTAAAGGAAGTCGCTTTTCTAGGCCATGTGGTATCTGCTGAAGGAATTAAAGTAGATCCTAGCAAGATCGAAGCTATTGTGAAGTGGGAAGCACCGAAGAGCGTTGCAGAAATTAGAAGTTTCTTAGGTCTAGCTGGGTATTATCGACGATTTGTGGAAGACTATTCCCGAATTGCCGTACCTCTCACCAGTTTGACTAAGAAGGGCGAAAAGTTTGTTTGGACTGATAAATGCGAGTAGAGTTTCCAAACATTGAAGACTAGATTGATATCAGCTCCAATATTGACCATTTTGATTCCAGGACAGCCATTTATTTTGTACACTGATGCGTTAGGATTGAGATTAGGATGTGTACTTATGCAAGAAGAACAAGTAATTGCGTATGCCTCAAGACAATTGAAGACACATGAGAAGAACTATCCCACTCATGATTTGGAATTAGCGACAGTAGTACATGCTGTCAAAATATAGAGACATTACTTGTAAGGAGAGAAATTTCAGATTAAATTAGATCATAAGAGTCTTACTTACCTCTTTAATCAGAAGGAGTTGAATATGAGACAAAGAAGGTGGCTGGAACTATTGAAAGACTATGATTGTGATATCTAGTATCATCCGGGGAAAGCTAATGTGGTTGCTGATGCATTGAGTAGAAAGGCAATGATAAAATCTCAAGGGGAGGTTAGCACAACTGCCACAATGTGTACTACCGGAAGAGTGTTTAATTACGGTAACGAGCAGTTTGTGATAGATATACCGGGTGAATCAACCAACCAAGGGTTTATCCATCAGTTTTCAAATATGTTTGCCACATTGAAGATTGTACCCGATATACTTGATGAAGTGAAAACAACGATTAAATCAGACCCTTATCTAAGAACGGTACAAGAAGACATCAAAAAGGGTAGGACTATTCCTGAGTTCACCTTAGATGATGAAAAGGTACTGAAGTACAAAGGAAGAATATGTGTACCTGAAACAGAAAGTTTGGACATTAGACACCGACTAATGAAGGAAGCCCATACCACCGCCTATTCGATACACCCTGGAAGTACAAAAATGTATCATGACCTAAAGAAATTATATTGGTGGAGGGGAATGAAAGCAGATATAGCCAAGTTCATGTCTCAATGCCTAAATTGTCAGAAGGTGAAAGCTGAACGACAAAGACCAGCAGGACTGTTACAGCTATTACCGGAATCAGCATGGAAATGGGACTGCATCAGTATGGACTTCGTCACTGGGTTACCATTGACTCCCCGAGTAGTTGACGCAGTTTGGGTGATTGTAGACCGACTGACTAAAATGGATCGATTTATAGCTATACGACCTCAGTATACATTGGAGAGGTTAGCTAAGTTGTATGTGGATAACATTGTTAGATTACACGATGTACCTGAAAGCATTGTGTCCGACAGAGATCCACGTTTTACTTCAAAGTCTTGGGAAGGATTGCAGAAGGCTATGGGTACAACATTGAAGTTCAGTACTACATTCCATCCTCAGACAGACGGACAATCGGAGTGCACCATTCAGATTCTAGAAGACATGCTCCGAGCTTGTGTAATTGATTTTAAGGGATCATGGGATGAAAAGTTACCACTGATTGAGTTCGCTTACAACAATAGCTATCCGGCTACTATACAGATGTCACCCTATGAAGCACTGTATGGAAGGAAATGTCGAACTCCTTTGTTTTGGAATGAAGTTGGAGAACGTAGTATTGTTGGACCGAAATTTGTTGAAGAGACATGTCGAGTAGTCGACATTATCAAGGAACGAGTAAGAACGGCTCAGAATTGTCAGAAGCAATATGCAGATACTAGACGCCGAGACCTTGAATTCGCCATAGGTGATAAGATATTCCTCAAAGTGTCACCTATGCGAGGTTTGAAACGGTTCGGACAGAAAGGGAAACTAAGTCCGAGATATGTCGGACCATATGAGATTCTAGCTAAACGTGGAAAAGTGGCTTACCAGTTAGCACTACCACCATCTATGTCAAGTGTGCATGATGTATTTCATATCTCTTTATTGAAGAAGTATGTCAGAGATCCAACGCACGTATTGATAGTAGATCTACCTGATTTGACTGATGATTTGACATTTGAAGTAGCACCAACTGAAATCACTAGCCGAAAGGTGCAACGACTACGCAACCGTGACATTTATTATGTTAAAGTCACCTGGAGAAGCAAAGATATAGAAGAAATCACATGGAAAGAAGAGAATGCGATGCGAATAAAATCAATACCCTCATTTATTCGACTCGAAAGGTATGTCCAATTTTGAGGATGAAATTTTATAAGTAGGGGGAGTTGTAAGACCCGTATTGAACTAACCGGTCTTACCACCTTGTACCAGGTCTAGCTATCATGGTCAAGCCAAATGGACCATGTGTGTGAAGGAAATAGTGAAACCAGGTACTAAACTGACCCAAAAACAGTAAAATAGAGGGTAGGGTTGCACACCCAGATAGGCAGGGTCGACCCCCCACTAAGAAGTCAGACCCCTGATATTTTAACTGGGGGTCGGACAACTTAGAACTGAGGGTTGACGGGATCTCCGACCCCCTCATCGACCCCCTCTTTGCCGATAGAAACCGCAAATAAGAAACTTTTCAAATTTCAATGGGATTCCTTCCTAATCTGAATGTGACTTATTTTGGGTGATTCTACTCTATAAATAGGACGTCCCTAAGCCTCTTTCACTCCTTTTGAAACCCTAATTGAAAGTGAGAGGAAGAGAAGAGAAGGAGAAGAGAAGGAAAGTTGGAGAAGAAGACTAAAGTGAAGAATTCAGAGAAACCTCTAAATCTCAGCAAAACCTAAGGTATGGGCACGTTTCCATTGATGATCTAAGACCTTAGAATAGTTCATGAAGAGGGTATGGTCTAGGAGAAACCCAAATCATACATCCATGGGAGGATTTCAATAAAATCCATGGAGAAAATCATGGTAGGCAAAGTAAGGAAGAGAACCTAGAGTTCTAAGCCATAGAACAATCATAGAATGGATTGTGAAAGTAAGCCATAGGACCCAAACATGAAAGAATGGACTGTAGAATGATATTCTCGACTCAAACCACGGGGGGTCGCACGTGGGGTCGTTTAGGAATTGACCCTACCAGACCACAGGATCGACCCCCAGCATTCGGGAAGTCCAGGAAGGGGGTGGTCGCACCCAGGGTCAATGGAACATCTGACCTTGGCATCGACCCTACCCTGGGGGTCGCAGTAAACTGCTACCCTACCTGTGACCCATCCTGCGACCCTCACTTAACAGCAAGCCTTGAAATGTCGGAATAATTTCTAACTAAAATCTATTGAATTGTTAGGTTTTCCTATTGATATAAAATTGATTCTTAAAGCTTGCAATGCCATGACTGATTCTATGCGTGTATGCTTGTAATGTGCATTCAACATGTCATCCAATATTCCTGCTACTAAAGTTCATGCATATTTAATTCTATTTTATTTATAACATGATGATGATGATGATGCTAGGAATAGACATGTGAATATATGTGTGTGGTTAGTGTGCTTGATGCGAGTGGAGCACCAGGGGGAGGGCGTGACATTGTGGTTCAGCCTGGTCACTAGACTCTAGCTATATCTCTACTCAAGTCTTATCCACTAACATCGTCGTATCGCCATTACTTTAGCAGAACTATTACATCATAGGGTATCAGGGGAGGTGGTCTCGGACCGTGTAGTCTTCGACTCTGTCGGGGGCCTTAGCTCTATCTCTATGGACGTATTGAGGGATGCTGGGGTGAGGCCTTGGGTACACTGGTTGACATTAGGATTGGTTAGTTGCGAGCCCAGTTTGCAAGCCCTCGCCAGCAGGGGCTTATGTGTTGGTATGGGTAAAATATCAGGGGAAGTGTGATGCGGTGTGGTCCTAAGCACTTTAGCTCTATCTCTATTCCATGGTGGGTGCATGTGGGACAACAATAAACGTTAACCTTTGGCAGCTTGACACACTCGTGTATAGAGGTGAGGCGGCCACCGAACCTTTCTATAGCACATTGTAAACTTATATACCAGACCACAGATATGAATTGAATGCATGTATATGTTTGTTGCATTGTTTTGTTTGCTCACTGAGCCGTGATGTGTGCTCCACCTTTCGACGCCGAATATTTTAGTTGCTGATGCAATTACCACTGTGGAAGATTTTATGAATGCTTTTGTGTACGGACACGTTGCTGCAATGGAGGCTGAAGACATAGTGGAGACGCATGACTCCTCATGCGAGTGCAACTCATGCGTTTTCAATTAGATTTTTATTTGAATTATTAAGAAAATGTAATTTGATATTTTATTTACTTATGTCTCGGTTGATATGACATAATTTGATATTTTATTTATGATTATCATAGTTAGATTCCTCAGTTCATTTAATATTAAAACTTCCGCTATTGTGTAATTATTCTGATTATGGTTGTGGATGTGTATGGTTTAATTTTAACAGACACAACCTATTAGAGATCTTGGTTGAACTGTTGGTTTATTAGCGGTTCATCACACCATTCTGAATAGTGTGGAATTGGGGTGTGATACGCTACTCAAGAAGCTTGACAGTTACAGTTACATCATGAGCGGTCTTAAGCCAAAGTCACAGACCTGGTGAGGTCGCTACTCAAGAAGCTTGACAGTTACAGTTACATTACAAGCGACCTTGAGCTAAAGTCACAGACCCGATGAGGTCGTTACTCAAGGAGCTTAACATCTACAGTTGTTTGTTGTACAATGGTAGAATCCAGATCAAGTGCAGAATAATGCAAAAATGGGCCACTTTGTCTTCGGCCTCAATTGTTCAAAATCTCGACCGAAGAGGGGCATCTATAAGTACCCTATTTTTTTCATTTCCAACTGAACAAAGTCCTACTGGTGTGTGGACAACAAAGGAAGAGAGATGAGTGAAAATTTAGATTTTTTGACTACGATCTCGAGGTAGTTTTTGGTGGGTCCCACAAGAAGGTCACAGGCTGTAATCTGCATGGATGCATAAGTCATGGAATTATCTTCGAAATGAGACTAGAATTGCTCAATTCTGATATCAAATGAAGAAGATATGGTCATTTTAGTCGGATGATACGTACAAGGGAGGTTTCTGAAATTATCATATATTATCCCAAGGGCTTTCATGCAAATTATCGTAAGTTGGATTGTTTGAATTTCAAATTATCATATCTTGATCATCCGACATCTGAATCATATGATTTAAGTACCAATATTCCTTATTTTCAGTCCTCTTCAAAGTGGACGTGAAAAATCCCGGGTATAAGTCACCGGTGGGCCCCATGCAAGCTTTCATACAGAATTTTCGATAGAACTTCATTTCTTCATATCTTGGCCATTCTACATCCAATTCAGATGATTCCAAGGTCATTATTCTTCATTTGTGATGTTCTACAAAGTAGACGTGGAAAATCTTGGGTAGTAGTCTCCGAAGGGTCCCATGCAAAATTACACATGAAAATGATCATTTAATCTTTGAACATTCATATTTTGGTCACACCATATCTAAATCAGGTGATTTCAGTTTCATTATGTTTCATTTTGAGTACTCTACAAAGTGGACGTAAATGATTTTCGGTAGAAGTCCCCAAAGGATCCCATGTAGAATGGTTAGCCAAATTATCGATAATTGGCCTGCTTAAACTTCAAAATTCATAAATTGACCATTTTATTTCCAAATGAGGTGATTTAAACTCTAGTATTTCTCATTTTTAGCTTTCTACAAAATGAACGTGGAAAATTTGGGGTAGAGGTTGTTGAAAAATTCCATGCGGAATGATGGCGGAAATGGCCACTGAAATGATAGAGAGAAAAAAAAATTTTTGGCCCAACCCAGCTCAACCCATATCAGTTTAACTCAGTCAACCCAAGCCAGTATCAACTAGTTCATCCATGTGCATAGTAATTATGTATTATATATTGTACACTATATGTATGTTATTAAATATATGTGTATATATGTATATAATATATATTATTATATATAGAAGATAGAATCCGATAAAGGGAGGGAATCAGCAAGGAAATAAAAAATAAAAAATAATAATAAAAAGAAAAGAGAGGAAGGGACGTGAGAATAAGAGAAAGAGAGAGAAGAAGAGAAAAAAAGGAAAGAAAAAAAAGAGAGAATCCGAGAGAATAAGAGAAAGAGATAGAAGAAGAGAAGAAAAGGAAAGAAAGAGAAGAAGAGAAGAAAATGAAAGAAAGAAAAGAGAAGAAAAGGAAAAAAAAGAGAAGAAGAGAAGAAAAGGAAAGAAAGAAAAGAGAAGAAAAGGAAAGAAAGAGAAGAAATGGAAAAAAAGAAAAAAAAGAGAGAAGAAAAGGAAAGAAAGATATATTGTATGTTTCTAAAAGAGAGGATCGGAGAGAGATTGAGAAGAAGAGATTCAGAGAGAAGAAGAGATTGAGAGAGAAGAAGAGGTTGATATTGGGAGAGAAGAAGAGACGTGAAAGGGAGAGATTGAGAGTGAGATTGAGAAGGAGAGAAGGAGAGGCGTCCAGAGATAAAAGAAGAAGAAAACCCCCGATCATTAGTCACTTGCATTTAAGGCCTCTCAATCAAGCACGTACATCGTAATATCTTCTCTGAAAAAGTTAATCAATAGGTATGAAACCTAACCAGTTAACATTAAGATTGATAATTTGAACATGTGATCCGTTATTCATTTGAGGTTTGCATGTGGTTAAAATTTTGAAATCGATGTTTGTGCGTGAATAGTGGTTGATAATGTGAAATCTAAAATTGTTTTATGATTGAGTCTTGAGTTTTTTCTTCTAGAAATTTGTGACTCTTTATGAATGTGAAGATGGATCAGATCTAAACCCTTACCCATAACACTATCTGATTAACATCTTAGCCACCAAGTTCATCATATCCATTGGCCATCTACATAACAATCATGATCTGACCATCAATCTGATCCCATACATCCACAACCATCAATCAGTCCCCATCACCTGTACAGCCACCGACTAAACCCCTATCCATTCCTTCCACTGAGAACCATTCCATTTAATCTCCTGTACCGACTTTCACCTAGATCTGTTACTCCCTCACCTATAGCCGATTTATTGCTACCTATAAGCATCATCGAAACCAACAACTGTCCAGTTGCAGCCATGACCACCTCTCACCTGCAGACTCACTTTCCATCGATCTCCTTAGCAAGCCCAACCAATTACCTATACACTTGCTCCCTGATTACCTTCATCACTCAAAACCTACAACCAACTTTACACTTGCCCTATTATCTGATCAATCCAACACCCAAGCAAACCCAATACCTCATCCTCACTTTTATCTGTTACAACTCCCCTGAATCACCTGCTCCCTACTCTATGATCTGTTGTACCCATCATGAATCCTTGATTCTGATTCCAATAATTTGATCATATTTGTTTTGTATGTTGATCATTGATTTAATCAATATAAACCATAGGTTGGGCATTTAGTTTGATCATGTTATGTGACTATTGACTTGATTAAATTTGGGAACACTGATCATGATAAATTTAATGTGTTGATCTTGACCGTCAATTATGATAATTTTATTGTGTTGATCTTGACCATTGATCATGATAATTTTAATGTGTTGATCTTAAACCATCAATCATGATAATTTTAATGTATTGATCTTGACCATGTGATCATGATAATTTTAATGCTCAATCTGAACCATTGATCCATCTGATTTGATCCTTACCATCTGATCATGATCCTTACCACCCGATTTGATCCTTATCCGTTTGATCATGATCCCTACCATCTGGTCAGCATCTACACAACCATTTGATCAGATCAAGCCACCATCATCACCGTCAGATCAAACCATCATCCTCACCATCTGATCAAGCCATCATCCTATCAGATCATCCTCACCACCAGATCAGATTATCATCACCGTCAAATTAGATCATCATCACAACTCTATCTCACACTATCTGATCATCATCTACACCATCTGATCTGCCCATCACCCCATCTAATCATCATCTACACCATCTGATCATCATCACCATCATCACCATCGTCACCATGTGATTGACAACTCACATACTCACATATTGCTATGTTTTAGATGTTCATTTGTTATGTTTGGAATGTTTATTGCTATATCTGTCTGCTACACATGCTTGCTATATTTGTCTGTTATACATGCTCATTGCTATATCTTTCTGCAACACATGCTTATTGTTATATCTGTCTGCCACATGCTTATTGTCATATTTAGATGCTTACTGCCATGTTTAGATGCACACTGCTATATTTGGAATACTACCACTGCTTTTGTCACACCCCAATTCTGGACTAACCAAAATGGTGTGATGAACCCTCAATAAACCAACGGTTCAACCAGGATCTCGTATAGGCTATCCCACGATGTTAAACCAAAACACATTCCACATTAATCAGAGGTAATGAAGTAAATAGCGGAAGACTTACAGATAATGAACTGAGGTCTAGTCATGATAAATAATTGATATTCCATTTATCTCCAACTAACCAAAACATAATTTAATACATATTACAAATATCTAAATACAAAAATTTAAAATCAAGCGTATCCACAGTGAAACGCTCGCTTAACGAATCATAATAGTCCTCCACTGCTTGCTCATCATAGCCGCCACATGTTCATATATTGGCGTGTCGACATAATCTTCAATCATAATACTTGCAACAACAGAAACTAAAAAAGAATTACGCGGCGAGGGTCAGCTCTCCAACTTGAGCTCAGTGAGAAAACAAAACAATACAACAAACATATGCATGCATTCAATTCATATCTGTGGTCTGGTATATAAGTTTGCAATGTGATATAGAAAGGTTCGGTGGCCGCCTCACCTCTATACACGAGTGTGTGAAGCCATCCAAAGGTTAACGTTTATTGTCGTCCCACATGCACCCACCATGGAATAGAGATAGACTAATGTGCTTAGGACCACACCGCATCACACTTCCCCTGATACTCTATCGATACCAACACGTAAGCCCCTGTTGGCGAGGGCTTGCAAACTGGGCTCGCAACTAACCAGTCCTAATGTCAAATAGTGTACCCAATGCCTCACCCCAGCATCCCTCAATACGTCCATAGAGATAGAGCTAAGGCCCCCCGGCAGAGTCGAAGACTACACGGTCTGAGACCACCTCCCCTGATACCCTATGACGTAATAGTTCTGCTAAAGTAATGGCAATACGACGATGTCGGTGGACAAGACTTGGGTAGAGATAGAGTTAGAGTCTGGTGACCAGGCTGAACCACAATGTCACATCCTCCCCCTAATGCTCCACTCGCATCAAGCACACTAACCACACACATATATTCACATGTCTATTCCTAGCATCATCATCATCATCATGTTATAAATAAAATAGAATTAAATATGCATGAACATTAATAGCAGGAATATTGGATGACATGTTGAATGCACATTACAAGCATACACGCATAGAATCAGTCATGGCATTGGACTCAAGAAAATAAAAATAGTTTATTATTAGTCAATTAGTTTAGGTCTTGTTCCCTCACCTTTGCTTAAGTGTAGATCCTCTTTCAAGCTTTAAGAATCACTTTTATATCAATAGAAAAATCTAACAAGTTGATAGATTTTAGTTAGAATTCATTCTGACAATTTTAGACTTGCTGTTAAGCTAGGGTCGCAGGACGGGTCGCAGGTAGGGTAGCAGTTTTCTGTGACCCCAGGGTGTAGGGTCGATGCTAGGGTTAGATGTTCCATCGACCCTAGGTGCGACCACAGCTTCCCTGGACTTCCCGAAAGCTAGGGGTCGATCATGTAGTCTGGTAGGGTCGATTCCCAATCGACCCTACGTGCGACTGCCCATGGTATGAGTCGACCTTTTCATCCTACAGTCTTTTCTTTCATGTTTGGGTCCTTTGGCTTACTTTTATAGTCCATTCAATGATTGTTCTATGGCTCAAAACTCTAAGTTTCTCAGTTTTCATAGTTTTCCATGATTTCCATTGGAATTCATCCGTGGATTGATGGTATTAGGGTTTCTCCTAACCTAACTTCATCATAATCTATTCTAAGCTTTCAATTCAGATAGGGATTGAGGTTCATACCTTCTATAGTCTAAGTTTCAAAGATTTCTCTAAGATTCTTCTTCTTCCTTAGCCGTTTCTTCAAGTTTTTCTTCTTTTCTTCTCTTCCTTCTCTCCTCTTTCTCTCACTTTCAATTGGGGTTCTAAAAGGAGTGAAAGAGGCTTAGGGACATCCTATTTATAGAGTAAAACCTCCCAAAATAAGTGTCATTGAGTTTAGGAAAGGTCTCAATTGAAATTAGGAAAGTTTCCTAATTTTTGGTTCGTGTTGTTTTTGCTGTTTTCCTAGGGTCGATGTTAGAGGGTCGATGAGGGGGTCGAACAATCCGAGACCCCTGCGACCCCACGACCAAAAAGTCATGAGTTAGACTTCTTTTGAGGTGGGGTCGACCCTGCCTGTTTGGGTATGCGACCCTATTCTCATTTTGACTATTTTTTAGTTAAATTTCATATCGGGTCTTGGGTTTCTTTACGTACTTGGTCCACTTGGCTCGACCATGATATGTATACTGGTACGACACAAAATGTAAGGTTAGACCGGATTCATGGCGTGCGGGTCTTACAACTCCACCACCCTTAAAAGAAATTTCATCTTCGAAATTTGAACGTATGGATCTTACAACTCCCCCTCCTTAAAATAAATTTTGTGCTCAAAATTTGAATTTACTTCGGAGTCAATAGGTGAGAATTCTATTTCCGCATTGCATCTTCTTCCTCCCATGTATTCTTCCCCACGTCTTGTCTTTGCCAGATTATCTTTATATAATAATTATCCCAGTTTTTGAGATGTTTGTACCTTCTAACTAGTGAACTAGGCTGGTACCACTTCAATAGTTAAATCTTCTATCTAATCTAGTGGATCAGTGGTCAATACCTTTGATATGGATCTGCAATGTACTTCTTCAATAGAGACATACAAAATACGTCATGCACACCAGACGTGGACAGCGGTAACGCTAGTTGATTTACAACTTTTCTACATCTCTCTAATTTCATGAGGTCCAAAACATATATCGGATACAACTCTCCCTTCTCATTGAATTGTTTTTAATCCATGCATAAGTGATATCCTCAAGAACACTTTGTCACTTATGGCGAACTCGAGGTCTTGGTGTCTCTTCTGACAACTTGAGCTATCCTGGACCTTTTCTTTGATCTTGTCTACCACTCGATAGGTTTCTTCAATAGGCTCAAGTCTTAAAACTCTTCATTCATCAACTTCATTCCAAAACAAAAGAATTTGACATTTCTACCGTACCATGCTTTATAGGTGACATCTACATAGTTGCTTGGCAACAATTCAATCCACATATAGCTTAGTTATCCGCTCCAAAGCATACCGAGGTTGTATAGCAATGGAATGAGCTATCTTCATAAGGCGATCAACAATTACCCAAACCATGTCAACCGATCTGGGAGTCAGTGGCAAATCATTGACATAGTTCATTGTACTACAGTTCCACTTCCAGACTGGCTCCGATAGTGGTTATGGTAAGCCATGTTGGTCTTTGTCTTTCAGCCTTTACTTGCTGACATACATCTAGCCACAACTACTTCCATTCCCTTCTACCAAAATAATCTCTTCATCTTTTGGTATATATTATACTTCTAGAATGTATCCAATACGGAATAGAATGGGCTTTTAACCTTATCTTATATCTTATGATCAGCATTTTTCACTTCAGGTATACATAATCATCCTCTGTATTATAGGACCTTTTTCGCATCCATAGTAAGTCAGGGTTTGGTTTTCCTTTCTCTAAATCTGCTTACACCGTTCTTATATACAGATCTAACAAAATTACTACCTTTACTTCGTCTATCAATTCAAAGATGATCTTTAATGTGTGAACGCAAGCGAGGAACTATTGCTCCATAAGTTCTCACTCAATTAGATCCTCACGAGTTTTTATTATATGTTACTCTCCTTTCAACCCGAATTTGTTGCTGTGAAACATAAGACAACATCTATACTGGTTCCTTCCTCGGACTTCATAATTCCCTTTTTGCTTAAGGCCTTAGCTACTACCTTAGCCTTGCTCGGATGACACTGTATATCACAGGCTTAATCCTTAAGCAATTCCAGCCATTTTCTTATCTTTATGTTCAACTCTTTCTAATGAAGAGATAAATAAAACTCTTGTAATCCAATTTAATTTGAAATTCTTCTCTATATAGGTAATGTCTCAAAGTCTTGATTGCATAACTCATCACCGGTACTTCCAAGTCATGAGTAGGGTAACTCTTCTCATGCTCCTTCAGTTTTCTTGAAGCATATACAATCACTTATTTACCTTGCATCAATCCGCATCCTAGATCCAATCCGAAAGCTTCGATGTTTAGGGTAAACGGTTTCCCTGGTGTCCGAATGATCAAGATGGGAGCTAATATCAATCTAGCTTGAGAGTCTGGAAACACTCTTCACACTTGTCAGTCTAATTAAACTTCTCTCCCTTCCTGGTTAGCTTGGTAAGAGGTATTGCGATCCTAGAGTGGTCCTCCATGAATCGTCTGTAATAACCAGCTAAACCCAAGAAACTTTTGATCTTCACAATATTCTTTAGGTGTTTCTCACCATATGATTACTTCTATCTTAATAGGGTCCACTTTTATCCCTTTTTATGATGCTATGTGATCTAAGAAGATCACTTCGTTTATTTAGGTCTCATATTTCTTGGACTTGGCATAAAGCTTTTTTTTTTTTTCAGCTGTTGTGAAGCTGTTCTAAAATCCATTGTATGAGTTGTTTCATTCTTGGAATAAACCAAAATATCATCTATGAAAACTATGACCGACGTGTCCAACATGTCATGAAACACCCAGTTCATCAGCTCCATAAAAGATGTAGGGGCATTGGTTAATCTCAACGTCATAATCGAGAACTCAAAATTGCCCAATCCCGATTCTAAAAGTATCTTTGAGATATCGCTGCCCAAATTCTTCGGCTGTTGATATCTTGACCGAAGATCAATCTTAGAAATTACCTTTGCTCTTTGCAACTGTTTAAACAAGTCATCGATCCGAGGTGATAGATATCAATTCTTGATCGTGAGCTTGTTCGATTCTCAGTAGTCTATACGTAGACAACACTATCATCTTTCTTCTTCACGAATTGCATTGGCACTCCCCGTGATGCAGTACTTAGCTTATTAGGACCTTAGTCTAATAACTCTTGTAGTTGAGTCTCAGTTCCTTCAATTCTATAAGAGCTATTCATAGGTGCCTTTGACACAAGTATCGTCCTTGGGTAACAAGTCGATGCTGAACTCGGACGCATGATCAGATGGTAACCCAAATAAGTCTCCTGGAAACACATCAGGAAATTTATACATCAGATCAATATCTTCCATCTGTGGTGCTTCTTGGGTAACGTATACCACAGATACCATATATCCAACTTCTTTCTCTTCAAAGCATCTCTTTGCCTTTAGCATAGAGAAGATCAGCCTTCACTTCTTGGGCAACATGCTCCTAATAATACTAAATTATATGCCCTATTTATTCTTGAATGATAATCTCTTCTATGCACACAATAACTTTGTAGAGTGTTGAGACAACCAGTCTATTCCCAAGATGACGTCAAAGTCTACCATCTCAAGTCGACTCAGGTTGCATCCAAATTCTGTCCATCCATATGATTTGGACATTGTTCGTAACACTCATCCCATACAACATCTAGTCCAAAAAGGGCTTGAACTAGAAAATCTAGTGTAACAGTCTTAAGAGCTTGTCTAGTTCCTTCATCTCTTATGATTTTCAAAGACTATCGCTAATAATCTCATATCTTGAAAAGTTCATTAGCTTATATTTCCTTTATCACTTCTGTTCTATCCTGATCTCTCTTTCATATACTAAAAAAAAAATCTTATGATTGTTACTTCATATCCCAAGTCTATCTATAAGCACTAGGGTATATGCTTATAAATTCATTAATCCAACCAACTCTTTTAGTCTTTATTTAATCATCTCACTCGACATTTGGCATAACCCAGTATTACTTATACTAATCTGAATACTATCAATGCCATGATTTTTACTTTATCCTTGTATCCACTATTTAGATTTGCCTTTAGGAATCTTCTGCCTTGTCAAAATTCATACCGATATAGCCATCTTTAACTTTACTTAAGTGCTATCTACTATTTCCTAGTTACTCTTCATAGTTTTTACTTTTGCTCATGCACTCTTTATGACCATATCCATCTATTCAGCAATCTCGAAATAGATCCTCCATTTCTTTATCTGAGGTTCCTTGGCTATAGAATCTAATCTAAATTTAATCATCTTACTTCCCATAATTCCTTATTCACTAAACATCTTATTAATGGATATCGAGAAATGTAAGAATCAAAATGTTTATCTAAAAACAATTCATTTCCTTCTTTCAATTTAGCATTATGACAAACACTTGCTTTATCTAATAAACTTAAGTTTAAAGGATCAGGAGTAAATCTATGGTAATCCAACCGGCATCAAAAGATCATCAAGTTGCACGGTAGTCCAAATATATGAAAATAGAGGTCTTACAACTCTTAATCTCATGGTTACAGGTTCTATTGAGTATATATAATGCCATTGGTCAAGGCACTATAGGAATAAATCTGGAGAAATTTTTTGTACATCAGTAAATAAGGTAAAATCGAAAAGATGTACGCTCAACATGATTAAACATTTAACTGTTCATTCAGTTCATATCTATGTTCATGTTGTCGATCATGAGAGTGGCTCAGATTGGTATAATCAGGACTAATACTAAAGAAATAATATCTATAACTTTAATTGACAGGTTAAATCAACATGGTATCCTGTCAAGGTACGAGAATTTAAAATCAGGTATGTGCATCCTCTATAATCATAAGAGTAAATCAATAATACACCGCATCCTATATAAACCTATCTAGATATATGGCCACAAATAGATTTGATCATTTGCTGAAAACGTTTAAGGCTTCATCTTCAGAAAATATTCCTCAATCCTTGGTCGGATCATTTTATCATGATGCAGCTATCACATACATCGGTGGCTGATAAGGGTAACCACCTTGATACATTGCTTGTTTTGCACCAAGCTTCTGCACTAGGGTGTGCATTACTAGAACTTGCTGTATGGTAGACACTGTGTTATAGGTAATAGGTATTGGGGGTACAGTGTTGCTATCAATCGATACCGTACTTGGTTTGACCCGGAGGTGTTGATGTAGCATCGGCAACTTGGGTAGTGATTTACATAGCAACTTGCATAGTTGGTCTCATCTGTTGTTGCTCTTGTACTTTATTGGGCCAAGTTTATTACAACCGTGGCCAAGGTACTTGGTAGTCCAGGTGATTGGCTGGAGTGGCCTGGTTGGTCACCTCCTTTGATTTGCTCGAATCTGATTATCATTATTTAGCATCTGCTCAGATGATTTTTCACTACCCGTTCTCGACCCAGATAGTGGTGGGGGGTCAAGTTGCAACATCTTCTTAATGCTCAGTGGGCAATGGATCAGCGTATGGCAGATCTCACTCTAAGTTTCCACGTCACCCAGGAGTATAACTTTATCTTCTTTTATTCTTAGTGTATGGCCATTGTTCTCCTATCTCTGTTGCATTCAGCCTGAGATCTTTCCCTTTATCATTGCAGGGACTTAGGCGTTACTAACCATTTTCCTTCTTTCCAAATACATTGAGTTTCACATCTTGTGAGTATCAACTCGGTATTCCAATGTTTCGGCTACTGTACTATATCCTTTGTATAATTAGATAACTGCTCGACCTATAGATCATACCCTATATTATTTGTTTATCAGGATAAGTTTTGAATTTTCTCTTTTTGTTTGTGTATATATATGGTTTCACCTTTAATATGTACATTATTGTCTTGTTTAAGTTTTGTCTCAACCAACACAGGTGCTTATGGTGTGTTTGTATTAAAGCTTTTAATTATCCTAACTTAGTTCATGGACTCTAGTAGAAGTATTTAGGTTTCATGGGAAAGGCTTGAGAGCTCTGATACCAAGTTGTCACACCCTAATTCTGGACTAACCAAAATGGTGTGATGAACCGTCAATAAACTAACGGTTCAATCAGGATCTCGTATAGGCTATCCTACGTTGTTAAACCAAAACACATTCCACATTAATCAGAGGTAATGAAGTAAATAGCGGAAGACTTACAGATAATGAACTGAGGTCTAGTCATGATAAATAATTGATATTCCATTTAGAAAAAATTTCATCTAACCCCCAAAAACTATGTCAAATTCCATCTGACCCCCGACATTTTCAAAAGTCTCATCTACTCTCCGAAAGGTTTCCAAATGTCTCATATACCACCCAAAGTATTTTCACCGTTAGTCAAATAGACCCCACCCGTTAGTATAGTCCCGTTAGTTGCAAATATTAGGACACTATTGCCCTTTTCCCTGTAGTAGAAGACGATAATGCCCCCCCAAGTGAAAATACATTACTTATCAAATTCTTCTTCAACAGTAAAAGTAAAAAAGAAAAAACCCTGTTTCACCTTTCTTCCCCGACAACTATCAACGGTGGAACCTTCTTTCATGCCAATAGTGTGCTGTTCTTCTCTTAGTCGGCGACGACGCACAGCAGTGTGTGCTTTATTTTACCAGCAGTTAGCTGCGACAACTACATTGAAGCATCTTCGCCGATGATGGATTCTGCTTCTCTGTAGAAAGGAGAAGAAATCCACAGAGTCTGCATCTATTCTCGTACGAGCTACGAAGGAAGCTCTAGATTTTTTAGGGCAAAGATTTGACATCAGACGACGATCGGAAGCCCCCTCCCTTTCAGAGATTGCATGAACCTGCATTTGTATATTTTTCCCAATCTTCAGGTATGAAACCCTAATATGAAATTACCACAGTCAGTTGTGTACAAACATTACATAGTTATGAATTGAATCTTTAGTTATTCCATCACAGTGAAGGAGTGGGTTCAGTCGACAACCGACAGCCGACAGAACTTTTGTCGATTCCTCGACAGTAAGGTTAGTTCATTGTTAATCTATGGGAATTTGTTTTCTAACCTTTTTTATGCGTTTCTTATCCATTCTTTATTCTTTCAAATTTCTTTCAATTTTGTTCTCTCGATAGTGGTGTTTGTCCCCTTCCCTAATGCTTTCCCTATTTTTTAATCTTAATTTTCATGGAAAGGTTCAAATGTTTGGAAACATCACTATTGTTTGGAAGCATCAGTATTGTAGTGCTTATAAACTACTCCTTTACAAAATGTCTGAAAACATTGTTACTTTACAAATTCTTTATTATCTTGACAATGGGTGCGGAAGCTGACTAGTCTTTGGGGACCAAATCATTCCCTAGCACTATTGTTTGGAAACATCACTTTCGTAGGACCATCATTACTTTAGAAAATTTTTGAAACAAAACATCAATCATTTTAATAGAAAGTTTGCTTAGTTATATCATGCTGGGGACCAAATCATTCCCCAGCACTATTGTTTGGAAACATCACTTTTGTAGGATTAAGAAACATCACTACTTTAGAAAAATTTTGAAAGAAAACATCAATCATTTTAATAGAAAGTTTGCTTAGTTATATCAATCATTTTAATAGATTCTAACTGCTCTTTTTTTCCTTCATATAAATAGCATAATGGGTGATAAAGTCAGCATATATTACATGTGCGAGGATCGCACTGAAGTGAAGTTAGTTGATGAAGATCTGTATGGTTGGATTGATGTGGTTTATGATGTGTATTGTACAGTGCTATCTAACATTCCAGATGGTAGAAATGTGACCTTTTCTGTCAGGGCTGAGATGCCAAATGGAAGTTACAGAGATGTAAAGGGTGACATAGATGTTTCGGAGTTGACAAATTTCTTTAAAAAGGAAGGTAAGGGTATCCCCATGCACATAAGTGAAGTCAGTGTGGGTGAGGTCGTGGTAGAAAATTTCACTATTAATGGCTTGTCAGGAGCAATGATAGGTCGACCACGACGTCGTAGGCCATCCAGGTTAAGGGCTGTCACAGTGCCTTTCGAGGAAGGGCCCAGCACTACCACTGCCGCTGCTACTGTTGACAGTGTCACAGTCCCTGTCCAAGAAGGGCCCTGCACTACCACTGCCACTACTACTACTATTGTTGGTAGGCAGGCTGAGAAGAATATGGCCAGCAGTACCACCACTACCCCTACATCCACTACAGCTGATAGAGCACCTCTTTTGAGGAAGAAAACTGTTGTTAGTAAGCCCGTAAGGAAAGATAAAGACAAAGAACCAGCCATACATCAAAGCAGTGAAGATGATGGTGATGAAGATAATTGGGATATTAATGTTGAGAAGAATATGGTCAGCACTACCACCACTAACCCTACATCCACTACCGCTGATAGAGCACCTCTTATGAGGAAGAAAACTGTTGTTAGTAAGCCCGTGAGGAAAGATAAAAACAAAGAACCAGTCATACATCAAAGCCATGAAGATGATGGTGATGAAGATAATTGGGAAATTAATGTTGAAGATAATAGAGAATATTCAATTGATTCTGAAGAGTCTGTTGATGGAGAGGAAGATGATATGTTTCTATCAGACATGGAGGAAGATGAGGTTGAAGAAGAAATTGGTGTTAGAGAAAGAGATCATGATATTGATGAAGTGGAGAGGGTCAACATTCAAGTTGGAGATGAATTTGAAGATGTATATTCATATAGGAGAGCTCTTACAGACTTTATAGTCCAAGAAGGGTCAAATGTGATAAGGATGAAAAATGAGAAAAATAGAGTGACAATTGTTTGTTCTACTGAGGGGTGCCCTTGGATGATACATGCTGCTGCTAAACGGGATGGGCATACATTCAAAGTGAAAAAGTATATTTTTCCCTATTCTTGTGGTAGGGTGGAGAAGAATAAAACTGCTTCTTCGGCTTGGATTGCACAGAAATTAGGTAGCAGGTTAAAGATTGATCCTGAAATGAAAGTGAAGAGCATGGAGGCTACTACTAAGGCAAGATATGGTATCAAACCTAGTAGAGGCCAACTATACCGTGCACGGTTGATGGCCAAGGATGAGTCTCTTTCAAATTTTAAGCAATCATATGCGTCATTGCAAAAGTATGGTGAGTCATTACTAAAAAGGAACCCCGGTAGTTCTTTCAAACTTAAATTTGAAGAATGGTATGTTGCAACAAATAAGCCCATCTTTCAGAGAGTTTTTGTCTGCTTAGGTGCACGTAAGAGGGGATTTGTAAAAGGCTGCATACCATTTATTGGCATTGATGGGTGCCACTTAAAAGGGGCATATGGTGGGATTCTTTTGGCTGCCACAGCAATGGACGCCAATAATGGCTTGTTTCTTATTGCTATCAATGTGGTTGAAAGTGAAAGTAAAGATAGTTGGACATGGTTTCTGTCTGGGTTATCTGATGCACTCTCTTCTAATCTAAATGGGAAGAGTCTGACATTTATGTCAGACAAACAAAAGGTATATCTAATTTGAAATTGAATCAGATACATTTAGTTTGATGTTTCAGATTATTGCACTCATAATATGTTAATTTGTTGTAGGGATTGTCAGAAGCTCTCACAGATATATTTCCAACTGCCCATCAAAGACTATGCTGTAGACACTTGTACAGTAATTTCAAATTTAAGTACCCAAAAACCCTACTAAGGAGGTTGTTTTGGACCGCATGTAAGTCCTATAGTGTTGAGGGTTTTAAAGCTGCAATGTACGAGATATCTATAGTGAGTAAGGATGCATTTGAGTGGTTAATGAGAAACCCAGTTTCAGCCTGGGCTCGACATGCTTTTGACCATGACATTGTTAGTGACCATGTCACTAACAATATGTCAGAGTGCTTCAACAACTGGATCAATCCCTTCAGGTCTAAGCCTATTCTGGTATTAATTGATGAAATTAGGAGAGAACTGATAAAAAGGATGCAAAGCAGATACCAGTTAGCCTGTTCATTGAAGGGGAAGTTGACACCGGCATTTCAGAAGCAGTTGGACTTGGCACGAAATGCCTCCAGATTTTGTAATGTACTTTCATGCGGTCCAGATGAATTCGAGATCAGTGATGGAGATGATAGGTTTGTAGTGGATTTGAAGATGAGCATGTGTGAGTGTTGGGCATGGAAAGTTACTGGACTTCCATGTAAACATGCAAGTGCTGCAATCCTGTTCAAGCGAGGAAGATTAGAAGATCATGTATCACCATATTTCAGTCCTACAAAGTTTATGGATTGTTATACTCGAGATTATACATGGTATGCCTGGTTTGGCCACCTTCAAAAACACCGGAGATGGTCCTGTCATACAACCTCCGCTTTTTAGGAGGCGAAGCAGTAGGCCATCCAAAAAAAGGAGAAAAGAACATGATGAACAACCAGGTAGTCAAACTAGAAAGCATACATCTTCTGTTAAATGTTCCTACTGTACTCGGATTGGGCACAATTCGAGGACATGTAAAGCAAAGAAGGATCATTCATCTTAGCAAGGATCCTCTCAGCCAACATCTTCTCAGCAAGGTACCTCTCAGCAAGGAACCTCTCAGCAAAGAACCTCTCAGCAAGGAACATCCAAAAGAAAGGTCTTAACAAGTCTGTGTATGCCTTATAAATTAGGAATGCATTTATTTATCCTACTTATTGCTTATTGTTTATGATTCTGTAGCGCAAAAGACAAGCTAGGCCTGTTCGTTCTCAAATGCAAACTAGATCTCAATCATCTGTGGCATCTCAAGAGCCCTCTATCCAGGCAAAAGGGTTGGCAAGACTGGCAAAAAAGGCAGAAAATGCTAGGAGAAAATGGGCACAAGCACGTACGCAGATCTCTTAGATCAAGGTGAAGTAATATCCATTTGATCCATTTTTTATGTGAACTAATAATCTTCTGATGCATTTTCTAATGGCACCATCTCCCCAATTTTATTTTGTTAATGATTTGAACAGTTCAGAGGAGATGTGGAATTGGGCCTTTGAGCTCTCTTCATTTTTTTCAAAATATTCATTATTGTTGGGTTTGTGACTTTGTGTCTTGTTAATCCTCTGTTGATAATGTATATTTGTCATCTCTTTCACAGGATATGGAGCTTTGCCTTGATGAGATCATGCTCAAAAGAAGCTGCTTGGGAATATGGACTTGTCGGACATAATTCATATAGGAATATTTTGCTTGGGAATATGGACTTTTTTTCTGTTTTTTGTTCACAACACAAAGGCATGTACTGTTTACTCAATTGGAAATGGAATTGATGTGGATGAATGTACGAGTATCGGCCAGACTTTATGAGCTGGCTATGGAACTGCTGACCATGTACGAGACTTGCTTTCAGTTGCAACAGGAAAGCATACCTTAAGTAGATTTCTCTTGGCTCAATTGGGAGGTACATTGATTGGAGTAGGTTATGGCAGAAGTATCAATCCATGAACAGATACTTGGATTCCGGGTTCTCCTCCTATGAGGGCCCCTTTTCCATTGCCTCTCAATTCCCCTTCTTCAATTGCAGACGTGATTGATAGCTCTACTAAAACATGAAGAGCTGAAATTTGGTGACCTATGGATATAGCAAGGAGTAGCAAACATTTTTGCATCTGATCATTATGCTTTTGAATAATCAATGTGTATTGGTCTCCTCAAGAGAATTCCATTAAAGTTAATGTCTATAGCTCTTGTCTTGGATCTCTATGTCATTCTAGTGGGGGTGGAGTATTTAGATATTACAATGGCAACTTCATATCTGATTTCTCTGACAAGCCCTTCGAATTGCAGAGATAAAAAGGGTTAGAGTCAACTGATTCTTGAAGGAGATTCTTTGATGCTCATCAATCTATTGAGACAGAATAGCAATGACTAACAAAATTTATGGTGTATACATTTCTTTCTAAAAAGTTCCCCACAGACCTTATCTGAATTTGTACCCTATCAAATGGGAGACGGGATTTTCTGTATCATGGGTCTTGCTTGGCATCCTTAACTAACATAAGAATCTTAAGATGAATTCTTCTACTCCTCATACATATAATTAATCCTCTTGTCAAATTAATAATGGCTTTAAGCCTAGATGAATCTTGATACTGTTAACCTGTTTGCAAAATGGTTATACTAGGGGGGAAACATTCTTCCTGGTATAGGGAAGCATTCAAGAGGATCAGAGTATCAAAACTCTTGCATAGGACTCCATGCATTATTTTGGGCTGTGGTAAATGAGGATAAAGAAGAGAAACAAGAATGATGATGTCCTAATCAAATATAGAGTTTGAAAAGAGGATATCTCCGTAGTGTACATTGACAGAAGCTAGTACATCATAAAAAGAGAGGTAACCTAAATTGTGACTACCATAAGAGTTGCACAAAACCTACAAGTTACAATCAACTAATTAGTTCTTTCTTTAGGATTCTTCAATTCTAGCTTTTTGAAAGCTTCGAGGAGCTCTTCATACAACTTAGAACTTTGTGCATTCACTCTAATGGCTCCTCGTAGGTAACCTTTCAAGTAAGCCGGGGACGTACTTCTACCACTTGCTATATTTGATGCTGTCATCTGTGAGCTTTCTCCTGTCTGCCGGAGCATTCCCCGACTCAAGAATTGCATGTGTGGTGCTACCACCCTGAGAACATACCGTTGTGTCTAACCATTCGAACATCCCGCATCCACGATTATCCACCTGCACCAAGACAATTATATAAGAAAACTATCATTGAAAATGACAATTAATTATACATGACGACTTTCATTGAAAAAGACATTTAAAAACACAGTAGATTAACACTGACTCCTGTGGAACGTGGGCAACATCTGAATTGTCGTCCATTGTTTGTTGTTGTTTTTTCCGTTCTAACTTTGCATTGCTCTGCTCCACATGGGCATTGATTCAATTGGTTCAACCACATAACAAAGCTTTGACATCTTGGACATCGATAGTACTTCCTCCCCTGATTTTTCCCATTAATAATTGTACATGTCACACATGTGACACCACAAGACTCACATTTCGCATCCATATTGTCAATATAATTCATTCAAGCAAGCAGAGTGAAGATAGGATCAGGAGCCTTGCCGAATGGTTCTTCCCTAAAACACTCATAAGATGGATGGTCAGTATCAACCTCACCAGAATTCCATCATGAAAATAGACTATTCACAGCAGGATTGATAGACCACATCAACATCACATAACATTTTACTCAAAGGGGAATTAAATGGAAAATATATTTCTAAACAAAATGAAGCAGGTTACAGACAAGGGAGAAGGATGGAGAAGGACACGGAAAAATACCCAGAGAGAGAAAGGGCTAGTAAATTTCCGTTTCCAGATATGGAAAAGGAAACGGCAATTACCCATATTCTAATGGTTTGATGGATGAGAAACCTGAAACATTCATGGATTTCTCTCATAAAGGGATTTAATATGATAAAAGCAAGAACATTGCTTGAAATAAGCAAATATGGAGGTGGAATGGCGGGTAACAGTTTCACAAAGAAAAAACCTGTGAGATAGGAATGGCATGAAGCAGTTTCAAAAACAAAGCACAACGATGGAAATACTAACCGGACTTTGGATGTTGCCGACGGGATACCGAAGCCGGACTTTGAATGTTGCTGACGGGATACCGAAGCTTCAAAACTGGAGACTCACCGAATAGCAATAGAGAAGAGAAGATGGAGATATGATATTAGGGCTCTAAACCGAATAGAATTGCAATAGAGAAAGAAAAGAAATTTGGAGAAAGAAAAAAGAATATAAAGGGGTAAATTAGTTACTTTATCTCATTTAATGTTTTAAAGTTTCAAATTAAAAGGGCAAGACTGTCCACTTACATATTCAGTCAAGTCTGTCAGTTAAATGGGGCCGGTTAGATTTTCTGGAAACTATTGGGTAGTAGGTGGAATTTGACATAGTTTTTGGGGGTTAGATGAAATTTTTTCTTCCATTTATCTCCAAGTAACCAAAATATAATTTAATACATATTACAAATATCCAAATATGAAAATTTAAATTCAAGCGTATCCACAGTGAAACGCTCGCTTAACGAATCATAATAGTCCTCCACATCTTGCTCATCCTAGCCGCCACATGTTCATATGTTGGCGTGTCGACATAATCTTCAATCATAATACCTGTAACATCAGAAACTAAAAAAGAATTACGCACACGAGGGTCAGCTCTCCAACTTGAGCTCAGTGAGAAAACAAAATAATGCAACAAACATATGCATGCATTCAATTCATATCTGTGATCTGGTATATAAGTTTGTAATGTGCTATAGAAAGGTTCGGTGGCCACCTCACCTCTATACACGAGTGTGTGAAGCCGCCTAAAGGTTAACGTTTATTGTCATCTCACATGCACCCACCATGGAATAGAGATAGAGCTAAAGTGCTTAGGACCACACCGCATCACACTTCCCCTGATACTCTACCCATACCAACACATAAGCCCCTGCTGGCGAGGGATTGAAAACTGGGCTCGCAACTAACCAATCCTAATGTCAAACAGTGTACCCAAGGCCTCACCCCAGCATCCCTCAATATGTCCATAGAGATAGAGCTAAGGCCCCCCGACAGAGTCGAAGACTACACGGTCCGAGACCACCTCCCCTGACACCCTACGACGTAATAGTTCTGCTAAAGTAATGGCGATACGACTATGTCGGTGGACAAGACTTGGGTAGAGATAGAGCTAGAATCTGGTGACCAGACTGAACCACAATGTCACATCCTCCCCCTGATGCTCCACTCGCATCAAGCACACTAACCACACACATACATTCACATGTCTATTCCTAGCATCATCATCATCATCATGTTATAAATAAAATAGAAACAAATATGCATGAACATTAATAGCAGGAATATTGGATGACATGTTGAATGCACATTACAAGCATACACGCATAGAATCAGTCATGGCATTGGACTCAAGAAAATAAAAACAGTTTATTATTAGCCAATTAGTTTAGGTCTTGTTCCCTCACCTTTGCTTGAGTGTAGATCCTCTTTCAAGCTTTAAGAATCACTTTTATATCAATAGGAAAACCTAACAAGTCGATAGATTTTAGTTAGAATTCATTCTGACAATTTTAGGCTTGCTGTTAAGCTAGGGTCGCAGGACGGGTCGCAGGTAGGGTAGCAGTTTTCTGTGACCCCAAGGTGTAGGGTCGATGCTAGGGTCGGATGTTCCATCGACCCTAGGTGCGACCGCAGCTTCCCTGGACTTCCCGAAAGCTAGGGGTCGATCCTGTGGTCTGGTAGGGTCGATTTCCAATCGATCCTACGTGCGATCGCACGTGGTTTGAGTTGACCTTTTCATCCTACAGTTCATTCTTTCATGTTTGGGTCCTTTGGCTTACTTTTATAGTCCATTCTATGATTGTTCTATGGCTCAAAACTCCAGGTTACTCACTTTTCATAGTTTTCCATGCTTTCCATTGGAATTCATCCATGGATGGATGGTATTAGGGTTTCTCCTAACCTAACTTCATCATAATCTATCTAAGCTTTCAATTTAGATAGGGATTGAGGTTCATATCTTCTGTAGTCTGAGTTTCAAAGATTTCTTTGAGCTTCTTTTTCTTCCTTAGCCGTTTCTTCAAGTTTTCCTTCTCTTCTTCTCTTCTCTTTCTCTCACTTTCAATTAAGGTTCTAAAAGGAGTGAAAGAGGCTTAGGGTCGTCCTATTTTCGGTTTGTGCTATTTTTGTTGTTTTCCTAGGATCGATGCTAGGGGGTCGATGAGGGGGTCAGACAATCTGAGACCCCTGCGACCCCACGACCAAAAAGTCATGGGTTGGACTTCTTTTGAGGTGGGGTCGACCCTGCCTGTTTGGGTATGTGACCCTACCCTCATTTTGACTGTTTTTGAGTTAAATTTCATATCGGGTCTTGGGTTTCTTCACGCACTTGGTCCACTTGGCTCGACCATGATATGTATACTGGTCACGACACGAAATGTAAGGTTAGACCGGGTTCATGGCGTGCGGGTCTTACAGCTTTAGTTAGAATGTTCTCATTTGCCACATTTGTCTTGGAAAGAGATAAATTAAAAAAATAGTAATTAGGGTAGGAAACCCTAAAAAATGGAAATAGCACAGGAATTAGGGTAGGAAACCCTAAAAATGGAATGAAAACAATAATTAGGGAAAGTGAAACCCTAAAAATAGAAAGAATAATTAGGGCAAGATAAACCCTAGAATAAAGAGAATAATTAGGGTATGAAAACCTAAAAAATGAAAATCACAATGAAAAGGGATAGAAAACCCAAGAAACCTAAAAATAAAAATAATAAAAATGGTAGGAATTTAGGTCTCATCCCTAGATCCTATTAAAAAAATGGAAACCATAAAAATGATAGGAATTTAGGTCTCATCCCAGATCCTATTGACAAAAATGGAAACAATAAAAATGGTAGGAATTTAGGTCTCATCCCTAGATCCTATTGACAAAAATAGAAAGAATTTGGTACACATCCCAAATCTGAATGATAGGAATTTAGGTCTCATCCCTAGATCCTATTGACAAAAATGATAGGAATTTGGTACACATTCCAAATCCGACTCTCACAATCTTTTCGAACTACGTTTTTGGACTTGATTTTCAGGATTGGAATACATAGGCAGTTTGAGATGTCTTATACGTCTCAGATTCAGTCCAAGACCGAACCATCTTTGGTCCGGTTCACTGTATAATATTGTACATTACATTTGTTTGTTTATTTGCTTTAAAACATGATTGGCTGAACCCTAGGTTAGAATAACTTAGCAACTTGGTTTAGGACATCTCCCATTGAACCTGAGTCATCTAGTTGACCAAGCACAGTCAAAATTAGAGTTTAAGAAAAGTTTAGGAGGCCGATATTGATCGGGTGGTTTGGGTGCCTAACACCTTCCCATAACTGTATCCTGAATACTTACCCGATCTCTTGCAGACCAAAGAATTGATACATTGGGTCATGAGTCAATAGAAGTCTTACCTTAGGGTGAAGCTACATTTTTAAAGGTCCTAGACCTTAATCTCGGTGGCAACTCCAATAGATCATTAATCTTCATCGATACGGATTCACATTTATCCCGAGGAGGATCACAATTTCTCATTGTCCTCACACATAGCCCGACTATTGCTATGAAGTTGCACAGATACAGAATCTCCAGTCATAATAGATCTCATCAAGCATGCGAGACAAGGTTTTGACATCATCCCTACAATGTTGGTCGAGACATTAAAGGGCCTTGACTTCATGGCAACTCACCAAGAACAGTTTGAGTTGGACAAATTTAGCAGATCACAATATCTTCTTCAAATTTGGTTAACAGAGAGGTTAGGATTAGTTGAAGAATCTGAAGCAACGACCCTCAACCCTTTTCAGTTGGCAAAAAGAGCAAATCATATGGCCTATCAGATGAACACAAATTGGTTCAGCCGCCTCAATGAAATAACCACAGCAGATATCAGATGGAAATGCACTTGGTGGAAGCAAGAGAGGGTTCTCACAAATACAGAGAATAGTTTGCATGTCCGGTTCATGGGGTTGACTCATACCTCATTTTATTCCCGAACAAGGCTACCTCAGCAATTCAATATCCCAGCAAGCATCAGCAGAGAAGTGACTAATTGTAAACTTCCTAAAAAATTGACATTAGATCTGGTTGATACCTTTTCTCATGAATGGAACAATCGAAATGTTCAAACACTCCCTAGAGTTACACCGATTAAGAAACCAATCGCATTTTAGGTTTTTTTGAATTCCAATGTGTTTCATGAACTATGTCTCTTAGATTCAACAAAGAAACATTTGATTCACCATAATCATTCATATGCTCTATGAAATTTTCATTGTTTTCACAAATGCAGGTACTTAAACCAGAATCTCAATAAAAGAAAAGATAGCAAGTCCTCCATCCAGATAAATAAAAGTCGAGCCCAAGCTCTTACAACCAGCCTTGTATTCATAGCCAGCCTTGTATTCACAGCCTAGCTTCGTACAAGAAGAGGTTTATCAGTCTACAAATGGATTAAGCCGGGTTCAAGCCCGCACATACCTTGCATCATGAGTTCCACCTCAGCAAGAAGAGGTTCCCAGCCTATAAATGAGCCTTGTATTCACAGCGTAGCTCCATACAAGAAGAGGTTTATCAGCCTACAAATGGATCAAACCGGGTTCAAGCCCGCACATACCTTGCATCATGAGTCCCACCTCAGCAAGAAGAGGTTCCCAGCCTACAAATGAGCCTTGTATCCACAGCCTAGGTTCGTACAAGAAGAGGTTTATCAGCCTACAAATAGATCAAGCCGGGTTCATCCCACACGTACCCTGCATCATGAGTTCTACCTCAGCAAGAAGAGGTTCCCAGCCTACAAATGAGCCTTGTATTCACAGTCTACCTCCATACAAGAAGAACAGTCATCAATTTTCCAAGAAGAGCAAACCTTCTTGCCAGTCGAACTACGTTTTGGGCTTGATTTCTAGGACACCCTTAGAATACGTAGGCAGTTTAGGAGAAATTACCCTAAGTGTAGCCCAATAAGCAATCTCACTCATATCCCAAAAATGGGGTTCTTTTATCTTCAGCCTTCAATTGGTAACAATCTCGGCTAAAGAGGGGCATCTGTAAGCACCCCATTTTTGCTACCCTCAGCATAAGTGAACCAATATAGCAGGTTTTCAACTTTTAACCCAAGGGTTTGTGATTCTCTAATGAACCCCACAGCAGGGTCATGGGCTATTACCTACGTGGATGTATAGGTTGTGAAATTATCTTCGAAATGAGACTAGAATCATCAATTCTGACGTCAAACAAGGAAGATATCATAGTTTGAAAGTGCAAGGGCATTTACATAATTATCGTATGATGCATGCATTATCATTCAAACTTCAAGACATCATATCTTGGTCATCTGATATCGGAATCAGATGATTCAAAGGCCAATATTCCTTATTTTCAGTCCTCTTCAAAGTGGAGGTGAAAAATCCCAGGTAGAAGTCTCCAGTGGGCCCCATGCAAGATTTCATGTAAAATTATCGTTAGAACTTCAAAGCCTCATATCTTTGTCATTCTACGTTGGATTCAGATGATTCCAAGGCCATTATTCTTCATTTGTGATGTTCTACAAAGTTGACATAAAAAATCTCAGGTAGAAGTCTTCGAAGGGTCCCATGCAAATTTACACATGGAAATGATCATTTAATCTTCAGAAATTCATATTTTGGTCACCCCATATCTAAATCAGGTGACTTCAGTTTCATTATGTTCCAATTTTAGTACTCTACAAAGCGGATGTAAAGGATTTCTAGTAGAAGTCTCCAAAGGATCCCATGCAGAATGGTCAACCAAATTATCGATAATTGGTCTGCTTAAACTTCAGAAATTCATAAGTTGACCATTTTATTTTTAAATGAGGTGATTCAAGTTCCAATATTCTTTATTTTTGGTGTTTTACAAAGTGAACGTAGAAAATTTAGAATAGATGCTATCGAAAAATTCCATATGGAAGGTTGACAGAAATGGACTATGAAATGTCAACCTTGGTCTAAACCAGCTTAATCTAACTTAGTCTAACTTAGCCTGGCCTAGCTTAGACCAATCCAGACCAAGTTATGTCAGCCCATATGCATGCATTTCTTTTATATGTGTATAATGTATAATATATTATTGTATAATATATATATATATATTATAGGAAAGAGAGAGGAAAGAGAGACCGTGGAAAGAAAGAGGAAAGAGAGGCCACGGGAAAGAGAGAGGGAGAAAGAAAAAAGGAAAGAGAGAAATAAAAGAAAAAGAAAAGAAAAAACATTTTCTAAAAAGAAAACGTGAAAGAGAGAGGGAAAAAAAAGGAAGGAAAGAGGAAGGAAAGAAAAAAGAAACGTTTTCTAGAAAGAAAACGTGAAAAAAGAGAGATAAGAAGAAAGGGAAAAAAAGGAAAGAAGAAGAAAAGGAAGAGGAAAAGGAAAAAAAGAATTTTCTAGAAGAATGAAAGAGAGAAAGGAAAGAGAGAAGGGATTTTCTAAGAGAAGAAGGAGAAAAATGAAAGAAATAAAGGAGAAAAAACGTGGGAAAGAGAGAAGAAAGGAAAGAAAAAAATGGAAAGAAAGGATTTTCTAGAAGAAAATGAAGAAAATAAAGGAAGAGAGAAGAAGAGAGAAGAGGAGAGAGAGAGAGAGAGAGGGACATTTCTACTCTAGAAACATGTAGAAAACGTGGAGAAGAGAGAAGAGAGAAGAAAAAAAGGGAAGGAAGAGAAGAATGGAAAGAAGAAAAAAGGAAAAAAAAGATTTTCTAAAAAAAGAAGAAAAAGAAAGAAGGATCTTCTAGAAGAGGAGAGGAAAAGCATAAATAGGCCAAGAGAAAGAGAGAGGGGGCTTCTTTTCCAGAACACAAGGAGAGAGAGAATGTGGGTAAGAGAAAAAAACAACATAAGAGAGGGAGAAAGAAAGAGAAAAGAAGAAGAGAAAAGAAAGAAAAGAGAAAAAGAGAAGCAGAGGAGAGGAGAAGGAGGGTTCACCTTCAAAGAGCTTAATACAACCTCCAATCATCCTACATCAACGGTTTCTCTCTATTCGAGCACAAGGTTAGTACCCTAACTGAATTTAGAAGTCTTTAGAATGCTCGAATGTCAATTGTGCTTGAAAAAAAGCTAATTTCCATGAAATCTCGATCAGGAATGCTTTATTTCATGCATATTAATGTTAGGATGCTTATGTCTAGCATTTTTTATGAATGATAATTTGTTTAAACTACTCGATGATGAAGTTTTGAATGTTATATGATGATGTTTAATGTTTTTGACAAGTTTCATAACGTGATTTTTTAATCTGAAATTTCCAAATTTAGAATTCAAACTTAGGACGTACATCACATGTAGTTTTTCTTAGATTTTGAAGCCCAAATTTTTATGTAAGTCTCTCTGATATGTTAGAAGACTACCCTAGAAATTTAGTTTCATTTAGAATTGGAAAAGTATATCCAAATATTCGTCTTTGACATTGCTATTTTACTCGGATATAATGTAAATCCTCTATCAGAAAGTCTCTAGACAAGAGTCTTATGGCCATAATCAAGAAATCAACTTCATATAAACTTGTTAGATATGAAATTCTTCCAAAAAATAGCACTAGTTTCGTTTTTTTTTTATTTTTTATTGAATTGATATCAATTTTTAAGTGCATAGTGCTCTGATTTTGAATCTGTCAGGATGTACTGATTTGCATGATTGAAAATGACCGTTTTTCACAAAAACAATATGCTGTTTTCACTTGTTTTTCTTGATAAAATTTTAGATCAGACAGTTATCTACATGGACATATGTCTGGATTTAATTTTCATTAAGTATAGGATTTTATTTGGAATTTATGGTTCAATTGGTCAAAAATCTAGAACAGAATTGACCAGTGCACATGTCCGGTCTTAGGGCATATCTTTGACCTATTTTTGCTCTCTGTTGGGATTTGACTCCTTCATATCAAATATAACATATTGAGTCATCTTTTTGTGAAAAAAATTGAGTTTGATTTGAGTTATAGAAGACCTACTTATGGTCATTATTGTGTAATGTGACATAATCTGAATGCAGTTCATAGTTTTGTCCAATATCTGAAACTTTGTGTCACAATTTTGACAGTTTTGAGTCAATAATCATTCCAAATGTCTTCATAAAAATTACAATATTTTCAAAGAACATTGAACATATGTTTTTGATAATTTTATATTTTTCAAAAAAGGTTTCATTGATATCTCATTCATTGTAACAAGCAATTGATTGTTTGAGTAAATTCTGTCATATTTGGATAAATGACTATATTTGGAGCATTCATGTGCTTTGTTTGGAATGTGTACAATCATGTTTTCCATATTTCATGTGTTGCTATATTTGATAGAATATATATATTTTTACCATATTTAGTAAAATCTTGATAATTACCATTTTTAAATCTTGATAATTACCTTTTTTGATGATTCATGCCATATTTTGCATTCTATGTTTGGTACTTACCATATTGATATATAGATGCATACATTAATTTCTTACCATGTTAGGTCTTACCATGCTTAGAAAATAGCATATAAAGATTTTACCTTTTTGGATAATTCATACCATATTTTGCATTCTATGTTTGGTACTTTCCATATTGATATAAAGATGCATATATTGATTTCTTGCCATATTAAATCTTGCCATGCTTAGAAGATAGCATATTAGATCTTGCTATATAGGCTTTTGCCTTATTTGCAATACATGCCATATTTGAGAGATTTCTAACAATCTTACTATATGTGAATTTCTTACCATAATGTGTTATATGCCATATTTAGATGAATAATTTATTTTTGAGAATAATTTAATTTATGTAACACCCTAGTTGAACTACCATATATGCACACTTCTAGAAGACAATCTAGGCATGGGGACGTGCATTTAGGTACCCACATTCTTGGGAAAGGCATAACGAAAAATAATAAAAATCTTAATAAAGAAAGAGAATGCTTTGCCAAACCTTCCAAAATTAGAACTTAGGATGAAAAGGGTAACTCAGAACGATTTCCACTTCTCAGTAAACCCTAAACCTAGAATATTTTCTCAATCCTAAAATAGAATAGGTTTTAAACCCTAAACCTAAAACAGGTTCTCACATTCTAACCTTGAACAGGTTATTCAGCCCGAACTACGTGGATTTTGATTACTAGGGCAAACCCTAGAATACGAAGGCTATTTGGGAGAATCCCAAATTCGGATCCACACCTTAGTCCACTCGGACTATCCATAAATCTACTAGGATACCCATCTATTTCAACCCAATCCCGAACTACGCGGATTCTGATTCCTAGGTCAAACCCTAGGATACGTAGGCTATTTGGGAGAAACCTAAATTCGGATCCAAACCTTAGTCTACTTGGACTATCCATAGATCCACTAGGATATTTACCCATATTTTGACCCAAATAGGGTTATCTAGCCCGAACTACGCAGATTCTGATTCCTAGGGCAAACCCTAGGATACGTAGGCCATTTTGAAGAAATCCAAATTCAGATCCACACCTTAGTCCACTTGGACTATCCATAGATCCACTAAGATATTTACCCCCATTTTGACCCTAATAGGGTTATACAGCCCGAACTACGTGAATTCTGATTCTTAGGTCAAACCTTAGGATATGTAGGCTATTTGGGAGAATCCCAAATTCGGATCCACACCTTAGTCCACTCGGACTATCTTTAGATCCACTTGGATATCCACCAATTTCAAACTACGCATATTCTGATTCCTAGGGCAAACCCTAGGATACGTAGGCTATTTGGGAGAATCCCAAATTTGGATCCACACCTTAGTCCACTCGGACTATCCATAGATCCACTAAGATATCCATCCATATTTTAACCCAGAATGGGTTATCCATATTTTGACCCAAATAGGATTATCCATATTTTGACCCAAATAGGGTTATCCATATTTTGACCCAAATAGGGTTATCCATATTTTGACCCAAATAGGGTTATCCATTCTTAGATCCACTAGGACTGTCTATCAGTTCGCATGGACTATCCAGATCCTAACCCATAGGGTTGCTCAGCCTTTCAAGCATAAATTTCAACTTGAACAATGAACTTAATCATGCACAAGCATAAATTACAAATCATAAACTTTAACCACACCTGAACTATGATGGTGAACCTGATTTTCAGAATAATTCCGTGATACATAGGCAATTTGATGGATACAGATTCGGTTCAATGATATCTAACCACTTGGTTTGGTTTGGTTTAATAGATATAGTCTAGCATAGGAAAGGTATAAGAGACCGATTTTGATTGGCGGTTTAGGTGCCTAACCCCTTCCCATAATCGTAACCTGACACCTACCCAATCTCTGATGGACCAGAAATCCAATCTAAGGGTCATGAGTCAATTGAAGTTTTACCTTAAGGTGAGATTTCATATTTATAAGGTCATAGACCTTAATCTAAGTGGTGACTTCCAAAAAAGATTACGATCTTTGTCCTCACAGTTCCCTCCACCCGAAGTCTCAGTAGTAGGCCTCTTCAGTCCCCTGTTTTGAGCAAAGAAGCTGTCTCTTTGGCTTGATTGAATCACCCTAGCAATCTGCACAGCCTCGTTATACACCTTCTTCTCCAAACCCAAGACGTGCTCCCGGATACTACCTCGCAATCCCATGGTGAACCTATGGGTCTTGGTTTCCTCCTCTTGCATGCTTGCTGGAGCGAAGAAAAATAGCTCTTCGTACCTTTGCTGGTACGCATCAACAGTCAACTGGGATTATTGAAGGTTAAGGAATTCCTTCTCCATTTGATCACGAAAGCTCTTAGGAAAGTACTTATCAAAGAAGACTCCCTTGAATATTTCCCAAGTGATCTGAGTGTGCTTCGTCTCCAAGTATGTCCGGGTAGAATTCCACCAGGCATTAGCATCTTCCTTGAGCATGTGCGTAGCAAATAGCACCTTCTCATCCTCCGTGCAAGTCATCAGACGGAAGTTCTTCTCCATCTCAGCAACCCACTGTGCAGGCTATAGTGGTTTTCCTGGTTTCCCTATGAAGGTAGGAGGTTTCAATTTCAAAAACTATCCACCGCTCGGCTTAGGTCATTCTACCCCTGTGAATTCATTCCATACCATGGTGGTGGGTACGGATAGATCCATTGATACGCAGACGATGTCAAAAATTGGTGTGGTAGTTGTGGGTTCTGTCCTTGGCTCATCGGCCCATTTCTACTATCCACTGGCAATGTGGTATTATTTTCCCCAGACTCAGGCGTACCTTCTGTAGGGATATATCTTGGTAGCCTGAACATCTTCAGTATCTCATTTAAGAACACCTTCTATTGAGCTTCCATCTGATAGACCAGATTTGTCACAATAGTCTCAGAGTTAGTGTGAGGAGGGCCTGGCAGATTTGTTGGTGCTCTGTTACTCTGCCCTTCTCCACCATTTCTCATTGGTGTCCTGTCCCTATCATCCCTCATTGGGGTTCCACCGTCTGGGTTCAGGTTTTGCTCACCAACTTTTCCTGCTTCCACATTGTCCTCGGCTTGACGCGCCCTTGAGTGGAGACGTTTCCGTGAACCTCTACGACTGTTTCCGCCTACCATCTCAGATTACTCTTCCTGTTTGGATCTGAGAAGAAGACATAACACATGAGGTACATTCGAATATTCATAATAGTGTTAGTCTTTAACAAGTATAAGGCGAAAATCGTAAAGGAAACTTTAAATCAAAATTTTAAAATTTTTCTCAAAATTTTCCGGGCTCTGAATACTTGTCGGGTCACAACATACCAGTCGCGGCACTGTAGAGTGTGGTGCGACCGGTATGGTCAGGCGGACCAACCTCTTGGAGTTCCCAAGAGGTACCGATCGATGTACCAGTCGCACCTCTATATGGTATGGTGCGACCGGTATGGTCGACCGGTCAGCACCATGCTTGTGGCCTAGAGGTACCGGTCGCAGGTACCAAGGGGTACCGGTCAACCGGTATAGGGCAAAATCGTCGACCAGTATGCCCAGAAAGGCTTTAAAATTGCAAAAAGTGAGTCTTTTCTCACTTTTCTTCTTTCCATTCTCTCCGGTGGTGATTCCTTTCTGACTTGGTGAGTTGCTATAGTCCAACCAGTGACCTTAGGAGTGATTCTCTTCCGATCAAGACCTTGAACATCATCTCCAAGTAAGGTTCTTCCTTCCTCTCTCCATTTTACATTGTTTTTTCATGGTTTCTTGCCCAAAAACTAGGTTTTTCTTGGTTTAGAGGATTCTAACCGTAGGAACTCTTTTCCTTCAGCATAGAAATAGTTTTGGTACCTTTATGAACAAAAGCCCTCAACTTATTTGAGGTTCCACCATGTGGTTCTCTCAAAATCGAAATTTTGGGATTTTTTACCTAGGTTTTGGTCAAACATCGATTTTTCTGGAAATTGTTGAATTTCTTGCTTGTTTGATGATTGTTTGGTTTCCATATGTTGTTAGATTGTTACGTAAGTCCTCCTACCCAGATTTTGGGTGAGTTCGAGGCTTTTACTTTAAATACTATCGTTATGCTGCTGAAATTTTGAAAATTTTAACACAATCTCATTGTTTTGTTTTGTAGTCCACAAAGTCTCAGCATCGAGGTGCTGGTAAGCATGCATATGCTCCGGGCATGAACCGTCCTCACCCGCCGGTTCCTCAGTTTGATGAGCGGTGGTTTCGTTCGGCAGCGGCGCAAGCCCGTTTTCCATGGTTCGAAAAGAAGAACATAGAATCTGGGCACTGCGTAAACCTGGAGCAGCTACAACGATTCAATGTTGAAGCAGCCTTTAGTGCACTTGGGTGGTTACCCGTTATCACCTACACAGTGACTACCCGACCTAACTTGGTCAAGAAATTCTATGCTAACCTGGAGGTTGAGGGGAATGTTAATGACTTCAGTCATGATAGGGACCTCCACCTAACCAGCTTTGTCAAGGTGTCCCCATATCCTTCGACACTCACCAACTCGCTGATCTCTTGGGGATTCCTAATGACGGTGACTTGGTTTACTGCGCTCCCAAAATGATGGGCTTCTTTACTGATGATCTGCGCTAGGAGGTTTCAGAGCAGATCCTTAACCCAGGGGCCCCCATGAAAGCTGCCAGTTTGTGACCTGTTCCTCGACTATATTGCCGCATTATCCAGCATGACATTCTTCCTCAGAGCGGCCACTACAGTGAGTTATCTCAGCTCACCCAGTACCTGACTTATTGTGTCTGCACTAGGGAGCGGGTCTGTCTTCCTTACATTATCATCAGGGCTATACGTCAGGCTACCATGCCCAACCAGATAAGCAACCTTCCTTATGGCCGGCTTATCACTACACTCCTGCAGCGCCTTTGAGTAGACATGAGGGATGAGATTGTGATTGAGGACACCATGACATCAGACATTGACTGGGATGTCATTATCTGGATGAAGATGGATAACCTACTGATTAGTGATGAGGAGCTAGAGGCTCATCCTCCTCCACTTAGGAGGGTAGCAGCAGCAGCCAATGCAGCTTTTACAGAAGAGGCAGGGGATGATGATGATCAGATGGAGGACATCCCTACACCTGAACCGCAGCCCATACCTGCAATGGGACCATCCCAGCCTCCCCTCGATACCGTGATGGGTATGTTTATGGAGATTCGGGATGCCCAGCGTGAGATGAATCGTGACCTAGGGTGCCTCTCTCACAGCCTCAAAGTCATGTAGGAGCAAGTACACTAGCTCAGGGTCGCTTATGAGCGTGATTATGACATTGCTAATCCTATTCCTCCTATGCCCCCAACCCCATGATAGATTACTTTATTTTTTTTCTCCTCTTAATACATTGACTTTTATAACAGGGTAACTGTTCAATTTGTGGACTGTACCCTGTAGCACAATTATCTTTTACTCTTTGGATGTTCTATATTCTACCCTTGATAAAGTTTCCTTTTCAATTTGGTGGAAGTTTATGATTTTTCTCACCTATCATTATGGTTCCTATCTAGAGCATGATTGTTTATTAATTTCACCTTTAGTATAGTACATTATGCTCTTTCGTATTTAGTCTCAGGCATCAAACATGTGCTTAAGGTGTGTTTTTATTAAAAGTTTTAATTCTTCCTATCTCAGTTCATTGACTCTGTTAGGTGCAAATGTGGTCTGTTTGACAGAGCCTAAGAGCTCTGATACCAAATTGTCATACCCTAATTCTGGCTGAACCACAGTGTCACTTCCTCCCCTTGATACCTTACCCGCACCAAGCATGCTAAGACAGAAGCGATACGAAAAGGTGCTAGTGTGAGGAATGATCCCAGACCCTAGACCCTTTCCACTCTACATACCAACGAAAATAATCACATGCCTAACAGTCACATCCTAGCATAGCGAGTATGCATGAACAATATAATAACTGAAAGTAAAGATGACATGCAAGTATGCACAAACACCATTCCACAGAATCATAATTATTAACAATGTTTTACTGTTATTAAGTTATTAGGGTTTAGGTTCGATTCTCTTACCTGACACTTGATTGCTAGCTTGCTCCACGTCACAGAATCCAAACTCACTACCACAAGGTCCTACACGATGTTAGGGTTGAATTAGAATAATTTTCTTAGGGTTTACATTGGTAGGAAAACCAACTGGGTCAAAAACACTCATCACAGTGCATACTGATCACAGTATCGATCGCAAGCACCGGTCGCGGCACTGTGGAGAAAGGTGCTACCAGTATGGTCTACCGGTCCCCACAGACCAGTCTCCGAGAGGTACCGGTCGCAGTACCGGTCGCATATGGTGTGACTGGTATGGTCGACCGGTATGCCTCTGAAAGACCATCAATTCGGTGTTTGCCTTCCATCGGTCACCCGCTATTGGTTCTAGGGTTTCTCCTATGCCTTCTAGGGCTGAGCAACAAGTTAGAGTTGTTTCATGTTCCATTTAAGTCTTAGTTTCGATGATCCTTAGCCTAGAATGTGAATCTAGGGTTCATCGATTGTATTAGTGTTTGACGGTAAATTTAAGGGTTTTAGATCAATACCTTGCCTTGCATGGTATTGATCAATTCATGATTAATCATCTATAACGCTTAAATTAGAGGAAGGTTCAAGCACTTACTGTCGGTTCGCAAGTAGGGTGTTCTTCGTCCAACGGCAAACGATGGCTCCTCTCCCTCCTTCCTTAGCTCTTTTTCCTTCTTCGAACTCTTTCTCCTCTCTAGGGTTTGTGAGGATCAATGAAAGAGTTCTAAGGAGGTTTAGGGGTCCTTAAATAGACTAAGATAGAGTTTAAAAAGTTTCCTTACGTTAGGAAAGTCCTTATGCTCGAGATTAGGAAAGTGGGACCCGCAGAGATCCGTTTTCGGACCTAAGTAGTCTGTCCGCGTAAACATACCGATCGACCGGTACCATTGACCAGTATGAAAAAATATCATACATTAGGTCTGTTTTCATACCTGGTTGTCATCCGTTCGTCCCGTCTGGCCCGGTGATGATTGAAAGACCTGTTACGACATGAATTAAAGGTTTAGATCGGGTTCATGGAGTGCGGGTCTTACACTATGCATTGCTCCTTTATTTTCCTCTAGTAGTAACCATGTCGTAAGATTTTATGAGCGAGGGCTTTCCCACCTTGATGGGCTCCACAGATTCCTTCATGTACCTCCTTGATTGCTAAGGCCGCTTCAGATGGGCGTAGGCATCGTAGTAGGGAGAATGTGAAGGCCTTTTTGTACAATATATCTGCCTCCACGACATAATGGGTTGCTTCGGACTGGATCCTCCTTACTTCCTTTCTTTCCTCTAAGAGAATCCCTTCTTTCAGGAACGAATAGATTGGGTCTATCCATGATGGTTCTGCTACAGCTGGCATGATTTTCCCATGATTTGGGTCCACCATTGCTTTTAACAGTGTTTCGGTGTATACAAAATGACTCAGTTCTGAAAGATCGAAGATGGTCGATTTGGATAGGGCATCAGCTTATGTGTTCTAGTCCCTTAGAATATGTTTGAGGTTGAAAACCTCAAAAACCGATGCTGCTTCCCTTACCTTCTGTAAGTATGCTGCCATGCTTGGTTTCTTTGCCTCATATTCACCATTAACCTGCTTTACTACAACTTGAGAGTCACTGGATGCTTCGATCTTTCTTGCCATCACCGCTTTGGCGAGGTAGAGTCCAGCGATTAGTGCCTCATACTCGGCTGCGTTGTTCAATGACTGGAACTTGAATTGGAGGCATAATGAATCTGGAAACCTTCTGGGCTTGTGAGTATAAGATAGACACCGCACCGCCCTTTGTTAGAGGCCCCCGTCCACAAATAGAGTCCATGGTGGCTGCGTTATGTTTTCTCTTTCTCGTCTTTTTGCTTCATCTCCAACTTCTTTAGGGAAGGATGATTCAATGAGAAAATCAGCCAGAGCTTGAGTCTTGATGGCAGCTCGGGGCTTGTAAGTGATATTGAATTATCCTAATTTGATAGCACAATTGATGACTTGGCCAGAGACATCCGGCTTGGTTAGAATTTTCTTCAGAGGCTGATTTGTGAGGATGACAATAAAGTGTAATTGGAAGTAGGGCCAGAGTTTTCTAGCTGACATAACTAGTGCAAGAGCCACTTTTTTGATGAATTTATATCGAGTTTCAGCATCCAATAGTATCTTGTTGACATAGTAGATCGGTCTTTGTTCGCTATCTACTTCCTTGATGAGGACCACATTGGCCGCTTTTGAAGATACAAGTAAGTACAACTCAAGGACGTCTCCGACGTCGGGCTTAACCAACAGCGACGGGGATGCTAAGTATGCCTTTAGTTCCTCGAAAGCTTATTGACACTCGACTGTCCACTCAAAGGTCTTGTTGCCCTAAAGGGTTTGGAAGTATGGAAGGCATTTATCTGCTGAGCGTGACATAAACCTGCTCAGGGCTGCGACTCGCCCAGTCAGCTCTTGTACTTGCTTTATCCTAATAGGAGCTAGCATAACGAGAATGGTTGTGATCTTTGCTGGGTTAGCCTCGAAGCCGTGGCTGGATACCATAAATCTAAGAAATTTTCCTAATACAACCCCAAACGCAAACTTAGCTGGGTTTAGCTGTGTTATTTGCTATCTCAGCACTCCAAATGCTTCCTCTAAATCCTTGATGGGATTGCTTCCAACCAAGCTTTTCACAAGCATGTTGTCAACATAAACTTCTAAATTTTTCCCTATTTGTCCTTTGAAGATTTTATTAACAAATCTTTGATATGTGGTCCCAGCATTCTTAAGACCAAAAGGCATGACATCATAGAAGAATCAGCGATTGGTCATGAAGGCAGTCTTCTCCGCATCAGTCATGTGCATCTTGATTTGATTGTAACCGGAGTAGGCATCCATGAAACTCAGTTGTTCATGCCTGGCTGTAGCATCTATTAATTAATCAATTCAGGGGAGGGGGAAGCTGTCCTTTGGGCAGGCTTTGTTTAGGTCTATAAAATCTATGCATATTCGTCATTTGTCTCCTGCTTTTAGGACCATGACGACATTTGCGAGCCATTCCGAATAGTGGATCTCTCGAATGAACTTAGCTTTCAGTAGTTTCTCAACTTCCTCGTCTATCATACGTTGTCGAGGGGCAGCAAACGTTCTTTTCTTCTAATGCACTGGGCGACGTAGGGGATCAATATTTAAGTAATGCTCGGCAACTTCCTGTGGTATCCCAGGCATGTTTGCTGCAGATCAGGCGAAGATGTCCACGTTTTCTCTTAAAAAATTTACTGACTCTGTCCTCCAAGGCTTTATGAGTGATGATCCTATCTGTACAGTCCGCTCTGAGTCCTCTTCAACGAGGAGTACCTTAACTAGATCTTCGACAGGAGTCCCTCTCTGTTGCTTGGGATCGTCCCTCAAGTCCTCAATGTGAACATGCATGGCCTAGGCTGGCTTTTTGTAAGTCGGTGAGTTCGTTCGCATAATATTTCGTGAGACGAGTTGGTCAGTTCAACACTCACCAGCTCCTCTGGGCGTGGGGAACTTGATCACCAGGTGGTATGGCGAGGGGTCTGACCGAAGCGCGATAATGCCTGGTCTGCCAAGCAATGCATTGTAAGATAATGGAATGTCGACTATCAAAAACTTCATCATGATTCTAGATTCCCTTGGGTATTTTCTTGCTCTAACGAGTAGGGGATAGAACCTTTTACTTGGACCAGGTCACCCGAGAAACTGACCAGGGGGTAATTCACGGTAGCAGGCATTCCAGGAGGATTTCCATGCATTGAAAAGCCTTCCAGTAATGATATTTACGGAACTACTGGTGTCTACCATTATCTTATGTACGTCACTATCTTCATTACGCATGGTGATGACGATGGCGTCATCATGAGGTAACTCTAAGGCCGCATAAATCCTCATCGCTAAAGGTTAGGAAGTCTTCCGTGTGTGCCCTCTTTCCCGGCCATTCTATAGACTTTACACTCCTTGTGTAGGCCTTTCGCACCTTTGAGGAAGTGTTGCCTACTGTCGAGCCTCCAGTGATGGTCATGGCTTTCCTCCCCTCCTTTAAGGGTTCGTATTCCAAAATTTCCACTGAGGCCGAGGTAGCCGCCTCAGCCAATAATGGTTGGACATTTTTTGCAAAATCTTTTTGTACCGACCTGACACCTGATATTTCTAATGTTTGCGTCCTTACCGGTGGAACATATCCTGGCTCCATTTTCCTCAACACATTCACTTGATCATAGGGTGAGTTTATGAATGGAGGTGGATCAAGGATCAGTAACGGAGGTGGCGGTCGAGTCTGGTCTTGGCGTAGCCATGTGAACCTTGGATCAATCCTATGCAGGGGTCTCCCTCTTGTTTCAAAGGAGTTAAGTATTCTCCCCTTTTCATGAACCTATGGGGGAGTGGGGTCAAGTGCAAAGGTATTTTGACATTAGATGACGCCCACATCCCTATTCATCGGAGTCGAGCCTCTTTCTTGCCTTTCCTCCTGTCGTCATGGTGGTGCCTCATGACAACGATCAGGATATCGGGGCTCGTTCGCCTTGTTTCTTCTTTTTCTATGTTCCCTTTCTGGAGTTCTCTCATGAGATGGGAGGGGAGGTCTCCTCTGATATTCCATGGGTGCTGCCAGTACTCTTGGGGCATTATGATCAATGTACTGCCCATAATATCCCCTTCTGATAAGATCTTTAATCTCAGCTTGCCAATTCTAGCATTCGTCGGTAGTATGATTGATATCACGATGGTACTGACAGTACTTGTTGGGATTCCTTCTTCGCACCTCTATTAAAATTTTCTGGGGCCTTTGGAGGTATCCATCTTTGGCGATAAGCGTATAGACGTCTCCAAGGGGTTTGTTCAGTGGGGTGCAGTCATCGAATCTTTTTAGGGCTAACCCTCGGGCCCTGGCTTCCCCTCTTCTTGACTACTTGTGCTCTCCTAGTCATGCTTGGTCTCTTCCTTCCTCTGTTCTTTTGCTGGGAGCGTTAATCAAGCCTTTGTTGGCTTTGTAGACTTCATTTGCGGTGGCATATTTCTCGTAGTGGGCCAGGAGCTCTTGTAAGTTGGCCGGTTCCTTTTTTGCAATGGAGAATCGAAGCTTGGGATCAATAACGGCTACTCTTAAAGATGCAAAATGAACTGACTCCTCTATGTCTTTAATCTGGAGCACTTCCAAGTTGAAACTGGCCAGGAATGCGGGCAATGATTCATCGGGCTTCCGCCTCATATTCATGATGTGCGCACTTGTCTTTTACTACACCCTGCTTCCTTAAAAGTGCATCTTGAATAGCCTTCCTATGGTTTTAAAGGAGTTGATTGATCTTGAAGGTAAGTTATTAAACCATATCCTAGTTATGCCTTTTAGGGTAAGGGGAAAAGCCCTACACATGATTGCATCTGGATTTGTGTGGAGTACCATTGCTCCCACGAAATTGTTTAAATGTTCAACTGGGTTGGTGGATCCATCATAGGAGTCTACTGGAGGCATACTGAACCGCTTTGGCAAAGGGAGACTCATGAATGTTAGTGAGGGGGTTATCCGTGTAGTAGTCCTGATCTTCCTCTAAAGCGACACCCGCTTTTTCCATAGTTTTAACTTTTTGATGCAGAAATGCTAGCTGGTCTGTTATCCTTGTGGCTACCTTCGGGTCTATCGACGCATTTCCTTTGTTATTCGCACCCATGCCAACCTCTGGTAGAGGGACTTGGCACGAAATTAAGAGTTCTACTAGGACATCCTCATTTCGCTTGACTTCTACCCTCGGTAATGGTCCGAGCAGCTCTCAAGCAGGTATCCTCCCATGCTATGAGGTTGATCCCGTTCTGCTTACCTCTGGTGTTGGGGGTGCTCTTCTTTCTCTGTCTCTGGAGGGACATGAAGAACACATTTTATGAGTGAATTTAGGGTATAAAGTATGCATCTCTTATTCTATTCATGATGCTTCTCGGATATTTAATGTTGATTTTATGTTTGTAGGGTGTAGGTGAAAGAATGGAGAAATTTAAGCTTGAAAAAACTATTTTATGAATTTTTGGTGATCTTGTCCAGTTAACTCATCTAGTCAACTAAGTAGCCGGGCATAGGGATGAATTTTATAAGGAGAGACACGAATTTTGTGTATAAGATCAGCTTTGGACCAAGTCAAAGAGTAGCCCAATCTCATGTGAAAGATTTCATTCTCTTGAAAAAATATTCTTTACTTATTTAGAATCAAATTTATAAGATTGGCATGGCATGGAAGAATGGAAAGCTCCAATAGATTATGGAAGTTTTCAAGAAGAGATAATGATGCTAAAGATATGATGAGTTGGTGCAAGATTTTTTTCTACTAAAAAATTATCCACATACAATGAACCTACAAGATTGGAATTTGGTTACCAAAATTATCTCCACAAAATCTCTTGTAATCCAATTGTAAAGATTAATTGTGATCTTTACTCACTTGTATAAATATGTGATGCTCAGCAATAGAAAATTCATTCAAGAATTCTATTGTAAGTTTTTTTTTTAGTTTTGAAGATTTATGAGAGAGTTTGAGTTTTAGTTTTTTCTTTTCAAGTTGTGTTCTTCTTACTTAATTTATTTATTTGTTTTTTTTTCTTTAAGTTTTAATTTCAGTTATAGAACTCTGTAGTAGGGTAGATAAAAATAGGTTGTACCCCATTACTAATTTAATTTAGGGGAGAAAGCTCCCTTTGTAATCGTTTGCACATCTCTTTGGAGTGACAACAAGACGACGAGCAACGACAGAGGAATCTTCCAACAAGAAGTTTTTCTTACATTCTTTTATTTTTAATTTTGTTCCCTTCTTGAAATAGATCTGTGTTACTTTATGATTAGTGGTTTTGTAAATCTCCGTACCGTTATGAATGGTTATTATTATTTTTATTGCTTGATTAATTTTTATTTGAAGTGATTAACGTATTAATTCAATCAAATCTCTTTGATACGCTTTGCCTTATTTGAGTTAGGATAATAGCGATTCCTCCTTGAGATTGACCCATTACAGCACAATATTGTGCACTAGCTGTATAACATACACAATTAATTTACATCAAGTTTTTGGCACCGTTGTCAGGGTTCCTATTTTAAATAGTTTAAAGTTTTTTTTTTTAAGAGAAAAAGTACAAAAAAAAAAATTCATTGAGCTCAAAGTGATTTAAAAAGAAAAAAAAAAAAAAAGGAAAGAGAAAAATGCAAAAAATTTTCATTGGTTTTCATGCCTTTCTTTGCACCTCTGATCCGTTAGGTTGGAATAGTACAATCGACGGTCCAATCCTGATCATGATATGGTGTTAAGGGATGTTGACTATCGAATTATCAAGAGGAATAATGACCAATAGCTTCGGTGGTAATGGCGTTGTTTCTCAAGGTGATTGCGGATATGACCGATCTCTAAGCCATTGATCTTCAGGAGGTTTGCATTGACCCTTATTCGAAAAAATCTAGCTTTTCGAATCGAATTTAGGGAAAAAAAAGAAAAAAATTTATCATTTGAAACGGTTTTGTGCATGAGTATGTGGACTCGTGATTCTAGCAATCGTCTAGTAAGGGTTATAATGGCTGAACCAAAGATGACACTTAATGATAGGTTCTACCCTGCTAGGGCAGCACAACCCTCATGTATTCAATTGCTGGCTGCCATAGGCAATAACTATGAATTGAAAACTCAATACATGACCATGCTTCCCCATTTTCATGGGTTATCTTCAAAGGATGCATACTTGTTCCTCCATGAGTATGAGAAGGTGTGTGCCCTCATTAAGATGCAATAGCTCAGTAATGATGCTGTGAAATTGAGGTGCATCACTTTTTGACTCAAGGATGGAGTTAAAAAATGGTTTTATGGTCTTCCCACAAATTTCATTACTTCATGAGATAAATTTACTGCGTTATTCCTTAAAAAGTTTTTTCCTCTTCACAAGATGAATAAACTTCAAGAGGATATAATGCGGTTTAAACAAGAGACAAATGAATCTTTTTCATGACTCATGGAGAGGTTCCAAAGCCTACTCCAAGAGTGCCCTCACCATGGTATTGAAACATGGCAACTTTGTTAAATTATTTACGAGGAGATAGACTTTCCTACCAAGCAAATGCTTGAGTCTATGTGTCCTCAAGGATTCACTTCCTATAAGGATGCTAACGACGTTTGGAATTTTTAACAGATCTTGCCGAAAAAACAAGAGTGGGAGTCTGTGTAGGAGACAGATCGCCCCCAAAAAAGTAAAGGTTACTTTGTTGATGGCATAGTAGCTAATGAGGCACACTTAGATAGCCTTATCAAAAGGATAGAAGCTTTAGTTTTCAGAGACCCTGTCCAAAAGCAAGTCCTAATGTACAACTGGTGTCAAACTCCTGGACACACAATGGAGGAATGCCCTTCACAGGGAAATTCTCAGAATGCTAATGTAAGTGCACTGTACAACCCGTATAGCAACACTTACAATCCAGGATGGAGAAATCATCCCAAATTTCTCTTGGAACCAAGGGAACCGTGTGGACCCACCCCAATTTCCAAATCAAGGTCTTCTCAGTCACACCAGGCCATATGCTCCCCCTAAACCTAATTTTATTCCCCAAGGTAATTTTCAGCAACTTCCTGGGTTTTTTAACACAGGTGAGCCGGCCAGACTCAATGAGTTGAAAAAGAATGTAGCAGCTCTTATGGCAGGACATACCAGTATGGAGAGGACACTCACCCAATTGGTTACCCTGATGTGTGAAAAGAACAAGGGTATTCTGCCAAGCTAACCAGAGACCAACCTACGCCATCACCTGGTCAAACACTTAGGTAAATGGCATAGATAATCAATCAGGGCCCTCCAAACAATGTAATGCAATCCATGCATTACAGAGTGGCCAAGAGTACCTACGGGATGAAGCACCAAAGAACAAACCACAATTTCTCCCGTTAATGTTTCCCAATCTGAGGCAACTACTGAGCCTCTTTCTTCAGGTTCGTCTGATGTACCTGAAAGACCCAAAGAGACTGTCCCAGACAGAGTTTTTACTCCACCAGCCCCATTCCCTAATAGATTGGTAAACCGAAAGAAGACTACTTTAGTTGATAAAATTTTAGAGGTCTTCAAACAGGTCGAATTGAACATCCCACTTTTGGATGCAATTGACCAAATCCCAATTTATGCAAAAGTCCTTAAAGACTTATGCACACAAAAGCGGATTAGTCAAATTCCCAAAAAGGTATTCTTGGATGCACATTTAAGTTCTCTTCTTGGAGCATTTGTACTTCCCCATTTGGTTGCTTACCCAACTTAAATACATTTAAATCAACAGTTTGGTTGCCAAATGATAGTTTCATAAGACCATTCCTATAATTTATCAATGCATTGCTTGTAGTCAGAAATGGTCTCCTAATCCCTATTGGAGATAGGATGTGTTTCTAAAACAATGAAACCAATAGGAAAAAGAAATTCCCCTACCTTCAATAAAACATCCTCTACCATTCCTTTAGGAGTCTTTACACAGCATCAGCTAGTTGAAGCGAGATGGATGTTGGTTTCAACTTTTCCAATCCTAATTGTTGGTAAATATGATAAGGTAGAAGATTTACACTTGCACCTAAGTTTAGCAGAGCATGATCAATAAAGGTGTTACCTATGATGCAAGAGATGGTAGGACAACTAGGGTCCTTGTATTTGTCTGCCACAGGATGGTTCAGAAGAGAACTTAAATGTGTATCCAAGAATACCTTTTTGGGAATTTGACTAATCCGCTTTTGTGTGCATAAGTCTTTAAGGACTTTTGCATAAATTGGGATTTGGTCAATTGCATCCAAAAGTGGGATGTTCAATTCGACCTGTTTGAAGACCTCTAAAATTTTATCAACTAAAGCAGTCTTCTTTCGGTTTACCAATCTATTAGGGAATGGGGCTGGTGGAGTTTTTTGAAAAAAATTATTATAGAAAAAAATAATAATATAAGAGTTTTTTGTTCTTGGAACTAGACAGGGCATTCCGCCTTAGGAAGCGAGGTGTCTTGATTGAAATTCTTTGGATACAGCTCTTGTAAAAAAAAAAAAAAAAAAGGTACCTTTTAGCATCAATATCCTTAAAGATATATGCCAAAAGCGAAACTACATAGTAACATGGGAATGCATAACCACCTACACTTCTCAAGACAAATGTAGTGAAATAACTTAAAGGGGAAGGAAAAAAAAAAAAAAAAAAAAAGAGGAGAAAAAAAATTATGAAATACAAGTGTTGAAAGCTATTCTTGGGTCTTGGTTATCAGTATGTTACAAAAGGTTCACCCTAAGGAAATGTTTTGAAGATATGACAAGATTTCCTAATTGAGATGCGACCTTAGTGTTTGAATCATATGAGGTAGCAAAGTTAAGTGTGGGGGTTTCTATGTTTTCTTGATATCATGTTAAGTGTTTTGACTAATAGGATGTGCATGTGCTCTCTTTCCTTAATACCAAAGTTAAAGCTTGAAATTTTTATATGAATTTTATGTATTTATTCTTTGAAAAAACTCACGAGACACAACTTGTCCACTGGGGGTGACCTAGGGGTTTAAAAGCTTGTTGCACTTGCTAAGTGCAATCGTGATTCCTACGAAAGTGAGTTAGGATTTTATTTTATTTTATTTTCTTTTCTTTGCTCTGGACTAGCAAAGCTCAAGTATGGGGGAATCTGATGAACACATTTTATGTGTGAATTTAGGGTATAAAGTATGCATCTCTTATTCTATTTATGATGCTTCTCGGGTATTTAATGTTGATTTTATGTTTGTAGGGTGTAGGTGAAAGAATGGAGAAATTTGAGCTTGAAAAGACTATTTTATGAATTTTTTGTGATCTTGTCCAGTTAACTCACCTAGTAACTCAGTAGCTGGGCATAGGGATGAATTTTATAAGGAGAGCCATGAATTTTGTGTATAAGATTAGCCTTAGACCAAGTCAAAGAGTAGCCCAATCTCATGCGAAAGATTTCATTCTCTTGAGAAAATATTTCTTACTTATTTGGAATCAAATTTACAAGATTGGCATGGCATGAAAAAATGGAAAGCTCCAATAAATTGTGAAAGTTTTTAAGAAGAGATAATGATGCTAAAGATATGATGAGTTGGTGCAATATTTTTTTCTACTAAAAAATCGTCCACATACAATGAACCAACAAGATTGGAATTTAGTTACCAAAATTATCTCCACAAAATCTCTTGTAATCCAATTGTAAAGATTGATTGTGATCTTTACTCACTTGTATATATATGTGATGCTCAGCAATAGAAAAATCATTCAAGAATTCTATTGTAAGTTTTTTTTTTAGTTTTGAAGATTTATGAGAGAGTTTTAGTTTTTTCTTTTCAAATTGTGTTTTTCTTACTTAATTTATTTATTTGTTTTTTTCTTCAAGTTTTAATTTCAGTTATAGAACTCTGTAGTAGGGTGGTAGATAAAAATAGGTTGTACCCCATTACTAATTTAATTTAGGGGAGAAGGCTCCCTTTGTAATCGTTTGCACATCTCTTTAGAGTGGCAACAAGACGATGAGCAACGATAGAGGAATCTTCTAACAAGATAAGTTTTTCTTACATTCTTTTACTTTTAATTTTGTTCCCTTCTTGCAATAGATCTGTGTTACTTTATGATTAGTGGTTTTGTAAATCTTTGTACCATTATGAATGATTATTATTGTTTTTATTGCTTGATAAATTTTTATTTGAAGTGATTAGGGTGTTAATTCAATCAAATCTCTTTGATACGCTTTGCCTTATCTGAGTTAGGATAATAGTGATTCCTCCCTGAGATCGACCCGTTACTGCATGATACTGTGGACTTGCGGTTGCATACATAATTAATTTACATCAGGACATACCCTTGGTTATGTTGTCTGAGCATGCTGAGGGGGCTCTAGGGGGAAGTCAGCCTCTCCATTGGGGTTGAATAGGGGGACGACCCCTATCGGAGGGCGAGAAGTAGCCTCTGTGATCGGTGGCTGGATTCCTTAAATGAATCTAGTTAAGACTTCTAAGTGCTGGGCCATGGTTGCAAACTACTCATATGTGACGTACGTGTCTAATGGGGGTGTTTGGTCTACAGCCCTTTTTCCCCTTTCCCTTTGGGGTCTGGGCTCTGAACTGTTTCCATCTTTAGGATTTGTTGTCCATCGCTCGATTAGTGGAAGATTAGGGTTAACTGTATGACTTCTTATTCTTCTCGGACTCATGCTGTAAGACCCGTATCAAATTAACCCGGTCTTACCACCTTGAACCAGGTCTACCCATCATGGTCGAACCAAATGGATCAAGTGCGTGAAGGAGATCACGATCCCAGGTATTAAACTAACCCAAAAACACTAAACATAAGGGGAGGGTCGCATACCCAGCAAGGGAGGGTCGGACCCCCCCAGTATAAAAGTTAGACCCCCAGTTTTATACCGGGGGTCGGACATCTTAAGAACCAGGGGTTGACGGGATCTCCGACCCCCCTATCGACCCCCGATAATCGATAAAAATAGCTCGAACCGAAAATTAGGAAACCTTCCTAATTTCAATGGGATTCCTTCCAAATCTCAATGGGACGTATTTTGGGAGTTTCTACTCTATAAATAGGACGTCCCTAAGCCTCTTTCACTCCTTTTAGAACCCTAATTGGATTGAGAGAAAGAGAAGAGAAGGAAAGTGGAGAAGAAGATCAAGGAGAAGGCTTCAGAGAAACAAGCCTAATTCTCAGGTATGGATACTATCTCCAGGTAATTCTACAGACCTTAGAATAGCTAGAGAAGAGGGAATAATCTAGGAGAAACCCAAATCATCCACCCATGGTTAGGTTTTCATGGAAAACCATGGGGGAAGTCATGAAAGCTATATAGGTGAATGAACTACGGTTCTAGGCCATAGAACATGTGTGTAATGGATTGTAGAAGCAAGCCATAGGACCCCAAACATGAAGAATGGACTGAAGGATGAAAAATTGACAAAACCCACAGGGGGTCGCACGGGGGGTCGATGGCCAATCGACCCTACCAGACCCTGATCATCGACCCCCAGTGTTCGGGAAGTCCAGAATAGGGGTGGTCGCACCCAGGGTCGATGGAACTTCCGACCCTAGCATCGACCCCCAGTTAACAGCATTCTCTTTAAAACTAGAATTAATTCTAATTAAATTCTATCGACTTGGTTAGGTTTTCTAGTGATATAATATCGATATATAGTTGATTCTTAAAGCTTGAAAGAAGACCTACGATCAAGTAAAGGTGAGGGAACAAGACCTAAACTAATTGGTTAATAATAAACTATTTTATTTTGAGTCCAATGCCATGAATGATTTTATGCGTGTATGATTGTTATGTGCATTCAACATGTCATCCAATATTTCTATTATTACTGTTCATGCATATTTATTTATTGTTTATGACATGATGATGTTGATGATGATGATAGGAATAGGCATGTAGATGTATGTGTGTGGTTGGTGTGCTTGATGCGAGCGAGTATCAGGGGGAGGTGTCATAGTTGGGGCCTCAACACTCTAGCTCTATCTCTGACTCAAGTCTTGTCCACTAACATCGTCGTATCGTCATTATCTTAGCGGAACTAATATGTCGTAGGGCATCAGGGGGGACGTGACACTGTGGTTCATCCTGGTCACCAAACCCTAGCTCTATCTCTATGGACATATTAGGGGATACTGGGGTGAGGCCTTGGATACACTGTTTGGCATTAGGATTGGTTAGTTGCGAGCCCAATTTGCGAGCCCTCGTCAGCAGGGGCTTATGTGTTGGTATGGGCAATGGATACAGCAATAAACGTGACCTTTGTGTGTACATTGTCCATGAATTGGGTGCATGTGAGTTGGCAATAAACGTTACCTTTGGGTGGCTTCACACACTCGTATATAAAGGTGCGGCATCAATAAATGTGATCTTTGGCCACCTATCCTTTCTATAGCACATTGCAAACTTATTTACCAGACCAAAGATATGAATTGAATGCATGCATATGTTTGTTGCATTGTTTTGTTTGCTCACTGAGCCATGATGTGTGCTCACCTCTCGACGTCGAAAATTTTTAGTTGATGATGCAGGTACTACAGTTGCAGATTATATAAATTATTCGGTGTATGCGCGTGTTGCTGCAATAGAGGCTGAAGACTTAGAGGATATGCATGACCCCTCATGCGAGTGCAACTCATGCGTGTTCTATTAGGATTTTTATTTGGATTTATAAAAGATGTAATTGATATTCTATTTACTTATGTCTTAGTTGATACAACAATAATTTGATATTTTAATTATGATTATTACATTTAAAATGCTCAGTTCATTTACTATAAGACTTCCGCTATTGTGTATTTTTTCTGATTATGATTGTGGATGTGCGTGGTTTTATTTCTAATGGATACCGCCTACTAGAGATCCTAGTTGAACCGTTGGTTTGTAGCGGTTCATCACACCGTTCTGAATGGTGCATAATTGGGGTGTGACAACTTGGTATCAGAGCATCTCAGGCTTTATCTGTGAAACCATATACTTCCACAAAAGGGTCGTGAACTGAGATAGGATAAAAATATAAAAGACATAATAATAACACACCATAAGCACATGTGTTGTTTCAGACTAAAATGAAAGAGAATAAAGCATCTATTAAATGAGAAACAAAGATAAATACAACCAAAAAGGAAGAACAAACGTTTATATATATATGATCAAAGCAGAGTACAGTCCACAGTCTGGACAGTTACTCTGAAGCACAAAAAGAAAAATAAAAAGAGTACATCAAGAAGCTGGAGGTGCTGGGGGAGGTGGTGCCTCACGGTCTCTATCATAGTCCTCAGCGTAGACCCTAGTCAACCTGGCTATCTGAGTCTGGCTCGTCTGGAGACTAGCTGAGAAGATCAGCCACCCGTTGGGCAGTTATACGCTGAGCCTCTATATGCTCTCCCATCCTCAGGTCAGACACACGCTAAGTCTCTCGTATCTCGTGTAATATCCTCATCATGTCATCAGATGGAGTATACGAAGGACCAGCCGCGTGCGAAGGACCAGCCACGTGCGAAAGACCAGCTGAAGAAAACGGACCAGCTCCAGTATCATGAGTAGGTGATGGAGGGGGTATGGCATCTACATCCATGTACAGTCGATCGTCATCATCCCCATGAACCCCTGCTCCAGCCGCTACTGCTGCAGCCTCAGCATCAGCCATCTCCACTCGAGTGCGAGGGCGCACCATCACGTTCCTCTCCTCATCACTGACCTGGGCATCCCGCATGCCCATCTTGCAAATAGCCTCCCAATCCAGAGGCGATGAGAAGGATTTCTCCTAAATCTTCTCATCCACTAAGTCAACCCCCAGGTGGGTAAGCAAGGTAGTGATCATGCATCCATAAGGAAGGTTGCCAGTGTGACTGGGCAACATAGCACTGATCATGGTACGTATAATGATGTATCGAAGGCAGACGGGCTGCCTAGTGCCTATACAGTATAGGAGATACTGGGTCAGCTGGGAGATCCTCTCGTAATGACCACTCTACGGTATCAGGTTATGCTGAATGATCTTGCAGTATACCCGTGGATCTGAACGCAGATAACACGCTCTCATCTGCCAGTGATTAGGTCGGATGAGCTGACTATCAATCTCAGCCCTCATCTATAGAGAGAAGAACTGGGGCTCTCCAGGAGCACAGAAAACCATGGGGCCAGCATAGGAAATGCCCAGTAGGTCGGCCAGCTGCCGATAATCAAATGAGATGTCAACTCCCTTGACGTAGCTCGTGATGCGTAGCTCATCACCCCTCTCCACATCATTGTAATCTCCCACCACCTGGAGATTACAATAGAACTGGCGTACCAAATCAGGACGGGTACACGCGTCATAAGTGATGACAGGGAGCCATCCCATATCACCAAATGCTCTCTCCACATTGAACAAGGCTAACTCAGCCAAGTTCACTTTGCGGCCTCCCTCTACCTTCTTGCGAGCGTAGTGGGCACATCGTGTCTCGATTTTGTTGGAATGGAAGCGAAGATGGTCGCGAACTCTGGGTACCTTGGTACGAGCCATAGTATCTGCAAATAAAAAAGAAACAAATAATGGGTTAGTAGAGAGGAAAAACTCGAGATTTTGACGTAATAACGATGTAAATTGGACAAAAACCTCACTTTTCACCCATACACGTGGGCAGGAGGACTTACATAGATCCTAAACTAACTTGTGAGACTCAAACAGTCGGAAATTTCAACTAATTAGATTTAATTGTAAGAAATTTCAAGAAATTCAAAATTTTGCCAAAATTAGGGCAAAAAGTAAAAATTTCGAGTTTCTCGATAACCAACCGATGAAACTCAAATATTTTCGAGGGCTTTTATTCCTCGAGTCACCAATAACAAAAGCCCCCAATAAAAATCGAATTTTTACGGTTGGAAAAAGTTTAATTTGAAAAATACAAGATAAACGAGCAAAAACCTAGGTTAAGAAACCTAAAAACATAAAAAGGTAGAAGAAATACCTGTATCGGAGGTGTAGACGACGAAACAAGGAGTGAAAACCACCAACGGATCGAAATGGGCACTATAGCAACTCAGAGGAACGAGCTGAATCGAAGCGGAGAAGAAAGAATGAGAAATGGACTTTGAATCAGACTTAAAAATCAGATTTTTTGTCCGGGGGTCGGACAATTCGATTAAAACAATCGACCCCCATATCGACCCCCGCATCGACCCTCGGCTCTTGGGAACCTGACAGAGAACCAGGGGTCGCACCCTGGGTCGGACATACTCTGACCCCCCCCCATCGACCCCCAGCTCTTGGGAAAAATGGGTGATTTCCCAGGGTCGGATACTGAGGGTCGGATAACCATCAACCCCACCATCGACCCTGCAGTGAAAACATAGTATTTTCGACAGAATAATCTAAAAAATTGGAAATTGGCATTTGTTAGTGGATTTAAAATATGGGAATGGAGTAATTAATGATTTTCTCTCGTGTTCAATGATTTCAGGCAATCCTATTAGCAGATTTATTTATGGTGGGACGCAGAGCAACCAGACAGAGCCGTGACTCTATCCCACCACCACCTGTGAGGGAAGATAACCAGACACACCAGGGACCATAGGGGATAGGAACACGGCACCATCCGTCATAAATGGGCAGGCAAATCCTACCAATCTGCTAGCTCCACCTACAGACTTGGCCACAGTTGTAATGAACCTAGCCCAACAGCTGCAACAGATGCAACAGGCACAAGCTACTATCCAAGCTGCCATAGGCATAACTCTTCCAGCTGCACAAACACCTCCAATGCCAGCTGGACAGGCAAGCACAGCACCAGGGGGAAGTAACACAGTACCCCATGCACCTCAAACTCCTATCATTCAAGCTCAAGTACCAAATCCTGAAATAGCTCAAGGTGGATATCAGTACCAACCACCTATGTATGGAGCGTATGTCCCGCAGCCACTATATCACTCCAGACTGGTGGAGCATTTTCTGAAACTGAAGCCCAGAGAGTTTAATGGCAAGCCAGCAGATCCTTTATGGCCGGCACACTGGGTTGACAAAATGGAAAGAAACTTTATGATGATGACATTAAATGAAAAAGAGAAAGTGTTGTGTGCCACCTTTATGCTGAAAGGAGATGCACACCATTGGTGGAGGTCTACCAGAGCGTATTTACTTACAAAGCACGCCCAATTGACATGGGATATTTAGAAGGAGTCGTTCTTTGAGAAGTACTTTTCAAGAAGTTTCAGAGATTCTATGTGGAAAGAGAGTTCCTGAGTTTATATCAGGGACAGATGATCATGGATGCTTATCAACAGCACTAAGAAGAGATGTTCTTCTTTGCACCCACTAGTATGCAAGAGGAAACCACAAAGACCCGAAGGTTCGTCATGGGACTTAGGGGAAGCATCCGTGAGCACGTTCTGGGACATGAAAAGAAAATCTATAAGAAGCGACACAAATTGCTCGAGTTATAGAATCGAGCCAGAAGGAGAGTTATTTCATGCAAAACAGAGGTATAAAAAGGCCAGCTGGAAATTCTTATAACGGAGGGAGTAACAAAACATTCAAACCCTTCCGTGCTCAAGGCTTTACCGCTGCGACCAAGACTATCCCCGTAGTTCAACAGCAACAGAAGCCAATTACTCAAGGGATAAAATATTTTAACTGCAACCAAGTGGGACATATAGCAAGGGAATGTCCTAAGCCCAAGAAGCAGCTACATCAAGGACGAGTTTACGCGGTTACATCCGAGGATGCTGCCGCATCGCCTGATGTGGTTACAGGTATGACTTACATTTTGTTAGTTGTATTACATTGTATGAGCATGGAGACTAAATCAAAACAAATCACAGGTATCGTACCTATTAATGGCATTCCCGCCAGAGTACTCTTTGATTCAGGAGCTACTCATTCCTTTATATCTGTGATGTTTGGAAAGAAGTTAAATCTACCCCTTAAATCCTTAGACTACAAACTACTTGTACGATCACCTATGGGATTAGAAGTGGAGTTAGAAAAAGGTTATGGACCATGTCCAGTTCTTATTGATGAAAAGACCTTGGATGCGACCTTGATCCAACTTGAGATGGCAGACTTTGACGTCATCTTGGAATGGACTGGTTAGTTTGGCATTCTGTAAACCTATTATGTGCCGAAAAGAAGCTGACATTTAAAGCCAAGGAAGGAGCCGAGTTCAGTTTTATAGGAACGAAGCTTCCCCAAAAACGAAAGCTCATACTCTCGGCGCTAAAGGCTAAGAAGTGCCTTGAGAAAGGAGCAGTCGGTTATTTAGTATTTGTGGTTGACATTACCAAGGAAACACCATGAATGGAAGATATTGATGTCGTGCGTGACTATCCAGAGGTATTTCCTGAAGAATTACCAGGATTACCACCCGACCGAGCTATAGAGTTCGTTATATATCTTATACCTGGAGCCGCACCAGTATCGAAAGCACCATATCGAATGGCTCCTACTGAACTGAAGGAATTGAAAGTACAACTACAGGAACTGCTGGACAAGGGTTACATTCGCCCTAGCATATCACCATGGGGAGCGCCAGTTTTATTCGTGAAGAAAAAGGACGGTAGCGTTCCCTTGTGTATAGACTACTGAGAACTGAATAAACTGACAATCAAGAATCGATATCCATTGCCTTGGATCGATGACCTGTTCGATCAGTTGCAAGGTGCCAAAGTGTTCTCAAAGATTGATCTTCGGTCAGGTTACCATCAGTTGAAGATTAAGGATGGTGATATCCCCAAGACAGCATTCAGGACCAGATATGGACATTATGAACTTTTGGTCATGTCTTTTGGATTGACAAACGCACCAGCAACCTTTATGGAACTTATGAACCGGGTTTTCCACGACATGTTGGATACGTTGGTTATTGTATTCATTGATGATATATTAGTCTACTCCAAAGACGAGGAAACTCATGTCAAAGATCTAAACGCCGCTCTGCAGCGACTACGAAGGGAAAAGCTCTACGCCAAATTTACAAAGCGTGAGTTTTGGCTAAAGGAAGTTGCATTTGTAGGCCATGTAGTATCCGCTAAAGGAATTAAAGTGGATCCCAGCAAGATTGAGGTTATTGTAAGGTGGGAAGCACCAAAGAGCGTTGCGGAAATTAAAAGTTTTCTGGGTCTAGCTGGGTATTATCGACGATTTGTGGAAGACTATTCCCGAATTACCGTACCTCTTACCAGTTTGACTAAAAAGGGCAAGAAGTTTGTCTGGACGGATAAATGCGAGAAGAGTTTCCAAACCTTGAAAGCTAGATTGATATCAGCTCCAATCTTGACCATCCCGACTCCAGGACAACCATTTATCTTGTACATCGATGCGTCAGGACTGGGATTAGGATGTGTACTTATGCAAGGAGAACAAGTAATTGCTTATGCCTCAAGACAACTGAAGACACATGAAAAGAAGTACCCCACACATGATTTGAAATTAGCAGCAGTAGTACATGCTATCAAAATATGGAGACATTATCTGTACGGGGAGAAGTTTCAGATTAAATCAGACCATAAAAGTCTTACTTACCTATTTAATTAGAAGGAGCTAAATATGAGACAAAGAAGATGGCTAGAACTACTGAAAGACTATGATTGTGATATCCAGTATCATCCGGGAAAAGCTAATGTAGTAGCCGACGTGTTGAGTAGAAAGGCAATGAGAAAATCACAGGGAGAGGTTAGCACAACTGCCGCAATGTATACTACCAGAAAGGGAATCAAGCACCGTAATGAGTAGTTTTTGATAGATGCACCAGATGGATCAGCCAACCAAGGGTTTATTCATTGGTTTTCAAATATGTTCGTCGCATTGAAAATTATACCGGAGATAGTTGATGAAGTGAAGACAGCTATCAAATCAGACCCCTACCTAAGAATGGTACAAGAAGACATCAAAAAAGGTAGAACTAGCCCTGAGTTCACCTTGGACGAAGAAAAGGTACTAAAGTACAAAGGAAGAATATGTGTACCCGAAACAGAAAGCTTGGACATTAGACACCGATTGATGAAAGAAACCCATACCACCATCTATTCTATACATCTTGTAAGTACAAAAATGTATCATGATCTAAAGAAACTATATAGGTGGAGAGGAATGAAAGCATATGTAGCTATGTTCGTGTCTCAATGCCTAAATTGTCAGAAAGTAAAGGCTGAACGACAAAGACCGGCGGGACTGCTACATTCGTTACCGAAACCAGCATGGAAATGGGACTGCATCACTATGGACTTCGTCACGAGATTACCATTGACTCCTCAAGTAGTTGACGTAGTTTGGGTGATTGTAGACCGCCTGACAAAAACAGCTCGCTTTATACCTATACAACCTCAGTATACACTGGAGAGGTTAGCTAAGCTGTATGTAGATTACACGGTGTACCTGAAAGTATTGTGTGATTACACGGTGTACCTGAAAGTATTGTGTCCGATATAGATCCACGATTCACTTTAAAGTTTTGGGAAGGATTGCAAAAGGCTATGGGTACAACATTGAAGTGTAGTACTGCATTCCATCCACAGACAGATGGACAGTCGGAGCGTACAGTTCAGATTCTAGAAGATATGCTTCGAGCATGTGTAATTGACTTCAAAGGATCATAGGATGAAAAGTTATCACTGATTGAGTTCGCTTATAATAATAACTATCAGGCTACTATACAGATGTCACCCTATGAAGCACTGTATGGCAGAAAGTGTCGAACTCCGTTGTTTTGGAATGAAGTTGGGGAACGTAGTATTGTTGGACCAGAATTTGTTGAAGAGACTTGTCGAGTGGTCGACATTATCAAAGAAAGAGTGACAACAGCTCAGAATCATTAGAAGCAATATGCCGATACCCGACGCCGAGACCTTGAGTTCGTCGTGGGTGATAAAGTATTCTTAAAAGTATCGCCTATGCGAGGATTGAAACGGTTCGAACAAAAAGGGAAACTAAGTCCAAGATATGTCGGGCCATATGAGATTCCAGCTAAGCGTGGGAAAGTGGCTTATCAGTTAGCCCTACCACCATCTATGTCAAGTGTGCATTACGTATTTTATATTTCCTTATTGAAGAAGTATGTCAAAGATCCTACACACGTTGTCACACCCCAATTCCGTACTATTCAGAATGGTGTGATGAACCGCTAGCAAACCAACGGTTCAACCAGGATCTCGTACAGATGGTATCCGGCTGATCTAAACCTCATACATCTACACTCATAATCAGAGTAAATATACAATAGCAAAAGTCTTATAGTAAAATGAACTGAGAATCTACTGTGATATTAAAATTTAAATAGCAAGTTATTATGTAAGACCCGTGTCAATTTAACCCGGTCTTACCATTGTGAACCAGGTTTACCCATCATGGTCGAGTCAAATGGACCAAGGGCATGAAGGAGATCGAGATCCCAGGTACGAAATCGACCCGAAAACACTTAATTCTAAGGGAGGGTCGCACACCCAGTGAAGCAGGGTCGGACCTCCCAATACAGAAAGTCAGACCCTCAGTTTTTGAGGGAGGGTCGGACAGCTTAAGACCCTAGGGTCGACGGGATCATCGACCCTCCCATCGACCCTCGATTTCTGACGAAACTGAAATTAGGAAATTTTCTAATTTTCGGTTGGGATTCTTTCCAAATCTCAATGGGATTATTATAGGACATTCCTAGTCTATTTAAAGGACGTTCCTAAGCCACATTCACTCCTTTCACAACCCTAATTGAATTGAGAGAAAGAGAGAAGAAGGAAAAGAGGAAGAAAGGAGGCTAGGAAGAAGGCTTAGCAAAAAGGAGAAGAAATTGCAGAGAAAAGTAATCTTCTCAGGTATGGATACCAATTCCATGAGTTTCTACAGACCATAGGTTAGATATGGTTGAGTGTAGGATTTCGGAGAAACCCAAACCATCCATCCATGGTTAGGTTTTCATGGAAAATCATAGGAGGATGCACGAAAGCTATCTAGATGAATTATACATGGTTCTAAACCATGGAATGAGTGTTGGGTGAATGTAGGAAGCAAGTCATAGGACCCCAAACATGAAGACTGGATTAAAAAGTGGAAATTGGACCAGAGTGCACAGAGGGTCACACCGAGGGTCGATAGACCATCCGACCCTAGGTGTTTCTGACCATCGACCCTCAGCATTCGGGAAGTTCAGAATGGAGGGAGGGTCGATAGACCCATCGACCCTAGCATCGACCCTAGAATCGACCCTCAGTTGACAGAATGGTTTTTAAATTCTCAATTAATTCTAATTAAATTCTATCGACTTTGTTAGGTTTGCTAGCAATATAATACAGTTATAACAGTGATTCGAAAGCTTGGAAAATATATATTAGCAAGCTAAGGTGAGGAACCTTAACCCCAAACTAAATTGGTTAATAATAAACTATTTTCTATTTATTGAGTCCTATGCCATGTTTGATTCTATGCGAATATGTTTGTAATGTGCATACATCATGCCATCCAATATTTCTATTACTTGTTCATGCATATCTACTTTATTGTTTATAACATGATGATGATGATGATGATAGGAATAGGCATGTGCTTGTATGTGTGTGGTTGATGTGCTTGATGCGAGCGAGTATCAGGGGAGGTGTGATGAGAACGTCAATAAACGTTAACCTTTGGCGGGTCTCAAGACTTTAGCTCTATCTCTAACTCAAGGATTGTGCATTAGCATCGTCGTATCGCCATTACCTTAGCGGAACTATTATGTCGTGGGGTATCGGGGAGGTGGTCTCGGTCCTTGTAGTCTCGACTCTACCGGGGGCCTTAGCTCTATCTCTATGGATGTTCCGAGGGATCTTTGGGGTGAGGCCTTGGATACACTTGTTTGGCATTAGGATTGGTTAGCAGCGAGCCCTTCAAACCCTCGCTAACGTACGTGTTGGTATAGCATTATATAGCAATAACCTAACCTTTGTTGTATAATGTATGGTAGGGTGGGGGACACCAACCCTCCCGCGCGCTCCCACCCATTATAGGGCGACCCCCAACCCTCCACCCCACCACCCCACTCCACATTGCAAACTATAAACCAAGACCAAAGATATAAATTGATTTTTGCATGCATATGTAATGTTGCATTGTTTTGGCTCTCAGCGAGGTTTGTGCTCACCCTCGTCGATATTTTTAGGATGATGCGATATCGTTGAAGATTATATGAACCGGGCCTATGGAAGTTGGGTGCGATACACCACGACTCCTCTGCGGTGCAACTCGTGTGTATTGAAATATTTTTGTAGGTTTCTTTATTGGATTTATAAGACATGTATTTGGTATTTGAATATTTATGTCTTAGTTAAACACGATAATTTGATATTATGGGTATCATTTGCCCCGCTCATATTATTTATAAATTTTCCGCTTTCACCCCCTATTTGGAGGGGGGAAAGTTTTAAAACCGGGAAAAAGCCCAAAAAAAAAACAACGCCGAACCCACCGGTGTTCTCTCGCCCCCCCCCCCCCCCCCAAAGGGCCAAAAAGGGGTGTGACATATTATTTAACGAGACATAAATAAATATCAAATACATGTCCTATAACCAAATAAAGAAATCTAGAAAAACATCTAATCGAATACACATGAGTTGTACTCGCAAGAGGAGCATGTGCATCCCGCATCTTCAACTTCCAATGCCGCCATGTTCCGTACCTTTGGAGCATTTATATAATCTTCGCGGTATACCTGCATCATCAACTAAAATATTCGACATCGAGGGATGAGCACACTCATGGCTCGTGGGCAAACAAAACAAGCAACATACATATGCATGCGGCAAATCATATCTTTGGTCCGGTTTTAGTTTGCAATGTGCTATAGAAGGATAGGTGGCCGCCGCACCTCTATACACGGTGTGTGGAAATGCCCAATGAAATGGCACCGTCGCCCCACATGCACCCGGAATGGCAAATATACACCCCATGAAACGGTCATGGTTGTACCGGTTGATACCATACCAACAAATAAACCCCTCGCGGCTAGGGTTGCAACCGGGCTCGCAACTAACCAATCCTATGCCAAACAATGTATCAAGGCCTCACCCCAGCATCCTTCATAACATCCATGAGATAGAGCTAGGCCTCCCGGTAGAGTCGAGACTACAGGACCGGGACCACCTCCCCGATACTCTACCACATAATAGTTCGCTAGGTACTAGTGATCGACGGCGCGTGGACATGACTTGGTGAACCATGGCACAATATACCCCGATGAAACGGCATCGAAGTACCGGTTGATACCATCCCTACCCGCACCAAATACAATGGCCAAACACAAACATTCACATGCCTATTCCTATCATCATCATCATCATCATGTCATAAACAATAAAGTAAATATGCATGAACAAATAATAGAAATAATGGATGACATGTTGAATGCACATACAAGCATACACGCATAGAATCAATAGGGCATTGGACTCAAGAAATAAAAAATAGTTTGTTATTAATCAATTAGTTTAGGTCTTGTTCCCTCACCTTAGCTTGTTATGTCCTCTTTCAGCTTTAGATCACTTTTATATTGTTATTATATTGCTAGAAGACCTAACAAAGTCGATAGAATTCAATTAGAATTAATTCGAATTTAAAACCATATTTTTTCGGAGGTCGGGGTAGGGTCGGAGTATGTCGACCCTAGGTGCGACCCCCCTATTCTGGACTTCCCAAACACGGGGGTCATGCTCGGGCGTAGGGTCGGTGGCCATCGACCCCCATGCGACCCCTGGTTTGGTCAATTTTCTTCCTTTCAGTCCCTCTTCGTGTTTGGGTCCTATGGCTTGTTCCTACGTCCATTCTACACACATTCTATGGTTTAACCATGATCATTCACCTACATAGCTTTCACGTTCCTCCATGGTTTTCCATGACCTAACCATGGGTTGTGGTTTGGTCTCCGGTCATCTCTCTTCATTATCTAACCTAAGGTCCGTAGGCTCATGGAATTAGTATCCATAGCTGGAAGAATACTCCTTCTCCCCTCCCCTTTTCTTTTTCCCTCCTTTTTTTCTCTTTTTTTCTTTTCTTTTTTTTTTTTTTTTTTTTTTTTTTTTTTTTTTTTTTTTTTTTTTTTTTTTTTTTTTTTTTTTTTTTTTTTTATTTTTTTTTTTTTTTTTTTTTTTTTTTTTTTTTTTTTTTTTTTTTTTTTTTCTTTTTTTTTTTTTTTTTCTTCCCTTCCTTCTTTTTTTTTTTTTTATTTCCCTTTTTATTTTTTTTTTTTTTTTTTTTTTTTTTTTTTTTTTCCCCCTTTTTTTTTTTTTTCTCCCCCCCTTTTTTTTTTTTTTTTTTTTTTTTTTTTTTTTTTCCCTCCCCCCCTCCCCCCCCCTTTCCTTCCCCCTTCCCCCCCCCCCCCCCCCCTTTTTCCTTTTCCCCCCCACCCCCTTTTAAAGGTCTTTCCTTTCTTCTTGGTCCCCCCCCCCCCCCCCCCTTGTTTCCCCCCCCCCCTTTTTTTGTTTTTGGGTCGTAATGCACATCCATCCCTTCCTTTGTCGCCACCATGATGGGTAGACCTGGTTCAAGGTGGTAAGACCGGGTTAGTTTGCCTTACAACCCCCCCTACTTATAAATTCTCCCGCGTTCATAGTGGGGTTTCTTCCTAGCTTCTCTTCTTCCCATGTAATTTCTCCATGTCCTACTCTCAGTGACCTTCTTGTCCTCGTGTCGTTGACCTTTTGGCGGTGCCGTTGGTTTACTCAAGTATTTGATAGCTGTCTTCACTTCATCAATTATATCCGGTATAATCTTCAATGCAGCGAACATATTTAAAAATCGATGAATAAACCCTTGGTTGGTTGATCCACCCGTTGTATCTATCACATAATGCTCATTGCTGTGATTGAATACCATTCTGGTAGTGCACATTGCTGCAGTTGTACTAACCTCCCCCTGGGATTTTATCACTGCCTTTCTGCTCAACGCATCTGCTACTACATTAGCTTTCCCCGGATGATACTGGATATCACAATCATAGTCTTTCAGTAGTTCTATCCATCTTCTTTGTCTCATATTCAACTCCTTTTGATTAAATAAATAAGTAAGACTCTTATGGTCCGATTTAATCTGGAACTTCTCTCCGTATAGGTAATGTCTCCATATCTTGACAGCATGTACTACTACTGCTAACACCAAATCATGAGTGGGATAATTTTTCTCATGTGTCTTCAACTGTCTTGAGGCATAAGCAATTACTTGTTCTCCTTGCATAAGCACACATCCTAATCCCAATCCTGACGCATCAATGTACAAGGTAAATGGCTGTCCGGGAACGGGAATAATCAAAATCGAGGCAGATATCAATCTGGTCTTCAATGTCTGGAAGCTCTTCTCACATTTATCCGTCCACATAAACTTTTCACCTTTCTTAGTCAAACTGGTGAGAGGTATAGCAATCCGGGAATACTCTTCCACAAATCTCCGATAATAACCAGCGAGACCCAAAAAGCATCTAATTTCTGCAACGCTCCTTGGTGCTTCCCACTTTACAATAGCCTCGATCTTTCTGGGATCCACTTTGATTCCTTCAGCGGATACTACATGGCCTAGGAAGGCGACTTCACTTAGCCAAAACTCACTTTTGGTAAATTTGGCATATAGATTCTCTTTCCTTAAACGCTGTAGGGCGGCGTTTAGGTTCTTAATATGGGTTTCCTTGTCCTTGGAATATACCAATATATCATCAATAAATACAATAATCGACGTATCCAACATATCGTGGAAAACCCGGTTCATAAGTTCCATGAAAGTCGCTGGTGCGTTTGTTAGTCCAAAAGACATGACCAAGAATTCATAATGTCCATATCTGGTCCTGAAAGCTGTCTTAGGAATATCACCATCTTTAATCTTCAACTGATGGTAGCCTGACTGAAGATTGATCTTAGAAAATATTTTTGCTCCTTGCAACTGATCGAACAAGTCATCTATCCGAGGTAGTGGATATCGATTCTTGATTGTCAGTTTATTCAACTCCTGATAGTCGATACATAATCGAACGCTACCGTCCTTCTTCTTTACGAACAATACTGGCGCTCCCCATGGTGATATACTGGGTCGAATATAACCCTTGTCCAGTAGTTCTTGTAGTTGTACTTTTAATTCCTTTAGTTCCGTAGGAGCCATTCGGTAGGGTGCTTTTGATACTGGTGCGGCTCTAGGTATAAGATCTATCACAAACTTTGTGGCTCGGTCGGGTGGTAATCCTGGTAGTTTCTCAGGAAATACGTCGGGATAGTCCCGCACGACATCAATATCTTCCATTCATGGTGCTTCCTTGGTGAGGTCGACTACTGATACTAGATACCCGACTGCCCCCTTCTCAAGGCACTTCTTAGCCTTTAGTGCTGAGAGTATGAGCTTGCGTTTACGGGGAAGTTTGGTTCTCGCAAAACTGAATTCTGCTCCTTCTTTGTCTTTAAATGTTAGCTTCTTTTCGGCGCATAGTAGGTTCGCAGAATGTCGAGCTAACCAGTCCATTCTCAAGATGACGTCAAAGTCTGCCATCCCAAGTTGGATCAAGGTTGCATCTAAGGTTTTCTCACCAATGAGAACTGGACATGGCCCATAACCTTTCTCTAACTCCACTTCTAGCCCCATCGGTGACCGTACAAGTAGTGTGTGGTCCAATGTTTTGATGGATAAATTCAGCTTCTTTCCAAATGACACCGATATAAAAGAATGAGTAGCTCCCGAATCGAAGAGTACTCTGGTAGGTATGCCATTTATAGGTATGATACCTGTGATTTATTTTACTTAGTCTACATGCTCATACAATGTAATACAACTTTAACAAGGTTTCGGTCATACCTGTGACCACATCGGGTAATGCGGCAGCATCCTCGGATGTAACCGCATATACTCGTCCTTGATGTAATTGCTTCTTGGGCTTAGGACACTCCCTTGCCATATGTCCCGTTTGACTGCAATTATAACATCTCGGACCTTCAGAATTTGGCTTTGGTTGCTGTTGAGTTACTGGGGTAGTCTTGGATGCAGCAGTAAAGCCTTGAGTACGGAAGGATTTGAATGTCTTATTATTCCCTCCGTTATAAGCATTTATAGCTGGCCTTTTCATACCTCTGTTCTGTGTATAATAACTCTCTTTCTGGCTCGATTCTATAACTCGAGCAATTTGCACAACTTCATTGTATATTTTCTTCTCCAAACCCAGAACATGCTCTTTGATGCTTCCTCTAAGTCCCGTGACAAACCTACGGGTCTTAGTGTCTTCTTCTTGCATACTCAGTGGTGCAAAGAAAAACAGCTCCTCATAACGTTGTTGATATGCATCCACGGACATTTGGCCCTGATATAAACTCAGGAACTCCTCTCCATAGAATCTCTGAAGCTTCGGGGAAAACACTTCTCAAAGAAAGCTTCTTTATAAATAGCCCAAGTCAAAAGAGCGTGCTTGGTCAATAGATAGGCCCTGGTTGATTTCCACCAATGATGTGCATTGCCTTTTAGCATGAAGGTGGCACATAATACCTTTTCTTCTTCTGTAACAGTCATCATAAGAGAATTTCTCTCCATCTCGTCGATCCAATGTGCTGGCCATAAAGGATCAGACGGTTTACCGTTAAACTCCTTGGGCTTCATCTTCAAGAATCTCTCAACCAGTCGAGAGTGATCCATCTGATTTTGGGGGTATGCCCCAAACATAGGTTGTGGATACTGATAATTAACCTGAGCTGCTTTCGGACCTGATACTGGAATCTGTGCAGCTGGTTGTTGAGGTGTTTGGGGTGCTGGGTGATTACCCACCGGTGCCGCACTGGCTTGTCCAGTCGGCATTGGTGTAGCATGTGCTGCTTGGAACATAATCCCCATTGCTGCCTGCATTTGAGCCTGTGCATATTGCATTTGTTGCAGCTGTTGTGACAAGTTCATAACCACAGTTGCTAATTCCGGTGGTAGAGGTGGCAAGTTTGTAGGATTTTCCTGACCTGGATTTACTGGTGGTGCAACCTGTGGATTTCCCTGTGCATATATATTTTCTTGACTAGTTTCCTCCACAGGTGGTGGTGGTGGAACTGCATTTTGACTCTTCCTGGTTACTCTACGTCCAGCCATATCTTCCTCTGATAATGGTGATGCCTGAAAATCATTAAAATACGTGAGACAATCATTTATACTTCATGTAGGCATGCTAACCGATGTTATTTTCAAATTTTTAGGTCATTCTGTAAAAAAAATACTGTCTTTTCTATGCAGGGTCGATGGTGGGGGTCGATGGTATGTTCGACCCTCAGTATCCGACCCTGGGAATCACCTGTTCTTCCCGAGAGCCGAGGGTCGATGCGGGGGTCAATGGGTGTCCGACCCCCAGGTGCGACCCCTGGTTTTCTGTCAGATTCTCGAGAGCTGGGGGTCGATATGGGGGTCGATATGGGGGTCGATGGTCTTGGTCGAATTGTCCGACCCCCAGACCAAAAATCAGATTTTTAAGGTCCGATTCTGGTTTCATTTCCCATTATTCCTTCCCCGTTTCGACTCGTCTCCCACCTCTGAGTTGCTACAGTTCCACTCCGCTATATTGGTCACTTCGGTTCCATGTTTCGACATCCACATCATTCCTACATGTATGTTTTCTCATTTTTACCTGTTTTTAGGTTTCCATTTCTATGTTTTCGCCCGTTTAACTTGTATTTTTCAAATTAAACTTTTTCCAACCATAAAAATTTGATTTTTATTGGGGGCTTTTGTTATTGGTGTCTCGAGGAACGAAAACCCTCAAAAAATTTTTAGTTTCATCGGTTGGTTATCGAGAAACTTGGATTTTGCTCTTTTTGTCCTAATTTGTCAAAATTTTTGATTTCTCACAATTTCTTCAAATTGGATTCCATTAGTTAGGATTTCCTACTGTGTGAGTGTTGTAGGATGGTTTAGAACCTACGTAAGTCCTCCTGCCCACGTGTGTGGGTGACAAGTAAGGCTTTTGGCCAAACTTACGTCGTTATAATGTCAAAATTTTGGCTTTTTCTGCCCTACTAACATACTTATCTGTTTTCTTTCTTATTTGCAGATATCATGGCCCATACCAAAGTACCTAGAGTTCGTGATCCTCTTCGTTTCCGCTCTAACGAAGTCGAGGCACAGTATGCCCACTAAGCTCGCAAGAAAGTGGAGGGTGGTCGTATGGTGAACTTGGCTGAGTTGGCCCTGTTCAATGTGGAGAGAGCTTTTGGTGATATGGGTTGGCTCCCAGTCATCATTACGACGCATGCACCCATCCGGATTTAGTACGCTAGTTTTATTGTAACCTCCAGGTGGTGGGGGATTACAATGATGTTGAGAGGGGTCACGAGTTGCGCATCACGAGTTACGTCAAAGGGGTGAACATCTCGTTTGACTATCGTCAGCTGGCCGACCTACTGGGCATCTCCTATGACGGCCCCATGGTTTTCTGTGCTCCTAGAGAGCCACAGTTCTTCTCTTTACAGATGAGGGCTGAGATCGATAATCAGCTCCTACGACCTGATCACTGGCAGATGAGGGCATGCTATATGCGTCCAGCTCCACAGGTATTTTGCAAGATTATTCAGCATAACCTGATCCCGCAGAGTGGTCATTATGAGAGGGTTTCCCAGCTGACCCAGTATCTTCTGTACAGCATTTGCACTAGACAGCATGTCTGCCTTCCGTACATCATTATGCATACTATGATCACTGCTACGTTGCCCAGTCACACTGGCAACCTTCCGTACGGACATATGATCACTACACTACTTACCTGCCTGGGGGTTGATTTAGTAGATGAGAAGATTCAGGAGAAGTCCTTCTCGTCGCCTCTAGATTGAGAGGCTATTTACAAGATGGGCATGCGGGATGCCCAGGTCAGTGATGAGGAGAGAAACGCGATGGAGTGCCCTCACACTCGCGTAGAGATAGCTGATGCTGAGGCAGCTGCCGCCGCTGCTGGAGTTCATACGGAGCCGCTGATGATGATGACCGTATGTACATGGATGTAGACTCTATACCACCTCCTTCTCCTACACATGCGGTTGGAGCTAGTACTTCATATGCGGCTGGTCCTTCACACGCGGCTGGTCCTTCTCATGCGGCTGGTCCTTCACACCCACCTCTTGATATGATGGAGATGTTTCATGAGATCAGAGAGGCTCAGCGCAGATCTGATCTGAGGATGGGGGAGTTACTAGACGCTCAGCGTGTGAGAGTGGATGAGCTCATAGAGGTTCAGTGTGCAACTGATCAGCGGGTAGTCGATCTTACCGCTAGTCTTCAGACGACCCAGACTCAGATAGCCTGGTTGACTAGAGTCTACGCGGAGGATTATGACAGAGATCGTGAGGCACCGCCTCCTCCTTCACATCCAGCTTCATGATTGTACTTATTTTCTTTCTTTGTACCACAGAGTAACTGTCCGGGTTATGGACTGTACTCTATTTTTAGCTATTTGTATACGTTTGTTTCTCTCTCATTGTATTTAAAATTGTTCTTCCATTAATAGATGCATTATTTTCTTTTCAAATTTGGTCTCAAACATCACTTGTGCTTATAGTGTGTTAATATTACAGTTTTTACTTTTATCCTATCTCAGTTCACCATTCGTCGTGAATGTATGCTAGTTTAGCAGACACGGTCTGAGAGGCTTTGATACCAAGTTGTCAAACCCCAATTCCATACTATTCAGAATGGTTTGATGAACCGCTAGCAAACCAACGGTTCAACCAGGATCTCGTACAGATGGTATCCAGCTGATCTAAACCTCATACATCTACACTCATAATCAGAGTAAATACACAATAGCGGAAGTCTTATAGTAAAATGAACTGAGAATCTACTGTGATATTAATATTTAAATAGCAAATTATTCTGTATCAGCTGAGACCTAAATAAATATCAAATACATGTCCTTAATAAATCCAAATAAAGAAATCTAGAAAAAAACATCTAATCGAATACACATGAGTTGCACTTGCAAGAGGAGTCATGTGCATCCATTGCATCTTCAACTTTCAGCGCCGCCACATTCCCATACACTGGAGCATTTATATAATCTTCGATGGTAATACCTGCATCATCAATTAAAAATATTCGACGTCGAGGGGTGAGCACACATCATGGCTCAGTGAGCAAACAAAACAATGCAACAATACATATGCATACAGTCAAATCATATATTTGGTCTGATTTATAGTTTACAATGTGCTATAAAAAGGATAGGTAGCCGCCGCACCTCTATACATGAGTGTGTGGAAACGCCCAATGAAAATGGCACCGTCGCCCCACATGCACCCAGAATGGCACAATATACACCCCAAGAAAAACGGTCATGGCTGTACCGATTGATACCATACCAACAAATAAACCCTTGCTGGCTAGGTTGTAAACTGGGCTCGCAACTAACCAATCCTAATGTCAAACTGTGTATCCAAGGCCTCACCCCAGCATCCCTCAGAACATCCATAGAGAAAGAACTAAGGCCCCCCGGTAGAGCCAGAGACTACAAGGACCGAGACCACCTCCCCTGATACTCTACGACATAATAGTTCTGCTAAGGTAACGGCGATACGACAACGTCAGTGGACATGACTTGAGTAGAACCATGGCACAATATACCCCGATGAAAATGGCATCGAAGTACCGGTTGATACCATCCCTAGCCGCACCATATACACTGGCCAAACACAAACATTCACATGCCTATTCCTATCATCATCATCATCATCATGTCATAAATAATAAAGTAAATATGCATGAACAAATAATAGAAATATTGGATGACATGTTGAATGCACATACAAGCATACACGCATAGAATCAATATGGCATTGGACTCAAGAAATAAAAACAGTTTGTTATTAATCAATTAGTTTAGGTCTTGTTCCCTCACCTTAGCTTGTTAATAGATCCTCTTTCAAGCTTTAGAATCACCTTTATATTGTTATTATTTTGCTAGAAGACCTAACAAAGCCGATAGAATGCAATTAGAATTAATTCTGAATTTAAAAACCATACTGTTAACTGGGGGTCGGAGGTAGGGTCAGAGTAATGATCGACCCTAGGTGCGACCACCCCTATTATGGACTTCCCGAACACTGGGGGTCGATGCTCAGGGTCTGGTAGGGTCGATTGGCCATCGACCCCCCATGCGACCCCCTATGGGTTTTGGTCGATTTTCTTCCTTTCAGTCCATTCTTCGTGTTTGGGGTCCTATGGTTTGCTCCTACAGTCTATTCTACACACATTCTATGGTCTAAAACCATGAATCATTCACCTACATAGCTTTTATGAATTCCTCCATGGTTTTCCATGAAAACCTAACCATGGGTTGATGGTTTGGGTTTCTCCGAGATCATACTCTCTTCATTTTCTAACCTAAGGTCTATAGAAACTCATGGAATTAGTATCCATACCTGAGAAGAATACTCCTTCTCTGCAACTCTTCTCCTTTTTGCTTTCTTCTCTTTCTTGCTTCTCTTCTTCTTCTCTTCCTTCTCTTCTCTTTCTCTCAATTCAATTAGGGTTGTAAAATGAGTGAAAGAGGCTTAGGGACGTCCTATTTATAGAGTAGAAACTCCTAAAATAAGTCCCATTGAGATTTGGAAAGAGTCCAACCGAAATTAGAAAACTTTCCTAATTTCTGTTTCTGGCGGCAACTGGGGGTCGATGATCCCGTCGACCCCTGGTTCCTAAAGTGTCCGACCCCCCTGTAAAACTGGGGGTCTGACTTTCTGTCATGGGGTTCCGACCCTCCCTTGCTGGGTATGCGATCTTCTCCTTAATTTAAGTATTTTTGCGTCAGTTTAATACCTGGGATCACGATCTCCTTCACGCCCTTGGTCCATTTTGCTCAACCATGATGGTAGACCTGGTTCAAGGTGGTTAGACCAGATTAGTTTGATATGGGTCTTACACACATTCTGACAGTAGATCTTCCTGATTTGACTGATGATTTGACATTTGAAGTAACACCAACTAAAATCACCAGCCGAAAGGTTCAACGACTACGCAACCGAGATATCTATTATGTTAAGGTTACTTGGAGAAGTAGAGACATGGAAGAAATTACATGGGAAGAAGAGAATGATATGCGAAAGCAATACCCTCATTTATTCGACTCAGAAGGTATGAACAATTTCGGGGACAAAATTTTTATAAGTAGGGGGGAGTTGTAAGACCCGTATCAAACTAACCCGGTCTTACCACCTTGAACCAGGTCTACCCATCATAGTCGAACCAAACGGATCAAGTGCATGAAGGAGATCACGATCCCAGGTATTAAACTGACCCAAAAACACTAAACAAAGGGGAGGGTCGCATACCCAGCAAGGGAGGGTCGGACCCCCCAGTATAAAAGTCAGACGCCCAGTTTTATATCGGGGGTCGGACATCTTAAGGACCAGGGGTCGACGGGATCTCTGACCCCCCACCCCCCTATCGACCCCCCGTAATCGGAAAAAACAGCTCGAACCGAAAATTAGGAAACCTTCCTAATTTCAATGGGATTCCTTCCTACTCTCAATGGGACGTATTTTGGGAGTTTCTACTCTATAAATAGGACATCCCTAAGCCTCTTTCACTCCTTTTAGAACCCTAATTGGATTGAGAGAAAGATAAGAGAAGGAGAAGAGAAAGAGAAGAGAAGCAAAGTGGAGAATAAGATCAAGAAGAAGGCTTCAGAAAAACAAGCCTAATTCTCAGGTATGGATACTATCTCCATGTAATTCTACAGACCTTAGAATAGCTAGAGAAGAGGGCATGATCTAGGAGAAACCCAAATCATCCACCCATGGTTAGGTTTTCATGGAAAACCATGGGGGAAGTCATGAAAGCTGTATAGGTGAATGAACTATGGTTCTAGGCCATAGGACATATGTGTAATGGATTGTAGAAGCAAGCCATAGGATCCCAAACACGAAGAACGGACTGAAGGATGAAAAATTGATAAAACCCACAGGGGGTCGCACGGGTGGTCGATGGCCAATCGACCCTACCAGACCCTGATCATCGACCCCCAGTGTTCGGGAAGTCTAGAATAGGGGTGGTCGCACCCAGGGTCGATGAAACTTTCGACCCTAGCATCGACCCCCAGTTAACAGCATGCTTTTTAAAACCATAATTAATTCTAATTAAATTCTATCGACTTGGTTAGGTTTTCTAGTGATATAATATCGATATATAGTTGATTCTTAAAGCTTGAAAGAGGACATACGATCAAGTAAAGGTGAGGGAACAAGACCTAAACTAATTGGTTAATAATAAACTGTTTTATTTTGAGTCCAATGCCATGAATGATTTTATGCGTGTATGATTGTTATGTGCATTCAACATGTCATTCAATATTTCTATTATTACTGTTCATGCATATTTATTTATTGTTTATGACATGATGATGTTGATGATGATGATAGGAATAGGCATGTGGATGTATGTGTGTGGTTGGTGTGCTTAATGAGAGCGAGTATCAAGGGGAGGTGTCATAGGCGGGGCCTCAGCACTCTAGCTCTATCTCTAACTCAAGTCTTGTCCACTAACATCTTCGTATCGCCATTACCTTAGCGGAACTAATACGTCGTAGGGCATCAGGGGGGACGTGACACTGTGGTTCATCCTGGTCACCAGACCCTAGCTCTATCTCTATGGACGTATTGAGGGATGCTGGGGTGAGGCCTTGGATACACCGTTTGGCATTAGGATTGGTTAGTTGCGAGCCCAGTTTGCGAGCCCTCACCAGCAAGGGCTTACGTGTTGGTATGGGCAACGGGTACAGCAATAAACGTGACCTTTGTGTGTACATTGTCCATGAATTGGGTGCATGTGAGTCGGCAATAAACGTTACCTTTGGGCGGCTTCACACACTCGTGTATAGAGGTGCGGCATCAATAAACGTGATCTTTGGCCACCTATCCTTTCTATAGCACATTGCAAACTTATTTATCAGACCAAAGATATGAATTGAATGTATGCATATGTTTGTTGCATTGTTTTGTTTGCTCACTGAGCCATGATGTGTGCTCACCCTCTCGACGTCGAATATTTTTAGTTGATGATGCAGGTACCACAGTTACAGATTATATAAATGATTTGGTGTATGTGTGTGTTGCTGCAATAGAGGCTGAAGACTTAGAGGATACGCATGACCCCTCATGCGAGTGCAACTCATGCTTATTCTAATAGGATTTTTATTTGGATTTATAAAAGATGTAATTGATATTCTATTTACTTATGTCTCAGTTGATACAACAATAATTTGATATTTTAATTATGATTATTACATTTAAAATGCTCAGTTCATTTACTATAAGACTTCCGCTATTGTGTATTTATTCTGATTATGGTTGTGGATGTGCGTGGTTTTATTTCTAATGGATACCGCCTACTAGAGATCCTAGTTGAACCGTTGGTTTGTAGCGGTTCATCACACCGTTCTGAATGGTGCAGAATTAGGGTGTGACACATGCTTCAGGATTTCTCCTTGACTGATCTTCTGACTTTAAATCACTCAGGCCCCCACGGTGGGTGCCAAACTGTTTTGGTCTCAAATCTGTACCCGAGGTCCATCACGCTGACTAGACCTGCAAGACACAAGAAAAGAAAAAGGGGAGGCGGGCCTATGACTCTGGGTCCACTCCGACGCCTAAGTTAAGGCTCTGTAAATAGTCAGTGGGCCCAGTATCCTAGCCTACATCAATATTTAAATGGGGTAAGTGAGAGATTCTTAGTCCGAGGTGTCAGATCGACAATCCCAAGAAAGAGTAATAAATACAATGTACCTTAAATCTCGAGATTCGTAGTATTTATAGTGAATAGTGCCTCTTTATGAATGTCGCTTTTACCCTTGTTTTGTGTATGATGGCCAAAATGTCCTTGTAAAACTATACGAATGGTGTTTTTGTCCCTACTTATTAGTTGGATTTGTTGGAATGTCCTCTTAGACTCTTTCGAAGAAGTTGACGTGGATGGTTGGATCTCAGTTGTGGCCATGTCATTGGCAACGTGGGAAATTCCCCTAACAGGATCCCAATAGGAGCTTGATGTCTTTTTAAGGCAGCTAAATGTTTGGATGGATTTGGCTGTTTATCGCAAAACCCCAATGGCTAGTTTAACAGATATATCCATGGCTATTTGAACAGGGGGATATCAAGCTTTACTCTAAAAAGAGCCGATTGAAGTTTTGCTTCCTAGTTCCTCCTTCAAAGAGAATTTGAGCAAGACTTTTGGGAAATTATTTGGGTATTGTTAGGGGAATAAAGTATCCCACCAATCAAAAATTGATACCTGGCAAAAATCGTGTTGTTGGCTTCGATTTATCGCTACATCGGTCAATTTCTACTTGTAGCCGATTAATCAGGGGGCTCAGCAAACTGTGCGCCGTCGATTTTGGCTCTCGAGCCTCATCCTTCCAGAGCCTCACTCCCAGAAGGACTTCATGGTGTGAGGAAACCTGTCCCTCCGAAATGTTTAGACTCGACTCTCTAGTCTCATCCTTGTAGAGCCTTACTCCTAGAAGGACTTTGTGGTGTGAGGACACCTGTCCCTCCAAAATGTTCGGACTCGACTCTCGAGCCTCGTCTTTACTGAGGCTCTTAAGCCTCATCCTAGCAAAGTTCTACTCCTAGAGGGACTCCATGGAGTGAGGACACCTATCCCTTCGAAATGTTCAGATTTGGCTCTCAAGCCTCATCCTGGAAGAGTTCTACTCCCGGAAGGACTTGGCGGGGTGAAGACATTTGTCATCCCATATGTTCTGACTTGGTTATCTATGCTTCAGTCTCCTACTTCTGCCCAAATTCTGATACTCTAACGTAGACTACAAGTGAACACCGTCGTTCAAAGCAGACAATTGTTAGCTTACCTAATCCACATAGGGGTAAACTCGACCATACACACTCTATGCCTAGTTTTATAAATACATGCAGTCCCAAAAGTAAAAGATCATTAATTTTTTGGTGCACGAACTCTCTTTACAACCCTACATATAAACTGGAGCTCATACTAATTGAGTTCTTGACTGCTTATACTTGGATCTAACTTAGGCAGCAGAGTGTTCCCCAGGTCTCTCGGCCCAACCACTTATGCCTTCTCTTCTGTGATCGCAGGCTTCTCTTGCTTCAGATCGACGGTGCGATTTCTGACTACAACAGATATATATATATATATATATAAGTCTTTGAGTTTTCAATTTGAGAATCATATTGCATGTACTTACACTTGCTTTATTTACCTAGTTAGATATTGTATTGAGTCTTATTCGTAAGAGAAAATTTTACCCACCCACCTTCTTGTACTTTGCTTTTATGTCACTCAACCTCTAACTTTGCGAATAATTTCACATGCACCTTCTACTGTTAGTTGACAAATAGAAAATACAAAATTACCTAATTATCATCCCTAATAAATTGACAATAAAATAAAATTTTTGCCATCACATTTATAGCTCATTAAAAACTCATCTTTCTTCATTTTCTTAAGGTTTTTGTGAACTGTAAACTTCTCTGGCGATTGTGAGCGGTAAACTTCTCTAGTGATTGTGGAGTCCTAACCAGCACCAGCACCAGCACCGACATCAACTTCTGCTCTGTCAAATAACCGATTTGCTGTTCATCTGCAGCTTAAAAACTCAAAAACTCGAAAGAATTCTGCATGAGGAACATTAAACAGAATTTCTATTGAAGGATATGAGTACCATTGAAGATCTCACTCAAGAAATTTATGAATGAAAGATATAAGGCATCAAACCACTCTCTTGAAAAATAAACACGAAATTGAGGATCAAAACTCAGTTCTTCATATATGGAATAGTTGCATGTAAATCCATGTGTAAATTGAAGCAGGTGGCTAAATTTAAGGAATCACAAACATAGAGAAAGGGCAAGAGAAAACAAAAAACAAAAAAAAAACAAAAAAAAAAAAGAGGGAAGAAAGACCCACCATACCATGGCGTTAGAACAATGAGAGTGATGCTGCTGGGGAAGTAGTTCCAAGTTTCACATTGGGCTTGCAATTCACAAAATTGAAAGAGGGTTATGAAAATAAAAAAAAAAAAAATAATAATATATATATATATATATATAATTCGAATTTCACAATTCCATTATCCGGCCACTGATCTGAATAATTTTGAACAGGGAAATTCACTTCACATCCTGAAATCCATAAATTATACTAAGAATTAATTAAGCTTCCATGCCTCTGTCCTCGTCTTTCTTTTGTTCAAACGTGCGGCCCAATTCTTAGGGCATGAATGCAATTTTTTTTTTTTTTTTTGGTGAAAGGCATGTATGCAATTGACCGCTTGATGGACAATTGAAATCAATGTCTGAGAATGAAGACGAAGCGAAGATGACCTTCCTTCTTGATCCGCAAGTAGTGGCATAATCCATATCACATCAGGCGAAGGCCACCCGATCTTGCATGGCAGCTTGACGCAGCACCTGACAGCACACGCACAACACTCCAGCACTAACTGTGGACTCCACGGCTCTATCACAGCACCACGTGTCCCTAGCAGATCTATCTGAAACACTATTATAAGAAAAGAAGCAGTCCTCGAGTCCAATTCGTCTCCAATTATTGGAGGCTCCAATCCAGCATCCAACGACTGGAGTTAACTGGACGCGCCTACCAATACATCGGTTGGTGCGCCTGGTTAACTCCAGTCGTTGGATGCTGGATTGGAGCCTCCAATAATTGGAGATGATTTCAACCCGCATTCCTCCTGAAATTTTAGCATGGTAAATTCGAATTGGTTTTACAATGAGCTTGCAATTTCCAAAATGGGAGAGAGTAAAACAGTGAGTTACTATTATTTTATCATTATAATATTTTTAAAGGAATATTGTCACTTCATTATTTAATAGACTTGTCTATTAAGACATGTTTGTGTGATACATATTTAACAAGTGAGGGATGCGTGAAATTAATCGTAAATTGGGTCATTTAAAAACAAAGTACAAGGGGTGGGTTAAATTTTCCCTACCTGTAGTTCTAACCTAGGAGGCTTTATAATTGAGTGGCAACACTCAATAATGGATAATCGCAGTTTCCCCCTTCGGCTTGAATCCTCTAGAGTCATGCAGTCCCATCCAGGCCATTAGATTGTATTGGTGCATTTATGGATGCGGTCTCAATGACCCAAATGTGGGTAAACCCAAGTCCCTTTTTTTATCATCCAAGGAAGGATTGTCCATCAATATTATGAAATGGAATGGATCTTATCTAAAGAAAAGAGTAAACAACCCATTGAAACTACTCAATATCTCAATCGCCAAGAGGTCCAGCCTGAAAACTACTAATAATACTCTAACAAATAAGAGGACATAGGTATTCTTTATTGGATCGTCGATATCCAGTGGATCCAAAAAGAGACGCCAGACCCTTGGGATTCACATCATCTCCTCCCAAAGATTTGGGAGAAGGGAGGACGCCTCCGTTAGATGGTCGACACGTGGGGTTGGGTGAATTCGAGTCCTCCATCAAAACCGACACTGAGTGGACAAGCTGAGTGGATAGAAGATGGCGACTAGAATAGAGGACTCAGATTCATCCGAATCATGTGTCGCCCATCCAACTGAGACATCCCTCTCCTCCCGAACCTCTGGTTGGAAAGGATGTGAATCTCAGACGGCTGTAGCACCGCAGTTAAGGGATTGACGGTTGAGAGCATTGGGCACGTATCTCGACGCACTCTCAGCTGTCAAGAGCTCGAGGATGATCTCATAAAAGGTTGAGGTGAATTACCAACTCCAGACATTTCCACTCCACCCAAACGCACACAGGAGAAAGAGACCCCAAGCCATGAACACGATGAAGAGAAAGGAAACGAATTGGAGCTGGAGCTCGGCACTAATCGGAGCGGTATCAGCTACGGCGGCGGTGGCGATCATACAGGGGAAACCAAGGGATCCAACCTTCCATCTGGTCTCCATTACCCTCAACTCCTTCAAACTCAACCTCCCCGTAGTCGACGCCGAGCTCATCCTCACTGTCCACGACACGAATCCCAACCTTGTCCCCATCGAGTACTCTTCTACCGTCATGTCCATCGTCTACGACGGCTCCCTGGTAGGCTCCGCCCAAGTCCACGCCGGCTCCCAGCCCCCCAAGTCTTGCCAGTTGCTCCGACTCCCTGCAAGGCTCGACGGCCTCGAACTCGTCTCTCACCACGCCGCCCGCTTCTTCTCCGACATAGCCCGACGGGAGATGGTCCTGGACGCCGCCGTCGACATAGGCGGCACGGCCAGGTTGCTCTGGTGGACCCACAGTTTCAACGTCCACGTGGACAGCCACGTCGTCGTCGATCCCATCTTCCTTGAAGTCATCGACCAGGAGAACAAATCCCAGCTCGATCTTGAGCTTGCCTGAGGGCTGAGGCAGGCCGGAGATCCTCAATCGATTCCTGCAACATGTACTGTATCCTAGGTCTTCTTCGAGATAACAACTGTTATTCGAACTCTTGAATTTTGAAAAGAAAATCAAATTCAATTCAGTAGATCTTTTAGTTTTCGTGCTCATTCACTCTAATCTTGTCCAACAAAATTTTTATTAACAGATTTTCTCGAACAATTCATTCCTCTCGTTGTTCCACGGTTGGTTCCGAAAGTGGGTTTCCGTAATTGGAATTGGCGTCGGAAGATGATTCCGATTGGAATGGGCGGAATTGGGCTGAATTGGCTATTTGAATCGCTGGAATCAGCCAGAATTAGACCAATTCACCTAACCGAGAAACTTTCATTTTGAAATACCCTCCACCGGTTGCAGATTATTGGCTGATGGGTCAGCTGGTTGGTGCATCCAGTGGTACCTGAGAATTCTGGAAGCCACCGGTTGCAGACTTGCAGCTGCTAGAGTCAACCAGTGGATTCCCCAGGTTTTGAGGTTCTACCGGATGTGGGGTTGTGCAGCCGGTAGGTGATTCCAATGGGTTCCTGTCCAATGGGTTCCTGAGAATTTGGTTTTCAACCCAATTTTTAGGGATTTCATCCCAAATAACATTTAGGATCTCCTAGCCTAGTCAGAAACCGTAGGAGATCAACTTACGGATATTTGGGTATCATTAGCCCCATTGAAGCCTTGGGATCCATTGAATCCCAAGTTAGGGTTTCAAAACCTAGATCATGCCTACCGTGAAAAACTGAGTGGAGATGTTCCTCAAGGAAATGGAGACTAGGACATCAATACCTAGGCTCTAAACCTTAGGTTTATATGTCATTACCGTATTCAAATCCTCTCCTCCAAGGTGGCGCCCCCATTGGATGGACGACACTTGGAACTCGAGTGAATCCGAGTCGACATCGAGTCAACAGGGAGTGTTGGCTCGGATGAAGAGCTTAGATTCACCCGAGCCCAAGGTGTCGTCCATCCAATGAGGTCGCCACTTCTCCTCCAGATTCTCTAGGAGGAGAGGATGTGGATCCTGTCACTACCTACATTAAAGGGTTGAGAGGACAATTTTAATAGGTTTAGGATAGGGTTTTTACTTTGTGGAGGCCAAAGGAGCCGAGAGTAGCTCCAAATGTTGATACTCCAAGGTGAGATGGGAGGACCAATGCAAAACTCGCACCCAGAAAATCCGGTTTAACCTTGGTTTTTCGTTCGGTGTCAGGTTTTCCCACCATGGACAGAACTAAAGCGATGACAGTTTGGAACTTTTGATTGAACCAGGTAATAAATGTCTTATTATTAGTTATGAAATTAGATTGGTAACAACCAGATTCTATCTGGAGGCACCAGACCGGTCACAGGGGTTCCATCACTGTGGGACCAGACTCTACAACCAGACAGGCCTAGAGCACTGTCCACGGTATTGCCACATGTCCTACATGTGGCTAGGTCCAAAAAGGGATATTCTCTCAATTTTATACGTCCCTAGTGGGCCCCAACCCCTCTTTAACTTCCTCAATCAAATAACAAGGAGTTGTTCTTCCCTAAACTCTCCCTAGGCTGACACTTTGTCAGCAGACTCCTCAGTCCTCCCCACTAAACTGCAATTGAGACCCACATATAGTGAAGGACTACTTTCCAACCTAAGTATCTCTTTCCATCATTCGTACCAAATCATCTTCAAAATGGTGGGGTGGGCCAATGCCCTACACATCAAGGAGGATGTGTATCCCAACCTGGTACGACATTTCTATTGTCGAAGCCAAAGATAACTACTTTGGGGAAGGCAGCAAGCTGCAAATCTCTAGCATGGTGAAGGGGGTTTACATTGTTCTGGATGTCATTTTCCTGGCAAAGTTGCTGGGGGTATCCAAAGGTAAGCAGAAGCTGTTCGTATGCCTTCGAGTTTCAAATGCTATCCCAGAGGAGCACAGAGATGAAATCTAGGATACCCTACTCCTGCCTAAAAAGGTGGGGGATTTGATTCACGTGGAGACACACCGTCGATCGGTGCCACGTCTCATTAGTTGTATTATTCAGCACAACATTATCTCTTGGGCTAATTATCACAATGAGTTGAACCAGTTCAACGTCTACGTGACGTTTCATGTGTACATTGGGCAACCGCTCAACCTGCCATTCATGGTCTTGAACAATATGGTATTCACTGCCGATCTCACTCATGGTCTGGGAAACTACCATGTGGGAGGCTTTTATCTGGCATCTTCCTGGAGACAGGTGTTAACTTCAAGGGGGAAGAGATTGACAATGGGCCGGAGTCCTCAGATTTCAAGTGGAGTACTATGACGAGGATGGGGCTCCAAGATACTGTTAGGAGCAACCCAAATATGGAGGCCGGTCCTCGGTCGGCAAGTGTTGTGCGTCACCACTGATGCACAGTAGGTGTGGGGGCTGGTCGCAGAGGACAGTGGGCTATTGGTAATGTCAGCCCACACATTGATGATGCTGCCAAGGGATATTATACAGGGGAGGATCCTATGGATCAAGATGTCCCACCGATGCTTAGAGCTAGTGGTGGTCGGGGACTGCTGCACAAAGTGCTGGCTCGTATGCAAACCCAGTTGGACACAATTCAGGCGGGGCAGTAGACCCTCTTTGCCTTGCAGGCCACGATGCTAGTAGAGCAGGATTGCATCCGGGCTGCTATGGTTGCGGTAGGTTTTATCCCACACCTTTACCACTGAGACCCTCACAACACACAGGCCGAGACTTCAGAGGCTGGGGGATGTCGTGCCCAGTAGTTGTATGCCCGACGTCGGGTCCCTCCTCCTACAGACTAGTAATGCTATCATTTTTTTTTACCTTTTTTATTTCATGTACATATACCTTTACTTTTTCTCCTAGTATATGATATGGGTAATTATTCGGCATGTGGCCTGTACCCGAATTTCGTACCCAACCTAATTTATTAATGAAAATCCCTGTTTCTTCTTATTATATGTGTTTTGATCTTTTCTATTAATTTTATGCTTTGGTGCACCTCTATCTATTGTGTATCATTTTACTACTTATTGGTTTGTAAAAAACTTTTAATTAGTCCTAGGCATCAATTACCTGACTTGTGGAGAAGCATATGTAGGGAGAAGTGATTGGTAGTTCAGGGCATGATTGCTCTGATACCAATGTTGTCATGACCCATTTCTGGATTTGGACGTGATACTCGGGTCATCCACTAGTGACCCGAATAACCTAATATCATACAAATGTTGTAAACTATCAAACTACCACACAACAGTCTACATATGCAATATCCAATGTATTCAAAGTAAAAAAACAATCATATAACAATGGAGGCGTAATAATAAATCAATTAAGTAAACTAATGCCAATTAAAATGTAATATTAATTAACTTTCAATTATCCAACTTACATTATGTCTCAAAACATAACCAATATACTATATATACATGTACACCAAAAAAAATATATATATATTTGTACAAAAAACCTATGATAAATAGACAGTACAACACATCTACCAATCTAATAATCAAAAGAGAGGGAAAGGGAGCCATCATATCAATGTCTGTAGATGCAATCACTACAGACGCAACCCTCGTCGAGGGCTGTGATGACTCAAATCAAAGTGAGGAATTAAGTGGAAATCAATCTCTACGAACATGTATGTTTTACATTGTTTAAATTCTTCCCACTATGTTATTGGATATTGTATGGATTGTTAGGGTTGATTGAAATCTTACATGGGACAAATTATCTTGTAATGGGTTGATTGAAACTGTAAAATAGATAATTAAACTTACAAAACCTACAGATAAAACACAAAAAATGGGCTTATTATAGTGGAAATAAGCCTTCGGTTGGGTTACATATGTGTCGGGCCTTTGATCCGATCTCATTCTAATGAGCCAATAAAATGGGTAAAAACTAAACCTACGACATTAATCAACTAGGATTAGTTTAGAGTCCCTTTGTATATTAGAAATTAGCCAAGTCAAAGTCCTAGAAATATTAAGGATTTGAGTCTATACCTACAAAAAAAAAAGGATTTGAGTCTATACAACAATCTGAATTTATGTTTTATTTTGGAGTGCTAGTTTGAGTAGGACTATTATATACTAGTCTGTTTTGACTAATCGAAGTAGTAATTTGAATTCCAAATCAGTTTGGGACAGTTAATAGAGTCAATTTAAGAATTTAGTATATGTGTGTAATTTGCCTATGGCCTTCCTTATAAACAAATTTATGAAATATTCAGTTTAGTTTTCCTGAATTTTGTTCTTGTGGATTCAGTAGTGAGGCTTAGGTGGCTTCCTAGTTTAGTTATCTTCTTTTCATTCTATCTTTCTCACAATAACAATTTAGAATTTCTTATTTTCTATATCTTACGGCATACCTGATTATGATCATAAGTGTTTATCCATTGGCAAGAATTATCTCCGCCTAAAGTCACTTGAGAAGATATCGTCACAGTGAAGCAGCATTTTCCTTCATATGGACTTGTCCACAAGTCGACAAGTCCATCTTTTATGGGTGAGGTGGATGTTAAGTAAGAAGATTCAGTTGCATGAGTTTCGCATGCTCCACGTAAGAAAAGAATACTGCTGGAGTTGCATTCAGTTGTTGTAATTGTGTTTACGCTGTCTATTTGTATATTGAGTGAAGAAAGGAAAGATATGTACTGACTACATAAATTTTCTTTTCTTTAAGAGTGAGGTCAGCTTCCTTTGTAAAGCTAATCCCTACTATTTTTCCTTTTTTTTTTTTTCTGGGAAAATTATTCATACCACTTCTGAAATATGATTCTAATACTGAGACACCTTAAAGTTGACAACAATTATAGCCGCACCCCATTAACTAACACCATTAAGTTCAAAAATTTAAGGGATAAAAATAGTTGCCTCTCCTGTACTATGACTAAAAGACAAATGCCCCCGAAAGTTTCAAGAAAAGACAACTGTCCCCTATTTTTAGCCGTGTTAAAGTTAATTTTTTCATTGACAAATCTACCCCTGCTCCCATCTACACTAAATCCTTGATTTCTAAAGAAGAAAACGACCATTAATGTTTACGTTCACTTTGTAATGTTTAAGTTAAAATCGCACCTTTTCCAGTGAATTTGCCCATGGCGCAAATCCTAAGGGAACAAAAGGATTTCAGATGTAAAGAAGGAACAGAGAAAAAAAAAAGGGGGGGGGGGAAGAAGAAGGGATTTGTGGATTTTCTATTCGTTCCAACAACAGTACTTTGCATCTTGCTATTTCGGTTGTCAGCTTGCCAAATTGTCGCTGCAATTGGTTGATGGTGCAGCACATTGTTCCCAGGAATGCTTACTAGTATGTTGAAACAATGATTTTTCAAGATTCACTTTCAACGCTTGAGGTATTTATGCTGTCTGGCCACTTGATGTGAACCCCCAATCTTTATCTGATATAGGCGCTCTCAGTGTGAGAATTGCTGGAGTTATTCAACTTGTAGTTTCAGCTCAAAATTCTAACAGTATTTAGATTATCATCTTTATCTCCAGTGGTAGATCGTTTTATTTATCTCCAACATCACCCTATTTACACTCTATTCTTCCGGCAATGATGACAAGGAGGAGGCCCTTCTTGGGGTGGGAGGTCAGGTATAAAGCATAAACAGCAGTAAGAGTGCCAGACTTGGTTTGGGTTTCGTCTGAGACTAAGAGCCCACAGAAAAGAGAGAGAGCAGTAGTGTTCAGCAGAGCCGAGTAGAGGAAGAGGGGAGATGGAGGTCGAGCAGGAAGAATCCGATGGTGAGTTTTCAGGCATAGGGAGATCGGATCGGCAACTCGGATGAAAAAATGTCGACCCAAGGGCAAGCAGTCGGCACTCCGCGTTGTGTTTCCCAGACTTGCGAGTTATTGTTTGTGTCTCTATCTTCCATCACCAGAATCAGTCTTGCAACTCTTCTCAAAACCATTCCCAAATCAATCGAAAAGCTTTACCAACAAAAATTAATCAGAAAGAAGAAAGGATAAGAAGATGCTCATGAAACCCCTCTTTTTGATTTTTTTTGGAAACCAAAAGCCTTCTGCCGCCGTTGCTTCTCTTCTGCTTCTATAACCACTGAAACCCCTCTTCTTCCATTGCTCTTTCTTCTCCATCTCCTTGCCGTCATCAGCCTCTCTTCCCTTTTTGTATTGATCAGTAGATTCAAGGGTTTGATGTCTCGATGAACGATCCTGCGATGGTGGAGGTAAGCGAGGCCGCTGAGAATCTGGTGTGCAACAGGGGCGAGGGTTTGTTCATGAGCAATGCATTTTCCTTGCATTTCTTTGAATACTGACTCCATTTGCAAACCGGAAACAAACTCTCAAGTTTGACATTTAGTATTGGGGATGGGGATGGGGATTTCTTGGGAAAAAAGATTTGTTGTAAATTATTAAAAGGTTAATTTGGTCATTAAAAAAAATTAGCCTCCCATTGTCAGGATTTAATGGAATATTCCTAACTGCGTGGGTCTATTTGTATTTTAGTAGTATTTCTAGGAGAGACATTTGTCTTTTCCTAAAACTTTAGGGGTATTTGTCTTTTAGGCATAGCACAGGGGAGACAACTGTCTTTTTCCCAAAATTTAAAGACAATGTTACCCTTAATGCATTTACTATTAAAATGGGAGGAAAAGACATTTTTAACCATCTTTCTATTGTTCTCTTCTTCCAATGCAGGTCTTTGAGTTGTCAGGCAGTACAAGCATGTCACAAGGCTGGGTGTTCATGCAACCAAATCCTCTCCTGCGGTCCTACCGCCTGCCAAGGGCCGGATTTCAGCCGGCCCACCCCCCAATGTATTGGCAGGCGGCCAGACCGAACCCCGGTCCTTGGATCGGCGGCAGAAACTTCCTGCCGCAGGAGACGATTTGGATCCGGGTGTTCATCCTGTTCTTGCAGAAAAGAAAGTATTTTATCTCAAAACTTACCATCTTTCCAAAAGCAGGTTAACTTCTTCGGTTATCTAATTTAATGATGATCCTACCATCTTCTAGTGGTGATTCAGAATCAAGTTTGTAGATATACTCATCATTTTCAATTGTACAGTTACCATTTAAAGAAACTTCTAGTGTCTCATGTGAAATTTCCTGAGGCTGAGCTGTGTTTTCTTCAGTGGTCTTAGTTCGCTGACGTTCACCATCTTCTACATCTAAGACACCAAATGCCAAGTCTATAGGATGAGATGGTTCAGTTCTATCTTCATGGATCTCAACAACCTTATCTTCTATCTATATATACTCTTTTTCATCATTAATAGACTATAGGATTTTTATTTATGGAGTTCTTGGCTTTTAAGCTCTCTATTTATATATGCAAAGATTTTATTTCCACTCAGTGTGGAGCGGCACATATCCCGATCCACCCAAAGTGCATCAAAATTACATGCGGATCCACTTTGAGTGGGTGGGATCCTCACTACAGGAGTGGCCTCACTACAGAGAATCCCAATCTCAATGTCACAACCCAAATTCTGACATATAAATTTTTTAAAGTATGAGAGGATCAATGCGCAACTAAATGCGGTCCAACCCAATACCACACTAAGCATTGTATACCTCCACCAACCCCAACCAGTTCAATGTAATGAAATCATAATCTGAGTAATATAATAGCAAAAGAAATACTAAGTAAAACTGAACTCTATTGATAATCAAATAAAATAATTTAAACTTGTTTGTAGCTTACTCTTGTCCAACGTCATAACTACAATTGTTCATAAATAAAACCAACTAAAAGCATAGTTCATATCCAAAAGTAAAAGTATATAAAAGTAAAGTAAAAGTATATAAAAGTAAAGTAAAGTAAAAGCTTTACGGCGCTTCCTCTACTCGAATATGTACGCATCACATTCACAGTCATCATCATGTACTTCCTCCTCCAATGGCTGCACGTCTAATTGCAAGATTGGTAACGACTGGCACATTCACGTAATCTACAATTGTAGTACCTACACCATCATCTAAAAAAAATAGTGCAAGGTTAAGCTCTCCAACATGAGCTTAGTGAGAAACAGACAAGCAAGCAAGCAATAATGCATATTATTACACACAATAATGGTCTAGTACAATGTATGCTAGTGCTAAGGTAAGGCCTAGTCAAGCTCACCAAAGTTGACCATAACCTCCACGCACAAGAGAGAATGGACACTCATCAGCCTGCACCGACAACTTTGGTGAAGCCACACGTCTCCTGATATGAACAATGATAGGGAAAAGGTCCGGCCAGTAATGCTCCAATGAACACTTTCGTCACCTTCCCCTCATCCCCTATCCATATCAACACCTAACCCCCTACTGGCTAGGCTTACATACATGGGATAGTGCCACCAACCAATCTTACATGTCATCCTATGTACCCTCATGATACCCTAATAGGAATCCTAGACTATCCGTCATCCCCTTAGATGCTGCCATCCCACTAGGATACAAGACAGCACCTAGCAAGGTTTGCACATTGGATCTGATCTAGTGGTCATCGACAATTTCACAACTTCCCACACACGCAATCAATCATCACACAATCACAAGATACAAATATAGATGCGAATGCATGCAAGATGCAGATATTGAATAACATGTTATACAATCAAGAATGCAATACAGGCATACAAGTGATTAGAAACATACCAAAATAAAGTCAGGGTTCTGTCGCTGACCTGAGGTAATGTTAGTTCTGCAAGTAGCACCACGTGAGTCGATCTCGTCTATGCACATGACACCTAATTTGTGTGTGAAAGTGTTAGTTGTTTAATTAGTTGAGATATATTGATATAGGGCCTACTGGGGTTGCATCTCCGGTTGCAATAGTAGTTCAACCGGTGTTGCTTCCGGTTACTTACAGAAGCCCACTGGTTGTGTCCGATTGTAGCTCCGATTGCAACAGTAGCACGACTGATGTTGCGACCAAACACTTACCAAGGCCTTCTGGGTTTGTCCGGCTGCAGCTTTGGTTGCAACTATAGCACAACCGGTGTTGCAACCAGACCATCCTAGAGGGAAAGGTCTTGACAACTTAATTTGTCTGGAGGCACAGGTTTCGCATCTGGACCTCCTTCCGGACCTGTCTCCGAACTCTTACTAGGGAAGTCCATTGATAGATCTCATGGTTGGAGCTTGGTGGTAACCACCAATACTACTCTAAGGGTCAATGTAGTTGGTTCGGAGTCTACCTCCTAGGTCTAGAAATTCATACTTCCCTTGTCTTCTCATGGTAAGGTGGAGGCCAAAGTTGTAAGCGTTTCGAAAGGATTCTCTTTCGATATAGGTCGTAGCCACCCCATTTTGTCATCAATGGAGAATGAAGCCTCTTCATGAGGGTAGAAGATCGAGGTCACTCTAATGGTATTACTTATGGCACTAGACCCTACGGTTGAGTGATAGAGGGCTTACCGATGATCCGTCTGAGTAGAGATACAAGGTGACGAGCGGTGCCAGAGATTTGCCACAGCAATCCTTCTACCATCCGTCGTCTTCTTCCTCAAACTCTCCTCCCTTTGAGAAATGCATTAGAGTTTTTGGGAAAGAGTGCATATTCTCTAGAGAGGGTTTTGGGAGAAGTTAATCAATTTGAGTCCCCCTCTCAAGGTGGGACTCCTTTGGTAAGTGGGAAACTAAGGGAATTCTACCAAATAGCAAGCCAAGAGGATGGGAGAGGGATCTCACTCCCTCAATGTACTCCAAGTAAGTTAGAGTGGAATGGGATCTACTGGATCTCGTTCATGGGTCCAGGGAATATTCCCTCTCAACCAAAATTTGAATTTGACAAGTGTCAATTAGCAGGTAGGCTTTTTAGCCTGTTCGGCAACAGTGTCTAATCTCGCAAGTTTGGGGTCATCTGATCAGACTGTCTATGACTAGACCCCTTTCTTATTGTTAAGGGTCAAAATCATAATTAAAGTTCTAATAGTTTACGCACCTGGGATGAGTATAAAGCATCACATAAAAGAATTATGGTTGACATCCAAGTTAATGTTAGAGCTGTATTTACTATATATCCATGCATGATCAGAAAGGTGGAAGATCTGATTATCGAGAAGTACTTCAATCTGATTATGGCCCCTGCGATCTTCTATAATTCAGCAGCACATATGGAGGAAACCACCAATGCGGGATGGTGGAAGTTAAATATTGATGGCTGTTCACTAAGGAACCTTGGAGATTTGGGCATTGGTGGAGTTATTAGAGATGATAAAGGAAAGGTAATTTTTGCATTCTCTGAATTCTTAAACACTGCAACTAATTACCAAGCTAAGTTGAATGTAGCTATGAGAGGAATGAAAGAAGCCATTAGTCTTGGAGTTGGGAAACTTTGGATGGAATGTGATTCATCCTCAGTGGTTAAATGTTTGCAATCTTCACAGCCGCCATGGTACCTGGTTAACCTATGGCAATATCTAATGGAGTTAATTCCAAGGAGAAATTTTAGAATCAACCATTGTGTTAGGGAGATTAATGTAGTCGCTAACTCTAGCAAAAAGAGGAGCATTTGAACTGTTAAGTGTGACTTGGGATTTCTGTCCAGCATTCATATCTAAAAAGGTAGTTTGGGATGCTTCAGAGAGACCCATATATCGATTTATTATTGGTTCCTGATGTATCTATGTTAAAATAGTTTCCCTTTGGTCCCTATGGGCTTTGTTGATGGCAATGCCAAAGGTGGAGTATACCATAGGAGACTTGTATTTTTTTCTTTTATTTTCTTTCATCTATAATGCAATTTGCTGACCTTTTAGCAAAAAAAAAAAACTTAAGCCATCATCGTATCAGTTCCGTCAGCGGTGGAAAACCTTGGCACTAGAAGAAAACCAAGTTAAACCGGATTTTCTGGGTGTGGGTTTTACACACAACGTCTAAAAGATTGAGATTCTTGGATGTGCATTTAAAGTGAAATGATTTTAGCTCTGCAGTCATTGAGTTCCTTTCTTTGAAGCTCCAAAGATTGCTTTAAGTTATGAACCTGCAAACAAGATGTTATAAAAACATTACTTCAATAGAGTGACATAATTAAGTTGTTGGAAGGAAACATAGTAAGGCACTTCTAGTTGATTTCTGAAACAAATTGACCATCTTCTCTCTTCCAAGTCTCAGAAATAATGTTCCCACTTCTCACACAAACCGAGTTTAAAACCATAATTAAGCTCGACGAGTGTATTTTGGTAATTTCCATTAGAAGCACCCTAAGCTTGGGTCAGAGTGTGGAAAGCTCGTCGGATAGGTTGCCTGCGAGATCGGATTGTTTGGGGAAAACTGGGAGGAACCGTGGTTGGATGAGATGGGGTTTGGTGACCAGCTGGATCAGGGCTGGGTCTGGTTCCACCATTCCTGACAGAGAAGATAGAGTTGCTAGTAGGAGGAAGAAGAAGAAGATCGGAAACTCTAGATTTAGCGAGAATACCGGAAATGAAAAGGAAAATCGTAAACTCTCTGGGATTCTTGAAGAAGGAACCTCTCGCTGTCTGCCTGATATTCTTAAGGAGCTCGGCCTCCTCCCCACCATCAACGTTGGCCCTTGAGCGATGCCCCTTCTCTTTTCGCCTTTTGTTGCTCTCAATCTCTCTCTCCTCCCTTTGTTCTGCGCTAATTTGTCGAAGGACGTCACCGTCGGACATCACCCTAGTATTTGGGGGAAACGAAGAAAAAAGAGAAGGGTTAGGGGTTTAAAAGAAAGAAAAAAAAAGACTAATTTCGTCATTTCCCATTACCCATAAGGGTATTTTGGACCAATGCAATTCAATATCACGCTGACATAAGCAATTAACGGAAAAAAGGTAATGGAATGGGTCACTGATTTAGGGATAGTACGAGTAGTTGTTGTCAACTTTAGGGTGATGTCTGTATTTGACCAATAGGTCAGGGGTGGTATGAGTAATTTATCCTTTTTTTTGTTTCCAAATTCACTTGTTCACGATCGATAAATGTGGATATTGCTCGTATGTACCAGCAGCCCACAACAAAATAGAACTTTGAACGTCAAAGAATCGAAACGCAAATTAAAGTCGATCTTTATTCATCAAATTTGTTGGTGGGGTATGACTCTTACATATGTTTTAATGAAAGACTTTAAACAGTGCCCAAACTATGCCTAAAACTCCTCCAGCAATAACTATGAAGCAACTTAAAGAAGGCTGGGAGACGGCAGCTTGTTCTTCTGTGCTATAGGGCGGTTATATTTTTTGGTCCAGTCTCCTAGGGTTGGCACGTAAGACTAATATGAAATCCCTAGAATCCCTCTTCTCCAAGTTTTTTTGGTCAGGCCCTGACTTGAAAAGATTCACTTTGTTAGCTGGGATAGGATTTGCAAGCCCAAAAATAAAGGAGGGCAAGATGTCCCTAGGGTGAAGGATATAAACAAGGCAGGTATCCTTATGCTTGTGTGGAAAATTGTTTCAAAAAAGAACAGTTTATGGGTTGAGTGGATCCAGCATAGCTATCTGAAAAATGATTCCATTTGGACTGTTAAGTTAATTCAAAACAGTTCGTTGGTGTGGAGATCCGATCTGAAAAAATGGAGGCATTCTTGAGGAGAAGATCAAGTTCAAAGTTAGTAACGGCATAGATACATTTTTGTGGAACACTTCAATAACAATTAAAAATAAAGATCATGACTCTTACAAGACCAAAAAAAAAAAAAAAAAAAACTAAATCCCGTATCCCCAAACCCATTGGGAGCAAAGGTCCAGCATATATATACTTAACCCAGACTTATTTCAACTAAAATAATCCCACTTCCTTGTTCTACTTTTATCTGCATCATAAATATAACTAGGAAAGAATGGATTAGGGTAATAGAAGATATGCAGGAGGGTTCCCCTTTGATCTTCTCTTTCCAGTGATCTTTCTTGATAGAATTCTAATTACCTGAAGTCTAGTGTGTAGAATACCAGGAATTTTCAAGAATTTCATAGATAGAAACTAGCCAGAATTCAAATAACAGGAAATCACAGAATTTTATTTACTAATATCCTGATTGATGGCCAGAATAATATGGGAGAAGAATTCCTCAAAGTTCGACTAGAATTTGATGATCAAGTAGGATTCTTCAAACTGAATCTCAGAATGGTACACTGATAGCAGCTTTAGGAATCCAGTATATCAATGAAAAATGATCAAATCATTTTTAAATAGCAACAAAGATTCAACAGGAACAATTGATTAATGATCTGAAATCAGGTTCAGAATTCAATTAAAAAACAGAGATTTTAGGAATCGGACTGAAACTAGGATTCAATGAAATCGAATGGTCGATCTGATTTTCAAACCGGCAATTGATCAAGAATCAAAACCGATAACCACGTCTAAAAGCAGAACTTGAAAATCAGAATCTAAAACTGAGAAAGTTAGAAATCCTAGTTAGGCAAAGAATCTCATAAGTTGATTAAAGGATAGAATTTTTAATTTCAAAAACAGAAACAGGACTTTACGAACTATTTGGAAAGGAAGATAGCAGAGCAACAGAATCAGGCAATTGATCCTGCCCATGAAAAACACTGACCTGATTTGATATAATATAGGAAAGAAGGCATCACCACCTGAATCATTACCTTGGAATGATCACCACCACAGCAGGGAGGACTGAATTACCACAGAACCAATAGGCAAGCCAACTTTCATTACTCATATTGTATGGAGGGTTTTCGTTTTACAAGCTTTTATAGCCAACCATGAAACTTGACCATGATTGAAAACGGGAACAAGAATAACATACAAAAAAAAAATACAACTAAAACAACTAAAGATAATAATAAAATAAACTCATCCTATAAAACTAGTCCACGATTTGGGCTGAACAGCCTACTGAACCAGTTTAACCATTGCTTCATACCAAGCTAAACTGGTTCAGTTTGAAGAACCGCAGGAAAAAGAAAAGGACCTGCTTTTATTGCTGAATGACCTCTTCCTTTTCTTCCCCAAGGCCACTGAAATCTGCATCATTTCTTGCATGGCTCAATTACTCTGGATTTCAGAATCTCAAATGTACATTAGGTGACAAGTAGCAATTTCACGATTGAATCTGTGAACTGGAAATTCAGAAAGCAAAATCTCATGTAATGAAACAGTTAGCATTGGGAGGTTGGATAAAGTCACCAACAAGGCAACAATGCATTGGAGGGTCACCGCCCGCCTAGGTGACCAAGGCGCCTGGACGCCTAGGCATCACCTGGATAACCATGTATATCAGACTTATTGGCCGGGACTAATCAAAGACATGATCATGGTCTTTTAATCCTTGTTCAAAGCCACAATTAATCTCACAAACACAAAGCATTTATCAGTAGTCCAAGCTTCACTTAGCCTCAGAGATGCATTCCCACAACTGAAATCTCAGGTTGGGCAGACCAAAATGGGGACAGCCAGTCTGTTCTTGAGAGGCCACAGGCCAGGATGTTAAAACCATCAAATAAGTAATTAAGCATGGGTTAAAAGTCAAAACCGCTTCAAGCTATGTCAGAAATTTTGTTATTCAAAGGATATAGAAAACCCTTATCAGGAAAGGGAAAAGCAAGTTATGATAAAATTATTGTCCAAAAGTATTGTCAAGTATGCACCTCCACCATATCCTAGACAAACATCATATACTCAACAAGAGTTATTGAGAAAATATTATTTATCATCTGTACTACGTAAGCAAGAACTCAGGTGTGAGTATGAAAGGCAGGTAGATAACCACTTCAGCCTTAGTGGGTGCCTCCTTCAGTTTTCTGAAAAGAAATGAGAAAAGAATAATGGTTAGAGTAAAAAGTTAGAGAGAAAGAATGCATTGCTCAGTAATTAAATTTCAATCTCTTTACACCAAGACATATAAAAATTTTAAGAGGGTCAGTATCAAAGTGTTCCAAAAATAGGGATATACACAACTTTTTGTAAACATTCAATGTAGCTGTCATCTAATGACAGTCGCCATCTTGTAATACGGTAAATGGTAAACAACAGTATAAAATGGATAAGAAGCTAGTGGATAGGGATTTAAAAATCTGGCTATTATCAGAGAGTAGAGGTGTGGGCATCCAATAACATACATAACAAACTACATATTTGAGCTTAATACCAGATACAAACTTGTCTGGGTCAAATGTGATAAGTGCTATATTAAAGATGAAGATATTCTGGATTCAGGTCATAGAAGCCCATATTATCTAGTATGTAGATATCAGCTTACATAATATTGCATTCCAAACCCAATCTAAATTAGTCCATCCCCAGTGTAAACCCGCTCCAACCCATTTGGAATTAAAATTGAGTAGATCAAATGAAATTTTCTGGGTTCTTACTGTTGAATTTTGGTCATCTTCCAAGTTGAACCCTGATATGTTGCTATTTCACTTTACGACAATGGAAACATATAGCACAATTCCAGGCAGCTATTTTATTTCTGAATTGTTGAAAATATTACGTATTTCATTTTTTGTCTAGATTCATTATACTACCTGTATTGTACAATTGTACTACCTGTACTACCCTCATTATACTACCTGTATTGTACTACCTGTACTACCTCTTTCTTTCTTTACGACAATAAATAAGAAGACCTCTGTCTATTACAGACAAGTCAATTCCATCATTCAACATGGTAACAGAACCAAGTTAACTCTACCGCCAGATCCCTCCGCTGCCTCACCACCGCAGCCGCCAACCTACCACCGCCGACCACTGATTTTCCTTCTTTTCTTTTCTTTTTCTTTTGTTTTTTTCTCTCTCCCCACTAAGGGCAGCAACCAAAGAGGGAATCATACAATGATATAAGTACTGCCCTTCTTTTTATCCCTCATTACGGATCATTTTTTTATTCTCTTTATTGGAAATCAATTTTTTTTATCGGTCTGGATATTAATAATATGGTTCAGTCTGGTCGGATATCTATGAGTTTCTGAGTTTACCCCAATAAACAAAAAAGTGGGTGCAAACCAGAATTGATTTCCATATATTATGTTGCACATGGGACAAATTAAGATATCTGACAAGTGATATTTTTACTTTGATCTCCATATATTGTGTTATAACCAAACAGGGAGGCTGTTCATATTGTTTTTGGCTGTTTGTTCTTGAATACACAACTCAAGGATGACATCTGAAGTAACCTCTTCTGGGATAGAGAGTTTTAAAATGAACAATCTCACTATTCCCACTAATACCACTAAACTTGATGGTGGTAATTACCTAATGTGGTCTCGGGCCACCCAACTCTCAATTACAGCTCGGGGATTATCGGGATATCTCACCGGCACCAAGGAAAAACCTCTGACCAAGGACATTGTTTTGGAGAAATGGCATGCTGAAAATTCATTGGTAATGCAATATCTCCTCAATTCCATGCAACCCATTATAGCCGAGGGCTATTTGTTTCTGGATACTGCTGCACAAATTTGGAAGTTTGCTAAGGACACCTATTCCCAAGTTGAAAATACTACTTTAATTTATGTCATTCAAAAAAGTGTTCATGAAACTATCAAAAAAGAATTGACTGTATCCCAATATTATACTAAGTTGAAGAGCTATTGGCAAACAATTGATTTTTATGATTCTATTCATGCTAAATGTGAAAAAGATGCTACCCTATTTCACAAAAGGGAAGAGAAATACAGGGTTTATACTTTTCTGGCAGGACTAAATGTGAAGCTTGATCCTATTCGCTCACAGATTCTCAGCAGGGACCCTTTCCCCACCCTCGAACAGGCTTATTCCATGGTTCAGCTAGAGGACCAACGACGAATAACAATGTTGTCCCCTTCTGTTCCGGATAGGTCTGCTCTCCAGACAAATACTCAGACATACAAGAATCCTCTTGTTTCCCGTGATGCTATCAAATGTGAGTATTGTAGCAAGCTTTGGCACACCAAAGACACATGCTGGAAACTTCATGGCAAATTGGTAGATTTTGAAGCAAAATGCCGGGAAAAAGGTATGCACAAGGCAAAGTCCTCCCACGCACCTCAGGCACATCAAGCTGAAGCATGTCCTTTTATTGGTCCTCTGCCACAACTCTCTACACAAGAACTTCAGACTCTCCAGCATCTCCTTCGACTACCTCCTGCGACTACAAATCAATCATCCATTTCTACATCTACCAATCCACGTTTTTTTTTTTGTTCAGTCAGGTATTTCCCATGATGGTCATTGTGCTTTCTCTATCTCTAGCCCTTGGGTTATAGATACTGGAGCCACTGACCACATGACTGGTTCGTCTGAGTCCTTTTATTTATACTCTCTTTATTCTGGACATAATACTGTGAAGGTCGCTGATGGATCCCTTTCTCCTATATCTGGAATTGGATCCATCCACTGTTCTTCCTCCCTTGATTTGAATTCCGTTCTACATGTTCCTAATTTATCCACAAATTTACTCTCCATTAGTAGTCTTACAAAGTCTCTAAATTGTAAAGTAATATTTTTTCCTACCTATTGTGTGATTCAAGATCTGGATAATGGGAAGACGATTGGACATGGTAGTGTGCATGGTGTCCTGTACTTGCTTGACAATGGTCGTTCAGCACCTTCCTCCCATTCCGCAGTCAGTACCCTTCAGTAGTGGCACCGCCGTCTTGGGCATCCCTCTTCTGCTGTTCTATCTCATTTTTTTCCAAAATTATTTAAACAATGTAATAAAGACGAGTTATTATGTGAGGCTTGTGTTTTGGCCAAACAGGCTCGTATTTCTTATTTACCTTCTGCTTCAAGAAGTCCTTGTATCTTTGATTTAGTCCATTCTGATGTTTGGGGTCCAACACGGACTACCTCTATTTCTGGTCGTAGGTGGTTTGTAACCTTTACTGATTGTCACACTCGTACTACATGGGTCTATCTGATGCATCAAAAAAATGAGATCTTTGTATGCTTCCACCATTTCCACAGTATGATCAAGACGCAATTTCAAACTCAGTTGAAGATGCTCCGTAGTGACAATGGTAAGGAATATCTTGAAGGATTTTTTCAGCAATACCTGGCTGAAAACGGGATAATTCATCAGACAAGTTGTGTGGACACTCCTGCTCAGAATGGAGTTGCTGAAAGAAAGAACCGCCACTTACTCGAAACATCTAGAGCACTAATGTTTGAGAGACATGTTCCCGCTCAATATTGGAGTGATGCTGTCCTCACTGCAGCATCCCTGATCAACCGCCTTCATTCTCGAGTTTTAGACAACAAGGCTCCCTTGGACATCTTACGTGGAAATTCTGATTTTGTTCTTCCTCTTAGAGTCTTTGGTTGTCTTTGTTATGCTCGTAACCATCGTTCCCCTGGCAAGCTTGATCCACGTAGATTAAAGTGCATATTTTTAGGGTATTCTGCAACACAGAAAGGATACAAGTGTTATCATCCTCCCTCTCGTCAGGTCCTTGTTAGTAAAGATGTCATTTTTCATGAGCATCTCTCCTATTATCAGGCTCCTCTTCAGGGGGAGACAGACAGTTGAAGATGCACCTGATATCCCTAATGTACTTATACCAGATATACCTGATGTACCAGAAATACCTGATGTACCAGAAATAGTCCAAGAATAAGTGCTCGATTTAACTGCACCATCCAAGCATCCAACCACCAAGCCACCTATACAAGTTTATAGCCGTGCCAAAGACAAGCAAGGAAAGGCCACTACCACTCCTGCACATGTCCCTTCATTAGCCCTGAATCCAGAAACTGAGTCTACTGAGCCTTCTTTTGGTAAGGAACTTACTCCTTCTGATCTTGATCTTCCAATTGCACTTCGAAAAGGAACTAGGGCCTGCACCCTACATCCTATTTCCAATTATGTTTCATATGACTCCCTTTCCCCTTCTTTCCGTGTTTTTGTGTCTTCGCTCTCTTCTGTGTCTGTTCCTCAAAACTGGCAGGATGCAATTATGGATGAAAGGTGGAAAGCTGCAATGGTGAAAGAAATGAAGGCTCTGAAGAAAAATGGTACATGGGATCTTGTTCCACTTCCTACAGGATCAAGGTCAGTAGGATGCAAGTGGATCTTTACAATGAAACAGAAACCAGATGGGACTATTGATCGGTACAAGGCTAGATTGGTTGCACGGGATTTTACTCAAACATATGGGATTGACTACTAAGAAACCTTCGCTCCAATAGCCAAAATGACTGCCATTAGGGTTTTACTGTCCTGTGCTGTACATCACAACTGGGACTTGCAACAGTTAGATGTAAAAAATGCATTCTTTCATGGAGAACTTACTGAAGATGTCTATATGGACTGCTCACCGGGTTTCACAGATGATAAAAGACAAGGAAAAGTTTGCAAGTTGAAGCGATCTCTTTATGGTCTAAAACAATCCCCTAGAGTATGGTTTGGAAGATTTAATAAAGCTATGGTAGCATTTGGCTATGTTCAAAGCAATGCTGACTATATTTATAAAACATTCCCCTAACATTTTTACTCCCTTACTTGTATATGTAGATGATATCATCATTGCTGGCAATAACAATGATGAAATCACGAAACTAAAGACATTTCTAGGGAAGGAGTTTGAGATCAAAGACCTTGGCAAACTTAGGTACTTTCTTGGGATTGAAGTTGCCAAATCTGCAAAAGACATCTATCTATCTCAAAGAAAGTATGTTCTTGATCTTCTCTCAGAAACAGGGTTACTTGGGGCTCGACCTTGTGATACTCCTCTCGATCCAATACCAAGCTAAGGGCAAAAGAAGGCACACCAGAAGACAAAGGAAGATATCAGAGACTTGTTGGCAGACTCATATATCTTGCCCACACACGGCCAGATATTGCATTCGCAGTTAGTTTGGTAAGCCAGTTTATGCACGACCCATACTCTACACATATGGAGGCTGTCTATCGGATACTGCACTACCTAAAGTCAACCCCTGGAAGAGGATTCTGTTATCTTCTAATGACCCTCTGAAAATGGAAGCATATGCCATTTCAGATTCACCAAATAAACAAATCCAAGTGGAGGCTTATACTGATGCAGATTGGGCAGGAAGTCCTGATCATAAGTCTATCTCTGGTTATTGCACATTCTTGGGTGCCAATTTGGTAACCTGGCGCAGCAAGAAGCAAAATGTGGTTGTCCGATCCAGTGCAGAAGCAGAATACAGAGTAATGGCGCATGGAATATGCGAACTACTATGGTTGCAACGACTACTCAAAGATTTAAAGGTTATGTATAACCAGTCCATGAAATTATTCTGTGATAATCAAGCAGCCATTAATATTGCTAATAATCCGGTTCAGCATGATAGGACAAAACATGTTGAGGTAGACCATCACTTCATCAAAGAGAAACTGGATAGTGGACAAATCGAGATTCCGTTTGTCAGATCAGAGGACCAACTAGCAGACATTTTCACCAAAGGTCTGCTAGGGAAATCCTTCCATATGATATTGTCCAAGTTGGGCATGCATGATATATATGCACCAACTTGAGGGGGAGTGTTGAGAATATTACGTATTTCATTTTTTTGTCTAGATTCATTGTACTACCTGTATTGTACAATTGTACTACCTGTACTACTCTCATTGTACTACCTGTACTACCTCTTTCTTTCTTTGTATTCATTCTCACATTATAAATAAGATGACCTCTGTCTATTACAGACAAGTCATTCCATCATTCAACATGAATAAATGAGTGAACTTACAGAATCAACATGAGCATAAATTGACCAAGCCATTACAAACCTAAAAATAAAGACCAAGACAGGTAAATAGATCATCCTACATCCCACTGTTCGTAGAGCATTATTATGGTCACCAAAACCAGTGCTAGCAGTAGAATCCACATCACCCTCCCCAAGTATATCACCGTGAAGTTTGATTCCAGCATGAAATGGTTAGCATATGACTCAGGTGCATATGTTGTGAACCGTGGGTAAATATCTGATGATATAATTATAGGGTAATAGAGACTTATGCTAGGATGTAGGAAGCAGTAATCTGAAATCAAGGATGTTGCAGTTTTTCACAGCCTTAATCCCCTGTTAAATATTGATATCAAGATAAGCTTTGGCTCTAACTCTATCCATATAAGGTTTGAACCAGAGGCCAAACATGCACTTAAAAAGAAAAAAAGGAACTGGCTATAAATGTATAAAGGCATCAACTAATTTCCTAAGTGGTGGGATGAAGAACGACTGACTCTTCGATCGCAAGTTCTAAACAAGCCTAGTGATGCAGTCCAAGAAGCAACCAGCCCAAGGTACCGTCAACATGGGCCTTGGCCTAGCCCACACTGTTCACGCGAACACTGTTCACGTGAACAATACCAACAGCATTAGTTATGACTCTTTTGATTAGTTTCCTAATTTTCAGTTTACTTATTTTCATTGTTTAGTTTCCTAAAAATTAGGCTTTTTAGTTTAGAAGTCTTAGTTGCTTGGAGACTAAGACTTGCCTAAAATTGAGTTTCCTAATTCCAGTTTTTAGAAACTTTCCTATTTCTATGTTTTAGAAACTTCCTAAGTTATAAAGGAGGTTTAGCTTTTCCAAATTTCATTCTTTCCTATTTTATTTGTAATGTTTCAAAGCTATAAATAAAAAGAATGCAGGCTGGCAGCAATAGAGAGCTTTTCCAAAAAAATTGAGAATCAATTAATTTTTGGTTGAGCCTCACCTGGTTGTGAGACTCAACCTCTTGTTTTTTTTCTCTTTCCTTGCAATTTCTGTTCTTCCTTGGATCTAGGTCTACTATACCTTGGCTGGCAACACTGTTCCTACAAGCTCCTTCAAGTTTTGTGGCTGAATTGAAACCAGATCACAAAAGCTCTAGAACACTGTCCAGAACCAAGCGCTACCAGGTCCAGCCAGCTTTGGGGCCTCATATCTTCTTCAGTTTTATTCCGATCGTCTTCAACTTTGGAGGGGTGTTCATAACTATTATAAAGGTCATTCAACCCAAGTTTCATCAATTTCTGACGGTCGGATTTCCATATAAGAATTTTTTTCTATTATTTTTCTCTGTAGATTTTTGTGTTGGACTGAATTAAGATCCTATCAAAGAAGGCTTGTTAATTTGAGATGTTTTAACCCCTTTTGCTATCACCTAGCCATTTAAGTATAAGCCATACAATATCTTTGTTAACTTTCTTTTGGTAGAAAATACATGATCGCGTTGATCGAGAAGATAGAGTTGGTGTCATGTGTCTATGTTTCAGGAAATTGGTCAAATTTTTTCATCAATAACATTCGATTGAGTTAATCAAGGCACGTAATAGTAATGTCCAAGGCATACAGTTGATGGTGTGCATAGGAGCTAGAATATAGTAGTAGTGAAACACAAGCCCTTGTTACATTACACAAATTAACAGGATTCATGAGGAGTTGCCCCGGAGTGAAAAATAAAATTGATCAGATTAACAAAGCCCTCTATAGAAAGTTCTTCACATTTACTCTATAATGTGGATTTCTAGGTCCTGCTAATCATTTTGCCTTTTGCTTTGTCTGCGGTTTTCATCGTTGTTAGACAAGGTCGAATCGCTAAATGCTAGTTCAAGAAGATAATATAACTAACTTATGAGGATATGCCTACACAATGACCCAATCTGTCTGCTCTAAAGAAGAGTGATAAAGTCAACCTCCACCCCTCCCCCCAAAACAAAGGAAAGACGATCGATCCAATGCTGTATAAACTATAAAGGGAAAAACAAATACCAATGTAACATAAGGAATTCAAGTATACGTTCTGTACCTTCTCCGAATTCGCTTTCTCTGTAGCTGCTTTTTCTTTCTCCGCATTAAGCTTCAGTTTCTCCATCCTCTCCTTCTCCATTTTCTTGAAAAATTAAGCAAACCACCAAATGGAGATCAGAGATCAACCAATAATAAGATCAACAAAAAGACTGATAGAGAATGAAATTGATTGCATAAAAGAACGAAATGAACGCACGTACGGGATTACAGGGATAGTGAATTACCTTTATGTAGATATTTTCAGCTGCTTTTTCTTCCTCGCCGAGGACCTTGCCATCACTGAAGTAACGTGGAAATGTGCGGCCACCTTCCACCATACGATTCAAAGGAACACGCCTCACGGCAGATCTCATCGCCATTGCTGGGGTATAAGCAAACAAGTAACCTTTTTAACAAAGAACGCGAAGTTGAAGTCAAGATGAGAGAACCCTGGAGCCTAATTTGTCTGTATATAACACAGAGACTGAGTGGGTCCCGTAATCGAGTATTGTATAAAACACGGTGTTAATCTAAGACCGCAATGAGTAACCCGATTTGAACCGACTCATGCAAACGGACACCGACCTGGATCGATTATTTAACGTATCACATTTAGCCGTTTAGGTCATGACGGATTAATATCAAGCATTTTTTTTTGGTAAAGAATATCAGGTATTCATAGTGCAAAATTGTAGCCCCACCGATTCTAAACATATATCTTCCTAATTCTAATATTTATTTTGTAAAGTCCCAATTCTAATATAGCACGATCATTTTTTTTATTTGGGTAAAACATAAATCTATTGATGAAACTGGAAACGTATTACAAGCCGAGCTTCTTTAACACATAGTGTTCGGAGTTCGACCAAATAGTCTTCCCTGCACAAGACTGGGCCTCCTTAGCCAAGGTGTGAGCCACCCTTGGTATAAAAGACAGCTTACAATTAAAACATTGTGAATGCAATTGAATGATATCATCTCTAGGGGGTTGAACATCCACTTCACATGGAATTGATACATCCCGACCAACATCAGTTAAATGCTGACAATCTGTTTCAACTTCAATAAAAGAAGAAAAAAATTTCATCTAGACCCCATCAAAGATCGTTAACGTTATCTACACCCATAAGAATGCAAAAATATCATCTACATCCCAAAACTTTGGCTGTGGTAATCAAAGAAGTCCACTTCGTTAGTTGAATCCCGTTAGATGCTGACGTCAGGTGAATTGAAATATTTCAAAGACAATAATACCTTTTCAGTCTGTTGAAAAGACCATTATACCCTTTACCCAAACCTCTCTCTCTCTATTTTTTTCTCTCTCTTACATTGTTTCTCTACTTGGGTTCTCTTCTCATCACTCTGCAACTCTTGCATTTCATTATCTTTAGTTTTGAGTCTTTCACATGTGCGAATCGCAGTCGTTACGGACGAGAAGCGAACAAACGAGACTGTCACACCCCAATTCTAGTCTAACCAGAATGATGTGATGAACGACCAATAAACCAATGGTTCACCCAGGATCTTGTATAGGTCGTACCCACCATATCAAACCACACACACATTCCACATTAATAATCAGAGGTAATAAATAAATAAGCGAAAGTCTTATAGATAATGAACTGAGAGTCTAACAGTGATAAATAAGTATTTAATATAATTATCTCCAAACCATAAGACATAAAAATAAATAATCAATTACATATCTGATGTTCAAATTATAACTAAACTTAAACAAAAACACATTGGTTGCACTCGCATGATGAATCATGCGCATCTTCTTCAGCTTCTACGTCCATCGCAGCAACGTGTCCATACGTCGATGCATTGTATATTATTCAACAGTAGGACCTGCATCATCAACTAAAAATATTCAACGTCGAAACGGTGAGCACACATCACGGCTCAGTGAGGAAACAAAATAATGCAACAAACATATGTATGCATTCAATTCATATCTTTGGTCTGGTTTATAAGTTTGCAATATGCTATAGAAAGGTTTGGTGGCCGCCGCACCTCTATACACAAGTGTGTGAATCCGTCCAATGGATCAAACACCATTGCCATCCCACATGCACCCACCATGGAATAGAGAGAGCTAAAGTGTTTGGATCAAACACTGCCAACACTTCCCCTGATGCCCTACCCATGTAAGACCCGCACTTCACTAACTTGGTCTAACCGTGTCGTGCCAGGTCTTCTCATCATTTCTGGACCAAGTGGACCGAGCGTGTGAAGATAGATCACAAACCAAGTATGAGAATCGAGTTAAAACCACTAAAAACATACCTAAGGTCGCATGCTTGGGTAGGTATGGTTGACCATTAGGAAGAGAACCAAAAATCTCAAATCCAGAATCCCACGGTCGATGATTTCGACCTTACGGTCGACGGTTTATCCTACCGTATGATCGACTGTGAGAATCCAGATCAGATTCTGAGTTTTGAAAACTTTCCTAAACTAAGGGATTGTTTTCCTAATTGAAAGAGGATTTTGTATGGAGAGTTTTTATCTATATAAAGGACGTCCCTCAGCCCTTTTTCACTCTTTTAGAACATTAGTAAACCCTAGAGAAAGAGATGGAAGATAAGGAAAAGAAGGATAAGAAGAAAAAGCTAAGGAGAAGAGTTTGCTGAGAAGGGATTGACTCTCTATCACAGGCAAAGGTATGAAATGACTCTCTGGAGATGTAAATTCTAAGGAATAAACTTCTATGGAGGATAGGTCATATCAACCTATTATGATCTATGTGATTTCCTTGAGAAAATCCCAAGGAGAACCATGAGGAGTGAATTTGATGATTAGGGTTGATAAGAAATTACTAATGATGGCCATAAGATGACCTTAGAATAAAACCCATTGAAAAACAAAAGAATAAACTCAGGAAGAACTTTCAAATTTCAGGTAGACTGTGACCAAAAATCTCAAGGTCGCAACTGCGATCGACCATAGCATGACCATGTATGCTTGTAATGTGCATCTCACATGTCATCCAATATTCCTGCTATTACTGTTTATGCATATTTAATTCCGTTATTTATAACATGATGATGATGATGATGATGATGATGCTAGGAATAGGCATGTGAATGTATGTGTGTGGTTGGTGTGTTGGATGCGAGTTGAGCATCAGGGGGAGGACGTGGCATGGTGGTTTTCGAACTCGTCACCAGACTCTAGCTCTATCTATATTCAAGTCTTGCCTACTAACATCGTAGGGCATCAGGGGAGGTAGTCTCGGACCGTGTGGTCTCTGACTCTGCCAGGGGGCCTTAGCTCTATCTTTACGGACGTATTGAGGAACGCTGGGGTGAGGCCTTGGATACACTGTTTGACATTGGGATTGATTAGTTGCGAGCTCAGTTTGCAAGCCCTAGCCAATAGGGGCTTACGTGTTGGTATGGGTAGGGCATCAGGGGAAGTGTTATGTGGTGTTTGATCTGGACACTTTAGCTCTATCTCTATTCCATGATGGGTGCATATGGAACGACAATGGTGTTTGATCCATTGGGTGGATTCACACACTCGTGTATAGAGGTGCGGTGGCCACCAAACCTTTCTATAGCACATTGCAAACTTAAAAAAATAGACCAAAGATATGAATTGAATGCATGCATATGTTTGTTGCATTGTTTTGTTTGCTCACTGAGCCATGATGTGTGCACACTCTTTCGACGTCAAATATTTTTAGTTGATGATGCTGGTCCTACCATTAAAGAATATATGAATGTGCCGACGTATGGACACGTTACTGCGAGGGACGTAGAAGCTGAAGAGGATGCTCATGATTCATCATGCGAGTGCAACCAATGTGTTTTTTTGCTTAGGTTTAAGTTATAGTTTGAACATTGGATATGTAATTGATTATTTATTTTTATGTCTTGCGGTTTGGAGAAAATTGGATTAAATATTTATTTATCACTATTAGATCCTCAGTTCATTATCTGTAAGACTTCCACTTATTTGTTTATTACCTTTGATTATTAATGTGGAATGTGTGTATGGTTTGATATGGTGGGTACGACCTATGCGAGATCCTAGGTGAACCATTGGTTTATTGGCGGTTCAACACACCATTTTGGTTAGACCAGAATTGGGGTGTGACAACCCATACCAACACATAAGCCCCTATTAGCGAGGGCTTACAAACTGGACTCACAACTAACCAATCCTAATGCCAAACAGTGTATCCAAGGCCTCATCCTAGCATCCCTCAATACGTCCATAAAGATAGAGCTAAGGCCCCCAGGCAGAGTCCGAGACCACACGGTCCGAGACCACCTCCCCTGATGCCCTACGGTGTAATAGTTCTACTAAGGTAATGGCGATATGACGATGTTAGTGGGGAAGACTTGTGTAAAGATAGAGCTTGAGTCTGGTGACGAGGTCGAAGACCACCATGCCACGTCCTCCCCTTGATGCTCCACTCGCATCCAATACATCAACCACACACATATATTCACATGCGTCTTCCTAGCATCATCATCATCATCATGTTATAAATAAACAAAATTAAATATGCATGAACAGTAATAGTAGGAATATTGGATGACATGTGAGATGCACATTACAAGCATACAAGCATAGAATCAATCATGGCATTGGACTCAATAAAAATAACAGTTTGTTATTAACCAATTAGTTTAGGTCTTGTTCCCTCACCTGTTAGCAATACTCGATGTCCTTCCAAGCCTTGAAATTCTCTTTGAATTGATTTAACAACTTAAAAGTTATATGAATTTAAGCTAGGGTTCATATGTGACATGTTATAGTAGTCAAAAATAGAAACAGAGCACTGATAGGTGTCTGATTGGTCTTATGGTCTCATGTAAGATCCGTATCAAACTAACCCGGTCTTACCACCTTGAACCAGGTCTACCCATCATGGTCGAACCAAATGGATCACGTGTGTGAAGGAGATCTCGATCCCAGGTATTATGACCCAAAAACACCCAAAATAAGGGGAGGATCGCATACCCAGCAAGGGAGGGTCAGACCCCCCCCCCAGTATAAAAGTCAGACCCCCAATTTTACATGGGGGGTTGGACATTTTAAGGACCAGGGGTCGACGGGATCTCCGACCCCCCTATCGACCCCCGATAGTCGGTAAAAACAGTTCGAACCAAAAATTAGGAAACCATCCTAATCTCAATGGGACTTATTTTAGGAGTTTCTACTCTATAAATAGGATGTCCCTAAGCCTCTTTCACTCCTTTTACAACCCTAATTGGATTGAGAGAAAGAGAAGAGAAGGAAGAGAAGGAGAAGAGAAGGAAAGTGGAGAAGAAGACCAAGGAGAAGGGATTCAGAGGAAGAAGCATACTTCTCATGTATGGATACTATCTCCTTGAATTTCTTAATACCTTAGAGTAGATAATGAAGAGGGGATTATCTAGGAGGAACCCAAATCATCCACCCATGGTTAGGTTTTCATGAAAAACCATGGGGGAAATCATGAAAGCCATATAGGTGAATAAACCACGGTTCTAGGCCATAGAACATGTGTGGAATGGACTATAGGAGCAAGCCATAGGACCCCAAACACGAAGAATGGACTGAAGGAAGAAAAATTGACAAAACCCACAGGGGGTCGCATGGGGGTCGATGGCCAATTGACCATACCAGACCCTGAGCATTGACCCCCAGTGTTCGGGAAGTCCTGAATAGGGGTGGTCGCACCCAGGGTCGATCAAGACTCCGACCCTAGCATCGACCCCCAGTTAGCAGCATGCTTTTTAAAGTCCAAATTAATTCTAATTAAATTCTATCGACTTGGTTAGGTTTTCTAGAGATATAATATCGAAATATAGTTGATTCTTAAAGCTTGAAAGAGGACTTACGATCAAGTAAAGGTGAGGGAACAAGACCTAAACTAATTGGTTAATAACAAACTGTTTTACTTTTAAGTCCAATGCCATGATTGATTTTATGCGTGTATGATTGTTATGTGCATTCAACATGTCATCCAATATTTCTATTATTACTGTTCATGCATATTTAATTCTTGTTTATACATGATAATGATGATGATGATGATGATAGGAATAGACATGTGGATGTATGTGTGTGGTTGGTGTGCCTGATGCAAGCGAGTATCAGGGGGAGGTGTCATAGGCCGGGCCTCAGCACTCTAGATCTATCTCTAACTCAAGTCTTGTGCATTAGCATTGTCGTATCGCCATTACTTTAGCAGAACTATTACATCGTAGAGTATCAGGGGAGGTGGTCTCGGTCCTTGTAGTATCTGACTCTATCGGGGGGCCTTAGCTCTATCTCTATGGGCATTCTGAGGGATGCTGGGGTGAGGCCTTGGATAAACTGTTTGGCATTAGGATTGGTTAGTTGCGAGCCTAGTTTGCAAGCCCTCGCCAGCAGGGGCTTACGTGTTGGTATGACACTGTACAACAATAAACGTTAACCTTTGTTGTACAATGTTCATGGTAGGGTGGATGGGGACGACAATAAATGTTAACCTTTGGGCGGACTTCCACACCCTGTGTATAGAGGAGGGGTCAATAAACGTTAACCTTTGACCACCAAACCTTTCTATTGAGCATTGCAAACTTTAAACCAGACCAAAGATATGAATTGAATACATGCATATGTATTCTTGCATTGTTTTGTTTGCTCACTGAGCCATGATGTGTGCTCACCCTCTCGACGTCGAATATTTTTAGTTGATGATGCAGGTACTATCTTCGAAGATTATGTCAATGCTCCAGTGTACGGGCACATGGCAACGATGGAAGTTGAAGACGAAGTGGATACGCATGACTCCTCTTGCGAGTGCAACTCATGCGTATTCGATTAGATTTTATTTTAATTATTTGGATTTAGTAAAGACATGTAATTGATATTTATTTATGTCTTAGTTTATTCTCAGTTCGTTTTACTATAAGACTTCCGCTATTGTGTATTTTACTCTGATTATGAATGTGGATGTATGAGGTTTAGATAAAACGGATATAGCCTACTCGAGATCCTAGTTGAACCGTTGGTTTGCTAGCGGTTCATCACACCATTTTGAATAGTGCGGAATTGGGGTGTGACAACTTGGTATCAGAGCATCTCAGGCCTTGTCCGCTAAACTAGCATACCTTCACGATGAATTGTGAACTGAGATAGGATAAAAGTAAAAACCGTAATATTAACACACTATAAGCACAAGTGATGTTTGAGACCAAATTTGAAAAGAGAATAATGCATATATTAAAGGGAGAATAATTTTAAATACAATGAGAGATAAAAAAACGTATATAAATAACTAAAGCAGAGTACAGTCCACAACCCGGACAGTTACTCTGTAGTACAAAGAAAGAAAATAAATACAATCATGAAGCTGGAGGTGAAGGAGGAGGCGGTGCCTCACGGTCTCTGTCATAATCCTCAGCGTAGACTCTAGTCAACCAGGCTACCTGAGTCTGGGTCGTTTGAAGACTAGCTGTAAGACCAGCCAACCGCTGATCAGTCACATGCTGAGCACCCAAAAGCTCCTCCATACGCATATCTGACCGGCGCTGAGCATCTATGAGCTCTCCCATCCTCATGTCCGATATGCGCTGGGCGTCTAGTAGCTCATCCACTCTCACACGTTGAGCATCTAGTAACTCCCCCATCCTCAGATCAGATCTGCGCTGAGCCTCTCTGATCTTATGCAATATCCCCATCATATCAGAAGGTGGGTGTGAAGGACCAGCCGCATGAGAAGGACCAGCTGTGTAAGAAGTACTAGCTCCAGTTGCATGTGTAGGTGAAGGAGGTGGTATGGAGTCCACATCCATGTACAGACGGTCATCATCACCAGCAGGCTCCCCATGAACTCCAGTGGCTGCTGCTGCTGCCTCAGCGTCAGCCATCTCTACGCGAGTGCGAGGGCGCACCATCACGTTCCTTTCCTCATTACTGACCTGGGCATCCCGCATGCCCATCTTGCAAATAGCCTCCCAAGCCAGAGGCGATGAGAAGGATTTCTCCTGAATCTTCTCATCCAATAAGTCAACCCCCATGAGGATAAGCAGCTTAGTGATCATACGTTCGTAAGGAAGGTTGCCATTGTGACTGGGCAACATGGCACTGATCATGGTACGCATGATGATGTATGGAAGGCAGACGGGCTGCCTAGTGCATATATAGTATAGGAGATACTGGGTCAGCTGGGAGATCCTCTCGTAATGACCACTCTGCTGTATCAGGTTATGCTGAATGATCTTGCAGTATACCTGTGGATCAGAACGCAGATAACACGCCCTCATCTGCCAGCGATCAGGTCGGATGAGCTGACTATCGATCTCAGCCCTCATCTGTAGAGAGAAGAACTGGGGCTCTCCAGGAGCACAGAAAACCATGGGGCCAACATAGGAAATGCCCAATAGGTCGGCCAGCTGCCGATAATCAAATGAGATGTCAACTCCCTTGACGTAGCTCGTGATGCGCAGCTCATCACCCCTCTCCACATCATTGTAATCCCCCACTACCTGGAGGTCACAATAGAAATGGCGTACCAAGTCAGGGTAGGTATAGGCATCATAAGTGATGACTGGGAGCCATCCCATATCACCAAATGCTCTCTCCACATTGAACAAGGCTAACTCAGCCAAGTTCACCTTGTGACCTCCCTCTACCTTCTTGCGAGCGTAGTGGGCATACTGTGCCTTGGCTTCGTTGGAACGGAAATGAAGACGGTCGCGAACTCTGGGTACCTTGGTACGATCCATTGTATCTGCAAATAAGAAAGAAAAACAAATAATGGGTTAGTAGAGAGTAAAAATCCAAAATTTTGACATAATAACGATGTAAATTGGATAAAAACCTCACTTTTCACCCATACACGTGGGCAGGAGGACTTACATAGATCCTAAACTAACTTGTGAGACTTAAACAGGCGGAAATTGCAACTAATTAGATTGAATTGCAAGAAATTTCATGAAATTCAAAATTTTGCCAAAATTAGGGCAAAAAGTGAAAATTTCGAGTTTCTCGATAACCAACCGATGAAACTCAAATATTTTTGAGGGCTTTCATCCATTGACTCACCAACAACAAAAGCCCCCAATAAAAATCGAATTTTTACGGCTGGAATAAATTTAATTTGAAGAAAAGGAGATATACAGGTGAAAACCTAGAAAAGAAAATCTAAAAAACATGTAAAGGTAAGATACATACCTGTAGGGAAGGTGTAGGTGTCGAAACAAGGAACCCAAATGACCAATGTAGCAGAGTTGGCACTGTAGCAACTCAGAGGAAGGAGACGAGTCAAAACGGAGAAAGAAGAATGGAAAATGAACTCAGAATCTGACCTTAAAAATCTGATTTTTGGTCCGGGGGTCGGAGAATTCGATTAGAACAATCGACCCCCATATCGACCCCCCATCGACCCTCGGCTCTTGGGAACCTGACAGAGAACCAGGGGTCACACCCTGGGTCGGACATACTCCGACCCCCCCATCGACCCCCGGCTCTCGGGAAAATGGGTGATTTCCCAGGGTCGGATACTGAGGGTCGGATACCCATCGACCCCCACCATCGACCCTGCATAGAAAAGACAACATTTTTTCACAGAATGATCTGAAAAATTTGAAAATAACATCGGTTAGTGTATCTACATGAAGTATAAATGATTGCCTCACGTATTTTAATGATTTTTAGGCATCACCATTATCAGAGGAAATATATGGCTGGGCGTAGAGTAACCAGGCAGAGCCGAGACGCAGTTCTACCACCACCACCCGTGGAGGAAGCCAGTCAAGAAAATATATATGCACAGGGTAATCCGCAGGTTGTACCACCAGTAAACCAGGGTCAGGCAAATCCTACAAACTTGCCACCTCCACCATCGGAGCTAGCAAATGTGGTTATGAACCTAGCGCAACAGCTGCAATAAATGCAACAAGCACAGGCTCAAATGCAAGCAACAATGGGAATGATGTTTCAGACAGCACATCCTACACCAATGCCGACTAGACAAACAAGTGCAGCACCGGTGGGTAACCACCCAGCACCTCAAACACCTCAACCACCAGCTGCACAGATTCCAGTACCAGGTCCTGAAGCAGTTCAGGTTAATTACCAGTATCCAGAACCTATGTTTGGGGCATACCCTCAAAATCAAATGGACTACTCCCGATTGGTCGAGTGATTCTTAAAGATGAAGCCCAAGGAGTTTAACAGTAAACCGTCTGATCCGTTATGGCCTGCACATTGGATCGACGAGATGGAGAGGAATTTTCTGATGATGACTATTACAGAAGAAGAGAAGGTATTATGTGCCACGTTCATGCTAAAAGGTGATGCACATCATTGGTGGAAATCTACTAGGGCCTACCTATTAACCAAGCACGCCCTATTGAACTGGGCTATATATAAAGAAGCTTTCTTTGAGAAGTACTTTCCCCAAAGCTTCAAAGATTCTATGGAGAAGGAGTTCCTGAGTTTATATCAGGGACAGATGTCCGTAGATGCATATCAACAGCGTTATGAGGAGCTGTTTTTCTTTGCACCACTCAGCATGCAAGAAGAAGACACTAAGACCCGTAGGTTTGTCACGGGACTTAGAGGAAGCTTCAGAGAGCATGTTCTAGGTTTGGAGAAGAAATATATAATGAAGCTATGTAAATTTCTCGAGTTATAGAATCGAGCCAGAAGGAGAGTTATTTCATGCAAAATAGAGGTATAAAAAGGCCAGCTGGAAATGCTTATAACGGAGGGAAAAACAAGACATTCAAACCCTTCCGTGCTCAAGGCTTTACTGCTGCACCCAAGACTACCCCAGTAGCTCAACAGCAGCCAAAGCCAAAGATTGAAGGTCCAAAATGTTATAACTGCAATTAAGCGGGGCATATGGCAAGGGAGTGTCCTAAGCCCAAGAAGCAGCTACATGAAGGACGAGTGTATGCTGTTACATCTGAGGATGCTGCCGCATCACCCGATGTGGTCACAGGTATCGTACCTATAAATGACATACCCGTCAGAGTACTCTTTGACTCAGGAGCTACTCATTCTTTTATATCTGTGTCATTTGGAAAGAAGCTGAATTTACCCATCAAAACATTAGACTACAAACTACTTGTACGGTCACCGATGGGGATAGAAGTGGAGTTAGAAAAAGGTTATGGGCCATGTCCAGTTCTCATTGGCGAGAAAACCTTAGATGCAACCTTGATCCAACTTGGGATGGCAAACTTTGACGTCATCTTGGGAATGGACAGGTTAGCTTGGCATTCTGCGAACCTATTATGCGCCGAAAAGAAGCTAACATTTAAAGACAAAGAAGGAGCAAAATTCAGTTTTGCGGGAACCAAACTTCCCGCAAACGCAAGCTCATACTCTCAGCACTAAAGGCTAAGAAGTGCCTTGAGAAAGGAGCAGTCGGGTATCTAGTGTCAATGGTCGACCTCACCAAAGAAGCACCACGGATGGAAGATATTGATGTCGTGCGGGACTACCCCGACGTTTTTCCTGAGGAACTACCAGGATTACCACCCGACCGAGCCACAGAGTTTGTGATAGATCTTATACCTGAAGCCGCACCAGTATCAAAAGCACCTTATCAAATGGCTCCTACTGAACTAAAGGAATTGAAAGTACAACTACAAGAACTACTGGACAAGGGTTATATTCGACCCAGTATATCACCATGGGGAGCGCCAGTATTGTTCGTAAAGAAGAAGGACGGTAGCATTCAATTATGTATCGACTATCGGGAGTTGAACAAACTGACAATCAATAATCGATATCCACTACCTCGGACCGATGACTTGTTCCATCAGTTGCAAGGAGCAAAAGTATTTTCTAAGATCGATCTTTGGTCAGGCTACCATCAGTTGAAGATTTAAGATGGTGATATTCCTAAGACAGCTTTCAGGGACCGGATATGGACATTATGAATTCTTGGTCATTTCTTTTGGATTAACAAACGCACCAAGCAACTTTCATGGAACTTATGAACCGGGTTTTCCACGATATGTTGGATACGTCGATTATTGTATTTATTGATGATATATTGGTATATTCCAAGGACAAGAAAACCCATATTAAGAATCTAAACGCCACTCTACAAATTTTAAGGAAAGAGAAGCTGTATGCCAAATTTACCAAGTGTGAGTTTCGACTAAGTGAAGTCGCCTTCATAGGCCTTATAGTATCCGCTGAAGGAATCAAAGTGGATCCCAACAAGGTTGAGGCTATTGTAAAGTGGGAAGCACCAAAGAGCATTGCAGAAATTAGAAGTTTTCTGGGTCTATGTATTTTTTTTTTTGTTTTTTTCTTTTTTTTTTTTAAAAAAACCTCCTTTATCCCTTTTTCCCCTCTTTACCCTAATAAAAAAAGGGGAGAAAAGGGAAGGGGAAAAAAGAAGGAGAAGAAAGGGAAAGAAAAAAAAAAAAAAAAAAAAAAAAAAAAAAAAAAAACTTTTCTTTTATTAGATATAATTCCATGAGTTTTGGGTTATTATCGATGATTTGGACAGGAAGACTATCCTAGGTGGGTTATACATGGTTTCGCACCATGGAATGAATGTAGAATGGAATGTAGGAGCAAGCTATAGAATCCCAAGTCACGGGGGAGGGAGGAGGGGGGAACACAGGCACCGAGCACACCGAGGGTTGTTCGACCATCCGACTATAGAAAGGTGAAAAGTTTGTAATAACATTGTAAAGGAGATTTTAAAGCTGGAAAAGAGTCTAAATTTCCTTAATGCTTTAAACAAACAATGCCATCCAATATTTCTATTACTTGTTCATGCATATTTACTTTATTGTTTAATACCTTGATGATGATGATCAAAAAATGGTTGTGAAATGGTTAAGAAGGATTAAAGGGGGAGAAAAAAAAAAAAAAAAAAAAACAAGTTGGGGGAGGAATTAGATTAACTCCAATCAAGTCTTGTGCATTAGCATCACATTAAATTGACTATTCCGGTGGTCTCGGTCCTTGTAGTTTTTGACAACCATTAGCTCTATCTCTATGGACACTCCGGATCGCCAACAGGGGCTGATGTGTTGGTATGGCACTATATAGCAATAAATGTAACCTTTGTTATATAATGTTCATGATTGGGTGCATGTGAGTTGACGATAAACGTGACTTGGATGTCGTGCTTATGCGGCGAACAAGAATATTATTGATTATGCCTCAAGATACTTTAAAGACACATGACGAAAACATTATCCCACACAACGGGATCTTGGAGTGCAACCCCGCACAACGTGTGTATTTGATTAGATATTTTATAGGTTTCTTTTTTGAATTTATTAAGACATGTATTTGGTATTTAAATATTTATGGTTAAAAAAAAATAATTTCTATTAAATTATTGATAAATCAAAAATCTTACCCTATTTATGTTATTATAAGACTTCCGTATTGTGTATTTACTCGATTATGATTATGGATGTGTGTAAGTTTGGATAACGCGGGATAGCCCCCCCCTTTTCGAAACCCCTTTTTTATCCCTTGTTTTACCCCCTTTCTTCACACTCTTTTAACGGGTTATTAAATTTGATCTTGAACCCCCCGAACTCCCCTTGTCCTTCCCCCCACCATTTCAAACCCTCAAAAAAAAAAAAAAACCAAAAAAAAAAAAAAAAAAAAAAAAACATAAAAAAAAAAAAAACACAAAAAAAAAAAAAAAAAAAAAAAAAAAATTAAAAAAATTAAAACAAAAAAAAAAAAAAAAAAAAATAAAAAAAATATAAAAAAAATAAAAATTAAACCAAAAAAAAAAAAAAAACACCCCCCCCCCCCCCCACACCTTATAAAACCTAAAAAAAAAAAAAAAAAAAAAAATAAAAGAAAAATAAAAGAAAAAAATTACTAGGTGGGACCCGTTTTCTTTTATTACTTCTCTTTCTCCACCCGCCCCCCCGGGCCGGGTTCCCGGCCCCCCCCGGACCCACCTCTCCTTTTTCCCCCCCCCTTCCCCTCCCCAAACCCCCCCCATCCCCCCCCCCCCCCCCCCCGCCCCCCCCCCTCCCCCCCTTCCCTCTTTCCCCCTCCCCCCCTTTCCTTTTCTTCCCACTCTCCCTTCTCATTCCAGGAGGGGAAAAAAGTAAAAAAAAACCACACGGACAAATCTTAAAACCCCTTTTAAGAAAACCAAAAAAAAAAAAAAACAACCAAACAAAAAAGGGGTGGAAGGCGTTGTATCGAGTCAACCCCATTTTTTTCCTTTTTTTTTTTTCTTTTTTTTCCCCTCTTCCCCCCCCCCCCCTCCCCTCCTCCCCCCCCCTCCTCTCCCCCCCCCCCCCCTCCCGGGACCCATACATACGGTCATCATCGTCGATAGGATTCATGTGAACCCTAGCGGCGGCGGTAGCCCCCGCATCGCCCATCTCGATACGAGTGTGAGGGACGCACCATGTCGTTTCCTCTCCTCATCACTAACCCGGCATCCCACATACCCATCTTGCGTTTGCCTCCCAATCTAGAGGCGACGAAAGGTCTTCTCTCGGATCTTCTCATCTACCAGTCAACCCCGCACGGGTCGTGTAGCCTGAATCATGGTCCATAGGGTAGATTACCCCTATGACCGGACAATGTAGCACTAATCATAGTCCATGATGATGTTTGGAAGGCGACGGGCCGGCGAGTGCGAATAGTGTATATCAAGAACTCGGGTCAGGCTGAGAAACCCTCTCATAGTGCCCTCGCGGGATCGATTATCCGGATAATCTTGCGGAAAAACCCGTGGAGCCGGGCCGCAAGTAACAAGCTCTCATCCGCCGGATCGGGTGCAACAGCTGGTTGTCGATCTGCCCTCATCTCTATAGAAACAAACCGTGGCTCTCCGGGGGCACCGATACACCATGGGGGCCATCATAAGGTATGCCCAACGGTCGACCAGTTCTTCGATAATCAAAAGAAATGTGCCCCCTGACGTGATCGGTGATGCGCAACTCCGACCATGCTCAACGTCATTGTAATTCCCTACCACTTGAGATTACAATGGAACCGACGGACCAAATCCGGACATGTGCACGCTCATAGGTAATGATAGGGAGCCACCCCATATCACCAAATGCCCTCTCAGTTGAACAAGGCTAGCTCCCACCAAGTTCACCATCGACCCCCCTTCCACTTTCTTCCGGGGCATAGTCGGCATATTGTGCCTCGGCCTCATTGGAACGGAGCGGAGTGGATCACGCACTCGGGTATCTTGGTACGAGCCATGGTATCTGCAAAATAAGAAAGAGAAGGAAAAATAAGGAAATTATGGGATAAAAATTCAAAATTCGATTTAATAATGACATAAATGACGATAAAGCCCTATTGCTCATCATACAAGCGGGCATGAAAACTTACGTAGGTTAAAATACATCCTACAACCCGCATACAGTAGGAAATTTTAACTGGCGGCCCAATTTGAAGAAATTCAAAAAAAATCGAAAATGTCGACAAATTAGGGCAAAAAGAGAAAATTTCAAGTTTCTCGATAACCAACCGATAAAACTCAAAAATTTTTGAGGGCTTTCTTTCCTCGAGACACCAACAACAAAAGCCCCCAAAAAAAATCGAATTTTTACGATTGGAAAAATTTTAATTTGGAAAATACAAGTTAAATGTGCGAAAACCTAGAAATGGAAACCTAAAAACAGGTAAAAATGGGAAGACGTGCACTGTGGGGATGGCGTGGGCGTCGAAACCCGGGTCAAACCGATCAAAAACGGTGGGTAGCACGTAGCAACTCGGAGAGGAGAGACGAGTCAAACGGAGGAGAAATAGTGAGAAATGACCCGATCGGATCTTAAAAAATCTAATTTTTGGTCCGAGGGTCGGACAATCCGACTAGAACCATCGACCCTCAATCGACCCCTCCCATCGACCCTCGGCTCTTGGGGAACCCGACGAGAAAACTAAGGGTCGGAACCGAGGGTCGGACACCCTCGACCCTCCCATCGACCCTTAGCTCTCGGGAATCGACAGAAAATCAAGGGTCGGAACCGAGGGTCGGACACCCATCGACCCTGCATGACCCTCGGCTCGGGAAGAACGGGTCATTCCCGTGGTCGGATACCAAGGGTCGGACATATCATCGACCTCACCATCGACCCTGCATAGAAAAGACAGTGTTTTTTTTATAAAATGAGCTAGAATTGGAATTAATTATCGATTAGCGTGCCTACATGATATATGAATGACTTCTCACCTATTTTGTTGATTTTCAGGCACCACCAACATAGAAAAGAATTATGTCTGGATGTAGGGTGACCCGACAGACCCGAAATGCAGTCCCACCACCACCACCCGTGGAGGAGACTAGTCAAGAGAATAATTATGCATTGGGTAATCCAGAACAGACAAACCCTACAAATTTGCCACCTCCACCACTAGAGCTAGCAACAATGGTAATGAATCTGGCACATCAGCTGCAGTAGATGCAACACGCACAGGAAGAGAAAGTACTATGTGCCACCTTCATGCTCAAGGGTGACGCACATCATTGGTGGAAATCCACTAAGACATATCCTATTGACCAAGCTCGCCCTCTACGACATGGGCTATATATAAAGAAGCCTTCTTTGAGAAATATTTTCCATGGAGCTTCAAAGATTCGATGGAGAAGGAGTTCTTGAGCCTATATCGGGGACGGATGATCGTGGACTCATATCAACGGTTAAGAAGAGCTGCTTTTCTTTGCACCGGCTAGCATGCAAGAAGAAGATACCAAAACCCATGGGTTCGTCACGGGACCCGAGAGGAAGCATCGGGAACATGTTCGGCTTGGGAGAAGAAAAATTTATAATGAAGCTGTCCAAATTGTTCGAGTGATTGAATCGAGCCGAAGGAGAGTTACTTTACTCGAAACGGGAGGCATAAAAAGGCCAGCCGAAAATTCCTACAACGGAGGCAATAACAAGACGTTCAAACCCCTTCCGTCCTCGAATTTTTCTGCTGCAACCAAGACTACTCCAGAGCTCAACCTCAGCCAAAGCCAAATTCGAAGTCCTAAATGTTTTAACCGCAACCAACCGGGACATATGGCAAGGGAGTGCCCAAAGCCCAAGAAGCGCTACATCGAGGGCGGTATATCCTTGTTACATCCGAGGATGCGGCCGCATCACCCGATGTGGTCACAGATTAGTGAAACTTTTAAAGTTATAATTACATTGAATGAGCATGTAGACTAAGTAAAGATAAATCACGTGTATTGTACCTATAAATGGCGTACCCGCCGAGTACTCTTCTGATTCGAGCTACTCATTCATTTATATCCGTGTCATTTGGAAAGAAGGAAATTACCCATCAAAACGTTAGACTACAAATTACTTGTACGGTCACCGATGGGGTTAGGAGTGGAACTAGAGAAAGGTTATGGACCATGTCCAGTTCTCATTGGAGAAGACTTTAGATGCAACCTTGATACAACTTGGGATGGCGGACTTTGATGTTATCTTGGGAATGGACTGGTTAGCTCGGCATTCTATGAAACCTATTATGCGCCGAAAAGAAGCTAACGTTTAAAGACAAAGAAGGGACAACTCAAGTTTTTCGGGAACCAAATTTCCCCGGATACGCAAGCTTCTACTTTCAGCACTAAAGGCTAAGAAGTGCCTTGAGAAAGGGGCAATCGGGTATCTAGTATCCGTGCTCGACCTAACCAAGGACGCGCCACGAATGGAAGATATTGACGTTGTGCGGGACTATCCTAACGTATTTTCGGAGGAACTACCCGGATTACCACCCGACCGAGCCACAGAGTTTGTGATAGACCTTGTACCCGGAGCCGCACCGTATCAAAAGCACCCTATAGAATGGCTCCTACCGGACCTAAAGGAATTGGAAGGTACAACTACAAGAACTACTGGACAAGGGTTATATTTAACCCAAGATATCTCCATGGGGAGCGCCATGTTGTTCGTAAAGAAGAAGGACGGTAGCGTTCAATTATGTATCGACTATCCGGGAGTTGAACAAACCGACAATCAATAATCGATATCCCACTACCTCGGACCGATGACTTGTTCCATCGTTGCAAGGAGCAAAAGTATTTTTTAAGATCGATCTTGGTCCGCTACCATCAGTTTGAAGATTAAAGAAGGTGATATTCCAAAGACGACATTCGGGACCGGATATGGACATTATGAATTTTTAGTTATGTCTTTCGGATTAACAAATGCACCAAGCAACTTTCAAAGGAACTTATGAACCGGGTTTTCCACGATATTCGGTTATAGTATTTATTGATGATATATTGGTATATTCCAAGGACAAGAAAACCCATATTAAGAACCTAAACGCCACCCTACAACGTTTAAGGAAAGAGAAGTTATATGCCAAATTTTACAAGTGGAGTTTTGGCTAAGTGAAGTCGCATTCCTAGGCCATGTAGTATCCGAGAAGGAATCAAAGTGGATCCCAAAGAAGATCGAGGCTATTGTAAAGTGGGAGACCACAAAAGTCTTACTTATCTATTTAATCAAAAGGAGTTGAATATGAGACAAAGAAGATGGCTGGAACTATTGAAGACTATGATTGTGATATCCAGTATCATCCGGGGAAAGCTAATGTAGTAGCAGATACGTTGAGAAGAAAGACAATGACAAAATCTCAAGGAGAGGTTAGCACAACTGCAGTAATGTGTACTACTGGAATGGTATTTAATCATGACAATGAGCAGTATGTGATAGATACAATGGATGGATCAGCCAACCAAGGGTTCATTGATCGATTTTCCAATATGTTCACTGCATTGAAGATTATACCGGATATAATTGATGAAGTGAAGATAGCTATCAAATCAGACCCTTACCTGAGAACGGTACAAGAAGACATCGAAAAAGGTAGAACTAACCCTGAGTTCACCTTGGACGAAGAGAAGCTAGTGAAGTACAAAGGAAGAATATGTGTACCCGAAACAAAAAGTGTGGACATTACGACTGATGAAAGAAGCCCATACCACCATCTACTCGATACACCCGGGAAGTACAAAAATGTATCATGATCTAAAGAAATTATATTGGTGGAGAGGAATGAAAGCAAACATAGCTAAGTTCGTGTCTCAGTGCCTAAATTGTCAGAAAGTAAAGGCTGAACGACAAAGACCCGCAAGACTGTTACAGCTGTTACCAGAACTAGCATGGAAATGGGACTACATCACTATGGACTTCGTCACAGGGTTACCATTGACTCCTCGAGTAGTTGACACAGTTTGGGTGATTGTAGACTGCCTGACTAAAACAACTCGCTTTATACCGATACAACCTCAGTATACACTAGAGAGGTTAGCAAAGCTATATGTGGATAATATTGTTCGATTACACGGTGTACCAGAGAGCATTGTGTCCGATAGAGATCCACGATTTACTTCCAAGTTTTGGGAAGGATTGCAAAAGGCTATGGTTACAACATTGAAGTTTCATACTGCATTCCATCCATAGACAGATGGACAGTCAGAGCGTACAATTCAGATTCTAGAAGATATGCTATGAGCATGTGTAATTGATTTTAAAGGATAATAGGATGAAAAGTTACCACTGATCGAGTTCGCTTATAACAATAGCTATCAGGCTGCTATACAAATGTCACCCTGTGAAGCACTGTATGGCAGAAAGTGTCGAACTCCTTTATTTTGGAATGAAGTTGGGGAATGTAGTCTCGTTGGACCGGAATTTGTTGAGGAGACTTGTCGAGTGGTCGACATTATCAAGGAAAGAGTGAGAACAACCCAGAATCGTCAGAAGCAATATGCAGATACTCGACGCAGAGATCTTGAGTTCGTCGTGGGTGATAAGGTATTCTTAAAGGTATCGCCTATGCGAGGTCTGAAACGGTTCGGACAGAAGGGGAAACTAAGTCCAAGATATTTCGGGCCATATGAGATCTTAGCCAAACGTGGAAAAGTGGCCTACCAATCAGCACTACCACCATCTATGTCAAGTGTGCATGATGTATTTCATATTTCCTTATTGAAGAAGTATGTCAAAGATCCAACGCACGTTCTGATAGTAGATCTGCCTGATTTGACTGATGATTTGACATTTGAAGTAACACCAACTGAAATCACCAGCCAAAAGGTTCAACGACTACGCAATCGAGATATCTTTTATGTTAAGGTCACTTGGAGAAGTAGAGACATGGAAGAAATTACATGGGAAGAAGAGAATGCTATGCGAAAGCAATACCCTCATTTATTCGACTTAGAAGGTATGAACAATTTCGGGGACAAAATTTTTATAAGTAGGGGGGAATTGTAAGACCCGTATCAAACTAACCCGGTCTTACCACCTTGAACCAGGTCCACCCATCATGGTCAAACCAAATGGATCACGTGCTGAAGGAGATCTCGATCCCGGGTATTAAACTGACCCAAAAACACTCAAAATAAGGGGAGGGTCGCATACCCAGCAAGGGAGGGTCGGACCCCCCAGTATAAAAGTTAGACCCCTAGTTTTACATGGGGGGTCGGACATTTTAAGGACCAGGGGTTGACGGGATCTCCGACCCCCCTATCGACCCCCGGTAGTCGGTAAAAACAGTTCGAACCAAAAATTAGGAAACCTTCTTAATCTCAATGGGACTTATTTTAGGAGTTTCTACTCTATAAATAGGACGTCCCTAAGCCTCTTTTACTCCTTTTATAACCCTAATTAGATTGAGAGAAAGAGAAGAGAAGGAAGAGAAGGAGAAGAGAAGGAAAGTAGAGAAGAAGACCAAGGAGAAGGGATTCAAAGGAAGAAGCATACTTCTCAGGTATGGATACTATCTCTATGAATTTCTTAAGACCTTAGAGTAGATAATGAAGAGGGGATTATCTAGGAGGAACCCAAATCATCCACCCATGGTTAGGTCTTCATGAAAAACCATGGGAGAAATCATGAAAGCCATATAGGTGAATAAACCACGGTTGTAGGCCATAGAACATGTGTGGAATGGACTATAGGAGCAAGCCATAGGACCCCAAACACGAAGAATGGACTGAAGGAAGAAAAATTGACAAAACCCACAGGGGGTCGCATGGGGGGTCGATGGCCAATCGACCCTACTAGTCCCTGAGCGACCCCTAGTGTTCGAAAAGTCCTGAATAGGGGTGGTCGCACCCAGGGTTGATCAAAACTCCGACCCTAGCATCGACCCTCAGTTAGCAGCATGCTTTTTAAAGTTCGAATTAATTCTAATTAAATTCTATCGACTTGGTTAGGTTTTCTAGAGATATAATATCAAAATATAGTTGATTCTTAAAGCTTGAAAGAGGACTTACGATCAAGTAAAGGTGAGGGAACAAGACCTAAACTAATTGGTTAATAATAAACTGTTTTAGTTTTGAGTCCAATGCCATGATTGATTTTATGCGTGTATGATTGTTATGTGCATTCAACATGTCATCCAATATTTCTATTATTACTGTTCATGCATATTTAATTCTTGTTTATACATGATAATGATGTTGATGATGATGATAGGAATTGGCATGTGGATGTATGTGTGTGGTTGGTGTGCTTGATGCGAGCGAGTATCAGGGGGAGGTGTCATAGGTCGGGCCTCAACACTCTAGCTCTATCTCTAACTCAAGTCTTGTGCATTAGCATCGTCGTATCGCCATTACTTTAGCAGAACTATTACGTCGTAGAGTATCAGGGGAGGTGGTCTCGGTCCTTGTAGTCTCTGACTCTACCGGGGGGCCTTAGCTCTATCTCTATGGGCGTTCTGAGGGATGCTGGGGTGAGGCCTTGGATAAACTATTTGGCATTAGGATTGGTTAGTTGCGAGCCTAGTTTGCAAGCCCTCGCCAGTAGGGGCTTACGTGTTGGTATGACACTGTACAGTAATAAACGTTAACCTTTGTTGTACAATGTTCATGGTAGGCTGGATGGGGACGACAATAAACGTTAACCTTTGGGCGGACTTCCACACCCTGTGTATAGAGGAGGGGCCAATAAACGTTAACCTTTGACCACCGACCCTTTCTATTGCGCATTGCAAACTTTAAACCAGACCAAAGATATGAATTGAATGCATGCATATGTATTGTTGCATTGTTTTGTTTGCTCATTGAGCCATGATGTGTGTTCACCCTCTCGACGTCAAATATTTTTAGTTGATGATGCAGGTACTATCGTCGAAGATTATGTCAACCCTCCAGTCTATGGGCACATGGCGACGATGGAAGTTGAAGACGAAGTGGATACGCATGACTCCTCTTGCAAGTGCAACTCATGCGTATTCGTTTAGATTTTATTTTAATTATTTGGATTTAGTAAAGACATTTAATTGATATTTATTTATGTCTTAGTTGATATAGAATAATTTACTACTTAAATATGATTATCACATCTAGATTTCTCAGTTCGTTTTACTATATGACTTCTGCTATTGTGTATTTTACTCTGATTATGAATGTGGATGTATGAGGTTTAGATAAAATGGATATAACCTACTCGAGATCCTGGTTGAACCATTGGTTTGCTAGCGGTTCATTACACCATTCTGAATTGTATGGAACTGGGGTGTGACATCTCATGCTGCATCGCCTTACTGTCTACGGTGATACCCTACGGTCGCATATGGTGGGACCGTAGCTGTGACCATATGATTTCTGAAATCTTCCTGAATGCCTATGGTCGATCCTCTGGTCATACTGGTCATGCTATGGTCGATCGTAGCTACGACCATGAGATTTTTGGTCCCAGTCTACATGCAATTCGAGTTCTTCATGGGTCAATTCTTCTGTTCCTGATTGGGATTTATTTTAAAGTCATTCTTTGGCCATCATTAGTAATTTCTTATCATCCCTAATCATCAAATTCACTCTTCATGGTTTTCCATGGGATTTTCTCAAGGAAATCACATAGATCTTAATTCTATCTCCAGAGATTCGTTTCATACCTTTGCTTGTGATAGAGAGCCAATCTCTTCTCAGCAAATTCTTCTCCTTAACTTTTTCTTTTTCTCCTTCTCTTCCTTCTCTTTCTTCTCTTTCTCTAGGGTTCACTAATGTTCTAAAAGAGTGAAAAAGGGCCGAGGGACGTCCTTTATATAAAGGAAAATTCTCCATATAGAGTCCTCTTTCAATTAGGAAAGCAATACCTTAGTTTAGGAAAGTTTCCAAAACTCAGAGTTTGATCTAGGTCTCACGGTTGATCATACGGTCGCATAAACTATCACACCCCAATTCCACACTATTCAGAATGGTGTGATGAACTGTCAATAAACCAACGGTTCAACTATGATCTCAAATAGGCTGTTTCTATTTGCTTAAACCATATACATCCACAACAAAAATCAGAATAAATACACGATAGCGGAAGTCTTTAATATTAAATGAACTGAGAGTCTAAAGGTGATATCATTAATAAATTATTCAATTATCTTCAAAAAGACTAAGACAAAAAGTAAAATAAAATAATCAATTACATTTTCTTAATAATAAAAATCTAATCGAAGACACATGAGTTGCACTCGCATGACGAATCATGCGACTCCATCATAACTTCTACATCCATCGCCACTGCATGTCCATACATCGGAGCATTCATATAATCTTCTACGGTGGTACCTGCATCATCAACTAAAAATAGTCGAGGGTGAGCACACATCACGGCTCAGTGAGCAAACAAAACAATGCAACAAACATATGCATGCATTCAATTCATATCTTTGGTCTGGTTCATAAGTTTGCAATGTGCAATAGAAAGGATAGGTGGCCGTCGCACCTCTATACACGAGTGTGTGAAACTGCCCAATGGATCAAACACCATTTCTTCCCCTACATGCACCCACTATGGAATAGGGATAGAGCTAAAGTGCTTAGGACCGCACCGCATCACACTTCCCCTGATGCCCTACCCATATCAATACGTAAGCCCCTATTGGCGAGGGCTTGCAAACTGGGCTCGCAACTAACCAATCCTAATGTCAAACAGTTTATCCAAGGCCTCACCCCAACATCCCTCAATATGTCCATAGAGATAGAGCTAAGGCCCCCCGGAAGAGTCAAAGACTACATGGTCCGAGACCACCTCCCCTGATGCCCTACGACGTAATAGTACTACTAAGGTAATGGCGATACGACGATGTTAGTGGACAAGACTTGAGTAGAGATAGAGCTAGAGTTTGGTGACCAGGATGAACCATAGTGTCACGTCATCCCCCTGATGCTCCACTCGCATCAAGTACACTAACCACACACATACATTCACATGCCTATTTCTAGCATCATCATCATCATCATGTTATATTAAACGAAATTAATATGCATGAATAGTAATAACAGGAATAGTGGATGACATGTGATATGCACATTACAATCATACAAGCATAGAATCATTCATGGTGTTGGACTCCATAAATGAAAATAGTTTATTATTAGCCAATTAGTTTAGGTCTTGTTCCCTCACCTTTGATTGCTAGTAGATCATTGTTCAAGCTTATAATTCACTTTTAAACCACTGAAAAGACCTAACAAGTTGATAGATTTTAATTAGAATTAATTCCAATATGTTTAAACTAACAGAAATCGTAGGGTCGCAGGTGGGGTAGCACCTAGGGTAGAAGTTTCTGAAACCACAGGGGTAGGATCGCTGGGTTGGGTAGCACCTAGGGTAGCAGTTTCTACGACCCCAGGGTGTGGGGTCGCAGGTAGGGTAGCACCTAGGGTAGCAGTTTCTGCGACCCTAGGGTGTAGGGTCGCATGTGGGGTCGGATACCATTCGTCCTATGTGCGACCACACCCTCCCTGGGACTTTCCGAGGGCATGTGGTCGATCATATGGCCTCGTAGGGTCAGATATCATTCGACCCTACGTGCGACCATACGTGTTCTATGTCGACCTTTCATTCTAAAGTCCATTCCTTCATGTTTGAATCCTTTGGATTACTATCATGGTCCATCTTATGATTGTTCTATGGCTCATAACTACAATTTATACACAATTTTCATTGCCCAGAATGATTTCCTCCATGGATTCCCTTGGAACTTGTCCATAGATGGATGATTTGGGTTTCTCCTAATCCTATGTTCTTCACAACTACTCTAGGCTCTCTTATTCAGGTAGGGAATTAGGTTCATACCTTAATTTAGAGGTTTCTCTGAACTTCCTCCTCTTCCTTAGTTTCCTTCTCTTCTTCTCTTCCTTCTCTTCTTCTCTTCCTTCTCTTTCTCTTTCTCTCACTTTCAATTAGGTTTCTAAAGGAGTGAAATAGGCTAAGGGACATCCTATTTATAGAGGTAAACACTCCATAATAAGCCCCAATGAGTTTAGGAAAGAACCCCCTTGGATTAGGAAGGTTTCCTAATTTTCGGTTTCTGACTATTCTCATAGGGTCGCATGTAGGGTCGCAGAATCCGTCGACCCTACGATTTTTAGTCATGCGACCCCATGACCAAAAAGTCATGGGTTGGACTCTATTTGAGGTGGGGTCGGTCATACCTGTTTAGGCATGCGACCCTACCCTCATATTTGACTGTTTTTGAGTTAAACTTCATACCTGGTCTTTTGGTTTCTTCACGCACTTGGTCCACTTGGCTCGACCATGATAGGTAGACCTGGTACAAGGTGGTAAGACCGGTTAGTTTGATACATGTCTTACATAAACCGTTGACCATAGGGTTGAAATCATCGACCGTGGGGTTATGGATTTGAGATTTTTGTTCCTTCCTTCTGGTCGACCATACCTACCCAGGTATGTGACCTTAGGTATGTTTTCAATGTTTTTAACTCGATTCTCATACCTGGTTTGTGATCTATCTTTACACGCTCAGTCCACTTGATCCAAGAATGATGGGAAGACCTGGCACGACACGGTTAGACCAAGTTAGTGGAGTGCGGATCTTACAACTCCCCCCTCTTATATAAATTTCATCCTCAAAATTTGCACATACCTTCCGAGTCAAATAGGTGAGGATATTGCTTCCGCATAGCGTTCTCTTCTTCCCATGAAACTTCTTCTACATTTTGGCTTCTCCAAGTAACCTTAACGTAGTAAATGTCACGGTTGCGAAGTCGTTGCACCTTCCGGCTAGTGATCTCAAAAGGTACTACTTCGAATGTCAAATCTTCAGTAAAATCCGATGGATCCGTTGTTAACACTTGTGTTGGATATCGGACATACTTCTTCAGTAATGAGATATGAAATATATCATGCACACTTGACGTTGATGGTGGTAGTGCTAACTGATATGCTACTTTTTCACGTCTATCTAGAACTTCATAAGGTCCAATATATCTGGGACATAGCTTTCCCTTCTGTCCAAACCTTTTCAAACCACGCATAAGAGATATTTTCAGAAATACCTTATCACCTATGGTGAATTTGAGATCTCTGCGTCAATTATCTGCTTATTGCTTCTGACGGTTCTGAGCTATTCGGACTCATTCCTTGATAATGTCGACTACTCGACAAGTCTCTTAAACAAACTCTGGTCCAACAATACTCCATTCTCCAACTTCATTCCAAAATAAAGGAGTTCAATATTTCCTACCATACAGTGCTTCATAGGGTGACATCTGTATAGTAGCTTGATAGTTGTTGTTTTAAGCGAACTCAATCAATGGTAATTTCTCATTCCATGATCCTTTGAAGTTAATTACACAAGCTCGGAGCATGTCTTCTAAAATCTGAGTGGTACGTTCTGACTGTCTGTCTGTCTGAGGATGGAATGTAGTACTAAATTTCAACATTGTACCCATAGCCTTCTGTAATCCTTACCAAAACTTTGAGGTAAAGCGTGGGTCTCTATCGGACACAATGCTTTTAGGTACACCATGTAATCGGACAATATTATCTACATAAAGCTTAGATAACCTCTCTAGGATATATTGAGGTCATGTAGCTATGAAACAAGGTGTCTTGGTTAAATGATCCACAATCACCCAGACCGCGTCAACTACTCGGGAAGTCAATGGTAACCCTGTAAGACCCGCACTCCACTAACTTGGTCTAACCATATCGTGCCAGGTCTTCCCATCATGCTTGGACCAAGTAGACCGAGCATGTGAAGATAGATCACAAACCAGGTATGAGAATCGAGTTAAAAACACTAAATACATACCTAAGGTCACATGCCTGGGTAGGTATGATCGATTATAAGGAAGGGAACTAAAAATCTCAAATCCAAAACCCTACGGTCGATGATTTTGACCCAACGGCCAACGGTTTGTGCGACTATATAATCGACCTTGAGAACCCATCTCAGACTCCGAGTTTTGAAAACTTTCCTAACTAAGGGATTGCTTTCCTAATTGAAAGAGGACTTTATATGGAGAGTTTTTCATTATATAGAAGACGTCCCTCAACCCTTTTTCACTCTTTTAGAACATTAATAAACCCTAGAGAAAGAGAAGGAAGAGAAGGAAGAGAAGAAAGAGAAGGAGAAGAAGAAAAGCTAGGAAGAAGAAATTGCTAAGAAGAAATTGGCTTTTTATCACAGGCGAAGGTATGAAACGAATCTCTAGAGATGTAAACTCTAAGGAATAAGAATTCTGTAGAAGACAGGCAATATCAATCTATTATGATCTAAGTAATTTCCTTGAGAAAATCCCAAGGAGAACCATGAGGAGTGAATTTGATGATTAGGGTTGATAAGAAATTACTAATGGTGGCCATAGGATGACCTTAGAACAAATCCCATTGAAGAACAAAAGAATTGACCCAAGAAGAACTCGAATTGCATGTAGAATGTGATAAAAATCTCAAGGTCGCAGCTACGACTGACCATAGCATGACCAGTATGACCAGAGGATCAACCATAGGCATTCGGGAAGATTTCAAAAATCATATGGTCGCAGCTATGATCGCACCATATGCGACCGTTGGGTATCGACCATAGACAGTAAGGTCGATACATCATGAGACCATAGGACTAATCAGACACCTATCAGTGCTCTGTTTTGATTTTTAACTATTGTAACATGTCACATATGAACCCTAACTTAAATTCATATAACTTTTAGGTTGTTAAATCAATTCAAAGAGAATTTCAAGGCTTAGAAGGACATCGAGTATTGCTAACAGGTGAGGGAACAAGACCTAAACTAATTGGTTAATAACGAACTATTTATTTTTATTGAGTCCAATGCCATGATTGATTATATGCTTGTATGCTTGTAATGAGCATCTCATATGTCATCCAATATTTCTGCTATTACTGTTCATGCATATTTAATTCTGTTTAATTATAACATGATGATGATGATGATGCTAGGAATAGGCATGTAAATGTATGTGTGTAGTTGGTGTGTTGGATGCGAATGGAGCATTAGGGGGAGGACGTGGCATGGTGGTCTTCGACCTCGTCACCAAAATCTAGCTCTTTCTCTACTCAAGTCTTGCCCACTAACATCATCGTATCGTCATTACCTTAGCAGAACTATTATGTCGTAGGGCATCAGGGGAGGTGGTCTCGGATCGTGTGGTCTCTGACTCTGCCAGGGGGCCTTAGCTCTATCTCTATGTACATATTGAGGGATGCTAGGGTGAGGCCTTGGATACACTATTTGGCATTAGGATTGGTTAGTTGCAAGCCCAGTTTGCAAGCCCTCGCCAATAGGGGCATAAGTATTGGGATGGGTAGGGCATCAGGGGAAGTGTTGGCGGTGTTTGATCCGGACACTTTAGCTCTATCTCTATCCCATGGTGGGTGCATGTGGGACAACAATGGTGTTTAATCCATTGGATGGATTCATACACTCGTGTATAGAGGTACAACGGCCACCAAATCTTTCTATAGCATATTGCATACTTATAAACTAGACCAAAGATATGAATTGAATGCATGCATATGTTTGTTGCATTGTTTTGTTAGCTCACTGAGCCTCGATGTGTACTCACCCTTTTGACGTCGAATATTTTTAGTTGATGATGCAGGTCCTACCGTAGAAGAATATATGAATGCACTGACATATGGACACGTTGTTGTGATGGATGTAGAAGCTGAAGAAGATGCGCATGATTCATCATGCGAGTGCAATTAATGTGTTTTTGCTTAAGTTTAGTTATAATTTGAACATCAGATATGTAATTGATTATTTATTTTTATGTATTGTGATTTGGAGATAATTGGATTAAATACTTATTTATCACTGTTAGACTCTCAGTTCATTATCTGTAAGACTTCTGCTTATTTGTTTATTACCTTTGATTATTAATGTGGAATGTGTGTGTGGTTTGATATGGTGGGTACGACCTATAGGAGATCCTGGGTGAACCGCTGGTTTATTGGCAGTTCATGTCACACCCCAATTCCGTACACTTCAGAATGGTGTGATGAACGGCTAGCAAACCAACGGCTCAACCAGGATCTTGTACAGACGGTATCCGGCTGATCTAAATCTCATATATCCACGTTCATAATCAGAGTAAATACACAATAGTGGAAGTTTTATAGTAAAATGAACTGAGAATCTACTGTGATATTAATATTCAAATAGAAAATTATTCTGTATCAACTAAGACATAAATAAGTATCAAATACATGTTTTTAAAAAATCCAAATAAAGAAAACTAAAAATCTAATCGAATACACATAAGCAGCACTCGCAAGAGGAGTCATGTGTATCCACTTCATCTTCAACTTCCATCGCTGCCACGTGACCATACACTGGAGCATTTACATAATCTTCGATGGTAGTAACTGCATCATCAACTAAGAATATTCGACGTCGAGGGGGTGAGCACACATCATGGCTCAGTGAGCAAACAAAACAATGCAACAATACATATGCATGCAGTCAATTCATATCTTTGTTCTGGTTTAATGTTTGCAATGTGCAATAGAAAGGTTGGATGGTCAAAGGTTAACGTTTATTGACCCCGCCTCTATACACAGGGTGTGAAAGTCCGCCCAAAGATTGACGTTTATTGTCGTCCCCATCCACCCTACCATAACATTGTACAACAAAGGTTAACGTTTATTGCTGTACAGTGTCATACCAACACGTAAGCCCCTGCTGGCGAGGGCTTGCAAACTGGGCTCGCAACTAACCAATCCTAATGCCAAACAGTGTATCCAAGGCCTCACCCTAGCATCCCTCAGAACGCCCATAGAGATAGAGCTAAGGCCCCCCGATAGAGTCAGAGACTACAAGGACCGAGACCACCTCCCCTGATACTCTACGACGTAATAGTTATGCTAAAGTAATGGCGATACGATGATGCTAATGCACAAGACTTGAGTTAGAGATAGAGCTAAAGTGCCGAGACCCGCCAAAGGTTAACGTTTATTGACGTTCCCATCACACCTCCCCTGATACTCGCTCGCGTCAAGTACACCAACCACACACATACATTCACATTCCTATTCCTATCATCATCATCATCATAATGTTATAAAAAATAAAGTAAATATGCATGAACAAATAATAGAAATATTGGATGACATGTTGTATGCACATTACAAACATATTTGCATAGAATCAAGCATGGCATTGGACTCAAGAAAAGAAAACAGTTTGTTATTAACTAATTAGTTTAGAGTTCTGTTTCCTCACCTTAGCTTGCTAGTAATCCTCTTTCAAGCTTTAAAATCACCTTTATACTGTTGTTATATTCCTAGAAGACCTAACAAAGTCGATAAAATTTAATTATAATTAATTTTGATTTTTAAAACCATGTTTTTAATTGGGGGTCGGAGGTAGGGTTGGAGTAATGATCGACCCTGGGTGCGATCACCCCTATTCTGGACTTCCCAAACACTGGGGGTCGATGCTCAGGGCCTGGTAGGGTCGATTGGCCATCGACCCCCCATGTGACCCCCTGTGGGTTTTGGTCGATTTTCTTCCTTCAATCCATTCTTCGTGTTTGGGGTCCTATGGCTTGCTCCTATAATCCATTCTACACATGTTCTATGGTCTAGAACCATGATTCTACCACCTATATGGCTTTCATGATTTTCCCCCATGGTTTTCCATGAAAACCTAACCATGGGTTGATGGTTTTGGGTTTCTCCGAGATCATACTCTCTGCATTATCTATCCTAAGGTCTTTAGCAATTCATGGAATTAGTATCCATACCTGAGAAGAATACTCCTTCTCAGCAACTCTTCTCCCTTGGCCTTCTTCTCTTCTTTCCTTCTCTTTTCCTTCTCTTCCTTCTCTTCTCTTTCTCTCAATTCAATTAGGGTTGTAAAAGGAGTAAAAGAGGATTAGGGGTGTCCTATTTATAGAGTAGAAACTCCTAAAATAAGTTCCATTGAGATTTGGAAAGAATCCCATCAAAATTAGGAAACTTTCCTAATTTTCAGATTTACCGAGTACCGGGGGTCGATAGGGGGGTCGGAGATCCCGTCGACCCCTGGTTCCTAAAGTGTCCGACCCCCCATGTAAAACTGGGGGTCTGACTTCTGTCTTGGGGGTCCGACCCTCCCTTGCTGGGTATGCGACCCTCCCCTTAATTTAAGTATTTTTGGGTCAGTTAATACCTGGGATCGTGATCTCCTTCATGCACTTGGTCCATTTGGCTCATCCATGATGGGTAGACCTGGTTCAAGGTGGTAAGAACGGGTTAGTATGATACGGGTCTTACAACTCCCCTCTACTTATTAAAATTTCATCCCCAAAATTGTTCATAACTTCTGAGTCGAATAAGTGAGGGTATTGCTTTCGCATAGCATTCTCTTCTTCCCATGTAATTTCTTCCATGTCTCTACTTCTCCAAGTGACCTTGACATAATAGATATCTCGGTTGTGTAGTTGTTGAACCTTTCGGCTGGTGATTTCAGTTGGTGTTACTTCAATAGTCAAATCTTCAGTTAAATCAGGTAGATCTATTGTCAGAACGTGCGTTGGGTCTTTGAAATACTTCTTCAATAAGGAAATATGAAATATGTCATGCACACTTGACATAGATGGTGGTAGTGCTAACTGGTAAGCCACTTTCCCACGCTTAGCTAGAATCTCATATGGCCCGACATATCTTGGACTTAGTTTCCCTTTCTATCCGAACAGTTTCAGACCTCGCATAGGTGATACCTTCAAGAATACTTTATCACCCACAACGAACTCAAGATCTCTCCGTCGAGTATATGCATATTGCTTCTGACGATTCTGGGCTGTTCTCACTCTTTCCTTGATATGTCGACCACTCGACAAGTTTCTTCAACAAATTCTGGTCCAACGAGACTACGTTCCCCAACTTCATTCCAAAGCAACAGAGTTCGACACTTTCTACCATATAGTGCTTCATAGGGTGACATTTGTATGGTAGCCTGATAGATGTTGTTATAAGCGAACTCGATCAGTGGTATCTTTTCATCCCATGATCCTTTAAAATCAATTACACATGCTCGTAGCATATCTTCTAGAATCTGAATTGTACGCTCTGACTGTCCATCTGTCTGTGGATGGAATGCAGTACTAAATTTCAATGTTGTACCCATAGCCTTTTGCAATCCTTCCCAAAACTTGGAAGTAAATCGTGGATCTCTATCGGACACAATGCTCTCTGGTACACCGTGTAATCGAACAATATTATCCACATAGAGCTTTGCTAACCTTTCTAGTGTATACTGAGGTCGTATCGGTATAAAGCGAGCTGTTTTGGTCAGGCGGTCTACAATCACCCAAACTGCGTCAACTACTCGAGGAGTTAGTGGTAATCCTGTGATGAAGTCCATAGTGATGTAGTGCCATTTCCATGCTGGTTCCGGTAACGGCTGTAATAGTCTTGCGGGTCTTTGTCGCTCAGGCTTCACTTTCTGACAATTTAGGCATTGAGACACGAACTTCGCTACATCTGCTTTTATTCCTCTCCACCAATATAGTTTCTTTAAATCATGATACATTTTTGTACTTCCAGGATGTATCGAATAGATGGTGGTATGGGCTTCTTTCATCAGTCGGTGTCTAATGTCCAAACTTTCTGTTTCGGGTACACATATTCTTCCTTTGTATTTCAGTACCTTCTCTTCGTCCAAGGTGAACTCAGGGTTAGTCCTACCTTTTTCGATGTCTTCTTGTACCATTATTAGGTAAGGGTCTGCTTTGATGGCGGTCTTCACTTCATCAATTATATCCAGTATAATCTTCAGTGCGGCGAACATTTATGAAAATCGACGAATAAACCCTTGGTTGGCTGATCTATCCGGTGTATCTATCACATACTACTCATTGCCGTGATTGAATACCATTCCGGTAGTACACATTGCTGCGGTTGTGCTAACCTCTCCTTGAGATTTTATAATTGTCTTTTCTGCTCAACGCATCCTCTACTACATTAGCTTTCCCCAGATGATACTAGATATCACAATCATAGTCCTTCAATAGTTCCAGCCATCTTCTTTGTTTCATATTCAACTCCTTTTGATTAAATAAATAAGTAAGACTTTTATGGTCTGATTTAATCTGGAACTTCTCTCCGTATAGGTAATGTCTCCATATCTTGACAGCATGTACTACTGCCGCCAACTCCAAATCATGAGTGGGATAATTTTTTTCATGTGTCTTTAACTGTCTTGAGGCATAAGAAACTACTTGTTCTCCTTGCATAAGCACACATCCTAATCCCAGTCCTGACGCATCGGTGTATAGGGTAAATGGCTGTTTGGGAACCGGAATAGTCAAAATCGGGGCGGATATCAATCTGGTCTTTAGGGTTTGGAAGCTCTTCTCGCATTTATCCGTCCACACAAACTTTTCACCTTTCTTAGTCAGACTGGTGAGAGGTATGGCAATCCAATAATAGTCTTCCACAAATCTCCGATAATAACCAGCGAGACCCAGAAAACTTTTAATTTTTGGAACACTCTTTGGTGCTTCACACTTTACAATAGCCTCGATCTTGCTGGGATCCACTTTGATTCCTTCAGCGGATACTACATGGCCTAGGAAGGCGACTCACTTAGCCAAAACTCACATTTGGTAAATTTGGCATATAGCTTCTCTTTCCTTAAACACTGTAGAGTGGCGTTTAGATTCTTAATATGGGTTTCCTTGTCCTTGGAATATACCAATATATCATCAATAAATACAATAACCGACGTATCCAACATATCGTGGAAAACCCGGTTCATAAGTTCCATGAAAGTTGTTGGTGCGTTTGTTAATCCAAAAGACATGACCAAGAACTCATAATGTCCATATCTTGTCCTGAAAGCTGTCTTAGGGATATCGCCCTCTTTAATCTTCAACTGATGGTAGCCTGACCGAAGATCGATCTTAGAAAATACTTTTTCTCCTTGCAACTGATCGAACAAGTCATCGATCCGAGGTAGTGGATATCGATTCTTGATTGTCAGTTTATTCAACTCCCGATAGTCGATACATAATCGAACGCTATCGCCTTCTTCTTTACGAACAATACTGGCACTCCCCATGGTGATATACTGGGTTGAATATAACCCTTGTCCAGTAGTTCTTGTAGTTGTACTTTTAATTCCTTTAGTTCCGTAGAAGCCATTCGGTAGGGTGCTTTTGATACTGGTGCGGCTCCAGGTATAAGATCTATCACAAACTCTGTGACTCGGTCAGGTGGTAATCCTGGTAGTTCCTCAGGAAATACGTCGGGGTAGTCCCGCACGACATCAATTTCTTTCATCCGTGGTGCTTCCTTGGTGAGGTCGACCACTGATACTAGATACCCGACTGCCCCCTTCTCAAGGCACTTCCTAGCCTTTAGTGCTGAGAGTATGAGCTTGCGTTTACGGGGAAGTTTGGTTCCCGTAAAACTAAATTCTGCTCCTTCTTTGTCTTTAAATGTTAGCTTCTTTTCGGTGCATAGTAGGTTCGTAGAATGCCGAGCTAACCAGTCCATTCCCAAGATGACGTCAAAGTCTGCCATCACCAGTTGGATCAAGGTTGCATCTAAGGTTTTCTCGCCAATGAGAACTGGACATGGCCCATAACCTTTCTCTAACTCCATTCTAACCCCATCGGTGACCGTACAAGTAGTTTGTAGTCCAATGTTTTGATGGATAAATTCAGCTTCTTTCCAAATGACACAGATATAAAGGAATGAGTAGCTCCTGAATCAAAGAGTACTCTAGCGGGTATGCCATTTATAGGTACGATACCTGTGATTTATTTTACTTAGTCTACATGCTCATATATTTGTAATACAACTTAAAAGGTTTCAGTCATACCTGTGACCACATCGGGTGATGCGGCAGCATCCTCGGATGTAACAACATATACTCGTCCTTTATGTAACTGCTTCTTGGGCATAGGACACTCCTTTGCCATATGTCCCGTTTGGTTGCAGTTATAACATTTCAGACCTTCAGAATTTGGCTTTGGTTGCTGTTGAGTTACTGGGGTAGTCTTGGGTGCAGTAGCAAAGCCTTAAGCACGGAAGGGTTTAAATATCCTGTTATTCCCTCCGTTATAAGAATTTCTGCCTGGCCTTTTTATACTTCTGTTCTGTGTAAGGTAACTCTCCTTCTGGCTCGATTCTATAACTCGAGCAATTTGCACAGCTTCGTTGTATATTTTCTTCTCCAAACCAGAACATGCTCTCTGATGCTTCCTCTAAGTCCCGTGACAAACCTACGGGTCTTAGTGTCTTCTTCTTGCATACTGAGTGGTGCAAAGAAAAACAGCTCCTCATAACGCTGTTGATATGCATCCACGGACATCTGGCCCTGATATAAACTCAGGAACTCCTTCTCCATAGAATCATTGAAGCTTCGGGGAAAGTACTTCTCAAAGAAAGCTTCTTTATAAATAGACCAGGTCAAGAAGGCGTGCTTAGTTAATAGATAGGTCTTGATCGATTTTCACCAATGATGTGCATCGCCTTTTAGCATGAAGGTGGCACATAATACCTTTTCTTCTTCTGTAATAGTCATCATAAGAAAATTTCTCTCCATCTCGTCGATCCAATGTGCTGGCCATAAAGGATCAGACGGTTTACCGTTAAATTCCTTGGGCTTCATCTTCAAGAATCTCTCAACCAGTCGAGAGTGATCCATCTAATTTTGGGGGTATGCCCCAAACATAGGTTGTGGATACTGATAATTAACCTGAGCTGCTTCAGGACCTGGTACTGGAATTTGTGCAGCTGGTGGTTGAGGTGTTTGAGGTGCTAGGTGGTTACCCACCGGTGCTGCACTGGTTTGTCCCGTCGGCATTGGTGTAGCATGGGCTGTCTGGAACATAATCCCCATTGCTGCTTGCATTTGAGCCTGTGCGTATTGCATTTGTTGCAGCTGTTGCGCTAAGTTCATAACCATGGTTGCTAACTCCGGTGGTGGAGGTGGCAAGTTTGTAGGATTTGCCTGAACCGGATTTACTGGTGGTGCAACCTGTGGATTACCTTGTGCGTATATATTTTCTTGGCTGGTTTCCTCCACGGGTGGTGGTGGTGGAACTACGTTTCGGCTCTGCCTTGTTACTCTACGTCCAGCCATCTTCCTCTGATATTGGTGATGCCTGAAAATCATTAACAAACGTGAGGCAATCATTTATACTTCATGTAGGCACGTTAACCGATGTTATTTTCAAAATTTCCAGATCATTCTGTGAAAAATACTGTCTTTTCAATGCACGGTCGATGGTGGGGGTCGATGGTATGTCCAACCCTCAGTATCCGACCCTGGGAATGTACCTATTCTTCCCGAGAGCCGGGGGTCGATGCGGGGGTCGATGGGTGTCCGACCCCTAGGTGCGACCCCTGGTTTCCTGTCAGATTCCCGAGAGCTGGGGGTCGATACGGGGGTCGATGGATGTCCGACCCCCAGGTGCGACCCTTGGTTTTCTGTCAGGTTCCCGAGAGCTGGGGGTCGATATGGGGGTCGATATGGGTGTCGATTATCCTGGTCGAATTCTCCGACCCCCGGACCGAAAATTAGATTTTTAAGGTCCGATTCGGATTCATTTCCCATTCTTCCTCCTCCGTTTCGACTCGTCTCTCACCTCTGAGTTGCTACAGTGTCAACTCCGCTATATTGGTCATTTCGGTTCCGTGTTTCGACGTCTACATCATTCCTACAAGTATGTCCTCTCACTTTTACCTGTTTTTAGGTTTTCATTTCTAGGTTTTTGCCCGTTTATCTTGTATTTTTCAAATTAAACTTTTTTTCCAATCGTAAAAATTTGATTTTTATTGGGGGCTTTTGTTATTGGTGACTCGAGGAACGAAATCCCTCAAAAATATTTGGGTTTCATCGGTTGGTAATCGAGAAACTTGAATTTTGCTCTTTTTGCCCTAATTTGTCGAAATTTTCGATTTCTCGCAATTTCTTCAAATTGGATTCCATTAGTTAGAATTTCCTATTATGTGAGTGTTGTAGGATATGTTAGAACCCACGTAAGTCCTCCTGCCCTCGTGTGTGGGTGACAAGTGAGGCTTTTGGCCAACTTACGTCATTATAATGTCAAAATTTTGGATTTTTCTACCCTACTAACATACTATCTGTTTTTTCTTTCTTATTTGCAGATATCGTGGCCCATACCAAAGTACCCAGGGTTCGCGATCCTCTTCGTTTCCATTCCAATGAAGCCGAGGCACAGTATGCCCACTATGCTCGCAAGAAAGTAAAGGGAGGTCGTATGGTGAACTTGGCTGAGTTAGCCTTGTTCAACGTGGAGAGAGCCTTTGGTGATATGGGGTGGCTCCCTATCATCACTTACGACACGTGCACCCATCCGGATTTGGTACGCCAGTTCTATTGTAACCTCCAGCTGGTGGGGGATTACAATGATGTAGAGAGGGGTGATGAGCTGCGCATCACGAGCTACGTCAAAGGGGTTGACATCTCTTTTGATTATCGACAGCTGGTCGACCTACTGGGCATTTCCTATGCTGGCCCCATGGTTTTCTATGCTCATGGAGAGCCCCAGTTCTTCTCTCTACAGATGAGGGCCAAGATCGATAATCAGCTCCTACGACCTGATCGCTGGCAGATGAGGGCATGTTATATGCGTCCAGCTCCACAGGTATATTGCAAAATCATTCAGCATAACCTGATCCCGTAGAGTGGTCATTACGAGAGGGTTTCCCAGCTGACCCAGTATCTTCTATACAATATTTGCACTATGCAGCCCGTCTGCCTTCCGTACATCATCATGCGTACCATGACCACTACTACGTTGCCCAGTCATACTGGTAACCTTCATTACGGACGTATGATCACTATCTTGCTTACCCGCCTGGGGGTTGATTTAGTGGATGAGAAGATTCAGGAGAAGTCCTTCTCATCGCCTCTAGATTGGGAGGCTATTTGCAAGATGGGCATGCAGGATGCTCAGGTCAGTGATGAGGAGAGGAACGCGATGGTGTGCCCTCGCACTCATGTAGAGATAGCTGACGCTGAGGCAGCTGCCGCCGCCACTGGAGTTCATACGGAGCTTGCTGGTGATGATGACCGTATGTACATGGATGTAGACTCTATACCACCTCCTTCACCTACACATGCGGCCGAAGCTAGTACTTCATATGTGGCTGGTCCTTCACATGCGGCTGGTCCTTCTCATGCGGCTGGTCCTTCTCACCCACCTCCTGATATGATGGAGATATTACATGAGATCAGAGAGGCTCAGCGCAGATCTGATGTAAGGATGGAGGAGTTACTAGACGCTCAGCGGGTGAGAGTGGATGAGCTTTTGGGTGCTCAGCATGGGACTGATCAGCGGGTAGTTGATCTTACAGCTAGTCTTCAGACGACCCAGACTCAGATAGCCTGGTTGACTAGAGTCTACGCTGAGGATTATGACAGAGATCGTGAGGCACCGCCTCTTCCTTCACCTCCAGCTTCATGATTGTATTTATTTCCTTTCATTGTACTACAGAGTAACTGTCCGGGTTGTGGACTGTACTCTGCTTTAGCTATGTATGTACGTTTGTTTCCCTCTCATTGTATTTAAAATTGTTTCCCCTTTAATAGATGCATTATTTTCTTTTCAAATTTGGTCTCAAACATCACTTGTACTTATAGTGTGTTAATATTACAGTTTTTATTTTTATCCTATCTCAGTTCATAATTTATCGTGAATGTATGCCAGTTTAGTGGACACCGCCTGAGATGCTCTGATACCAAGTTGTCACACCCCAATTCCGCACACTTCAAAATGGTGTGATGAACCGTTAGTAAACCAACGGCTCAACCAGGATCTCGTACAGACGGTATCCGGCTGATCTAAACCTCATATATCCACGTTCATAATCAGAGTAAATACACAATAGCGGAAGTCTTATAGTAAAATGAACTGAGAATCTACTGTGACATTAATATTCAAATAGCAAATTATTCTGTATCAACTAAGACATAAATAAGTATCAAATACATGCCTTTAATAAATCCAAATAAAGAAAACTAAAAATCTAATCGAATACACATGAGTTGCATTCGCAAGAGGAGTCATGTGTATCCACTTCATCTTCAACTTCCATCGCCGCCACGTGACCATACACTGGAGCATTTACATACTCTTCGATGGTAGTACCTGCATCATCAACTAAAAATATTCGACGTCGAGGGGGTGAGCACACATCATGGCTCAGTGAGCAAACAAAATAATACAACAATACATATGCATGCAGTCAATTCATATCTTTGGTCTGGTTTAAAGTTTGCAATGCACAATAGAAAGGTTGGGTGGTCAAAGGTTAATGTTTATTGACCCCGCCTCTATACACAGGGTGTGGAAGTCCACCCAAAGGTTAACGTTTATTGTCGTCCCCATCCACCCTACCATAACATTGTACAACAAAGGTTAACATTTATTGCTGTATAGTGTCATACCAACACGTAAGCCCCTGCTGGCAAGGGCTTACAAACTGGGCTCGCAACTAACCAATCCTAATGCCAAATAGTGTATCCAAGGCCTCACCCCAGCATCCTCAGAACGTCCATAGAGATAGAGATAAGGCCCCCCGGTAGAGTCAGAGACTACAAGGACCGAGACCACCTCCCCTGATACTCTACGACGTAATAGTTTTGCTAAAGTAATGGCGATACGGCGATGCTAATGCACAAGACTTGAGTTAGAGATAGAGCTAAAGTGCTGAGACCCGCCAAAGGTTAACGTTTATTGACGTTCCCATCACACCTCCCCTGATACTCGCTCGCGTCAAGTACACCAACCACACACATACATTCACATGCCTATTCCTATCATCATCATCATAATGTTATAAACAATAAAGTAAATATGCGTGAACAAATAATAGAAATATTGGATGACATGTTGTATGCACATTACAAACATATTCGCATAGAATCAAGCATGGAATTGGACTCAAGAAAAAAAAGAAAACAGTTTGTTATTAACCAATTAGTTTAGAGTTCTGTTTCCTCACCTTAGCTTGCTAGTAATCCTCTTTCAAGCTTTAAAATCACCTTTATACTGTTGTTATATTGCTAGAAGACCTAACAAAGTTGATAGAATTTAATTAGAATTAATTCTGATTTTTAAAACCATGTTTTTAACTGGGGGGTCGGAGGTAGGGTCGGAGTAATGATCGACCCTGGGTGCGACCACCCCTATTCTGGAGTTCCCGAACACTGGGGGTCGATGCTTATGGTCTGGTAGGGTCGATTGGCCATCGACCCCCATGCGACCCCTGTGGGTTTTGGTCGATTTTCTTTCTTCAGTCCATTCTTCGTGTTTGGGGTCCTATGACTTGCTCCTATAATCCATTCTACACATGTTCTATGGTCTAGAACCATGATTCAACCACCTATATGGCTTTCATGATTTTCCCCCATGGTTTTCCATGAAAACCTAACCATGGGTTGTTGGTTTGGGTTTCTCCGAGATCATACTCTCTGCATTATCTATCCTAAGGTCTTTAGCAATTCATGGAATTAGTATCCATACCTGAGAAGAATACTCTTTCTCAACAACTCTTCTCCCTTGGCCTTCTTCTCTTCTTTCCTTCTCTTTTCCTTCTCTTCCTTCTCTTCTCTTTCTCTTAATTCAATTAGGGTTGTAAAAGGAGTAAAAGAGGCTTAGGGACGTTCTATTTATAGAGTAGAAACTCTTAAAATAAGTCCCATTGAGATTTGGAAGGAATCCCATCAAAATTAGGAAACTTTTCTAATTTTTAGATTTACCGAGTACCGGGGGTCGATAGGGGGGTCGGAGATCCCGTCGACCCCTGGTTCCTAAAGTGTCTGACCCCCCATGTAAAACTGGGGGTCTGACTTCTGTCTTGGGGGGGTCCGACCCTCCCTTGCTGGGTATGCGACCCTCCCCTTAATTTAAGTGTTTTTGGGTCAGTTAATACCTGGGATCGTGATTTCATTAATGCACTTGGTCCATTTGGCTCATCCATGATGGGTAGACCTGGTTCAAGGTGGTAAGGCCGGGTTAGTTTGATACGGGTCTTACAGTTCATCACACCATTCTGATTAGACCTGAATTGGGGTGTGACAACTTGGTATTAGAGCATCTCAGGTTCTACCCATTGACCTAACTACTTCCACATGAGTCCTGAACTGAGTTAGGATAAAATTTAAAAGCTGTAATAAGAACACACCATAAGCACCTGTGTTGTATGAGACATAAACTAAGAAAGAGAATAATGCACATATGTAAAAGGGAAACCAATTATATATATATATATATATATATATATATATATATATATATATATATATATATATATATATATATATATATATATATGCCTAATAAAAACAAGACAAATGTACATCCAATTCAGAGTACAGTCCTCAATCTAGGCAGTTACTCTATAGTATAAAAAGAAAAAAGATATAAATGGCAATCAAGGGGCTGGAGGTGCTGGAAGGGGAGGTGCCTCATGATCTCTATCATATTCCTCAGCATATAATTTCGCGAGCTAGGGCACCTGAGTCTGAGTCGCTCGGAGACTAGCTGTCAGATCTACTACCCGCTTGTCTGTAGAGCGCTGGGCATCTAGAAGCTCTCCTACTCTCCAATCAATCACGCACTGAGCCTCCCAAATCTCACATAACAGCCCATCATGTCATCTGGTGGTGGGCATGAAGGACCAGCTGAATGAGAAGCCCCAGAAGGGCCAGCTCCAGTAGAATGCTCTGGCGATGAGGAAGGATGGCATCCACATCCATGTACATCCGATCATCCTCCTCCTCATCATTACCCTCGTGTGCCTCTGCTTCTGCCTCTGCTACTACCTCTGCTGCTGCTGCTGCTGCCACCTCTACATCAGCTGCTGCTACCCGAGTGAAAAGACGTCTCATAGCATTCCTCTTATCATCACTGTCCTGTATCTCTCTCATGCCCATCCTGCTGATGGCCTCCAATCAAGGTCAGCTAAGAAGTTGTCTTCCAGGATCCTCTCATCCACTAGATCCACCTGTAGACGGGCGAGCATGGTGGAGATCAATTGCCCATAGGGAAAGTTACCTCTCGCGTTAGGCAACGTAGCTCTGTGCATTGTCTGAAGAATAATATATAGAAGGCAGACATGCTGCCTAGTACAAATACAGTACAGCAGGTACTGAGTCAGCTGTGAGATCATCTCGTAGTGTCCGCCCTAGGGAATAAGATTATGCTGGATAATCTTACAGTAGACCCGTGGCTCTGGATGTAGGTTAACTTCTTTCATCTCCTAGCGGTCATCCCAAAGAATCTGATATCTATTTCTACGTGCACCTGTGTAGATAAAAACTGTGGCTCCCTGGGTGCACAGTAAACCAACTGACCATCGTTGGAAATGCCTAGGAGATCAGCCAACTCTTGATAGTTGAAAGAGATTGGATCCCCTTTCACCCAGCTGGTGATCCGAAGCTCTCTACCCCTGTCAACATCTTCTAAGTCACCCACTACCTGTAGGTGATAGTGGAACTGTTTGACCAAGTCTGGGCGAGTGCAAGCCTCGTACAAGATCACTGGAAGTCAACCCATATCACCAAATGCCCTTTTCACATCAAACAGGGTTAAATGGGCTAGGTTCACACACCGACCCCCTTCCACTTTCTTCCGATTAAACTAAGGATATCGCACCTCTGTGTCAATGGACCTAAAGCATCGTGAGTCATGAACTCGAGGAACCTTAGTGCGAACCATGATAACTACAAGAGAAGAACATAAGAAAGAAAAACAAGTTAGATAAATTTGAAAATTTGACATCATAACGACGTAAAATGGAAAAAGCCTCACTTTTCACCCAAACATTTGGGCAGGAGGACTTACATAGGTCCCAAACCATCCTGCAAGGATCATACAATTGAAAATTTAAACTAGGTAGGTAGAATTTGAAGAAATTTTGATAATTGGGAAAAACCCCAAGATTTAGGTCAAAAATGAGAATTTTCAAGTTTCTACTAACCGATGAAAGTCAAATTTTCTTGAGGGCTTCCATCCATTGGGTGGTGAATGGCAAAAGCCCCCAATAAAAATTAAATTTTTATGGTCAAAAAAATATTAATTAGAAGAAAACCCTACAAATAGCAAAAAACCCTAGGTATGAAAGCTTAAAAATGGAGAAAAGTAGAGAACATACCTCAAGAAATGGAGTGACGGATGTTAATCGATGGAAAAATCACCAAGTTTGTATGGTCGACACTCTAGCAATTCACTGGAGGCGAGTTGAGTAGAGACCGTAGGAGGAAGAAGGAGAATGAGTGGTAAAAATTTCGAAAAACAGGTTTAAAAACCTGATTTTGAGTCATACGGTCGCACAATTCGACCAAAACCATCGACCGATGATCGACCATATGATCGACCATAGGGTCTCAGTAAGTTTTCAGGATTTTGAAGGTCGAACCTATGGTCGCACAACATGCAACCGTAGGATCTCTGACGTACTTCTTCAGTAATGAGATACGAAATACATCATGCACACTTGACATGGATGGTGGTAGTGCTAACTGATATGCTACTTTTCTACGCCTATCTAGAACTTCATAAAGTCCAATATATCGGGGACACAACTTTCCCTTCTGTCCAAACCTTTTCAAACCACGCATAGGAGATATTTTTAGAAAAACCTTATCACCTATGGTGAATTCGAGATCTCTGCATCGATTATCTGCATATTGCTTCTGACGGTTTTGAGCTATTCGGACTCTTTCCTTGATAATGTCGACTACTCGACAAGTCTCTTCAACAAACTCTGGTCCAACAATACTCCATTCTCTAACTTCATTCCAAAACAAAGGAGTTCGACATTTCCTACCATACAGTGCTTCATGGGATGACATCTGTATAGTCGCTTGATAGCTATTGTTATAAGTGAACTCAATCAATGGTAATTTCTCATCCCATGATCCTTTGAAATCAATAACACAAGCCAAAGCATGTCTTCTAAAATCTGAATGGTACATTCTGACTGTCCGTCTGTCTAAGGATGGAATGCAGTATTAAACTTCAATGTTGTACCCATAGCATTCTGTAATCCTTCTCAAAACTTTGAGGTAAAGCGTGGGTCTCTGTCGGACACAATGCTTTCAGGTACACCATGCAATTGGACAATATTATCTACATAAAGGTTAACTAACCTCTCTAGGGTATACTGAGGTCGTATAGTTATGAAACGAGCTGTCTTGGTCAAATAATCCACAATCACCCAGACCGCGTCAACTACTCGAGGAGTCAATGGTAATCCGGTGACGAAGTCCATAGTAATGCAGTCCCATTTCCATGCTGGTTCTGGTAGTGGCTGTAATAATCCTATAGGTCTTTGCCTTTCAGCCTTTACTTATTGACAATTCAAGCATTGGGAGACAAATTTAGCTACTTCCGCTTTTATTCCTCTCCACCAATATAGTTTCTTTAGATCATGATACATCTTAGTGCTTCCAAGATGTACCGAATAAGCGGTGGTGTGAGCTTCCTTCATTAGTTTGTGTCTAATATCCAAGTCTTCATTTTCAGGAACACATACCCTTCCTTTGTATTGTAGTACCTTTTCAACGTCCAAGGTGAACTCAGGAGTAGTCTTGCCTTTTTTGAGTTCTTCTTGCACCGTTCTCAGATAATGGTTTGATTTAATAGTTACTTTCACTTCGTCTAATAGATCAGGTACAATCTTCAATATAGCAAACATGTTTGAATATAGAAGAATAAACCCTTGGTCAATTGATTCATTTGGAATATCAATCACGAACTGCTCTTTACCGTAATTAAATACTCTCCCTGTGACACATGCCACAGCAGTTGCACTAACTTCTTCTTGGGATTCTGTCATTGCTTTCATGCTTAGTGCATCAGTAACTACAATAGCTTTTCCTGGATGATACTGGATATCACAATCATAATCCTTCAGTAATTCCAGCCATCTTCTTTGTCTCATGTTCAACTCCTTCTGATTAAAAAGATGAGTGAGACTCTTATGATCTGATTTAATCTAAAATTTCTCTCCATACAAATAATGTCTCCATATCTTAACAGCTTGTACTATTGCTGCTAATTTCAAGTCATGAGTGGGATAATTCTTCTCATGTGTCTTCAGTTGTCTTGAGGCATACGCAGTTACTTGTTCTCCTTGCATAAGCACACATCCTAAACCTAACCCAGACACATCAGTGTACAAGGTAAATGGTTGTCCTGGGATCAGAATAGTCAAGATGAGAGCTGATATCAATCTAGCCTTCAAGGTTTGGAAACACTCTTCACATTTATCTATCCAAACAAACTTTTCTCCTTTCTTTGTCAGATTGGTGAGAGGTACGGCGATTCTAGAGTAATCTTCCACGAATCGTCGTTAATAACCAGCTAAACCTAAGAAACTTCTGATTTCTGCAACATTCTTAGGTGCTTCCCATTTCACAATGGCTTCAATCTTGCTAAGATCCACTTTAATTCCTTCAGCGGATATAACATGGCCTAAGAAAGCGACTTCTTTTAGCCAGAACTTACACTTTGTAAATTTTGCGTAAAACTTCTCTTTTCTTAGTCGCTGTAGAGCGGTTCTTAGATTTGTGACATGAGTTTCTTTATCCGTGGAGTAGATTAATATGTCGTCAATAAATACAATGACTGACGTATCCAACATATCATGGAATACCCGATTCATGAGTTCCATAAAAGTTACGGGTGCATTAGTTAATCCAAAAGACATGACTAAAAATTCATAATGTCCATATCTGGTTCTGAATCCTGTCTTCAGAATATCACCTTCTGTAATCTTCAACTGATGGTATCCTGACCGAAGATCAATTTTGGAGAACACTTTGGCACCTTGCAATTGATCAAACAAGTCATCGATCCAAAGCAACGGGTATCGATTCTTGATTGTAAGCTTATTCAATTCCTAATAATCTATACACAGTCGAACGCTACCGTCCATCTTTTCCATGAACAATACTGGCGCTCCCCATGGTGATATGCTGGGTCTGATATAACCCTTTTCCAGTAATTCCTGTAATTGTACCTTCAGGAGCCATTCGATAGGGTGCTTTCGACACTGGTGCGGCTCCGGGTATAAGATCTATAACGAACTCTGTCGCTCGGTTGGGTGGTAGTCTTGGTAGTTCCTCAAGAAATACATCCAGAAATTCACGCACAACTTCAATATCCTCCTTTCATGGTGCTTCCTTGGTGAGGTCGACCACGGATACTAGATACCCAATTCCTCTTTTCTCGAGGCATTTTCTAGCCTTCAATGCAGAGAGAATGAGTTTTCATTTACGGGGAAGTTTGGTTCCCGCAAAACTGAACTCTGCTCCTTCCTTGTCTTTAAATGTCAATTTTTTTTTCTGCACATAATAGGTTTGCAAAGTATTGAGCTAACCAATCCATTCCCAAGATAATGTCAAAGTCTGCC